>CAMRHE010000003.1:8914166-10193333 GCA_947044405.1 Leptodactylus fallax
ATATACAGGCTTCAGAGGCACAATATATATACAGTCATATGAAAAAGTTTGGGCACCCCTATTAATCTTAATCATTTTTAGTTCTAAATATTTGGGTATTTGCAACAGCCATTTCAATTTGATATATCTAATAACTGATGGACACAGTAATATTTCAGGATTGAAATGAGGTTTATTGTACTAACAGAAAATGTGCAATATGCATTAAACCAAAATTTGACCGGTGCAAAAATGTGGGTACCCTTATCATTTTATTGATTTGAATACTCCTAACTACTTTTTACTGACTTAATGAAGCACAAAATTGGTTTTATAACCTCACTGAGCTTTGAACTTCATAGCCAGGTGTATCCAATCATGAGAAAAGGTATTTAAGGTGGCCAATTGCAAGTTGTTCTCCTATTTGAATCTCCTCTGAAGAGTGGCATCATGGGCTCCTCAAAACAACTCTCAAATGATCTGAAAACAAAGATTGTTCAACATAGTTGTTCAGGGGAAGGATACAAAAAGTTGTCTCAGAGATTTAACCTGTCAGTTTCCACTGTGAGGAACATAGTAAGGAAATGGAAGACCACAGGGACAGTTCTTGTTAAGCCCAGAAGTGGCAGGCCAAGAAAAATATCAGAAAGGCAGAGAAGAAGAATGGTGAGAACAGTCAAGGACAATCCACAGACCACCTCCAAAGAGCTGCAGCATCATCTTGCTGCAGATGGTGTCACTGTGCATCGGTCAACAATACAGCACACTTTGCACAAGGAGAAGCTGTATGGGAGAGTGATGCGAAAGAAGCCGTTTCTGAAAGCACGCCACAAACAGAGTCGCCTGAGGTATGCAAAAGCACATTTGGACAAGCCAGCTTCATTTTGGAAGAAGGTCCTGTGGACTGATGAAACAAAGATTGAGTTGTTTGGTCATACAAAAAGGCATTATGCATGGCGTAAAAAAAAACACAGCATTCCAAGAAAAACACTTGCTACCCACTGTAAAATTTGGTGGAGGTTCCATCATGCTTTGGGGCTGTGTGGCCAATGCCGGCACCGGGAATCTTGTTAAAGTTGAGGGTCGCATGGATTCAACTCAGTATCAGCAGATTCTTGAGAATAATGTACAAGAATCAGTGACGAATTTGAAGTTACGCCAGGGATGGATATTTCAGCAAGACAATGATCCAAAACACAGCTCCAAATCTACTCAGGCATCCATGCAGAGGAACAATTACAATGTTCTGGAATGGCCATCCCAGTCCCCAGACCTGAATATCATTGAACATCTGTGGGATCATTTGAAGCGGGCTGTCCATGCTCGGCGACCATCAAACTTAACTGAACTGGAATTGTTTTGTAAAGAGGAATGGTCAAAAATACCTTCATCCAGGATCCAGGAACTGATTAAAAGCTACAGGAAGCGACTAGAGGCTATTATTTTTGCTAAAGGAGGATCTACTAAATATTAATGTCACTTTTCTGTTGAGGTGCCCATACTTTTGCACCGGTCAAATTTTGGTTTAATGCATATTGCACATTTTCTGTTAGTACAATAAACCTCATTTCAATCCTGAAATATTACTGTGTCCATCAGTTATTAGATATATCAAATTGAAATGGCTGTTGCAAACACCCAAATATTTAGAACTAAAAATGATTAAGATTAATAGGGGTGCCCAAACTTTTTCATATGACTGTTTATATATATATATATATATATATATATATATATATTTATCTGTGTGTGTAGATAGACTCTGCCCTCATTCTGCCTTCCCTTGTTTTCAATGGGAGGCAGAGACTGGAGAAGGACACTGAAAAAGAGTGTCTTGCTCGATCTTGCCGTGGAATGAAACTCCCCACTGATTGGACCATTCATTTGGGCCTAATCAGTGGTGGAAAGCCACAATGGAATGCTGATACTGAAACTGATAGGACATCATGTATGAAGACGTACACAGTCATAGAACAGACTGCCCGGCAAGACCCTGCAGTTATTTTAACTTTTCATGAAAACTCAGGTTTAATATTTGAGGAATCTCCACTGATAGGAGCCATGGCCATTGGAGACTCTCAATAAAGTCAGGGGAATTGGCATCACTTTCCCAGGTGGAGTTATTTTTTTATGAGACCACTCTGCAAAGACACCAGGTACCTGAAAATCAGCCGTGGATACAGTCATCTTTAGGCCAAATTGGGCACTTTTCGAGTTTTTGAGGCCATGCCCAGTAAGTTACATACACCAACATATCTGGTATCCAAGTAATCAAGACAAATAAAGAAATACATCTAAAGGAATATTAAAATTAAACCATTATTTATTCAAAAAAATGTTACATGTGAATTTAGAGAAAAATACATTTTTCTTCTTTTTTTTCACTTCTATAATACAATATAATAATATATTATATAATACCTATAATCAAGCTTTAATGAATAAAGAAGCATCTCAACAACAAGAACAAGGCTACATAATAGATGAAATATGACAGCAATTCATGGCGCCTGTAGTAGGCTCCAGGAAACATATAATAGAATATCAAAGTAGACAAAACTCCTGAGATAAAACTTTGCATATATTTAGGGAGAGATGAAGAATACATATAATATATACCACTGAAGGAAAGCCCTGTTTCTACTGAAAGAAATCAAATTCATAGGGATGTATAAAATCTCTACAACATTATAGCCTTTTAAATAAAGGCATAGCAATTTATTTAAGCTGTCTATCGGTATGTAAAATTGCTCTTCTCCAGGATCGGCTTCTGTACTAACACCTATAGGTGGCTACACTGGAATTTAAAACACTTTAACCCAGCACCTTACTGTTTTGTCACTCTAAGGCAATAATTAATGCCCAGTGTCATAATATTAGGGTGTTGTGGTTTAGCGGCCACAGAAGCTATGCCTGCTATATCATTGCTTGGGTGCTAACTGCAATCTATATAATGCAAGCAAAAACTGACTCCACCCTATGATACTACTGTGAGTATCTGATTGGTTACCATGGCAGTCTGAAGCACTTACAATGACCTCCAGGCTACCATGTACAGATGCCTTTAAGGTCCAGCTAGATACTGGAAATGTATAGAATACTGCAATATAGAAGTATTGCAGTGTATTGTACACGACAATCAAGCAATCACATATACAAGTTACCCTATGGAACTGAAAAAAATGTAAAACAAAATTTAAAAACTGATTTTAAAATATTAAAAAAATAAATGTTAAAAGTGAAAAACAAGCAAACTGTTTCCTATATAAAAATTAAACAAAAAAATAAATAAATCGATAAACAGAACTGGTATCACTGCATACGTAAAAGTTTAAATTAATAAAATATAATGTTAATGCCAGAATTGTTAATCACTTTTAAAAAGTGTTTGAAAAGTGATATATACTACTTGTCAAACAAAATCAAAACCTGACCCAGCTCTATTAACCAGAACATATGTGCATGTTTCACCATTCACTTAGTTGTGAAAATAGTCGAGGTTGCCTGCTTAGCTATTTTCGGAAGTCCTGTATAAGTGAGCTTTGCACCACAGTTCTTTGCATCATTTAATAGGTTCCCCTTCCAGTGCAGATTAATGTTTTTTCTCTAGCTCTTATAATTCCCCAGGAATCAGTGTAGTCAGTTTTGATGCCTGATAATCCAAATAGACTAATGTCAAGTGGGTGGTGTCAAACAGGTGCAAACAAGGGGGTGTGACTGAGAGCTTCAATCAGTGGCAGGCAGTATTAGAGATCTGAGTCACACCCCCTTGCCTGTTCCTGTGTGACACCACCCACTTCACATGAATTAGTCTAGTTAGCTTATTAGGCATGGACTGACTGCACTTGCCCAGGAATTTTGGCTTATGCAGACAAAATTCCTACTGCACCAGAACCAGAGAAGAAGAGACTATTAAAGGATGAATAGAGGTCAATTTGGTGAAAGGTCGTGTTTAAGGCTAAGGCCCCACGTAGCGAGTCAAAGTCAAAAAGCTCTGCGTTTTTTTTCCACATTGCTTTTCGTAGAAAGTCCACAGAGTTTTCCTCTGCGAACTTTCTGCCTCTGTTATGCCTACACTTAAACCACCAAAACACATGTGCGTCTTCTAATGCACATATGTTTTGGAAAATCACAGCATGTTAATTTTAGCTGCTGAATCGCAAGTGTTCTCTATAGAATTTATTGGGGAAGAAAAAGCACAGAGGAAATGCAGCAAAAACTCAGTTTAAATGCTGAGGAATAAAAACAACACATTTTCGCTGTGTTTTATTCTACATTGTTTTTTAGCTGTGTTTTGCTACACGGGAACTTACCCTTAGACAAGATTTGTACAGTTAGTCTGTCCCATTGTGTGTATGTATAAATATATTTAGTTCAATATGTAGCATGCTTTTAAGTTAAAACAAGATGTGAACATATCGTGCTCATGCACCGGTTAGTCAGTCTTTATAGGGATATACCCTAAAGACAAGTGTAATTATAATTCCCATTTGTTACTTTATTAAATACAATTTCCAGGAGGAGAGGGATAACGTTTCCTGAAAAGAAGCTCCGGATTTTCTTTAATGGGTAATACAAGTGTTTATTAAAACAGACATGTCAGGAGAGATCATAGATATGTCTAATATGAATATAGATTTTTACCTCATTTGTACTGTTTTATACATGTATGCATGCAGTAGGGCACTGATACTTTAAAGAGCTTACACTAATTAAATTAATATAATTTTCCAGCCATAGAATTTTCTGACGTGTCGGTTCAGTTTGCCACAAATTTCTGATTTATGGGGGTTTCTGCCAATAAAAAAAAATATGAGGTTTGCATTTCTTATATTTCTTTATCACATGAACTTCAGAAATAGAGGGAGTAGAGTAGTTTGTTTCTTGCAACTAACAATAAACTTAAAGCAAAGCTTTGGAGGAAAGCTATCTAAAAATAAATGTGCTTAGGGATCATGGATCATGTACTGTGCCCTTCAAAAGCGGCAACATGATTTATGCCTTTAGATATTTTCAATAATATATTGAGCATGATTTGTGCCTTTAGATAAGTTCACAATAACTCATTGAGCATGCTCTAGTAATCTTTCGTGACTAAACATGCTTTGTGTTGTGCTCTGATATCATGTGTAATCATAACTTCCATCAGCCTAGCAGAAGGCAGTCATCATTCACCATGAGATAAGAGTGTGACAGGAAATGACTGCAATTATTGTTATTATTCAGATGTGAACTATTAATGCAGCATGTTTGTTTTACTTAAATGAACACCCTTATTTTACAAGCGTAAACACCCTTGTAAATAATGAACACCCTTATTTTACAACGTATATAAGAGTAGATATGTATAGCCAGTGAATTATATATAATATTCCACTAATAATGATGCTTGCTAACATTGTAGATCATTTTGTGCTCTTGTTGATCTTTATAATTTTCTTCTCTATCTTCTTTACTCATACATAGAACTCATCATAAGAAATCGATAGTATTATCTTTTAGGACTGGACTGATGGGGAATAGAGTCCATGCTGGATCTCAGTTGCCCCGCTCTTAGGAGGTGGGGGGGGGGGCTTCGTTAGGGAAAAAATTTTCCCCCCTAATTTTACCGGGAGCGGGCACGACAAATGAACTGTTTGCCATAACCACATTACGTTTGGAGGAAAAAAGGAAGAACCCAAAAAACACCCCCCCAGAAAAAGGGGGGGGGGGCGGGGGGGGGTGTGTTGCTGGGGGGGGGGGGCCACAAAAAAAAAAAAAACAACAGGGCAACGACAACACCAACACACCCATGGGTCTCCATTGCAAAGTAGAAAGTCATTGGTGTTGGACCTTCATATACAGTTGAAACCAGAAGTTTACCATACACTATATAAAAAGACATATATGCATGTTTTTATTTATTATATTTATAAAAATATAAATAATTTTGGTAATCCTAATTGACCTAAAATGGGAAAGGTTTATTCTGATTTCATGTCAGATAGTGAGAAAAACATGCATATGTGTCTTTTTATATTGTGTATGTAAACTTCTGGTTTCAACTGTATATGGCCTTCTTATAACCCATTTTCAGTGATACATGATTCTTTAATGTATTTGCTCTAGGATAACAGTTCTCAATAAATGTAGCTATAACATTCAATATTGTGCAAATATTAGAGGGGGTGTGTAAAATGCTGTAAAGTAAAACTGTTTTCAAAGTTAATAGTTTATCTTTGTCAATTAACAAAATTAAAGAGTAACTAAAATTTTGGACAACTTTTGATTTGGGTCATTAATACATTTTGTAATCTACTTTATTAACAAATTGTGTCTCCTTTCTGTGAAATCCTGGATTTTTTCACTCTTCCCCTTGCTTCTGTGTTAAGCACTGTTCCTGCCTCTCTGAATAGCTGTGTGTGGAGTACAAGCTTGGAGTAAGGACTGTGTAACATGTAGAGAAAATGAGGGGAAGGTCACTTCAAGCAGTTATATCTCGGGTGTTATAGAATGTACAAGCTTTTAGTGTCATATGAAAGAGGAGATCCTCTTCTTTCATATGATACTAAGGTTACAGTGCTATCTATATTATTTCCAGAGATATCACAGTCGGGATTAGGATATTTGTATGACTTATATGATGCATCTGCTTTTAAATATCCTTATCCCAAATGTGTTTTCAATAAGTGTTATCTCTGGAAATAATATACATAGCACAGCCTTAATGATATATGAAATAAGAGAATCTCCTCTTTAATATGACACCGAAGTCAAGTTTGTACGTTTTATATTGTCTGAGATATAACTGTTTTGAAGTGACCCTACTCCATACACAGTAACAGAGGCAAAAACAGCTATCAATACAGAAGCAAGGGGAAGAATAAACCAATGCAGAATTTCACAGAAAAGAGACAAAATGTGTTAACAAAGTATATTACAAAATTTATTAATGACACAAATACTGCCAGAAAATCAAAAGTTGTCCAAAAGTTTAGTTACGCTTTAAGTGAGTGAACAAAAGAGAAACCTAAATTAAATCAATATTTGATGTGACCACATTGTGCCTTCAAAACAGCATCAGTTCTTCTATAGTGGAAGAGTGAAGAAATCAGGCGATACCTTTTAGAGGCTAACTGAGTATATTTATAAGTAAGCTTTCAGGAGTGCTCGCTCCCTTCATCAGACATGGTGTGATACAAGAACTTCTCTACTTAGATTGCAAAATTTTTTTTAAGGACTCTAAAATGCTTTGAAAACCATGTGTATAAAAATCTGTTAATTTTCAGTTCTTGTATCACACCATGTCTGATGAAGGGAGCGAGCACTCCTGAAAGCTTACTTATAAATATACTCAGTTAGCCTCTAAAAGGTATCGCCTGATTTCTTCACTCTTCCACTACTTTCAATGGCTAACACGGTACAACATTATACTACTATCAGTTCTTCTATATACACTTGCACACTGTGTTTGAAAGAACTCAGCAGGGAGGTTGATCCACACATCTTGTAGAACTAACCACAGATCTTCTGTTGATGTGGGTTTGCTCAAATCCCTCTGTCTTTTCATGTAATCCAAGACAAACTCAATGATGATATCCACTTCCAGGTCTCCTCCTCCAAAGTGTGGTGACACCATATATTGATTTGATTTAGTTTTCTCTTTCGTTCACCCACCCATTTTTGTTAAGAAAAATAAACTATTAACGCTTCTATTTTTAAAGCATTCTTACTTTTCAGCATTTTTCTACACTTGCCTAAAACTTTCGAACAGTACTATATGTTAAAAAACAAACCCAAATGATGATAATGATAATCAAATTGTGTGACTGCGTGGGTCCCAAAATTCTACTCCCTCATGTTAGCAGGAATTTGAGCTAAGGGGATCGATTTATTTCCCAGAGTCTTTGGTGGACAACATTTAGAATTCTCTATCCCTGTAATGATATGTCAGTTGTTTTTATGTGACAGATATTTAGCTAAATTAGCTATGTGTTTGAGGTGTGTGATGCAATTTTTTTTATTAGTCACTAATTATAATTATAACATGTAATCACTGAACATATTTTATATATATGCACATTTTATTACAAACATGCTATTAATATTCATATTTTTTAATTTCATATTTGAAATTATTTTATTTTGTTGATATTTTGTATGCCAAAAACAGATCCTTATACATCCAGTACAATGAGGAATGTCTCTCATGCATGGCCTTGGGCTAGCTTAGTTATGTGCATTCAGAAGGAAATGGTCAGTAAATAAAGCAATTGTACTGTCAAAATTTCCCAGCAGATGTGTCCTCTTTTTCTGGTTCATCAATCTGTGCAGTTCTATTTTTGGATCCTTTCTGTCCTAAAAGTTCAGTATAAAAACTGCCCTTAAAAACAGGCAAAGGCACAGCATGTACTGTACTATACAATGAAAAGTCACAAATGAGTATAGGTATTTCAACCTCTGACCATGAAGAGAAGATTCTAATGCTAGTCATATATTCCAGGCTTAACAACAAAGCTTACCAAGCTTAATATTCCTTTGCTGCATAAAATCTAAAGAAATCTAAATTCCGTAGTGTGTTATCTCTATCAGGTTGGAGAAAACACAGAAAGTATTATGTACAGTATGTAATTTATATTTATTGATAGGTACTGTGGATAGATAGAAAAAGGATAGATAGATAGCTAGATAGATAGATAGATAGATAGATAGATAGAAAGATAGAAAAGTTGTCATTGTAATAAAACCTTAGCAGCCTTTCTGACAGTATTGTATGAGAAATTAGCATCTGCATATTTTTTTTTATTGAAATTGCAATATTTGTTTTTACTGTTATACACTGAACTTTTCATTCAGCAAATTTTCTTGCATACGTCTGCTGGGCTTGTAAGAATGATGTGCCCTATACACTGTGTAAATCTCCCCTTGTGTGTCTGCACCCTAGTGATGTGATTTGTATTCCCCATATGTCACTGCCTGCCCCTCTGTGTGTGTTCTATGTGTTAGTGATGTTGTTGTTGTCAAGGGCTTTTTGGGGGGGAGTTAAAGGATGGAGTTCTGAGAAGCCGCCAGAGGCAGTTGATGAGTAGCCATCTTGAGTGAGAAGAGTTCCTGGGAACACTATGAGGTAAATTCTTGAGTGAAATTGGCTTTTATCAGTAGTACTATAGATTTTTGTCTCCGTGTAGTATATGGTAATAGCTGAATCTCTGAGTCCCTGACAACAAGTGAAAGGAGAGCAGGATTTGTGCTCACTGCATACATAGATCCAGGGTGGACTCCTGCAATGTTGACTTTCCTGACTTTTATTGCATACCAGTATATCTGAAAGTGTTTTCAAGTAATTAAACTAAACAAGATTTGAAACCATCTTGGTGCCCACTCTATATTCATATCAGGCTGTCATGGACAGCAGGATGGTGTCCTGCTATGCCCACTGACCTTTTTTGACAAGGGGCCACTCCAAGGGGTGCTGTTATAGCAATCAACCTGGTTGCTTAGACACCTTTTAACACCATTACACCTCCAGATCAGTAAATCTAGCAATCAGTCATCTGGCTACAGTCTGATCTTTACATGTGCCTAGGTGAGAAAGGAACTCAGAAAGATCAAGGCTGGGAAAGTCACAGGGCCAGATGGCATCAGTGCCAGGCTACTAAAGACTTGTGGGGACCAGCTGTGTGGTATTGTTACATATATGTTCAATATGAGCCTGAAACTGGGAGTGGTAACACAACTATGGAAATCATCTTGTGTGGTACCAGTTCCAAAGACACCTCCTACGATGGACCTTAATGGCTACAGACCTGTAACATTGACATCCCACTTGATGAAGGTCTTAGAGAGATTGGTTCTCGCACATCTCCGCCTTCTAGTGAGCTCGGCTATGGACCCTCTCCAGTTTGCTTATCGGCCGGAACTTGGGGTGGATGATGCCATAATCCACCTTCTACACAGAGCTCTTTCTCACCTGGAGAAACCAGGGAACACTGTGAGAATACTGTTCTTTGATTTCTCCAGTGCTTTTAACACCATACAGCGAGAGCTACTGAGAGACAAACTGACCCTTGTTGGTGTGGACCACCAACTCTCCAACTGGATCCTAGACTACTTCACAAACTGACCTCAGTATGTGAGAGCCCGGGACTGTGTGTCAGACACCATGATCTGTAATATGGAGGTACCTCAAGGTACAGTTCTTGCCCCTTTCCTCTTCACACTGTACACTGCTGATTTTATCTGCGACTCATCTAGCTGTTACTTACAGAAGTATTCTGATGACTTTGCAATAGTAGGCCTCATCACAGACGAAGATGACAGGGAGTACTGAGAATTAAACTGGGATTTTGTGGATTGGTGCCAGCGGAACCACCTTAGGATTAATGCTGGGAAGACCAAGGAGATGGTGGTGGACTTTCGCAAGCGCATATACCCTCCAAAACCAGTGGACATCCAGGGGACGGGCATTGAGATAGTCAACACCTATAAGTACCTGGGTGTGTTCCTCAATAATAAGCTGGACTGGGCAGATCACTTGGATGCACTGTATAGCAAGGGCCTCAGCAGGCTCTACCTACTTAGGAGGCTGACAGCATGTGGAGTCCAGTGGGCTCTTTTTAGGGCCTTTTTCAACTCTGTAGTGGCATCAGCCATCTTCTTCGGAGTGGCGTGCTGGGGGAGTAGCATATCAACCAGAGATAGGAATAAACTCAACAAGCTGATTAGAAGGGTCATCTCTGTCCTAGGGAACCCCCTGGACCCAGTACAGGTGGTGGGTGACAGAAGGATACTGTCCTGGGGAGCTCCATGCTGGAGAATAACTCCCATCCCATGCATGAGACCGTGATAGCACTGGGCAGTACTGTCAGTGACCGACTGCTTCACCCTAAGTGTGAGAAGGAGCGCTATCAGAGGTCTTTCCTCCCCGCTGCGGTTAGGCTGTACAACCAACACCGACCTAAGCAGAGATCATTACATACAGAGAATTGAAAGATCTTAAGTTGTGATATCCCCCCTACTACTTTTTTACCTTTACCTTTTTTATCTGTAACTACTGTCACTGTAATGCCTCTACCTTGGAGCTTTTGTATTTGCATTTGTATTATCTATGCTGCTGTAACACACTGAATTTCCCCATGGTGGGACTATTTAAGGATTGTCTTATCTTATTATCGGAAGCTGGACTTGACTGTGGGAGGATTACCAGGTTTTTACCTCTGCGATGGATCCCAGTATGGTTGGTGTCTTTTGAAGGCTAGAGGCATTCGTGTGAGGCACTGAAGGCTTAGACAGAAAGGTAGTGAAGGACAGGCCAAGAGGTCAGGGTGGGCAGTTAGGTATGGGAGTTAAAGTATAGTCTAGGTCAGCAACAGGAAATTAGCAGAGTGGACAGGGAAATGCAAGGTCAGGAATGAACTAGGGGTCAGAACACAGATCAGGATAAAGACAAAGCAACAAAATGGATGATACCTAACAGCAATGTATGTAACCTAATTGCTCAGACACCTATGAGAAGACTGAGCAAACCTAAATTGGCTAGGCCAGTCACATAAGGTAGGCCAATTAGTAAATGCACTCATTGGCCCTTTAAGAGAGTAAAAGGACTGATATATCCATCCTACAACAGCAGGAGGAATCAGAGAAGAAAGGGTGCAACCAGGAAGTGTATGCACCCAGAGGTGTGGCAGGACACCATGCCAGCAGTGAGTGGACCGTGGTGTGGTGAGAAGACACATTGGTGGCCACAATTGGCCAGTGTTACATAGGCCTTGATTACAAGCTTGTGATTATAGACAGCATACATACTGAATAAGTGAAGCTGCAATTTAGAATAGAATGGAGTATAGCAGCAATATAATCCTGTGGTATGACAAGAGGTACCACTGAGACTCCAACATCTGGGACTGCACTTTGACTTTGCAACTAAGCTATCGCTTTCATTTGTTATAACATTCTTTCAAAACACATCAACACTGAAGAAACATAAAAATGATAAGATGGTGACTTACATTCAGATGATAGATGATTACATAAGAGTGACAAGGGATTTTTAGTATTCCTTTTGGGGGAAAATGTTGCATACGATCCATGATTATGACCAAATTTATGTTTCTGTGTAGCCTTCATGTATATGGTACTTGGTATGGTAAAGAGCCCATATATTTGTTTGAAATATGTAAGTGATTTCTGGTTGGGCATCCCACTTTGCTTTTAATGTACTTTTTTTTTAATAAAGCTTGGATACTTTGATCACAGTGCTTGAAGACAACATGTGCTAGCTGTAGTTAAATCAGGTCCTACCACATCATGACAATTCACAATCCCTGACTAAATCATAGATTCCAAATGTTTGTGGGTTTATTTGGGCTGAAAAGGAAGTACTAATATTATACTCTATGGTCTCTTCAGAACCCAGGGCATGTTAAGTGGAGGCCTGGAGAGGTGGAGAAACATAATAAACACTTACATTAATCTTCCCTGTCCTCTCTTGTGCTCCCTAAAGGCATCCAGCACTCCCTTACTTGTAGCTGACATCATGTACCCTGGAGGATCGCTAAGGTCTGGGATTAATCCTCACCAGTCACTTTGGGCTCCATCATGATACTTTAGCACAAGCGCCATGACATTGTCTCTTTCCACATGACCACTAACATCACCCAGGAAGGAAGAATAGGACAGAAAACTACTGAAAAGGACCTTGAGGAGGCCTATGAAAGGTGAGATAAAGTGTTTATAAGTGTTTAGAATGTTTCTGCACTTCCCCAGGACCTCTGCTTACTATAGTCAAGCCTGCAGTTGACATCAAGTGCCCCAGGGTCACTTTTGAGACCTGTGATTGAGCCTCAGTGGGCAGGTAGGGCACATCAACATTACAACTCTAAGACCCACGGCTGCTTATCCCCCGTGATGGATAAGCACATGAAAATAGATATTAATGGCAATGTACTGTTGGTTAAAAGAGGAAATCATAATGTGCACTCAGCAAAGGACAATTTTGTTAAAATTGAATAAACTGTAACTTTGAGAATCTCTTAGGCTTTCATGTTACTTCGTTTATATTAGTATTTTTTATGAGCTTATAGTCTCCTGACCTTTATTACATTAAAGATTATTCTCACTATTCCATTATATCTAAAATGCAATTAGCATGATTACCCATTGTTGTAATAGATTAGAGTTCTGCTACTCAATTGTTCATTCTAACTGTATTGTGTTGTTTCTAATTATTATTGTGACAACTGTTGGAGACTTCAACTAAGTGCACTTTGGGGCTCCGCTGACCACTCATTTATTCCTCATAAAATATTTAGCAGTTCTAATGAAAATTTATTGATATGTTTTCATGTTGGTTCAAATTTTAAGCCACAAAACTATTTTACTAATAGTTAAAGTCAAAGATATAAAATTAAATATTCCTAAAGCTATTGTTTCCACTCTGAGTCTGGAGTTGTCTGGCTTTTATACATCTTATTTTCATGTGCATTAAAATATATATAAAATTGTTACTCTATGTATAGTACTTTAAGATGTTAGATAGAGTCATTCTCTAAGCCATGGAAAGCTAAATGGGTGCAACATGGGGTTTCAGCACAGGGGAGCAAACAATTTAATTATGCTGCTGTGTGCACCCTTTAATTCAGAGTAGCCCTTAATTACTAAAACCACCTTATTAGTAATGTCTATAATTTATAATGTCACCTGTATACCCTCAGTGTGCCATCTAAAATGAATACTGTCCAATTCCCTAGAGACTAGAAACATCCTTTTATGCCCCTTTGTGTTAATTATGCCCCTCAACTCTAATAACCCCCTTGTATAAATAATGCCTCTCAATAACCCCTTTGTATTGAAGGAGTTATCCATGGTTATAATACAGCTTACCAATGCATACCCTGTACTGGATAAGCTTTACTATTAATATACACCCTGGTCCCCTGAAGCCTGTTTACTACTTTTGTGGAGGGCATCTTGGAAGGCCAGAACTCTTGGTCCTTGGCCTGCCCAGATGTTGCTCAACTCTCAGTCATATGAGTGACTCCCCTCTACTCAGTGGACCTGGGGCTGGAGTAGAGGGGGGAGAGAAGGAAAGTTCCATTCTCCCCAGATGCCCTTTGTAAATGTAGTAAATGGGACTCCAGTGGACCGAGGTTTATATTAGCAATAAAGTTTAACTAGTGCTGGGTATGCTCTGGTAAGCTGTATTATTCCTCAGCTAACACCTTTAATACTACCTTAATACCCCCTTATATTGTTATTGCCCCTTATATTCACATTGCCCAGAACCTCTTTAAGAAATATACAATATATAACAACCCAACTTTTTAAAATAAATGTTTCTTATGTTTATATATTTATGTTTCTACACTTACCATAAACCTGTGCACACAACTTACAAAATATATTTTCTTCTATAACTTTATATAATTGAGAATACAATAAAGCATTTTTTATAATAGATAAATCTAGTATAATTTGTTTTAATGCAGAATTTATCATCTGAAACTAGCAGAGGGTGACACCGCTATAGTTGCTTAGCAAAAAACACATACACTATTTGTTTTTGAAATAACATTTGACTGAATGTAAATGCAGATTTACTGTAAAAGGAACTTGAGCAAAAATAACAAAATTGGAGCGCAACACAATTACTAAGGCTGAAATGATTAAAACTTGCCTTAACAAATGTCACACTTACAATTTTAATAAAATTTATTAATGCCAGTGCAGAAAGTGTGAATATAAATATTATTTCATTGATTTCCACAGGCCTAAATTGAGAAATCATAAAAATAGCTTAAACACCCACTACAAGAAATTATAACAAATGACACAATGCCAATGTTCCAGAAAGGTAATGATTCTAAATTAGGAAACAACATTTACACAATATGTTGGTCATTTACCATTTTTAACGGTTTGTCACTTTGGGTAGGATATTACAGATTTGTTTTAATTAAGGCTTTTGGTTATACGTGTATTCACAAAATAAACAGTTCAGGAAATATTTAAATCTGTTTACTGTAGCTACATATTGTAGAATACAAACAGAAGAAAATACCCATAAAATATCCAATATACAGTCAAAACTATATAATTGCAAATTTAAATCATAATAGAAAAATATATTCCAGGCTTAACATTACATTTCACAAAGTTTGAAATTAATGTTTTCACCATAGGATAATTATATATGCTCTTTTTTCTTCTAAAGATATATGTATACCCTTCCTAAATTTAAAGAAATTCAAGGAGAAACAGTGGCATTGCTCCTTTGTTCCAAATCAAATATCTAAAAGATTATTTCCTCCTACTGTTTGCTTAACCCTACTGAGGAGCTGGACAGGTACCATAGCCTCTAGGTGTCAGCTATTTTACACAGCATAGACATGTCACTGATAAAGAGGCCTTATTTGCCTGATACAAGGTAAAGCAATGCTTCATAGCAGGATGTAGACAGGCCCAAATAGTATTTGATGGAAATTGCACAAGTGCAAAATACTGGCAACACATCAATTCACATATCAAATTTCACGTGTAATTATATAGTTATTACCAAATACCATTCACCCTTTGGACATTGAAGTAATCATAGCTCAGGACACTTGTTGGGACTTTAAGTTGATGAAATGCAAATTTCTTTGATCTATAATTTATATTAACTGTAAGACACTACATAAACTAAACTACTATTCTATATATAACTGGTTCTTGGAGTAAAATGTCTGCCTAATCCTTAGCTGAAACTTATAAAGGGTAGCATTACTAGTGCAGCATCAAAGAAGGAGAACCAAATTATATTAGCCAAATAAGTGTAGCTATTATTCATCCACTTTTATTAGTTATGTATGCAGCTTATACTGAAAAAGCATTTGATTCATCTTGGTGTTTGGAAAACACAAAGAAAATTATAATAATGGATATAGTCAAGAAGTCATATATAGATACACACATGGACAAAATTGTTGGTACCCCTTGTTTAATGAAAGAAAAACCCACAATGGTCACAGAAATCACTTGAATCTGACAAAAGTAATAATATATAAAAAAAATTCTATGAAAATGAACAAATGAAAGTCAGACATTGCTTTTCAATCACGCTTCAACAGAATTTAAAAAAAAAGAAAACTCATGAAACAGGCCTGGACAGAAATGATGGTTCCCTTAACTTAATATTTTGTTGCACAACCTTTTGAGGCAATCACTGCAATCAAACGATTCCTGTAACTGTCAATGAGACTTCTGCACCTCTCAACAGGTATTTTGGCCACTCCTCATGAGCAAACTGCTCCAGTTATCTCGAGTTTGAAGGGTGCCTTTTCCAGATGGCATGTTTCAGCTCCTTCCAAAGATGCTCAATAGGATTTAGGTCAGGGCTCATTGAAGGCCACTTCAGAATAATCCAATGTTTTCCTCTTAGCCATTCTTGGGTGGTTTTTGCTGTGTTTTTGGGTCATTATTCTGTTGCAAGACCCATGAACTGCGACTGAGACCAAGCTTTCTGACACTGGGCAGCACATTTCTCTCTAGAATCCTTTGATAGTCTTGAGATTTCATTGTACCCTGCACAGATTCAAGACACCCTGTGCCAGATGCAGCAAAGCAGCCCCATAACATGCCAGAGCCTCCTCCATGTTTCACAGTAGGGACAGTGTTCTTTTTAAGATATGCTTAATTTTTCCATCAGTGAACATAGAGCTGATGTGCCTTGCCAAAAATTTCGATTTTTGTCTCATCTGTCCATAGGACATTCTTCCAGAAGTTTTGTGGCTTGTCAACATGTAGTTTGGCAAATTCCAGTCTGTCAGATTCAAGTTATTTCTGTGACCATTGTGGGTTTTTCTTTCATTAAACGAGGGGTACCAACAATTTTGTCCACGTGTGTATATATAGATGTTAGGAAAGGAAATTCACTGGTATACACTTTCAATGTAGTGGTAGTCCCTGAGTTACTGTACATGCTCTTAACAGATTTCAATAAGTAAATGTACTTGTAGACAGTGAAGGAAGTGTTCAATACACATAGGACCAATGCAAATGCAATGAACTGTATCAGTATTAATGGTTAACTGTCTACCTTATTGTTTCAGAGCAACCCTCTGACCCAGCATCATGCTAAGCTTTAGTGTTACATAATCTACAGTGCTGACAGAGGGGAACAAAGGAGTTAGCAGAAGAGACATTTTACATATCCAGAAAGCAGTTACAGCACTAGTTTACACATATCGTCTCCTGATATTGAATGCTGCAATTCCATCCACCTGGTTTCTCTATGTTATTATGGTCCTATAGTGTGCTTTGAATTCTATTCAGTAAACCACTGTGTCTACATATGTGGAATAGAGATCATATTAATTTAGGGTAAGAGTATTCTCCCCTACTCTGGCATCTGTCCAGCTGTGTCAGGTGATGATGCTAGTCCTAAATGTACATAAGAGAGATGGATATGAATAAAAACTGTAGGTTTATGAGATACAGCCCTTAGGTATTTCTGATAAGTCAACAAATAGAGTATTTTAAAATACTATGAAAATATTATAAAATACAAGTTAAAGAGGACCCATCACCAAGTAGAAAATACTAAACGGCATACATAATTTGATTTGTCCACAACAATTTGGCATTTTTTTGTTTTGTTTTATAAATCCGTCCACCTGTTCAAAGATATGGCATATGGCCCCTGGAAAGATATATGTAAATTAGCTCTTACTAAAGTGGGCATAAACTTTTGTTTTTCACAGAGAAAATAAAAGGTTACCACCCACTTGGATAATAACAATGTACATATAAATATCTTCTGAACAGGTGGACAGATTAAAAAACAAACAAACAAACAAACAAAAAAATAGTTCAAGGGCATAGTAACAGTCAAATATTGTATGTCACTTAGCATTTTGTACTTGGTGACAGGTTCTTTTTAAAATGTACCTCCAGTTAAAAACACAAATGAATATAAGAAAATTTGTCTGCTGCTGCCAATTAGTTAATTTTAATTATTGCCTCATTATCTGCACTGATAACTTGTTATCTACAAGTAGAACAGTATTAATCGGTTGACGACCACCGGCCGTAAATTTACGGCCTGCGGACCTGGTCTCTGAAGTCCGGCCAATAGTAAATTTACGGCCTGCACTTCAGAGACCCTGTGACCGGGATCGGGAGCGGGTGTTAGCTGTAACTGACAGCTAACACCCTGCTCCATAACCCCCGGTCGGAACAGAGTTCCGAGCGGAGGTTTTAACCCCTTGGATGCCGCGGTCAAACATGACCGCAGCATCCAAGGGGTTCCGCCATGTTACCGCCCCCCACCGGCAACCCCCTGCGGCGAGATCGGGGGTTGCCAATGTCTATTTTCTGTAGCCCGGGGTCTGGCCAGTGACCCCAGGCTACCTGAAGCCCCCACTACCTGGTTTATCCTGCCGGGATGTGAAGAAGTCAGCCGATGCGTATACATCGGCTGACATTCTTGTATAGACTGCAATACAAGAGTATGCTCGTGTATTGCAGTCTATAATACTGAGCCAGGATCAGAGCATCGCTGGCTCAGGTGTCCTTATACGACAAGTTAAAAATGTAAAAAAAAAGTTAAAAAAAAAAAATAAAGTGTGTAAAAAAAAAAAATTAATTAAGTTATAAAGCCCCCAAAAATCCCTTTTCCTATATAAAATGAATTATATATAAAAAAAAAAAAAAAAATTTATGAAAACAACACATATTTGGCATCGCCGCGTCCGTAACAACCTGTACAATAAAGCTGAAACAATATTTAACATACACGGTGAACGTCGAAAAAAAAAACGGAAAAAAAACGCTGGAAGTAATGATTTTTGACTATCTCGCTTACAAAAAAATACTATAAAAAATGATCAAAAACTTATATGTACCTCAAAACAATACCAATAAAAAGCCCATGTCCTCCCGCAAAAAATAAGCCCTAAAACAAGTCTGTCAACTGAAAAATAAAAATGTTACGCCTCTCAGGAGATGGTGATGCAAAAACAATTGATTTATGTCCACAAATGGGTTTCTGTTGTGCAGAATTAGTAACGCATAAAAAAACAATATAAATGGGGCATCGTCGTAATCGTACTGACCTGCAGAATAAAGGTAACATGTGACTTATGTTGTATGCCACACGGCAAAAAAATTAAAAGGTAAAAACCAATTCCAGAATTGATATTTTTTTTTTAATCCACCCAGAAAGAGTTAATATAATTTATTCAATAAGCTATAGACACCGCAAAAAATGGTGTCATTAAAAAATGCATATCATACCGAAAAAAATCAGCCCTCATATGGCTACATCATCCGAAAAATAAAGAATATAGCTTGTACAATGCGAAGACAAAAACCCCAAAAATCACCAAATCATTAGAACACAACTGGATGCGGCAGGAGGGGAATGTATAAGCTGTGCGAGAGTATATCAGGATACAAACCAGATTTAGAGCTTACAAGGGATAATAAACCAGAAGTGACCCCCAGAGTGACCCCCTCCCCCAATCATAGGAGCTACTGGGGATATAGTAGGGAATTTCGTGTTCCCCATGTACTCTGCACAGCTTACATATTCACTCTTCACCATCCGCTGTGCATTCACGTCTGGTATACTAATGCTTATAACACCCTCTGATAAATTCTTTGAGGGGTGCAGTTTTCAAAATGGGGTCACTCCCTAGGAGATTCCACTTTTCTGGTACATTAGAGGCTCTGCAAACATGACATGGCGTCCAGATACCAAACATCTGAATCTGCACTCCAAAAGCCACATAGCGCTCTTTCCCTTTTGTGCCCTGCTATGTACCCAAACTGCAGATTATACCCACATGTATGACACTGGTGTACCCAGAATAACGTACATAATGTCATATGTGGGTATAAACTGCTGTTTGGGCACAGCCGGGCACAGAAGGGAAGGAGCGCTATTAGGTTTTTGGAGCACAGATTTAGACAGTTTAGCTTTTGGACACCATGACACTTTTGCAGAGCTCCTGAAATGCCAGTACAGTGGAATCCCCTGATACGTGACCCTATTTTGGAAACTGCACCCCTGAAGGAATTTATCCAGAGGTACAGTGAGCATTTTTTACCTCCAAGTGTTGCTATAATTTATTTTCCAGAAATGAATATGCAGATGATTGTGAAAGGTGAAAATGACAATTTTTCCAGGAATATTTTATTTCAATGCATAATACGTTGTGTCCGGCTTGTATCAGATGTAAACGCTCCAAAAGATGTTGTGCCCGGGATACCCACTTAACAGTTTTTATGTTTAATCAAGTTTATTAAGTTTTGCAATAAGAACAGAAGAGAAAAAAAAGGGAGAGGGGTACAATGCCATAACAACAGTATCAATTAAGACAGAGGAGTCACTCAAGCCACCCTGCTCATAGACAAGATACAGTAATAAAGAATAAGGCGAGGGGCTGGCAAGGCCCACAATTAGGAAATCGGCAAGGAATAACACAGTGGAAACTAAAATAACTGTAACAATAGGTGGGTGATGGCTGAAAGAACAAAAATCCAACTGTAGAGAGCCACCACAGGACCCCCCACCTAACAGTAGGTTAAGATAAACGTTGAAGGGGAGGGGGGGTCATAGGAAGTACACAGTGTATGGGACACACAAGACCACAGACACGACAAGGACAGAGGGGACACATTGGGGCGGGGGGGAGGAGTGGAAGGGAAAATTTGGTTATGGAGAGAAGCCGGACACTGCACCAGTAGAGGAGCAAAGCAACCCCACATCAAGAAAAGAAAGAGGAGAACTCCGAGGACTCCTGAAACATCACCCACGGCCTCCAGAGGGACTCGAATTTAGAGGGGTCGGGCGAGTCCTCGGCCACCAGGGCTTCCATTCTCCTGATAAGGAGAAGCTCCTGAAGAAACTCCACCAAGGTAGGCGCGGCAGTACTGTGCCAATGCCTGGGAATGACTGTTCTGGCGGCCGCGAGGAAATGTCGCAATGGAAAGAAGTACAAGCTGGGGCGAGGGTGTGACAGATCTGCCGCTCACTTTAGCATAAAGCGTAAAGACGGCATCCCAAAAGGGCTTGAGGGCCGTGCATTCCCACCAAATGTGATACAAGGTGCCTCTTTCGGAACCACAGCGCCAACACCGATCAGAAACACCAGGGTAGATCCTATGCAGGAGGTCAGGACAGCGGTACCAGCGGGTTAGTATTTTATAGTTCTTTTCCTGCGCACCGCAGGGTAACGGGAGTTTATGCGTGTACAGGAAGGACTTATCCCAGTCGGCAGTGGAGAGGCAGGTACCAAGGTCAGATTCCCAGGGGCCAATGTAGGAGGGGGGCCCGGGTGTAGTGTCCTGGAGGAGGATACCATAAAGAACCGAAAGGGCACGCGGAGTGGTGTCGGTCCGGGAAAGGGCAGACTCCAGGTCGGTCAGAGAAAATGAGAGCATGGGAAGCAGGGAGAACTTACGGACGAAGGCAGTGAGCTGGCCATATTCTAACCAAGACAAACGAAGGTTGGGATGGGAAACTTGCAATTGTGCTAGAGAGGGAAGAGAAGGAGAAGAACTGTCTGTGACCTGATGTAGACGAACGTCATCCCTGGCCAGCCAGCAAAGGAATTTGTCAGTGGAGCAACCCAGCGGGAACATTGGATTTCGAACAGAGGGCTGAGGGGGCCCGGGACCCTGGATATGCGGCCGCCCGCACATATGGAGTCCCAGGTTTTGAGAAAGTGGGAGGATAAAATGGAGTGTCTGATAGAGCTGGGGTGAAAATGAGATGGAACCCAGGGTAGGGAAGGGAGGTGGGCCGAAAGCATGTCGGCCTCTATAGAGACCCACTGCTTGTCCGCCCCGCGATAACGCCAGTCAAAAAGGCGCAACAGTACTGTCGCGCAGTAGTATAGTCAAGGATCAGGCAGGCCCGCACCGCCACGGAGTTTATGGCGTGTCAGCGTCCGGAAGCGCAACCTGCTCCGAACTGCTCCCCACACAAACCTCCCAAACTGAGTCTGAGCGCGAGCGAAGAAAGAACATATATAAGCTTGGAACATATATAATAAAGGAGGCATGACATCCATTTTCAGCACGTTGATGCGACCGAACCAGGAGAGCATGAGGGAACCATATTTCCGCAGGTCCGTCGAAAGGGATTCAAGGATTGGTAAGTAATTAAGGCGGTAGAGAAGGGTGGGGTCTGAAGGGACGTGGATCCCAAGATATTTAATGGAGGTAGGGCGCCATTTGAAGGGGAAATCGTTCACTAGGAGGGCTGCCTCTGCTGGGGACAAGGTGATATTGAGGGCCTCACTCTTGGAGAGGTTCACCTTGAAATTGCTCACATGGCCAAAGAGATGGAACTCGCGCAGAATGGATGGAAAGGAAACGCACGGCTGAGAGACGTACAAGAGGAGATCGTCAGCGTATAAGGCCGTTTTGACCTGCCGGTTGCCCAGCTGCAAACCATGAACGCTAGGACAGTTCCGTAGGGCTGTCGCTAAGTGTTCCATGACCAGTGCGTATAGAAGAGGGGACAAGGGGCAACCCTGCCGCGTGCCATTCCAAACCGGAAAAGAGTTGGAGAGAAGCCCATTGATCCGCACCTTTGCCGACGCGTCGCCGTAAAGAGAAAGCACCTTACCAAGGAACCCTGGGCCGACTCCAACTTGTTGAAGTGTGGCCTGCAGGAAGCCCCAGTGGACACGGTCGAACACTTTTTCAGCGTCCACAGAGAGCAAGCACATAGGGACATTGGTAGTGTGGGCTGCAGAGATCGCCATGAGCGTCTTGCAAACATTGTCCCTGGCCTCGCGGCCTGTAATAAAGCCAACCTGATCAGTATGGATCAGGCCCGACATTAAAGGGGACAGACGATTAGCCAGCAATTTGGCAAATAGTTTGATGTCGATGTTGAGCAGGGAAATCGGGCGATAACTGGCACAACAGGACGGGTCTTTTCCAGGTTTGGGGAGAACCGTAATGAGGGCCGATAGGGATTGGGGGGCAAACGGAGTGATGGCATCAATACTATTAAAGACATCATTGGAGAGAGGAGGTCTCGGAAGGACTTGTAAAATCTGGGGGTAAACCCATCGGGGCCAGGGGATTTGCCCGAGGGGGAAGAATGAATGGCGAGGGAGACCTCCTCTTCGGAAAAAGGGTCTTCAAGAAGCGCTCTATCCAAGGGAGCGATAGTGGGAAGCGAGGTCTCGACAACATACTCTCAAATTTTCTCAATTTTCTCACTGAGTCCGGGGCAAGATCGATATATTGTCCATGAATGTTATAAAGGTCGTGGTAAAAGGAACGAAACGCCTCCGCTATGTCCACTGGGTTATGGACCAATCGCCCAGGGCCTTTACTTATCCGGGGAATGTATGTGGGGGAATTGCGAGGATGTAGGCGACGCGCGAGGGAGCGGCTACACTTATCCGCAAACTCGTAGTAATGTTTCCGGACATGGTCCCGGAAGAGCATGGACATCTCGTCCAGGTGGGCTCAGAGCTCCTCTCTAGCATTGAGGAGCTCCGTGAAGTCCGCCTGAGAGCAGGAACTTTTATGTTGCATTTAAAGGGAATGAATCTTAGCTAGCTGCGAGGAGACCCACGCCGCCCGCTCTTTTTTAAGACGTGCACCATGTTTAATCAGGACGTTCCGGACCACGCATTTTAGCGCCTCCCACTTTAGAGGAAGTGATGTCGAGTCCTGAGCGTGATCAAGACCAAAGTTCCTGATCGCAGTGCCGACGTCCGCCCGGCAAGTGTCATCTTTTAAAAGGCTGTCGTTCAGACGCCAGGTGAGGGGACGGCACACGAGTCCCGGAACCTCTATTGATAGAAATCCGGGCGAATGGTCAGACCAAAGAGCGGAACCGATCTGTCCTTAACAGTTTTTAGAGTGTTTGTGCCTGCTGACATAAGCTGGGCACAAAATATTGGGCACTGAAATGTCGTATCTCTGGAAAAATTGCAATTTTCCCTTTTCATTATCAGCTGCGCATTCATTTATTGAAATTAAATGAATGCAACACTTAAGGGTTAAGAATACTCGCTACCCCACTTGATAAATCCCTTCAGGGGTGTAGTTCCCAAAATGGGGTCACAAGTCTACGGATTCCATTTTACTCGCAATCCAGGGGCTCTGCAAAAGTGGCATGGTGTCCAAAAACCAAACTGTGCTTCAAAAACCAAAATAGCGCTCCTTCCCTTCTGCGCCCGGCTGTGCCCAAGCAGCAGTTTATACCCACATATGACATTAAGTACATTATCCTGGGTACACCAGTGTCATACATGTGGGCGTAAACTGCAGTTTGGGTACACAGCAGGGGGCAGAGGTGAAGGAACGCTATGTGGCTTTTGGAGCATAGATTTAGATTGTTGGATTTTGGACACCATGTCAAATTGGCAAAAACCCTAAAATTGCCCCTACAAAATGGGGTCACTTCTTGGGGAATTTCAATTTACTGGCACCTCTGCAAAAACAACATGGCGTCCAGAAAGTCCCTCTAGATCTGTTCTCCAAAAGCTAAAAAGCGCAGTGCTCCTTTCTGTCTGAGCCCTGCTGTTTGCCCAAGTAGCAGGTTACACCCACATATATAATTTTTTTTCCCCTGGGATAGCCCACATAATAGTTTTAGGAGTGCATGTGTCTGATGCCACAAAGTGGGTACAACGTATTGGGCACCAAAATGGCATATTTATTTAAAATTGTCAATTTTCACTTTGTATATTAATTTTTGGGAAGCATTTTTAGGCTCAAAATGATAATACCCCTTGATACATTCCTTGAGGGTTGTAGTTTCTAAAATGGTGTCACTTTTGAGGGGTTTACATTGTATTGGTACTTTAGGGGCTCTGCAAATGCGACATGGCACCTGAAA
The DNA here is from genome assembly GCA_947044405.1 of Leptodactylus fallax. Taxonomy (NCBI): domain Eukaryota; kingdom Metazoa; phylum Chordata; class Amphibia; order Anura; family Leptodactylidae; genus Leptodactylus; species Leptodactylus fallax. Next base: position 8,938,978 of record CAMRHE010000003.1, read on the forward strand.
ACTATTCCAGCAAAATCTGCCCTCCAAAAGCCAAATAGCGCTCTTTCCATTCTGAGCCCCACCATGTACCCATACAGCAGTTTACGACCACATATGGGGCATTTCTGTGTTCAGGAGAAATTGTGTAACAAACTGTGGGGTTTTTTCTTCTTTATCCCCTTGTAAAAATTAAAAATATGTCGCTAAATGGACAGTTTATTGGAAAAAAAAAGTAATTTTTAATTTTTACATTCCAATGTTAATAGAATCTGTGAAACAACTGTAGGGTCAAAATGCTCACCATACCCCTTGAGAAATTCCTTGAGGGGTGTAGTTTCCAAAATGGGGTCACTTTTGAGGGGTTTCCATTGTATTGGTACTTTAGGGGCTCTGCAAATGCGACATGGCACCTGAATACTATTCCAGCAAAATCTGCCCTCCAAAAGCTAAATAGCGCTCTTTCTATTCTGAGCCCCACCATGTACCCATACAGCAGATTACAACCACATGGGGAGTATTCCTGTATTCAGGAGAAATTGTGTAACAAACTTTGGAGAGCTTTTTCTCCTTTATCCTCTTGTGAAAATGAAAAATTTGGGGCTAAATTGATGGTTTATTGGAAAGAAAGTAATTTTTCATTTTCATGTCCCAATGTTAATAAAATCTGTGAAACGGCTGTGGGGTCAAAATGCTCACTATACCCCTTGATATGTTCTGTGAGGGGTGTAGTTTCCAAAATGGGGTCACTTTTGGGGGTTTCCATTGTATTGGTACTCTAGGGGCTCTGCAAATGGGACATGGCACCTGAAAACTATTCCAGCAAAATCTGCCCTTCAAAAGCCAAATAGCGCTCTTTCTATTTTGAGCCCCGCCATGTACCTATGAAGCAAATTACGATCGCATATGGGGTACTGCTGTGTTCAGGAGCAATTCTGTAACAAACTGTGGGCGGCTTTTTCTCCTTTAACCCCTTGTGAAAATGAAAACTTTGGGGATAAAGTGATGTTTTAGTAATTTTTCATTTACACATCCCAATGTTAATAAAATCTGTGAAACAGCTGTGGAGTCAAAATGCTCAGTATACCCCTTGATAAATTCTATCAGGGGTGTAGTTTCCAAAATGGGGTCACTTTTAGGGGGTTTCCATTGTTTTGGTACTCTAGGGGCTCTGCAAATGAGACATGGCACCTGAAAACTATTCCAGCAAAATCTGCTTTTCAAATGCCAAGTGTCGCTCTTTCTTTTCCGTGCACTGCCGTGTGCCCAAAAATCATTTTACACCCACATGTGGGGTATTTCTGTGCTCGGGAGAAATTGCACAACAAACTGTGAGATGCATTTTCTCCTTTAACCCTTTGTGAATGTGTTAAATTTAGGGATAAATTAATGTATTATTGGATAAAAATGAAATGTCTAAATTTCACCTCCATATTGTCTTAATTCTTGTGAAATGCTTAAAGGGTTAACAAACTTCCCAAATGCTGTTTTGAATTATTTGAGGGGTGTAGTTTTTAAAATGGGGTGATTTATGGGAGTTTCTAATATATAGGCCTTTATAATCCCCTTCAGAACTGAAGTGGTCCCTAAGAAATGAGTTTGGGAAATTTTCTTGTAAATCTGGAAAATCGCTGTTACACTTGTAAACCTTCTAACATCCAAAATAAATTAAAGGATGATTAAAAGATGATGCCGATATAAAGCAGAGATATGGTAGATAATATTTATTCATGTATTTGGGTGGTATGACTATCTGTCTGAAAAGCAGAGAATTTTACATTTTGAAAATTGCAATTTTTTTCCAAATTTCCCTCAAATTTCCAAATTTTTTATAAATAAATACAAAAATATTGATCAATGTTTACCACTAACATGAAGTACAATGTGTCATGAAAAAACAGTCTCAAAATCACTTGTGTAAGTTATAGCATCTCAAAGGTATTGCCATATAAAGTGACACATGTCAGTTTTGAAAAATGAGGCCTGGTCCATAAGGCACTTTTAGGCCCGGTCCTTAACCGGTTAAGTCTACACAGAGTAGCAGAAGCAGCAATTATTTGAATGTTTTTTTCTAGCAGCCTCTTCTTCCTTCTCCTTTCTTCGTAGACTAACTTTGTAACTTTGTAAATGAAGTAACTAAGCTTGAAAAGTGAAGATGGAAACATATGTCTTTAGTAAGATATATTACAAATTTCTTATATTCAGCTGTACTATTCATTTATGCAAACTTGCTTATAATTGAAGGCACGCTTTAAAGGAAGTCAGTAGAAGTACTGCAGTATGTTGTGCTTTCATTGTATATATTACATTTGCAAAAGGACAACATCTGCTGAACTATATTTGCATTCTTCATCTTTGCTTCTCTCTCTACGCTTATCTTTCATTCATTCAAAGAACAAAGCTGTAAATAGTACATATTTTCATATTAATACTGATCTATCGCTTAACAGAATATGTGCCTATGGTCATATTATGACTATGTTGTAGTTATGATTTATATAAAGCTTTAATAAATCCCAGGTTCTCCTCCTAGAAGCATTGCTTTAGAGGGTAAAATAAATCTACAATAGGTTTCCACAGGGGAGTCTTTTTTCCACCATTCAATTTATGTGCATGACTCTGCCTCATGCATGAGTGTTTTTACATGCTAGAACTCAACATTGGTAATAAATCAAATTTACTGACCCTTTCTCACCCTTGATTAGTTTAATATACTGATACTTGAACGAATCCTACATATTATCTAAAAGGTTAAAACAAAAACACTCATATGGTACATTTGGAAGGCCTTTTTTGTGGTGCAAGTGAGATTATTGTTTCAACATTGATGCTGTTTGAGACAACATTCAGTACTGTTCCACATAGCATTAAATAAGGGGGAAAAAAACAAAATAACACCCCACAAATATGCAAAGTGAAATATTTTTTGTATTATATTTTATACTACATTTTTTTATATAAAAACAATGTTACACGTTTTTAGTAAATATCAAGTGTTTTAAAAAATGTTTTAAATTAGCAAGATATACGCTATAGTCAATTGTTCATATAGTTAAACATTTCACATAGTTTTGTTTTATTCTTCTTTGATTTACTTCATCTTTCTGCATTTGTGTACTTTCCAAATTAGCAAACAACCAATGTACATAGCTAGCTTCCTATTAAAATGGTTTATTGTCCTTTGTGCCCACAAAGCTTTAGTGCCATCTCCCAAGAGAAAGCCTTCAGCAGTGTAGAGACACTTCAGAGCGCAGCAAAGTACAGAATACAAGAATTATAAAACTGTCATAAATGTCAGAATGCATTGTAATCAGCAGAACAGTAACACTGCCTGGAAACCAGCCATTTCATCTAAGGAATTCTTTATGGTCTGGTAAATTTCATTAATTTCCAACTAAGTTAGAATGACATTTGCAAAAAGAAAAATAAATAAAATATAACACTGTATTTTTGCAACATCTATTTTACTAGTAATCCTCAAAAAGTTTATTGTCATTTAGTTTAACCTCAATGGTTCAATGACATTAAAGTTTCTATACTGTCTACTAGATGTAAAGCAAAAAACAACATAAAACAAATGTCTTAGGTTTTATCTCCTTCTGTAAAGCTAAAAAAAAAAAGCACAAAAGAGAGGAGAAGCAAACTAACCAGACTCAGTTGTTCTATTTAATTGCAATAACTCGTTTGGATTATTCAATGCACTAAAACTTTTCTTTACAACTTTACCCTTCAGTAACTTTTAGCATTCAGCTTAATACATGAACCCCAGTAGTGTATTTTAACATAGGCCTTATAAGAGCTGCAAGATAATAAGCCTGCCTTTTATGAACCTCGTAAAAAAACTACTAATTAGTACATATCTCTCACACATAACATTGCTCGCAGAGCGATCACATTGCTACACTAGTCCACTTAAGCGTTTTTAAATTAGTTTTGTGATTTGAAAGTTTAAATAACTGGCCTAATAAATTTGACATCAAATCTAAAGGGAATTAAGTTAATTATATAAAAGCATTTTAAATAAACCATTAATTATTTAGAACATTGCAGGAGTCGGCTGGTTTGTTAATGCTAGGCATAGAGCTAACACATTTTAAACTAGCTTACTTATATGGCACTTGTATTTAAATTACAATGCAATAAATAACTTTCAATATAGATAGAAGAAATTGGAAACTAAAATAAATTACTTAATATTGCCAGAGCACTAAAATATAGGAACTGGTTCCTGACAAAAATGATAAGGTCTATGCAATATAGACTAAGGCTAACCTGCAATCAGACTAGTTGTATTTTACATGTGTAATACTTTGCTGCAGACATTTTAATGGTATATTACTATTTTAGTGAGCTACCAAAATATAGTGTAATAAAATAGTTACACAGTTTTCCAGACAAATGGATCTACTTATGTTTGTAAAGGTTATTTGCTCACAAAGCGTGCTGCAAATTTTGAAATGTAATACTAAATATACAATATTTATTTCTGAAATAAATTTGCAATATAAAATTATACAATGAAGTCTGAAGAAGATAGCACTGATCACTAGGATGAAGTTGCAATTAAAATTTATGTGTAATGCTCTGACCAAAAATAATGGTGGTCAACATCAGCATTTTATGGTCAGCCAATTTGTGGGCTTTCATACAGCACGCTAAGTAGAATCAATTTATCAGTGTGCTTGTAACATCTCTGCCTGTTCGGGTCTCTGCGCCACCCTCCGCTCGCATGCTGCGGCGAATGAGGCGTGTTCAGTTTTATTCCTTGCGTAGGTTTCTTGTTGCTCAGTCTGAACACTGTCCTAATACCTCCTGTCTGTAATTGAATTTCTGCCACACCCATTTCCTGCATCTTTGTTTCTCTCTGCTCCTCTAATAGTTAATTTCAGCCTTGCCTGTGTGATTGACAGCCTGTCATCCAATCAAGTCTGGGGCAGGTCCTGACTTTCTATAAACAGGTTGTCAGCCCTCACATGCTCGCTGACTATTGATTCTGTTTTGTCCCTGCTAGCTCTTATTCTGCTATTGTTGTATATCTGACTTCTGACCTTTGGCTCCCCCTGTGACTACTCTCTTGGATTCGTATTTGGTACTGCATTGCTCGACTGTTACCGACCCCTTGGCTTGCTCACTCTGCTTCTGTGTTGTTTTGTCTTGTCCTGTTCTGTGTGTCACTTATATTAGGAAGGGACTGATCGACCGGTTGCTGGCTGTTGCCTAGGACAGATCGGGCAAGTTAGCCAGGGACAGTGGGGGGGGGGTTCAGCTTAGGGCTCACTGTCTTGTTGTGCCCCTCCCCCCAGGGTTCTGCAGCAGCACTGGGGAATCGCTCCTCTAGCGATTCCCTTACAGTGCTCCATTTGTAAGGCTAAGGCCACATGTGGGGGGCTTCAGCAAAAAAGCGCTGATGGAAAAACCGCGGTGGTAACGCGTGTCTGCTGCGCATATTTTCCCGCAATGTGTAGATGGGATTCGCTAGAATCCTTTCCTCTTTGCAGGAACTGTTAAACACCACGTTTTTTTCCCCAACGTTTCCGGCGCGACCAAACTGCAGCGTTTACACCTTGTGGGGCCCCGGCCTAAAACTGGATTTAGAGACATTTTAAAACTGTTGCTGGTACCTTTCTCCATTTTGAGAGCAGATAAGCGGATAAGCAGATATGTGGCATAATATTTGGAGCAATTATGTGGCACAAATGGAAATCTATCAGGCCACACTGTATTTCTTTATGCCTTTTATAATGCAGAATGGTAGGGACTCCATGTGCTGCTGTACAGTCTTTTTGCGCATAGCTCTGTTGTCCACATGAGCCCTACCAGGAAGAATCCTGGAAAAAATATATTTTCAAAAATAGTTTTGGTCCATTTGATACACTCTTAAAAGCTACTTATGATAAATGATTCTATAAATTGTTTTGTTACCAGAAAGGCAATGCAGTGGTTTTTTAGGGTGTGACTTTTTGGTCCTGTGGCATGTCAGTCCACGTCATCCACACTGACGTACAATTTTACAGCTGTGTGTTGTAATAGAACACAGAGGTACATGGAATTTTTAGTACATCCGTATGCCACTGATTTTAAATGGAATTATACAGGGATATTTTGTATTGCATTTTATGCAAATTCAACAGCAAATAAATTGTGCCATTGCATCCCAAATGAATGAGATTTCCTCAAGAGAAACACTGAATTGAAAGAAGGATGACAGCAACAGACCAGTATATAGGAAAATACTTGGGTTGTTATGGATGAGCCACTAGGGAAATAAGCAAATTTGGTTATTGTTCAACAGGGCAAATAATTTTTCCAACCCGTGTCTTGTGTATTGATTGTTTTATTCTGATGTTGCTGTAATCGCAGAACTTCATTAGCTCGCAAGTTCTCTTTGCATACACACTGTATGACTAAGTTATTTTTTATTGATTTATGCAAAGTTTGTTGAATGGTTAGCTACGTTTCAAACTTTAAATGTTTTACAATTGTGTCTAACATTTCAACTTAATGTACAACAATAGTAGAGATTCAATGTAATAAAAAATGTGCTATAGTACAGTGACTGTGTAAGTGTTCAGTGCTCATTGTAATAAGGTTAGAATCATTTTTTGTAATGTTGGAGTATGGATGCAGATGATTTGAAAGGAATCCAATTTGGAATAACAGGTTGCAGCATCAGAGACCAGTTTATTCAATACTTTTCTCCATGGTTCTGTGTGTAGCATCTGCCTAAATTTGGTTTACTCCTCCTCCCTGATACCTCATTGTTACGCTGTATTCACATGTCTGCATTTTTCAATCATGTGATATCTATTTGCAGATGATGTGCTGTCTGTGCTTGCAGGGCCGCTTTAAACATAGAGCCAACAGTGCACTTACTGGGCCCTATGGTAGCGGGGTCTCCCTTTGGACAGCGGGACAGCCCTGCATTTGCTGTCCCGCTGTCCATGGCAGTGGGATCCGGGCTGCCTCAACTCATCGGTGTCCTCCAGATGCTGATGAGTTCAAGACAGTGGTGAAATAGGGAGCCGTCCAATCCCTGCTTCACCATCCGACCATGGTCTTTGCTGAGAGCAGGAGGCGTGATGTAGTGATGTCACTTACATTGCACCTGTTTCTCCTTTAAGACCAGAGATAGGAGTGAACAGGGAAATAGGGAAAGGTGAGTATTAAGGTTTTTTTTTTCTTTGATATATACAGTGGGGGCAACTGAAACTGTAAGGGCAACCTGGGTGTGTACATGAAACTGAGGGGGCAACCTGGGGGGGCATGACACTGTGGGGGCACCATAGGGGAAAATGACACTGTTGGGGCAACCTGAGGGTGGGGGGACATGGCACTGTGGTGGCAACCTGGGGGGGACATGACACTGTGAGGGCAATTTGGGAGGGCATGACACTGTGGGGGCAACCTGGGGGTGGGAGGACATGAATCTGTGAGGGCAACCTGGATGGTGACATGAAAATGTGGGGGCAATCTGAATGGGGATATTATGAGGGGCGTTATATTGTATGGTGCCACTAGCGAGGCATTATACTGTGTGAGAGCCACTAAGGGGCATTATACTATGTGGGGCCCATTATAATTTATGCAGGTCAGGTATTTATAAGTGGTGGTGATGGGGGACCCACTTATGAAACCTTTGTACAGAGCCCACCAATGTTTTAAAAAGTGTGCTTTTCAGTATCTGTGAGTTGTGAAAAACAAGGGTTCCTAGCTAGACACTGTATGAATCTAAATCCAGTCATCAGTCACCATATAGCAGCTGAGCATGTTTGTCTTTCTATATACTCTAGAGGGGGTTTTAGGTGGTCTTAGGGTGGAGTCTAGGGCAGTGGGTAGACTCAACCCAGAGGGTCAATATAGGTATGGGAAGCTCTTGGTCTTTCTCTTTTTCCTGCCCCCACCTGGACAAGAATGACTATGTAATACTACAAGTAGACTTTAGATTTTTACTGGTGTAATACAACTGTGTTGTTTCTGCATCAGTCAAAAAAAAAATCAAACTTGCTTGTGTTTTTATTTTGTGGACCTACGGTCCATGAAAAAAGATGGATGTCTGAATGAAGACATTGAAATGTATTCCTGTGTATGCCATCCGTGAAAAATTGGGACAGCATATGTACATGAAATGTGGATTTGTGAATATAGTCTTACTAGGCAGAAAATGCAAATGACTGAATAAGCAAACACAGAACACCAGAACAGTTCTAATTCACAATTGGAGATCATTCAGTACAGTTATAAAAATATCACATTTTCATAACTTTTCCAATTAACTGGAACATTGTGAAGCTCAATTATATAGAAAATATATTTAGGTAAAGTGTACCTAAACTTTTTTTGTGTTTTACTTGTATTTTTAGCTGGTGATATCTGGAAATGGTTGAGATATACAGTGCCTTGCGAAAGTATTCGGCCCCCTTGAACTTTTCAACCTTTTGCCACATTTCAGGCTTCAAACATAAAGATATAACATTTTTATTTTTGGGTGAAGAATCAACAACAAGAGGGACATAATTGTGAAGTGGAACGAAATTTATTGGTTATTTTAAACTTTTGTTAAAAATAAAAAACTGAAAAGTGGGGCGTGCAATATTATTCGGCCCCTTTACTTTCAGTGCTGCAAACTCACTCCAGAAGTTCAGTGAGGATCTCTGAATGATCCAATGTTGTCCTAAATGACTGATGATGATAAATATAATCCACCTGTGTGTAATCAAGTCTGCGTATAAATGCACCTGCTCTGTGATAGTCTCAGGGTTCTGTTTAAAGCGCAGAGAGCATCATGAAGACCAAGGAACACACCAGGCAGGTCCGTGATACTGTTGTGGAGAAGTTTAAAACCGGATTTGGATTCAAAAAGATTTCCCAAACTTTAAACATCCCAAGGAGCACTGTGCAAGCGATCATATTGAAATGGAAGGAGTATCAGACCACTGCAAATCTACCAAGACCCGGCCGTCCCTCTAAACTTTCATCTCAAACAAGGAGAAGACTGATCAGAGATGCAGCCAAGAGGCCCATGATCACTCTGGATGAACTGCAGAGATATACAGCTGAGGTGGGAGAGTCTGTCCATAGGACAACAATCAGTCGTACATTGCACAAATCTGGCCTTTATGGAAGAGTGGCAAGAAGAAAGCCATTTCTCAAAGATATCCATAAAAAGTCTTGTTTAAAGTTTGCCACAAGCCACCTGGGAGACACACCAAACATGTGGAAGAAGGTGCTCTGGTCAGATGAAACCAAAATCAAACTTTTTGGCCACAATGCAAAACGATATGTTTGGCGTAAAAGCAAAACAGCTCATCACCCTGAACACAAAATCCCCACTGTCAAACATGGTGGTGGCAGCATCATGGTTTGGGCCTGCTTTTCTTCAGCAGGGACAAGGAAGATGGTTAAAATTGATGGGAAGATGGATGGAGCCAAATACAGGACCATTCTGGAAGAAAACCTGTTGGAGTCTGCAAATGACCTGAGACTGGGACAGAGATTTATCTTCCAACAAGACAATGATCCCAAACATAAAGCAAAATCTACAATGGAATGGTTCACAAATAAACGTATCCAGGTGTTAGAATGGCCAAGTCAAAGTCCAGACCTGAATCCAATCGAGAATCTGTGGAATGAGCTGAAAACTGCTGTTCACAAACGCTCTCCATTCTACCTCACTGAGCTCGAACTGTTTTCCAAGAAAGAATGGGCAAGAATTTCAGTCTCTCGATGTGCAAAACTGATAGAGACATACCCCAAGCGACTTGCAGCTGTAATCACAGCAAAAGGTGGCGCTACAAAGTATTAACTTAAAGGGGCCGAATAATATTGCACGCCCCACTTTTCAGTTTTTTATTTTTTACAAAAATTTAAAATAACCAATAAATTTCGTTCCACTTCACAATTGTGTCCCACTTGTTGTTGATTCTTCACCAAAAAATTAAAATTTTATATCTTTATGTTTGAAGCCTGAAATGTGGCAAAAGGTTGAAAAGTTCAAGGGGGCCGAATCCTTTTGCAAGGCACTGTAACCGTTCGACATGACCCTCTGCATCCTCAGCTTCCATGCATTATACAAGAGTATACCTGTGTACTCCAATGAGAAGCAGTGAAAGAAACAAGGGAAAAATACAGAGGGGACAAAAAGTGCATTTCATGAAAAGGATCCAAAATCCATTAATAAAGTATATTTATAACATTGATTAATGTCACCAATGCTGCCAAATAAATCGAAAGTTGTATGGATGTTTAGGCACAGGTTAAGCCATTGGGAAAAATTAAAAAGTGCATCGATTTTTACAACCAATTAACTTTTTTTCATTTTTAGAATTCCATGGACAGAAATGTTCTTGATTGAATATGCTATGACATTACTTTGATATATCTGACATGATATCTGCTATTTTAGACTTTGTCAACACTTGGTCTAATACATGAACATGAAGGTGTATGAAACCTCAACACTTCAATCTGTTTGTAGAAATTCTCTAGAATCATATGTCAAAATTTGAAATTCAATCCAAACTTTAAATTGCTGTTTTTCATTAAGTAATACGTATTCATCAATTAATTCATACATAGAATGAGAAAAAAAGAAGAAAAGAAGAAAAGTTGCATACATATAAATGAGACACTTGACCTAATATTGAGAAAAAAAAGTTTATACAAATAATGTTTATTATCACATAACATGTGGATTAAAAGCAGTGAAAACCAAAAACCATATCTTTTAGAACTGTGTAGTATATTACATATTGCCAATGCATGATAAGTATGTATATAAAAAAGTAAATATATATCAAAAAGTCTGGGGTAAATATCAAAAGTGAATTCTTAAATACATATAATGGAATATAAAATCCCATGATCACATGTAAATAAGATATTACCCTAACACTGTCCCTATTCTAATATTGGCATCAATGCAATTATATTAGGGAATAACCACAATTTACCTCGAGACACAAGGTCCACAAAAGAACTGGAGGCATATTTCCCACACATATCACCCCAAAACCAAGGCTTCCATAGGGATGCACAATGGGACATTTTTATCTGTACTGGTTATTTGAAAACTAAATATGTGAAAAATAAGGTGTGACATAATGTAGCATAATGGTACTGTATAAATGTGTCAGTTTAAGGGAGGATTCACACTTGCGCCGGATTCCGTCCGCTGCGAATCCGACTTAAAATCTCAGAATACTGTATAGGGACTGGGTAGGGAAAGGTTTGCGACACATTGCTTAAAAACCCATTCATTTGAATGGGTTTTTAAAGCAATGCGCGGGTGTGTGCTTACACCCTCTGCGCCACGAATCCAGTTTTTTTTTCGTTGGAAACAAAATCGGACATGCAGGACTTTGTTTTCGACGAAAAAAAAAATGGATTCACAGCGCAGAGGGTGTAAGCACACACCTGCGCATTGCTTTAAAAACCCATTCAAATGAATGGGTTTTTAAGCAATGCATCGCAAACCTTTCCCTATCCAGTCCCTTTACAGTTTTCCGAGAATTTCAGTTGGCTTCGCGGCGGACGGACTCCGGCGCAAGTGTAAACCCACACTGACACAAAAAATATTGCAATTTTGGTTGGCACTACATGCAATAAAATGAGTGCCATCATGCATCAGTAAATTGTCTCTTCACTTGTACTCAGACTAGTTGCATGTAAATATTGTGATGGGCAACACTGGCAGCAATGGCTGCTACTTAAATCTGTCTCTTTAGCTGAGTGACACTACTAACTCCTATCTCTCTCCCTAAAACCTATCGCTTTAATTTGTCATATACAGTATCTCTTTGTAAGCTTAAATTTAATTTAATTTATCTCTTGTCACTATGAAATATACTGATACTCTTTCTTCTGTGCTTTTACCCTCTCAAAAGATAAAACTGGGATACTTCAATAGGTTCCCAGCTGTCATAGTAATGGATCGCTGGCATGGGTGATCCACCCCCAAAATGTGTGTTGCCATGAAAATAACACCTTTAGGAGAGTTAATTCTCTGCTATTAGTACTCAAGAGCAGCCGCCATATTTAAATACCCGACATAGTACTGCTGATGTTGCCTCACATATTAGGAGAAATCAAGTGATTGCTGAATGACAAGTCACAAGATTATGCTGCTTGGTCTAACTAGAATAAGCCCTAACAGTGACTGTCTTTACCTGTCAGGGCAGTTTTTCTATATGGTTCGGGCCAGTGTGGCTTCTTCAGTTAAAGGGGAAATAACTAACAAAATATGTAAAAAGAGTGACCTATTTAGTTATATGAAAAATAAAGAATAACAAAAATTGTAAAATAAAAATAATAAATAAATTACTCACCCTACAATTATATACAATGGTGTTGACACAGTGACCTTAACTAGAAAATGTCATACATAATAAAACACAGACATGTCCACACTAAACTAATCTCCAGTTTGGTTAATGAATTCAATATCTTATTAAGCAAAATATCACAACATGAATTACAAAAGCAGCCCCCACCGAGTAGCTGCACCTGAAAATATACTGTATATTATAGATAGCATATTATTTTGTGATAACTTATTACAAAATCATACTTTATTTTAGAATAACTGTTTTAACTTGAAATAGACATATCTTGACCAGGCCTTGCCAAGAGGATAGCTAAGGAAGGACATATCTTTAACTTTTGAATAATAGTGGAAAAAATATTGTTTTATATTACCTTGCTAAAAATATTAGCATGAACATAAAAAAATTATGTTTTTACTTTTTTTTTGCCACAAAATAGACCAATATTGCTATAGTTCTAAATGAATCAATGGGAAAGTGATTAATCTACATAGTTGTTTTTACTAAAACAATTTTATTAATAAAATTATGTTATTTATTAAAAACTGTTGCACCAAATGTGACCTTATTTCCCATACAAAATAATGAGAGTTGGACCCACAATAATGAAGGCACAGGCTGAGTAATCAATAAAAGCAGAAATTATGTAGAATATAAAGTATTCTATATCTATAATCTTGTTCTTTAAAGTAACTCATAAAATCTGATATTCTATAAACAACTAGACTAAAACATTATCCTCCTTAGTAGCTACAAAATAGCACTGTCAAAAATAGACAGGTGATGTCATATAAGTTCACACTTATAGAAACTTAAATTAAAGGTGGCTGCATACATTCTCATTATAAGCTGTCAGAAATGCTCAAGGGCATTGAATAATGTGTTTCCATAAATGACTTGGTCATCTGAATGTAAGTACTATATAAAACATAATAGCCTTGTTACCAATTATTTTGTCTAACATGTTGGCTTGCAGATACAAGTGACTGATATGAAATCATCCTATAACATTTTTCTTTCCTTCAAATAAGCAAAGTGTGACAAGGTTTATTACCAGCACTGAGAAATAAAACAACAAGATATGTATATGTATGGGAAGATAAATATATACTGTATGTGACACAGCAATTTACTTTTAATGCCTTTGATAAAAAAAGCAGTTTATATACACAGTTCACAGGCAAATACATAATATATTCATAAACTTCACCTTACAGAAATGTAATAGAAAGAACAGTAGTAACATTTGTCTTTTCTACAGTTCATGTTGAACATCACAGAAGTATCATAAGAAAATTCAGAAGAATTGTAATATCGTAATTTAAAAAAAAGAACTGAATGTTAAAGAGTACCAGGCACCAAAAGCCCAATTCAACACATCATCTAAGAGACACTGTCACCCTGAAGATTTTGGTGTTTTGTTTACCCAAATCCGTTCAGCCATTCCAAAGATATAACAAAATTAAGGTATAAAAGCCAAGTGGGCAGTAACATAGTGGTTTCTCTGGGGAGGGGGGAGCAGGGTCTCTGTGTGCTGTATGTCAAGCAGTGTTTATGACCACTTGACTCGCATATCTAAATTTGCATCAACACTAAAATGCTTTTAGAATATCTTTAGACTGGCTAAACAGATTCGGATAACAAAACACTAAAATGCTCAGGGTGACAACAACTAGTGTACAATGTATGGCAATTGACAATTCAGACCTGGAGACAGGTCCTCTTTAAATATATTTATGTTATATCAAAGGGGTATTCACAACTTAGTATATCAATAGGATATGCCATAAATACCTGATAGATGAGGGTCCCAGAGGTGGGACCTGTATCTATTAGGAATTTAAGACATATCATATGGTTATAGCTATAGACTATAGGTAAAGATTGCGAGGGCTTAACTGAGGATGGCAAAGAGCTGGTAGTAGACATACCAGAGGGGTACTGGTTAGACTTTTGGACAAACATAGTACTGTATATTATTTCATCTTTACTGGACAACATCTGCTTTAAGATAATAATAAGAATTGTGTATATGGTTTCATTTACTTATTTAGTATGTCTGATAGTAATGGTATGAAAATTCATCAACATTAGGTTTTTTATACCACAGTCCTATTCCTTATTATTTACATATTATCATCATTGCTGTATTGGCGGAATTGAATGGAAAGCTTCAGCACAAATATTTATTTCCATGGGACATGATGATTATGAGCCAGTGTTTGACTTAGAAAAAAGAACAATTTAACATACGATGCTCAAGTCCACTGTATCTTTTGTTTTATTTTTTTTTTAATCTCTCTTTACCAAAATGGTCCATTAAACAAGGATAATAATACTTTAGAAGGGGGGAAATAGCAAAGTATCCATTTGTTGAAAGCATGTATGAAATTTTCATTAGCCTTAATATTTCCTCTGATGCCACTTTGTGGGTTCTGTAGCCCTTTAATGAAAACATATTAAAGATTCTAATTATAATATATATGTATATAAATGGGTGCTCAAAATTAAGATATGCATACTGAAATACGGTTGCACTTATGTTTTATAGAGGGGTAAAATAATTCTCTCTTCTCTAGAAATCATGCCTTTTTAATACAGGACAATATCTTGTTGGCTTTTGATGCAAGCAGACTTGCATTTCATGCCATAATTTAGTTTATTAGCAACAATTATTTAAAAATTATTCTTCATTATAGATATACGCAACAGTAATTCATTCATAGTGTAACTAGTGTACATGTGTATTTTTATCCAAAAGTATATAAACTAACACTTATGAACATTTAACCTCATCTGCCATTTTACTTCCCTTTTGGTCAGTTTATCTAGATAACCTTGGAAGGCTTGGGCATTCTGTACTGAATCTACAATGCTACAGAGCTTTGTATCATTTGCATATACAAAGAAAATGCTATTAAGTTCGACTTCTGCATCATTTATAAGTAGCTTATACAGTAATGGTTCTAGTACATCCTCTTGGAATACTCCACTTAGAACATTGATCTAGTTTCAATATTACTCATTTATGATGGCTATCAGCCAATTTTGTATCCGATAACAAGTGATACTATGTAAACCAATGGACCTTAACTTGTGCAATAACCACACAAAAGGGATCGTATTAAATGCTTTAGAAAAAGTATGTAACATTTTAGGTTTTAGACTACCCCTGCAGTACTGGTGGATTTCCTGTTCCCAGCCTGCTCTATTCTGTTTTTCTTTTCACTGTGATTGATGACTAATAGAGTATCTGCCAAATCTTTAAAGTAATAAGGGCTAAAACAATGCTTAATCAGTGTCTTTTATCTCTGTATATAAAACAGAGATAGTAGTATAATGTTGTACCGTGTTAGCCATTGAAAGTAGTGGAAGAGTGAAGAAATCAGGCGATAAAACAGAGATAACTGTGAAGTTTAGAGCAAACACACTCTTCATCTTATGCTGCTGGCCTGAGCTGTACATCACACAGAGTAAGCCTACCCACCAAATTGTTACTGAAACCAGGAAGTGGAAGGGAGATTAGACAGGAGAGCAGGTGAAGCCCTGAGCTGGGAAAAGCTCTTTAATAGACTTTCAAGTAATTTTCCATCTATAGTATAGAAGTCAAACTCACTGGCCTATTAGTTGTTGAACTCTGTCCTTGAACCTTCTTAGAATATAGAGATAACATTAGCCTTTCACCAGTCCACTGGTACATTAACTATATGTAAGGATTCATTATATATTAATATCAGTAGTTTAGCAATAACAGAGCAAGGTTCTTTAAAGACACAAGGAAGTAAATCATCAAGCCCCAGAGCTTCATTCATATATTCCAACCCCTTTTAGACTAGTCAATCAGCCAGGACAAGACAGTAGTGATGATGTCAGTAGAGATGGGAGAATCAGTTTGTAACAAGCCGGGTTTGTCCCAAATATTCAAAATTGTTATTTTTTTAACGAAACCGAACAAATGGCAATTCGCTTTGGATGAACAAAATTGTCCATGCTACGAGAAAATGGCCACTGCCATGTGTTAGACCAGGAAATACAGATAAGACAATGTCATGTGTGCAGTGACTCACACATCACCTGATAGCAACATTTCTCATCCTCTCAGCCAATAGACAGTGGTAGGTGGACCTTACAGTGCTGATGTCATATAGACAATATAAGGCTATACACTTGTGATCAGCCTTTAGTCGCTGTAATGGTGGACATGCACACACATCTCTGTTCTATCTCACTGCATCTTATAGCTATTAGCTAGGCTATAGGCAGCACAAGTAAGAAAATTGAACAATAGTTATAGAAGTACTTAGAGAATCAAGGAATATTTATACACAGGCAGATTAGTAGTGCAGTGCTAGAATAAAATAGAGTATTGAATAACTGAACCCTAAATATTTTAAGGGTTTATCTGTATGTATAAGTGCACTGCACATATGTAATTATAGATATATGTCGCACACAGTAGTACAGTAGTAGTGGTGGCTGTGGTACTACTAGTAGTGAATCCTTCGCTAATGTAAAAAAAAGAATGTCCATTATTTCGGTGGGGTTTTTTTGGTGTGTTTTAGTCTTCCAGTCTAGCCTGCTCTAATCTTTAAAAAAAATCATGGTGTTTTTTTTCCACTATGGTCTGGTTTGACCTATACACAGTGTGAAGGAGCATTGTTGCTAATCTGAACAAAATATTTTAAGCTTTTCTCTGTATGCACAAGTGACACACATCCTTTGCTAATGTAATCAAAGAAGAATCTTCGTTATTTTAGCATTTGGCGTGTACTGTTCTGCCAATATACAGTCTAACCTATGCTAATCTGAAAAAAAAGCCTGCACTAATCTGTAAAAAAATAATATTGTTATTTAATATAAACTAAATTACACAGTTGTAGCGATCTAGTCTAATACTCACTGACCAGGAGGTCTGGGGACCCTTTTAGTGCTTTACAATTCTTCTTGAAACATTTTTTGTTAAAAAAAAAAAAAAAAATACATAGCATCTGCATTGTTGTCAAATAACTAAGCACAGTGTGCAGTAAAATTACTGGAAAGAAAAGGTCAAGGGAGAGGCAACAGGAAGCATAGGAGGAAACACTCATTCAAGTACTACTAACAATAAGAATGTGGATGGCAACAGCAACACTAATTCTGGTCTTGAAAGCCCTTCCAGCAGCCACAGTGTTGCCATACTTCCTGAGAATAAAGACTTTTTTGAAAACAGTGAACCACAGATATTGAGTGAGGGTTCTGTGACATGTGGAATCTGCTGAGAGAAAAATTCCTCATTGCCCAAGAATCCTCTTCTTCATCCTGTATTTGATGAGTTGAATGAGAACTGCCAGCATTTTTTGATGTAGAGGAGGTAGAGGTGGAAGACATGAGTTGGTGCAGAAAGTAGTGGCAGTGGATGTACTAATGGAGGTAGTGGTGGTAGGGGCACTAGGGAGAACTTGTGAGGGAATACAAGAATCTCATTGCCATGATGCTTTACAAGAAAGTGAGGAAGGTAATATGGAATCCGATAATGATTCTATCACAGATAAGACCTGGTTCAGGGTGATAGGGTGACACAGGAAGACATTTTTTTTGTACATTACCAAATGACAAATCAATGGCAAGGTGCAAGGTATTCAAAAATATAATTAGCCACGGGCATGCAGGCACACATGTAGGAACTAGGTCTCTCTGTACTCACATGAAATGGTGTCACCAGCGTATTTGGTCAAATTACCAATGGCAACAAGTGAACAAGAAGACTATTCCATTTCATTCACATTATCCTCCTCCTCCTCCTCCTGCTTCTCCTCCAAGCAATCTGCACCCAGGCATCTGGCTGGTCTGCAAGTTTAACTCCCACCTGGCCAAGTTACTGGTGGTGCAGTCACTGCCTTCCTCAATATGTTGAAGCATAAATTATGGGCAGGGCACAATACATTAGCTATCAGGTCCCACTGGGTCAATGTTTTAAGCATCAGAGGCCACAGTCTAGAAATTGTGTCACTCAGTCACAATACACTAGTTGGTGATGCATGGGCACTCATAGTAGTTGCAAACCACACAGACACAATGATCACTTTTGGAAGATAGTCAGCTGGTAAGCTAGGCAGTAGTTACATCTGATAGTGTGCCCCCAAATGCACTATTTGCTTGCAAGGTGAGGCGCACATTGAGTGGCAGTCTTGCACATGGTGGAATGTCATTTTGAGCAGAAGTATACAGTGAATGATAAGTTGCTGCAACAAACCACAGACACATAGAATCCTATCCATTTTAGAAGATATTCTAGCTTTTTCAGCTGCCAGGAAACGCATGTCGCCCTTTATCATCATCTTTCCATTTACTGTACTCCTGATGATGCTGTATGCTACTCTTAAATAGCAAAAAGCACCGCCACCACGCAGTCAGGGATAATCTGTGGCATGGTCCATCATATTATGCCCTTTTACCCTGCCACAATTGTTGTCACAGCTACCACCACAGCCACTACTCAGTCAGACCTGTCCTGAGGCCTGAGCCTTATTCACCATCACATTCCACTATAGCACACTGTTGGTATAAAAAAGAAAAATCCTCACAGGATAATTTTTGGTAGGTTTTTTTTCATTACTTTTCAAGTAGCTCACAGTCACAAATTTGTCTTCAAAATAACAATAAGCCCCTGTAGCACTTATGAGCCATCAAAACGGGCTAATTTTTCTATAAAACTATTCCTTTTTGCAATATAACCACCATTTGTGTCTACAAAAAACCACAGATATGCATATTTTCCTAATAAATGGGTAATTTTTAGAGTATTTTAAGTGTGAAATGCATAAAAACAAGTGTTAGTGCAGTTTATGGTTAAACTTTGAGTTTGTATCCCCTACTTGCCATTTGTTTTTCCAGACATACATGTTACGTTCACTTTGACCTAACTTCAGCTTTGTTTGCGTTAGAGAGCTAGACATTGGATAAATACAAATTTTTCACTCTTTGTTTCATTGCAGCCATTTGCTAAAAGCAAAAAAGTTCATTTTATTTCTCATTAATGTACACTCAGCACCCCATCTTGACAGAAAAAAAAACAGAAATGTAGATATTTTTGCAAATTTATTAAAAAAGAAAAACTGAAATATCACATGGTCATAAGTATTCAGACCCTTTGCTGTGACACTCATATTTAACTCACATGCTGTCCATTTCCTTCTGATCCTCCTTGAGATGGTTCTACTCCTTCATTGGAGTCCAGCTGTGTTTAATTATACTGATTGGACTTTATTAGGAAAGGCACACGCCTGTCTGTAAAAGACCAAACAGCTCACAGTGCATGTCAGAGCAAATGAGAATCATGAGGTCAAAGGAACTGCCCAAGGAGCTCAGAGACAGAAATAATAATAATAGTCCTTTAATAGTCCCACAATGGGGAAATTCAATGTGTTACAGCAGCAAAGATAAGATAAGCAGATACAAATACAAATACAACATGTACAGGAATGTTCCAAGGTGAGAGGCATTACATTAATAGCAGACAGACAGATAGGACGTAGCAGAGGGGGGGGGGATTTAACAGGCAGAGAGATATTTCAGTTCTCTGTGTGTAATGATCTCCGCTAGGTCGGTGTTGGTTGTACAGCCTAACCGCGGTGGGGAGGAAAGACTTCCGATAGCGCTCCTTCTCACACCTAGGGTGGAGCAGTCGGTCACTGACAGTACTGCCCAGCGCTATCACAGTCTCATGCATGGGATGGGACTTCTTCTTCTGCATGGAGCTCACCACGGACAGTATCCTTCTGACACCCACCACCTGCACTGGGTCCAGTGGGCTCCCCAGGACAGAGCTGGCCCTTCTAATCAGCTTGTCAAGTTTATTTCTGTCCCTGGTTGATATACTGGCAAGGCACAGATCTGGCCAAGGTTACAAAAGAATTTCTGCAGCACTCAAGGTTCCTAAGAGCACAGTGGCCTCCATAATCCTTAAATGGAAGAAGTTTGGGACGACCAGAACTCCTAGACCTGGCCGTCCAGCCAAACTGAGCAATCATGGGAGAAGAGCCTTGGTGAGAGAGGTAAAGAAGAACCCAAAGATCACTGTGGCTGAGCTCCAGAGATGCAATAGGGAGATGGGAGAAAGTTCCACAAAGTCAACTATCACTGCAGCCCTCCACCAGTCAGGGCTTTATGGCAGAGTGGCCCGAAGGAAGCCTCTCCTCAGTGCAAGACATATGAAAGCCCGCAGAGAATTTTCCAAAAAACACATGAAGGACTCCCAGACTATGAGAAATAAGATTCTCTGGTCTGATGAGACGAAGACTGAACTTTTTGGCGTTAATTCTAAGCGGTATGTGTGGAGAAAACCAGGCACTGCTCATCACCTACCCAATACAATCCCAACAGTGAAACATGGTGGTGGCAGCATCATGCTATGGGGTTGTTTTTCAGATGCAGGGACAGGATGACTGGTTGCAATTGAAGGAAAGATGAATGCGGCCAAGTACAGAGATATCCTGGAAGAAAACCTCTTTTAGAGTGCTCTGGACCTCAGACTGGGCCGAAGGTTCACCTTCTAACAAGACAATGACCCTAAGCACACAGCTAAAATAACAAAGGAGCGGCTTCAGAACAACTCTGTGACCATTCTCGACTGGCCCAGCCAGCGCTCTGACCTCAACCCAATTGAGCATCTCTGGAGAGACCTGAAAATGGCTGTCCACCAATGTTCACCATCCAACCTGACGGAACTGGAGAGGATCTGCAAGGAAGAATGGCAGAGGATCCCCAAATCCAGATGTGAAAAACTTGTTGCATCATTCCCAAGAAGAGTCATAACTGTACTAGCTCAAAAGGGTGTTTCTACTCAATACTGAGCAAAGGGTCTGAATACTTATGACCATGTGATATTTCAGTTTTTCTTTTTTAATAAATTTGCAAAAATATCTACATTTCTCTTTTTTTTTTCTGTCAAGATGGGGTGCTGAGTGTACATTAATGAGAAATAAAATGAACTTTTTTGCTTTTAGCAAATGGCTGCAATGAAACAAAGAGTGAAAAATTTAAAGGGGTCTGAATACTTTGCGTACCCACTGTAGGTTCCTAGGAGCCCTAAGAGTATTTTACAATATGTTTTAAGCCAATTGAAATTTGTTCATCCCAAAACGAATCAGGGACCCGAGCCATGGAACCTGAATACAAAACGTATCTTGAAAGGTTCGCCCATCTCTAGTCATCAGCATTGTTAGTGAAATTGTCCTCAGGAGGCTACTCCTTTGTGAACACAGTAGCGAAGAATGCATTTAATATCTCTGCCTTCTCAAAGCTACCTCGGACCCTTACCCTACCTATTATCAGAAATGGGACCAATAATTTCAGTAGAAGTGTTTTCACTGTTTATACATTTAAAATTTTAAACAGTTTAAAACATTTACATGATAAATTTGTAATAAAACATTTACTCTACAGTATCACAGGACACATTTTAGTATTTTAGTTTGTTGCTTGAGGGGATGGAGGCTTTGCATGTGAAACAGTTTATAAAACTGGAAATCTTTTCACACTCTACCCAGTTGGTATAAATCAATAAACCTCTGATTTAAATTGCTAAGGTATTTTTAGGTATCTTAGGAAAGTAACAACGATTATCTTGAAATCCGAGTTAGATGTTTAAAATTATCTGATAAAATTACATGGATTAAAGTGAGATCAGGTGTTTAAATCCATTGGATAATTTATCTCACTGATATATAAATCTCACACTGGATTAGGTATTATCAGAACACCAGCAGTTCAAGTTAAATTATCAATAGCATTGTTTGCTGAAAATAAGAACCTTCTTTCTTTAAGTGTCTCTAAGGATGTTTAATGTTACAAAGATGTTATAAATGAATTGCTAGAAAATGAACAGGGCATGGCAGTGTCTTTTTAACTTTGCATAGGATCTGGTTAAGTAGCAGTTTTATACTTTTTTAGATTTGGTTTCCTGTTTTTATTTTTTGCCACAACGTAAGTTCCTTTGAAATAATAATATTAGTTATAATTAGAGATGGGCAAGCATCTCAAGATTTGTTTCATTTTCGGTTCAGACCAAGATTAGTTTTGGGTCGAACAAACTCGATATAAACCACAGCTTAAATTGGTTTAAAACATAGTGTATAACACTGCCAAGGCTCCTAGGAACCTATCTATCCAATGTCTAGCTCTCCAAGGCAAACACAGCCGAAGTTATGTCAAAGTGAAGTGACATGTATATCTGTGGAAAAACCAATGGTAAGCAGTGGATACAAACTCCAAGGTTAACCATACAGTGGACTGCTAATCACCTTTACGCATTTGAACTTTTGAAACACTCCAAAATGACCCATTGTGGCATAGTGGAATGTGATGGACCAAGCTGCAGGACATGTGGTAGATGTGGCAACATGAGTGGCAATGTGGCCCTCCCTTAAATAACAGAGATTTTTGTCAGATTAGTGCAGGTTATGTGACTATTTATTGGGTGAGAAACAAAGAAACACTTTTTCAGATTATTAGGCTACTTCACATTGTTTGTTAGATTAGTGCAGGTGGAATCAGTGTGTTGATGTTACAACAGCAGCTTGTATGTATTTAATGAAAAAAAAATTGAAACTCTTTCCCAAAAAACCCTTAACCGCTTCAGTACCAGGGCCAGTTTCTGGTTCAGGACCAGATACATTTTCGGGTTTTTGTATGTGCGGTTTTGAGGGCTGTAACATTTTTATCAATTGCGCTATTGAACTAATTTCTGCATCTTTTTTCGGTAACACATAGGGCTTTATTTTTATGTTGTTTTTATTTTTGCATGTTTTTAAATTCTTTTTATATCCGGGAAAATATAAACAAAAGAGGAGGGAAAGCGTGTCTGTTTTTACTTTTCATTTTTTTTTTATTTAATAGCACAAAGTGCTACTCAAAAACCTCTTAAAATAGCTTTCCCTCTCCGTTATGGTAAATTTTATTTTGTATTGTGTCATCGGAGGTGGGGCTAGAACTATTTTACTTTAATTTATTATTTCTGTTTACTTTTCTATTCATTTTATTTATTTATTTTTTTACATTTTGTCCCCATAAGGTCATAATAGACCTTTGGGGACATCTGACCACTATATTTTTGGTGGGGAGGGCTGATTTCCCTTGTAACTGGGGCTGAGGTAAGCATGATTTTGTGCAGCTGCTGAAAACTGCAAGGACGTACCGGTACATCCTTGCAGAACAAGAGAGCCACTTCCGGATGTATATAATCTATGAACAGTCCGGAAGTGGTTAAGAAAAGATTTTTCGCTAACAGGAAAGTATGTTAAACAATCTGTGGACAGATCAAACTTCGCTACTGTAAAACAGACATAGATGAAATTATATTATTGACAATGAAAGAGTTAACTGTCCTTTGTCTGTATTATTCCTAGAAGTCAGGCTCACACAGAAAAGATATTCTCCCTCACTCCTATCTATTATTTATATCACTAATCTGTCTGTATTTGATTAAATCTGACTAAATTGTGTTCTACATATGTAAAAACATAAAAAGAGACAACACCAAGCGGAGCCTTGTGTGATACCATACAAATGGCAAGTATGTATATTTCAATAGGTGTTTTGCTCAGCTGACTTATGCCATATACAAGGCATTAACAGCGCTCTCCGATCTTCCTTGTAATCTAGTGCACAGTAACTAGTTCTGTTTCTGCTCAGAGTGCACAGGCGCAGACAAGGCGATCCCAGCACCTGCACTCTCCCCAGTGTCTAAACCGACAGAGCACTGAGGTTGCGTGCTATCATGCCCTCATCTATTTACATTGTGGTAACGATGAGAAACCCACTGCACAAGCGTAGTGGGCTCCCCATCATGCCCAGTATCCGTAAGGTAATGTTTTATATCTTAATTGCATTTTTCTGATCAAGTTTTTTTTATATTTTGTTTTGTGTATTTGCACTTTGTCTTATGTCGCCCATCAGTGGTTTTGGGATCTATATCTACTTAAATTTTGATGTTGTTTACATATTGGGGAGACACTCCCCTTAGGCGTGTATTCTTTGTGCCATTTTCTATTTAAGGGTGATATGTGAACACACCTAATATGACGTCTACCACTTGATACATTTCATAATGAGTGTCTTCTACTTTGAAACGTGTTGTGTTTTTGGTAATCAGCAAAGAACATCTGATCAAGAATTTCCCGGGTAGGCATGGATTTATTACTTCGGTTCTGAAGTGGGTCCTGTTCACCATAAATTGTGTTCTAATTCTGATACTCCTAGCTGTATTGCAAGCTTTCCAGAATCCAGTGCTCTCCATCATGCAGTGATGACTAATACATCAATCCCTTACTTCCACCATCACTTTTATGCCTCATGTTCCAGTCCACACCACCTTATATAGTGTATATGACATCAGCACTGTAAGGTGTCCACCTACCACTGAATATTGGCTAAGAGGCTGTCAGGTGGCACCAGAATGTCACAGTGACTCACAAGACAGGTGTCTCTTCTGTATTTTTACTGTGCAATGTATGTGGAGGCAGCCATTTTAGTTCATTTGAGATGAATCGCCATTTATTTGGTTTAATTAAAAACTGAACAATTTGGAAAACTCGGGTCTAACCTGGTTTGTGACAAATTGGTTTGCCCATCTCTAGTAATAATAAAAGTATTTTTGTAGTACATAATTAATAAATCTTTACCTATATACCATAGACTACAAAAGAATTCCTTCTAAAATATGTTACATCATTGCTTAGCAATATTAGCTGCACAAAGTATGTAGAAATCTGTTGTAAACCCTGTTCTAAAAGTTTTCCATTGTCTTTTTGTAAGCAAAGTATATAAATGTACTTGACGTATTCTAATATAACTTTATTAGTGTATCAAACTGAAAAAATAGGATACATACTATATAACCAAGTTAAGTTTGTTTGATGTTTGGGTGGAAAATTAGTTTTGAACCAAATAAATTCAGTCCAAATTGAATGTGCCCTGAAAATTAAATTATCATACAATATGCTAGGGTCTCCTCAGTCCCAAAGTATAATAAATATAAGGCTGGGACAGGTGTTAAAAATATTTTAAATCCATTATTGACTTGTCCTTGGTCACCATGTTGCTGGATTTGTGCAGATTGAATCCAAGAAATCTTGGATTTGCTAGAATCTGACATTTTTGGGAAGTTAGTAGTGAATTTGATTTCTTATGAAACTATTCACTTATATCCAGTGTGTATAATTATATAATTATGCATGATTTATTTAAAGCATACCTAAAATTTCAAAAAAAATGTTACATTTATCAACAGCTGCTAGTATGTCTGCAATAGACAACGCATAGAAAGTACAGGAGAATATGCACCATATAATTTTCTCTAACACTCAGAAGCTGTAGCAGGATTATATAACTTTTCAACAACTTTTGATTTTCTGTCAACATTTGTGTCATTCATAAATCTTTTAATATACGTTATTAACAAATTTTGGCTCCTTTCTGTGAAATCCTGCATTTCTTTAGTCTTTCCCTTGTTTCTCTATTGAGAGATTAAATCTGTACACTGTTTCTCAATGTTTATGGGTTTGTGTGTAATGAAAAGAAAATCAGTGGGGTGTCAATTCAGAGACATATCTCCATAATTCTTAAATGTAGAAATGTGGTTCAGGTGTGTTATAGAAATTAAATGTCTGTCTCTTTAACCTCTCATTAGCTTGCTATTCTTAAAAATTATAGAAATGCATTTAGTAGAAGAAAGCTTACAGCCTTCGATTATAAGGATATACACTTAGAGCAAGGCCAGACACCCAGTCTAGGGCAACATGTCTTAGTAGACTTGTTTGTGTATAAACTTTCTGTGAGCTGTCCTTCAAAGAGTCTGGAGATTAACACTGCTTACTCAAACAGCCCCCTGCGTGTAGCTGTGCAATTTCTCCCCTCAGATGTGCAATGTAGAACAACAGGTCCCAGCCATGCTTTGCATTACGTAGCTCGTAGTACTAATATACTTTGATTATTGAGATGAGTGAGGGGGGTTGTCAAGACCCTCCTCCCGCCAATGGTCAATCAGGTTTACCAGTTTTCATGCATGCTCTGTTATAATTAATAATTATTTACTGTTCTGTATAAAGGCTTATGCTATGTTTTTAATAAACACACAACTTGCTTAACACCGACTGAGTGTGTCAGGCTGGTTCTTTCTCTGTGAGCTCACAATATATATATCCATATGGATTATAAATAATTTGGCACCACTTGACAATCAGAATTTTGAACCCAGTTTGGGTTTCGATAACAGTTGGAGGCACTGCTGAGATCAAGGACCAACCCGTTAACCCACCAAGCCTGAGATCTATCATGAGATTATTGGCACATCTGAATGGACAGAATAGCAGCGCTGCAAAACGGTAAGAGTGTTTCTTGATAAAATTCTGTCCCTTCCGTTGTGTGTCAGCTCAAGATCTTGGGTGTTGGTAGTGTCATATGAAAGAGGAGGTTTTCATCTTTTATATAGGTTTGTAAGTCCAGTTGTATATATATGTAGCTGCAACTGTGTTTTAAATTAGTGATATCTCTGAAAATAATACAGCACTGTTATCTTAGTGTCATATGAAAGATGAGAATTTCCACTTTCATACGGCACTAGAATCACTTTCATTATATTTTATAGTGACCAAGATATAAGTATTTTAATTGACTCTCCCCCACCCTCATTTTTTTCTTCATTACTTACAAGCCTGTACACCATACATAGTGAGAAAAAGGATACAACTATCAGTAGAGAAACAAAGGAAAGAATAAAGAAATGCAGGATTTCACAGAAAGAAGCCGATGTGTGTTATTAAAGGGAGTCTATCATTAGAAAATCACCTTTTGAACTAATGGCACATTGGAATAGCCTTTAAAAAGGCTATTCTACTCCTACCTTCCATTCTCTTCTTTTCCCCACCGTTTCTGCAAAAATCCGTTTATTGCAATTTGCAAATTACGCTCATGGAGCACACACCCGCGTCATAACCTCTCGCCGCCCCTTAGTTAATTCTGTTCATGCCCCTCTTCATGTTCTCCTGATCTTCTGCCTTTGCGTAGGCATCCAACACTTCACTATACGCCAACTGCGCATGCTCCACCGCCATTTTGCGGTGGTGTGTTACAAGCTTGTGCGTGGATATGACGCGGGTGTGCTCGGAGTACAGGGGGAACGCCCCCTGTGCTCCATGAGAATGATTTGCATATCGCAATAAATGGATTTTTACAGAAACGGAAGGGAGAAGAAGAGAATAGAAGGTAGGAGGAGAATAGTCTTTTTAAAGGCTATTCCAATGTTTCATTAGTTCAAAAGGTGATTTTCTAATGATAGACTCCCTTTAAAGTATATTTCAAAATTTACTAATGGCACAAATGTTACCAGAAAATCAAAACTTGTTCAAAGTAAGGGCTGGATTCACACCTGAAAGCACTGCTTGTACCATTCATACCACTACCATCTTCTGCCTGTTAGAGTTGATATCCCCTATCACCCATCCTACTTAAGCAGCAAGAACAGTGCTCCCAGGGTAGACGGCCCACCGTAAGTGCACCAACTGCCTCATTTGCATATCACTTCAAAGTGTTTTTTTTCTCCAAATTTAGAAAGTACCATACATTAGGTATGATTTTTATCACTGTAATGTGCTCTGTAATGAATTGGTAGCAGTACAATATGCTTGGGGATGGTGGTAGGCTCTCTTTAAACATAAGAGTGCAACAGAATGCACATAAATACTGACAGCTAAACCAGATAAATAGTGTATTTACAGAATTCAAATCGTGTTTAAGAAATCCAGATTTTGTAATTTATTGTCCTAATTAATAGTGTAATATAGTGGCAGATTTATCATACATTCTATGCTAGTTTCGGGTATGGGTTTGGTCAGAAGGGGGCAGGAACTGGTGTAAATTATAGCTAAAATATAGATTTTTAAAAGGCTTCAGTATCCTAATAAATAAGGCTTATCTTAATCTGCCAAAGGGGGTATCAAGACTGGCACAGGAAACATCAGCCTTGATAAATCTCCCCCAATATGTCTGGATAAATAGTGCATACACCATACAGATGAAAAGTGCACAGATAGATAAATGGTGTAAAACAGTGTTAAACCTAAAAATAAGGACATTCTAATAGCTATGTAGGTCTCAGACCTGAAAATGTTGGGGGCCTGCATGATAAGTGGCAGGGCAGGATCCAAGGACTCTTTTGTATCCAATAATTGGCAAAGGACTAGCAATGTGTGCTTCCTCTTGCCTTACTGTGTAAAAGTATCAATTTAGATACTTATTCTAATTTTAATTGAGTAATATAATTCTACAATCCCTTAAAAATGCAAACTATGTCTTCAGTATAACACTGGCATATATTAATGTGTGAAACAGAAAAGGTTTTCAGAAGAGACCACTTTGTTCTTCCCACCAATCAAGATATAGATTGGTGAAAATCAACACATAGGTCACTGTCATACATTCATGTTCTTGGAGGCAAAAACCTTTTATTAAAGAAAAAAAAAAATACTGCTCAGTTTTAATTTCATCAGTTTCACAAAAAATGTCTTTGTACATGGTAAGAAGATTAATCTTGTAACAATACATACAGTCATATGAAAAAGTTTGGGCACCCCTATTAATCTTAATCATTTTTAGTTCTAAATATTTGGGTGTTTGCAACAGCCATTTCAATTTGATATATCTAATAACTGATGGACACAGTAATATTTCAGGATTGAAATGAGGTTTATTGTACTAACAGAAAATGTGCAATATGCATTAAACCAAAATTTGACCGGTGCAAAAATTTGGGTACCCTTATCATTTTATTGATTTGAATACTCCTAACTACTTTTTACTGACTTACTGAAGCACAGAATTGGTTTTGTAACCTCACTGAGCTTTGAACTTCATAGCCAGGTGTATCCAATCATGAGAAAAGGTATTTAAGGTGGCCAATTGCAAGCTGTTCTCCTATTTGAATCTCCTCTGAAGAGTGGCATCATGGGCTCCTCAAAACAACTCTCAAATGATCTGAAAACAAAGATTGTTCAACATAGTTGTTCAGGGGAAGGATACAAAAAGTTGTCTCAGAGATTTAACCTGTCAGTTTCCACTGTGAGGAACATAGTAAGGAAATGGAAGACCACAGGGACAGTTCTTGTTAAGCCCAGAAGTGGCAGACCAAGAAAAATATCAGAAAGGCAGAGAAGAAGAATGGTGAGAACAGTCAAGGACAATCCACAGACCACCTCCAAAGAGCTGCAGCATCATCTTGCTGCAGATGGTGTCACTGTGCATCGGTCAACAATACAGCACACTTTGCACAAGGAGAAGCTGTATGGGAGAGTGATGCGAAAGAAGCCGTTTCTGAAAGCACGCCACAAACAGAGTCGCCTGAGGTATGCAAAAGCACATTTGGACAAGCCAGCTTCATTTTGGAAGAAGGTCCTGTGGACTGATGAAACAAAGATTGAGTTGTTTGGTCATACAAAAAGGCGTTATGCATGGCGTCCAAAAAACACAGCATTCCAAGAAAAACACTTGCTACCCACTGTAAAATTTGGTGGAGGTTCCATCATGCTTTGGGGCTGTGTGGCCAATGCCGGCACCGGGAATCTTGTTAAAGTTGAGGGTCGCATGGATTCAACTCAGTATCAGCAGATTCTTGAGAATAATGTACAAGAATCAGTGACGAATTTGAAGTTACGCCGGGGATGGATATTTCAGCAAGACAATGATCCAAAACACAGCTCCAAATCTACTCAGGCATTCATGCAGAGGAACAATTACAATGTTCTGGAATGGCCATCCCAGTCCCCAGACCTGAATATCATTGAACATCTGTGGGATAATTTAAAGCGGGCTGTCCATGCTCGGCGACCATCAAACTTAACTGAACTGGAATTGTTTTGTAAAGAGGAATGGTCAAAAATACCTTCATCCAGGATCCAGGAACTGATTAAAAGCTACAGGAAGCGACTAGAGGCTGTTATTTTTGCAAAAGGAGGATCTACTAAATATTAATGTCACTTTTCTGTTGAGGTGCCCATACTTTTGCACCGGTCAAATTTTGGTTTAATGCATATTGCACATTTTCTGTTAGTACAATAAACCTCATTTCAATCCTGAAATATTACTGTGTCCATCAGTTATTAGATATATCAAATTGAAATGGCTGTTGCAAACACCCAAATATTTAGAACTAAAAATGATTAAGATT
Source organism: Leptodactylus fallax (assembly GCA_947044405.1). Lineage (NCBI taxonomy): Eukaryota > Metazoa > Chordata > Amphibia > Anura > Leptodactylidae > Leptodactylus > Leptodactylus fallax. The sequence continues at coordinate 8,969,470 of CAMRHE010000003.1, forward strand.
AATAGGGGTGCCCAAACTTTTTCATATGACTGTATTTGCTTCATACTCTTCTGCGTGTTCAGGAAAAGAAATAGTGAAGCATCACTCCTTTAAGTCAGTATGGTGATCTTTATTCACACAAGATACCAGCAATACTACACCTCTTCCATAGATGCACTTTCAAACAGTATATGTCAGATCAAACAGTGTATATAGAAAGCTAAACTCAATAATCTATAGTGAACGAAAATCTTGCACTCCAAAACGGTTACATTTGCACAATTATTTGGTCCAGTTAGTGTGATGTTTCAACAAGACCTTTTTAAAACACTGGAAACATATATGCATAAAAATTATAATGTGTAGGTGCAGAGGCGTAGCTAGCGAGGGGCGGGGGAGTGGTGGCCCCGGGCCCCACTGACTCTTGGGGGCACACTTCGGGGCCGCCGCAACACAGGTTAGCCTCACATATTAACTGCATCGGCGTCTGCATGACACCGATGCAGTTAAAATACATTATCTGTTTGTATGTAGCTCGTACACCACAAGCCAATTCAGGCCTGTGGCCTACGAGCTGCCCTAAGATGTCTGCGTCCTGACACAGAGGGCTGCACGATGACGTCATTGTCCTGCGCCGTCCGCGCCAGGACGCAGGTCCTGCTTCTTCAGTAAGCGGCGGCAGTGCTGGCGGTGGAGACTCCTCCTCGGGGGATCGGAGGTAGGTGAGTAGCATCGCCTTTTTTTAACTCACTTTGGGCATTGTAATTGGGGGGTTGGGGGTAATACATATAAGAGGTTAGTTGGGAGCATTGGGAATTTAGATAACAGACCATAACTAATATAAGGGGTATTAGGGGGCTTTAGTAAAAGAGGATATAAATTATAGAGAAAGGTCAGTGGGGGATGAATGAATGTAAGGGGAGATAATATTAGGAGGCATTTGGGCAGTATTAAAGGGGTTTTCTAGGGAATAATAAAGTTTACTGGTAAGGATTGTATTGGGCAAATTGGAGAGGAGTTGGGGAAGGTGAAACATAAAAAAAATACTCACTTGTCCACGGTCTACCGATGTCCTCAGCCCTCTGCTGTTGTCTGTCCAGGCACATGCACGCCGCTTCCCTGCCACAAGTCCTGCACTGCACGTGATTGGCCTCAGCAGTGGCTGGAAAAGACTTGGTGATGTCACTCATATACATGACTGGGTCCTTTCCAGCCAATATTGAGGCCACTGATGGCCTCAGCAGTAACGTATGGCACGTGTCTGAACAGACAGTGGCGGCAGACACCAGAGCACTGGGGACAGGTAAGGCTGGGTTCACACTAGCACTCGGTTTCCGTTTTTCGGGTCCACTTGGGGACCTGAAAAACTGAAACCCAATTGGCTTGTAAAGCGGTTACCTGCGGACTATAATGGGGTCTGCTGGGTTTCTGTCTGGTTTCTGCCTGAAAAATGCAGAGAAAAAAGGCCTGCTTGCAGGACTTTTCTTTCCGCATTTTTCAAACAGAATGGGGGACAGCCTGAGTATGATTTTTTTACCACCTACTCCACCTCCACTGTGATTTGTCCACTTCCTGGACAACCCCTTTAAAGAGGACCTTTCATGTCCTCATGAACCTGTGATTTTATATACTGCTATAAAGCCGACAGTTGGCTTTCCCGTTATGTGCCCCGATGGAGGAGATATAGGTGCCGTTAGTTTCGGCACATATCTGTCCCCACAGTCAGAAGGGCGTTCCTACAGTCTAGCGTCATCGCTGGGCTGTGAGGAACGCCGCCCCCTGACAGTAGTCTAACATATCCTTGTACTGTAAGAGGGGGCGTCCCTTACCGCCCTGTGATGACGCTGAGCTTTGAGTAAGGCCCCCCTCCCCCAGTACAAGTCTTGGGGGAGACGTTCCTCACAGACCAGCGATGACGCTAGACTGTCAGGAACGCCCTTCTAACGGTAGGGAGAGATCAGTGCTGAAACTAACGGCATTGATATCTCCTCCACCGGGGCACATAACGGGAAGCGGACAGTGCACTGAATTCAGTGCACTGTCAGCTTTCTAGTGGTATATAAAACCGCATATGCATGAGGACATGAAAGATCATCTTTAATATAAAGGGGTTATAAATAGGCATTATTAATACAGAGGGGCATTTATGTAAGAGGGCATAATTTGTACAAGGAGACATAAGAGGGTATAATTAATAATAGGGGAATTGGGCAATATTAATTTTAGGTGGCACTCGGGCATTAAATTAATTTAAGGGGCTACACAGGGCATTATTAATTAGGAGGAATTATTAATTGAGGGGCAGTATTAAATAAATGGGGCACATAGGAGCATTATTAATTTAAAAAGGCACATGGGGTTATTATTCATTTCCAGGGGATTTTATATCATATATTTTATAATTGGGGTAGCAGAAGGATGGAGAGGTTATGTAGTTGAGGACAATGTGGTCGGGTGCCTGGAAAAGTGAGGAGCCAAAGATGTCTGTGTTACAAACTTTACAGTCACAGCTGGAAGAAGTGGTCATGGCGGTCCAGATGGAAGAGACGATAAATGTAAACCGTCAGAGATGTCACCTGTAAGTCACAACATTGTTCCTGTACTGTATTTACGTAACTGGTCTTCACAGCCCTGTGTAGAACCACTATCTACCACTGTACGGTCTCTGTATAGTGATAGTGTTGGTATACCTGAGTTGGGGGCCCACTTGGACATGTTCGCCCCCCTGTGCTGAACCCCTAGCTACGCCTCTGTGTAGATGATACAGATATTTATATGGTAAAGTAAGCAGTTACCTATTAATAATAATAATAATAATAGTCCTTTAATAGTCCCACAATAGGGAAATTCAGTGTGTTACAGCAGCAAAGATAAGCAGATACAAATACAAATACAACATGTACAGGAATGTTCCAAGGTGAGAGGCATTACATTAATAGCAGACAGACAGATAGGGCGTAGCAGAGGGGGGGGGGGGGGGCAGAGAGATATTTCAGTTCTCTGTGTGTAATGATCTCCGCTTAGGTCGGTGTTGGTTGTACAGCCTAACCGCGGTGGGGAGGAAAGACTTCCGATAGCGCTCCTTCTCACACCTAGGGTGGAGCAGTCGGTCACTGACAGTACTGCTCAGCGCGATCACAGTCTCATGCATGGGATGGGACTTCTTCTTCTGCATGGAGCTCACCACGGACAGTATCCTTCTGTCACCCACCACCTGCACTGGGTCCAGTGGGCTCCCCAGGACAGAGCTGGCCCTTCTAATCAGCTTGTCAAGTTTATTTCTGTCCCTGGTTGATATACTGCTCCCCCAGCAGGCCACTCCAAAGAAGATGGCTGATGCCACTACCGAGTTGAAGAAAGTTCTAAGAAGTGCCCCCCGGATTCCAAAGGCTCTCAGCTTCCTAAGCAGGTAGAGCCTGCTGTGGCCCTTCCTGTACAGGGCCTCCATATGATCTGCCCAGTCCAGCTTATTATTAAGGAGCAAACCCAGGTACTTATAGGTGTTCACAATCTCGATGCCCGTCCCCAGGATGTCCACTGGTTTTGGGGGGCATCTGCCTTTACGAAATCCCACCACCATCCCCTTGTTCTCCCCCCCTTTTATTTTCGGTTGGTTCGGGGGGCCCCAGTCCACAAAATGCTGGTTCAGTTCTCTGTACTCCCTGTCATCATCATCTGTGATGAGACCCACTATTGCAGAGTCGTCAGAATACTTCTGTAGGTAGCAGCTGGATGAGTTGCGCCTAAAATCTGCAGTGTACAGTGTGAAGAGGAAAGGGCGAGAACCGTACCCTGAGGTGCTCCCGTATTACAGATCATGGTACCTGACACACAGTCTCGGGCTCTCACGTATTGAGGTCGATTTGTGAGGTAGTCTAGGATCCAGTTGGAGAGGTGGTGGTCCACTCCAGCAAGGCCCAGCTTGTCCCTCAATAACCTGGGCTGTATGGTGTTAAAAGCACTGGAGAAGTCAAAGAACTTTATGTTATGGGTATAAGAGTCTATCACTGTATATAGTTTCAGGATTTGGGACTGTCATTCACATATTTCCTCTTGTAAGCCGGGTTGCACACGACCGTGTGCTAAATGCCGGTCATGAATGAACGGCAGGGGCAGAGCATGGGCGACACAAGGATGCCATCCATGTGTCATCCATGCACTGGCCGTGCTTCTGCGGCCCCTTTCATTCAATGAGTAGGATCTGCTAAAGCACAGCCGCAAAATTTCACAGGAATAGGACCTGTTCCATATTTTACGGCCTGGACTGTTAGCCCGCACATGGCACCGTGTAATTCAAGGTCATGTGTACAGGCCCATAGAAATGAAAAGGTCAGTGTGCTATCCGGGAAAAACCTGGATAGCACACTGACCATTCATACAGTTGTCTGCAAGGTGAAGCAGAAAGTCCGCAGAGGAAAACTTTATGGACTTTCTGTGAAAATCGATGTGGGAAAAACTGTGATGCGTTTCCGCTGCGTTTTTTTCAGCAACACTTTTTTGACTGCAGCTTGCTATGTGTGGTCTTAGCCTAAATGTGAATTGACAAATTAACAGAACATCACCTACCAGTTAAAAAAAAAAAAAATTCTCCAGTTTCTGCATCATATCTTAGGTACATGAAGATATATTGTATATGTACAATATTCTTTCAGTTCCTGGTCAATGTACATGCTGCCCTTCTCTGTATTTATTGTGTCTCTTGAAAGCTTCAACAGCCTATAGCATACAAAATTATATAATGCTGCCTGCTGCATAAAATGGATACTACTAGGTGGTTTTTAGAATCTTCATATGCAGATAATATGGAATAATTTACAATAAATATCAGTAAACAAATAGAAAGCACAAAATAAAGCTTAATCCTTTGTATATTAACTATGTACTGTACAGTATGTCACATGACATGTAACCTTAAATCATATATTTTTTAGCACAACCAATTTAAATATAGGATAAGTTATATTATAATGGCAATCTACAGTAGGCTGTATCTGAATAATTTTATGTTTAATAAGAAGTGTTAGATGTGCAGCAGTCTACCACATTTTATGGTTCTCTACACAAAGAATATGTTGTCAATTTATATTCATTTTAAGTGGTTACTGCAATTATACATTTAGATGTGTTCTATCTTGCAAAAAAATTGATATTTATAAAGGTCAAAATACAGATGGAGCATCACATTGTTGTTCAGTTGGTTTGACCATCATATAGAAAGTTATTCTCAAAACAGAAGACAGGCTAAAACAGAATAATACAGTATAAAATATTCTTATTGAAAGGAGAACTAGATTTCTATTTTCAACATGTCTCCGGTTAGAGAAGTATCCACCTCACCCTCAAAAAGATACTTACATAGTCGTGGTCTTCAGAAGCATAGTTCTTTCAGGTTGCCTGTGAACAGTAGTTTCTGTGAAGCTGTTGCCACTGAACTTGTACATAAATTTACACTTTGTTTATGTGTTTATAATTAACATATAGCAAACTATAGATGCCTGTTCTCTGCATCTCCTCTCTATCCTGTAGAACGGTTCAGGAGTGTTGAGAGTATGTGCTATGACAGCTGGGAGCTGAAGGCAGGATTCAGTGACACAGCTATAGGGATCACAGAGGTCACAATTGTGGCCTGGGTTCCTAAGCAGGCCCCCTTCACCACACAGACAGGACAGTGATGGCTCCGGCTCAGGAGCTGTGCTGGCGCCATCATTTATGGATACTAACAATATAATTGGAACCTAAGTTGTTAGGGGGTCTGTCTTTTAACCCTACTGCCCCCACAGTGCTATTTACAGTATGCCATGGCAGCACAGAGCCTAATAAATCCAAAGTGTCAATTGCAAACTGAGAGTTGTAGTGCACTAGTCGTTCATTATATGATCTATCAAAAGAATGCCTATAAGTCTTCTTCTGGGACATAAAAAACATTGTTTTGAAAAATAAGTCATTTTTGTGAAAAAAAAAAATCCAAATATCATATTTTTAGCACAGAAATTCTGTTTTAGGTCTTATGTACACCGTTGTGCCATGTTTTACTGACATAATGTTCGTGAAAAATGTCCACATCTGTCTGTGCAAGTGCACAGACTGCGCTTAGGCCATGAAAATTCATGTTTTACATATATCAGAACTGTTTTTAGTGAGTACCACATAAAAAAACATACAGTAAACATTCATACATGCATGCCTAATTACAAACAGAAATGTAAAATACAGTATTCGAATTTTATTAATTAACATGGAGGAGAGAGAAAGAGGAGAGAACAGGGAGAGGCGGAGAGAGGGGGTGGGGGTGGAGGATTTGGGGGGGATATGGCCGAAGATAACCACTGCTATCAATCTTATTTACAATCCCTGTACTGTGACATCAGTGCATAGCGGGACCACCACCGCTATTACCGGCGGTGGTCCCAATATCATAGAAGAGCAGCTTCCGCTATCGAATCACAGTGAATAGCAGTGACTTACTTGTGATTCATCCATTTGAAATTAGCGCCAGAGCACCTTTGGCACAAAGTTCAAATAGTGAAATACAGACAGCCCCACTGATGATCGCCAACACCCCATTTAAATATACATGAAGGGCTGGCTGCATTTGCCAGATCCAAGGCTAAGCTCCACCTGCCAATTATAGCTGGGCTGGCAAATACAGTCAGCCCTGTCCTGTGCTGCACCTCTTGTTGAAGACATCATCATAGATCCCATGACAGCATGGGGCTGGTTACACTATAGGTGCCATCCCCTTGCAGTTATGTGACTGAAGACAATCCAACCTAAAGTCACGTGATGTGGGGTTCGTGTCGTTGTCAAGATTAAAAAAGAAGACACCACTTCCTGCATCATATGACTAAGGTACAAATTAACAGAAATAATACATATACAAATACATAGACAACACACATTAATATAAAAAACTTTTAATAAAGGGGGCGTGGCTTGACAGGGAGCAGACACACAATTCAGGTCTGAAAAATCTGATTTGGTCTCACTTACAACTGTTCATTTTTCAAAAGAAGTACTGCACCATTCAGATTTACCCATGGACCCTTGGAGCTGTCTGCACTAGAGGAGCTGAAGCCTCAGCACTAGTCTAAAGCCGAGACTTAAATTGTCGACTTCCCTAACAAACTTTTCTTCTGAACCCAACTCACAGGTAATACTCTCAGAACCTCCCATTTCATCCCCCAAAGGCTCCTAATGTTGGTAATATTGTTTGCCCCAGACACTTAGGACTCCTCCTGGTTCTCCTGGAGTCCAAGTACTCTTAACTCCTGCACCAGTAACAAATCACTTCAGGATCAGGATAATAGAGGGAGAAGGAATAATATCTGGATAAGAGGGGCTCCTGAGGACTTCTGGCAAGCAGAAACAATGGATACCACAAAGAAAATCTTGGAACATATATTGGCAGAGGATGCTCCTCCTGACAAACAACTTGAGAGAGCCCATAGGGCTCTATGTCCCAAACCCAAAGAGGGTGAACCTTGCTGAGATATCATTTGCAAACTTCTGTCTTTTCCAATCAATGAAGCTGTATTACAAAAGGCACATCTGACTCCTGATTTTACATATGATGGCCACAAGATCTCTTTTTTTCAAGACATCTTGCCAGTGACGCTGGCTAAACACAGACAACTGAAAATCATTACAGACTGCTTGAGAACTCTAAGAATACCCTACAAATGGCTCTTCACCTTTCGATTGTTCTATATCTTCAGAGGTCACCAATTTACTATTCGCTATCCTGAAGATCTTCTCTCCACCTGCCCTTTGCTAGAATTTCATACCTCCTTCTGGGCTTACATTCATGTATATAGTCTCTCCACCAGAATTGCCAAAAATTGAACTATGGAGAAAGCCTAAGAATAAGTTCCAGAAGAAGAGAGCACATATTGACCCAGACTGATGCACCAAACATGCTACTTTAAGTCTTAACTGTCTACGTACTGTGTACATGCTATAGTTCTAGGATATACAGGATATGCATCTCAATAAATTAGAATATTTTTGAAACGTTCATTCATTTCAGTAAATCAGTAATACAATTCATAATCAGCGTCTTCCATGATTGTGTGTCCTACTGAACCAGACTGAGGGACCATTTAAAGGCTTAGGAAAGCTTGGCAGGTGACACACTGAATTTACAATACTGAACTTTTTTACAATATTCAAATTTTCTTAGATTTGGGTTTTCATTACCTGTATTCCATAATCAACATTTACAGAAATAAAACACTTGAAATAGAACACTCTGTGTGTAAAGTATCTAGAAAGTATAGGAGGTCACTTTTTTAATTTAATTACTGAATAAATAAACTTTTCAAAGATATTCTAATTTATTGAGATGCACTTGTATTATTTGATCTTTCCATGTTTGTTACTTACAACATATTATACACACATGGACAAAATTGTTGGTACCTCTCGTTTAATGAAAGAAAAACCCACAATGGTCAGAGAAATAACATAAATCTGACAAAAGTAATAATATATAAAAATTCTATGAAAATGAACAAATTAAAGTCAGACATTGCTTTTCAACCATGCTTCAACAGAGTTTTTTTAAAAAAGAAAACTCATGAAACAGGCCTGGACAGAAATGATGTTTCCCTTAACTTAATATTTTGTTGCACAACCTTTTGAGGCAATCACTGAAATCAAACGATTCCTGTAACTGTCAATGAGACTTCTGCACCTCTCAACAGGTATTTTGGCCCACTCCTCATGAGCAAACTGCTCCAGTTGTCTTGGGTTTAAAGGGTTCCTTTTCCTGACGTCATGTTTCAGCTCCTTCCAAAGATGCTCAATAGGATTTAGGTCAGGGCTCATAAAAGGCCACTTCAGAATAGTTCAATATTTTCCTCTTAGCCATTCTTGGGTGTTTTTAGCTGTGTGTTTTGGGTCATTATTTAATCACTTTAGAAGTTTTTCTGGGTTCTTTGGTTACCATTTGTATTATCCTTCTCTTTGATTTGTCATCAATTTTCCTCCTGTGGCCACGTCCAGGAAGGTTGGCTACAGTCCCATGGATCTTAAATTTCTGAATAATATGTGAAACTGTAGACACAGGAACATCAAGCTGCTTGGAGATGGTCTTATAACCTTAACCTTTAACATGCCCTATATACAGGCCCACTGACTGATTACAAGATTGTAGACACCTGTGATGCTAATTAGTGGACACACTTTGATTTAACATGTTCCTATGGTCACATTATTTTCAGGGCTACCATTTCTGTCCAGGCCTGTTTCATAATTTTTCTTTTTAAAAAAATTCTGTTTAAGCATGGTTGAAAAGCAATGTCTAACTTTCATTTGTTCATTTTCATAGAATTTTTATATATTATTACCTTTGTCAGATTCAAGTTATTTCTGTGACCATTGTGGGTTTTTCTTTCATTAAACGAGGGCTACCAACAATTTTGTCCACGTGTGTATAGAATGTTGTAAGTAACAAACATGGAAAGATCAAATAATACAGGAGCATCTCAATAAATTAGAATATCTTTGAAATGTTTAATTCACTAATTAAATTAAAAAAGTGACCTCCTACAGTATACTTTCTGTTCACGTGTGTTTGACTTGCTTAGTTTATAATTCCATAGCTGAAATTGGACTACACCAAGTTACAATTTATATTATTTCCCTTGCTACCCTGATACCCCAATTGGTGCTTCTAAACTGTCTGTAGCAGAAATTACCTCTAAGTCTGGACCTGGTTTTTAAGACACTTCAGAAATAGTCTCAGAATTTTGCACCTTTTACCAGAATCTATATGATCTGAAACCCACCAAGACCACCACTGAGCTAAAGGATCACATTGCTCTCATCCAGAAATTCCTCCAGTCGCTTACTTTGCCTATCCTGCAGATCCACCAGCAAGATGGGATAACTGCACTCTTCACCATGGCTGAGCTACAGACTGCCCTCTCTGACACATCCTCAGGGAAATCCCCTGGCTTGGATGGCTTTCCAGCCTCGTATTATAAACAATTTAGCTCTATTCTTCTCCCTCAGTTTTAACAAGTTTGCAATTCCTTAGACAACACTCACAACTTTCCACCCCGCTAGAAGGGACGGCGGCGGTCTAGAGACAGCGGTCTACAACTCATGGCAATGGGCTAGCCGTCAACTTTCCCTTTTCCCTGACCTATCACCAATTATGTCTGTGCAAGATTTAATAATCTCAAGACTATTGACTCTCATCCTGCCTTTCTGAAAGCTACCTTAAATCTACCCTATTAAGCCATTCTCATAGATGTACCTCGGAACTCAAACTGAGACCAGAATTTGCAACTATACACTTCTTAACCTATCAGTCCATCAGAAATATTCACCTGGAAGCGCTGAAATTGGAGCTTACTGTACAATCCAAATCCTGGTTGGGAAAACTATTCCTCCAAAGATACCTACCTAAGAGACCTTTTTCTCTGTTATATGCCAACCTATTACAAGAAAAAGGGAAATCCCCCCCCCCTTCCTTTCTCAAGGCTTGGGAATCCGACCTTCAAATCTCACTTTCTCCAGATCGCTATATTTAAACGCCCTCTAGGTCCATACAGGTGTGTTCAAATACTAGAATCTACATACAAACTTACCACAAGGTGGTACAAGACACTTTCCCTGATTCACAAATACTTTTCTGATGTTTCTCCACTGTGTTGGTGCTGCCAAAAAGACACTGGCACATACCTTCACATTTGGTGGGACTGCGAGAAATTCAAGACCTACTGGACCCAAGTCCAGTGCACTTTGGACCAAATATGTGGCCATACAATCCCTTTATCCCCATCTGTTATTTTTCTGAACATCTGGCCTACCTTTCCCCCAAGATTGCCTAAGTAACTGTGGCTTCAACTACTATCATCAGCTAAAGCCCTTATCTCCCTATACTGGGCCTCCAAATTTGCCACCCAAATTTCTCACTTACTTAAGATTTCTCAGATTGCATGAATGGAAACATTACCACACTTGAAGCTATGATCCAACTACAAACTTAAATCCACCTGGGCATCATGGTATCCCTTCACAAAAGAAGGAGCTTGGAAACACCTGTGGATCAACGCTTAACACATAATACATAATACACATAATACTCCCCATCCTTCTACATGTTTATTCTTGAGTTCAGCCCTTGACACCGAAACGTTTTTACACCAGGAAATTTAGATACAAACAGTTGTCTACCACCCCCTTTTTATTTATTTTTTTTTTCAGGCAGTTTATTACTTTATACATAGGAACACAAACAATAATTATCTATTAATTTGAGTTTTTGAATAGCAAAGGTACATTACTGTTTGTGTATCCAGCTTTCTGGGAAATTGCCTGACAATTTGCAACAACAATCTATTGTTGCAACAATAGTATAACAATAGGATATTGTTACTGAATAATTTGGCATCTGGGGATTTGCTTGAATAAGAACAGTATACTGCTATCTGGTTAAAGAAGCATTTGGGCAACTGGATTAACCATTTCAGGAAACAGGATGGTGCTGTAATACTGAAGAGACATGGTGAGCAATAAAGGAAGATAATGTTGTAGATAAAAGATTCTCAGGGGGATTTTTTCACTGTGGCAAGATACTGTAAGAAATAAATCTGATAAGGAGGGCAAACTTGATAAAAATCTGTAATCACCAAGTATAATGGTAAAATGGGCCTTCTAAAAGGTACAACATCAGAAAGTACTGCTTGCAGTGCAAGAAGCTCCAGAAGCATGACAACAAGCTGGAGGATGCATATAGAGGATAGAAAGAGGAGATCAATTATCTGGTTAGTGGGAGCCCAGAATGCTCATAAGGGATAGATTTTAACTGCAATAGGCAATGAAACTCTGTTATTCATGGTCGAAAGAGCCCATAGATTGCCTCCAAAACATATGCCCAGAAAAGAGCCCACTAATAATCATCACAACCTAGTTATTATCCAAGAATTGTGAGACTATTATCTGCAAAATGAGAACCATTGCACCAGTGGAATTAGATGGTTCAAAGATCATGCTTCTTCCAGATTACTCTATTGTAACCAGAAGGACAGAGAAAGCTTTACTGAGATGAAAAATAAGGCTATGTCAAGCAGATATCAAATATCTTTTAATATACCCTTCAAAGGTGACAAAGACAAAAGCTACTTCTCTTCATCCCCACAAAAAAAAATCAATAAATATTTAGAGTCACTAAGGGTCACTATTTAGAAACCAGGAGTAGGATGACTTCAGAAATGTTTACTTAATTTTGTTTTGCATTTTATTTTTCAGAGTAAAAAACAACTACTTATATATTTATTTAAATTGTTATTTTCTTCTTTTTTTTCCAGTATACAGTGTGGAAAAAAAAGTATTTAGTCAGCCACCAATTGTGCAAGTTCTCCCACTTAAAAAGATGAGGTCAGCCTGTAATTGACATCATAGGTAGACCTCAACTATGAGAGACAAAATGAGAAAACAAATCCAGAAAATCACATTGTCTGATTTTTAAAGAATTTATTTGCAAATTATGGTGGAAAATAAGTATTTGGTCAATAACTAAAGTTTATCTCAATACTTTGTTATATATCCTTTGTTGGCAATGACAGAGGTCAAACGTTTTCTGTAAGTCTTCACAAGGTTGGCACACACTGTTGCTGGTATGTTGGCCCATTCCTCCATGCAGATCTCCTCTAGAGCAGTGATGTTTTGGGGCTGTCGCTGGGCAACACGGACTTTCCACTCCCTCCAAAGGTTTTCTATGGGGTTGAGATCTGGAGACTGGCTAGGCCATTCCAGGACCTTGAAATGCTTCTTACGAAGCCACTCCTTCGTTGGCCTGGCAGTGTGCTTGGGATCATTGTCATGCTGAAAGACCCAGCCACGTTTCATCTTCAATGCCCTTGCTGATGGAAGGAGGTTTGCACTCAAAATCTCACGATACATGGCCCCATTCATTCTTTCATGTACACGGATCAGTCGTCCTGGTCCCTTTGCAGAGAAACAGCCCCAAAGCACGATGTTGCTAACCCCATGCTTCACAGTAGGTATGGTGATCTTTGGATGCAACTCACGACGAGTTATGTTTCTACCAAACAGTTCTACTTTGGTTTCATCTTACCATATGACATTCTCCCAATACTCTTCTGGAACATCCAAATGCTCTCTAGCAAACTTCAGATGGGCCCGGATATGTACTGGCTTAAGCAGGGGCACACATCTGGCACTGCAGGATCTGAGTCCCTGCAGGTCATTCACTAGGACCACCGAGTGGTTCTGGGATTTTTGCTCACAGTTCTTGTGATCATTTTGACCCCACGGGGTGAGATCTTGCGTGGAACCCCTGATCGAGGGAGATTATCAGTGGTCCTGTATGTCTTCCATTTTCTAATTATTGCTCCCACAGTTGATTTCTTCACACCAAGTTGCTTGCCTATTGCAGATTCAGTCTTCCCAGCCTGGTGCAGGTCTACAATTTTGTTTCTGGTGTCCTTCCACAGTTCTTTGGTCTTCACCATAGTGGAGTTTGGAGTGTGACTGTTTGAGGTTGTGGACAGGTGCTTTTATACTGATAACAATTTCAAACAGGTGCCATTACTACAGGTAATGAGTGGAGGACAGAGGAGTCTCTTAAAGAAGAACTTACAGGTCTGTGAGCACCAGAATTCTTGCTTGTTTGAGGTGACCAAATACTTATTTTCCACCATAATTTGCAAATAAATTATTAAAAAATCAGACAATGTGATTTTCTACATACAGTGCCTTGTGAAAGTATTCGGCCCCCTTGAACTTTTCAACCTTTTGCCACATTTCAGGCTTCAAACATAAGGATATAAAATATTATTTTTTTGGTGAAGAATCAACAACAAGTGGGACACAATCATGAAGTAGAACAAAATTTATTGGATATTTTAAACTTTTGTAAAAAATAAAAAACTGAAAAGTGGGGCGTGCAATATTATTCGGCCCCCTTAAGTTAATACTTTGTAGCGCCACCTTTTCCTGCGATTACAGCTGCAAGTCGCTTGGAGTATGTCTCTATCAGTTTTGCACATGGAGAGACTGAAATTCTTGCCCATTCTTCCTTGGAAAACAGCTCGAGCTCAGTGAGGTTGGATGGAAAGCGTTTGTGAACAGCAGTTTTCAGCTCATTCCACAGATTCTCGATTGGATTCAGGTCTGGACTTTGACTTGGCCATTCTAACACCTGGATATGTTTATTTGTGAACCATGCCATTGTAGATTTTGCTTTATGTTTGGGATCATTGTCTTGTTGCAAGATAAATCTCTGTCCCATTCTCAGGTCTTTTACAGACTTCAACAGGTTTTCTTCCAGAATGGTCCTGTATTTGGCTCCATCCATCTTCCCATCAATTTTAACTATCTTCCCTGTCCCTGCTGAAGAAAAGCAGGCCCAAACCATGATGCTGCCACCACCTTGTTTGACAGTGGGGATGGTGTGTTCAGGGTGATGAGCTGTGTTGCTTTTACGCCAAACATATCGTTTTGCATTGTGGCCAAAAAGTTCCATTTTGGCTTCATCTGACCAGAACACCTTCTTCCATATGTTTGGTGTGTCTCCCAGGTGGCTTGTGGCAAACTTTAAACGAGACTTTTCATGGATATCTTTGAGAAATGGTTTTCTTCTTGCCACTCTTCCATAAAAGCCAGATTTGTGCAGTGTACGACTGATTGCTGTCCTATGGACAGACTCTCCTACCTCAGCTATAGATCTCTGCAGTTCATCCAGAGTGATCATGGGCTTCTTGGCTGCATCTCTGATCAGTCTTTTCCTTGTTTGAGATGAAAGTTTAGAGGGACGGCCAGGTCTTGGTAGATTTTCAGTGGTCTGATACTCCTTCCATTTCAATATGATCGCTTGCACAGTGCTCCTTGGGATGTCTAAAGTTTGGGAAATCTTTTTGTATCCAAATCCGGCTTTAAACTTCTCCACAACAGTATCACGGACCTGCCTGGTGTGTTCCTTGGTCTTCATGATGCTCTCTGCTCTTTAAACAGAACCCTGAGACTATCACAGAGCAGGTGCATTTATACGGAGACTTGATTACACACAGGTGGATTATATTTATCATCATCAGTCATTTAGGACAACATTGGATCATTCAGAGATCCTCACTGAACTTCTGGAGTGAGTTTGCTACACTGAAAGTATAGGGGCCGAATAATATTGCACGCCCCACTTTTCAGTTTTTTATTTTTTACAAAAGTTTAAAATAACCAATAAATTTCATTCCACTTCACAATTGTGTCCCACTTATTGTTGATTCTTCACCCAAAAATTTAAATTTTATATCCTTATGTTTGAAGCCTGAAATGTGGCAAAAGGTTGAAAAGTTCAAGGGGGCCGAATACTTTCGCAAGGCACTGTATGTTTTCTCATTTTGTCTCTCATAGTTGAGGTCTACCTATGATGTCAATTACAGGCCTCTCTCATCTTTTTAAGTGCGAGAACTTGCACAATTGGTGGCTGACTAAATACTTTTTTTCCCCACTGTATAACTAAAAAGAAATTCTGTTTTTATCCCCTTCCTGCTACAGCAATAACTTTTTATTTTTCTATTTGCAAAGTCTTATAAGGGCTTATTGGCTTATTTTTTGTGTCACAAATTGTACTTCATAATGGTGGCTTTTAATATTCAATATAATGTACTGGAAAGCTGCAAAAAATTCAGAATGGGATAGAATTATAAAAAAAAAAAAAAAAAAAAAATACAATTGCACTATTTTCTTACAGGCTTTGCTTTTATGTGAAGGAGACATTCCTGGAAAACCCAAATCTAATCTTAGAGCCAAACCAGAACCAAAACGAATCTTTGGAGTTTTGATTATCTTTAAGTTAAACCCTAATACTAATATATATATAGATATATCTATATATATCTATATATATATATATATATATATATATATATATATATATATATAATTTAAAAATAATTTCTGAACTCCTCTATATCTTGTATGTGTCACCTTCTCAGACATGATCCCAATTAAAAAGTTCTACTGTATATATGTGATACTGCATTTCTCGCCTACCTCCTTTATCTATGAAGTTGAGTCCTATATACAGTCATATGAAAAAGTTTGGGCACCCCTATTAATCTTAATCATTTTTAGTTCTAAATATTTGGGTGTTTGCAACAGCCATTTCAATATGATATATCTAATAACTGATGGACACAGTAATATTTCAGGATTGAAATGAGGTTTATTGTACTAACAGAAAATGTGCAATATGCATTACAGTAATACCTCGTACATTCGTGTGGTTAGGGTCCAGAGCGGGTCGCGGATCGCGAGGAATCGCGAATGTTTGGCACAAGCGCTTAGAAGCGCTTACAATGCCGGTTTCTAATGTTTAACCCCTAAATATCAATAAACTTTACCCTACAGTACTGTACAGTATACTAAAGTATACTAAAGTATACTGTACAGTACTGTATATTAATACATTCATTCATTTTTCTTATACACTCACAGTAAAATGAAACTAATTACCGGGTACGTAACGAACAGGACGTTACTACCCAATAGCGAAGTGTTTTTTTTAATTAAATTTCACAGATCTGAAAAAAAAAGAGCAAAATCTATATATGTTAGTTGCCAAAAAAATATCGCGAATCTGTGAATTCGCAAATTCGGAAATGCGAGTGTACGAGGTATTACTGTAAACCAAAATTTAACCGGTGCAAAAATTTGGGTACCCTTATCATTTTATTGATTTGAATACTCCTAACTACTTTTTACTGACTTACTGAAGCACAAAATTGGTTTTGTAACCTCACTGAGCTTTGAACTTCATAGCCAGGTGTATCCAATCATGAGAAAAGGTATTTAAGGTGGCCAATTGCAAGTTGTTCTCCTATTTGAATCTCCTCTGAAGAGTGGCATCATGGGCTCCTCAAAACAACTCTCAAATGATCTGAAAACAAAGATTGTTCAACATAGTTGTTCAGGGGAAGGATACAAAAAGTTGTCTCAGAGATTTAACCTGTCAGTTTCCACTGTGAGGAACATAGTAAGGAAATGGAAGACCACAGGGACAGTTCTTGTTAAGCCCAGAAGTGGCAGGCCAAGAAAAATATCAGAAAGGCAGAGAAGAAGAATGGTGGGAGCAGTCAAGGACAATCCACAGACCACCTCCAAAGAGCTGCAGCAGCATCTTGCTGCAGATGGTGTCACTGTGCATCGGTCAACAATACAGCACACTTTGCACAAGGAGAAGCTGTATGGGAGAGTGATGCGAAAGAAGCCGTTTCTGAAAGCACGCTACAAATAGAGTCGCCTGAGGTATGCAAAAGCACATTTGGACAAGCCAGCTTCATTTTGGAAGAAGGTCCTGTGGACTGATGAAACAAAGATTGAGTTGTTTGGTCATACAAAAAGGCGTTATGGATGGCGTCAAAAAAACACAGCATTCCAAGAAAAACACTTGCTACCCACTGTAAAATTTGGTGGAGGTTCCATCATGCTTTGGGGCTGTGTGGCCAATGCCGGCACCGGGAATCTTGTTAAAGTTGAGGGTCGCATGGATTCAACTCAGTATCAGCAGATTCTTGAGAATAATGTACAAGAATCAGTGACGAATTTGAAGTTACGCCGGGGATGGATATTTCAGCAAGACAATGATCCAAAACACAGCTCCAAATCTACTCAGGCATTCATGCAGAGGAACAATTACAATGTTCTGGAATGGCCATCCCAGTCCCCAGACCTGAATATCATTGAACATCTGTGGGATAATTTGAAGCGGGCTGTCCATGCTCGGCGACCATCAAACTTAACTGAAATGGAATTGTTTTGTAAAGAGGAATGGTCAAAAATACCTTCATCCAGGATCCAGGAACTGATTAAAAGCTACAGGAAGCGACTAGAGGCTGTTATTTTTGCAAAAGGAGGATCTACTAAATATTAATGTCACTTTTCTGTTGAGGTGCCCATACTTTTGCACCGGTCAAATTTTGGTTTAATGCATATTGCACATTTTCTGTTAGTACAATAAACCTCATTTCAGTCCTGAAATATTACTGTGTCCATCAATTATTAGATAAATCAAATTGAAATGGCTGTTGCAAACACCCAAATATTTAGAACTAAAAATGATTAAGATTAATAGGGGTGCCCAAACTTTTTCATATAACTGTAAATGGTGTTGGGACCATCAGTTGTGTTGTTCAGAAGTCAGGTGGATACACAGCTGATAGTCCTACTGAATGGAGTGTTAGAATTTGTATTATGGCAAGAAAAAAGCAGCTAAGTAAAGAAAAACGAGTGGCCATCATTACTTTAAGAAATGAAGGTCAGTCAGTCCGAAAAATTGGGAAAACTTTGAATGTGTCACCAAGTGCAGTGGCCAAAACCATCAAGCGCTACAAAGAAACTGGCTCACATGAGGACCGCCCCAGGAAAGGAAGATCAAGAGTCACCTCTGCTGCGGAGGATAAGTTCATCCGAGTCACCAGCCTCAGAAATCGCAGGTTAACAGCAGCTCAGATTAGAGACCAGGTCAATGCCACACAGAGTTCTAGCAGCAGGCATATCTCTACAACAACTGTTAAGAAGAGACTGTGTGCAGCAGGCCTTCATGGAAAAATAGCTGCTAGGAAACCACTGCTAAGGACAGGCAACAAGCAGAAGAGAATTGTTTGGGCTAAAGAACACAAGGAATGGACATTAGACCTGTGGAAATCTGTGCTTTGGTCTGATGAGTCCAAATTTGAGATCTTTGGTTCCAACCACCGTGTCCTTGTGTGACGCAGAAAAGGTGACCGAATGGACTCTACATGCCTGGTTCCCACCGTGAAGCATGGAGGAGGAGGTGTGATGGTGTGGGGGTGCTTTGCTGGTGACATTGTTGGGGATTTATTCAAAATTGAAGGAATACTGAACCAGCATGGTTACCACTGCATCTTGCAGCGGCATGCTATTCCATCCGGTTTGCGTTTAGTTGGACCATCATTTATTTTTCAACAGGACAATGACCCCAAAAACACCTCCAGACTGTGTAAGGGCTATTTGACCAAGAAGGAGAGTGATGGGGTGCTACGCCAGATGACCTGGCCTCCACAGTCACCAGACCTGAACCCAATCGAGATGGTTTGGGGTGAGCTGGACCACAGAGTGAAGGCAAAAGGGCCAACAAGTGCTAAGCATCTCTGGGAACTCCTTCAAGACTGTTGGAAGACCATTTCAGGTGACTACCTCTTGAAGCTCATCAAGAGAATGCCAAGAGTGTGCAAAGCAGTAATCAAAGCAAAAGGTGGCTACTTTGAAGAACCTAGAATATAAGACATCTTTTCAGTTGTTTCACACTTTTTTGTTAAGTATATAATTCCACATGTGTTAATTCATAGTTTTGATGCCTTCAGTGTGAATCTACAATTTTTATAGTCATGAAAATACAGAAAACTCTTGGAATGAGAAGGTGTGTCCAAACTTTTGGTCTGTACTGTAGATATATATATATATATATATATATATATATGGTGTATAACAGCTATAGTTGTTAAAAGGCAAAAATATGTGTTATTATTGGAACAATCTTCAAAACCCCAGACCTCCAGCCATAAAATCAGCCTGGATATTGTTAATAATAAGAATCGTTTTTGTGATGCCAGCCTCCCTGGACCCACCCCTTAGAGAAGCACATTTACAATCAGCACTTAGAATGGTAATTACAAAGCTGTATTTAAGAGAATGTCTATTGTAAATCTAACAACAAAATCAATTCATATTGCTCTTTATGTTTATCACTGCTGCTCCACGATCCTCAAGGCAGGCCCTCAAATATTAAGGCACAATGTATGAGAAAAACATGCATGTGGCTTAAACAACACATGGAATGCCATTGATAGCCCAGGAAATTCTGACAATATTAGGTCCTATAGTGCTCAGCACTATTAAATGTGGACAGTAGAACTGAAATGGTAGGATACACTATTATACAGCACTATAGGTTCCAATGCACCAGAAATTAAGATCGTCTATAACTGAAGAGTTGTTCTGAGCTGAGAGTTTTTGAATCGTAGGGGCTCAGTGACCTCTTACAATAGGCAGCAGTCAGAAGTTACTTACAATAAGAAACTGAGGAAAGGGATGTTCTGAATTCATTCTTGGGCCCCATATTTTGCCTGACCCAACCATCTTGATAATGTACTTACCACATAAAATTGTTGTAGGTTCTGAGAAAAGGAAATAAGTGCTGTAAACATTAAAATCTCTCATTTTACATTTAGTAGCCCATAGAAAGGAGTTCATAAAGCCATAAAACATGGGGTTTTTAGGGGCACTTTTTTTTTTTTAACTCTGTGGAAACATTTGTCTGCCCAGAGAACTAAGATATTCCGCAAACCACTCAACTAGGAGCAGATATACAATTTTTATTAATTCATTATCATTTCTAAACTTGTTTAACAGTACAAATGATGCTACAAGCATAAAATAAATAATTAAAAATTACTGTCAAATATATACTATTACTAATAAGAATGGGTGAACCTCTGAAGATTTGTCTGATGAAGTGAAATTATTATACTCTGGGTTCTCTTCAGACACCAGAGTATAATAGGAGTAGGCGTAAAAAAATCAAAAAATTTCTTGTAAAAATTCAATAAAGATTACAGTTTAAAAAAAAAAACAAAAAAACATTAATACTCACCTTCCCTCACCTCTTTTGGACCTCCTTGTGGTGTCTGGCAATCTGTTTCTTCCTCCTCCAGATGTTTAACATCTCAGAAGAGTGCCAAAGCCTTTGCCTGGTCGCTCTTCTGTGACATCATATACCCTGGGTCAACGCTGAGGCCTGTGATTGGGCATCAGCGGTGACATGGGCACGCCAAGCTGTGGGCCTACTCCTACTAATGTTACAAACTCTCTCATCCTTTTGCATCACCGACTTGGCCCTCTTCTGGATCTTCTTAAAGCTCACCAACTGCACTTTCAGTGTCTCCCACTCACAAACCACCTGCTTACTGTGCCCTCTTTCTGTAGGTGTTCCCCAAAGCTCTGTCCTGGAACCCCTCCAGCTACACTCTCGGCCAACTTATAGAATACCTCAGTTTTCAATACCATTGCTACACCGACGATACTCAACTATATATCTCTGGATCAGACATTACCGCTCTTCTGTCCTGCGTTCCAGAATGTCTAGCAGCTGTAGCCTCCTTCCTTTCCTCCCGATTTCTCAAACTCAACATGGAGAAAATGGAGTTGATCATCATTAACCCACCTAGTATTGCTTCCATACCTGACACATCTATCAAAGTTAATGGTACACACATGTCCCAGTCCCATATGTCGGTTGCTTTGGGATAACTATTGACTCTGAACTATCCTTCAAGCCACACATGCAAGCCTTCAACACCTCCTGCTGCCTCCAACTCATCAAATCCACTCCTTCTTCATCCCTGAAACTACAAAAATGTGTTTAGACTACTGTAACACTCTTCTCCACAGCCTCCCAGCATATACTCTAGCCCCCTCCAGACCACACTAAACTCTGCCGCTCACTTAATCCACCCCTCCAACATTTTTTAACAGCCGCTCCACACTCCCTTCACTGGCTACCCATTGCCCAGCAAATAGAGTCTAAAATGTTAACGCTCATATACAAAGCCATCCACAACCTGTCCCCTCCATACATCTCTGACCTAATCTCCCGTTACCTACCCACACGTAACCTGTGATCCTCTCAAGACCTCCTACTCCACTCTGCTCTTATCCGCTCTTCACATAACTGCCTCCAAGACTTGTTTATGCCATTTATTCTGGTGAAAGAAAGAGGAAGAGACAGTAAGACATCACATCAC
Source organism: Leptodactylus fallax (assembly GCA_947044405.1). Taxonomy (NCBI): domain Eukaryota; kingdom Metazoa; phylum Chordata; class Amphibia; order Anura; family Leptodactylidae; genus Leptodactylus; species Leptodactylus fallax. Next base: position 8,991,243 of record CAMRHE010000003.1, read on the forward strand.
TTCATAATCCTCCACATAACCACCATTCACACAGTCTTCTAATTCTAAAGGTGGAACCATCCCATCCTAAGTACCTGAAGTTAAATATAGAGATTACTCCAGGAGTTCTTGTCCCCACTCTCCCAAAGTCATTTCCCCCTTCGCTTATTATTCAGGGGGGTTCATTCTGATGTCTTCATAGTCTGCTTGATGCCTATAGACTCTTTAGGATGGGGGCCCTGCAATATGTCACAAATGGGTCTTTAGGTAATACAATAAAACACTTCTTTCAGTGGTTTCCTCCTTGCTGAACCATTTTTCGACCCAAAACACCCCACCCCAGTGTATTATTAGGCTTAGTGGCCAGAGTGAAAATGATATAGTACTTTTTAAAAAGTACAGAAAGTGACATAGGATTTTAAAAAATAAATCAATTCTGAAAATATATTTAACATAAAAACTTGACTTAACAATAGGTAATTTTCTGGTGATACTTTCCTTTTAAGGAAAGAAAACACAAGGACCACAGGTTGCCAAAGAAGCACCTCAGATAATCTGTAGTCCTTGTATGTGCCTTCTGAAGCCTGAAGTTTACATTCAACAATGGTATACCTATTGAAGTGTTCTTCTGAGTTCTTAATAAAGGATCCAATTAGAAAGTCCAGTCTAATATATAAGTAGGGACCCATTATTTGAGAACAGCGGCAGAGTTGTAGCTAGGCTTTCCATCACCTAAGACAATGACAGAATTTTGAACCCACTTCTATCTTGATTAGGGTAAATGCACACAGGTCAGATTAGCTACATAAATTTTCCACAATAAATTTGCAAACATTCTTAAGGAAATCCACAGCAGCAAATTTTGTGGATTTTGGTGTGGATTTCATAGTTTCTGAGAAGAAGAAAAATAAATCAATGAGTTTGTAATCCACAGTTGTGGATAGTGCTGGAGACCCACAGGTAGTCTTCAGCAAAGCTTGCAACAATACATTTTATTGCAGATTTATAGTGGATTTTGACTTTCTGTTGAAATCAGTGGGGGAAAAGCAACATAAATTGACATCCTGAAGATTTCAAATACTGCCACACAGGTCAATTTCTTAATAGAAGATTTCCACAATGCAAAGATAAGATTTCTGCCTGCAAAACTTCATGGAAAATAGGCAGCAAATTCATCCCATGTGCATTTAGGTAGTTACCCAGGAGTACAGAAAGCTTGGGATGTCATACAACAACAAATACAAATACTGATCAGCTGGAAAAATCCCCATCTATTCCATCATTGCTGCTCTGTTGCTGTCCTGCACTGATAATGTTCTTATAATTTGACCACTGAAGCCAGTCTCTGGCCTCAACTGTGATGGTGACATAGTGACTACCAACGCCAGTGAGTAGCTGCAGTGGTTATGTGTGAGCAGTTGGACCATAATCAGCAGAAAAAAGCAACAGAGACCAGTGGGACCACCAGAGCAGCTACTAGTTAGTTTCTTATCACATCTCCAGCTGTTGTCCAGTATTTTTCATGCCCCAGATAACCTTTATAAAAATATATCACCTGTATCTATCTAATTATCCAAATATATAGTCAAAGCCAACCCATCACTGTTGAGGAGGAATGAGCTTAAAACTGACAGCACCAGCAATACACACAAAGCACAAGAGATAAAAGGGGTCACATCACTAAGCCTGAGGGAGTATACAGAGGTTACAGCAGACTGGGGATGGGAGACTGTATTTGTAAGTTTGCTGCATATAAGTTAATGTATAGCACTTAACCTTAGTCAATGTATTGAGCTGAGGCTGCTTTGGCTGTGTATGTGTGCTGGCCCAGTCGACGAGCAATATTTCATATCTTTGCACCCCCACTCACCATGATCCTAACTGCGCCCAGGGCACATACCCTGGCTACCATCACCCCCCCCCTCCCCCCAACCCAGCGATGCCCTGACAAAGATATATCTCTGTTTAATGGTGTTATGCTAGCAAGTTTAATGTTATGTCTGGAAAACATTTTACCCTACGAATAGAAGAGTTCATGTTCCCAATTCTAAAGAAAATTAAAAAAAGGAATGAAATACATTGATAAAAGCCTTCTGAAAGCATCACTCTACAATTCAGCTTAGTGACATACAAGAACACAAGGTTGTGAAACTCAAAAAGAGATTAATTATAGATCAGGCTTGCTTAGAATGAAAAGACGTACAGTAGACTCTGCCCTTCAATATTTTGTACTTTGTATAATTATTCTTGACTGTCAGGCAAATCACACAGCATTTTCATTTATCTTTTCGAGTTCACTTGTAGCTTGTTGACCTTTGAGTCTAGAACAAAAAAATCTCAAGGAACAAGGAGTTTATTTGTTGCCCCTAAAATAATATCCAGTTTAAAAAAAATGACAAAAAAAGTATGCAAGTACAAACAACACAATGAATGATCTAAGATATTTTTCAATTATCATATACTATGTACAAAAGTTATATATCACATATATCACTAAATACCAAAGCTGTTTAGCACTGCCAACCTGTTTATTCCTTCTTGATAAAAAAAACTATTTGCAAGCTATTTTTTATCATCTTCTCAAATACAGATGGTCAGGATGAGTGTGGTATTTTTAATAGTATGTATCAGTGTGAAATAATAGGTTTATATTGTACCATATTAAAGTGGTTTTCAGCTAATGAAACACCAAACCTATATCTTGCCAGAAATAGGAAAGCTTTGTCTGGACATTTATTTATTCTGCAGCATCTATTGTGGGAGAAAATTTATTATTACATACTATCCTTTCAACAAAAGGGCAAACATATAATATATGGACAATTAGGTCTATTAGAGCCTACTTACACACCAGACCACCCACTCTGTGACGTTAGTACAAATGTGACCAGACTGATGTCCAGTTTAGTTAACTAATACAATTTTTATAAAACCAGTTCATCACAATACCAAAACATTCTAACATAAGCCTTGAAAGGCTGCTATTCACACCTTCCCCCTAACCCCTACAGAGTAGCCACACATAGGCACATTTAGGATAGTTATCATGTCCCTTTGTGTTAAGTTATCTGGATCATGTTGCTGATCATCTTCAGTCGGGGGAAAGGTAAAGGGATACATAACTGTATTCCCAAATGTTGGATATCGACTGGTGTTATTTTACTAACTCAACCCCTTTTAATATATCAGGGCTTGCTAAATTGAAAAGCAGTGTGTTTCCTGCAAAGATATAAAAACAAAACAGTAGTATAAGTACAAATTTTGGCATCCCTATAGTCAGACTGCAGCTGTCATTTCCAAAAGGGTAATTTGAAAGTTAAGGAACTGGGATACTGCTTTGTGGATGTGTCCGCACAGCCCTAACTGATCTCCAATTTGATTTAAGGATTCCAATTTGTCTTCAATTCAGTTAAACACAATATCATGCTAAAAAAAGATTGGAGAGGCTGCAATTCACCCTCCTCCACTGGGTGGTCAAACATAGACACAAATAGGATAGTTAGCATTTCCCTTTATGATAACGTGTCATGAAACCATGTTACACTTAGAAAAGCTGCTTAATTTGTGATTCACTTATCTGGATGTATCCAATCAAGAGAACAGGTAATGGAAGACACCTCTGTATGAATATATCACTAAAAGGGGTTTTCCAAGGTTTGGAAGTTTTTTTGATGCCTTATGCTTAGTATAGATCAAATATGTGGGGGGTTGGTATACGACACTCTCACTGATCAGCTGATCTTTACAACTTCTGAAGTAATACTCTCTACCTATAATTTCAATGGTCCTTAAGCTGGGTAGTGGATAGATGCTGTATTGTTTGCCATAGCAGACAGAAAACCTGCTCTATGTCTTATTGTGAAAAGCATTTAAAGTGGTTTTCTCACACACAAAACCATATATAAATTAATAGACAAAAGATTTTCTATAACCATTGTAGTGATGCCAATTTTTTGTCATGATCTTTTGACAGTAGAAAAGTTCATGAATGCAGGAACTTTTCAGAAATCCAGCTATGATTTTCTTATTGTCTAGAAATTATCAGTCAGAGACACTACATCCATGAGAATATAACCTGCTTCCATAAGTAATTCATGACTGTTTTTCTGACAAGTGCCAGAGCATAGAAAGTTCCTGCATTCATGGTTTTATCCACTGGCAACTGATCAAGACAAAAAGACTGTCACCACCAAGGTTAGATAGCATCTTTAAAAATCAACATTGTCTTAATTTTTATATATATGCATAAACTTTTAACTTTAAATTGTTGACAGATTTAAATATCGCTATGTTCATGGGAAAACCCATTTAAGATGAGATAGAAAATTTCTTATTTAACTGCTTGCAGTCTCTTTTGTGGCTCTGTGTTTTCCCGCTTACTGGACCCCTGCTCACTGCTTTTCCTTCCTTCTCCATAGACTTCTGTTGTAAGTGGTAACATGACTCCTCTTTAACCTTCAGTCTGTCTTACCCTAGCAAGACAGAATTCAAAAGATATTTTAGAACGAGACAGTTTAGCCTAGAAAGGGGAGCAGGAGAAGAGCCAGATAAGTGTAGAAAAAAAGGTTGTTCTTTGATAAGATATCTTGCAAAGCTTCTTATATATGCTTGTATAATTGATTTATGCAAAACTTGTTTAAAGTTAGTGACCATTTAGGACTTACCTTGATTCCAGGCAGTGGAAAATACTGAAGAGACACTACAGTAGTTTACCTTGTTTGCAAAATATTAAATGTGTTATCAACTTATAAAGAACAGCAAAAGCAATACCTTTTAAGACAACAATCTAGTATCCTGTTGTGTGGTTTTAAAGGCTTTTTTTTCTTTTTTAAGCATTAGAGCTGTCATCTTTTAGAAAAAGTCAGATGCTGATATACTTGCCACTTATCTGAAAGATCAAAATTTCCCTGGAGCATTGTGACAAAACCTGCACAACCCTTTGATCAACCTAGTTTAACAGATCAGTCCCTAGACTGGACAACACATACTATATAACAAATTACTTTACACTGTGTTGTACAGCTGTGTGAAGCTTCTGCACGTACAATATCAATGGGAAAAAATCTATTTGGACAGAAAATGTTCTTTTGTAAACCAACTGAAAAAAAAAAATCTATATATACAGTGCCTTGCAAAAGTATTCATACCCCTTAAACTTTTTCACATTTTGTCACCTTATAACCACAAACTTAAATGTATTTTTATTGAGATTTTAAGTGATAGACCAACACAATGTAGCAGATAATTGTGAAGTGGAACGAAAATGATACATGGTTTTAAAAATTTTAATCAAATAAAAATGTGCAAAGTGTGACGTGCAAAAGTATTCAGCCCCCCTATATCAATACTTTGTAGAGCCACCTTTCGCTGCAATTACAGCTGCAAGTCTTTTGAGGTTTGTCTCTACCATCTTTGCCCATCTAGAGACTGAGATTTCTGACCATTCCTGTTGCAAAACACCTCAAGCTCAGCCAAATTGGATGGAGAGTGACTGTGAACAGCACTTTTCATGTCTTGCCACAGATGCTCAATGGGATTTAGGTCTGGACTTTGACTGGGACATTCTAACACATGAATATTCTTTGAGCTAAACCATTCCACTGTAGCTCTGGCCGTATGTTTAGTGCCATTGTCTTGCTGGATAATGAATCTCCTTCCCAGTCTCAAGTCTTTTGCAGCCTCCAACAGGTCTTCTTCCAGGATTGCCCTGTATTTAGCTCCATTCATCTTCCCATCAACTCTGACCAGCTTCCCTGTCCCTGCTTAAGAAAAGCCTCCCCACAGCATGATGCTGCCACCACCATGTTTCACAGTGGTGTTCAGGGTGATGAGCAGTGTTACTTTTCTACCACACATATGGTGCCATCATTATGCTTACATGCAGAACTTAAAGAATGTGACATCTGTCAAAAAGTATTATAAGCTGTATATGTATGCATCCACACTTAAGTGATCTCCAATTCGTTAAGGATTTCAATTTGTATTAAAACCAATTAGGTGCCATTCACAAGACTTAATGCAAGACCTAGAGCAAGACCATAGCTAGAGGGTCAAAGAGGCTTATGTTTCAAATGGAGGGTAAGCTTTGAGAATAGGGAGGGTTACACTTCAAGACACATGCTTCTCTAGCTATCTCCCTCCACAGTGTTATGGCTGCTCTGCTCTCTATTTTGCTCTCTTTCTTAAGTCGCTGCCTTTTTTTGTGCTGCTTCACATCATTCCAAATAAATTTATTCTAAATCTTCAGTATAGCATAACAGCCCTAACATACGTTAGTAGAACACTAATGAATGTTAGTTAAAGTTGCTATACTATAGTGCAATGGTTGGTGCAGAGGTTGATGTATAGGGGCCTTAACAAACATTCACTAGGGCAGCTTTACACCACCCACTGTGCCGAGGGAGTTGCGGTGAGAAGTATTCACCACTGTTTCTCGGACCTACCGTATTAACAGATTCTATCCAAATGATGGAATTGCTGATTGCCCAATAAGCGGTGAATTTTGATTTTGCAATGACTTTGATTAACCCCTTAAGTGTGAGGGGACCTTCAGTAGGAGAAGGCATCCCCGAACTCTAAAGCACAAAACCCCTGATATGAGCCGCATTGTGTGACGCAAAAAGAGGTTACTAGAGTTAAATGGCCAAGTTTTGGGTATGTGGTTGAAAGGAAGAAGGGAGTTCCAGACTGTTTCTTTACCCTGGGTGGAAAAAGGACTAACTGTAGCTCTGCTTATTGGATTGGAGGGAAAGATGTATAGCTATAGCTCAGATATAGGGCCAGCATCAGCACCCAGTCAACCAAAGCAGGTACTGGGGCCCACAGCCCCTGGGGGTCCTGCTAACGGTCTGAAATTAGCAATTCCATCAACACCAAGGCAATGTTAACAAACAGGGAGTGATGAGTACAGATTTCATCATTACCACTCTTAGCTCCCCAATTTCCTTGCTCTGGCAAACACATGATTATGTGTTCCAGCACCAAAGCAAAGTGAAGCGATGGGGAGTCCTCACCAATAGAGATGGCAGGAATATAGGGCTATTACATTTTATAGGGACCTATGGGGCCATTATATTTGGAAGAAAATCTGTGAAGAAAACATGCCCTCCTTAAGCTGCAAAAACAAAAAAAACCATCTGAGAAATTATTACAATATTAGGAGTGGCAAAATATACAGTTTGGTACATCCTGAGAAACAAAGGAAGCACTGGTGAACTTATCAATGCAAAAAAAACCTGGACACCCATGGAAGACAACAGTGGTGGATGATCTCCAGGATGTAGACATAGCAATATCCAAATCTACCATAAAGAGAAGACTGCATGAAAGTAAATACAGAAGGTTCACTTTATGATGCAAGCCACTCATAAGCCTCAAGAATAAAAAGGCTAGATTGGACTTTGCTAAAAAACATCTAAAAAAGCCAGCACAGTTCTGGAAGAGCATTTTTTGGACAGACAAAACCAAGATCAACCTCTACCAGAATGATGGAAAGAAAAAAGTATGGAGAAGGCGTGGTACAGCTCATGATCCAAAGCATACTACATCATCTGTAAAGCGGAGGCAGTGTAATGGTTTGAGCATGCATGGCTGCCAGTGGCACTGGGTCACTAGTGTTTATTGATGATGTGACATAGGACAGAAGCAGCCGGATGAATTCTGAGCTATTCAAATCCAGCCAAGTGCAGCTAAACTGATTGGTTGGTGTTTCATAATACAGATGGACAATGACCCAAAACAAAGCCAAAGCAACCCAGGAGTTTATAAAAGCAAAGAAGTGGAATATTCTTGAATGGCCAAGTCAGTCACCTGATCTCAACCCAATTGAGCATGCATTTCACTTGTTAAAGACTAAACTTCAGACAGAAAGGCCCACAAACAAACAGCAACTGAAAACAGCTGCAGTGAAGGCCTGGCAGAGCATTAAAAAGGAGGAAACACAGCGGCGTCTGGTGATGTCCATGAGTTCAAGACTTCAGGCAGTCATTGTCAACAAAGGGTTTTCAACCAAGTACTACAAATTAACATTTTATTTACAATTATTTAATTTGTCCAATTACTTTTGAGCCACTGAAATGAAGGGATTGTGTGTAATAAATGCTTTAGTTTCTCACATTTTCATGCAATCATTTTGTTCAACCCAAAGAATTAAAGCTGAAAGTCTGAACTTCAACTGCATCTGAATTGTTTTGTTCAAAATTCATTTTGGTAATGTACAGAACAAAAACTAGATAAATGTTGTCTCCATCCAAATATTTATGGACCTAACTGGATGCAAACTTGCTAGCAGATTTCTACAAATCTTTTCTACATGCTACAGCTAAAAGCACAGAAACGTAAAACTCACCACATGTCAATTATTGCTGAGGTCGCATCAACCTCAAGGATTGAAAGCCATGAAAGACCTACACCACCTCCAACAGGCATTGCCACAGCAAGATCACACAATATTAGTTTTTTTTTTGTTTGTTTTTTGTTTTTTTGTTTTGCTGTGGTCATTTTCAGAGGAACACACTGCTGATGCATGAATTATCCTAAGGTTCTGTCACCCGAGGGCCCATACAAACTTGTAGCCATCCCTGCCCAGATATGTGAATTACTTACTCCTTTTCTCACTTATCTAGAAATTTTCTTCACTTTTTCATTAAGTAATCTTTTCTTTGGTCATTTGTGTATTAAGGGGGATTTGAATTGATCTATTTTCAACTATTTTATTCTTCCTTCTAGTATATGAATGAGACAGGGTGAATTTGTCATTGAACTTGTTTCTTTTATAGCAACATTGTAATAACTTGCCAGATTAGAACGCAACAGTATGCAAATGGTATGGCACAAGTCAGCTAACAGTTCCCACATGCACAACCATATAACAGAGATTTTCTCCACATAGCTCTGCCAAATAATGATTATTTTGGATTCTACAATTAAGAAAAGTATTGCACAATATTAATAGTGGATTGATTTTTTAGGTTTTATCTGTGACGTCAATTTTTTTTATTTTGTATATATTTTGTAAGACTTACAGTATTCATATTAGCAGGAATTCAATGTAATGGCTATTATAATATATGTTGTAACATTTCTCATGTTCACAGTGTTACTTTTTGTATATTATTTTACTAGGTTATTGCCTGGTTTGAGTGGCTCAGTGAAACATGCATCTAGTTATATAGTCAATATGGATGATATGTTTATAGATGACCTTTTACCACCTCCACTAATTCAAGTTCTTAGCATCTGTTAATAATAGCCGATTCACTGATTCCAGTGCAGGAATTTTTTTCATCATTCAGAGATACAATTAGAGGTAGCCAGTTTCAGAGCTCATTATCACACCCCTTGCCTGCTCCTGCCTGACACTGCCCTCCTGACAGTACAGAGCCTAAATAGCATATCAGGCATCAGAAGTAACAGCACTGATTGCTCAATAATGGTGGGGGCTAGAGGAAAAATTCCAACTGTTTTTGCAATCAGTGGAACAACTGCAAATAATTGATGTAAAGAGCTTTACTTGTTGGAGGTGGTGAAAAATCCTCTTAAAGTATGAAACCTTATAATATTACATTTATTGTCATGCCTCACTGTGGGTGTTAGGTAAGGGTGCTTCAGTATTGGATAGATTCCATACCTATATACATATCAAACATAATTTCTGTAATTCAGAGCTATTTTATAATTATTAATATTAATTCAATGCGATTCATTTGTTGCATTTTGTTATTAGGGATTTTGTTGTTGGGTTTCATATCCTGTGTGTATATATTGATTTGGGTCATCTATTTTTTAGCTCTGTCTATAAATAATGTTATTTGTTTACAGCTGGAAGGTTGGGAGTTTACTTGAATAAATTTGTTATATGTGAGTATAGTGCAATATATTAAACAGAGACTATAACATGATGTGATCCAAGCCTTAGACTAGTTTGTTTTTCATCTTATATGAAAACCACTGGTAAATTAAATGCATTTTTCTGCAATTATCCTCTACAGTATTTTAAAATATATATATTCCAGATAAATTGTAAAATGTGTGAAAATATAAGTGATCCATTTTTCTCTCATTATGAAAATATAAATATTGTTGAAGTCCTTGTCTCACAATGAATGCTTAAATTTATAATATATGAATTTATACTATTTCCTTTGATAATATTTTTGTATAACAAAAATTTAAGATTATGAAAGACCTTCATTCTCTTGGTACACTGTATGCTTTACCAACCATCAGTTCAATAAAAATGACACAGACAAGCAAATGACTCTCTAATTAGTTCATGCAAAACATATTCTTCTGGAACAGTGATAAGATGTCCAGTGGGGCTATGTAAGATAACATAAAGCATATGAATGAAGTGTGAATGCTATGCTAAATGAATAAAATTAAATGAATCACAGCAAATAATTTATGATGTATTGAAGAGGGCCCTTGGTAAACAAAAATGTGGAGTGTTTTCTATCCCTTACTACAGAAATGTTAAAAGTTGTGGATATTAAATGCATAATAAAATAATTTAAAAGGTAAGTTTTAAAAAGTGGTCATTGTGAAATACTAAAAATTGTTTCCTATTTCCAGTGCCATGAGAAGCAAAATAGTCATGAAATAGTGGGTCATGAAATAGTGTCAGTGTATAATGCTAAGTGATGAACTACATGTGCAGTTCACCAGGGTATATTCTCCCTGGCTTCTGCTGTGCATTGCTCATATGCCACGACATGTAAAATTTTGCAAGAGGAGTCTAGTGACATCCCTGTACTCGGGGATGCTATTCAAAGCATAGGAGTTATTGGGGGCTTGGTGTGTTTGACTGTGTTGCTTGACTTACCACCTTCTTGACTTTATAAAACTAATTTGCATATTGCATAAACTTTGTTGTTCTACACTTGAAGCAGCACTGGGTGATTGTTTTCAAATTATAAAGAATCTAATTTCTCATTAAACCAAATTCAGATAACAACATGCTATCAAAAGTCTTAAAAGGCTGCAATTTACCTTCACTTCCCCACTGGGTGGCTGCACATAGACATACTGTATATAGGATAATAGCATATCACTTTGTGATAACATATCACAAAATCATGTTTTTGTAAAAGTTGTTTAACTTTTCATACACATATCTGGGCATGGATGGGTAAGAGGACACATTTGTATGTTAGTTCTGTATGCTATATATTCTATATACAGTAAAAAAAAAATCATCATTATTATTATGATTCAGCACTCAAATACCAAAGATTATTGAGCCCTGCATTATTAAAAACCATTTCTGACCATGCTAGTTAGTTTTCATGTGATTTAGATGGCTACATAATAAATGAGCATAATGTGTATTCTTATAAAAAATGAATAAAAAATAGAATTAAAGTGTGAAATGACAATACTTGAGAAAAAAACAAATAAGATAGAATCAAGGATGCGACTAGATGAATTACAAAATATACAGGGATAAAATATTTTTGGCTGTAATAAAAATAGAAAAAAATATCAAAATGGATTATAGGATTAATAAACTTTCAAGATGGATTATATTAAAATACCAGGCCTGGGGCAAATTAATTTTGTGATGCTCCAAGTATACTTTATTACTTGAATAAAATTACATCTGAAAAAGTAAAGAGCAAAATATTAAAATAAAGTAGAATGAAACAAACACTGAGTGACCTCTATTTTCTATATGTGATGCAAAACTATTGCTGCAGTTATTTGCATCATACATGCATACAAAACATTCAAAAGATATATTTACATGAAACCTTAGTTCTACAATACAGCAAAACCTTAATTTCTTTAAAAATGTAACATTTACCACTTTAAAATATTTTTCTTAGTTCTGTAATATACTATGGTATATATTATATTATATATTTTTTTAAAAAATACAGATGGGTTGTTCCTTGCCTGTTATAAGGGTCTTGCCAGACGTTGCAATACCCTTTACTACTGCAGGGGTCTGGGAGGAAGGACAGAGACAAGTGAGCCCTAATCTCACCCCAGCCACTGTCCCTTCCTATTGCCTCAGTTACCCTAAACGGTAAAAGGACAACCTGAAGACGAGCCCTATACTGAGTAAAGTGATCACACAGAACACAGACAAAACAAACGACAAAAAGAGAGGTCAGGAAGCCAAGGGTTTGGTAACAGACGAGCAATGCAGTACAGAATCAAAATCCAAGAGAGTAGTCAAAAGTCAAGGCCAGAGGTCAGGAATACGAATACAAGTAACAAGACAGCAAGGAATAATAGCCAGAACGCAAAGGCAATAACCAGCAACCATGTGAGGGCTGACAACCTGTTTATAGAAAGTCTGTGCAAGCCCCAGACTGGATTGGTAGACAATCACACAGGAAAGGCTGAGATTAACTATATGCAGTCCAGAGAGAAATGCTCAGAACACGGGTGTGGCTGGGAATCCATTACATTGTCTAGGACAGTGTTCAGACTGAGCAACAAGAAACCTACGCAATGAACCATACTGAACACGCCTCCTTCGCCGCAGGGTGCGAGACCCGAACAGGCAGAGACGTTACACCTGTACTATTTGCTGGACATGACATCACATGTTAAGCAAATTTTCTAAACACAACATGGTTTCATGAAAAGTTATCACAAGGTGATATGTTAACTATTCTATTTGTCTCTATTGTGATCACCCAGTGGGTAGGGAATGCAGTCTTTCAGGGCTTTTCTTAGTATGCTGGAATATTGTGTTGAATTGATTTCAAGACAAATTGAAATTCCTTACAGAACAAGTTTGGACACATCCATATATAATGAAGCATTACATAATGAAGCATTTAATAATATTAAATAATTCCTCTTTTCATGGTTTTTTTTCAGTTTATTCTGTAATATATGCAAGACCAGTAAAATATTAACACAAATAAAATGTAGAACAAGCAGCAGCATGAAATAAACAATGTACAGTATATGACAAGTATAGATCATGTAACACGAGCAGGGGATTGATTAGTCCCTAGAATAAATCACATGGTTGGGGAATATATTACAATTGTCAGGATTCTCAATTCAGCTGCTATACCTTTATGGTTATCATGTCAACCTGGGAATTTTCAGCAGTTTCAGAAGTTTCCTGGGTTAGTCCAATTAGCAGCTGAGGAAGCATATATAAGACCCCGCCCTCCTGACACAAGTTACTGACTAACTTAGTTTCCTAGTTTGGCTCTGTATGTTATAGTGTGTGTTTTGGATTGCAGCATTCTAAGCCCTTGTCCTGTTCTATTGATATTCGTTTGCCTGCTGATGCTGCCATTTGGATTTGACCCTTGGCCTTCTATTGAATTTCGCTTTTTTTTCTCCTGATTCTGCCTCTGATGTCTTCTCCTGGTTTTGACCCTTTGCCTGTACGACTGTTCTCCTGCTTCTGATCTGCCCTGTAAGTCTTTTGTTGATTCTAGTTGGTTTGAGCTTGTAGAGCATTTATTACCAGTAAAGTTACTGTTTGATGACATTTCAGATTCCCAGATACAGCAAAGTCCAACTGACTTTGCAGTGAAGGTGTCTGGGGGTTTGGCTTGCAGCGCTGTACTGATTTGAAATAACTGGTTCTACTGTTCACTGTTATCATCTCCTGTTTTTGCTATCTTTTGCTTTGCATCTCAACCATAAAAACAATAAAAGAGAAGTCCAAGTACGCAGATCATTGTGCAAGCTCAGATGTAGAAGCAATTAATAAAAAGTCAAAAAGTTTTGGGAATCCCAGGGTCAGCAGTATCAAGAGATAGGAACCAGGAGGACCTGGTCACCAGGAGAATCTTGTCAAATTTTTGGGTGCACTTGTGATTTCATAGGGCAGGATGCTGTTAACAAGAGATGTAAATAAAACTAGGTAGGGTCAGAAGTCTGAAAGCCATCCACTGGAGGGCAGTCACCTTGATTACCTGAGAGAGGCAGCGAGTTACCACATTTCAAACTAGGGTAATAAGGGGGCAGGACCAAATCATATGCAAAAAGTCAACATCCTCCTGGCTGCATGTCAGACAATCTGACATTGGAATAACATACTTTGTGATGTCTCACAAGGATTAGATAAGATCAGTGAGTGATGTATAATTTGGTAAGGTGATTGCTAGCTACAGGGAGAGCTTAATACACTACCATTCAAAAGTTTAGGGTCACTTAGAAATTTCCTTATTTTTGAAAGAAAAGCACAGTTTTTTTTCAATGAAGATAACATTAAATGAATCAGAAATACACTCTATACATTGTAAATGTGGTAAATGACTATTCTAGCTGCAAACATCTGGTTTTTAATGCAATATCTACATAGGTGTATAGAGGCCCATTTCCAGCAACCATCACTCCAGTGTTCTAATGGTACATTTTGTTTGCTAACTGTGTAAGAAAGCTAATGGATGTTTAGAAAATCCTTGTGCAAATATGTTAGCACAGCTGAAAACAGTTTTGCTGGTTAGAGAAGCTATAAAACTGACCTTCCTTTGAGCTAGTTGAGAATCTGGAGCATTACATTTGTTGGTTCAATTAAACTCTCAAAATGGTCAGAAAAAGAGAAATTTCATGTGAAACTCAACAGTCTATTCTTGTTCTTAGATATGAAGGCTATTCCATGCGAGAAATTGCCAAGAAACTGAAGATTTCCTACAACAGTGTGTACTACTCCCTTCAGAGGACAGCACAAACAGGCTCTAACCATAGTAGAAAGAGAAGTGGGAGGCCCCGCTGCACAACTGAGCAACAAGACAAGTACATTAGAGTCTCTAGTTTGAGAAATCAACGCCTCACAGGTCCTCAACTGGCAGCTTCATTAAATAGTACCCGCAAAAGGCCAGTGTCAACATCTACAGTGAAGAGGCGACTCATGGATGCTGGCCTTCAGGGCAGAGTGGCCAAGAAAAAGCCATATCTGAGACTGGCTAATAAAAGCAAAAGATTAATATGGGCAAAAGAACACAGACATTGGACAGAGGAAGATTGGAAAGAAGTGTTATGGACAGACGAATCGAAGTTTGAGGTGTTTGGATCACACAGAAGAACATCTGTGAGATGCAGAACAACTGAAAGGATGCTGGAAGAGTGCCTGACACCATCTGTCAAGCATGGTGGAGGTAATGTGATGGTCTTGGGTTGCTTTGGTGCTGGTAAAGTGGGAGATTTGTACAAGGTAAAAGGGATTTTGAATAAGGAAGGCTATCACTCCATTTTGCAACGCCATGCCATACTCTGTGGACAGCGCTTGATTGGAGCCAATTTCATCCTACAACAGGACAATGACCCAAAGCACATCTCCAAACTATGCAAGAACTATTTAGGGAAGAAGCAGGCAGCTGGTATTCTATCTGTAATGGAGTGGCCAGCACAGTCACCAGATCTCAACCCCATTGAGCTGTTGTGGGAGCAGCTTGACTGTATATCATTTGATAAATAAAAGTGTGAGTTTTCATGGAAAACACAAAACTGTCTGGGTGACCCCAAACTTTTGAATGGTAGTGTAAGGATAACATATTTTTCCAGATCTCATCTGCAATTTGCAGGATGTTGCTCAGTCACTTGGCCTTAGCACTAGCACCTTAGGACTTTCCCAGGATTTTCCTGGCTGGTGATCAGCTTTAGTATAGTGGGGACATGAAGGGAATGACCAGGGAATCAGGAAATTGTGCCTGAATGGAATGTTTCACTTGCAAATAATGGTAAAATGCACAATGAAGAATATTATGATCATTCTGCAGCTGTACTAAAATCCACCAAGTATCATCATCAATCAAATTAGTTAGATGGATAATACCTAAAGAGGGCCAGATAACAGGCACAGGGTTAACAGATGTTGAAGGCTGAGGCTCTAGGCAGCCCACCCAGCACTGTTGCGACATCTCTTGAAGTGTCGAAGAAGTGAGTCTTGCCCTTCCATTCCACCCAAAGAGACGCAGGAAAGACCACGGAATAGATAATGCCCTAATCTTGCAAACTGTTCTTGCCCATAGTGAAGGATGTCCTTTTTTTCTGAAGATTCACAAAATAGTCTGGGAATATGAGATACTGTATGAGATATGGTTATTGTCTTATATAATGTCGCTTTTACCCTGTGCTGAGCTAGAATCTTGTGATCTTTACAGTTAAGCAGATGCATGGAGAAAGATCTGGGGGAAGCTTCTTGGAGTAACAGCCTGGTGAAGACCTAATGGTCCAGCTCCACCACAAAGGTTACCAAGAAAAGATCATCCATGAACAACTCATGCAGCCCTTACTATTCAAATCTCTCTGGGTGCTAGACTTTGGTGCACTTAGGCAGACTCGCCACCCAAATGTTGTTGTAGTAGAGGCAGTTTTCAAGATCATCTGCCTTTTGCTTCCAGAACATGACTGCAGTGGCACTTTGTACGCCTTAGCATTAAGGGATTTATAGTATTTTCCATGGCCGACACTAAATTCTCCAGCTGTGTGGTACACTCACTCAGGTAGATAAAACTCTGTGGTACATTTTCCAAGGTATATGGTCACTCAATAGACAGCAGGGTAAATTGACAGAAAAGTAGATGGACAGAGATCAGTTGAGACACATTTGTTCACATCCTCAGTCAGACCACACACCCCTTTCATGTTTTACTTTTTTTTTTTTTTTTAGATATTTTGCTACTACATGTCATATGTTTTTACTGTGTATGGAATATGAACAATTTTCATAAAGTGTGGGCTGCCAACCCTAAAGGATGATGTTAACACCTTTGGGGGGGGGGGGTCAAATCAAAATTGAGAAATTTCTGCAATGCTGCAGGAATGCAAACTGTCTGTAGTCCTGCAAAAGGACCTTTGATGATGTCACAGTCATGTGCCTGTAGAGGAAGAACACATAGATAGGAGTGCTGAGTGTGGGAGTTAGGGTGAAAGTAGCAGAGCTGAGTGTGTGAGGGGATGTGGATAGAACAGATTTGAGTGTGTGGTTTACATTTAGTAGAGCTGAGTGTGTGTGGGGAAAATGCATGGGTTGAGAGGGTGGAGGAAATGTGGATGTAGTAGACATGAGTGAGCGGAGGAAATGTCAATGCACTCAGTTGGGTATCCCTGGCCTAGATGAAACATGCTTATAGTTGAACATGGCACATCAGGTTATATCTAGCTTAGTAGTACATATTTAATTTTAAGCAGGGGAGATGTGGTAGAAAAGTTTTATAAATTGAAAGCATGGACACCTTATTTGTGATTGTAGATTTATTTTTTTGCTATGAATCAGAGTAAAATACATTGTTATTCTTGTTGCATATTTACTGGGTGTATGAGAATGTACAGTATTTGTTCAAAATAAAAACGCCCTATAGCTAGGCTTTTCTTCGCTTAGTGCAAAGATTTATTGGTGAAGCCATTCCTTATACTTACACATACATTATCTTACAATATCACACACATATAAAATGCTGTACTGCACATATACAGTATATAATACTGCTATATTGAACATGTATATAGTATAGTACTGCTATATGTATACCTCTGTTTTATTTTCACAATATTGCACAGAAAAGTGGGTCACAACGTGGACAGAGCTTATGCAGATATGCACATATATGGTTATTCTTGGGATGATTCATCAGTGTTGTTAGGTGGACTAGAGGAATAGACCTTAAAGCAACACTCCTGAGTTTTTTTGTGTTTTTTTAAGCTATGCAAGATCATGGAAGTAAATTAAATAGCTGCTATTGCTGATGCTGTCACCCCTGTCTAGTATCTGTACCCATGTCTAGGTCCTGTTTCTGTAAAGCTCTGCAAAGCTCATAATACTACATACACCTATAAGGACCTTACACTGTGCGGATGATATCACCAAAGATCCTGAAAGCTACACAAACTGCTGCTAACACTGGGAAAGGTGGTGGGTTGTCGATTATGTGAGAGGCAGATAAGGACCGGGAAGACATTTGCACAGATGAGGTAGGTCAGACGAATGGAGGGTGAGACCTTGATAAATACAGTATGAGGTCACATGGTAGCTCTCAACTAGAACAGCAATCCAGGCTCATCAAAAAAGGTCACACTGATCATGTGACTTATTGAAGAAGGTGAAATATGATATAAACATGCACACACTCATTGCACATTTTTATCACACACACACACACACACACACACACATATTTAAACACACACAGAGATATTTAAACACACATTACACAAACATATGTATGTATTTATTATTATTATTACTATTAGTAGTAGTATTATGTAAACATTACACACATAAGCATACACATTAGACAAACACACATATACTGTAGTTACACACATATGCATACACATTAGACACACATACACTGTATTTACACACATTACACATACCTCTGGAGCATAGCTGTCACATTCCTGAAGTGGAGGAGTCATTGTGTAAGGGAATTGCCAGCTGAGCAATTCCCCAGTGCTGCTGCAGAACCCTGGGGGGAGGGGCACCCTAAGACAGTGAGCCCTAAAGCTGAACTCCCCCCCCCCCCGCTGTCCCTGGCTAACTAGCCTAATTGTCCTAGGCGACAGCCAGCAACCAGTCGATCAGTCCCTTCCTAATATAAGTGACACACAGAACAGGACAAGACAAAACAACACAGAAGCAGAGTCAGCAAGCCAAGGGGTCGGTAACAGTCGAGCAATGCAGTACCAAAATGAATCCAAGAGAGTAGTCACAGGGGGAGCCAAAGGTCAGAAGTCCCTCATCACTCACATCACATTATGAAGTACAGTTGTGTTCACACTAAGTCTAAGACCTCACTGTGAAGAATATCGCCTTGCCAAGCCCCTTGGCCTACCTGCGATCACCCTTCTTAACCTTCCACTCACAACCCGTGAGCAGACCGAATTTGTAGGATAGAATGAAATGAGCTTTATAAATTTTATATATTTAATAACCCAAGTGGGTCGGTACTAATTAATAGCATATACAGAAATATACAATATTAATATGATCAAGCATAAATATACGAGCAAAAGGGCGATGATACAGCACATAAAACAAAAATGGGAATAAAGTATAGAGTAATACCAGACCTAAGGAAGGGTCCTGAGCTCAGCTCTCCCTTAGCTGTCTCTCTTCCAGGCTCCACACAAAGACAAAAGACCTCACCACCCCCCTCAGTGTGAAGACCCTGTCCAGCTCCACCCTTCACCCCCCCCCCCCCCAGCCAGCCCTCTCATCACGAAAAGAGGAATCTATGCCGGTTAGAAAGAAAGGTGGGTGCCTGGGTTAGTTTCAGGTCACCAGCCCACTCTCCCCCCTTTGGACATCTGGGATATCACACTGACGGGTCAGAAAAGTCCTCTCTCCATGGTATGCACATAAAACCACTGGAGCGAATTGACCACCAATGTAAACACAGCTCTACATTCCTACAGATATGTGAGACTGATACGAATAAAGAATGATACATTTCCAAGAAAGATACATAAATTGAGGGTCTCATCATCACACCTCCCCTTTTTAGAGCGTCGGGAGGAAGGAGGAGCCTCCGTTCCTCTTCCACCCGCACCTCCTCAGCCTCACCCCACCGGGACAGGCCATCGGCATTGCCATGGGCCTGGCCAGGCTTGTTCCGGATGTCATAGTTGTATTGCTGCAGCACCAGGCTCCAACGTAACAACCGTCCATTCTGACCTACAACACGTTTGATCCAGATCAGAGGGTTGTGATCCGTCACCACGGTGAAGTAGCGCCCATACAAGTAAGGCTGCAGATGCTGCAAGGCACAAACAATTGCTAGGCATTCCTTCTCCACTGTGGCGTAGGCCACCTCCCGCGGCAGAAGCTTTCGGCTGAGGTACTGCACCGGGTGCTCTTGCCCCGCTGAGTCAAGCTGGCTCAGTACGGCACCGAGTCCGTAGGTGCTGGCGTCTGTCTGTAGCACAAGCAGACGTGACTCATCGTACGCCTGAAGTACAGGTGCGTTCGCCAGGGCTGCTTTCAGGGCCTGGAAGGAGTGCTCGCAAGCATCCGTCCACTGGACAGTTTGCGGCAACTTCTTCTTGGTGAGGTCCGTCAAGGGGGCAGCCAGAGCACTATAGTTCGGTACGAACTTCCTATAGTACCCTGCCGTACCCAGGAAAGACATCACCTGTCGCTTGGTCTGGGGGGTTGGCCAGGACGTGATTACATCCAGCTTTTCAGGTTCTGGTTTCAGGGTTCCCCCACCTACCCAGTGTCCCAGGTATTGGACCTCGCGCATGCCCAGCTGACACTTTTCCGGTTTGATGGTCAAGCCCGCACTGTGGATCCGCCCCAGCACCTGCGCCAGGTGCTGTAGGTGTTCCTCCCAAGTGATGCTGAAGACGGCAATGTCATCCAGGTATGCAGTGGCAAACCCTTCGCATCCCGTCAGTAGGGAGTTGACCATCCGCTGGAAAGTGGCAGGGGCATTCTTCATGCCGAATGGCATGACAGTGGACTCGTACAGTCTGAAAGGGGTGATAAAGGCCGATCGTTCCTGTGCCTGAGGGGACTGGGGGATCTGCCAGTATCCCCGACTCAAGTCCATTATGGACAAGTACTGGGCCTTACCTAACCGGTCAAGCAGGTCGTCGATGCGTGGCATGGGGTACGCGTTGTCGACTGTAACCGCATTAAGTTCCCTGTAGCCTACACAGAACCGGGTGGTCCAGTCCTTTTTGGGCACAAGAACCACAGGTGAAGCCCATGCACTGTGAGAGGGCTGAATCACCCCCAGTTCCAGCATCTCGTCAATCTCCTTGCGTATCTGGACCTGTACCTCCGAGGAGACGCGATATGGCAACCGCCGGATAGGGGCATGATTCCCGGTATCCACATGGTGAATGGCCTGGTCAGTTCTCCCGGGCTTCGCGGAGAACAGACCAGGGAGGGAGTGCAAAACTTCATCCAGCTGGGACAGCTGGGCCTCAGCCAGCAGGGGGTTCACTTGTGCCTTCTTGTTGGACCCATCCTCCTGAAAATGAGCAAGCAAGTCAACAAGGTCTTCTTCTTCCCCCCCCTCTGGCAGACTGCATGCCGGAAAGGCACTAGCTTCCCGGTCATGATGATCCTTCATCATGTTGACATGGAAGACCTTATGCCTTTTCCGGCCTGGATCAACAGTGACCAGGTAGCTGACGTTGTTGACCTGCTGGTGTACGACGTATGGACCGGTCCATTTCGCCTGAAGCTTGTCCTGGGGCTCAGGAACTAGGACCCATACTTTCTGCCCCGGCTGGTATGTTCTCTCACGGGCACTCTGATCATACCAGCGCTTCTGGTCAGCCTGAGCCTGGACCATGTTGTCATGCACCAGCTGCGCCATAGCCTGCATTTGGTCACGGAATCGCAGGACATACTCCACGACTGGCACACCTTGGATGGCCGTTTCTCCTTCCCAGGACTCTTTCACAAGAGTTAGGGGCTCACGTACACGTCTCCCGTACAAGAGCTCAAAGGGGGAGAACCCCGTTGAGGCTTGAGGCACCTCCCGGTAAGCGAACAGCAGGTGCGGGAGATAAGGCTCCCAGTCACGCCCGTGGGACTCGACTAACATCCTGAGCATCTGCTTCAGGGTGCCATTGAACTGTTCACACAGGCCATTGGTCTGTGGGTGATACGGGCTGGACACCAGATGTTGCACCTCTGTTACCTTACACAGGCCTTGCATCAAGGCAGACATGAACTGGGTACCTTGGTCTGTGAGCATCTCTCTGGGAAATCCAACACGGGAGAAGATGCCTACCAGAGCCTTGGCCACTACATCAGCCCTTGTGGAAGACAGAGCGACAGCTTCCGGGTACCTAGTAGCGTAGTCTACTACCGTCAATATGAAACGTTTCCCAGTGCGACTGGGAATGGACAGGGGTCCAATGAGATCCACAGCCATCCACTGGAAAGGTTCGGTTATGATGGGCATAGGTATCATTGGGGCTTTTGAGCCTTGCCCCGCCTTGCCCATCCTCTGACAAGTGTCACATGAACGACAGTATTTAGCTACATCTGTCCCCATTTTAGGCCAGTAGAATAAGTGGCTGAGGCGATCCTTGGTCTTAGCGATCCCCAGGTGGCCTGCCAGTGGAATATCATGAGCACTCTGCAACAACTCCACCCGATAGGGTTGGGGTTCCACCAAATGTTTCTCCCTGAGCCGACTTTCTTTTCCCTTTGTGGGGATCGTTTCCCGGTACAACCTCCCTTGCTCCCAGTACACACGGTCCTTGTCCGACTCCAAGGGAGGTTGAGCAGCACGCTCCTTCAATGCATCTAGACTGCGGTCAGCTTGGACAGCGTCCCTGAACTCCTGACTGGAACCAGACAGAAGAGATGTGCATGTCACATACCCGCCGGACTCCTCCGGCTCCAGTGCGGGGAGGCTAGTCATGGCGGTCTCAGTGCCATCTCTGGGTGACAGAGGGAATGGCTCAGGGGTCGGAGCGCCTTCCACCCCTCTAGCACTCTGGCTGCGGGTTACCACCGCAACCCCAGCAGTCCATTCCTCATCCGGATCGGCTCTGAGATCCCCGTGACCCACCTGACCACCTGGCACATTGTCATCAGTCGGGTGCTGATCTGAGGTACTCTGGAAATCTGCAAGGCAAGAATTAGCAATTACATTGACATTGCATTCATTCATTGATTCACAGTGAACTGCATGGGTGAATGGCTCAGCCAGGGTCACACTGAGGGGGCTATCACCACCCGCAGATGTGGGCGGGGCTACAGCCAGGTTAACATTCCACAGCCCCTCATATACATGCTCACTGATTCCTTTAGCTGGGCACACAGCAGGGGGAAGCAGGTAGATGACCTCTCCCTCTGCCTGTGTGACAGGCTTCAACACCACATTAAAATCATCCTTCAGTACAGACATTTTGTCACAGCGAGGTGGGGCTACTCCCACCCCATATTGGGACACCAAGGGCCCCAAGTCTGTTCCCAATAGTACATTGGCAGGCAGATCAGACATTAGCCCCACATCATGCATTCCTTTTCCCGCACCCCAGTCCAAATGGACGCAAGCCGTGGGCACAGTTAAGCGTTCTTGTCCAATACCCCTCAGGTTCAGAGTTTTTCCAGGGATAATACTGTCCGGAGGGACCAAGTCAGGTTGCACCAGAGTAACATCCACCCCAGTGTCCCGAAATCCCATGACCACTTTATCCCCCACAGTGACCTGTTGATGGTTGGCATTGGATTGCAACCCCTCCCTCCCCACCAAGTATACAGATGAGCCAGCTGCCGTGGCTGGGGAAACAGGGGGGTTCTTAGAAATGTCCTGGCTGGTTACAGGCGTGACACCGCCGGACCACTCCTTGGGACTTTGAGGTAGTCGCCGGGGCGCCCAGAGTTCTTGGGACAGGGGAAGTAGAGGGGTCACCCGGGACAGAGTTTGTCTTACCACACTTGGAGACCGCAGGCTGTGGTGAACTCCAGCTTTGCCTCTCCTTCCAGCTTGAGGGTTTCTGCAGTGTGGCTCCTCTCTTGGTCCCTTGCTCCCTGGTGGACACATAGTCGTCAGCAATCTCTGCAGTCTGGTCTGCTGTCTTGGGTTTCCGATCACACACGAACTGTCGGACCTCCAGAGGGCACACCTGGAGAAATTGTTCCTTTATCATAAGGTCCCCAAGTTCCTCAAACGTGGTGACAGTAAGTCCTTTGATCCACTGCCATAATGTAGCCTGTAAGTGGTGAGACCCTGCTTCATATTCCGGAACTTTTTGCGGTATACCTCCGGCGTGAGCCGGTATCTCCGGATCAGTGCTGCTTTGATGGTCTCATAGTCCGTGTCCTCTGGTAAGCTCGTGGAAACATCCAGGCCTTTTCCCTTCAGTCGGGGAGACAGGTAACGGGCCCATTCTGCCTGGGGAATATGATGCTGCTTACACGTCCTCTCAAATCCCCGCAAGAACGAGTCCAAGTCCATGTTATCTTCCAAGACTGGAAAGTCCTCGGATCGGATCTTTAGTGCTTGGGCTCCTGGAGTTTTTGCAGGGGAAGGTTGCACCTGCTGGGAAAGTTCCAGCTTTTTTAGCTCAAGCTGATGCTCCCTCTCTGCCTGGCGTTCACGGGCCTCTCGCTCAGCCTCTCTCTCAGCCTGACGCTCTGCAGCAGTGGCAGCGGCCTCTCTCTCCGCCCGGCGCTCTGCAGCAGCTTGGTACTGGAGAATCACCTGCAGACGGGTGTTAGAGTCACCGGCGTCTAGCTGCTGTAAGGCCATTTGCAAGTATAAGCCCGTTACCCCCACAGAACTGGGGCTACTGGTCCCTCCAGGCAAAGTTACCTCTGGGGTCCAGGCACCTGCTGAACTGTCTGGCATGGTGATGTTTTCTTGTGCCAGCCTCTCAGGACTTTGCTCCTCGTCCTGCCCGGCTGCAGCACCTTCCATATCAGCCATCTGCTCAGCGTTTGTATCAGTCAGTTGCTGACGTCCCCTGGCTCCACTTCTCAGAGACCAAGACATCCACTGGAAGCCGTTGCCAAATAAAAGATAGAACAGAAAAAAAAAGAAGGGAGGGAACATTACTGTACCAAACTTTCACCGTATTTTAAGCTTGATCTCATACCGGGCTCGTGCCATAGGATTGCCACAATCCTCAGTGTCTGAGTAATACCACACCAACACACTGTTATCCTAAGATCCCACAACGCTGCCACCACTGTGAAGAATATCGCCTTGCCAAGCCCCTTGGCCTACCTACGATCACCCTTCTTAACCTTCCACTCACAACCTGTGAGCGGACCGAATTCGTAGGATAGAATGAAACAAGCTTTATAAATTTTATATATTTAATAACCCAAGTGGGTCGGTACTAATTAATAGCATATACAGAAATATACAATATTAATATGATCAAGCATAAATATACGAGCAAAAGGGCGATGATACAGCACATAAAACAAAAATGGGAATAAAGTATAGAGTAATACCAGACCTAAGGAAGGGTCCTGAGCTCAGCTCTCCCTTAGCTGTCTCTCTTCCAGGCTCCACACAAAGACAAAAGACCTCACCCCCCCCCTCAGTGTGAAGACCCTGTCCAGCTCCACCCTTCACCCCCCCCCAGCCAGCCCTCTCCTCACGAAAAGAGGAATCTATGCCGGTTAGAAGGAAAGGTGGGTACCTGGGTTAGTTTCAGGTCACCAGCCCACTCTCCCCCCTTTGGACATCTGGGATATCACACTGACGGGTCAGAAAAGTCCTCTCTCCATGGTATGCACATAAAACCACTGGAGCGAATTGACCACCAATGTAAACACAGCTCTACATTCCTACAGATATGTGAGACTGATACGAATAAAGAATGATACATGTCCAAGAAAGATACATAAATTGAGGGTCTCATCATCACACTCACATTGCAAAAACGCAGTGTTTTTAGCTGCTAGTTTAACAGCACCAGCAAATTGAATGAGATTTTGATTAATCTCATCCGAACATTGCAAAAAAAAAACAAAAACATCTGCGGAAAGTTGCATTCTAAAAAACAGTATGTCAATACCCGCAGCCGAAAATGGCATAGTTTCCAGACATGCTGCGATTTACAAAAATGCAATGGTTTTTGAAATCGCAGAATTTCCACTGCGGATATTTTTCTGCAAGGTGTGGATGGGATTAGCCAGAATCCCATCTACTTTGCAGGGACTGTAAAATGCCGTGGTTTTCTCTGCAGCGTTTCTGTATCAGCAAAAATGCAGTGTTTACGCTATGTGAGGCCCCAGCCTTAAATGGGGTTTTTCTGGCTTGTGTGATTGATGCCCCATCTCTGATTTTGGTTAAGGACTTCTAATTTCTCATGAAATCAATACAACATAATATTATGAAATGTTAACCAAAGCTGCACGTACAAGGTTGATGCATATTGAATACTTTACATATCTTACAATTTAGTTGCAAGATTTCCAAAAATTTTAGGCTCATGCAAATCTGAGATTTTTGTAGTTCATTACCCACAAATTGTTATTATACTCTCTTGAGGCCCCAGAGTATAATGATCAGAAGCCCAGGAGGAGTGTGGGAAAAAAAAAACAAACCTCATAATTGCCTTTCTTGACCTCTCTGGTACTCTGCTCCAGCGGTCGGTCTTTTTCCTGATTTCTTCTGTAAGTTCAAAGCTGTACTAATTAGCAACCTGTGTTAATGAACAGAAATTATATTATTCATTTGCATTACAGTGTAGTTCACTGCAGATGTTTGTGCTGATAAAAATCAGCAGTAAAACTTCACCCCCCCCCCCCCCGTGTGAACCTAGCCTTATTAGTAATACTGTTGTTTTTTATTCTGTTTAGGACAATGTACAATAACAATGGTAATCATAATAATGTATAAAAAAATTGGTACCAATTTAAATATGTCCTTTACAAGAATTAACAGAATTATGAATCTGCTTGCCTCCTCAGGAGTCCTTGTTAACTCCTTTCATTGTAAAGTACTTCTTATAGTGTAGCCCTATTCTCTGCAATAATATGTTTCTTAAACATATATTTTTATGTTTTGTATTGCATATGAATAACTCCATGCTATTATTTTCATTAATACTTTAATTTATTTTTCTGTTCTCTAAACTTGAGTGTGTAGATGAACAATATGTACAACATTGTATGTTTTTATTTATTATTTTTAATAAAGGTTGTGATGTTAGTGTTGTTATAATCGCTATGGGATTTGTCTTACCATGTAACATTTCAAGTAGTGATCACCTGTGAAATAAAATTATTAGCATGATTAGGTTAATGAACAATTAGACATATAAAAAGGTGCTTACATTGTTAACTAATTTAACACTGCAGTTACATCACATGTTATAGAACTCTGTTGGAAATAATATTAGCATTCCCATAACTAAAAAGTCATTACTGAATGCCCCGCTGCTTCTTGTAATTGCTGTGAAAAGCTGTGAAAAAAATAATTGTCTTTTTTGCAATACATTTCTTTATAAAACAAGAACTATGACCAAGTGCCAATTTTCTTCAGTATGTGTATATAGAAATAAGAAAAAATCCAATTATGATATATTTATCATAATTATGCATAACAATATACACATTTAAGTACTGTATTATACAAAATGTTTGACAGGCAAATATTTTTTTTTCTCATGGGAACTTTTATTCCAAACACAAAGAAAAAAACTGTGCAAATGGTGCATTTTGTTATTTGTCAAACTACAAAAGAATGTAGGTGACATTATTGTGCCATCCCTTGTCGTTTCTTAGCAAGCAAGTATTTCTTGAAGAAGCTGACTATTGATTCCTTCGATGTATTAGTACTAGGAACATGTCTGCCCCAATTATCAATTCTTTATATCAGATATCTCCTCTTTTGGGATATACAGTACAAGATTTGTACCATAGGCTAGGGCCACACATTGCGGAAATGCAGCTACAAAACCCAGGGAAAAATGTAGCAGAAAAGCTTATGTTTTTCACTGCTTTTCTAGTGCATTTTACGTTCCCCACCGCCATATAAGCCTAAGCAGAGACGTAGCTAGGGGTTCAGCACAGGAGGGGCGAACATGTCCAAGTGGGCCCCCAACTTGGACATGTTCGTATACCGATACTATCAGTATAGGGTGAGCGTATAGTGGTATATAGCAGCTCTACACAGGGCTCTGCAGACGATTTAGGTGAATATAGGGCAGTAACATTTAGTGACTTACCGGTGACGTCTCTGACTAATCATTCACATTCCCCATCTCTTTCATCTGGACGGCCATGACCACTTCTTCCAGTCTCTGTAAAGTTTGCAACACAGACATCTTTGGCTCCTCACTTTTCCAGGCACCTGACCCACATTGTCCTCACCTACACAAAGCCCCCATCCTGCTGCTACCCCCAATTATAAAATATATAATATAACCCCCCATAATGAATAATACCCCCAAGTGCATCTTAAAATTAATAACTTCTCTGTGCACCCCTTTAAATAGTTCCCCTTATTAATAATGCCCCAGGTATTTCCTAATTAAAAAAGGAAAAAAAAAAAAGGGAAAAAAGATTATTGGGGTTCCAATACCTGGGACCCCGAGGATCAGCTGTTTGAATGAACCTTGGTACCTGTGTATGCGCCGTGACACCTTCTCTGTTTACATAGTGTCATTCTTTTCATAGCGGCCATGTAATGTTACTACAGCCTTGTCCTATACGCATCTATGTGACAAGACTGGAATGACATCACACGGTCACTATAAACAATCAGCGTATGATATAAACAGACGCCATAGCCCCTTCTTACAGCTGATCAGTGGGGAATCACTTATCTCTTATTGATTATTTATTCTGAGGATAGATCATCAATAAAAATTAGCTGGAAAACACCTTAAGGCTAAGGCCCCACATAGCATCAAACAGCTGTGGAAAAAACCGCGGCGGCGACGCATCGCGGTTCTTACTGCAGCACATTGCACAGAATGTTTGCAGAGGTTTCCTCTCTGGACCTTCTGCTTCAATTATATCTATAGGGAAACTGCTGGTGTTTCCATAGGTATAATTGACATGCTGCGATTTCCAAAACTGCGACTGTTTTGGAAATCGTAGCGTATCCGCTCCGTGTATTTTACTGCAAAGAGGGGATAGGATGGGGCTCCACGTGGGGAAAACCCACAGAAAAAAACCGTGGAATTCTAGCAAATCCCATCCACACATTGCGGAAAAATATGTGCAGCATACGCACTGCGATTTCCAAAACCGTTGCGGTTTTGGAAATTGCAGTATGTCAATTATACCTATGGAAACACTGGCGGTTTCCATATAGGTGTTGTCGGGGGTTAAGTTCCCCCGGGATGGATGTCACCGTAATCCTAATTAAATAAAGAACAATATCGAGCTGGAGGAAAACAAACTACAGACACACCCAAGTGTCTAGTAAGAATGATTTCGTTTATTGTATAGTTCATACAAGTTTTAAAGGCAAGTTGGTTACACAACAGTCATGTGACCAATGTACATATTTGGTCTTTCCGGTTCCGCTGCTAGGCAGATTCACAGTTTCCCATCACCCCAGATGTTTCCTTTTCACCTAATCTAAATGTTCTCCTTATCTTTCCTGAGAATGGTACATCTCTGAGAACAGCAGAACTGTTGATATTCTTCCCAGAGTCTGAGACTATATTCTATCTCTAAACTATTTAGTCTGCATGGAGAACATTTCACCCTGTGTCTTCTCTATACTGCGTTATAGAATATAATACAAATTATGTTTTAACCCTTACAATTCCCCCATTTTAGGACTTTATTTTTAATCAAGTTCAATGAATACCTTCACACTGTTTGTGTGCCATCTTTGATGGATTCTCCATTGAAGAGGTTAAAAATAACATCCTATCTTACATATTGGTTAACTGTATTCCATTTCCTTCTCAGCGCTTCAACTTTCTTGCAATGTGAAGCGTGTATCCAGCTAGATTTTCCCTCCAACTTTACTGAGGTGGCAGTTGTCAGCAATATCTGGAAGGGGCCATCATATCTGGGTTCAAGAGATTTCCTGGAGTGTCTTTTCACGACTACCCAATCACCAGGCTGCAAGCTATGAGTTCCTGAAAAATCAGAAGGGTCTGGAATAGAAGAGAACACTTGTTTATGTGTTTCTTTCAGTTTTTTACACAAATCTTGTACATAGCTGGCAATGCTGTCATAGTTAAGCTGTAATGTCTGAGGGAAGTACAATCCTGTTTTGGGTGCACTTCCAAACAATATTTCAAATGGTGACAACCCTGTCCTCCTGTTAGGAGTAGTTCTTACTGAATATAAGGCTAGAGACAGGCATTCAGGCCAAGGCTTTCCTGTCTCTGCCATGGCTTTCTGAATCTTCAACTTAAGTGTACCACTCAACCTTTCCACTTTGCCTGAACTCTGAGGATGGTAGGGTGTGTGGAAAGCTTGCTCAATCCCTAGTGCAGACATTATTTCTTTCATTATCTCACCTGTGAAATGTGTACCTCTGTCAGACTCAATCACCTCGGGCACTCCAAACCTGCACACAAGCTCGGACATCAGTTTCTTGGCAGTTGCTTGTGCGGTTGCTTTGCTCACAGGGTAGGCCTCAGGCCATCCTGAAAACAAATCCACACAGACCAATACATACTCGTATGTTCCAGACTTAGGCAACTGTATGTAATCTATCTGTATCCTCTGAAATGGGTACAGGGATTTTGGTGTACACTTGGTGGGTGTTTTAACTACCTGTCCTGGATTGTGTAGAGTACATATGTGACATGCTTTTACGTGATTGCTAGCAGCTCTTCCAAAACCTGGGGCAAACCATAATTTACCCACTAATGACTCCATGGCATTTCGAGAGGCATGCACCTTACCGTGGGCCAAGCCAGCCATCTGGGGGTAGACTGCTGCAGGCAGACATAATCGATCCCCCATTTTCCACATACCATCACCTTCTGTAGCACCTGCTTTCTTCCATCTCTCAGTTTCCACACTGGTAACCTTTGAGTACAGCCCTTTTGGCTCCGCTAGGTCAATGTCCATTTTGCTCACCTGGTTGGGACCCCTTCTGGCCAGTAGTGCTGCAGCCTTGGCTGCTATGTCAGCTCTCTCATTTCCACGGCTTTCAGGGTCCCTTCCTTTCGCGTGAGCTCTGACTTTCACAATTGCCAGCTGCTTTGGGAGCAGTATGGCCTCCATCAGTCGACTTACCACATCTCCATTCTTAATTGGCTTGCCCTGGGTCGTTAGGAAGTTCCTTGCCCTCCATATTGGACCATAATCATGTGCAATGCCAAAAGCATACCTGGAGTCAGTGTATATGTTGGCTGTTCTACCTTTGGCTACCTTACAAGCCTCCATAAGGGCTTTAAGCTCAGCTTCTTGGGCTGACATGTGTGGTGGAAGAGCTTCTTGGACTATGATGTCATGTTCAGTGACTACAGCATACCCTGTAACAAATTTGCCTTCATCTGTCAGATACCTTGAGCCGTCCACAAACATCTCATAATCAGGATTTTGTAATGGCACATCCGTGACATGGTCGAATCCCACTGTTGCCTGTGACATAAGAGCCACGCAATCATGTTCATGCTGGCTGTCAAACAGTTCTTCTTCAGAGAGAGAGTTCAAAAATAACTCATCTTCCACTCCTCCTTTTGAATCATGCACTCCTACAGGAAGAAGAATTGCAGGATTCAACGTTAAACAGCGTTGTAAAGAGATGTTTGAGGAGGACTGCAGAGCAAATTCCATTTTGCACTGCCGTGCCAAAGAAAGGTGATGTCTGTCTACCTGTGTGAGGATAGCATGGATGTCATGAGGTGTATACACAACCAATATGTGATCTAGGACAATGTCTGAGCTCTTATCAAGCAACGCTTGTACCGAGAGGACAACCCGCACACAGGAGGGTGTTCCCCTGGCTTACAGCGTCTAACCGTGAGCTGTAATAGGCCACCGGGCGTTTCTTATCCCCGTGTTGTTGTGTGAGAACTGCAGTTGCATGCCCCATCATCTCAGTCACGTAGAGCTGAAAAGGTTTCTGATAGTCAGGTAGGCCTAAGGCCGGAGCATTGACTATCTGCAACTTCAGCTGGTAAAACGCATCCAAGGCCTCAGATGTGAGGCTGAATGGTTTTGAGGAGAGGCAATCATACAAAGGTTGCATGGTCAGAGATGCAGATCTGATCCATGGCCTACAGTAGGATACCAATTCCAAAAAGGTACGTAGCTGAGCATGAGAGGTTGGCACCTGCATCTCTCTTACCACCTTGGTCCTCTCATCTGACAGGTGCTTGGTACCCTGGCCGAGCGGCCAGAAAACCGGGTACCCTTGTGGTAGTACTGTCCAAGTGTACTGTTTACCCCTAAATGTAAATGCAAACAAATACTGGCAATCGGGGTGTAAAGGCACAGAAAAAAATATGCATTGCAAAGATCTACACAACTGTACCAGGTGGTACCTGTGGGGACAGCTGACAGCAGGGTGTGTGGGTTAGGTACCACTGGGGTTTCAAGTAGTGTTACTTTATTCAATTCCCTAAGATCATGAACCATACGGTATGTGTCTGGTTCTCCCTTTTTGCCCTTTTTCTTCACTGGGAAAAGAGGAGTGTTTGCTGCAGAAGTGCATTCCTTTAATGCCTCTGCCTTTACTAATTCCACTATGGTTACCGCTATGGCATCCTCTTGGGCATGGGTCAGAGGATATTGTTTAATCCTGGGTGGCTGAGCACCAGGTTTCAGGGTTACCATAACAGGGGGTACATCCAATTTACCAAAGTCTGTTTTCCCAGTTGCCCATAATGCTGTTGGCACTTGGGACAACAGTACATTTTCTTCTTCAGTGAGGACAAAAATACAATTTGGTGTACTTAACTCGGCAAATAACAAAAACAAAATCTCATGGTTAGTATGCGTGACTTTTACATATGCTTCTCCTGATGAATGCAACATGATATTACAACCTAATACTCCCATCACATCTGTACCAAGAATGTTATCTGATGTGTCTGAGACTAAATACCTAGTGAGTATTCTGCTACCCTGAAATGAGGTTTCTACAGGATCAATTTGATCTAAAGCATCCACCGTTTTAGTGAGAAGTCTTCCATAATAAACTTCCACTGATTCACCTTTCTCTCTTTTAGCAGATACCTTACTTCAGGTGATAACAGGCAAGACAATAAATTCACATAACATAGTACAAGACATAATTTCATATGCTTGAGTATTTTCTTGAATATTTTACACATATATATTACACAATATTATACACATATATATTGTCATTGTACCTTACTTTTCCATTTAACCTTAGGCTAACACTTTTATCAAAATATTTTCCCTTTGGGCATAAATAGTCATCATACACAGGCTGCGGATCCCGGAGGCCCAGAGCCAAGTTTCACTTTGTAATAATTGACATGTAACATTATTGGGTAACACAGTATCATGTTCAGCTTGTGATTTTCTGCGTGCCCATCACATCAGATACAACGTCCTTGGAGCTACTTGGCAGTCAATTAATGTTTTTGTTATTCCCTGCAGAACATCTGCAGAGCGCTACAACAGAATACAGGAATACAATTCAAGCAGGTAGCAGTTAATACTGACACCAAAATTACATATTTCTATTTTTTGTACAATTTTCGAATATTTCCCAAACCCCACCTTTTGTCATTACCACAGGTGTTCAAAACCCCTGAGTTGTACTTCAGGTTACCTTAAGGGCAAACTGCCAGACTTTAGAATTTTCTTCACTGGATTCCAACCAAAAGTTGAACCCCTGTGGAACATCACAATATCCTAGTTTCTTCTTTTTAGGGGACATTTCCTGAAAGCGGATTTAATTTTACAAAAAGCATAAAAGTTGAATCCTGGCATTGATATAAACAGAATGAATATTACAAATACAGGTTGACGTATATATATATATATATATATATATATATATATATATATATATAATACATAATCCAATAAACATCATACCGATGCTGGACAGTTTTTCTCTTTGCACTATATCAGATTCTCTGAGTATTTTGTTAAAGTAAGTAATATTTCATACAGAACTGGGAGATAAGATGGGTTATATTAAACAATAATACTGAGAAGGGTAATGTCTCCCTTCAAGCCTGTTTCTCGGAGTGAGGTGGGGGTGATTCATTATTTCCTGAACTATCATCCCCTTATCCTATTCTATTGCTTCCTTCTATCAGGGCATATATGCCTCTTTGCAACTTTTTATCTTGTATGACCCCTGCATGATCTAATCTCCACTGATCCCAGAATCTACTGTCTACTAACCCAGTCTGGTGTATTCCTGCTCTTTTTAGGACTTTCTTTACCTGTGCGGCTACTTCTTTCCCTTCCCCTATCTCTATTAGTTCAAATGGGGTGTACCATATCTTAGAGGGTCCCATCCCCATCTTGGCTGGTAGCTAATCAGCCAGTGAGCTTCTCACTCCTCTAGGGCAACCTTTGAGACAATAGAGGGTCACTTATGACTACTTAGTGAGAACTCCCAGACAGACTCTTCTGTCTTCTACGAACTACTTGTGCAAGTTCAGGAGTAGTGCTCAGGGCAATGCCTAATGGCTTCCACAGGCTCAACTTTCTGCCTGTGTCCCCTTACCAAAACACTCCTAAATCACTGCACGCACTTCGCGCGGATTCTACTAAGTCCTTCGTGCTACTACTCAGGTCCCATTCAACCTTGACCGTCCAGGCACGGCTGGAGGCTAGTGTTCCAAAACAAGGACTTTTCAATCACTCAGTGCTTCTCAGTTCCGAACCTTGTCCGCAACTCTAGACTCTAGGGGTTAAGAATAGAGAACTTTTCCCCATTCTTTGCAGCCTTATATATCTTATAACACAGGTAACATGCAAACATCAGTAAACAGTAAACAGGTAAGACAAAAAGCAAAGAAAACAATTTCCATATCATTTACAGGTGACATGTCCCTTTTAGGTTCTTCCGTACTATTTAATTGGCATCGAGATGTCATATAAACATGCAGCAGCTTACCTCACTCATCGATACAGAGAATAGACACACAGGAACCTCAGATATACTAATTGGCAAGATCAAAGGCTTACCTCACAGTACTGTTTTTATCTATCTGAGGTCCTCTGGTCCCGTCCTCAAGGCGATCGGTGAGTGGGTCGGCACTCTATTGGCTGCACATCAGACGATCTCGAGCCCCACGTTTGGTTCGCCAATTTCTGTCGGGGGGTTAAGTTCCCCCGGGATGGATGTCACCGTAATCCTAATTAAATAAAGAAAAATATCGAGCTGGAGGAAAACAAACTACAGACACACCCAAGTGTCTAGTAAGAATGATTTCGTTTATTGTATAGTTCATACAAGTTTTAAAGGCAAGTTGGTTACACAACAGTCATGTGACCAATGTACATATTTGGTCTTTCCGGTTCCGCCGCTAGGCAGATTCACAGTTTCACATCACCCCAGATGTTTCCTTTTCACCTAATCTAAATGTTCTCCTTATCTTTCCTGAGAATGGTACATCTCTGAGAACAGCAGAACTGTTGATATTCTTCCCAGACTCTGAGACTATATTCTATCTCTAAACTATTTAGTCTGCATGGAGAACATTTCACCCTGTGTCTTCTCTATACTGCGTTATAGAATATAATACAAATTATGTTTTAACCCTTACATTGTATTGAAAACAGAAAGTCCACAGGGGAAACCTCTGTGGACCTTCTGTGAAAACCGCTGCCGGAAAAACCACAATGTTACCGCCATGGTTTTTCCTGCAGCGCTTTTTTTGCTGCAGTCAGCTACGTGGGGCCTTAGTCTTAATAAAGCCCAAGTGCCACTTTCATTAAATTAATTGACCCTCATATTATGCCCCTGATTTCCCCTGACATAAATACTGCACCTCTAATGGCTCCTTATATCAATGACCACCCCCTTATGTTCATAATGCCTCCTAATATAAATGATGCCCCCTAATGGCTCCTTATATAAATAACCTCCCCCTTGTATTCATAATACCCCGTAATAACCCTTATATAAACGAACCCCCCATCGTCATAATGCCCCCTAATGAATCCTCCCATTATAGTTATATTTCCCCCTCCTAACCACCCCTTATACTATTAATATATCCACAACTGTGCTAAAAAAAAGAAAAAAAGAAAGTCATACTTACCTACCTGTGATGCTGATGAATGGAGCCGCCGCCGCTTCCTCCCTGCCCTCGCACAGGACGTCTGTGTCTGAGCACAGGCGCCGCCTGTGTGAGAAGAAGACATCGGTCTGTGGTCTCGGGGACTTGTAAACTGCAAGCCTCATGTAGCTTGCAGTTTACAATACTGTGAAGTTGCAGGATATGTTTTAATTAGATTGGTGTCTGCAGACACCGATCCAGTTAGAAATAAAGGATGTATTAATGGCGGCCCCTGGGTGGGCCCCAAAAAGTCAGTGGGCCCGGGGCAGCCGCCCCCTCTGCCCCCCCCCCCCGCTAGCTACGCCTCTGAGCCTAAGCCTAGATTCACAATGATTGAGTTTCACCTTTGAAACTCAGTCTGTGTGTTTGCCGAATTTACCAGCCTGAACTTCATGTCGGGATAGATCTATGATGCCAGAAGGCCATGACTCCTAGCGACATACTGTCCCATATTGTAAATCCAGCGAACACATGGACCGAATTACACTGGTGAAATTTGGTCATGTGAATCTAGCCTAACGGAAAAAACAGAGTTTCTGCAGGTAAAAGTAACATGCTTTGTTTTTCAAAAATGTACATGTGCAACTTTTTCTTCCCCTAATGCGTATGAGATTACACAATTTAGTATCAGTCAAAAACTGCAGAAACGCAGCAGAAAAAATGTGGTGTTTTACAGGACCAGGAAAGTGAATTAGATTTCATTACTCTCATTCAAACACTGTGGAAAAAAATAAGTTGTTGATAAGCTTCGCTTTCAAAAATACTTTCATTTTTTTGAAAATGTAGTATATTAATTTTAGATACAGAATCTCAAATGTTTTCCCTATATATTTAATAGGGGGAAAAAAACGCTGAAAAAAACCCCCAAAAAACAAAAAGAAAAACAACACAGCAGAAATTCAATTAAATATTCTGTGGAAAAAACATGTTTTCGCTGCAATTTTTTTGCAGTGTTTTTTAGGGGGGTTTAAAGTCTAAAAGAGGAAAAAAAAAGGGTCTGCTTTTTTTTAAGTAACAGTGCCACTCTTCTCAATGGGCATTGTTTGATATTGCAACTAATACCTACTGTACTATAAATAAACAGGTTTCACCTACATTACACAGCCCATTAAGAAGATGCCAAAACACAGGCCTTTTCCCTACTCCTCAAGACCACCTTGAGGTTCAAGCCCCAAGTTGTGAAAATACAGCGGAGAAAAACACCACATTTGCCAAGACTTGCAAAGCGAATGAGATTCTGGCTAATCCCATCCACACATTTCAGAAAAAAAATCCGCTGTGGAAAAGCTGCAATTTCAAAAAGTTTTTGAAAATTCCAGCATGTCAATTATACCAGTGGAAACGCTGGCATTTTTCCTATAGGTATAATAAGGGAAGAAAATGCACACATGAAAACTTAGCAAAAATGCAATGAAAAACACTGCAGAAACCAAGGGATGAGTTTCAGCTGAGTTTTTTTTTCCAAAAGCGTTTTTTTTGTCTGCATTTAGTTAGGTGGGGCCTTAGCCTTAGGCTAAGGCTAAAAATAGTGTGAAAAAAATGCCACAAAAAAGCATTGCATTTTTTTCTGTAGCATTTGTCATTGAGTTTTTGCTGCATTTTTTCTTCCACAATTAAATATATAGGGGAAATGCTTGTGATTCAGCAACTAAAATTGACAGGCTGAATTTTTCAAAAATGTGTACGTTTTTGAAAATGCACCTTTTCCACAGCTCTTTTTTTCTGCAATGTGTGGATGAAATTAATAAAATCTTATTCACTTTTCTGCACTGTAAAATGTTTGTTTTCCACTGTTTTCTCAGCAGCCAAAAACCCTGCAATGTGGGGTATTACCCTTAAAGATTAATTAATTGTTTAATTTCTATCATTAAACATCAAAATTAAATATCAAAAAGGCAATTTCCATATCTAGCTTCTGCTTGAGAGCATCTAAAATGCAGGATTTGTTCCCTTCCGAAATAGTTTGTGACTTCTTGTCTCCTGTAGACAGACCATGGCCCATAGACAAAATGGCATTTTCTGTGACCTCTGTAGAGATCATTGCACAGATAGGGGAGTAGGTAATGTTTAAAATGGCCTATTGTTACTGGTGGATTCTGGGACTTATCTCCATATACATGACAGCTGTGATCATCAGTGTGATAATAAGTGGGGGGGCTGCTGCAAAAAAAAAATCACCTACAGAAAACCTAGTGGCAAGAATCAGCACTGCAGGATTTGTATACAGTTTTTAAAATATGGATAACATGGAATTTTTTTTAAAAACCTCACCAAGTCTTTAAAAATACAACATAAAACATAAAACGTGATTGAAAAAACTCCCTTTAAATAGAGCTGCAACTGTTTACTTAATTGACTGTAAAGTTAAAAGGGCTACACCTGAACCACAGTAAATGATTTCTGATCTGTAATCAAAATTACTGTAGGCAAAGGAAATTAAAGTATACATCTAACATAGATACTGCAAGATTTAATATAAAAAAGGCCAAAGCAGCCATGTGAAAAAGTAACTGTCCACTTAATTGCTCAATCAACCAATTAAACACATTTAATTAGGTTTAATGGATTAAATACAATCAATAATTCTCACAATAAATTTAACTGTACCATGAAAATGAAATAGAAAGTTTATACAATTAACAGTCGAGTTTATAAACAAATGATGAAAAGGAATATAAAGAGATAAGAAACAGATGAAATAGCTTACAATGTCCTATAATTGAAATAGCTTACAATGTCTTATCTAGAGCTCTAGAACTCACTCAAACCAGTGGAAAACAAATATTTCAGAGGAACAAACGTCTGTCTAACCTCAGCTTAGGTAGCTGTGCTGTCTCAATTTATTGCAGAATAAGTATAGCAATCATAAATTGTTACTTATAGAGATGAACAAATCTCCTGAAATTCATTTAAGTTTTGTTAGAGTTGCTCATCAGGGTAGATTATGGTAACCGGTGAAGAAGCAGACAGACACAGATTTGGTCTAATACTGCGGAGCTCTGGAGTGCCAAAGCCCCTTTGCTTTATTTTATAGTGTGCAACAAACAAAACAATTAATCAAATAGTGATAGCT
The DNA here is from genome assembly GCA_947044405.1 of Leptodactylus fallax. NCBI lineage: Eukaryota > Metazoa > Chordata > Amphibia > Anura > Leptodactylidae > Leptodactylus > Leptodactylus fallax. The sequence goes on from CAMRHE010000003.1 coordinate 9,029,857, forward strand.
TATTGGCATAAAATAGGCATACGTGTATGCTATTTCTGACAATTCTATTTATGAAGGCTTTTTTGGTATCAACAATGCTTCAAGATGTAACCTAGACCTCCCTCACATATTTGTCTTAACAAACTTTGGCTGAACATTTTGTTGACTAAGTTATAAAAATGATAATACGTGCAAAGTAGGAAGCAGGTAAAAAGTCATGATGTCTCCTTAATATACTAGTACAGAGAATACGCAAATATAGGTTCATATAGTATTAACTATTAAATTACTCCAACAGGTTAGATTCACTCAAATCGGCCAGCAGATTCGATTCCAACTGAGTTTATCAAAAGTGCCCCAATTGTCCTTAAAAGCGATTTATTGGACTTTTTGGACACTTGGTACTATACCACATGTAGTCCAACTAGGAATTCTTAAGGACGGTCCCCCCTTTCCCGACTTCCTGCAGTGGTATACAGCTTTCCACCATTGATTAGGCCCAGAATACATCTCAAAATTTCAGCTAGGGCCTCTTGTATTTTAAAGAGAGGTAGCAATGCTGCACTTCAAAGGTTTTGTTATGGAGAGCTCTCTCTGCATCAGTACTCAGAGAGGTATCCTGAAATCTGATGCACAACACGGTGTGTCAGAAAGGTATATTCCACCTGAAGATCATTTCCTTGCTTCCCAAATTCCCATTGATTATAATCAATTCATTTCTTGCAAAACTATTGATATCCCTTGAATTTTTTCACATTTTTTCACCTTACAAACACAAACATAAATGTATTTTATTGAGATTTTAAGTGATAGACCAACACAAAGTAGCAGATAATTGTGAAGTGGAACGAAAATGATACATGGTTTTCTAAATTTTAATCAAATAAAAATCTGAAAAGTGTTTCATACAAAAGTATTCCCCCATATCAATACTTTGCAGAGCCACCTTTCGCTGCAATTACAGCTACAAGTCTTTTGGGGTATGTCTCTACCAGCTTTGCACATCTAGACACTGAGATTTCTGACCATTCTTCTTTGCAAAATAGCTCAAGCTCAGCCAGATTGGATGGAGAGCATCTGTGAACAGCAATTTTCATGTCTTGCCTCAGATGCTCAATGGGATTTAGGTCTGGACTTTGACTGGGCCATTCTAACACATGAATATGCTGCCGATACTGAATACAATATGCAATTATTCATGTGATGCTATTTGCTGTTTTAGGTCATCTAACAGGGTCACCTACCTGGTCCCTTTCACTATTCCCAACATAAGCTTTCCTGCTATCTACGACTTGGTATGAATGTACCCTTCCACTTCCCTATCCATTTTCTGCCCATCATCTTTCCCTTCCTGCCCCTCCTTCCCCTCCCTCCCTTCCCCTTCCTTCGCCTCCACCACCTCCTTTACTTTTTCCCTCCTTCCCCCCATGTTGGGCCTCCCATCACTCTCTCAGTTAATACTGTAATTGTATAAGTTATTTCTATAATTGTTTTCTGAAACTTGTTTTATATTTTTTACAGCTGTTGCTTATGTTCACTAACTGTAATTATTACAATCTAAATACTGTGCAGCTTTCACTTGTGTTGTACATGGATTGTTAAACCCTACTTATCAAAATAAGCAAGTTCAAAAAGCTATTGGAGTGCTGTCCATCTCTTTTCGAATACATGAAGTTTTGTGGAGAGGTTCGGTCAGCCCCCAGTGGAATTGTGCACCCACTTCGACTTAAGTGCTGCCTATACACATATTACATGATCACAGTGTTACAATGTCACTTAGACATTGTGAATTATAAAAATTCCAACTTGAAGCAGAACAAGCTAATTTTCTGAGGCACTATGCGCAACAAAACACTGAACTAAAGTATAATCAATGATGGTGTAAAAATGGTGACTAGCTGCAAAAAATATAGTAATGGTATCAGCAATTATGGGCGGCACAATGTATACAACAAAAAAAGGTGAAGTGTAATTAATAACAGAATAAAAATGCTGACTTGCTGCAGAAAATACAATAAGGGGCTTGACAATTATAGGTGGTGTTGGCACATTGTATAAGTGTTGCTGTTCATCAATTGCCACTCCACTTGGAAACAGACTGATTGAATTCAAAGAATTGTGAATTAGTGATTGTTGTGATGCACTCAATGATTTCAGTGTCAGTTGTGTCCTGGCTCTGCCCAACACAGTACTGACTCATATCATTCTTCCTAAAATCTATCTCTGTCAATTGATACATAAAAAATAATTTCTCTCTTCTCACTGAAAAACAATAATCCATGCTATCCCTATTGTCTGATGTGCCTTTCACTCTTTGTTTCATTGCAGCCATTTGCTAAAAGCAAAAAAGTTCATTTTATTTCTCATTAATGTACACTCAGCAGCCCATCTTGACAGAAAAAAAACAGTAATGTAGATATTTTTGCAAATTTATTAAAAAATAAAAACTGAAATATCACATGGTCATAAGTATTCAGACCCTTTGCTCAGTATTGAGTAGAAGCACCCTTTTGAGCTAGTACAGCCATGAGTCTTCTTGGGAATGATGCAACAAGTTTTTCACATCTGTATTTGGGGATCCTCTGCCATTCTTCCTTGCATATTCTCTCCAGTTCCGTCAGGTTGGATGGTGAACGTTGATGGACAGCCATTTTCAGGTCTCTCCAGAGATGCTCAATTGGGTTGAGGTCAGAGCTCTGGCTGGGCCAGTCAAGAATGGTCACAGAGTTGTTCCAAAGCCACTCCTTTTTTATTTTAGCTGTGTGCTTAGGGTCATTGTCTTGTTGGTAGGTGAACCTTTGACCCAGTCTGAGGTCCAGAGCACTCTAGAAGAGGTTTTCTTCCAGAATATCTCTGTACTTTGCCGCTTTCATCTTTCCTTTAATTGCAACCAGTCGTCCTTGCAGCTGAAAAATACCCCATAGCATGATGCTGCCACCACCATGTTTAACTGTTGGGATTGTATTGGGCAGGTGATGAGCAGTGCCTGGTTTTCTCCACATATACCGCTTAGAATTAACACCAAAAAGTTCAATCTTCGCCTTCATGTGTTTTTTGGCAAACTGTATGCGGGCTTTCATATGTCTTGCACTGAGGAGAGTCTTCATTCGGGCCACTCTTTCATAAAGCCCTGACTGGTGGAGAGCTGCAGTGATAGTTGACTTTGTGTAACTTTCTCCCATCTCCCTACTGCATCTCTGGAGCTCAGCCATAGTGATCTTTGGGTTCTTCTTTACCTCTCTCACCAAGGCTCTTCTCCCACGATTGCTCAATTTGGCTGGACGGCCAGGTCTAGGAAGAGTGCTGGTCGTCCCAAACTTCTTCCTTTTAAGGATTATGGAGACCACTGTGATCTTAGGCACCTTGAGTGCTGCAGAAATTCTTTTGTAACCTTGGCCAGATCTGTGCCTTGCCACAATTCTGTCTCTGAGCTCCTTGGGCAGTACTTTTGACCTCATGATTCTCATTTGCTCTTCCATGTACTGTGAGTTGTGAGGTCTTATATATACAGGTGTGTGCCTTTCCTAATCAAATCCAATCAGTTTAACTAAACACAACTGGACTCCAATGAAGGAGTAGAACCATCTCAAGGAGGATCAGAAGGAAATGGACAGCATGTGAGTTAAATATGAGTGTCACAGCAAAGGGTCTGAATACTTATGAGCATGTGATATTTCAGTTTTTCTTTTTAAATAAATTTGCAAAAATATCTACATTTCTGGTTTTTTTCTGTCAAGATGGGGTGCTGAGTGTACATTAATGAGAAATAAAATGAACCTTTTTGCTTTTAGCAAATGGCTGCAATGAAACAAAGAGGGAAAAATTTAAAGGGGTCTGAATACTTTCCGTACCCACTGTATATATATATATATTTTTTTTTTTTCACCTCCCCTGGGATTCCACTATACTCTGGGGTCTCTTAATGCGGAGGCCAATTTAGTTTGTCCGAGATCTTTAAAAAGAACTAACAATTTGAAATATCTGAGTCGAACCTAGCTCGGCATGAGTCACTTTTTCCATCTCCAGTGATAAGTGAATAATTGTATTACCTGTCACTTATTGAGGATCCTTAGGTTAAAGTTTAAAATCATACTTAACACATTAACAAGATTTTGGTAGTTACCGTATTTTTCGGACTATAAGACGCACTTTTTTGCCCCCAAATTTGTGAGGAAAATGGGGGTGCGTCTTATGGTCCGAATGTGGGGGGTGTTTTGGTGGGGGTGGGCGGAGGATCAGGGTCGCAACATCGCCCTACTTCTGCCGCAGCTGGCTTCCTGTAGCGGGAGGAGTGGGGCAATGCTGCGGGCCCTGGGCTGAGAGAATGTCCCGATGGTGTGAACCTCCCGGCATCCGCCGTGCCGTTACGGCGGATGCTGGGTCTGTGATGATGGCGGCCGCTCTGCTGCAGAGCGGTTGCCATAGCTACTGGGTCTCCGCTGTAACCCCGATCTCCGACCCAGAGCTAATGCCCATGATCAGAGTCCACTCTGATCAATGGCATTAGTACCTGTGAGACCCCTAAAGGTAGTAAAGCTGACCCTGGGGCTGCTCCCCACCAGCCCTGTACCTTTCTTGTTACAGGACGACTACCGCGTGGCGCGATCACGGGAGTTGTCCAATTCCTGTGACAGCCAGGAGCTTTATGAAACCTATGACCAGCCACAATAATAATGTACAGAGTCTCCCAAAGACTGCAATACACTTGTATTGCAGTCTATGGTACTTGCAATCAAATGATTGCAGGTTCAAGCCCCCTAGGGGGGCTAATAAAATAGTAAAAAAAAATAAATAAATAAGTTTAAAAAAAAAAAGTTCTAAATAACCCCCTTTCCCTCGAATACATATAAAAGTAGAAAATTACTGTGAAACACATACACATTAGGTATCCCTGTGTCCAAAAACGCCTGGTCTACAAACTTATAAAAATAGGGTGTAGGGTGGACGTCATAGTGGGAAAAAATCAAAAGTGCTGGATCACCGTTTTTTTCGCTGTTTCGCCTCTGATTTGAATAAAAAGTGATCAAAGCAGTAGACATTCCCCAAAATGGTACAACTAAAAAGTACACCTGGCCCCGCAAAAAAGATGCCCTATGCTTCCCTGTACAGCTGCAGGGTCACCTGTCAATGTGGCTTTGCAGCTGTTGCAAAACTACAACTCCCATATATTAAATATTTTACCACATTTTTTTGCTTCAAAATTTTTTTTCCCTCTTTTCCTCCTCTAAAACCTAGGTGCGTCTTATAGTCCAAAAAATACGGTAACTATTGTATCGGGGATGTATATTATATACAGTGGGGAAAAAAAGTATTTAGTCAGCCACCAACTGTGCAAGTTCTCGCACTTAAAAAGATGAGAGAGGCCTGTAATTGACATCATAGGTAGACCTCAACTATGAGAAACAAAATGAGAAAACATATCTAGAAAATCACATTGTCTGATTTTTTAAGAATTTATTTGCAAATAATGGTGGGAAATAAGCATTTGGTCAATAACAAAAGTTCATCTCAATACTTTGTTATATATCCTTTGTTGGCAATGACAGAGGTCAAACGTTTTCTGTAAGTCTTCACAAGGTTGGCACACACTGTTGCTGGTATGTTGGCCCATACCTCCATGCAGATCTCTTCTAGAGTAGTGATGTTTTGGGGCTGTCGCTGGGCAACACGGACTTTCAACTCCCTCCAAAGGTTTTCTATGGGGTTGAGATCTGGAGACTGGCTAGGCTACTCCAGGACCTTGAAATGCTTCTTAAGAAGCCACTCCTTCATTGCCCTGGCGGTGTGCTTGGGATCATTGTCATGCTGAAAGACCCAGCAACGTTTCATCTTCAATGCCTTTGCTGGAAGAAGGTTTGCACTCAAAATCTCACGATACATGGCCCCATTCATTCTTTCATGTACACGGATCAGTCATCTTGGTCCCTTTGCAGAGAAACAGCCCCAAAGCATGATGTTGCCACCCCCATGCTTCACAGTAGGTATGGTGTTCTTTGGATGCAACTCAGCATTCACTCTCCTCCAAACACGACGAGTTGTGTTTCTACCAAACAGTTCTACTTTAATTTTATCTGACCATATGACATTATCCCAATATTCTTCTGGAACATCCAAATGCTCTCTAGCAAACTTCAGACGGGCCCGGATATGTACTGGCTTAAGCAGGGGGACACATCTGGCACTGCAGGATCTGAGTCCCTGGTGGCGTAGTGTGTTACTGACGGTAGCCTTTTTTACGTTAGTCCCAGCTTTCTGCAGGTCATTCACTAGGTCCCCCGTGTGGTTCTGGGATTTTTGCTCACTGTTCTTGTGATCATTTTGACCCCATGGGGTGAGATCTTGCGTGGAGCCCCTGATCGAGGGAGATTATCAGTGGTCTTGTATGTCTTCCATTTTCTAATTATTGCTCCCACAGTTGATTTCTTCACACCAAGCTGCTTGCCTATTGCAGATTCAGTCTTCCCATCCTGGTGCAGGTCTACAATTTTGTTTCTGGTGTCCTTCCACATCTCTTTGGTCTTCACCATAGTGGAGTTTGGAGTGTGACTTGTTTGAGGTTGTGGACAGGTGTCTTTTATACTGATAACAATGTCAAACAGGTGCCATTACTGCAGGTAATGAGTGGAGGACAGAGGAGCCTCTTAAAGAAGAAGTTACAGATCTGTGAGAGCCAGAAATCTTGCTTGTTTGTAGGTGACCAAATACTTATTTTGCACCATAATTTGCAAAAATATTCTTAAAAAATCAGACAATGTGATTTTCTGGATTTGTTTTCTCATTTTGTCTCTCATAGTTGAGGTCTACCTACGATGACAATTACAGGACTCTCTCATCTTTTTAAGTGGTAGAACTTGCACAATTGGTGGCTGACTAAATACTTTTTTTCCCCACTGTACTTTATTAACCAATCAAACTTCCGTTTAATAGAAAACAGGCTGTAATATATTCCTTTGCTGTTTGTTGTCTTTTGTGGTAAGACATCACTCTGTAGTAAATTTTTACATTTCAGAAAGTAAGGTTAACTCTGCTATATCTTTAAAATTGCTATGATTCAGAACTAAGTCATCAGTGAGTGCACACACCTATAGTCCCTTATGATTGGCATTATGGGAAGGCCCGCATCCTGAGGTCACGTGATCCTCCTTCTTTTCTGGCTTGTTCGGATCTGTAAAATGACAGATGCTATTTTCACTGATTTATCCCCCCAAAAAATCACTAGTTTTTGTTTTCAGATTTTTAGGAATTTCAAACCAATTTTCAATTATTCAATCGATTTGCTAATCCATTAGTGGTAGCCATGATGCTGTTGTAAATATGGCATATGATAGATTTTAACTTCAATCAATTAATCGAATTGACTTATGAAGGGATCTAACAGGTGCCATCAAGATTTTCATCCTTTTGATAGCAAAAATGCTTGATGTGCACTTCTTGCTGTCAAAAGAAGCCCAAATGCAGATGTGCATTAAATCCTTTTAAACTATACAATTTTTCATCTTCTATGTAATAATAATAATAATAATAATAAGTTATTTTAGTACATTTAAGTTTTGACAGTTACAGTTTTCTGAAACTGTCTTTTTTGTATTGACTGAATGTGAACATTACAAATAAATTTATCGCTAAAATGGGTGCAAACTATTTGAGTTCATTTTAGTAATTCCGTGCTATACAGGATTGTATTTTTCACTGACTAACACGAAAGATAGACTATAATAATACTAGCCATTCTGGTTTTTGAAGGGGTTTGTTGTATTAATTTGGTGTGAATGACTTTCCAAGGGTTAACAATAACCTTTACCAGCACAACAGATTGAATTTCTAGCCAAAAAATGTCTAACTTTGATTTTTGGCCCCTCAAAATTTCTAATAATTGACCAGCTTTAGACTTGCTTTTCCTAGAAAGAGATGGTGGAAAGAACTATGCACAATTGTATTCAAGTATAAAAAAAAACATATTTTCCAATACATCACAAAACAATCTATTTATTTAGATATTGTATTTTTCTCACTTCTAACATTTAAAATAACTGCAAAATGCAGCCCATTTAATGATGCCCAAGGCCACTCAGTTTTAACAAAATAAATTCCACTTTTCAGCTGTGTAACTGATCAGGGAACTGCAAGTGGGTCACTAATTGTCAAGAGATAGAATCTAATAAGAAAAGTCAGAGGATGTTTGTTGTTCATAGATTTATTCAAGGGCAATTTTACTGCTTTTAAGTTGCAGTTTTATGTACATGTTACTTTTCATTAGTTTTCTTTTTGTCTTGTCATTTAAACCCACATCAATTACAACCCTAATGTTGCTGGGGACATGGAGTCTTTTGTTTTTCATGGGTAGCTCTGCCAGTTTGATATTTTCTATTATCCTAATTTGCTTGCTGACATGATTCTTTTGACAAGTATGCTTGCGGATCTAATTAGTTTGTAGGTATACTTGTCTATCATTACAGAAGGGAACCATTTTAGTCCACATGCCTACAGCTAAACTATATTCCCTTCAGAGCTCCATAATACTTCAATTTAAAATGTGTAAATGGGGAATGGGAATGATTTGTTTCAAAATGAAAAGAGAATGTGGTATTATATTTAACTCTATCACTGAAATTTGTATTCGAGTAACAAAATAAGAAAGTAAATTATAGGATACAGCTCAAAGAAAGGATATGTTGCAAAGAAATATCTACGTAACTTTTTAAAATTGTAATACTCAATAGGGGAATTTTTTAAGATTGGTGTTTAATACACTACTCTTACTCCATTAAGCACCAGAGAAGCCCCAGAATTACTAAAAGCCTCTGGCATCCCCATAATGCTTTGCAAGCAGCCGTTCACCTTGCACAGCCAATCATGAAGGGACTATAGATGTGAGTATTGATATCTCAGTGAATGAGTCATAGCCACTTTAAAACATAAAATGCTGCGGCATACAGATTGGAAAACATCAGACAAAGCATGAAAGATACAGATACATGGATTAGTGTCAGTGAGTGTGTTTCATGGAGAGGAGAAGAGAATACAGTTAGGTTAAGAAATATCTGGACAGTGACACAATCTTTATGATTTGGGCTCTGCATGATGCCACATTGGATATGAAATGAAACCAGTGAGATACAATTGAAGTGTATACTTTCAGGTTTAATGCAAGGGGTTGAAGAAAAATATCCTGTGAAACGTTTAGGAATTGAATCCATTTTTCGACAAAGCCTCATTTCAGGGGCTCAAAAATAATTGGCCAAATTAACATTACCATAAATAAAATGTTCATTTTTAATACTTTGTAAAGAATCCTTTGCAAGAGATGACTGCCTGAAGTCTGGAACCCATGGACATCACCAAACGCTGGGTTTCTTCCTTTGTGATGTTTTGACAGGCCATTACTACAGTTGTCTTCAGTTGTTGCTTGTTTGTGAGTCTTTCTGTCTTAAGTTTTGTCTTAATCAAGTGTATAGTATGCTCAATCAAATTGAGATTTGGTGATTGACTCGGCCATTGCAGAATATTCCACTTCTTTGCCTTAGAAAACTCCAGGGTTGCTTTAGCTCTATGTTTTGGGTCATTGTCCATCTGTAATGTGAAGCGCCGTCAAATCATCCTTGCTGCATTTGGTTGAATCTGAGCAGAAAGTATATCCCTATACACTTCATAATTCATTGGGCTGCTTCTGTCACATCATTAATATACACTAGTGACCCAGTGCCATTGGAAGCCATGCATGCCCATGCTATCACGATGCCTCCACCATGTTTTACAGAGGATGTGGTGAGTCTCTGGATCATAAGTGGTTCTGAGCTTTCTCCATACCTTATTCTTCCCATTATTCTGGTACAGGTTAATCTTAGTTTCAATGTGTCCAAAGAATGCTGTTTCAGAACTGGGCTGGCTTATTTAGATTTTTTTTTTGGCAAAGCCTAATCTGGCCTTTCTACTTTTGAGACTGATTAATGGTTTGTGCTACAGTACTGGTATACACGGGTGGAATCCAGTAGCCAGATGGAAAAAGCCAGGCGCAGTTAGGTATAATAGAGTTGCTGTCCGGGGTGTGGCTTGAAGTGTAGATCACAAGGATAAATCAGCAGAGGGTAGAAACAGTCTGGGAAAGACAGTTCTGAGGAGCAGAAGACTGGAAACAAGTCACAATACTCGAGCAATGATTGAATTGCCTCATGGGTATAAGTAGGCCCAAACAGGAAACAAGATGGCTTCATAACAACACACACATTATTATTATTATTATTTATTTATTTATATACAGTCATATGAAAAAGTTTGGGCACCCCTATTAATCTTAATCATTTTTAGTTCTAAATATTTGGGTGTTTGCAACAGCCATTTCAATTTGATATATCTAATAACTGATGGACACAGTAATATTTCAGGATTGAAATGAGGTTTATTGTACTAACAGAAAATGTGCAATATGCATTAAACCAAAATTTGACCGGTGCAAAAGTATGGGCACCTCAACAGAAAAGTGACATTAATATTTAGTAGATCCTCCTTTTGCAAAAATAACAGCCTCTAGTCGCTTCCTGTAGCTTTTAATCAGTTCTTGGATCCTGGATGAAGGTATTTTTGACCATTCCTCTTTACAAAACAATTCCAGTTCAGTTAAGTTTGATGGTCACCGAGCATGGACAGCCCGCTTCAAATTATCCCACAGATGTTCAATGATATTCAGGTCTGGGGACTGGGATGGCCATTCCAGAACATTGTAATTGTTCCTCTGCATGAATGCCTGAGTAGATTTGGAGCTGTGTTTTGGATCATTGTCTTGCTGAAATATCCATCCCCGGCGTAACTTCAAATTCGTCACTGATTCTTGTACATTATTCTCAAGAATCTGCTGATACTGAGTTGAATCCATGTGACCCTCAACTTTAACAAGATTCCCGGTGCCGGCATTGGCCACACAGCCCCAAAGCATGATGGAACCTCCACCAAATTTTACAGTGGGTAGCAAGTGTTTTTCTTGGAATGCTGTGTTTTTTTGACGCCATGCATAACGCCTTTTTGTATGACCAAACAACTCAATCTTTGTTTCATCAGTCCACAGGACCTTCTTCTAAAATGAAGCTGGCTTGACCAAATGTGCTTTTGCATACCTCAGGCGACTCTGTCTGTGGCGTGCTTTCAGAAACGGCTTCTTTCGCATAACTCTCCCATACAGCTTCTCCTTGTGCAAAGTGTGCTGTATTGTTGACCGATGCACAGTGACACCATCTGCAGCAAGATGATGCTGCAGCTCTTTGGAGGTGGTCTGTGGATTGTCCTTGACAGTTCTCACCATTCTTCTTCTCTGCCTTTCTGATATTTTTCTTGGCCTGCCACTTCTGGGCTTAACAAGAACTGTCCCTGTGGTCTTCCATTTCCTTACTATGTTCCTCACAGTGGAAACTGACAGGTTAAATCTCTGAGACAACTTTTTGTATCCTTCCCCTGAACAACTATGTTGAACAATCTTTGTTTTCAGATCATTTGAGAGTTGTTTTGAGGAGCCCATGATGCCACTCTTCAGAGGAGATTCAAATAGGAGAACAACTTGCAATTGGCCACCTTAAATACCTTTTCTCATGATTGGATACACCTGGATATGAAGTTCAAAGCTCAGTGAGATTACAAAACCAATTTTGTGCTTCAGTAAGTCAGTAAAAAGTAGTTAGGAGTATTCAAATCAATAAAATGATAAGGGTACCCAAATTTTTAGTTTCAATAATTTTTATTGATTTTCAAAATAAATGTGAGAAAGAATATTGACATACATTGTGATATACATTCTTACATAATTTGTTCAAGGCATATTCTTTGGATTGTACATCAATGAGACAGCAAACAGAAATTGAGTAAGCGATAACAGTAACAATAACACTAACATTTAGGCACATTTCCAGGGTTAGCGTGACATATTTCAAAGACGATCCTTTCATATGTTCCACTCCACTTCCACTCCCTAAACCTCCCTGCTTCCTGGCTCTCGTTATGCAACAAATCGAGAGTTAGCCCATGCGTCCCATATGTTTGCAAATCTAAGATAGGAATCATTTCCCAGTGCAATTACCCTCTCATAGGTATATGTAGTATTAATAGCCAGCAACAATGCGGAGTCTGACGGATGGGTTACTGATCTCCATCTTTGCACCAACATTAATTTAGCTATTGTCAAGATTTTACAGAGGAGTTTTTTATATTTGTTCAATTCCTCAGGAATTCCAATTGATAGGATGGCCAGAGGTGAGGAGTAGGGGATGCGGAAATTAAATATTTCTGATAACATGTCAAAGACCCTATGCCAGTATCCACAAATTATGGGGCAATGTCCCAAAATATGGATAAGGGTTCCTTTCCCTCCACATCCTCTCCAGCACTCCTCAGAGACTGACGGGTATGCCCTATGTAAAGTGGATGGGGTTCTGTACCACCTTAAAGTCACTTTCATAGCCGTTTCTATGTGAGTATTGCATTTTAAGGATGTATGACTAAGTTTGATAGCTTGTTCCCACTCATCCAAGGTGATGGTTCTTCCCAAATCCCTCTCCCAACAACGGAATGGTGTAGATCTAGTAAAAGTTGCTACTCCATCCATTCTATCGTATAGAAACCTTAAACCCCTCATCTTAGTCGACATCCAGGTGAATACCTTACTATTGTGGGGTACTGTCGATATCGGGTTCTTAGATATAAAATGCCCTATATGAGAGTACTTAAGGAAGTCACCTCTATGAATTCCAAATTTCTGTGTTAGATCTGTAAATGATAAAAATTGCTTGGTATCAGATTGTAAATGGGAGACCTGTGTAATCCCCTTTGTCTCCCACTCCGAAATTACTAGGTCTTCTATCGCCCAGGCCATAAGTGACAAAGGCATCTCTGAGGCATAAAAGTGACTTGTAGGATTTGCTTTCCCGTGAAGCAGCTTCCATGCAGTCACAGCTGCTTGCATAACTGGGGACAGGGACTCAGGCATAGGAATGTTCCAGAAGGGCGCCCACAAGGTATCCTTCAGTCTTAAAGGATATATGAACGATTGCTCTATGTGGATCCATGGTACCGAGGTATCAGCTAATCTCCATCTAGGGCACTGTGTGACTAGGGACGCTATGTAATAATTCCTAACCACTGGCACCCCCAGTCCTCCCGCTTCTCTTTGTTTAAATAGGAAGCTTTTGTTAACCCTGGGTCTCCTTCCATTCCATATGTATTTTGAGGTCATTCTTTGCATAGTTTCGAAAAATGAAACTGGGACGGCTATCGGGAGTGTGCGATACAGATATAGGAGTCTGAGCAATAATAACATCTTAAAAGCCGCGACACGTCCCATGCAAGACACGTCTATTGGGGACATTCTCTCCATCTCATCCTGCAGTGTTTTCAACATGGGTATGTAATTATTTCTATATAGGGCCCCCGTATTGGGTGTCACCTGTATCCCCAAATATTGAACACCCTCCTTCCTCCAATCAAAGTCATATTTCGACTGTAGGGGATGTAGTAAAGAGGGAGGGATATGCAAGGGTAAAGCTTGTGATTTGGCCATATTTAATTTATAATATGATAAGTTACCAAAATTAGCTATAATCTCCATAAGTCGGGGAATAGACTTTAGTGGCTTGGACAAAGTAAGAATGATATCATCTGCATATAATGATATAAGATGAGTTTTGTCCCGTATATTAATGCCACCCACCTCTGGGTCCAGTCTAATTGCTTGGGCCAGCGGTTCCATCGAGAGAACAAATATCAGCGGTGAGAGGGGGCACCCCTGTCTAGTCCCGTTCGTTATTAAAAAGGGATCTGATACTACCCCGTTAGTGAATACTCTTGCAGAAGGCGCAGAATACAGTGCCTCAATTGCTTTTAGAATAGCTCCCTCGAACCCCATCCTCCTAATCACCAGGAAGGCATACGACCAGCAAATGCGGTCAAACGCCTTCTCGGCATCTAATGTGAGAACCACTGCTTCCATTTTTTTTGAGTTAATATGATGTATAATATTCAAAATGCGTCTGGTATTGTCATATGATTGCCTCCCCTTCACGAATCCCACCTGGTCGTAATTTATTAGGCTTGGAAGACAAGCTGCTACTCTATTTGCTATCATTTTGGCGTAAATTTTAAAATCTGAGTTTAATAGGGATATTGGTCGAAAGTTTTGGGGGCTGGTGGCAGGCTTGCCCGGTTTAGGCAACGTCACCACCAGTGCCTCCTGATTTTCCCCCGGAATAGTGCCAGAGTCTACCACAGCCGTTAAAAAGGACAACAGCGGGTTAAGCAAAATTGGAGAAAACTTTTTATAATACTCATTAGTGAGGCCATCTGGGCCCGGGGATTTTCGGGGTGACAGCGACTTAATTACTGACAGCATCTCTGATGATGTGATGGGCTCGTTCAAAGAGTCTAGTTGTGCTTTTGTGAGTGTGGGCAATTGGGCGCTTGCAAGAAAGTTTACAATGTCTTGTTTCGCCGGAAGTATTACAGAAGAGTCCTCTTTAATATTATATAAGCCTTCATAGAAAGCTTTAAATGCGTTGGCGATGCCACTAGGATCATAGATTTTGTGTGCACCATCCTTACTCTGAAGAAATGGGATTTTAGACCTGGCATGTTTTTGTTTAAGCTTGGACGCTAAGAGCTTGCCTGCTTTGTTAGATTGAGAGTAGTAAGTAGCTTTCACCCTTTTCAGGTTCTTCTCATATTTATGCAGTAGACAGGCTGTCAATTGTTGACGTAGCGTCACCAATTTTGCAGCATTGGAGGGGGAAGGAGATTTTTTATTATCGTTATCTATAGATTTTATCTGGTGCAGTGTCGGTCAATTTCTGCTAGCCTAGTTTTCTTTTCTATGTGACCCAATCGAATAAATGTTCCTCTGATAAAGGCTTTATGTGAGTTCCACAATATATCAGGGCTAGATACTGAGGGAGCATTAATCTGAAAGAATTCCTTCAGGTCATTTTCCAAAATTGCTTTATATTTTGGCTGCGACATTAAGAATTCATTGCACCTCCAGATATACGCTCTAGGGAATCATATTTTTCCATTAGGGTCAGGGTTATTGCTGCATGGTCTGACCAAGTTATTTGTGAAATTTCCGACTGCACGGCAAGGGGAATACTAGCTTGTTCTATTAGAAATAAATCTATTCTTGAATAGCTATTGTGTACAGTTGAATAGTAAGTGTAATCTTTTTCGGTATTATGAAGGATACGCCAAATATCAAATAAGTCATGGCGCCATATAGCCTGCGAAAAGGAAGGATGACGTGTCGCTATGCTAGAGGTAGTGTCTACCCCTGGATCTGGAGCCATGTTAAAGTCTCCCATTAATACTGAGCATCCTTGTTTTTTTCGCTCCACTGCTTTCATGAGTTTCCCCAAGAATGACACCTGTCTTTTGTTTGGGGCGTAGACCGAGAGCAACGTGTACGTGACATTATTAAGGATACAAACTAATATGACAAATCGCCCTCCAGGGTCAGCATAATAGGACACCAGCTGAAATGCCACTGAATCTTTGATTCCTATTAGTGTTCCCCTGCGCTTGGAGGTACAATGAGCGTGAAATATGTGTGGGTATTAGGCATGCTTGATGCGAGTGGCATCCACCTCCAAAAGATGTGTTTCCTGAACTGCAAGAATGTCACAGCCTTGAACTCGGGCCTCTTGCCACAAATTGGCTCTCTTTTGAGGGGAGTTCGAACCTCTGACATTCATAGACATGATTTTAAGTACCATAATTCACATTTAGTAATGCTTCAAAGATCTTACCACAACCACCCACTTCAGAAGTTACCAGTAGCGGTAGGGAGCAGAATCGTCCCCGCCTTCTGTAGTCACGACGCCCCATGTGCCAGAACCGAAGAGCAAACAAACTGTAGAGACATAGAAACCAGTGGGTAAGCCACCGAAACAAAACAAGGAAAAGAAATGTGATACAGCGGACCAGCGGCTGTTGTAATGTTGGGGGGATAAGTTCAGCAATAGTGGACATACGAAATCCGTTGTAGAGTGAGTCTCTAGCTGTTCAGCCCTTTTGGTGGACGCCTTGGGGTTTTCGGTTGATGCCATCCATCTGACACAGGGCCAGGTGGTGGTTTGGAGGTCAGATCACTGGTTGCAATGTCCCATTTATTTAGCAACTTTTTGCCATCTTCCGGGGAGTTGATAACATAAGTAAGGTTGTCTCGGGATACGATCACTCTAACTGGGAATCCCCATTTGTATAGGATATTATGTTGGCGTAACGCTGTAGTGATAGGGATAAATTGCCTTCTTAGTTGTAGTGTTGCAGCCGAAAGTTCAGAGTAGATAGATATTTTCTGGTATGGATCAGGTAAACGGCCAATTTTCCGTGAGGTCAGCAGCACCATCTCTTTAGTGCGGTAAAAATGGATCTTTGCTAGGACATCTCTGGGTACGGTTTCATCCAGATGTGAAGGTCTTGGGACTCTGTGCGCTCTATCAATAGTTAATTCCATTTTCGTAAGACTTGGTATTAGCGTGCGCATCAGATCTAGAAGGAAAACTGTGAGGTTATTCGCAGATACGAACTCTGGAATCCCTCGGAATTTCAGATTGTTGCGCCGCGAGCGATCCTCTAGGTCTGCTATTTTAGATTTAAGAAACGACACATCCTTTTCCACCGCATTGTGAGCATCTATGAGAAGATTATGCGAGGCGGCAAATTCCGCCATTTTAGATTCCACATGAACTGTGCGTTTCTGCAATTCCTGAAGGTCTCTGTCTAGCGGTTTAACCATTAAGGACATGTCTGTTGTCAGAGATTTACAGAAGGCCATAAGCATGTTTTTCATGGAGGCCTCAGTGAGTAAACTCTCTGTTGCCGGAATATCCGCAAAAAAATCGGTGGATGGCGGTATGTGCTGTGTAGTATCGCTCACCTCTCCTTCTTGGGTCTCCTCTGTCTGGATCTTGGGTTTCTGTTTGGCCGGGCTAGCAGTAGGTGAGGTGGGTGTCTCCGCATTATGTAGGCCTATAGGCCTCGGTGCGTCGGCCCGAGAAGGCCCCGAAACCGCGCTCTCCCCAGCCCGCAGGGGAGACAGCCCCGACGCCTCCGGACCTCCGCATTCCATCAGCTGATGAAGCGACGGCGCTGACAGCGTTCTCCGCTGCGCCGATAGCGTGAGCTTCTCCTCCGGAGGGTCTCGAGTTGGAGTCGAGGCCCCGGAGACCGCGCTGGAGTGTGAGCCGCCGCCATTTTGATCTTCCCCACCTCCGTGGGGGAAGTAAAAATCTGATATTTTCTGCGGCTTTACCGTAGATTTCCTTCTTCTCTGCATCCCTAGAGGTAAGGCAGCTTTCCCAGTGTCTTTTGGGTTAATATAGTCCACGGGCTCGTCGCTAATTTGTCGCTATAAGAGACTCAGGCCTGGAGCTGTGCAACTATGCGACCATTCCCTTCCACAGTCAGGCTCCGTACCCAAATTTTTGCACCGGTCAAATTTTGGTTTAATGCATATTGCACATTTTCTGTTAGTACAATAAACCTCATTTCAATCCTGAAATATTACTGTGTCCATCAGTTATTAGATATATCAAATTGAAATGGCTGTTGCAAACACCCAAATATTTAGAACTAAAAATGATTAAGATTAATAGGGGTGCCCAAACTTTTTCATATGACTGTAGCACAATTAATTCCATTACATTTGCAGATTTATATACAGTACACAAGATATGCAAAACAGATAATACAAACAGTGACCAACTGGCACAGTGGATAGAGGGCCCTCCCCACAAGGGCTTACATTCTATGAGGGAAGAGGGATAGAGACAGAAGGTGACGGGAGAGACTGTACAGGTGGTGGTGTGGTGACAGTAGCGTTATTGGAGGTTGTAGGCCTTCCTGAATAGGTGAGTCTTCAGGGCCTTCTTGAAGCTCGTGATTGTGGGGGTCAGTCTTATGTGTCTTGGTAATGAGTTCCAGAGTATGGGGGATGCACGGGAGAAGTCTTGGAGACGATTGTGTGAAGAGTGGATGAGAGCAGAGCGGAGTAGGAGGTCTTTGGAGGATCGGAGGTTACGTGCAGGCAGGTAGCGGGAGACTAGGTCGGAGATATATGGAGGGAACAGGTTGTGGATGGCTTTGTATGTCAGCGTTAGTAGTTTGAACTCTATTCGCTGGGCGATGGGTAGCCAGTGAAGTGATTGGCAGAGGGGGGCAGCCAATGAAGAACGGGGGGAGAGGTGTATTAAGCGAGCAGCACAGTTTAAGGTGGACTGGAGGGGGGCGAGAGTGTTTGCTGGGAGGCCATGGAGAAGGGTGTTACAGTAGTCTAAGTGGGAGATTATGAGGGCGTGGACTAGCATCTTTGTAGTTTCAGGGGTGAGGAAGGAGCTGATTCAGTGTATGTTCTTGAGTTGGAGGTGGCAGGAGGTGTTGAGGGTTTGAATATGAGGCTTGAAGGATAGGTCAGAGTCTAGGGTTATTCCAAGGCAGCGGGCCTGTGGGACTGGGGTGAGAGTGGTTCCATTAATTTTGATAGATTACTGAATTTACTGAATTTCCCCACTGTGGGACTATTAAAGGACTATTATTATTATTATTATTATTATTAGATGGGTCAGGTAAGGGAGTTGTGCGTGGAGGGGTGAAGATTATGAACTCCGTTTTCTCCATGTTGAGTTTGAGAAAGTGGGAGGAGAGAAAGGAGGCTACGGCTGCTAGACATTCTTGGACAACAGGGAGGTAATGTCTGGTCCAGAGAGATATATTTGGGTGTCGTCAGCATAGCAATGGTAATGGAAACCATGGGATTCTATGAGTTGGCCAAGGCCTAGGGTGTAGCTGGAGAACAGGAGGGGTCCTAGGATGGAGCCTTGGGGGACACCTACAGAAAGAGGGCGTGGCGGGGAGGTGCTGTGCAAGTGGGAGATGCTGAATGTGTGGTTGGTGAGGTATGAGGAGATCCAGGAAAGGGCCAGGTCAGAGATGCCAAGGGATGAAAGCGTATCTAACAGGAGGGAATGGTCGACTGTGTCAAAGGCAGAGGAGAGGTCGAGGAGTAGGAAGACAGAATAGTGACGTTTGGTTTTGGCAGTTAGAAGGTCGTTAGTGACCTTGGTTAGGGCAGTTTCTGTGGAGTGATGGGGTCTGAAACCTGAATGTAGTCTGTCAAAGAGCACATTGGACGAGAGATAGGAGGACAGTTCAGAGCGGATGTGTTGCTCCAGCAGTTTAGAGGCGTATGGGAGCAGTGAGATGTGGCGATAGTTGGCTGGAGAGGATGGGTCGAGGGAGGGTTTCTTAAGTATAGGGGTGACGGTAGCATGTTTGAAGGTGGAAGGGAAGGATACATTGGTTAGGGATAGGTTGAAGAGGTGGGTTAGGGCAGGAGTAATGACTTCAGAGAGTTTGGGGATGAGGTGTGACTGGATGGGGTCAAGCGCGCAGAAGGTGAGGTGAGATTTAGATATTAGAGTGGAGAGGTTTTCATCAGTGACGGTGGAGAAACAGGTTAAAGATGAAGAGCACAGGACAGTTGGGTAGAGTGGTTGTCTGGGGTGTGGGGTGAGACTGTCTCTGATGGTGTCGATTTTGCTTTTGAAATAAGAGGCAAAGTCATCAGCTGTGATAAGTGATGTCGGAGGGTTCGCGGAGAATGGAGTTGAAGGTAGTGAATAGCTGTTTGGGGTTGCGGGATAGGGCAGATATTAGTGGCCACCACACATTGGCCATCTTTGTTAATGGCAGATCCTAGGATAAAAACAGCACCCTCTAGTGGTGAGGAGTAGAAGTGCAATAGTTCAAAGTGAGTAAAACTGCGGCCGCTGGTAGTAGATTAGAAGAATACATCAGGATTCTGACAGTTTGCAACCTGTGGTGAACCCTCTGTATTTGCTCTCATGAAGTCTTCTCTTTATGGTAGACTTAGATACTGATACACCTACTTCTTGAAGACTGTTCTTCACTTGAGTGGATGTTGTGGTTTTTCTTCACCATGGAAAAGGGTCTCTAGTACCATGTTTAGCCACCTCTAGCCTGGATACAAGATGAGATACAGTTGGGCATGGAGGCAAATAGGTTCCATATGGTATTCTGTGGTACTTTTGGCCAGAGATGTTGTAGCTAGGCCTGTAGATCCTGCACAATCATAGGGTACTGAAGCTGATTTCTCAGCTAGTCCTATAAATGCTTGATTGTTGATTAAACTGATGGCTAGATGGGCCAAGGAAGTGTTGCAATCTGGTGAAGACCTTCCAGGGAAAAAGTTCCTGTGTGTGTTTGGGAGCATTATCCTGCTGAAATCTCAGTTGTAACCCTTCACATGCCAGCAGATATCGCTGAATAAAGTTGCTTAAACCAGTTCGGAACAAACCAGATTCAACCCCAATTTTCCAAAGCAATTGATTTCTAATGCAAACATATTGTGGTTTGTCTTGAATGAACCTGTAAAATGGCTGTTGCCACAAGTGACATGAGAGAAAAGAGCATACAGGAGGAGAATTCTATAGTCTGTATCACCTAGGCGGATTTATGGCATCACAATCATGAGGCCACAATGATTATGTCATATACCGTAAGTTGTGAGAAGGCACAGTGCTGGAAGTCTCCCCCTCTGCGAAAGCAGACACTGCCTGCGAGGTCCTACAAGCCACGCTGAGCCATTTACAGTCACAGCACCCCCAGGCCCTCCTTCTTGTGTCTGGCGATTTCAACCACGCCTCTCCATCATCCACACTTCCCAGTTTCACACAGTATGTAACCTGCCACACAAGAGACAACAAAACACTGGACTTGTTCTTTGCCAACGTGAGGGAGGCATATAACTCATCAGCCCTACCGCCCCTAGGAAGATCGGATCACAACCTAGTACATCTCCGACCTGTGTACAAGCCACTTGTACATAGAGAACCAGCTGTCACCCGCACAGTGAGGATATGGTCCGAGGAGAGTGATGAGGCTCTGAGGGATTGTTTTGACACAACCGCATGGGAAGTTTTGCAGGATTCGTATGGAGAAGATATAGAAGGACTCACACACTGCATAACGGACTACATTAATTTTTGTGTGGACAACACAGTACCCACAAAAGTGGTGAGGTGCTTCTCCAACAACAAACCATGGATTAACTCTGATATAAAAACACTACTTAAGGAGAAAAAGATGGCATTCAGGACAAGAGATAAGGAGGGGTTGAGGGAAGTACAAAAGGAGCTGAGGCATCAAATCAGGCAAGGAAAAGCCAGTTATAAGGAAAAAAATGGAAAAGCAAATGGAAAGAAAAGACATAAGGGGGGTCTGGGAGGGGCTTAAGACAATTTCGGGTCATAAACAGTCTGTCTGCCAGATTGAGGCAGATTTTAATTGGCTTAATGAACTAAACCTATTCTTCAACAGATTTGATCACACACCAGCTCCTCCCACCCCAGCATGTCCTTCAGCTCCCCTCACCACAATGACTTCACCCCATTCACCCCATGTGGCTACTTCCCAACAGACCAGTAAATCCAGAAATCTGTCTTTATCTGACCACAGTCTGACCTTCACACGGGCCCAGGTGAGGAAGGAGATGAAAAAGATCAATGCGAGGAAAGCCGCAGGGCCAGATGACAACAGTCCAAGGCTAATTAAGACTTGTTGGGAACCAGCTGTGTGGTATAATTACATATATGTATAATATGAGCCTGAGGCAGGAAATGGTCCCTGAATTATGGAAATCTTCTTGTGTGGTACCAGTTCCAAAGAAACCTCACCCTATGGACCTCAACGACTACAGACCTGTAGCACTGACATCCCACTTGATGAAGATCTTAGAGAGATTGGTTCTCATACATCTTCGCCCTCTAGTGAGCCCCGCTATGGACCCTCTCCAGTTTGCTTATCGACCGTGCATAGGGGTAGATGATGCCATCATCCACCTTCTGCACAGGGCTCTGTCTCACCTGGAAAAACCAGGGAACACGGTGAGAATAATGTTCTTTGATTTCTCCAGTGCTTTTAACACCATACAGCCCAGGTTACTGAGACACAAGCTGGGCCTTGCTGGAGTGGACCACCACCTCTCCAACTGGATCCTAGACTACCTCACAAATCGACCTCAATACGTGAGAGCCCAAGACTGTGTGTCAGGTACCATGATCTGTAATACGGGGGCACCTCAGGGTACGGTTCTCGCCCCTTTCCTCTTCACACTGTACACTGCTGATTTTAGGTGCAACTCATCTAGCTGCTACCTACAGAAGTATTCTGATGACTCTGCAATAGTAGGCCTCATCACAGACGATGATGACAGGGAGTACAGAGAACTGAACCGATTTTTTGTGGACTGGTGCCACCAGAACCACCTGAAGATTAACGCGGGGAAGACCAAGGAGATGGTGGTGGACTTCCGTAAAGGCAGATGCCCTCCAAAACCAGTGGACATCCTGGGGACGGGCATCGAGATTGTGAACACCTATAAGTACCTGGGTTTGCTCCTTAATAATAAGCTGGACTGGGCAGATCATATGGAGGCCCTGTACAGGAAGGGCCACAGCAGGCTCTACCTGCTTAGGAAGCTGAGAGCCTTTGGAATCCGGGGGGCACTTCTTCGGACTTTCTTCAACTCGGTAGTGGCATCAGCCATCTTCTTTGGAGTGGCCTGCTGGGGGAGCAGCATATCAACCAGGGACAGAAATAAACTTGACAAGCTGATTAGAAGGGCCAGCTCTGTCCTGGGGAGCCCACTGTCCGTGGTGAGCTCCATGCAGAAGAAGAAGTCCCATCCCATGCATGAGACTGTGATTGCGCTGGGCAGTACTGTCAGTGACCGACTGCTCCACCCTAGGTGTGAGAAGGAGCGCTATCGGAAGTCTTTCCTCCCCACCGCGGTTAGGCTGTACAACCAACACCGACCTAAGCGGAGATCATTACATACAGAGAACTGAAATATCTCTCTGCCTGTTAAATCCCCCCCCCCCCCTCTGCTACGTCCTATCTGTCTGTCTGCTATTAATGTAATGCCTCTCACCTTGGAACATTCCTGTACATGTTGTATTTGTATTTGTATCTGCTTATCTTATCTTATCTTATCTTTGCTGCTGTAACACACTGAATTTCCCCATTGTGGGACTATTAAAGGACTATTATTATTATTATTATCTTCCCAAGTTTCTTCATCTATGTACGGTGATAATCAATCTGATCCAGGTATTCAGTATACCTCAGCCCAGGTGTGAGGGCTTAGCTTGTTACTGGGCATAAAATTCTATAGAGCCTGCACTTCTGGGCTGACCCTGGTAGAGACAGTATGTGTCTGGGTTTGTGTGGTCTGGTGAGAAAAACTTACTGTTGTTTATGGTTTGTTTTCCTGAGTGGCTGGTAGTAAGCCACTCGTTTAGTGAGGGAAGTTTTTGTTTAGTTAGAGCCCAGCTTTGCCTGAAGTTAAGACAATATTTTATTTGTTTATTTTTTCAAAATAAAAACACAGGGGCAAAACCCTGTTTTCACCGGACGCTGTGTCCCTGTCTCTGACTGTTTGGGTTTGGGTAGCTGCAGATACTGAGCTAAATTCCCAAAGTATATAAGATAATGTACATAGACAAGAGACATATTGTAAGTTAGTTAGGGAAGAACACAGCCACTGCTGCTAGCAGTTCCAGCACAGTAATAGTGAAAAATATACTAACATTGCTGTACTACAGAATTTTAGGACTGGACTCTGAAGCATAGTTTAGTCAGATTTATTTAATTTTATACCACTGGAGAGGTAGAGAGATCATAGGAGTCTGTATTATGCATACTGACTAGGTCACCCTTTCAGTACCAAATCAAATTTTATTAAGAATTTTTTTCGCAATAGAGTTTTTTTTTTTTTTTTTAGCACAGTGTCAGAACCGTCATCAGTATTCCACTGTAGTCTATGATTATACATTGAGTGTCTTATGTTAGTTTGATTGGTCAGATCACCCTTTGAGTGCCAAGTCTCATTTTGTTCAGCATTTTTTTGGCAATATGGACTTAAAAAAATACAAACAGTATCAGAATTGCATCCCTTACTGCTTCAAACTGATATGGCTGCAACACACAGTAGGGCATTAGATTACGTTACACACAGTAGGACATTAGATTACATTAGACATTACATTACATTAGATTGATTGGCCAGGTAACCGTTTAAGCGCTAAATCTCAGTTTGATAAGCATTGATTTGATTTGTCACTCACTGTTTTAATTTAGTCTGACTGTGATGCACTGTCTTACTTTAGTTTGACTGGTCAGGTCAACCTGAGAGTGCCAAATCTATTGATTTTTTTTTTTTTTTTTTTTTTTTTTTGCTATAAAACCAGATATTCAGTCATTTGAAGTAACTATCCCCTTTTGCAAATGCTACAGTTTGACATACTGCATAGAGTACAGGTGTACAGAACAGACTCTCCCTGTCAATGTTTAGTTAGAGCACTGCTAGTGAGAACTTTACAGCCTGTTTTCTCTTAAAAGAATGTTAGATAAGTTAGTTAAGTATATTACAAAATTGTTTACCAAACACCCCTGACACAATAACAAAAAAATTAAAATAAAATGGAAGTAACACTTTTTTTGCAATATTTACATTCACCTTTTCAATGCATTCAAGCATTCAGTCTTCACACGCAGGCACTTTTGGCCTTTTCTAGGGTCATATCTGAGACCTGCTATTGGGCCTCATTATTTACCTGAGGCATTCCAATGTCATGATGGTTTGAACTAAGGTCTCAGTGGTAACCCCAGGGTGTGTGACTTTGGAGAAGATACCAGAAGATGCAGCAAAAGACTGCAAGAAAGACTTCTAGGAGAGGTGAGAAAAGTTGAGTATCTATGTATTTTATTTTTTTTCACATCTCTCCTGAGCTTCCCTGAGCCTCCAAAGTCTAAAATGGTTTGAAGGTGATGATTTTGGAAAATCCATAATGAACCTGAAACATTTCAAGGTGGGAATTATGAAGGTATGCAAAAGCATATATATCCCATAAGCATGATGAGTTAGAACAAAGTGTCAAGGAAGACAATGACATTGAAGATGATTTTGTGACTTACAGGTGATGTCTGTGACTAATCCTTCACATTTCCCTTCTCTTCCCTCTGGACCGCCACGACCACTTCTTCCAGCTGTGACTTGTCTCTGTAAAGTTTGCAACACAGACATCTTTGGCTCCTCACTTTTCCAGGCATCCGACCCACATTGTCCTCACCTACACAAAGCCCCCATTCTGCTGCTATCCCCAATTATAAAATATGTGATATAATAATGAATAATACTCCCAAGTGCATCTTTATATTAATAATGTCCATGTGTACCCTGTATAAATAGTGCCCCTTATTAATAATACCCCAGGTGTTAACTAATTAAAAGGTTTTCCAGGTCATTAATAAACTAATCAGTGGGGTTCAAAAACCCAGGACCCCCACTGAACAGCTGTTTGAATGGTACCTGTGTAAGCGCCGTGACCGCTTCTCTGTTTACATAGTGTAATTCATCTCATAGCGGCCATGTAATGTAACTACAGCCTCATCCTGTACATGTCTACAGTATGTGACAAGGCTACAATTACATCACACAGTCACTATAAACAGACAGCGTATAATATAAACAGGTGCCATAGCCCATGTTTATAGCGCCCCATTTACACACACTATAATGTTCCACAGCAGCCCCTGCACACACAGTATTACACAGTCTTATGGCCCGCAGCGGCCCCTGCACATGGTATTATGCTCCATAGTGGCCCCTGCTCACGGTATTATTCCCCGCATTGGCCACTGCACACGGTATTATGTTCCACAGCAACTCCTGCACACAGTTTTATGCCCCGCTATGGACCCTCTCCAGTTTGCTTATCGACCGGGCATTGGGGTAGATGATGCCATCATCCACCTTCTGCACAGGGCTCTGTCTCACCTGGAAAAACCAGGGAACACGGTGAGAATAATGTTCTTTGATTTCTCCAGTCCTTTTAACACCATACAGCCCAGGTTACTGAGAGACAAGCTGGGCCTTGCTGGAGTGAACCACCACCTCGCCAACTGGATCCTAGACTACCTCACAAATCGACCTCAATATGTGAGAGCCCAAGACTGTGTGTCAGGTACCATGATCTGTAATATGGGGGCACCTCAGGGTACGGTTCTCGCCCCTTTCCTCTTCACACTGTACACTGCTGATTTTAGGTGCAACTCATCTAGCTGCTACCTACAGAAGTATTCTGACGACTCTGCAATAGTAGGCCTCATCACAGACGATGATGACAGGGAGTACAGAGAACTGAACCGTTTTTTTGTGGACTCGTGCCACCAGAACCACCTGAAGATTAACGCGGGGAAGACCAAGGAGATGGTGGTGGACTTCCGTAAAGGCAGATGCCCTCCAAAACCAGTGGACATCCTGGGGACGGGCATCAAGATTGTGAACACCTATAAGTACCTGGGTTTGCTCCTTAATAATAAGCTGGACTGGGCAGATCATATGGAGGCCCTGTACAGGAAGGGCCACAGCAGGCTCTACCTGCTTAGGAAGCTGAGAGCCTTTGGAATCCGGGGGGCACTTCTTCGGACTTTCTTCAACTCGGTAGTGGCATCAGCCATCTTCTTTGGAGTGGCCTGCTGGGGGAGCAGCATATCAACCAGGGACAGAAATAAACTTGACAAGCTGATTAGAAGGGCCAGCTCTGTCCTGGGGAGCCCACTGGACCCAGTGCAGGTGGTGGGTGACAGAAGGATACTGTCCGTGGTGAGCTCCATGCAGAAGAAGAATTCCCATCCCATGCATGAGACTGTGATTGCGCTGGGCAGTACTGTCAGTGACCGACTGCTCCACCCTAGGTGTGAGAAGGAGCGCTATCGGAAGTCTTTCCTCCCCACCGCGGTTAGGCTGTACAACCAACACCGACCTAAGCGGAGATCATTACATACAGAGAACTGAAATATCTCTCTGCCTGTTAAATCCCCCCCCCCCCCCTGCTACGTCCTATCTGTCTGTCTGCTATTAATGTAATGCCTCTCACCTTGGAACATTCCTGTACATGTTGTATTTGTATTTGTATCTGCTTATCTTATCTTATCTTATCTTTGCTGCTGTAACACACTGAATTTCCCCATTGTGGGACTATTAAAGGACTATTATTATTATTATTATTATTATTATTATTATCTTCCCAAGTTTCTTCATCTATGTATGGTGATAATCAATCTGGTCCAGGTATTCAGTATACCTCAGCCCAGGTGTGAGGGCTTAGCTTGTTACTGGGCCATAAAATTCTATAGAGCCTGCACTTCTGGGCTGACCCTGGTAGAGACAGTATGTGTCTGGGTTTGTGTGGTCTGGTGAGAAAAACTTACTGTTGTTTATGGTTTGTTTTCCTGAGTGGCTGGTAGTAAGCCACTCGTATAATGAGGGAAGTTTTTGTTTAGTTAGAGCCCAGCTTTGCCTGAAGTTAAGACAATATTTTATTTGTTTATTTTTTCAAAATAAAAACACAGGGGCAAAACCCTGTTTTCACCGGACTGATTGGGTTTGGGTAGCAGATAAGAATTGGGAACTGGGTCAGGGTGAGAATATGACATCAAGGAAGAGGGTGTTGGCAGAGGTGATAGTAACAGTTCAAGCCAATATGACTTCTTCAAAGTCTGTAGTTGCCACTTGCCACTGAAACACTGTTGATGCTGGCTTAATAGCAACAAAATAAATCAGAATAACCCCACTGATTTTTTCCAAAACCAACTCCATGTTGGTTCAGCTTTCTTCACTTAAAAAGGGATATATATTTTATTATTATTATTATTATTATTATTATTATTATTATTATTTGTAATTCTGAGAATGTTTTCTTTCATAATACATTATACTTCATGTCAGTGTTAAATTTTGGTCGATATGTTGTTTGTTTAATTATGAAAAATAGGAAATTTGCTGAAAACTTGGAAAAAATGCAGTTTTCAAACTTTGAAATTGCATGCATTTCATATAGATAGTCATACTACCCAAATTAGTTCATAAATATAATTTACCATATCTCTTCTTTATATTAGCATCAAACTTTAAAACTTGTTTTTCAAAGGACCACTTCAGTTCTGAAGGGGTTTTGAAAGGCCTCTGTAATAGCAATCCCCATAAATCACCCCATTCTCAAAACTACTGTAGAATTTACACATTCACAAGGGGTTAAAACAGAAAATCAATCTGTTATGCAATGTCTCCCGTGCATGAAATTCTGGCACATATAGATGTAAACTGATGTATGGGCAGACAGTAGCACACCAAAGGAAAGGAGTGCTATTGAGATTTTGGAGGGTAGATTTTACTGCAATCATTTTCCCCAAAGGTCCCACATGTAGATGTAGACTGCTGTATGGACACACAGTAGGACAGAACTCTTTTTGGAGGGCAGATTTTGCTTTAATACTTTTCAGGTACCATGTCCCATTTACAGAGCCCCCAAGGTTCCAAAACAGTGGAAACCCCGAAAATATGACTACCATTTTGTAATCTAGACCCCTCAAGGAATTTATCATGGGGTATAGTGAGCATTTGGACCCTACAGGTATTACATTAATTTATTTTCCAGAAATTGATGCACAACTGAGGTTGAAAGGTAAATCTGTGCAGAGTACATCACGGTACAAAGGGGTGATATAACAAGTAAGTTCTGGTCATCCCAAACTTCTTCCATTTAAGGATTATGGAGACCACTGTGCTCTTAGGAACCTTGAGTGCTCCAGAAATTCTTTTGTAACCTTGGCCAGATCTGTGACTTGCCACAATTCTGTCTCTGAGCTCTTTGGGCAGTTCCTTTGACCTCATGATTCTCATTTGCTCTGACATGCACTGGGAGCTGTGAGGTCTTATATAGACAGGTGTGTACCTTTCCTAATAAAGTCCAATCAATTTAATTAAACACAGCTGGACTTCAATGAAGGAGTAGAACCACCTCAAGGGGGATCAGAAGGAAATGGACAGTATGTGAGTTAAATATGAGTGTCACAGCAAAGGGTCTGAATACTTATGACCATGTGATATTTCAGTTTTTCTTTTTTAATAAATTTGCAAAAATATCTACATTTCTGTTTTTTTTTTCTGTCAAGATGGGGTGATGAGTGTACATTAATGAGAAATAAAATGAACTTTTTTGCTTTTAGCAAATGGCTGCAATGAAACAAAGAGTGAAAAATTTAAAGGGGTCTGAATACTTTCCGTACCCACTGTAGACTTCTATAAGTAGAAATGAGAGTATTAGAAAAAAAAAACATGCAGCAAAAAAAAATTGAGCAAAGGTCCAATCAGTATCTTATGTCCCTGGTCAGAGCTGCTAATACAGGGATACAAAAAAAAATGAGAGTGGGATAAATTATTTTTTTTTTAAAAACTCCCCAAAATGGGTCTGGTGCTGATTAGGGAGGGAGTGATGCGAACAGGGCAGGTACGGTCAATTTGAACTGCCTGCTGCGGCTGCAATTGGTCGGTCTATACAGTCCAACCAATTGCAGCGATGGAAGGTTGGTACCACTGTATGCTCCCCTTTATCATCCACAGTGATTGGTGCCATGTATAGCACTAATCACTGCTGAATACTAGATTACCTGCTTGCACAGATGTTTGACGTTGAACCAACATATATCTGGTATTCATCTCATTTTTATTATTTATTATTCCGCCTAGATCTGTGTGTCTGTGGCCTTTTCCTTCAGTCACTCAACATTGTCTTCAAGTGCCTTACATGTGACCACAAGCTTATTGTGAGCCTTTGAAAACTCCTCCATTTTGAGTTCAATATGATTAGTGCAGATGCCAATAGCTTGTATATTAGATTTGATCTTTCTAATTAAAGATATGACACTTTGATTAATGTCATTTTGTAGTACCACAAGCAGTTCTTTAAGTGTATCCTAAGTTAACAGATTCCCATTGCAAGGAAAAGAAAAGATCATATTGCAGATTCGCAGCGATAGGGAGCAGGATGGACTCCCCTTTGATGGTTTTTGGGTATAGCACCTTTGTTCATCGGGGAGGTATTGGGCGATTGCCCTGCACTGCACTTGTTACTATCTGTTATCCCTCCATCATGAAGAGGTATGTGCGTGGTATTAACAGGGTCAACCATAGAGTCAGACTGGCATGGTGACGAAGCAACCCTTAGGAAGCAGAAAATGCAAGAAAGCCCTGCGAGATAGAGTCCTCCAATGAAGCACTCTGAAGGCCAGAGTATTCTGTAAGCTTTCTAGTAAGTGATTTGGTTCTTCATTGATTTGGTTCTTCATTTATCTATAGTGAAAACAAAGAACAATCATTCTGCTATTTGGTATGGGTGAAACCTCCCTGAAAGAAATAAGTAAAACAGTAAGTTCAATGAAATCAGTATACATTTTATTGAAATATAACATATAAAGACAATCAGGTTAAAAAGGAGTATGTCATAGGTATATAGGGATGTCACAGGAGGAGTAAAAACCACATAGAAAAAAATCACATAATCATAGTCTACATAGTGGACAATGTCACACATTTAGGGCAATGACTGTAAAGGCAGAAATGGCACTTGAAAATGCTTACTAAATAAACCATATATTTCTCACAATCAAAGGAACTTCATGCCTCCCAAGAGAAAATATAGTAGCACAAATCAATACAAGACAACATAATACACATAAGTCAAAGCCAAGAATATGGATGCATTACCTGTGCCATTTCCTCCCTCTACCTAGAACAACACTGACCCTAATATGTGTATGGGTGATGAATTCTTCTGGGGTTGGCGCTATCACAGATAGCCAATAAGTGCTCTTACCTGTGCAAAATAATCCGTGTATGTGGACCAGGTAACCATGCTTTCGTTACTCTCCATAAAACTGCTGAGGCAGATATCCGGCACTCTGGAAGTGACATCATCAGGACATGTCACCCTGAAGCAGCTGGGCTAGACAAGTAGTGGCGTTGGATGGAGAATCACAGAGATCCTATGGCGTATGCATGCATAAGTCCACACAGCAAGGCAGCCATCATTATAACTGGCAAAATCAAAGATCTGTAAACCAATGTATAGAAAATTATATAACGATGTATCAACAGTGATTAACATGAAAAATATGACATGTTTATGTTACATCCCACATAAATAGATGTATAATGAAGTGGAAATTAGTGAAGTAAATATTGTACAATGGATGCAACTGCATAAAAACATATAATGTGCAAAAGATCAAAATGAGAAAAAATAATGAATATATACTAATGAATAAAGATGATAAATATAAACTATAATAATTAGAGTGCATGATGTATATATGAGCAATAATCAAAGTGCATACGAAAATGTACAATACATGAAGTGCAAGGGTAAATAAAGAGTGATGTAATGCATGTAAAGTGAATAAATACAGGGAAAAAAAACACAACTCCAGATGTCAATAAGCCAACACCGTCCTTGTAACGCAAATAATAAGATGAGGCAACCTCCTGGAAACTCATCCAGAAGAATTATAAGAATTATTCAATAAAATGGCATCTTACAAACCTTGAAAAAATATAAAAGAACAACAGCTAACTCACACAAATAAAATCATGATGGAGTGGGGAAACAGCATGGGTAATGTGTCCATATTCTTGACTTTGGCCTATGTGTATTATGTTGTCTTATATTGATTTGTGCTACTACATTTTCTCTTAGGATGCTTGAAGTTCCTTTTATTGTGAGAGAAATATGGTTTATATAATAAGCATTTAACATGTACCATTCCTCCCTTTATGGTCATTGCCCTAAATGTGTGACATTGTCTAGCATGTGGAATATGATTATGTGAGTTACATTGTGTGGTTTCCCCCCCCCCCACCTTGACACGTGCGAATACATATTTTTTTTTTAACTTGATCGTTTTTATAATTATATTTATAAAATGTATACTGATTTTATTTATCTTGCTGTTATCCTTAGTTTTTTCTGTGAGGTTTCATAGTATTTCTGAGTAGCTTTAAGTGTGAGTGACAGTTACCCATATGTTGGAAGTGTTATGGTATATATTGATTTGGGCCTTCTCTTTCTAATATCTTATTGGCAATCTCATATTCATCTTGTGCTGTATTTTTCACAGAGGCTCAGACAGTCACTATTATGGATTGTTTGGATCAGGTTTTTAAGAATATTTATTCTGAAAACGACAGTACAAAAGCATGTCTCCATTTGGAAAATACTCCTGCGCAGGCGTCTTTCAACTCGAAAATGGAGAAAGAGTTTGATTATTGGGAGGAGATTTAGCAGATTAAAACAAAAATTATCTTATGTGACTAAGGACACACAACAAAGTATATTTACAAATTGAGGAAAAAATTGGTCTCCCCAGAATTTAGCAAGTTTTCTTCATTGCATCATTGACCTCTCACAGTGATATCAGTGATACGCCGATGAGATACAAGAGGAAGATGGATTGTGAACTTCCAAATAAACGAAAATCGATTACTTGTGGGAATACACACACCGATAACCAATTAAAGGTACTTAATTTATCTACACAAAATGTTTTGGAAGCTGAAATTTCCCTTTTAACTAGAGGTTTGACATTTTCTCCATGTGCATCTTTTGTTTTCTTTTCCATAGTAAATGATCTACATATGTTTGGTTGGTCATTGATTTTTAAGAAGTGGCATCATGACCATGATAAGAATCAAATGTTTCCAAATGAGGCAGAAAGATCAGCTGTATGCATTTTGGAAGAATGACTTGATGAGCCGGAATCCACACAGGTATGTAAGATGCCAGATGTGATCCCTAAGAAATCCCTAAAGTCTCCATCCTTGTCGGTGTGTCATCCGGTGGAACTTTTTGTCAAAACTGTTGGTGAAGAATTTTCTAAATTACCATCTGTAATTTGGAATGATAACTTATCAAAGGAGGAAGAAATCTGTCTGAAAAAATTACAAGGACTACATGATTTGTTTTTTAGGCTCACGGACAAGGGCGGTAATATCATCATTTAGTCTAATGAAATGCATGAGGCAGAGGCCTATGGGCAGTTGTGTGATAAGAAATGTCACCAATGTCTTACGTATGATCCTATTTCTTCTTTTCTAAACAGCTAAAGGAGATTCTACATCATGCAGTAATGAATGGGTAAATTACTAAACAATTCTCTGATACACTTGTGGTACCAGAGTCAACCATATCAACCCTATATCTACTTCTGAAGATCCTCAAAGGTAGGACAATTTTATCTAGATGTGGTAGTCTGACAGAAAATGACAAGATATATCAACCACCATCTGAAACCCATTGTCATATGCTTACCATTGTATATACAGGGTACCTCTGACTTGCTGTGTAAGTTGGAAGGGATACACATATTGTTTATTAGTTATTTGTGATGTTGGGTCCAGTGGCGTAACTAGGAATGGCTGGGCCCCAAGGCGAACATTTGACATGGGGCCCCCCCCAGCCGCCGCCCCCAACCCCCCCAAACCGCCACCCCCAACCCCCCCCACACACAAACCGCATTCCTGCGCACACTATTATGCCCCATAGTGGCCCCTGCACACGGTATTATGCCCCATAGTGGCCCCTGCACACGGTATTATGCCCCATAGTGGCCCCTGCACACGGTATTATGTCCCATAGTGGCCCCTGGACACGATATTATGCAGCATAGTGGCCCCTGCACACAATATTATGCCCCATAGTGGCCCCTGCACACAGTAGTTTGCCCCATAGTGGCCCCAGCACACAGTAGTTTGCCCCATAGTGGCCCCGACACACAGTAGTTTGCCCCATAGTGGCCCCTGCACACAGTAGTTTGCCCCATAGTGGCCCCTGCACACAGTAGTTTGCCCCATAGTGGCCCCTGCACACAGTAGTTTGCCCCATAGTGGCCCCTGCACACAGTAGTTTGCCCCATAGTGGCCCCTGCACACGGTATTATGTCCCATAGTGGCCCCTGGACACGATATTATGCAGCATAGTGGCCCCTGCACACAATATTATGCCCCATAGTGGCCCCTGCACACAGTAGTTTGCCCCATAGTGGCTCCAGCACACAGTAGTTTGCCCCATAGTGGCCCCGACACACAGTAGTTTGCCCCATAGTGGCCCCAGCACACAGTAGTTTGCCCCATAGTGGCCCCTGCACACAGTAGTTTGCCCCATAGTGGCCCCTGCACACAGTAGTTTGCCCCATAGTGGCCCCTGCACACAGTAGTTTGCCCCATAGTGGCCCCTGCACACAGTAGTTTGCCCCATAGTGGCCCCTGCACACAGTATTATGCCCCATAGTGGACCACCCATGAACGATTATTATACTCTGGGGTCTTTTCAGACCCCAGAGTATAATGATCGGAGACCCAGGGGAGGATAGAAACATAGAAAACACTGCAACTTACCTCTTCCTCGCTCCGGTGCACTCCCGTTCTCTACTTCGGCCATCTTCAATGTCGGACCGGATCTCGCGCGATCCAGGCCGGCGTCGCAACGCATAATGACATCGGCTGACGTCTGGGACGTCACCAAACAGGCCCGAAGCCTGCGGAGCGGCAGAGAGGTGAGTTACAGTGTTTTTTATGTTCGCTCACCTCCCCTGGGCCCCCGATCGTTATACTCCGGGGTCTCAAAAGACCCCCGAGTATAACGATAGCAGTGATTGTGAGGTTCGCGGTAGCGACTGCCACAGGGCTCCGGGCCCCGTAATGTTCCGGGCCCTGTGGCAGTCGCTACCACTGCTACCCCGGTAGTTACGCCCCTGGTTGGGTCATTATACACAAACATCCAAAATGAGGATGCTGTGAAAGCATGTTCTTTTTTTCTTGGTATGAGTAATATGGCTCCACCTTTAGTTGACTTGTTAATTACCTTATTGGATTTTACAATAAACACAATTTTTTTTCACCTTTAATAGGTCCCTCTACCTACAGCTCCAGGTTACAGCAATGAGGGTGACATGTGCCCCCTCATATGCAAATTTTTTCCTGGGGCTGTGGGAGAGGGAACTATTAATGTCAAACAGGGGTACTGAAATGGATGGGATTCTTTTGGGCCCAGTACATTTATACCATACTCCTGGTCTGGAATGGTACTGAAATGGATGGGACTCTTTTGGGCCCGGTACATTGATGATATACTCCTGATCTGGCATGGTTCACAGGATGAAGTAGCAGAATTTTTTGGACAGTTTAATAACAATACACGTAACATACATCTCATACAAGCTGACACTATGTGTATTGTATTTCTTGATGTGTTGATACGAGTGGATGCTTATGGATTCTTACAGATAGATATGTATCATAAAGATACTGCGGTCAACTCTTTGCTCCAACAAACTAGCTGTGAAGAATAAGGGGAGACTTATTAAAAACTACCATTCTCAGTGAGGAAGCAATGTGGCAATGTATTGCTAAGTTTTGGCCTCTATTAAAATTGGATCCAATAGTGGCTCAATATGTGGATTTTCATCCAATTTATAACAGTAAGATGCTCAAAAAATCCTGGAGATCATCTATTAATGTCCTAAGTGGGGCTCAGATCCATGTGGAAAATGTTGAGTCTATTCTAACATGGAGAGAGCCATAACATTTCAAAATTCAGATGGCTTAAGAGCCTATTCCATCACTTATCATATTACATAAATGACTAGATATGTGATTTATTATGCCATCTGTTCATGTCCCAAAGTGTATGTGGGCCTCACTATTATAAAATTGTGTGTCTGTGTGGGGGGACATGTGTGGGACATTATTTTTGCAAAGGAGACTAATGAATTGGAAATGCTCAAGACCATTTCCAGACATTTTAAAACATGTCATGATTGTGATCCTATTTGTTTAAAGATACAAGGTATTGATTGTATTCCTCAGAGTATTAGGGGTGAGAATATTGGGAAATGTTTAGCGCAATGTGAGGTTCACTGAATACAGACTCTTGGGAGTCCCAAAGACTTAAAGGGGTTTTCCGGGCAAAAAATGTTTTTTTAAGAAATGTCTGTTAGTGCTATTAATGCGTTAATAAATGCACCCATATACCTTTAGCAGTGTTTTGAGTGATTTCTGGGAGTTTCAGGGAGCTCCTGTTTTTGTTTACATGCCTCAGCTTCCTGCTATGTAACTTCCTCACTAACCCCTCTCACCTCACTTCCCCCTCCTTCCTCACTCCCCCCCTCCTTCCTCACTTTCCCCTTGTCTCGCTAGCTATTCCGCCCTTCCCTACCTACTCAGCCCAACCCTCACACTTCTTCGGCGAGACGGCTCCTCCTCCTGTACTGATTCTGTGTGTGTGTGCTCTTCTCCATTGCTGCTCTGTTCTCTGCAGCGATGATCCACCTCTAGCGCGCATGCATGGATGTTCAGTGTTGGTGAATTATCGACAGCAGTGCACACAGCGCTTTCCGTTTCCGGAAATGGGGAGACAGATCATCCCCGGATAATCACAAAATGTCCCCGGGGCGGTCATGTGGGTAAATATACATTTTTGATTAATGATGTTATTTAGAAAGTAGGAGGGGGGAGGGTGTTTAGATTAGTGTAGGAATTTCCAGTTATCCCGGACAACCCCTTTAACTGAAGTTTTGCTCAATTTCTCTCAATTCTAGTGTGTTTTAAACAATAAAAGTTTCTTTGCCTTATTTTATTTTTTATCATGATTGTATTTGTGTGTGTAACTTGTTCTTTTATATTTTTTCAAGGTTTATACAATGCCATCTTTTGAATAATTCTTCTAGATGACTTTCCTGAAAGTTGCCTCATCATATTATTTTTCTTACAAGGACGGCTTGGCTTATTGACATCTGGAGTTTTTTTTATTATTATTTATTTATTCATTTTACATGTATTATACCACTCTTAATTATTTACCCTTGCACTTCATGTATTGTACATTTTTGTATACACTTTGATTATTATTCACATCAGTAGTGAACCTAGCCTCTTTGCTGCCTGAGGCGGACTATAGAATGAGGCCCCCCCTCCAAAAAAAAATTGAGTTTCCATGCTACTAGCTTCACACCCTGTTATCGTCGCACAATATACACAATACACAAAGTTATAAAACAGTTTTTAAGAATTCTTCTTCCGGTATTACTTCAGTATCAGATCAACAACACGGCATTAACAATGACAATAATTTCACACATCTTCTGCTTGGTGGATGGATGAGCCCACGTGGCCCCCATTCTCTATAATAGGAGCGCCGCAGATAGCTGAGTACTGGACTTCGGCTATCTTTGGCACCCTATTGAAGTGAATGAGAGCACGCGGGTTCGTCCATCCACCAAGTGACACACCTATATATGGCTGCGGTCAGTCTGAATTCCCACCCAGTGGAGGGAAAAACCCAACTCAGGCTCAGTGGGGGCTCAGCAGACAGACCCCCATCAATCAGGTATTTATCCTCTATCATTTAGGTGAATACAGGGCAGTAACATTTTGTGACTTACAAGTGACGTCTCTGACTAACCTTCACATTTCCCTCTCTTCCCTCTGGACCGCCATGACCACTTCTTCCAGCTGTGACTTGTCTCTGTAAAGTTTACAACACAGACATCTTTGGCTCCTCACTTTTCCAGGCACCGACCCACATTGTCCTCACCTACACAAAGCCCCCATCCTGCTGCTACGCCAATTATAAAATATATGATATAACCCCCCATAATGAACAATACCCCAAGTGCATATTTATATTAATAATGTCCATGTCTAAGTGACATGAACGCTTCTCTGTTTACATAGTGTCATTCATCTCGTAGCGGCCATGTAATGTAACTACAGCCTCGTCCTATACACGTCTATGTGACAAGGCTGGAATTACATCACATGGTCACTATAAACAGACAGCGTGTGATACAAACAGGCGCCATAGCCTCTGTTTATACCGCTGCATTTACACACACTATAATGTTCCACAGAAGCCCCTGCACACACTATTACGGCCCGCAGCGGTCCCTGCACATGGTATTATGCCCATAGTGGCCCCTGCACACAGTATTATGCTCCATATTGGCCCTTGCACACGGTACTAAGCTCCATAGTGGCCCCTGCACACAGTATTATGCTCCCTAGTGGCACCTGCACACGGTATTATGCCCCATAGTTACCCCTGCACTTGTATTATGCTCCCTAGTGGCCCCTGCACACGGTATTATGCTCCCTAGTGGCCCCTGCACACGGTATTGTGCTCCATAGTGGCCCCTGAACACGATATTATGCTCCATATTGGCCCCTGCAAATGATATTATGCCCCATAGTGCCCCCTGCACCGGTATTATGCTCTATATTGGCCCTTGCACACAATATTATGCTCCCTAGTGGCCCCTGTGCATGGTATTATGCCTCATAGTTGCCCCTGCACTTGTATTATGCTCCATATTGGCCCCTGCACACGGTATTATGCTCCCTAGAGGCCCCTGCACACGGTATTATGCTCCATAGTAGCCTGCACTTGTATTATGCTCCCTAGTGGCCCCTGCACACGGTATTATGCTCCATATTGGCCCCTGCACACGGTATTCTGCTCCATAGTGGCCCCTGCACACGGTATTATGCTCCCTAGTGGCCCTTGCACACAGTATTATGCTCCATAGTGGCCCCTGCACTTGTATTATGCTCCATAGTGGCCCCTGCACTTGTATTATGCTCCCTAGTGGCCCGTGCACTTGTATTATGCTCACTAGTGGCCCCTGCACTTGTATTATGCTCCATTATGGCCCCTGCACACTGTATTATGCTCCATAGTGGCCCCTGCAC
The DNA here is from genome assembly GCA_947044405.1 of Leptodactylus fallax. Taxonomy (NCBI): domain Eukaryota; kingdom Metazoa; phylum Chordata; class Amphibia; order Anura; family Leptodactylidae; genus Leptodactylus; species Leptodactylus fallax. Next base: position 9,068,519 of record CAMRHE010000003.1, read on the forward strand.
TGGTATTAGGCTCCATAGTGGCCCCGGCACACGGTATTATGCCCCATAGTTGCCCACCCATGAACTATTATTATACTCTGGGGTCTTTTCAGACCCCAGAGCATAATGATCGGAGACCCAGGGGAGCTGACAAACATAAAAACCACTGGTACTTACCTATCCTGGTCACCGGTGTACTTCAGGTAGCTTTCGGCCCTGTCTAATTGCGCACAGATGTCACGTGATCAGACCAGCGACGCGACCTGGTGACGTCACCAGAGCGCCCAAGCCTGCTCAGAATGACATCAGATCGCAGGAGAGGTGAGTAGCAATGGATTTTATCTTTATAACCTCCCCTGGGTCTTCGATTATTATACTCCGGGATCTGAAAAGACCGCAGAGTATAATAATAGTAGTATTTGAGGCCAGCGGCCTCACTTACCAATGCCCACGGCTGCTCACAGCAGCCTCGCTTCCTCCTTGTGCGTCCCATAGCAGAAAGGGAAGCGGAGGTGGCCACGAGCAGACGCCGGGTAGGGAAATAAATAGGCCATCACCTGCCTGGGTTACTCCAGCAGGTAACGGCCTATTTATATAAATAAAAAAACTTATCCTCACCTACCTCCCTTGATGGAGCCTCCTCTTGTCCGCGACGTCTGTGTCTCAGCGTAGGAGGTGCGATGACGTCATTGTATCGCCGCCTGTGCTGACATGTGACGTCTCATAAACCAGCCCAGGACAGGCCCCACTCAGAGTTGTTTTTTTTAAAGTGGCCTGTCCTGGGCTGGCTTACATTAGATAGTAAAAAATGCCACCCCACCAGACAGTGACGGACAGTGCCGCCTGAGGCGGCTGCCTCACTTCGCCTCATTAGCGGTGCGCCCCTGATTCACATATACAGTGCCTTGCGAAAGTATTCGGCCCCCTTGAACTTTTCAACCTTTTGCCACATTTCAGGCTTCAAACATAAGGATATAAAATTTAAATTTTTTGGTGAAGGATCAACAACAAGTGGGACACAATTGTGAAGTGGAACGAAATTTATTGGTTATTTTAAACTTTTGTAAAAAATAAAAAACTGAAAAGTGGGGCGTGCAATATTATTCGGCCCCTTTACTTTCAGTGCAGCAAACTCACTCCAGAAGTTCAGTGAGGATCTCTGAATGATCCAATGTTGTCCTAAATGACTGATGATGATAAATATAATTCCCCTGTGTGTATTCAAGTCTCTGTATAAATGCACCTGCTCTGTGATAGTCTCAGGTTTCTGTTTAAAGTGCAGAGAGCATCATGAAGACCAAGGAACACACCAGGCAGGTCCGTGATACTGTTGTGGAGAAGTTTAAAGCCGGATTTGGATACAAAAAGATTTCCCAAACTTTAAACATCCCAAGGAGCACTGTTCAGCAGGGACAGGGAAGATGGTTAAAATTGATGGGAAGATGGATGGAGCCAAATACAGGACCATTCTAGAAGAAAACCTGTTGGAGTCTGCAAAAGACCTGAGACTGGGACGGAGATTTATCTTCCAACAAGACAATGATCCCAAACATAAAGCAAAATCTACAATGGAATGGTTCACAAATAAACGTATCCAGGTGTTAGAATGGCCAAGTCAAAGTCCAGACCTGAATCCAATCGAGAATCTGTGGAAAGAGCTGAAAACTGCTGTTCACAAACGCTCTCCATCCAACCTCACTGAGCTCCAGCTGTTTTCCAAGGAAGAATGGGCAAGAATTTCAGTCTCTCGATGTGCAAAGCTGATAGAGACATACCCCAAGCGACTTGCAGCTGTAATCGCAGCAAAAGGTGGCGCTACAAAGTATTAACTTAAGGGGGCCGAATAATTTGGCATGCCCCACTTTTCAGTTTTTTATTTTTAAAATAAAATTTTAAAATTTTATATCCTTATGTTTGAAGCCTGAAATGTGGCAAAAGTTTGAAAAGTTCAAGGGGGCCGAATACTTTCGCAAGGCACTGTACATCATACACTCTAATTATTATTATTCATATTTATCTTCTTTATTCATTAGTATTTATTCATTATTTTTTCTCATTTAGATTTTTTGCACATTATACTGTACATTATTTATGCAATTGCATCAGTTGTACAGTATTTAAATAATAATTTATAATTAAATATTACTTTACTAAATTCCACTTGATCATATATCCATTTGTGTGGGATGTTTTTAAAGCCACTTCTTCACCTTTCAGCCAGGCACACTGCCACAAATATTTTCTCACAATAACAAACCTGTTACAAGTCCCCCAAAGGGGCTAATTTTGGAGAAACCATTACAGTTTCCATTATAACTGCATGTGGGTGTACAGGGAAACATCTTCCCTCAAATCAGGCTACTTTTTGGAGTATTTGTATGAAAATGTTTCAGTTTCTTTGGAAATTGAAAATTTGGGTCAAATGCAGTTCCTTACAAACCTATCTGTCATCATGTCATCAAGACTTTAGAGCTTAAATTGGCACTTATCTTTGAAACAGCATTGATTTTTCTGGAAGGAAAAATATCTATAATAATGTAATTGTAATTTACTTCTTTTAAATTAAATGACTGCTTACTCCAGAAAAAAAGAAATGGTCTCCCTTCCATCTGAATTGCTGATCACTGCCTGTCCCTAGTAGCAGATAGACAAGACAGATTGAAGAAGATAGGGACAGGTCTTTCCTTATCAGATGCATGCTCCCATCTGGCTGAGCCTCTATAGACTGCTGGGCAGTCTGCTATACTGGTTTCACACATTCACTCCTGCATTATATATCTCTGTTTGGGCTGTATCTACTCACTGCTGCTGTTACTAACTGTATTCATGCTAGAGCAATGTCAGCAGCATATACTTCTGAGTTGGTTGTATCTTCAGTCCCTGGTCTTCTTAGCCAAATTTGTCAAAAGTGCATATGCTGTATAAAAAGTTCAGTAACACGTAAATACAGCCCACATCGTAGTATATATACTGCTTCTTAGATTGATTCAGTATGCGTACAGTTCACTGCTGCTATGATTGCATTGGAAGAGAGGGGTCGCTCATTGGCTGGGGCTCAGGCATTTACCCCTGAACAGTCAGGGAAAAGATTGCCTTTGTCAATGTACTCCTGGCAAAGGTCCAGTCTAGGGACATGCCCACTGCCTTCCCGAGGACTGTAATTACAAATGCAGTCAAAATTTGCCTCACTAACGCCCTAAAATAAATCTTGGCATGCTGAAAATGGGTTCTCATGACACAGACACTTCTGCCAGAGCATCCTGTGAAGTTTCTGCATTATTCTTCCAAAATGTGGGTACACTTTAATGACAACCCGTCGTCATGAAAATATTGTCTAATCTGCAGTAAGCATGTTATAGAGCAGTAGTTGCTTTGCAGATTAATATATAGTTTTGAGGGGAAACATTCAGCATAAATTGTTATTTTTTTTATATTTATTTCTATGCTTAGAAAGAGTAATTGAATAAGCCTATTGCGCGTATTCTTTCTGGTGCTGCCTATCTAATGTAGTAGAGCTTCATTTAGGTATCAGTGAACATCCAAATGGAAATGTGGAGGTGCACTATCCTGATAATATGCTACATTTGGTAGATCTCCCCCTATCTGTGGCATAAGCCATTCTTTTAACATGTCCAGTTAGGAGTAGCCAGTGACAGTATCCTCAGCAAAAAAGAAGTGACCATAGACTTTGCGCCTCCTCATTGCACAGAACACATTTACTTTGGATTAGTCCCTCATGTGCTCAATAAAGATACTTACTTTTTCTGAGCCCTAAATTCTAATGTTGTGGTAATTGAGGTGAAACGTTGCCTCATTGCTGAACACCAGCCAGTTAGCAAATGTATCCTCTTCCAATTGGCTTTATTTCCTGAAGGAGTTTGTCAACTGCCTTCATCTCCTGGAAAAAGATGTAATCTGTATGGTTACAAAGCAGATGTTATGGTAAGATTTCCCACACCGTGGTTTGTGGTGCCTGTAATCCCATATTAGCCCGCCCGGCCACCTTATCCCCCCCCCCTAATAACCCCCCCCCACCTTTTTCCCCCCCCCTTTAAAATCCTCCGGCCGCCCTCTTTTTTTATAACACCCAACAAAAAAAAAAATAAAGTCATACATTGATAAAACTTTGAAAATAAAATTGTTATCACTTGTTGTAATGATATTAGATACAAAAAGATTGTAACATATTTGCCCGTTCGGGCCTCTGCACCATCCTCTGGTCGCATGGTATGGGGCAGGAAACATGTTAATTTGTGATTCTTATCTCCTGTTTTAGCACAGCTGAGTATTTGTTGCTGTTTGTCAGTCCAGCCAGTGCTATTAGTTCCTTTGGTTTCTAAGGAGTTAAAGTTAGTAGCTATTTGATTGACATTCCTCCTTGCCAATGGAGCCTAGGGCGGATTCCCTTTATATAGTTTTCCAGCCCTCTTTTTGATGCTTGCTATTAGCTTCTCTGAGCGTGCTGGCTATTATATGTTTACTGATGTTATATTCCTGACTTCTCCTTTTGACTTTTCTTCTGCTTCCAATTTTGTACTGCGCTGCCCGATTGGTTCTGACCCTTGGTTCTCTCGATTCCCTGTGTCTGTTTGTTTGTTTGTCTTGTTTGCGTTTTGTGTTACATTCGTATTGTAGGAAGGGACTGTCACCCAGTTGTCCTCAACCGCCTAGGGTAGTTGAGGCAAGTAGGTAGGGACTGGGGCTGGTTAGGGCTCACCGTCTCTGTCATTCCCTTCCTCCCAAATTTCAGCAGCAGCACTGGGGAATTGCTTAACTAGCAATTCCCTAACAAGGATAGTAAAGCATATTTGCGTCATTCCGATTAGAGATACTAGTGAGTTCTCTCTCTGGCATAAACTTGGTTAGAGAAGTGGTACAATAGACGAGAGAGAGAAGGGGAGATTGATCTTCACAAGTGCTAATGAAGCTGAGTTGAGAAATAAGAAGCACTACCACAAATCCAGATTTTGCATATTAGAATCAAAATTGTCCTTGGCTGCACAGTTAATTTTACAAGCACAGTTAAAACACAATATGTGTTTTAACCCTTCCCGCATTACATGCATATGTACATTGGAGAATGGGATTAATGAGCGCATTTCAAAGTACATGTACGTGATCACATTGGCTCAGAATCAAAGCCTGTGCAATCATCATAGAAATCCAGCTATAACAGCAGGAAAGGTGATAACACAGATCCCAGCTGTTTAACTGCTAAGATGATGCAGTTAATACTGACCACAGAATTTTTTGGGGTCTGTCAGTCAAACTGATACCTCCGTTGGCCCCCTGCAGTGTGATTGTGGGGTCCTTGCTATGGGAAGTGGGGGCCTAACAATGGCCTCCTAGGTAGCCACCATTGCCTTTCTATTAGAATCTGCCAGAGGCATGTCCTAATAGAGTGTCTGTTAGAGTTAAGTAACAGGTACAGTACACTGCAATAAATATATATTACAGTGTATTGTACTACTGATCAAGACCCCTAGTAGTAAAGTCCCCTAGGGGAACTTCAAAAGAATGTAAAAAAAAACATATTTGACTAGAATACACTGTTTAATAATGGATGTTTTTCTGTATTTGTTAACAAAAAAATACTATTTCAAAAAACTTATCAAGAAAATGAGCTTTAACACCAAACTTTTTTCCTGGTCTGCAGGGTCAGACTAGCCCACTGGGGGAATGGTGGGCCCCGTGCCTTTAGGGGGCACTACAGGACCTCCACTCCCTTTTTTTTTTTTTGATAGGCAGTGGAGGTGCAGTAAGGCCCCCATTCACTTAACTCTCCCTGCTCCAGGCCAGGGCTCACTGTGCGTCGCACATCACATCGTGATGACATAATGTGCGACGCACATAGCCCAGGCTGCTGCGGGAAGAGGAGAGGCTGCAAGCAGGAGCGGGGTGAGGTAAGTGATGCTGTCATGTTCTCCCTGCTTTAGCGATCTGGTTTTAATAATTGTATCGCAAAACCGGGGAGAGGTGACTTCTTGCTCTACTGCTGATAGACTTGTAGGCCACGGGCCCCATTGAGCCTGTGGCTTACAGGCTAAGATCCGATACTTACCTAACTGTTCTCCGGCGCCTCTTGCTTCTTCCAGCTTCTGGCGCACATGATGTGGAGAAGACAGGTAAGTAATCATCCAAAGCTGCTATAGGGGGACCAGTGAAGGGGCTACTGTATGGGCCATACAGTGGCCCCTTCACTATCCCCCCCTCATATAGTGTCCCCTGCACTATTGCCCCCTATAGTGGCCCCTGCACTATTTCCCCCTATAGTGGCCCCTTCACTATCCCCAATATAGTGGCCTCTGCACTATTCCCCCCTATAGTAGCCCCTGCACTATTCCCCTCCCCCCTATAGTGGCCCCTTCACTGTCCCCCCCATATAGTGGCCCCTGCACTATTCCCCACCCCTATAGTGGCCCTTGCACTATCCCCCCATATAGTGGCCTCTGCACTATTCCCCACCCCTATAGTGGCCCCTTCACTATCCCCCCATATAGTGGCCTCTGCACTATTCCCCCCTATAGTAGCCCCTGCACTATTCCCCTCCCCCCTATAGTGGCCCCTTCACTATCCCCCATATAGTGGCCCCTGCACTATTCCCCACCCCTATAGTGGCCCCTGCACTATTCCCTCTATAGTGGCCCCTGCACTATTCTCCTCCCCCTATAGTGGCCCCTGCACTATTCTCCTCCCCCTATAGTGGCCCCTGCACTATTCTCCCCCTTATAGTGGCCCCTGCACTATTCACTCCCTTTATAATGGCCCCTGCACTATTATCCACCCATACAGTGTCCCCTTCACTATTACCCCCCATACAGTGGCCCCTTCACTATTCCCCCCCATACAGTGGCTCCTTCACTATTCTCCCCCACCATACAGTGGCCCCTTCACTGGTCCCCTATACTGTATGGGGACCATCGATGGAGCCATTATATTGGGGGGCAGTGATGGGGGCAGGGGTGTAAATACCGGGGTAGCAGCGGTAGCGGCTGCCACAGGGCCCGGAACATTATGGGGCCTGGAGCCCTGTGGCAGCCGCTACCGTGAACCCCACAAACACTGCTATCGTTATACTCCGGGGTCTTTTCAGACCCCAGAGTATAACGATCAGAGGCCCAGGGGAGGTGAAGGAACATAAAAAACACTGTAACCCACCTCTCCTACGCTCCGCAGACTTGGGGCCTGTTTCGTGACATCCCAGACGTCAGTTGACGTCATTATGCATCGCGACGCCAGCCTGACTCACGCGAGATCTAGTCCAGCATTGAAGATAGCTGAAGTAGCGCATCGGAGTGCATAGGAGCCAGGAAGAGGTAAGTAGCATTGTTTTTTATGTTTGTATCCTCCCCTGGGTCTCCGATCATTATACTCTGGGGTCTGAAAAGACTCCAGAGTATAATAATCGTTCATGGGTGGTCCACTATGCTGCATAATACTGTGTGCAGGGGCCACTATGGGGCATAATAGTGTGTGCAGGGGCCACTATGGGGCATAATACTGTGTGCAGGAGCCACTATGGGGCATAATACTGTGTGCAGGGGCCACTATGGTGCATAATAGTTTGTGCAGGGCCATTATGGGTCATAATACTGTGTGCAGGGCCACTATGCTGCATAATACTGTGTGCAGGGGCCACTATGGGGCATTATCTTTAGGATAGGCCATAAATACCTGATTTGTAGGGGTCCGACCCTGGACCGATCAGCTGTACAGAGCCACTTCTGGTGCCCGTCCTGTACACAATACAGGGCCAGAAGCATAAAGCTCTGTCCACTGTGTATTAGCCGGGCACCTTCACTGCATCTCAGCACTTATTGAAGTTAGTTGGAGCTGAACTGCAGTGAAGGTGCCGGGTGACTATACAGCAGATGGAGCTTTCTGCTTTCGGCCCTGTGTTGTGTACAGAACGGGCGCCGGAAGTGGCTCCATACAGCTGATGGGGCAGTGTGTCAGCCCCCTAGCGATCAGGTATTTATAGCCTATCCTGAGGATAGGCCATAAAAAAAGTTAACCCTGGACAACCCCATTAATATGCCCCACTCAGTTTAATGTCACCCCCCCCCACAGGATGTCAGCCTCCATCACTGCCCCCACACAATATCATGGCCCCATCACTGTTCCCCATACAGTATGGGGGACCAGTGCAGAGACCACTGTATGGGGGGCCATTAAAAAAAATTGGCACAGACAACCCCTTTAAAGAGGTTGTGCATAAAATGGAGCGACCACTGTGGAGGTGTAAAAATTTAAAAAAAAAAAAGCATACTCACCCCCAGCACCCTGTTGTCCCCTGCCTGTGTCTGTTTGGTCTCATGACGGCGCCTCAATTCTAGAAATCCTGTATCTAATTGATCTTAGCGGTCACATGAGGTGCAGGACTCCGAGCAAGGAGGCGCCGGCACGAGACTGAATGGACACTGACAGCGGAGTATTTTTTTTTTTTATTTATCTATTTTTTTTTATTTTACACCTGCCATCCAGAACATGGATTGCTCTAATTCCTGGACATCCTCTTTAAAGGATTTATCCATCGTTCTAATACTGATTGTCCTTAAGATAGACCCGTGATGGCGAACCTATGGCACGCGTGCCAGAGAGGGCACGCAGAGCTCTCTCAGTTGGCACGCGCGCCGTCGCCATGATCGTTCACTAACAGGGAATCCGGTACAGGAATCCTGCCCCGACACAGGCGTGATGATGCAAGTCATCAGCGCGCGCAAGCAGAAAGAGGATGCTCTTCGTAGGACTGCTGCTCTTCATGGGACTAGGTAAGTGGCATAAACTACTGTGTGGGGACCCACTATGAAGCATATACTACTGTGTGGGGCCCCACTGTGAAGCACATACTACTGTGTGGGAGCCACAGTGAAGCATATACTACTATGTTGGGCCCCACTGCAAAGCATATACTACTGTGTGGGGCCCCACTGCGAAGCATATACACACGTGGACAAAATTGCTGGTACCCCTCATTTAAATGAAAGAAAAACCCACAATGGTCACAGAAATAACTTGAATCTGACAAAAGTAATTTGCCAAACTACATGTTGACAAGCCACAAAGCTTCTGGGAGAATGTCCTATGGACAGATGAGACAAAAATCGAAATTTTTGGCAAGACACATCAGCTCTATGTTCACAGACGGAAAACTGAAGCATATCTTGAAAAGAACACTGTCCCTACTGTGAAACATGGAGGAGGCTCTGTTATGTTCTGAGGCTGCTTTGCTGCATCTGGCACAGGGTGTCTTGAATCTGTGAAGGGTACAATGAAATCTCAAGACTATCAAGGGATTCTAGAGAGAAATGTGCTGCCCAGTGTCAGAAAGCTTGGTCTCAGTCGCAGGTCATGGGTCTTGCAACAGGATAATGACCCAAAACACACAGCTAAAAACACCCAAGAATGGCTAAGAGGAAAACATTGGGCTATTCTGAAGTGGCCTTCTAGGAGCCCTGACCTAAATCCTATTGAGCATCTTTGGAAGGAGCTGAAACATGCCGTCTGGAAAAGGCACCCTTCAAACCCGAGACAACTGGAGCAGTTTGCTCATGAGGAGTGGCCAAAATACCTGTTGAGAGGTGCAGAAGTCTCATTGACAGTTACAGGAATCGTTTGACTGCAGTGATTGCCTCAAAAGGTTGTGCAACAAAATATTAAGTTAAGGGTACCATCATTTCTGTCCAGGTCTGTTTCATGAGTTTTCTATTTTAAAAAATTCTGTTGAAGAATGGTTGAAAAGCAATGTCTGACTTTCATTTGTTCATTTTCATAGAATTTTTATATATTATTACTTTTGTCAGATTCAAGTTATTTCTGTGACCATTGCGGGTTTTTCTTCCATTAAACGAGGGCTACCAACAATTTTGTCCAGTGTGTACTACTGTGTGGGGCCCCACTGCGAAGCATAACTACTGTGTGGGGCCACTGTGAAGCATATACTACTGTGTGGGGCCCCACTGCGAAGCATAAACTACTGTGTGGGGCCACTGTGAAGCATATACTACTGTTTGGGGCCCCACTGTGAAGCATATACTACTGTGTGGGGCCCCACTGTGAAGCATATACTACTGTGTGGGCCCACTGTGAAGAAAATACTACTGTGTGGGGCCCCACTGTGAAGCATATACTACTGTGTGGGGGCCACTGTGAAGCATATACTACTGTGTGGGGCCCCAATGTGAAGCATATACTACTGTGTGGGGGCTCACTGTGAAGCATATACTACTGTGTGGGGGCCACTGTGAAGCATATAATACTGTGCGGGGGCCCACTGTGGAGCGTATAATACTGTGCGGGGGCCACTGTGGACATATAATACTGTATGGGGGCCACTCTGGAGTATATAATACTGTATGGGGGCCACTCTGGAGCATATAATACTGTCTGGGGGCCATTCTGGAGCATATAATACTGTCTGGGGGCCACTTCAGAGTGAATTGTGCTGTGTGGGGGCCCTTCACTATTTCTATCACACAGTATCTGTTTTATAGCAGACATGTGATATTATTACAGGCTGTAATAACATTGCACGGGCACTATAAAACAGATCATGGTTAATTTAAGGTAAAATTGCCATGTTGTCACTTTGTGATAAATTAGTGGGTTTTGGGTTGCAGTTTGGGCACTCGGTCTCTAAAAGGTTCGCCATCACTGGGCTAGACCATCTATATTACATCTGCGGGGGGTACAACAGCCAGGACCTCTGCAGATCAGCTATTCCAGGACAATTCGGCTACGGGTAATGGTAACAATTCTAGGAGTCCCGCTGTTCACTTGCCATACAGGGTGTAGCTTAGTTTAGTTTAGGTAGTGCAGTGGTGCACATCGTATGGCGGGTAAGTAGCATGGCTCCCGACATGTTATTACCTGTAGCCGCCCTGTCTCGGTACAGCTGATCTGAAGGGGTCCTGGAGGTGGGCCCCTAGAAACAATTCCACTGGTGGGCCCTAGACATCCCAGTCCGACACTGCTGGTCTGTAATCATTTTGCAATGTTGGTGTTGTTTTTCCACTTGCAATGTATTAGCAATAGCAATTGCTTTGGATCATGCATTGAAAACACGTCTGTCCCCTAGCCTGAGTATTACAAAAAGTTTTTGGCTTTCTCAGGTAAGTTTTGGCAAACTCCAGCCTGGCTTTTTTATGTCTCTGGGTCAGAAGTGGGGTCTTCCTGGGTATCCTACCATAGAGTCCCTTTTCATTCAGACGCCGACGGATAGTACGGGTTGACACTGTTGTACCCTCGGACTGCAGGGCAGCTAGAACTTGTTTGGATGTTAGTCGAGGTTCTTTAGCCACCATCCGCACAATCTTTCGTTGAAATCTCTCGTCAATTTTTATTTTCCGTCCACATCTAGGGAGGTTAGCCACAGTGCCATGGGCTTTAAACGTCTTGATGACACTGCGCACGGTAGATACAGGAACATTCAGGTCTTTGGAGATGGACTTGTAGCCTTGAGATTGCTCATGCTTCCTCACAATTTTGCTTCTCAAGTCCTCAGACAGTTCTTTGGTCTTCTTTCTTTTCTCCATGCTCAATGTGGTACACACAAAGACACAGGACAGAGGTTGAGTCAACTTTAATCCATTTCAACTGGCTGCAAGTGTGATTTAGTTATTGCCACCACCTGTTATGTGCCAAAGGTAAGTAACAGGTGCTGTTAATTACACAAATTAGAGAAGCATCACATGATTTTTCAAAGGGTGCCAATACTTTTGTCCACCCCCTTTTTTATGTTTGGTGTGGAATTATATCCAATTTGGCTTTTTGACAATTCTTTTTGTGGTTTTCCATTGAAGACAAATTAAATGAAGATATTATTACCAAAGCATTTGTGATTGCAATCATTTTCTGGAAGAAATTGAGTATTATCTGACAGAATTGCAGGGGTGCCAATACTTTTGGCCAGCACTGTATAGTATCCTTCAAATGTGGATGTCTTCTGCTGGACCATAATTGTGTTAGAGTCTGGGCCCACCAGAGGATCCAGCTGTATTCTGATGGGCCAGTTCAACACTGTTTTTTTACTACTACTAAAAGTCATTAAATCTTTAGTTTGTCCAAAAGAAGACACAACTATTTCTGGAATGTCTTATTAGATAGTAATGACAACGCAAGGAAATGTTTGCTAAAGATATTGATTGTTATTAATAAAACAGTGAAAATACGTCTGTTCCCTAGCCTGAGTATCATGGAATGGCTCTGCCTTCCTTTTTGGGTACTGGGTTTTCATTTATTGTTATATCATATCAATAGGATATTTGATAACATTATGATAGTTATGACTTTCTGGAGCTATAGTGATTTTAAATGGATAGAGATTTGATTCTTCTGTATTTTTCCTGTGAATCAGCAATCCTGGCAAACAACTGTGCAGGGAATTCCAACACATCCCCATTGAGTACAATGCACTAGTTTTTCACATTAAGTGCTAGATTTTGCGAGAGTTCATTCTATGGTATGAACTAATACATATTGAGTTGGAAGAATGTTCTCTGGTCAGATGAGACAAAAGTAGAGCTTTTTGGGAAAAGGCATCAACATAGAGTTTACAGGAAAAAAAAAGAGGCCTTCAAAGAAAAGAACACGGTCCCTACAGTCAAACATGGCGGAGGTTCCCTGATGTTTTGGGGTTGCTTTGCTGCCTCTGGCACTGGACTGCTTGACCATGTGCATGGCATTATGAAGTCTGAAGACTACCAACAAATTTTGCAGCATAATGTAGGGCCCAGTGTGAGAAAGCTGGGTCTCCCTCAGAGGTCATGGGTCTTCCAGCAGGACAATGACCCAAAACACACTTCAAAAAGCACTAGAAAATGGTTTGAGAGAAAGCACTGGAGACTTCTAAAGTGGCCAGCAATGAGTCCAGACCTGAATCCCATAGAACACCTGTGGAGAGATCTCAAAATGGCAGTTTGGAGAAAGGCACCCTTCAAATCTTTTATACAGATAACAACTTCAAACAGGTGCCATTACTACAGGTAATGAGTGGAGGGCAGAGGAGCCTCTTAAAGAAGAAGTTACAGGTCTGTGAAAGCCAGAAATCTTGCTTGTTTATAGGTGACCAAATACTTATTTTCCACCATAATTTGCAAATAAATACTTAAAAAATCAGACAATGTGATTTTCTGGATTTGTTTTCTCATTTTGTCTCTCATAGTTGAGGTCTACCTATGATGACAATTACAGGACTCTCATCTTTTTAAGTGGGAGAACTTGCACAATTGGTGGCTGACTAAATACTTTTTTCCCCACTATAGTATATGGATTCATGTACACTGCTATAAAAATGATTCCTATATGTAGTTTGTTTAAAAAGAAACTGCAGTATGTTCCATCAGATGCCTTATGCCTGATGTTTTCCCCATAGAACTCAACAGAAATCAGATAATATGAGTCTGCACATATTGACCCAAAGGAACATCCTAACAGTTTCCATGTGAGTGTTATTCTTGTATTGAAAGTATATACATTATACTGTTTCACTGTTTGAAAACTTTTATTATTTTGGTAGGGCCATAATGCAAGCAGATGTAAATTGCACATAACTGATTCAAAACACAGGAAACCATGGGCTTGAAACAAAATGCATACTGTACCAACATGACTTGCTATCAAAAGCTGAGTTGGTGACATAATTTGCAAATAAATACTTAAAAAATCAGACAATGTGATTTTCTGGATTTGTTTTCTCATTTTGTCTCTCATAGTTGAGGTCTACCTATGATGACAATTACAGGCCTCTCTCATCTTTTTAAGTGGGAGAAAATGCACAATTGGTGGCTGACTAAATACTTTTTTCTCCACTATAGTATATGGATTCATGTACACTGCTATATAGCCTGTCTTCCTCAGCACCATCCTATAATCTGATGTATCATCAACACTGTAACCTCTCACTCTACCAGTCATAATTGGCCGACAGAATGTCAGGTGATGCCATAAGCCCGTCGAGGTCACAGTGATAATGTGATCCTCCTCTGTATTTTTATTATGTATTACAGGTGGCAGCAGCCAATTTAGTTCACATGAGATGAATTGTAAAACAAAACTTTTGTAAAATTTGGGTCTACTATTTTATATTCAACTCCAGTTTAACCTGATGGCATTGATGAAGAATACCAAAATACAGATGTATCAATGAGGTATAACTGACAGCTGGAAAGCTACTCTTTGCCAGCTTTCAAAAACTATTTTTTTCCCAGACACAATCCCAACTCTGTTCTAAGCTACTATACCTTCTTTCCTGGTATTTCTTCTCCAAACAATAGAAACCATAGGGTCTGTTCTACAGTTAGCCTGAGTAACCACCAGCTATCATCAGATATCTGAGTTTTTGGAGCTACAGTTATTTCAGAAGCTATATGGATAGAGATTTGTTTCTTGTGTATTTTTCTTGCGAATCAGCAATCCTGGCAACCACTGTTCAGGGAATTCCAACACAGCCCCATTTAAGTGAAACGGATTGTGCTGTAGTTTCCTGCACAGTGGGTTGCTACAAGCCCTGCTTTGAAAGGAAAATCAATGAAGGGTCTAGAGTGCTTAACTAGCATTGCTGCCCCTTCAATCTAAAGTTTGTAATGGTCTCTGAAGGCTTACCCCATTGGTATGTAAATGATAACAGTATTCTAGTGATTTGCTGTGACTTACCTTAGTGCAAAAACCTGTTTAAGAAATTATATCAAGCCATTCAAGGACATTACTATATATTACTATCTTTTGAGGGATCAAGAAGAAAATTATTTCCCCAACTTGGCTAGAATCACCCAGTTTTGTTTTGCATTTCTCCCAAATGGTTATGTCTGGAAAGATTGAACATTAAGGACTGCTTTTCCCCCGAAAGTAACTATGTAACTTGAGAATAAACTAAATAGAAGTTAAATAAGTGTGCTATGCTTCAGATGTTGTCTTCAATACTTGCTGAATTCAATGCAGGAAAAGTTTACTTCTTTTTCCCTTAGTTTTTCTTTTCTATCTAATATATCCAGATAGATGCAGATAAAATAGAATGCGAAAGCTTTTCTCTTTTGATAAATAGTCATACACTGAATACTAGCCTCTGAGGTCAAAAATATTTCACTCACAGCACAAACTGAAAATTACTGATCTGAGATATCATGCTGCACCAGAAGATAGTTTAATATGGGCGATCAATGAGAAATGTTTCCCAGAAGTACTCAAAAGTTAATATACCTGTATGAAAATAGAACCTCAAAACATGATTTATTTAGTAACATTTTATGTAATCTACAAAACACTTTGCATTTTTTACTTTCCTGCTCATCAAAGGAAAATTGAATGAGATGCTACAACAGAGCGGATTTATTGTTACTTAGCACCTAAGTATCGTAGTGATTACATCAATAGAAATAATACATACATACACTTGTGAACATATTTCTCACAGACACATTGCATAATAATAATAACAGCATTTTAGAGAGACCTTTTGACAAAAAGGTTTTATTAGGATATCTTAATTAGTATTTCAAAAAACATTTTTTCTGTGAATTTTCTATCTCTATTTTCAGAATTTCAAGTTTAGCATCCTAAGATAAGATGTAACACGTAGAAAAATGCAGCTAAAAAGTACTGTGGAAAAAAAAAAAACACAGAAAAAGCATAACTTTTTTCCCCAGCATTTTTCAGCTGTCTTCAGCCAGGGCCCCACATGCTGTAAACACTACTGCGGCCTTTTACAGTCACAGCAAAGTGGATGGGATTCTATCCCCACTTTGCAGGAAAATACGTGGTGCGGACACGTTGCGATTTCCAAAACCGTTGCGGTTTTAAAAATCACAGCATGTCAATTATATCTACGGAAATGCCAGAGGTTTCCCTATAGATATAATTGAAGCAGAAAGTCCGCAGAGTAAACCTCTGCCAACTTTCTGTGCAAAGTGCTGCGGGAAGAACCGCAATGCCACGTGGGGCCTTAACCTTCATCTGTGTTTTTTCTTCCTCTATTAAATACAATGTGGTCATTATTCTATGTAGATGTGTTATAGAGCATGTGAATGAAGCTGATTGAACTAACCTTGATTATAGTGTTAATCTGTTTTCCCTTAGTCCTAACAGCAGCACAATATGGGGTATTTCTGCCCCTGTGTGCTGGTAGGACAGGCGGAACTTTTAATTAGCATAATTAATGTGACTATATTGCCCTATAAGAGGATGAGAGAGACCTCCCCCCCCCCCCCGTGTTAGTTATAAAGAAGAAACCTAATGCTAAATTAGGGGGGGAAGCTTGTGCTGCTATTAGGACTAAGGGAAAACAGGTTAACACTAAAATTAATGATTCCCTTACGTCCTACAGCAGCACAATATGGGGACATAGCAAGTAGATCCCCTTAGGGAGGGTTTCCACGTTCTACAACCCTTAGAACTGAACGTCCAAAGGCAGTAGCCTCTGAACTCCGGACATCCAACCGGTAGTGCTTTACAAAGGTCAGCTGGGAAGACCATGCGGTAGCTGTACAAATCTGCTCCAGAGGCAAAGAACAATCTACAGCCCAGGAGGTTGATACAGCCCTAGTAGAATGGGCTGTAATAAATCAAGAAGGTATTAACCACTGAGCACAAAAGGCAGCTTTGATAGCTTCTCTGATCCACCTTGATAAGGAGGGTTTAGAAGCCATGAGACCTTTGTTTCTGCAATACATATTAACCTGGAGACTCTGGGATCTTCTGAAGTTGAGTGCGCCAGAGATAGACCCGGAGACATCTTACAAGGTCCAGATTATGGAGCCTTTCCTCCTCCTCAGATGAGGGAGTAGGGAAAAAAACGGTAATGAGACCACCTGGTTGATATTGGCCCGGGGAGGGCACTTTAGTGTTGAACCCAGGAAGGAACCTCAGTTGCACCCTGTCTGGAAAAAAAGAAATGTATGGCTTCTCAGAAGAAAAAGCCTGCAGCTCACCCACTCTTTTGGCTGAGGTGATGGCAAGCAAAAAAGTGGTCTTATAGGCCAGAAATTTTAGGTCCTCCTCTTCTAATGGTTCAAAGGGCGGACCACAGAGACCCGTGAGAACAGTGGCTAGATCTCACTGTGGAACAGGGGTTGAGACCACCGGCCTAAGTCTCATGGCACCCTTAAGAAATTTGGAGATTAAGGGATTCTGAGACAGACGACTGCCTATACAGGCGGATAGGCCTGAGACCTGTACCTTCAAAGTGGCAGGGGAAAGGCCTTTATCCAAGCCATCCTGAAGAAAGTCAAGAATCACTTCAGTAGAAGGATTCAAACTATCAGCTTCCCGCTTGGAACACCACTCCTTGAAGACATTACCTATTCGTAGATAACTTCTGTTGGTGGACTCTGCTCTGGCGCAGGAGAGGGTCTTCAGGACGGCTTCTGACAGTCCACTAGATTTCCATAGGGACTGACCAACCTCCAGGCTGTCAGGTTGAGTCTCCTCAGATCCTGGCATTCTTGAGATCCCTGAGACACCAGGTTCTGGGAGAGGGGAAGCCTCCAAAAGATCCCTTGACTCATCAGCATGAGTTGGGTAAACTAAGCTCTTTTTGGCCAGAATGGTATGATGGCTATCACAGAGGCTTGGTGGAACCCCTTGGATGCCATAGTTATATTTGACTGTGGCATCCAAGGTGTTAAAACCCTCGATCAGTTATGGAGCAGGGTGTTAGCTGCCAGTTACAGCTAACACCCTGCTCCATAACTGATCGGGGATTTTAACACCTTGGATGCAGCGGTCAAACATGCTGTGGGCACTCGCAAGGGGTTTAAAGGGCTGTGACATCACAGGGCTGGCTGCTGATTGGCTGCACGCACAGCATTGTGGGTGATCCTGCATTCCCAGAGTTCTTTGCCCCATGTCCTAACATGTACAGCAGCCATTTTGAACTAAATGTGATCATTACCACGACGTGTGAGGAAATTTGGATTCGATGCAAATCGAATATTTCCTGAAATTCAGATCGAATTCCACTTCGTCAGCTTCGATTCACTCATCTCTAGACCTGACCTTCCTCTGGAGGACTGGGGCAGGCTTTTACCTTTCTTGTCGGAGAGACCCATATACTCCTTGATCCATATGATGATGTCACGTATGGACGGCTCTTCTGCAGGGGTCCCACGGCACTGGCGTCAACGGGAAAACTCATGCTCATCAGGCAGAGGGATATTACATTACACGCAAGCAAGATGTTTACGCTTGAACGCTCTCTTCCTAGAGTCGCTGCCGCCACCCGAAGCAGAGGAGGACATCTGAGAAGGGGAAAAAAAAAAAGTCAGAACAAACCTTTGACATTACTCTCAAATAAATGGAGAAATATTACCTTACAAGAATGATAAAGTTAGCCAAAGTCTTTCCCCCCCCAAAAAACTGAATCATTACTTGAAGGCTGAAACAACTGTAGCACCAACAATGGGGGAGAGGGGACACCCTCGGAGGCAACAGCAATTAGGGAAGGCCCCCAAAAACGCCCGTAGCGAATTTTGGAGTTTGGAAAACGCTCAACGGAAACCCAGAGCCTAAAAAAAATTTCCCTGATGAAACAAAGAGCGCAACGTCACTTCCAGTTCACAAAGAAACCACAGGAGCACACAAGTCAATGGGAGAATACATTCTACAACCCCTTTCATCCCTCTAGACATGCCTCCCAAGAGAGGGGAGTCAGAAGGAAAACAGAAACACTCTTATACAGTGGATAGGGGAAAGGTAAACAAAAAAGGGGGGAGATAAAACCTAAGGAAGGCCAAGAGAGAGACCTCCCTCCACCTTCCCACCACACAGGACAGAAAAAAACACAGGGGGGTGAGGTCTCTCTCGTCCTCTTATAAGGCAACATAGTTGCATTAATTATGCTTATTAAAAGTTCCGCCTGTCCTATCAGCAAACAGAGGCAGAAATACCCCATATTGTGTTGCTGTAGGACGTAAGGGAATCATGTTTATACATACTGTCAGAGTCATTACTGCAAAATAACTTTCCAAGTTAAAACAAAAAAAATCTTCATATAAATTCTGTCAAAATCCACATGTAAACATGCTTTAGAAGATTGCATTTGGCCGTGGCCCCACGTAGCTTAAATGAAAACCACGGTAGAAAGGCAGCGGCAAAAAATCGCATCATTTTACAGTCCACATTGCAGAAGAATGTGCGCAGCGGAAATGCTGCGATTTCCAAAACTGTTGCATTTTTGGAAATTGCAGCATTTTAATTATACCTATACAAACGACAGCAGTTTCCCTATAGGTATAATTGAAGCAGAAAGTCTGCAGAGGAAACCTCTGCGGGCTTTCTGCAAAAGCGATGGCGGGAAGAACCATGATGCATTTCTGCCACGTTTTTTCCCACTTTGCTTTTTTGCTGCGGCCTGCTACTTGGGGCCTTAGCCTTTAATGGGAAAGCATGTACACTACACATTCCAAAAGGTACTTCAAGCGAATGCACAAGCAATACAATTTATGTAATATTGTATCAAACAATAAAAATGTAGTTTTTTTTTTTTTTTTTGCTTTGTGCTCATGCAGGATGTAAAACTATAGTGCTCACAATACACTATTTTCTGGCATTTTAAAATGTCAGGATATTTTTTTTTTTTTACTATCCAGCCTTCTCCTGAGAGAAATTACTAATTTAATGCTGTAGATGGCCTCATATCTCAGTCTCCTTCTCCTCCTCCACTCTCCATAGACTCCCTTGTAAACTGACCTGCTTTGTGTGTAGATTAGTTAAAGAGTAGTTAATGACACAGCCACTTTTCTTTAATGAATTATATTGCAAAATTTGTTCCCTGCGCATTTGGTTTATTAAAAGATAAACAGATAAAATCATGCAGCTGCTGAAACGGAGAGCCGGCTGTAACTTCAGCCGGAGCTCCCCTAGAGAAGGCAGGGAAGGTTTATTACCTTCCCTGCCTTCCCGATCGCTGTGTATACAATGCTCAATGAGCGGCGCTGTATACAGCGCTATGGGCACCGCCATCTTGCGGCTTCTCTCTGACCCGGTGGTCACGTGATCCGCCGGGATCAGCATGTGTTAGAGCTGCTGGGTCCTACAGGACCCAGATCAGCTCTATAGTAATGGGCATGAGGCTGTATTCCTCTTGCAACTGGGGCTAAATGTACCAGCCCCAGTTACAGGGAAAATCAGCCTCCCCCAACAAAAAAAAAAGTGATCAGATGTCCCCAAAGGTCTATTATGACCTTATGGGGACACAATGTAAAAAAAAAAAAAAAAGTAAATAAAATAATTTAAAAAATAAATAAAATAATATGTCAATAACACGCCCTTATTACAGGTTATAGCCCCACCCCCGACAACACCATAAAAAATAAAAATTACCATTATGGAGAGGAAAAACTATTTTATAAAATTTTTTTAGTAGCACTTTGTGTTATTAAGTTTAAAAGAAAAAGAAAAGTGAAAAACGGACACATATTCCCTCCTCTTTTGTTTATATTTTCCAGGATATAAAAAAAAAATTAACACATGCAAAAATAAAAACAACATAAAAAAAGCCCTATGTGTCACCGAAAAAAACACGCAGAAATAACGCAAATGATAAAAATGTTATAGCCCTCCAAAACCACACATACAAAAAAACTTGAAAATGTGCCTGGTCTGGAAGGGGGGTAAAGCATCTGGTATGGAAGTGGTTAACAGATGTAGTACACTAACAGTTCTATCTATCTACTGTATCTATTCCCTAGAATTCAAAAATATTGAGTAACAAATAAAGCAACATATTTATAGCAATTACCATGGGAACATTATTTTTATCCCATATTTGTCTTATTAACATTGTTCTCTCTAGTCACAAGTGTGCAATTGAGATAAAAGAAGCGTTTACAGCTTATTTTATTAAGGTATACTTGCAGTGTTATGCTTATTTTATATCTCTGTGGCAACACTAATAACTCTCCAGATACTGCAAATTCCTTTGTAGTTTTACATAAAAGGAACATGTACATTTACTGTGACATAGTCGTCATTCACAAATAACAGGCAATTCAAAATAATTAAAAATTTAAAAGCAACATTAGTAAGAAGCTATTGCTCTGGGAATTCCTCACAAATCCCATGTCATAGCTAAGAATATTTGGACACAAAACTCCATCTGCCCAGCAAAGCATAAAAAGACTTTTGCTTTAAAACCAAAAAGGGTAAAAATGAGGCATATGTCATGTACAATTGCAAAGTAATCAAGACGTTATTGGTTTCTTTGGGATTTATTAGTTTGATGTATTCTTGGTTAAGAGGCCTTCAAATAATCATAATACTAGCAATAAGTTATGATTCTGAAAGTTTCTTTTATATTTGTGTGATTTGAAGACGAATATAGCTACCACAAAGCAAAGCTTAAATTAGGAAAAGAGAATGATTGTACTGACAGGATGATTAGTTTAGGGTTAATTGGGGTTTGTGATAACCAGGCAGGGAAAGGATTTACTGTAGTATAGGGCAAGTAAGGGTGTTTAATGTACACATTACTAACTAATTACTAATTACTAATAATTGTGTTAATCACTAAGGTAATCAGTTACTTTCCATAGATTTTTTATTTATTTATTTGTTTAATTATTCATCTGTAGTATTAATTATGGATATTCTGGGACTAATACATTTACTGTACAGTAGAACATTTTTGTGTTGCAGAGAGAGGGGATAGGTAGAAATGTTCTTTAGGCTGGGGCACAAATGCCGCAGTTTGGCCGTTGCAAAAATGTCATGGCAAAAACCACAACGCTTTACAGTCCCTGCAAAGTGGATGGGATTCTAGTGAATCCCATCCACACATTGCAGAAAAATACGCAAAATACTGTTGAGGTTTTGGAAATCGCAGCATTTTAATTATACCCATGGAAATGCCGGCGGTTTCCCTATAGGTATAATGGAAGCAGAAAGTCCACCGTGGAAACCTTGGTGGACTTTCTGTGAAAAGCGCTGCGGTAAAAACCACAATGTGTTGCCGCCGCGGTTTTTCCCCAGCACTTTTTTGCTGTGGCACACTGAATGGGGCCTTAGCCTTAATATGTTTCCCATCCTTTTCAGACTCAAGGCGCACCTGAAACAAAACTCCTTGGGACACCCCTACCAAATAATTGCACTATGTGAATGGTTCCAAACACTAATGGGCGTAGCACTGTATGGCATTTGCAGCCATCTCAATGTCATAAGTATAAAGGGAAAGAGCCAGTAGCCTAACAGTTACCCTGCTGCCAAGCATATGCCCTATGGCTCTGTGCCCCATCACTCCACAGTCACAGCATGACAGCAGTAACTAACACAAACACTTTACCATGTTATGTGAACAGATTGCACAAGTTCATCTTGCTAAGAGTCTAGGAAAGACTAAAAACGTGTAGGCAACCAACAATTGTGCAGCTTCATGCTATCAGTATGATATCTTTTTCTCTTAATGTTGTTATTACTAACCAGACTTACAGTAAATATCTGACTCTAAGATATCCTACTCACAATTTGGAAAGATCTACATACTGTTAATCTGCATTCACACGATCGAGTTTCAGCTGTGAAACTTGGTCCATGTGTTGGCCAGATTTACCTGCCTGAACAGTATGCTGGTGATGCTAGGAGTACCTTCCCGGCATAAGAAGCAAGCCCGTAAATCCGGCCAACACATGGACCGAGTTTCCCGGGTGAAACTCGGTCGTGTGAATGTGAGGTAAGTATTGCTTCTGCTAAATGTGATCTAGTCGCACCTTATGTAATAGCTGGAAATGTTTATGTATTCAATAAAAAAAAAAATTGTAAAGGACCGTTCAGAATTGTAAAGGACCATTCATTGTTGAATAAATAATATATACATATAATAAAATGTGAAATATATCATGATTTCATCATAACATTTAAAGATGGTAGATAGCAACACAAAATTGTTTGTCTCATATTTTCATGCTTTTGTTGAATAAATTCAGAATCAGAAATCTGGTATCCTATTGATGATAATTACCTCAGGCAATCTGTCACTTCAGATTGTTTTGTTAACAATGAATTTAAGAGTATTAAATCTCAAAGTTATACTGTTGCAACATAATATGCTTAAGAATGCACAATAGAAGTTCAGACCATGGAATTAATTGGATTTATATTTCTAGCATACATACAATTACCTAGAGGTATATTCAAAGCAGCTCAAGCATAAAACGATGGGCTTGAAATTCAGCTTCCAGTGAATTTAGTGTAATTTTACTAGGAGTTATGTAGTTCAATAAGGTCATAAATATACTTTAAAGAAAGTTAGTAATTTGCCAAATACATGTTGAAACAGTTAATTGTTGTTTATGTTGATGTAATAACCACATTAAACACTATAAATTGTTTAAAGAGTCCATTTAAAACTTTAAGCCAAAATGTTCATTAACATTCAGGATCAGCTCCAGATTCAGTCTTAATCACTATTAAGGTCATTACTGTTTTTTTTTCACAGCTAGAAAAGTACATTTTACATTAGAAAACAATGCTTCTAATATTTTGTTTAATACTGTGTAGTGTACTGCTGAATTTTACTAGTATAAATGATGAAAAATGAAAACTATTTGAAAAATGATATGAATGCCTTTGTTTCATGGAATAAGTTATATATAGTCTCTTTCTGTATACACTGTGGGTAGACATTAGTCCATGCTTTTCTGCCCATCAGGGACAATGGAAGCCTGGTTGAATGGAGCCTAATGTAGTATTAAAAGAGCCATACGGCTCATTGGTGCCAATTTATCATGAGGGTTTTGTTAGCCCACCTTGTCTTACTTTTTACTAGTGTGTTTTTTAAATTACAATTTTATCAAAATATTTAATGTCAGTATATACAGTCTTCACAATTCTCTAGAGGGAGGTGTGACAGGACAAGGGGCAAAGTGGTAGAAGGAGTATACAGGGGGGAAAAAAAGTATTTAGTCAGCCACCAATTGTGCAAGTTCTCCCACCTAAAAAGATGAGGCCGGCTTGTAATTGACATCATAGGTAGACCTCAACTATGAGAGACAAAATGAGAAAACAAATGCAGAAAATCGCATTGTCTGATTTTTTAAAAATTTATTTTCAAATTATGGTGGAAAATAAGTATTTGGTCACCTAAAAACAAGCAAAATTTCTGTGAGTTAAACAGCTGTATTTTGTGTTTAGGGAGCTGTGCAGTAGGCCTAGCTCTCTCTAGTTAGATACCTGTATTATGTATTGTAGGTAGTGGCCAGACGGCTAGGATTTAATTTTGTATTTTTATTGTTTTGTTTTCCTTAAACCACTAATAAAACTGGTTGCGGCCAGTTGCACCATACTTGGCTGGACTGGACTCTAACTGCTGTGCCAAAAAGTGCTCGTCTATCTGAAGAGACGATGATCCCTGAGCTAATCCCGTTACAAATGGTGTAGACTGCGCTGGCACAAAAAGCGATATTAAGCCTCAAATAAACAAGATTGAGGCCATTCAGAACTGGCCTAGGCCAGTAAACAATAAACAGGTCAGGGCATTTTTGGGCCTAACTGGTTACTATAGGCGGTTTATTGTAAACTTTGCCAGTATTGCTGCCCTCTTATCTGACCTTACAAAAGGTAAAGATTCAGTCATGGTCAAATGGACTGCTGAAGCTGAGCAGGCCTTCCAAAGACTGAAGCAGGCTCTTTGTTCCCAGCCGGTGTTGATAACACCTGACTTCCAAAAACAGTTTATTGTGCAAACTGATGCCTCTGATGTTGGCATAGGAGCAGTGTTGTCACAAATCAGGGGAGGGGAAGAGCATCCTGTAGTTTACCTGAGTAAAAAACTGAATGAGTATGAGAAGAGATATGCCATTGTCGAGAAGGAATGTCTGGCGATCAAGTGGGCATTAGAAGCTCTCAGGTACTGCCTGATAGGGAGAACATTCACACTCATTACAGACCATGCCCCACTTAAGTGGATGTCACAAAACCGAAACAAAAACAGGTGAATGACAAGATGGTTTATGTCCTTACAGGACTTTAACATTTCAGTTGAGCACAGACCAGGCTCTCAGCTTGGAAACGCAGATGCCCTGTCTAGGGCATATTGTTTGATTACACAGAGTGTTCCGCCCCTGAAGTCGAAACAGGGGGGGAAGATATGTGACAGGACCAGGGGCAAAGTGGTAGAAGGAGTATACATTTCTCCCAGGTTCTTTTCATATTCCTTCTAAAAGCACATGGGAAAGGTGTGTTCCTTGCTGGAGGGTTTTACCTGAACCATGGTAAAAGGTCTGGCTGCTGGAGTAGGCAGAGTTGGGTGTGGCTCTACTCCATTCAGCCACTTCAGGCTTTGGGATGACTGGGGGTTAATTCCTTGGTTCATGAAGTGTGCGTATATAGTAAGGGCAGACAGCACACAAGTATTTGACTCTCTCTGCTCCTGGGAAACCACTGTGAGTTAAACTGCTGTATTTTGTGTTTAGGGAGCTGCGCAGTAGGCCCAGCTCTCTCTAGTTAGATACCTGTATTGTGTATTGTAGGTAGTGGCCGGACGGCTAGGAATTTTATTTTGTATTTTTATTGTTTTGTTTTGCTTAAACCACTAATAAAACTGGTTGTGGCCAATTGCACCATACTTGGCTGGACTGGACTCTAATTGCTGTGCCATAAAGTGCTCGTCTATCTGAAGAGACGACGATCCCTGTGCTAATCCCGTTACAAATGGTGGAGGCTGCGCTGGCACAAAAATCCAGCAAGTTTTATGTCGTGGGTTAAGTCTGTGGCTCCTGCAAAACCAGACCCTTCAAGCATGGAGGAGGTGGTTAAACATCTGATACAGGCTAATGTTCAACTGCAACAAGCAAATGTTAACCAGCGAGAGACTAATGCCAACCAACATGAGACCAACTGTCTGCTCATAGAGTCCACACAATCGACCTTCAGAGAACAGCAGGCGATTAATAAAAATCTGCTGGAACAGATAAAGTTGCTGGCAGAAAGGCCTCAAGCGCAAAGTGTCACTCCTGGAAGGAGAGTACAAGCGTCTCTACAAAAGATGACCCCAGAGGATGATGTCGAAGCGTTCCTCATATTTGAGAGAGCCGCTGAGAGGGAAATGCTTCCAGCTGACCAGTGGGCGGATACAGTTTCTCTGTTTCTCAGTGGAGAGTCCTAGAAAGACTACTTTGATTTAATTGAGCAAGATTCCAGACAGTACCACAAACTGAAGGCGGAAATCCTTGCTCACTTAGGTGTTACCCCTGCTGTCAGTGCCCAGCGGGTACATATCTGGAAGTTCCAGATGGGTAAACCTATGAGGTCACAAATGTATGACCTATTTCACCTGGCTAAAAAGTGGCTACAGCCAGAATTCTCTATTGCGGCTGAGGTGGTAGAAAGAGTCGTCCTAGACCGGTTTGTTCGAGCCTTGCCAGTACAGATACAGCGCTGTGTGGGACAAACTGAGCTGAAGGATGTGGACCAGCTAGTTGCCCTGGTAGAGCGGTATCTGAATACGGAGGATTATCTCCAAGACTACGCTTCTTCTCGGCCAGCCCCAAGGAATCAGAAATGGATACTGATCCTGAAAAGGGTAAGACTGTTCCTGATATAAAGGAGGCCCGTAGAGTAGGAACTGGCTCAGAATTATTAGCCAGGAACTCTAGGCCAATTCGCCCTAAAGTGCCTTTAAACATTACTTGCTGGCATTGTTACGGACTGGGCCATGTTGCTGCCAATTGTCCACTGGTGGATGAGCCTATGCAATATGATGTTGAGTGGAGGATGTCCCTGTTTGCTAGTCCTGCCTACTCTTCCTCGCTCTCTCAAGGCATAGAGCGACAAATGTGTATTCTGACTGTTGAAGGACACTCTGCTAATGCTCTATTGGACTCAGGTAGTCTAGTGACTCTTGTGAATGCCAGCCTGGTTGACACCAGGAAATTACAACACAGGCAGATGGGAGTAATTTGCATACATGGCGATACAAAAGATTACCCCACTGCCATATTGTCTTTTGATACTCCATGTGGAAAAGTTACCCATGAAGTTGGAGCAGTAAAAACTTTATTGCATAATGTCATTTTAGGATGTGACTTTCCTTTGTTTTGGCAGTTGTGGGAAATGATGGAGAAATGTGTAACTATATCTGTTATTGATCCAGTTCCCTTGGGAGAACTTGGCCATGTACAAGCCATAGGTGTAACTCTGAATGAGAATGAGACTTGTCCTTTAGAGGTGTTTGCAGGGGATGTCGAGGAAGACACTCACGAAATTGGTCTCCCTGACTTGCCAGTCTCCAGTGATAATTTTGGGACTTATTAGACTACTCATAAGAACATAAAGAAAACCCCACAATGGAGGAAAACCGCTAGATGCTAAATGACTCCATGTAGTGACAATGCCATTATATTTTGTTCTACCACTGTAGGCAGCATTTATTTATTTATTTCCTATATGTATTTGACCAAGTTTTTTGGTTCTTATGAGTAATCTAATAAGTCCCCTGATGATTGGTGCATTACTGTACCAGGAAACGCGTAGGGACTAGGGTTCTATAGGGTCACTTTAAGGACAGCTTGGTACTGCCCTTGTTAGGGCAGGAGTCATTTCGGGTGTTAGTGGAAATTTCAGGGGCATGAATAGGGACTTAGTTCACCCTCCTGTGTTGCACCATCACCTGCCGGGTTCTCCTGCCTCAGATGTTGGTAAGATCGTTCCATTTTCTAATTGTTTAGCCGCCATGATGTTTTACGGTACATGGTGGTGAATATTTACATACTTGCTATAACATTAGACTCCATTGAGTGGCTATGTTGTTTTTGATGTTTGTTTTACATTTTTGAGATTGTTTTAATGTTTAGTAATTAAATGTTAAGTTTTATTATTGTTTGCATCAGTGCTTTTCTGACTAGGCCAGTAAACAAGAAACAGGTCAGGGCATTTTTGAGCCTAACTGGTTACTATAGGCGGTTTATTGAAAACTTTGCAGTATTGCTGCCCTCTTATCTGACCTTACAAAAGGTAAAGATTCAGTCATGGTCAAATGGACTGCTGAAACCGAGCAGGCCTTCCAAAGACTGAAGCAGGCTCTTTGTTCCCAGCCAGTGTTGATAACACCTGACTTCCAAAAACAGTTTATTGTGCAAACTGATGCCTCTGATGTTGGCATAGGAGTGGTGTCACAAGTCAGGGGAGGGGAAGAGCATCCTGTAGTTTACCTGAGTAAAAAACTGAATGAGTATGAGAAGAGATATGCCATTGTCGAGAAGGAATGTCTGGCGATCAAGTGGGCATTAGAAGCTCTCAGGTACTACCTGATAGGGAGAACATTCATACTCATTACAGACCATGCCCCACTTAAGTGGATGTCACAAAACCGAGACAAAAACAGGCGAGTGACAAGACGGTTTATGTCCTTACAGGACTTTAACATTTCAGTTGAGCACAGACCAGGCTCTCAGCTTGGAAATGCAGATGCCCTGTCTAGGGCATATTGTTTGATTACACAGAGTGTTCCGCCCCTGAAGTCGAAACAGGGGGGAAAGATATGTGACAGGACCAGGGGCAAAGTGGTAGAAGGTTCTCCCAGGTTCTTGTCATATTCCTTCTAAAAGCACATGGGAAAGGTGTGTTCCTTGCTGGAGGGTTTTACATAAACCCTGGTAAAAGATCTGGCTGCTGGAGTAGGTAGAGTTGGGTGTGGCTCTACTCCATTCAGCCACTTCAGGCTTTGGGATGACTGGGGGTTAATTCCTTGGTTCATGAAGTGTGCGTATACTGTATAGTAAGGGCAGACAACACACAGGTATTTGACTCTCTCTGCTCCTGGGAAACCACTGTGAGTTAAACTACTGTATTTTGTGTTTAAGGAGCTGTGCAGTAGGCCCAGCTCTCTCTAGTTAGATACCTGTATTATGTATTGTAGGTGGTGGCTAGGATTTTACTTTGTATTTTTATTGTTTTGTTTTCCTTAAACCACTAATAAAACTGGTTGTGGCCAATTGCACCATACTTGGCTGGACTGGACTCTAATTGCTGTGCCATAAAGTGCTCGTCTATCTGAAGAGACGACGATCCCTGTGCTAATCCCATTACAGAGGGCATCAGAATTCTCTAAGGATTTTTGTAGCACTTTTTTAAGCCAAGTTAGAAGTAGAGTGTACTTGCATAAAACTTTTGTGGCTTTCTAAAAAGTCATATATAGTAAATAGAGATGGTCCAGCCTTTCAAAATATGTTTAATTTCAGGTTAGGGTAGGTCAGGACCAAGATTCATTCCAGGTCAAACAAGTTAAACAGCTTAAATTGGATTAAAACATAGCGTATAACACTGTCAGGGCTTCTAGAAACCTATCTATCCAATTTCTAGCTTTCTAAGGCAACCAAGTTTATGTCAAAGTGAAAGTGACATCTATGACTATGGAAAAACAGAAATAGTGAAGTAGTGAAGCGAAGTGGTGTACAACTATGCATCTATGCACCATCTATGAAAAACAATCTAGAATAACCTACATTACATGTTATTATAAATTCAAATCAACACAATTATAGTAAATTAACAATTTTATTCATAGCTCTCTGGTTCCACACACAGGAGACTACATTTAAGCGTCCTTACGTACCCTGCGGTAATACAAGTAGAAGACTCACCAGCCCTACCGCTCTGGAGTCTACCCCTATGGACCTTATCTTATGACCTGTTGTTTGTAAATGTCTCCACTACGGTCTACAGATCCGACTGACCGGGCTACCATGCACATTCTTCTTTACGCTTTATATTTATGAATGCCTGACGAAGGGTAATAACTCGAAACGTATTTATGTACACCACTAAAATTGTATTAAGAAGCATAACCATTTTGGAGTGTGGTTCTACTTCCACTAGTCCTGGAATCATAATGACCTATAGAATACAGGTGACATGTAATTTTGGCTGCAGAGTGAACAGTGTAAAAAGGAAGCTTTTAAGTGTGACCTATAAACAAAGTTTTTCTCCAATCCCACCACATTCTCATTTTTTTTTCCAGTTTCCCAGTACATTTTATGGAATATTAAATAGTACCATTATGAATTAGAATTACTTCCACAAAAATTAAGTGCTCATATGGCTCCGAGAATGGAAAAATAGAAAAGATCTGCCTATTGGAAGGCAGTGAGTCAAAAACGAAAATCAGAAAAAGCTCCATTGCTCCAGACTGATAGGCTCCACACTGCCCTAGAATGCCCTCCTTACCTCCTCCCTTCTTTGAGTGACAGTGACATGGAGCTAAACTTAAACCTCACCTGGCACTGTCACTCAATGAAGGCAGGGGGATGGAGGGCGTATTAGAGCAGTGTGGAGCATAGCTGTTTGTTGCAACAAAGCCATCTGCTTTAGATTTCTCATTCACTTATTATGAAATAAATGAATATCTCTACAACAAAGGCACACATTTTCATGGGAAAAAAAAAGGCATCACATTCAGGTGAGCCTGACCCATCTAGCTGTGTTGCTGGTTAGATATGCTTGTAACAGACTCACTTTAAGTTTTAAACTCTATGGGTAGCCACTGAAGGGATTGGTAGTGGAGAGGGCAATAAATGAGGAGAGCTGTGAAATAACTGAGCAGGATGGAGAGTGGATTGGAGAGAAGCAAGAGCATTTGCTGATAGACCACAGAGAAGTATGTTGAAGTAGTCAAAGCAGGAGATAATGAGGGCATAGACTAGCATTTTTGTAGTCGCAGTGTTGAAAAAAGAACAGATTCATTAAAAGTTTCTGAGGTGGAGGCAGCAGGAGGTGCTTTTGGTGTGTTTTTTTAAAGGATCGAACATTACTTTGAGGCAGCAAGCTTGTGGGACTGGGGTAAAAATGGATCCATTAACATTTATTGACAACTATGTAACCACATTTTCGTGTAAATTGCTGTGCTCCAGGTCATACCTTAACTTGCTTGGATTTTGGTTTCAGCTCTAGATTCCCAGACAAAACACCTTTCCCCTCATTTGCATATGAATTTATTTATTTTGCTTGCTTAGACCATATTCCCATCATATTCCCCAGCGCTTTACATTGTCAGTCACTGTTCCATATTGAGCTTACAATCTACATTCCCTATCAGTATGTCTTTGGAGTGTGGAAGGAAACAAACTCCTTGCATATGTTGTCTTTGGCTGGATTTGAACCTAGGACTCCAGCGTTGCAAGGCTGCAGTGCTAACCGCTGAGCCACCATGCTGAATAAAATGCAGATTCACATGAAAATGGGGCTACAAAGCTGGATAGCAGAGGCATATTTGGAAATTGTAGAATCACCTCTACAAGGTACTGTGATTAGGTTTATAACAAATTTACTTCTGACAGACTTCCTTTAAAGACAAATTATAGTAAAATAATTATACTATTCTTTGTATTGGTTTGTAAAGATGATTTTTTTGAAGATTAGATATTCAAAAAATATATAGCATTTCTTTATAGTAAAGATTTGTACTTTATATGAACAAAACAACTTATATTTAGACATGTGATCATTGGTTAACAGTTAACTTAAAAGTTTTTGTCCACTTATAAATAATGCTGTGTTTTCTGCCAGAAATGATGATGGGTGAGACAGTCAACATGTTGGGCATTACAGTTGTGCATCAGTCTTTTCAACAAAGCTTTTATGAACGAGGTGTTACCATTTCCATTGCTAGAAGCATGGTCCATACAGAGTCAGATGCTGTCTGCATTGACTCAACCAAATCTGAGTTTGTCATGAGAACCCATCATTTCAACCCAGCCCTGCAGGTTAGGATCACCTGAATCAAAGGGTGTTTTCCCCTTGGAAATCTGTGTTTCTGTTGCTGAAATATTGTTGTCTTTGTAAAAAATACAAATTAGCTATTTGGAGCAATATGGGAGTTGGCATCCTAGTTTCTACAAAGAGCTCATTTGTATATTGACAAAAAAGATGATATCTTGGCAATGGAGGCATTGATTGAGTAAAAACACCATTTGATTCAGGTGATTCTGTCTTATCTATTTATTTACTTTATCTACAGTGTTGGGTAATATGCAGAGGTGGGTGAATCGGCTCATAACAAACCAGGTTTGTCCTGAAAATTCCAAATTGCTCGGTTTTTAATATTCACTTCGGACAGCAAAAATGGTTGCGATACAAGAAAATAGCCGCCATCATGAGTTAGACCAGGAAATACAGAGCAGACAATGTCATGTGTACAGTATCTCACACATCATGTGATAGCAACATTTCACAGTCTCAGCCAATAGATAGTGGTTGGTGGACCTTACAGTGCTGATGTCATGTCATATACACTATATAAGTGTGTGCATTTGTGAACCAGCCTTTACTGTATTTTCTGTAATGGTGGACATACACAGACATCTAACTCAATGCATCTCATAGATAATGCTATCCTATTAACTAGGCTATAGGCAACACAATTCAGAATTGAAAACTGAGCAATAGTTATTGGCGAATTTAGAGAGAATCAGGCAATATACACAGGCAGATTAGTAGTGCAGTGCTAGAATAGAATTGAATATACAAACATATAACATAGATAGACAAGACAGGTTCAGTCAGTGAGTTTGCAAAACAGACAGTTAACCCTTTCATTGCCAGGCAATAATTTATATTTTCTGACAGTACTTGTAATAGAACAATTTCATATCTTCTCTATACACATAACACATTCTTTCAAGCATTGTAAATCTGAACAGAATATTTTAATCCTTTCTCTGTATGCACAAATGCACTTCATATGCATATGTAATTCTAGATATACTTCTAACACACTAGTGGTAAAGTAGTAGTGGCGGTCGTGGTACTATAAGTAGTGCATCCTTCACCCCAATATAACCTAGCCTGTTGTAATCTTTAAAAATACATTAAGGAATAGGAATTTCATGTTTTTTTCCACTCTGGTCTAAAATGTTGTCTAAGCCATACACAGTGTGAAGGAGGAAAAGCATTGTTGTAAATCTGAAAATAATTTTTTAAGCATTTCTCTGTATGTGCAAGTGTAGAAATGAGGGCCATGGTACTACTAGTAGTGCATCCTTCACTAATATAAGAAAAGAATCTCCGTTATTTCAGTGGGTTTTTTTGTTTAATAATTAAGCACTGTGTGCATTAAAAAAATGAATGAAAAAAAAAACAGGCAAGCAACAGACAAAAGGAGGGCAAGAAGGAAACACTTATGCAAGTGCTGAAAGTTAATGAACTAAAAATTATTCAGCTCGCAGTGCCAAACAGAGCCACAACAGGCACTGACACCCACCGGCTGCACCAGCAAGTACAGTCGTACTTAGAGTGCACCTATAGTCCAGCAGATAACTCTGACCCCATGAAATTCTGGACCAATAGGTTAGAGGTGGAAGGAGTTTTATCTTGTCCGTCCTCAAGTGATATGGGTGTTCAATGCTACTACTAACACCTAAAAGGATGAAACCGTCCACAGGTAGTATGGAAAAATTACTTTTATCAAAATGATTCAGACACGGATCCATGAGAATTTTCAAACACCTCCAACTGATGCCTCGAATAATGGTGTTACAGTCTCCTTTATCATCATCTTCCATTTACTGTACTACTGCTGATGCTACTGCCATCATATTATGCCGCACTTCCACACATGTTGCCACAGCTGCCTAGTGCCTACCACCACTGTCATCGCTCAGGCAGACATGTCCTGTGGCCTGGTCCATCATATTATACCCTGCTGCACTTCCGCACATGTTGCCCTAAATTTGCCTGCCACCACTCAGGCAGACATGTTCTGTGGGATGGTCCATCATATTATGCCCTGCCGCACTGTCACACATGTTGATACAGATACAACCACGTGGGCAGACATGACCTGCGGCCTGGTCCACATTCCACTATAGTACACTGTTGGTGCTATTACCACAGTGTTGTTATAAAAAAAAAAAGCCAATTCTTCATCACTTTTCAAGTAGCTCACAGCCACAAATTTGTCTCCCAAATAACAAGTCTGTAGCACTTACAAGTCATCAAAATTGGCTATTTTTTTTTTACAAAACTATTGCTTTTTGCAATATGACCTAGTGCCTTCCATGTGTGTCTAAAAAAACCACGGACAAGCACATTTCCCTAATAAATTAGTAATTTTTGAAGCATTTTAAATGCGTAAAAAAGAGTGGCAGCGCATTGTATGGTTAAACTGTGAGTTTGTATCCTCTGCTTACCATTCGTTTTTCCATAGACATACATGTCACATTCACTTTGACATAACTTTGGCTGTGTTTGTCTTGGAGAGCTAGAAATTTGATAGATAGGTGTTCAGTGTTCTGCACTATGTTTTAAGCCAATTTAAATTGTCGTTTGTACTGAAACAAACTGAGGACCTGAGCCGCTGAACCTGAACACGAAACAAATTTTGAGAGGTTCGACGATCTCTAGTAATATGCTGGGTGGCAGGTTCAATTTAATTAGTTAACATGCTATATATATGCATATTATAATCAAATAATTACATTTTTTCCACATGACTTATTACTTTCAAATTTCTATTCCTATTTCAAAAGAGCAGCACGGTGACTCAGTGGTTAGCACTTGCAGCGCTGGAGTCCTGGGTTTAAACCCTATCAATGACAATATCTGCATGGGGTTTGTATGTTCTCCCTGTGTTTGCGTGAGTTTCCTCCCACACTCACAAGACATACTGATAGGGAATGCAGATTGTGGGACAATGTCTGTGAAGGGCTGTGGAATATGGTGGCCCTATGTAAATTAAAGAAAACACTTTATAAAATACTAGCAAAAAATAAATTATAGTTTTGTAGAATAAATAAAATAAATATGTAAAACATTTTATGACGTAGTATTTTATAACTCAAAAAAAATATGTGCAATTTGAAGAGTGGCATTTTGCTAACATATCCTAATGAATATTTTGATTCTGATATACACTATAGAGTTAATGTTACAATTTATCATTTCAAAATCATGTAAAGATTTTTTCTTTCCCTCCAAAAGTGATATTGCTTGGTCTCAGTCCCTACAGAGGAGATCTCATTACTACAGGTTAAGCATCCTGCTCTTGCAAAATATGTGGAGAGTAACATAGGTTAACTGAAAATCTTTTTCAAAGAACTGCTTTTGTAGAATATAAATGTTTCTTGTATTGCATAGGAATTCCATGGCATGAATATATGCTATTCTAATTTCATTGCTTAGGAAACGTACTATTTTAAAGGACTAGCAGTTGATATGTAAATTGTAGAATTAACAGTGAAAATAATTTAAATAAAATGAAATTAATGCACTGACTCCTTGTGTTTTTTTCTTAACTTTTTCTCATTGAATAGACCCCGTGGGGGAAACATACTGTAAACTGTCAATCTGTTAGTGGCATATACAAATAAATAATACATACTGTGACAGTAAGAATATAGATAGTATTTTGCTTATGCTTAAATTGGACCTTAAAGTGGACCTGTCATGTGTACTGTCAAGTGACTGGTCTCCACTGCCCAGTATCATGGCTAGGCAGTAGAGACCACATACTTGACAGTACACTTATAAGGTGGTGCTTGGAAGTTTTTGAAACCTTCAGAATTTTCTATATTTCTGCATACTTGACTAACATCTACACTCATTAACCAAAATAAAAAAAATAACAAAAGGCATCCAGAAAGAAATGTTGGGCTGCTATAAAAGTCAATTATGTCTGTTGTAGGTATGTGAATGATTACTAGTATAGACTGGTTAGACAGTGAGTTTTGCCACATGAGGGCATAAAAGTGCTTCCCCCACTGCCCTATAAAAAAAAAGGCTATCAGAGGCTAATTTTGGGCAGGATACCTAGTGTTGAATGCTAGACATGCCTTTACTATGTGCTCAAAGACATTTTGCCCAGTTGACAGAAGGGGTGCATCACTGGGCTGAGAGAAGAAGAATGGTTGTTTTAACAAATTGCCATCTTGATCTAGCTGTTAAGAGATGTTGCTGCAGTGGTTACATGAGGGCAATCACACATGGCGAACAGGCACCAGACAGCCCAGACCACCTGTAGAGGGGATCATTTGATCTGCTGACAAACACGAGCAACCAGACAGAGGACTATATTTAGGACTAAATTTAGGTATTTAGCACCAAGAAATCTGGTGTCATGGCACCCATTACGTATCATGTCATTTACAGTCAGCTAGTGTTGCCTTTGTTTTCAGTGGTTTCGTGAATGTGAAAATTGGCTTGCTATGGACTTGAACCGTATTGAGTTTACTGAGAAATCCCAGTTCTATTTCGGAACTGAGGGCAGTAGTGGCTGAATATGAAGGCTTTGTAGTGAACACTTAAATCCTGCCTTGACTTTGGAGCAACACACTGGCCCAGTTGCTGTTGATCTAGGGAGCCATCGAATACCAATAGTTGCCCCTAGTAGTGACACTTTCAACTCAGCAATATGTGCAAGACATCCTATGTCTACATGTTTTGCCTCTCAAGTCAGTGGTATTTTTCAGCAGGATAATGCTCACCCACACACTGACTGTTTCCCAGGAATGTCTCCGCCAGATTTCAGCACTTACTTGGCCTGCCTGGTCACATATTATTGCCTATTTAGCATTCTTGGGACTCTCTGGGACCCCAGTTTTGGCAAGCTATGAGTATGCAGGATCTACAGGCCCAACTGCAACTTCTGTGGGCAAATGTGATGCATAATACAATATGGAACCTGTATATCCCCATGCCCAATAATATCTCATCATGTATCATGGCTAAACACTGTCCAACAGGGTTCTAGAGCCTCCATTCATTTGTACAGTTTTGCCCAATAAACATATTATTTTATTTTTCTATTGTACACAGATATGGCATCATTGTATTTATACATTTAAAGTTTAATTCAATTCCAACAATCATTGAGTTTTTTTTTTTCAAAGATTGTATAATGGTCTCACTTTTAAAAGTCCATATACAGCTTTCAGAGGTAGCATAATGCCTGTACAATGCACTGTGGTTGATTTGAGTTTCTGGTGTAGACCCCTTTTAAAGAATTAGTTTTTCCTCTTTCTCCATCTGACTCTTTGGTCCATGATTAGAGATGAGCAAACCTCTCAAGATTCATTTTGTTTCCGGTTTGGATGGCTCCTGATCAAGATCTGTTTTGGGTCGAACAAGTGGGTACGAACCACACCATAAATTTAACACATGGTGTAGAACACTCTCAGGGCTCAGAGGAACATATCTATCCAATTTCTAGCTAGCTAAGGCAAACACAGCCGAAGTTATGTCAAAGCGAAAAGTGATATGTCTGTCTATGGAAAAAGTGAAGAAATCAGGCGATACCTTTTAGAGGCTGAGTATACTCAGTTAGCCTCTAAAAGGTATCTCCTGATTTCTTCACTCTTCCACTACTTTCATTGGATAACACGGTACAACATTATACTATGTCTATGGAAAAACAAATGGTAAGCAGTAGACACAGACTCTGAGCTTATCTATACACTGCGATGTAACTTGCTTTTCCACATTTTAACATTTAAAATGCTCCAAAAACTACTCTTTTTTGGGGAAAAGGGTGCTTGCCTGTGGTTTTTTAGACACATGTGATGGGTATATTTCAAAAAGCAATCGTTTTGGAGAAAAATAGCCCATTTGGTGGCTTATAAGTGCTACAGGCTTGTTGCTATTTGGGAGACAAATGTGTGGTTGTGAGCAAAGTTGAAAAGTGATGAAGAATTGACTTTTCAAAAAAAAAAAAAAAGACACCAAAAATTATCCCTTGATGGCAGAAGGAAGAGGTTATATCATTTTTTTTTTTTTTTATGCCAACACTGTGGCACCAACAGTGTGGCATAGTGGAATGTGATAGTCCAGGCTGCAGGACACTTCTGGCAGAGTGATGGCAGCGGTAGTAGATGTGGCACCATGTGTGGCAATGCGGAAGAGTGTAATATGATGAGTGGTGGCAGTGGTGGTATCCATGGCAATTGCCATAATTTCAAGAAAAACTTGGGAAACATTATTAGTGTACCTACTCCTTAGCTCTCCAGCTGAAAAAGTAAGTATCTTCCCAAATGTATTGTCCCATGCCAATAACTGATGCTCCACGTATTAAGGGTGGCGTGCACCTTTTCCTACATGGACAATTACAAGGAGAGGTCCACATGGCCATCAAGCAGGAACAACTTTCTTCAAGAAATAATAGCAGCTAGATATTCTCTATGGAGACCGTGTGCTGTCATCAGTTGGCAAAAGACAGTGGATTCCACTAAGTGGCATGGCAGCGACTGCACCGCTAGTAACTTGGCCAGGTGGGAGGTAAACTTGAAGTCCAACCAGATGACCAAGTGCAGGTTGTGTGCAGGAGGAGGAGGAGAAGCAGATGGATATGATAATGATAAGAATGAATGATAATGTGATGATGACC
Organism: Leptodactylus fallax; assembly: GCA_947044405.1. Lineage (NCBI taxonomy): Eukaryota > Metazoa > Chordata > Amphibia > Anura > Leptodactylidae > Leptodactylus > Leptodactylus fallax. The sequence goes on from CAMRHE010000003.1 coordinate 9,106,791, forward strand.
ATGTGCTAGTTGTGGTATGGATTTGGCCTGCCTACAAAGATGATCATTGGATGAAGGAATGGAATGGTCTTGCTCACTTGGTGCAACTGCTAATTCTATTTTGCCAAATATGCCAGTGACACCATTTCAGGTAAGTACAGAGAGACCTAGTACCTACATGTGTGCCTGTGTGCCTATGGCTAATTATCTGTTTGCAGATCTTGCACCCTGCCTTTGATTTGTCATTTGGTAGTGTGACCGAATGTAGCTGCTGCTGCCAAGACCAGAAATGTGTCTGCCAGTGCCACCACCCGAACATAACTTAGATCTACAACAGTTCTTTTGGATGTTGGGGCTGCACTTTGGGTGGCACTAATTCAGCTTCCACCATCCTCTTCCTGTGATGTCACCATGTCATTAAGACCTGGTTGCCAGATCTTATCTGTAATAGATTCATCATTAGATTTCATATCACCTTCCTCACTTTTTTGTGACTCATCATGACAATGGAATTCATGTTTACCCTCACAATTTCTAATGCAATTACCCCTAGAGCCCCTACCAGCACTCCCACAGTTGCACACTCCCTGCCACTATTATTTTCACTAAAACTCATGTCACCTCTACCTCCCAACCAGTTCCCAACCAACTCATTAAAAAGAAGAGGAAGAAGAGGAAGTCTTGGGCTATGAGGAAGATCCCTCTTAGCAGATGCTGCATCACTACTAGAGAATGGGATCAGTGTCAATAAAGATAAACAAGAAGACATGGTTGACAGTACAGAAACAGAGCAAGGTAAATTACATGTTGAGGAGGAACACACAGAGCTCTCACTATATATTGTGTGTTCACTGCTTTTAAGAAAGTGTGAGAACACTGTGTCTACTGATGGGACTGTCAAGACCAGAAGAAGTATTGCTGTTGCCATTCCCATTCTTATTGTTAGTAGTAGGACCCCTTGCTCTATTGTGAATGTGTGGGCGGCCAGCAGATGTCAAGAAGAGCAAGTGCTGGTCGCCAGGAAGACAGGTAAGTATGATGGAGTGGGGCATGTGGGTTAGCATAGGTGACGTTCTGTTTCCCCCTTACGGAAAATTGGAAACTGTGTCTGGGGCAGTCACATGACTGTCCCGCAATCTAGGTAAATATAGATTTTTGGTACACTAAGTAATTTAGAAGGTAGGCGGGGTGTTTAGCTTAGATTAGAAATATCAATTTATCCCAGATAACCTTTTTAAGAAATGCAGGATACGACAGAAAGGAGCCAAAATTTTTTAATAAAATATATATAAGTTATATATTTGTTAAGTATAATTACAAAATTAATTTGTGACATTCATGCTGCCAGAAAATCAAAAGTTGCTCAAAAGGGCAAAGTTATATACATAGTCTTAAAGGTACAATAGATGGAAAAACCTGTTCTGCTTTAGACTATACACTCAACATTGCAACAATATGGCTAGATACAGATACATTTCTATGTTGCAAATTTATAATATACTTGTGTATGACAACATGAATTTTCATGGAAACATGTGCACATCATCCTGTACTTCTTTTGATGTGGACATTTTTGTAGTGGTAATGAAACTCATCTTTCCCACTGACAGTACTGATCAAAGATAAATACATGTAAATATTCGGCACATGTTGTTGCATAAACATGCTGTCACACATGGACACTATGATGTAAAACTAATGACATAATAAATATTTCATTAATTTCAGCTTCTCTTCTTCACAGTAAATATATTTATGAAATCTGTAACAACTTTGCATTGCTGTGATATTATGATAGTGTTTAAAGTTCTGTTTGAGCATCCATTTTCACCTGTAGTCCTTGTCAACTTTTGTATTGGGGGTAGTTCTGGGTGGTGACCACTAAGTCAGTCATATTGTGAGTGCACCATACAACTCACTTTATATATTTAAAAAGTTAATATTTTTAATATTTTCTGCAGCAAGATTTCACTATAACACAGTAGGTATGTGCAATATGTCATTAATATCTCCTACAACAACATATAAGTGCTTTAGAAGTGAATTTTGGTGGTGTAGATTTCCTTTAAAATGTGTTATATGTAGTATAATAAATTCAAATAAATCAAATATACCAGAAAACAATAAGGTATCACCGAAATGTAGTATAATAAGTTCTTTCATTTAACCTTAATGCTTGTAGAGCACTACATTTAATAATGTATAAACCATTTCAGATTGCAGAAATCTCTTATGTCTATCAGAGTGCTTTCTTAATGGCATTAAACCTTAGTATACTGGCAAAAGTTGAAATATTCTGATCTGAATTGTGAACATACAGTACCTAATATGATTTATCAAGTAAAGACAACCCTTCTCTGTGTTAACAGAGTGACAATATTCTCTAAAACATACAAAAAGTGGTCTGGTGGTCTTGCCTATATAAAATATCTGCAATGATAAAATATACCATATTTGTTTAGCTATGTGTTATAAATTCTCTAACATTATATTGAATCCACTAATATTCAAACATGATGTACTGCATAACTGGGAAAATAAATGAAGCATTGTGCGTAATTATACAGATGTTTTCACAAATAACATCAGTTTGGTGAACGAATGCAGTTTCTGAACGCAATATCATGACAACATAAGCTTTAAAATACTGAATAAACCTGTCCCCCACCCTCCACAATGTGACTTCATATAGAAGCAGATAAGTTAAGTATTAAGGTGCTAAGGTGAAAGTTCTAGCACACACCTTTGCTAGTTATTTTTCATACAACATAGTCTCATTTAAGAGAGCATGTGACTCTAGATGAAAATGTAAGGTATTTTATTTAAATATGTTGCTGTTTTCTGCATGAAAAACCTCTCTAAGATTCCTGCCACTAGATGTTTCCCTCTTTCCTAATTTGCTGTTCCCTCTCTGTTATTAGGGAGTCTTTAGAAATCAACAAGCTCAAGATGGAAACATAAGAAGTGGAGGGGGAAGGGCAGATCTCTCTTGATAGTTCCTGTATGTTTCCACACAGCTTTCCCTGCCTACACTCGGAAAGGAGTCTGGAATTCTCACAGTTAAGAGTGAGTATAAGGAGAGCATATTTACTTCTAACTAGCTGCATGTGCTATTACCTATGTCAGTCATAGGCAGCAAGCAGCATTCGTGCTTGTGCTCAGATTTCTCTCTTTCTGTATCCAGCATCTATTTCAACTTTCAGTGACAACTCGGGTACCCTTTAACTTATCATAATATCATATTGCTCTTAGAAAAGTTGCTTAGCTTGTGATAAACAAATCTGCACATGTCCAGCCAAGAGGATGGTAAGAAGGAACACATCTATAGTTGTGTTCACTGTAAACTGTGCTTAAGGCCAGGACCCCATGTAGCGTAAACAATGCAATTTGGTTGCAGCATTTTACAGTACATGCAAAGTAGATGGGATTTTGGCTAATCCCATCCTCACATTAAAGAAAAAAATCTGCAGCAGAAACGCTGCATGTTTGTTAATCGCAGTATGTCAATTATACCTACAGAAACGCTGGTGCTTTCCATATAGGTGTAATAAAAGCAGAAAATCCGCAGAGGGAAACTCTGTGGACTTTTTGCGAAAAATACTGCGGGAAAAACCACAGTGCTTTTCCGCCATGGTTTTTCTGCAGTGCTTTTTGGTGCTTTTTCCTTAACAAATATGTTTTTTTCTTCACTTTTCAGGTAGTTACTTTCTTCATATTAGTCTATGACAGGGGTCGGCAACCCCCAACACGTGTGCCGCGAGCTATATTTGCTTGGCACAACAGATTGCTTCCTCCCAGCCCAGTCTGTATACAGCTACAGCAGGTGAGTTATTTATTTATTTATTTTTATTGGTATTTGTTATTCTGTAAAGTATGGAGGGACCGGCAACAGTGAAAGAAGGTGAGCTTAACTCCTGGCTACACCAGCCTTGTGTAAAGCCTAGACCCCCTCTTCATTTTTCCACAGCACTGCTGCATCCCCTTCATTCCATATACATGTAAGGGATAAAGAGGGTGCAGAAGTCCTATGTAGGAGATGGAAGGGTGCGGTGAATCATAGGAATGCATGTCATTTTACCACACAAAAAAAGCACAGCATAGTGCACTATTTTTTTCATTTTTTTTTTTTTTAAACCAATAACGGATGCTTTTAATAGGATCCAGTGAACATGTGAATGCAGCATTAGGCCAGCTTCATAGGGCTGTAATACTGTTGTACTGACACTCTGTATTACAGCTTAAAGTCCCATTATATAACTTCCATTTAGGGAACCTTCCAGTTATTGCATGGCACACTGAACACCTCATATTTGATTGTATTTTTTAATTTGGCATGCTGTACAAAAAAGGTTGCCTACACCTAGTCTATGAAGAGGGGGGGGGGAGAGAAAAGTCACACAAATAATTTCTGCTGTTACACTCTGCTATTCCTTGTTTTTTTTTTTTTAGCAATGCTAGGTTGTAGATAAGAGGCTGCTAGTACACAGAATGAAGCAATAAATCAACTAACCAGTCGGCAGTAGAATCTCACTCAACCCCTCTCTGCTCCATACAGTTGTATGTGTCAGGTTGAATATGCAGACAATGTAAACATTCAATGAGACTGAAAATTTTTTTTTTTTTTTTTTTTTGTTTTTATCTGTCTTTTTGTTCTGCTTGAAAATGGGATCTTTTGTGTATGCAGACAATTCCTTTGTCTATACAAGAGAGGAAATTCTGCAGCTCAGAGGCACAGCAGGACGGCATACCATCTGGTCACACATCCCCCGTGAGATTTGGAGAAAGAAAAAGCGGGTGAGGGGATGCAGAGCAGGAACTCTTCAGAGGATTAAAAAGAGGCGTTACCGACCAGCTGTTCCCTCCATCATCATGGGCAATGTGAGATCTCTTGCAAACAAGATGGATGAACTAACAGCGCTCACCAGGCAGCATCAGGAGTTTCGGGCGTGCAGCATGATGCTACTTACAGAGACTTGGCTCACTGAAGTTACTCCTGACCCTCTGGTCTCCTTGGATGGTTTTAAACTCCTTCGGGCAGACAGGACAAGGGAGAGCGGTAAGAGGAAAGGAGGAGGGCTGGCAATGTTTGTGAATAATAGATGGTGTAATCCTAGGCACATTGTGATTAAGGATCAAACTTGCTGTAAGGACATTGAACTATTAGCTGTGAGCATGAGACCTTTCTACCTACCAAGGGAACTATCACATGTCATCGGGATAGCTGCATATGTCCCCCCCCTCTGCGAAAGCTGACGCTGCCTGCGAGGTCCTACAAGCCACACTGAGCCAGTTACAGTCTCAGCACCCCCAGGCCCTCTTTCTTCTGTCGGGTGATTTCAACCATGCCTCTCCATCATCCACACTTCCCAGTCTCACACAGTATGTAACCTGCCACACAAGAGACAACAAAACACTGGACTTGTTCTTTGCCAACGTGAGGGAGGCATATAACTCATCAGCCCTACCGCCCCTGGGAAGATCGGATCACAACTTAGTACATCTCCGACCTGTGTACAAGCCACTTGTACGTAGAGAACCAGCTGTCACCCGCACAGTGAGGATATGGTCCGAGGAGAGTGATGAGGCTCTGAGGGATTGTTTTGACACAACCGCATGGGAAGTTCTGCAGGATTCTTATGGGGAAGACATAGAAGGACTCACACACTGCATAACAGACTACATTAATTTTTGTGTGGACAACACAGTACCCACAAAAGTGGTGAGGTGTTTCTCCAATAACAAACCATGGATTAACTCTGATATAAAAACACTACTTAAGGAGAAAAAGATGGCATTCAGGACAAGAGATAAGGAGGGGTTGAGGGAAGTACAAAAGGAGCTGAGGCATCAAATCAGGCAAGGAAAATCCAGTTATAAGGAAAAAATGGAAAAGCAAATGGAAAGAAAAGACATAAGGGGGGTCTGGGAGGGGCTTAAGTCAATTTCGGGTCATAAACAGTCTGTCTGCCAGATTGAGGCAGATGTTAATTGGCTTAATGAACTAAACCTATTCTTCAACAGATTTGATCACACACCAGCTCCTCCCACCCCAGTATGTCCTTCAGCTCCCCCCACCACAATGACTTCTCCCCATGCGGCCACTTCCCAACAGACCAGTAAATCCAGAAATCCATCTTTATCTGGCCACAGTCTGACCTTCACACGGGCCCAGGTGAGGAAGGAGATGAAAAAGATCAAGGCGAGGAAAGCCGCAGGGCCAGATGACATCAGTGCAAGGCTAATTAAGACTTGCGGGGACCAGCTGTGTGGTATAATTACATATATGTATAATATGAGCCTGAGGCAGGAAATAGTCCCTGAATTATGGAAATCTTCTTGTGTGGTACCAGTTCCAAAGAAACCCCACCCTATGGACCTCAACGACTACAGACCTGTAGCACTGACATCCCACCTGATGAAGATCTTGGAGAGATTGGTTCTCACACATCTCCGCCCTCTAGTGAGCCCCGCTATGGACCCACTCCAGTTTGCTTATCGGCCGGGCATTGGGGTAGATGATGCCATCATCCATCTTCTGCACAGGGCTCTGTCTCACCTGGAGAAACCAGGGAACACAGTGAGAATAATGTTCTTTGACTTCTCCAGTGCTTTTAACACCATACAGCCCAGGTTATTGAGGGACAAGCTGGACCTTGCTGGAGTGGACCACCACCTCTCCAACTGGATCCTAGACTACCTCACAAATCGACCTCAATACGTGAGAGCCCAAGACTGTGTGTCAGGTACCGTGATCTGTAATACGGGGGCACCTCAGGGTACGGTTCTCGCCCCTTTCCTCTTCACACTGTACACTGCAGATTTTAGGTGCAACTCATCCAGCTGCTACCTACAGAAGTATTCTGACGACTCTGCAATAGTGGGTCTCATCACAGATGATGATGACAGGGAGTACAGAGAACTGAACCAGAATTTTGTGGGCTTGTGCCACCGGAACCACCTGAAGATTAACGCGGGGAAGACCAAGGAGATGGTGGTGGACTTCCGCAAAGGCAGAAGCCCTCCTAAACCAGTGGACATCCTGGGGACGGGCATCGAGATTGTGAACACCTATAAGTACCTGGGTCTGCTCCTTAATAATAAGCTGGACTGGGCAGATCATATGGAGGCCCTGTACAGGAAGGGCCACAGCAGGCTCTACCTGCTTAGGAAGCTGAGAGCCTTTGGAATCCGGGGGGCACTTCTTAGGACTTTCTTCAATTCGGTAGTGGCATCAGCCATCTTCTTTGGAGTGGCCTGCTGGGGGAGCAGTATATCAACCAGGGACAGAAATAAACTTGACAAGCTGATTAGAAGGGCCAGCTCTGTCCTGGGGAGCCCCCTGGACCCAGTGCAGGTGGTGGGTGACAGAAGGATACTGTCCGTGGTGAGCTCCATGCAGAAGAAGAAGTCCCATCCCATGCATGAGACTGTGATCGCGCTGGGCAGTACTGTCAGTGACCGACTGCTCCACCCTAGGTGTGAGAAGGAGCGCTATCGGAAGTCTTTCCTCCCCACCGCGGTTAGGCTGTACAACCAACACCGACCTAAGCGGAGATCATTACACACAGAGAACTGAAATATCTCTCTGCCTGTTAAACCAACCCCCCCTCTGCTACGCCCTATCTGTCTGTCTGCTATTAATATAATGCCTCTCACCTTGGAACATTCCTGTACATGTTGTATTTGTATTTGTATCTGCTTATCTTTGCTGCTGTAACACACTGAATTTCCCCATTGTGGGACTATTAAAGGACTATTATTATTATTATTATTATTAATATAAGGAGTAGGAGAACCGCTCAATAAGTGGAGAAAGAAACAGATATACTTAATAAGCTATATTACAAAGTTTCTTATATTTAAGTGCACTATTAATATGTGAGAGGTTGTTTATAACTGGAAGTATGCATTAACTGATTTCCAATTTGATGAAAGATTACAATTTGTTTTGAAACCAGTTCAATACAATATCACTACATTCTAACAAAAGCATTAAAAGGTGGCAATTTACCATCTCTCACTGGATGGTCCAGTTTTGTCATGCAAAAAATACAAACCATAAAGAAAACTGCACATAATTGCAATTGCCATGTCTGTAATGACTTGACTATATATATATTTAGAAAAAAAAAAAATGCCAGAATTACTGTTTTTTTTTTTCCATTTTACTTCCTTAAAATATATAAAAAGCTATAAAAAAAAAAAGTCAGATTTATTAACTATGATTGGTTCTGGTGCATCATGCTTGATTCTTGAATGTACTGTATGCATACTTGAGGTTTTTTAATTTGTATTTAGGATGGGTTTAGCAAAAAATCTGTGAGATTACCAATTCCCAATTGCATCATCCATGAATTTTTGTAAACTGTCATGAGATTTCAAGTGCATTGACTGACAAAGTTTTCCTTTCTGCCTCATGTGATGCTGAACAGAGAAGTATCATGACACTGACAATAGGAAACATCAGCTACAAGACTAGTTTTGTCTACAGCATTCATTAATAGAACATATTATATATATATATATATATATATATATATATATATATCTCATATATATATAAAAATGAGTTCCTGTCTGTCTGTCTGTCTGTCTGTCTGTTCTTTATGCGCGACCAAACAACTGGACCGATCCTCACCAAATTTGGCACACATGTACATCAGGTGTCCGGGAATATTATAGACTTGGTCTCAGCTCTCTTGGACGTACCGTTCCTGAGGTACAGTATTCCCAAAAAATGACCAGCATTAGTCTATACAAGCCTGTAAGTCTTTCACTCATATTCCAACTGCCATACACACGGTCACATGTCCCTTATCAGCCAATAACAGCTCGCAGGCGCTTACTCTCCTCAGGCACACAGGTTTCCATAGCAACCAAGCTATGTATGACCTGTATTAGTGAATAGCAGTTCACAGGACCTTAAATATTCAGTCATATCACGTGTATTAGCCAATATAAGTTCATAAGTTCATAAATAGACTGTACCTATACTGGACTCAGTGGCGTAACTAGCAATGGCAGGGCCCCAAGGCGAACATTTGACATGGGACCCCCCCCCCTGACAACCCCCCCCCCACGCACAAACTGCATTCCTGCACACACTATTATGCCCCATAGTGGCCCCTGCATACACTATTAGGCCCCATAACGGCCCTTGCACACAGTATTCTGCCCCATAGTGGCCCCTGCACACAGTATCATAGTGGCTCCTTCATATATTATTAGGCGCACTTCCCGCTACTTCTTCAATGTTGGACCAGATGTCACGTGAGCCAGGCATGTATCGCAAAACATAATGACGTCGGACTGGCCCACTGACATCTGGGACGCCACCAAGGAGGACTGAAGCCTGCTGAAAAGACCCCAGAGTATAATGATAGCAGTGTTTGTGGGGTTCACGGCCCACAGGCCTTACTTACCAATCCCCGCTCCTGCTCACAGCCGCCTCTGCAGAAGGTGAAGTGCAAGCGGCCGTGAGCAGGAGTGGGGATCGGTAAGTAAATAGGGCCCGTTACCTGCTGGTGTTAAAAAAAACAAACATCAGAGGCCCGCCGAGTCCCCTAATGTCCCGGGCCCTGTGGCAGCTGCTACCACTGCTAAACCGGTATTTACGCCACTGACTGGACTGCCATACTGGATTTCAGCATTCTTAGAAATTGAAACGTTTTTTAAACTACTCATGTCCCCTGCAGCAAAACGCATGGCTGCTGCTTGAGCTAATGAAAACTCTCAGCAGACCCAAGCCCATCTCCAATCTGATAAGGTATGTTACAGACAACAGCGAGCTGCTGAAACTCCCCAGCAGACCCAAGCCCATCTCCAATCTGACAAAGCATTGTCAGCCACATGCACACAGCTGCACTCCAGGTTTCAATAACAACCCAGCCATTTTTCTTCACTGCTGTAGGTCAGCTTTAAAGGGGCAGGGCGCTGTGGATGACACTGTTACACAATGTACCGCAAAAGAATGGAACTGAAAAACCGGCTTAAGAAACTTGCACAACTCAACAGCGACATCTTCTTCTTAACAAAATGCAAAAAGGAGAGACTCATCCCAAAAGGCTTCAATTTACGTAACCCAACCCGGAACACCTACAACAGCCGATATGCAGAACAACTATGTATTCGGACATCTGAAAGGCTGCGGAACAATATGATAAAAATTTCCTATAACAACAAAAAAAGAACACAGGAGGAGATACAGGCCCTGAAATCATCATTGGCTAATGACACAGAGGAAATGAAGGCCAAACTCCACACATACTACTGGAAACTTCAGGATATGCTTATTAACAACAAAAAGAAAAAGCTCCACAGACTGAGACAAAAAGGCCTCATTACTACAACCGCAAGTACTAGCCCAGCTCAGCAAAGCTGTGTTGTGAATCTTTCCTCTTATGAGCCAAACAAACACGAAATGTCAGTTCTCTCCAAAGGTCTGTCCTTCTGCCCCTCAGCACGTACTGACCATATCCAACTCTGCAATGATATGGAGGAGTTTTTCAGAAAAATGAGATTAAGGGAATATTTTTATGACAAAGACCTTCCATACAGCAGCGACTCTGAGATGGAACAGCCCATAAGGAATCCTACCAAAAAATCTACCTGGACTCCACGCCCTGGAGCTAATGCAGCACTGGATAAATATATTGACTGTTTCAGAAGCAAAGTAAAATCAGAAATCCTGGAGAAACAAAAGAAACAGGCGCATAACCTAACCCTGCAAGAACAGAAGGCTATTATATCACTGAAAGAAAATCAGGATATAATAATAAAACCAGCTGACAAACGGGGCGCAATAGTCATAATGAACACCTCAGACTATATCCAGGAAGCAAACAGGCAACTGTCAAATCCCATCCATTACTCCAAACTTGGAAGTGATCCCACAGAGGCCTATATGAAAGAACTAAAGAGTATGATCAAGGAGTTTCCAGTCCAGATCCAGAATCAGGTAAAAGGACTTATCCCACAAGATCCCAGGCCGGGCTGCTTCTATATGCTCCCAAAGATACACAAATATGGCAACCCTGGGAGGCCTATCATTTCTGGCATTGGGACACTGACAGAAAACATTTCAGGTTGGGAGGAAAATCTCCTAAAACCCCTTGTCAGGGATACTCCAAGCTATATCCAGGACACCACTGACCTTCTTAACAAACTGAATGCCCTGGGCCCTCTACCTGAGGGTACCATTTTGGCCACCATGGATGTGGAATCCCTGTATACCAACATTCCCCACAAGGATGGAGTTGCAGCATGTCGGGTACACCTGGCAAAACAAAACCTCCCAACAGAACCAGTAACGCAGCTCATACAATTCATCCTTAGCCACAACCATTTTACCTTTGGAGAGGATCTATATCTACAGCGAATGGGAACTTCAATGGGGACCAGATGTGCACCCCAATATGCAAATCTCTTTATGGCAGAAATGGAAGGAACATATTTATCAACATGCGCCACCAAACCTATGATTTACCTTCGTTATATCGATGATATCCTTGTCATCTGGACTGCAGGTGAGGAGGCCCTACTTCAATTCCATAATGACTTCATTGACTTTCACCCGACCATCAACCTTAAACTTAGCTATTCAGGGAGTGAAATTCACTTTCTGGATACCACAATATACATTAAAGAACATCGGCTACTCACATCAATATACCACAAACCCACAGACAGAACGGCCTACCTGAGAAACGACAGCTTCCACCCCAAGCACACAAGACAATCTATAATCTACAGCCAGGCTATACGATACAATCGTATTTGCTCCGACAAAACAGACCTGGACAAGCACCTCCTGGATCTGAGGATGAGATTTCTCAGATTGGGATACAAACCAAAAGCGACAGACAACCAATTAAACAAAGCAGCAGCCATTAACAGAGACAGTCTGTTCACATATAGAGAGACCCAGAAAGATGCCCGAGTGCCCCTAGTTGTCACCTACAACCCACAGCTGGAGATCCTACGAAGGATTGCCAAGGAGCTCCAACCTGTGCTACATAGGGACAACAGACTCAAGGACATATTTCCAGTCCCCCCTCTCCTCTCCTTTCGACAACCACCAAACCTGAGGCGCATTATCGTCCGGAGTGCCCTGAAGGCCCCAACTGAAAATGGCACCTCACCTTGCCTACATAAAAGGTGCATGACCTGCAAGCACATCCACACCGCTGATAGTGTACCTATCCCACAGTCACAACAGGTGCACAGAATTAGGGGGACATTTTCCTGCAGGTCTTCCAATGTGGTGTACCTCATAATGTGTGTGCAATGTCCCACCACAGGCCTCTATGTGGGGGAAACAGGGCAGAGACTCAGTCAACGAATGAACTCACACAGATCCACCATTAATAACAGCAGAACAGATCTCCCAGTGGTCGCACATTTCTCCGGAGAAAACCACTCTATTGAAGATTTGCGGGTTGTGGTTTTAATGGGACATTTTAAGACACAGGAGAAAAGGAAAGAAATGGAGTACAAATTTATGCAAAAATTTCAAACTCTGCAATTTGGACTTAATATTCATGCCAGCTTCATGTCACACTATGTTTGAACCATGAACTGAACTCAATATTCATGCCAGCTTCAAATCACACTATGTATGACCTGTGAGGGACACAAATCACCTCCTGATAGCAAACAGATAACAGCAAGAATTACTGATCCGTCCGTCACGCACCACAAGTTTCCAGACTGTTTTTTTGACCTGTTGTAAATAACTTCTCTACTTAGATTGCAATTTTTTTTAAGGACTCTAAAATGCTTTGAAAACCATGTGTATAAAAATCTGTTAATTTTCAGTTCTTGTATCACACCATGTCTGATGAAGGGAGCGAGCACTCCTGAAAGCTTACTTATAAATATACTCAGTTAGCCTCTAAAAGGTATCGCCTGATTTCTTCACTCTTCCACTGTTACACAAGGTCACATACACACAGCTTTACTCCAGGTTTTCCATAACAATGGATCGCAGGTTTTTCACTGATATCCAAACTGAGATGCACATGATCACATGACACTTATGGACCAATGGAAAACCGCAGGTTCAGTCTTGACATACACACAGCTTTACACCAGGTTTCCATAGCAACCAAGCTATGTATGAACTGTATTAGTGAGTAGCAGTTCACAGGACCTTAAATATTCAGTCATATCACGTGTATCAGCCAATATAAGTTCACATTTAATTTACCAGGTTTCCATAACAACACAGCCATAAATAGACTGTACCTATACTGGACTCAGTGGCGTAACTAGCAATGGCAGGGCCCCAAGGGAACATTTGACATGGGACCCCCCCCCTGGCAACCCCCCCCCACGCACAAACTGCATTCCTGCACACACTATTATGCCCCATAGTGGCCCCTGCATACACTATTAGGCCCCATAGTGGCCCTTGCACACAGTATTCTGCCCCATAGTGGCCCCTGCACACAGTATCATAGTGACTCCTTCATATAGTATTATGCGCACTTCCCGCTACTTCTTCAATGTTGGACCAGATGTCACGTGAGCCAGGCATGTATCGCAACGCATAATGACGTTGGACTGGCCCACCGACATCTGGGACGCCACCAAGGAGGCCCCAAGCCTGCTGAAAAGACCCCAGAGTATAATGATAGCAGTGTTTGTGGGGTTCACGGCCCACAGGCCTTACTTACCAATCCCTGCTCCTGCTCACAGCCGCCTCTGCAGAAGGTGAAGTGCAGGTGGCCGTGAGCAGGAGTGGGGATCGGTAAGTAAATAGGGCCCGTTACCTGCTGGTGTTAAAAAAAAAAAAAAACATCAGAGGCCCGCCGGGTCCCCTAATGTCCCGGGCCCTGTGGCAGCTGCTACCACTGCTAAACCAGTATTTACACCACTGACTGGACTGCCATACTGGATTTCAGCATTCTTAGAAATTGAAACGTTTTTTAAACTACTCATGTCCCCTGCAGAAAAACGCATGGCTGCTGCTCAAGCTAATGAAAACTCTCAGCAGACCCAAGCCTGTCTCCAATCTGACAAAGCATTATCAGCCACATGCACACAGCTGCACTCCAGGTTTCAATAACAACCCAGCCATTTTTCTTCACTGCTGTAGGTCAGCTTTAAAGGGGCAGGGTGCTGTGGATGACACTGTTACACAAGGTCACATACACACAGCTTTACTCCAGGTTTTCCATAACAACCGATCGCAGGTTTTTCACTGATATCCAAACTGAGATGCACATGATCACATGACACTTATGGACCAATGGAAAATCGCTGGTTCAGTCTTGACATACACACAGCTTTACACCAGGTTTCCATAGCAACCAAGCTATTTATGTCCTGTATGAGTCAATAGCAGTTCGCAGGTCCTTAAATATTCAGTCATATGACGTGTATTAGCCAATGTAAGTTCATATTTAATTTACCAGGTTTCCATAGCAACACAGCCATAAATAGACTATACCTATACTGGACTGCCATACTGGATGTCAAGTGCAAAACTGGCCAATTCTTATGGGGTCACTACACAAACAAAAAATGAAATATACCCGTGCGAAGCCGGGTCCTTCCTCTAGTATTAAGAGAAAGAGAGAGAGAGAGAGTATACAGAACATAAATTTATTTTATTGCCAGTATTTTCTAAACTTTCAAGAAATAATTCAATAATCCAGCTCATAACTATAGTCATTTACACATGTAAATACTCATTGACACAATTATTCTTACAAGTTTAAATACTGTATTTGTAGCAATAATGACTATATATAAACAACTGGAAGAACAGAACATGTCTGAAATAAGCAGGTAAAGGTATTTGATCAGCAGTTCACTCTTCATACAGTAATTTAGGTCTCCAGAAAATACTCTTTTACCTATGTGGTATGCATTGACCATTTAGCAATTATTCTGATTTATGTGTGACTCCTCCCTCCATACAGAATATTTGAGGTGTAAGGTAAGAATCAATAATGCCATAATATTGCCATGGTTCAAACCTGACCCCATTTCACTGTGGAATTTTAGCCTTATTATTAAATAATTATTTTGTATTTGTAGGGTACTACTAGTACTACTAAGATATAGTGTATTTAGCCTCTCTGCCCCTGCTGCTTGGCCCCAGAAACCCCAGGGATTCAATACAAGGTTTGTTTTGTAAATAAGTGTGAGTCAGAACCATGAGGGACTAGCTGGAGTGAGGACACATCTCCTAAGGAGACACAGACTAAGGCAAGTGGCAGGTGTAAGGAAGGAATAGATAAGCAGATCTTTGAGCATCTATATCCTTAAAATCAGCTAGTGAAGCTGGATTATATAGGAATAGATTGCCACCTGTCCCACTTTATCTCCCTCATACAGAGCTAGTAGTTCTGCTCTGTGTTACCTATATACTCACAGGCTCTATCTAGTAATTGTAGTTAGGGATCAGTATATAGTTCAGGGTAGTGATAGGTTAGGCTTCCGATGGCCAACTAGATAGAAGCCTAGTTGCACTGGTAGTTTAGTTAGCAGGTTAAGGACTGCATCTACTACTGTTGTTGTGGTCCTGTTTGCTGCTTGGAAGAAATCCTTTCATCAAGCATCTTCATCATCATCTCCTAATCGGCTGTCTGTCATCTCCTCGAGAAATCCAAGGATCTACAGTCATCCACAGTGGCCCCTGCATCTGGATCATCTCTTCTGTTGCCTGGAGATATTGTGCACAGGACTCTATATATATATATATATATATATATATATACCCGGGTATATGACTTAAGACTGTTGCAGAATTGCTGGTTGTTGTAGTACTGCTGTGTTCTCAGTATACTGCATGTATGTACTATTATCATTTTGACTCTTATAAAGCTACTGTTATAACCTTATGTGGTATCTGTATGTATTCTTCAGACTGTGAGATTAGTACCGTAATCCATGTTAAGGCCACTAACTGTACTTCATGGGTAAGTCCCAGGAAGAGATCCTCCCTGTAATACAGAGGCTTTATCCTGGGTGGAGGCACTGATATACTTTATATCTGTTCCCACTCTTCCCTTCAGGTCCCATTATACACACAGGTCAGCGCCAGAGTCTGTTGTGGGAGGGATAATACTCATACCCCCCCAAATAGGGCTACATATTTTATAGGTTTTATTTTGAGAACATGCCATGAATATTGTATATTGTGATCAGTTATTGAATGAGCTTCTGTATTTGTTTTGGAATAGACACATATGCACAGAACAGCAGTATATGAATATTTGTGACATAGATTTAGTTGTAATGTTATGTGGCAAGTGTAGCCATGGAAATAATATGTGATCCAGTTATTATCCAGTTAATAAATACATACGTTTTTATTACTAATAGGTAATCAAATAAGACATTGTTTTTTGTATTTGTTTCTCTAAAATTATGGTTTTGGATTACAGAAGATCTATTTTAATATAAAATCAAGAGTTTTAAGCTATTGTAATTTCACATTAGTGGTTCTTCCAGAAAAGAAGACTTAAAAGGGGTGTGCAAGTTATATACTGCAAATTTGAGGTCAGAGTCAAGAGCAGAATTTAAATAATAAGCCAAGATAGATGTACTTTATTCTTTCCCCTCCTCCCAGTCACTGCTTTGGGGTTTGTTCTCTGGTTCTCAGCCCCAGGATATGTTTACATGGCTACAGCAGGGAGATGTCCATATACACAGATATCTGCTAAAGCCAACTAGTCTCAGGGTATATGACACCTCCACACTGAAACTAGTGTTTGGCTGCAGTGTGATCTGTGTATATAGAACCTCCTTGTTGCTGCCATGTAAACATATCAAAGCAGGGAGGACCAAAGGTCAATGTTGGAAGCTTCAGCAAGGGGAAGGGGTAAATATAGCTTGTTTCATTTTTTCATTTTTTTTATCATTCCCTTCACCACCCCTTAAAAAAAAGTATATACCTAGGAAAACCTATTAAAAGAAAGCCAAAGCCTATGAAAGATAATGGATCTAAACATTTGCAATTTACACTGCATTTTTCAGCAAACTGGAATGCAACAAATGAACACAAAAAAAAACATTAAATATTAACATTGCAAAATAAGCGTATACATAGTCTTATAACTCCAAATATTACAACTGCAATATGCTTTAAAGATCTATTGATCTGTTTCTGGTATTATATAGTAAATTGTCTATTTGCTTTTACTTCTGTTTTATTACCTAGAATAAAATAAGGCTTGACTTGCTGTATGCTATCATTGATAAGCCCAAATGCAGTAAAGAAATCATGCTTAACCTGATGGAAATTGAATGTGATCTGTCAAAACGATTAGGATATAATAGAAAAGTACCACAACTAGGAACCAAATGTAATAAAAGCAATGCATTTCATATGCTGGTGATGACCAATGATATAACAATGTAAAATGGGTTTCAATCATTTAAGATTAATTATCATTTAGCATTGAGAATTCTATATTTTGTTTTCTTTCACTTTACTGCATCTACAAGAAAACATAAAAGTGTGCGCATTGAACATCTTAATTGCATGTATTTAAGTGTAGAATAATTCATCTAAGAAGCAAAGCAATCACTTATAGTTTGCTTCTTAACATTTAGGCAAAGCTGTTTAACGAAAAAAGCTTTATATAAAATTGTGAAGCACCTTGTATAAATGTCTTATTTGTTTTGCTGCCGCCTCATTGCAATAAATCTGGAATGATATCAAAAAAACACTTCCATAGGCAAGAAGTAGATTGAACATCAGTTTCTACATTTAAACACATTTAAATATTGCATTGTGAATTTAAACTTGTACGGATAAGTTCACACTGTCATTATTAATGTTTCTTGCTCACATCCATCACTGAAGCTTTCTCCCTTCATGTCTGTTTACTTTTCTGACAAATAGAGAAAGCTGGGAATGCATTTTCTTCAATTACAAAAGTAAACAAACATGATAGAAGAAAGATTCTATCATGTTTGTTACATTACAGTGCATGGGTACAGATGCCGGACACTAGGGGCATCGTCTCCATTGTCACTCTATTGTCGTTAATGTCCATTGCTCTCATCCTATGATGGATGAAAGCAGTAAACATTTATGACAGTAGTGTGAAAATACCCTTAAAAATTAAATTGTGAGCTCTAAATACAAATTGTCATGGTTCTCCTTGACTTATAATGGATTCATCAGTTTTACATTTTATTAATAAGTAATTTCAAAACAGACTTTTTTTTTATTTCAGAGGGCAAACATGATGGAACATTGTAAACAAAACCTTAATATATTTATTAATATAAATTGGACTATACTGGACTGTGGACTTTGTACACCTATAGCTTTACCTTGTATTATATTTGGTATATGCTTTCTACTTGCTGACCTCTTGAATTTTGTAAGATATGATTTCAAGAAGAATAAAAAAAAATGATAGATGAGTTTGTGGATATTTTGCGGGAACAATTTTAATTAAGACTCACCCAAGTGCCCACCTGTCCCTAAGTATTTTAAGTACTATTTATGCTGAAAAGACTTTTGATAATGAGTTGTAAGGATGTGTGAGTCAGGTGGTAGATAGATTGCGCTTTAGTCGACCTTATCCAAAACTAGAACTTTCTGCTGTCCTATGATTCCAAGATAGATGTTATCAAGTGTGAACTTGTAGTCATATCTGCTCATGACACTCTGGGGGGACAGGGCAACTGTGGTATTCCCTACTTCCATAAAATACCTAAAGAAAAAACTGCAAGGTCTATGTAAATATTGGTCAAACTATCCTCCACTAATACTTAGAACAATAATGGAACTAAAAAATTGAAGACAATTCTTCCTTTTTTATAGGATGCTGCCATTTAATAAAATGCTCAGGTTCTTTAAACATTTATACTCATTTCAAACTATACCCTGTTATTAAAACATGATGATGTTCCCAAAGGGAGGTCTTTTCTGACATTAGGCGATACAACCTCTCAAGCCTTATATGCCATAGATTGATCATATTTGTAATATGAGCAGGCATCCACGTGTCCACTGAAAGCTCTACTAGACAATAAATGCTCTAATTTACCAAAAACACTGTATTAGGAGAAAAACAAGACATGACACTTAAATAGCATTATTAATATCAATGTCAAAAATTGAAGGAGGTGACCCTTTCCCTGTTCCCTAAAGTGGGGACTCACCAGGTCAAATTGTGCTAGTACTAGGAACAATGCTATAAAGTACTTATATAGTAGTGTCTTCAGCTGTTTTTTGTCCAAATCTAGGAGGCAAGAACCAGCCACGTAATACACAGCTCACTGAAAAAAAACTGGACTTTACATACATATGCCAGTGGATGGAGAATATGCAGGCTGACGTCAAAATGAAGGATCAGGAGTACAAAATGGAGTTCTTTATTTGGATTATGCATGTCAGGGGTGTCCTACCCCCTTTTTCAGATCCATGCATATAGTAAACAATACAGAGTTTAAAATGAAAATCGAAAAATGACTTGGGGCGTAAAGTGATTAAAGGGGTGGCCACTTTCAGACCAATGTTATTGTTTGTACAATTTTCCAGTATACTTTCTGTATCAATTCATCATGGTTTTCTAGATCTCTGTTTGCTTTAATTTATTCTGCTTACTCCCTGTGGATAAAAATCAGTCCATGTTTGTGTGATATACAGTCCATGGTCATGTGATATACAGTCCATGGTTATGTGATGGACACACAGGTGCACAGCTCGTTACCACGCAGATGTCTGATTACTGTGCTATGACTGTAACAAGCTGTGCATCTGTGTGTTCATCACATGACCATGAACTGTATATCACATGACCATGGACTGATTTTTAACCACTGGGAGTAAGCAGAATGCACATTTAAATCTGTGACTGATACTTGCATTGGTCCTCTTGATGCATTAATCTAGGAGCATATCTAGTTATTGCTTCATTCATAGTATTTTTAAACCTTCAGCATCATTACTCTCAATAGACAGGCAATTTTTTTTCCCCTGGTAATGCGAACACAACAAATATTTCAATGGTTGGTAGATTTGCATTCAAAATCTGACCATTCCCGAATTAACATTAAAACTATAGTTATATACAGAATGCATAACATCTAGTATTTTGTTATATTCCTTTTGTTTTGATATCCAGTAGATGAATTGAATTGTAAATGAGACTTTTTTTTTAAATGAAAGAATTATAATAGAACAAACTTTTTTTTATTATACTCAAAGAATTGGTGACAGTGATATCCAAGTTTTGAAACACTGCCAAATATGCAAGGAGGAAAGTGAAAGGCTTATAGAGAAGAAGCATACTGATTTTGAAATTTTGGAAACATCACTGTTCTGTTTAGCAGCACAGTTGTCAAATGAAATAAAGCACAACATAGCAGAACCATTTTAACTTAGATACGCATATCTGAAAGACTTCTGTGCTACAGAGTAGCGCAAAGCTCCCAAAAGCTACAAGTTGAATCTGTCAGGCATGGTGGTGGTTTGAAAGATATCAACAGCCCAGAAATCTTCCACTTTTCATCTGCTATTTAAAGTCAAATCATATTTTCCTAGCACTGAATTAATTGTGCAGTGAAAACAAAAGGATGCATTAATTATATTCTTACATTGTTCTGCCTTCTACATGCTTCATATTGCCTATCTACAACTTTTCATAATCTTCTATATACTGATAACATGAAGCTAAGTTTTAGAAAATACAGGCATATCATTTATCTAAATGACATTGGTAAGCTCAGAAAGCACTTAGACACACAAAATGTATAGCTCTGCTACATACAGTGCTGGCCAAAAGTATTGGCACCCCTGGAATTCTGTCAGATGATACTCAATTTCTTCCAGAAAATGATTGCAATCACAAATGCTTTGGTAATAATATCTTCATTTAATTTGTATTCAATGGAAAACCACAAAAAGAATTGTCAAAAAGCCAAATTTGATATAATTCCACACCAAACATAAAAAAGGGGGTGGACAAAAGTATTGGCACCCTTTGAAAAATCATGTGATGCTTCTCTAATTTGTGTAATTAACAGCACCTGTTACTTACCTGTGGCACATAACAGGTGGTGGCAATAACTAAATCACACTTGCAGCCAGTTGAAATGGATTAAAGTTGACTCAACCTCTGTCCTGTGTCCTTGTGTGTACCACATTGAGCATGGAGAAAAGAAAGAAGACCAAAGAACTGTCTGAGGACTTGAGAAACAAAATTGTGAGGAAGCATGAGCAATCTCAAGGCTACAAGTCCATCTCCAAAGACCTGAATGTTCCTGTGTCTACCGTGCGCAGTGTCATCAAGAAGTTTAAAGCCCATGGCACTGTGGCTAACCTCCCTAGATGTGGATGGAAAAGAAAAATTGACGAGAGATTTCAACGAAAGATTGTGCGGATGGTGGCTAAAGAACCTCGACTAACATCCAAACAAGTTCTAGCTGCCCTGCAGTCCGAGGGTACAATAGTGTCAACCCGTACTATCCGTCGGCGTCTGAATGAAAAGGGACTCTATGGTAGGATACCCAGGAAGACCCCACTTCTGACCCAGAGACATAAAAAAGCCAGGCTGGAGTTTGCCAAAACTTACCTGAGAAAGCCAAAAACTTTTTGGAAGAATGTTCTCTGGTCAGATGAGACAAAAGTAGAGCTTTTTGGGAAAAGGCATCAACATAGAGTTTACAGGAAAAAAAAGAGGCCTTCAAAGAAAAGAACACGGTCCCTACAGTCAAACATGGCGGAGGTTCCCTGATGTTTTGGGGTTGCTTTGCTGCCTCTGGCACTGGACTGCTTGACCGTGTGCATGGCATTATGAAGTCTGAAGACTACCAACAAATTTTGCAGCATAATGTAGGGCCCAGTGTGAGAAAGCTGGGTCTCCCTCAGAGGTCATGGGTCTTCCAGCAGGACAATGACCCAAAACACACTTCAAAAAGCACTAGAAAATGGTTTGAGAGAAAGCACTGGAGACTTCTAAAGTGGCCAGCAATGAGTCCAGACCTGAATCCCATAGAACACCTGTGGAGAGATCTCAAAATGGCAGTTTGGAGAAGGCACCCTTCAAATCTCAGGGACCTGGAGAAATTTGCCAAAGAAGAATGGTCTAAAATTCCAGCAGAGCATTGTAAGAAACTCATTGATGGTTACCGGAAGCGGTTGTTTGCAGTTATTTTGTCTAAAGGTTGTGCTACCAAGTATTAGGCTGAGGGTGCCAATACTTTTGTCCGGCCCATTTTTGGAGTTTTGTGTAAAATGATCAATGATTTGACTTTTTTTTCATTCTCTTTTGTGTTTTTTCATTGCAAGCAAAATAAATGAAGATATTATTACCAAAGCATTTGTGATTGCAATCATTTTCTGGAAGAAACTGAGTATTATCTGACAGAATTGCAGGGGTGCCAATACTTTTGGCCAGCACTGTAGGGAAGACAAGACACTTATTTTGATATATAATATTAAATAACTTTATGCTGATTATATAACACTGCATTACAGTGCTACAATCTCTGTGCCAATGATGCCAATGTTTTAAACAGGATCAGAATACTTTTGAGAGAACAAAAGCTGTTTTTTGATCACTGAAATATGATTGATCAGACTGTTTAAACCCAAACATTTATTTTTAGTACATAAAATAAAATATGCACAAATATAGGTTCCAGAGGTGAAAGTTAAGAGATTATCTACTGCTTCATAATGCTTTATGTCATTTTCAGTGTTGCTCTAAAGCAGGATGTATGCCTAACCCAAGGTTCACACTAGCGTATGGTTTTCTGTTCTTCGGGTCCGCTTGGGGACTCAAAAAATGGAAAGCCTATCCACTTAAAAAGCGGTTACCCATGGAAACCCACAGACCCCATAAACTAAAATGGGGTCCACCAAGTTTACGCCCAAAATCAGCGGAGAGAAAAGTCCTGCTTGCAGAGTGAAAAAGTCCCCAAATGATCACACAAAGCTAGTGTGACAATAGTCTGAATGAGATGTTAATTTAGGAACAAAGCTTACAAAATTACAGTGGGCCTGGATTTCAAAAATCACTAAATGTGTCAATCATGTATAGGTTTATAATCTCCTGGTTTGATGATTCCTACCTCCAAACTGTGCTACATTGATTTATGCATTTTTAACCGAGGTTATCAAGGCTGTAGAGATATTTGTTTTGTTTTTTTTTAATTTTATGACAGTAATCTACTCTGAAGGACCCAACCAGAAAGTGCCACCACTGGGGAAATTAAAAATCACACAGTCCATACAGGAAATGACTACTCAACCAATCACTGGCTGTAAAGGTGACGGCCAGTGATTGGCATTTCCTGTGTTTCCAGAAGGACTCAGAAGTAAGGACCAGCAA
The DNA here is from genome assembly GCA_947044405.1 of Leptodactylus fallax. Taxonomy (NCBI): domain Eukaryota; kingdom Metazoa; phylum Chordata; class Amphibia; order Anura; family Leptodactylidae; genus Leptodactylus; species Leptodactylus fallax. The sequence goes on from CAMRHE010000003.1 coordinate 9,130,079, forward strand.
AGGACCTGGTTAGCAATGAAACAGGAGCCCCACCCATATGGTATGTTTTAAATTCCTTTTGAACTGGAAAACCCCTTTAATATGCACAGGTTCATTCAAAGTGAAATACTGTATCTACTTTGTAGCTAATAGATGAGGGTTCAGAAATGGGGTTTACACCTCATTTGACTCAGAATTCTCTAATATGTTACTTCTATGGGAGTTTTGAAAACCATGAAACCTCTCATCACAATCATTTTGCAGTCACAAAGGTGAGTTATATGACACTAGTTTTCAAAATTTTGTTTCTAAATATTTTTACTACTTTACTTACTGAACATCACAAACCTAACATTCTACTAAGGAAAGCACATTTATCTTCCTGAGAGCATAGACATACAAAACCAAAAACTCTGCAATAAAAGTTGTATAAAGGTGAATGTAATTTAGAAACTATCGATTTAAAGTCTTTAGTTCAAAGTCTGGAAGGCTCAAGCATATTCTCCTGTCATCATTGTGGGTTTATGGTAGTGGAGAAATCTGGACTCTTGTTTGTCACATTAAATAGATTTGATTCAGCAGCATTAAAATACATGTAAATGCATTTGCTTCTGTCATCCTCATTTCAGCCATAAACTGCTATGATATGGTTTATCATGAAATATACACCTGAATAATTCAAATCAAATTTCTCAGATGAATATTATTATTATTATTATTATTATCAGTAGTAGTAGTAGTAGTAGTAGTAGTATTTTTGCTCTTTCAATCCCCTTCTCATATTTTTGACTGAACTTAAAAAGCCTGTTTAGGAAAAGGGAATAGGACTGTTGCTGATTCACTGTATTGTGTGGAAATACACAGAGAGCTTGTTCAAATTCCACTGTGGCAAAAAACACCCAAAATGTAGTGGTTTATTTCCCAAAAGTAAATTTTAGTCACTGTAGGTACCCCACTATTCCAAAAGGTAAAATCTGCAATGGAAACTTGCAGGATCAATTGAAATGCTGTGGCTTAAAAACCTGCACCACAGATCAATTTGTGCTGCATTTTTATACATGGCATGTAGATGAGACTTCTAATATCTCATACACTTTGGTGCTACTGTACTTCTCTGTAGATTAGCCACCAGAAAGGTACTGGTGGCAAATACACTATATAGCCAAAGTACACAAATTATATATCTACATGTTACACACACAGGCTCTTTTATAACATCCATAAGCATTCATATGGAGTTAGTACCCCCTTTGCAGCTAAACCATCTTTCTTCAAGATTTTGAAGTGTATCTGTGGGAATTTTTGACCATTCATCCAGAAGAGCATATTTGTGGTCAGACACTGAATCACAATCCCCATGCTAGTCCATCCAAAGATATTCAATGTGGTTGAGGTTAGGACTCTGTTCAGGCCAGTCAAGTTTTTCAATATGTAGCAAAACCACGGCATCCTCTTGTAAGTGTAGAAAAAGTTTATTTTACGTAATTCAATTAAAACATATGATTATCCACCAATATACAGTCTTATAATTACATAAAGTGCCAGCAGTATATTTAGGCGATGTTTTGGTCAGTAATGTGACTTTTTTCAAGCCCAATCTGGAGATAAGATAGAGTACATGCCAGAATAGCAATAAATCCTGCTGTGCTAGCTAGATAAATAACATATATGGATGGAGTACATTGGGATAGAACGTAACTGATCATACATATATGGTGAGACATACACAGATACGACATAATCAGATAGAATATCATATACCCATATGTAACAGAATTATGTATACATTATATACACATAATCATCGCTGATATACAAATAGTATTGCATGAAAAGGCATCATAAAGTAAATAGAAACACATAGTAAATATAAAGAGAACATAATAAATGCAAAAGTGTGGAGAAGTAAAATGAAGAGTATAAAGTACAGAGGATGCACAGAGGCTGAGAAGGACATTGTAACGTCCTTGCCTGTCCGGGCTTTGGCGCCGTCCTCCGGGCGCACGCTGCGGCGCAGGAGGCGTGCCCGGTTGTAATTCTTTCCTTGGGTTTTTCTTGTATTGTCTGAACACTGTCCTATTCCCTCACCTCCTTAATTGATTTTCCACCACGCCCTTCTCCTTCACCTTGCTCTCCCCCTGATCCACTAAGCGTTAACTTTAGTCCTGCCTTTGTGATTGACAGCCTGTCCTCCTATCAAGTCTGGGGCGGGTTCTTTCTCCCTATTTATTGTTTGCTCACTTTCCCATTGGCGCCTGCTATTGCATTTTGCTTACTGGCTATACTTCTTGTTCCTTGTTACCTGCTCTTCTGATTTCCTGACCACTGGCTTTCCTTTGACTATTCTCTTGGATTTTGATTCTTTACTGCATTGCTCGATTGTTACCGACCCCTTGGCTAGCTGACCTCCCTTTGTTGTTTGTGCGTCCTGTCTGCATTCTGTGTTGTCACTTATTCAGAGTAGGGACCGGCTCCAAGTTGTTCCTGTCATTAGGACAGTGAGACAAGTAGGTAGGGACAGGGTCTGGGTCAACTTTAGGGCTCACTGTCTCTGTATTCCCTTCCTCTCAGGTTTTTGCAGCAGCACTGGAGAATTGCTCAACTGGCAATTCCCTTACAGACATACAGTATAGTAACCAAGTACTATGTCAAAAAGACATGTGGTAGTATAGGGAGATGCATTCAGGGATTCAGAAATGAATTAAGAAGCAGAATATCCTATGTGAGGGTGTCTATATAAAGTATTACATACTGAAGAGAGGAAGGAAGAGGCGTATTACCTGCTAATGAGAATTTGTGTCTCGGCTTGGTTGGGGTTGTACAGAATCCTCCTGATGGTAGCCTGCCTGACACATGTAAGTGGCTTCTTAATAAGCAGGGGAGTAAGGTGACATACAGGAGGCGGTATACCTTCCTCATGATGTCACACGGTGCATCACGTTACCGGCGCCATTGTTTTGCTAAAGTCAAGTTTTTCAACACTGAATTCCTGCAATTATGCTATTATGGATTTAGCTTTTTGCTGGAAAAGAAAACTGTTTCTACAAAGTGGGAAGAATAGAATTGTCCAAACTATCTTGGTATGTTGAAGCACTATGATTTCTCATCACTGAAACTAAGGGGCTTTGGCCAACCTCTGAAAAACAAACCAATAGCATTATCCATCATCCACCAAAATTTACATTTGACACAAAGTGATCAGACAAATAACATTCTTATGGCATTTTCCAAACCCTCACTCATACATCAGACTTGCCAGATAACAAAGAATGATTCATCACTCCACAGAACATATTTCCACTGCTCTAAATGGTTTACACCACTCCATTTAACAATTGGCATTGAGCTTGGTGATTTATGGTCTCTATGCAGCTGCTCGGCCATGGAAACCCATGCCAAAAATCTCCAGGCACACAGTTTTTGCTGTAATGCATGTGCCACTGGAGGTTTTGATCTTTGCACTTTTTGAGTCATCAGAGGATTGTTGAATTTTATGCACTACCTGCCTCTGCGCTATACAACCATGATCTATAACTTTTTGTGGTCTATCACTTTGTGGCTGTGTTGTCATGGCTCCTAAGCACTTTCCCCTTTTCAATAACACTACTCACAGTGGATTGTGGAATGTCTAGCAGAGAAGAAATTTCATGAACTGACTTGTTGCAACAGTGACATCCTATTACAGTTCAACAATAGTTTAGTTTCCCACTGGGAGCACTACAATGTATTCACATTTTATATTTGTCTTTGAGAAACATGCTTGTACTTATTGTATATATGTATCTATGCTTTTAATGGGACCAAACTAGTTCAGAATGCGTGCTGAATTAATGGCACACTCAGAAATATGGAGTAAGACAGAAAGTATTCCCTTGTCATCAGAAGTAGCAGAATTTTGTGTGAGAAGCTTAGAGACTGAGCCAAAACCCTAGCTAGGCTGGAGGAAAACCAATTAAAACAGTCCTGTGTCATTAAGCAGTCAAGAGATGGAAATTATCCCTGCTCAAATTGTGAACAAGAGAATGGGGTGCTTAATCAGTGTATAAGACTAATTGCTGTATAGGCCTCATAGCTACAACCCTGTTTGCAGCCTCTGGTCAGACAGGGTAACTTTGAGTATCTAGTTGAAAATTGTGGACTTAGAAAATATAGAATACTAGTTAAATTGGAAGACTTCCCCAGCAAGAGAGACACAGACTCTCTATGGGAGTACCATCAACCAGTTCAGCACTAGCCTTCAGTGGAAGCTCCATAAGAATTGTACCTTCAGAATCTGGATGCTATTTACCATGTTCTACCACAAGTAAAAAGTGTGAGTTGTTCTACACCTTGTCTCCTGAGTCTTATTCCTGCATGACCAGCACAGGCAATCTAACCACTATCAGGCACAAGGACACTTACAACTATTAGAATGTGCCATAGGCAAAAACACTACCACCACCATGAGTTACCCTGCAGGCCCCCTTAGCCCAGCAGCCTACAAGCTAGAGGATTTGATAGAGATTTTTTCGCCATGATCCTTGCAATGACTACTGCTATAATCAGCCAATGGATTGCTACACTAGGACTGAATGAGACACTTGAATTCAATGATTAAGAGGGATACCCTAATACATTTATCTTTATTGTGTATGTCAAGTGTATCTACAGCAGTTACCAGAAATGATTCTAATTTGCAACCAAACATTTAGTATACAGTCTAAGTTATGCAATCTCATTTATGCTTAGTATTAACACCATACTGCATACCAAGCCTTAATCCAAATTGAAATACATTAGAGAAAGAGAAGAGAATATAATTCTAGAAATGCAAACAAAGGCATACGACATATTTGGAAATAGCCATCCTGCCATCCTTATAAATGAGTCAAAATCCTAATCCTTTCAATAACCAGGTTTTTGTAATGCCTGGGGTAAAGAAAATCTGAATTCCACAGTCAGACTGTGCAAAGGACAATGGTACATTTTTTATGTTGAAGAAACAGTGATTTAATCATTCATATAAGAAATGGTTCTTTACAGATTGAGTAGCAATTCTGTGGAGTGCTATTTCCAAGAGACTATAATGCCTTTCCATGTGGGATCAGAATTATTAAGTATTTTTTCCCTAATGAATTGCCATAGCTGGCCATCTGCTTTGTTATGCCTGTCTTTGGATTAAATGATTTGGTCTGAAGTGGTTAAAATTGATAAATGTGTGTCTATTTTCAACCTATATACAGTATGTACATTATGTAATGGTATTATGAGTTAATCAAGTAATTACATAGAATGTCAGGGCCAAATAGCTAAATTCATAAAACCTTCCAATGTGCGAGGATTAAGCCTATTATGCCAGCATTCCTCATCAGATATACAAATGAACCATATCAAATTAAAGAAAGCATTTGTTTACAACTATTGCTAGAAAATGTGCTGCGATCTCTAGGTTCAGTTGACAGTTGTTGTTTTTCAAGTAAATAGTTTGGAATAAATCTGCTGACTCAGAAGTTCAAATGTATCCAGTGCCAGACAGTAGTTCCTTGGGTCCACTAGATAATATGATTCTGGTGGTCCACCCTCCAACAAACCTTCAGAAATAGACGATAATAATTATTGTGTCAGAGCCTGGGCCTAATGGAGGTTTCTCTGGTACTCTGCTGGGCCAGTCCTACACTGAACACATTTCAACAAATGTTCTTTACTAGAAGCCTCTCATGCTTTGGTGGTTTCAAGGATAGGCTTCAACAGTTGTACAAGTGTCTTAAAACAGCAGTTTTCACCTTCTGGAACAATCTTTGTTGTATTGCTTTAATGTATCTGAATCTATATCTTGATGGAAGAGTGAAGAAATCAGGCGATACCTTTTAGAGGCTAACTGAGTATATTTATAAGTAAGCTTTCAGGAGTACTCGCTCCCTTCATCAGACATGGTGTGATACAAGAACTGAAAATTAACAGATTTTTATACACATGGTTTTCAAAGCATTTTAGAGTCCTTAAAAAAAATTGCAATCTAAGTAGAGAAGTTATTTACAACAGGTCGAAAAAACAGTCTGGAAACTTGTGGTGCGTGACGGAGGGATCAGTAATTCTTGCTGTTATCTGTTTGCTATCAGGAGGTGATTTGTGTCCCTCACAGGTCATACATAGTTTGATTTGAAGCTGGCATGAATATTGAGTTCAGTTCATGGTTCAAACATAGTGTGACATGAATGCCCTGGGCCCTCTACCTGAGGGTACCATTTTGGCCACCATGGATGTGGAATCCCTGTATATCAACATTCCCCACAAGGATGGAGTTGCAGCATGTCGGGTACACCTGGCAAAACAAAACCTCCCAACAGAACCAGTAACGCAGCTCATACAATTCATCCTTAGCCACAACCATTTTACCTTTGGAGAGGATCTATATCTACAGCGAATGGGAACTTCAATGGGGACCACATGTGCACCCCAATATGCAAATCTCTTTATGGCAGAAATGGAAGGAACATATTTATCAACATGCGCCACCAAACCTATGATTTACCTTCGTTATATCGATGATATCCTTGTCATCTGGACTGCAGGTGAGGAGGCCCTACTTCAATTCCATAATGACTTCAATGACTTTCACCCGACCATCAACCTTAAACTTAGCTATTCAGGGAGTGAAATTCACTTTCTGGATACCACAATATACATTAAAGACCACCGGCTACTCACATCAATATACCACAAACCCACAGACAGAACGGCCTACCTGAGAAACGACAGCTTCCACCCCAAGCACACAAGACAATCTATAATCTACAGCCAGTCTATACGATACAATCGTATTTGCTCCGACAAAGCAGACCTGGACAAGCACCTCCTGGATCTGAGGATGAAATTTCTCAGCTTGGGATACAAACCAAAAGTGACAGACAACCAATTAAACAAAGCAGCAGCCATTAACAGAGACAGTCTGCTCACATATAGAGAGACCCAGAAAGATGCCCGAGTGCCCCTAGTTGTCACCTACAACCCACAGCTGGAGATCCTACGAAGGATTGCCAAGGAGCTCCAACCTGTGCTACATAGGGACAACAGACTCAAGGACATATTTCCAGTCCCCCCTCTCCTCTCCTTTCGACAACCACCAAACCTGAGGCGCATTATCGTCTGGAGTGCCCTGAAGGCCCCAACTGAAAATGGCACCTCACCTTGCCTACATAAAAGGTGCATGACCTGCAAGCACATCCACACCGCTGACAGTGTACCTATCCCACAGTCACAACAGGTGCACAGAATTAGGGGGACATTTTCCTGCAGGTCTTCCAATGTGGTGTACCTCATAATGTGTGTGCAATGTCCCACCACAGGCCTCTATGTGGGGGAAACAGGGCAGAGACTCAGTCAACGAATGAACTCACACAGATCCACCATTAATAACAGCAGAACAGATCTCCCAGTGGCCGCACATTTCTCCGGAGAAAACCACTCTATTGAAGATTTGCGGGTTGTGGTTTTAATGGGACATTTTAAGACACAGGAGAAAAGGAAAGAAATGGAGTACAAATTTATGCAAAAATTTCAAACTCTGCAATTTGGACTTAATATTCATGCCAGCTTCATGTCACACTATGTTTGAACCATGAACTGAACTCAATATTCATGCCAGCTTCAAATCAAACTATGTATGACCTGTGAGGGACACAAATCACCTCCTGATAGCAAACAGATAACAGCAAGAATTACTGATCCCTCTGTCACGCACCACAAGTTTCCAGACTGTTTTTTCGACCTGTTGTAAATAACTTCTCTACTTAGATTGCAATTTTTTTTAAGGACTCTAAAATGCTTTGAAAACCATGTGTATAAAAATCTGTTAATTTTCAGTTCTTGTATCACACCATGTCTGATGAAGGGAGCGAGTACTCCTGAAAGCTTACTTATAAATATACTCAGTTAGCCTCTAAAAGGTATCGCCTGATTTCTTCACTCTTCCACTACTTTCAATGGCTAACGCGGTACAACATCATACATATATCTATATCTTGATGTCAGACTACAAACACATACTGTGTAATCTGGTCTTTCCATCATACTTTATTTTGTTCCCTGCTTATTGTTAATCTACTAATAGAGATAAGCAAAACATGTTGAAATGTATGTTCTAAATCTTCTAAGATGTTTACTCAGCATTCCCCTGGTAATTTATAATTAACTCCTGAAGATTTCTTGCAAATTAGGAGACAAAGGTCCGATGTGCGCTATTCTATGGAGAACCATCCGGCTTATTCATGAGGAGCTGTTTGGCCACGCCCCAGACAGGCTGGAGAGTGTCTGAAAAAGTAAATTTTTAATGCAATGCTTGGGTGAAACTGTGTACAAAATGGGAGATATAATGGACTGGCCCAATAGTATTACGTGGTAGTGCTGGTTTGGTGGGGTAAATGTTGGTGACAGATTCCAGTTAAGCATATACTGTGCTGTCACTTTTTTAGGTTTTTTAAACTTTACAAATGCTCCAAAAAGCAGCCCATTGTTGGGGAAGATGTATGTCAGTATTTTTTTTATATTTACACAGTGGTTATGCAAAAAATTTGCCCATTATGGGAACTTATAAATGTAAATTTGTAGCAGTGTGCCTGGATGGAACGTGAACAAGAAGTTAAAAAACAAAACACCAAAAACTGATTCCTTAATTGAAGCAAAATGCTGCACCGATATGGTGATGGTATTGGAAAAAGCAATGGGTTTATGCTGTTTTTATTTATGCCAACAGTGTGACAGTGAAGGAGAAAAGCACCAAAGCTAAAGAAAAATGTGAACAGTGGTAGAATGGCAGGTTGTGTAGTAAAAAGTCAGTAGGGGTAATGTCTTTTATTAGGGAGAGACTGGTAGAGGGACTTATTAGATCATGAATGCCTTTTTCTTTTTACCAATGAGGTTTTATTTGTATATTCCTTGCCTAATTAAAACGTGAATTGGCTTTTTGAAGAAAAAAAAAGTCAAAATGTATCACTTTGTGGGAGCAGATGCTGCACCAACATGGTGTTGGAGGAGTGACATGGTCAGTCAAACTAATGTAAGACAGTGTGTTCCCGTCAGACTGCAGTGATGGCAGGTCAGACACTGTGTGTATTTTAGAAAATAAACTATCGCAAAAATGCTTAACAAAATGATGTTTACCTCTCAAAGGATGACCAGTTGAACTAATGTAAGACACTCATTAGTCACAGACTACAGTGAAACAGTCGTGGCAGGTTTGATTCTGTACTTAAAAAAACTCTATTGCAAAAAATTGCTTACCAAATGAGATTTGGCAATCAAAGGGTGTTCTGGCCAGCGTAAGTAACACCATGTCAGTGGACTGTCAGAGTACAGTGCAGACGCCACACTTATGACCTGTCTACCTCTCTATCTGTACAAAATTAATTAAATCTAACTAAAATTGGCACCTAAGTAAGTCCATTAAACTTCACATAAACTATAGACTGGGCCCTATACATTACCTAGCATATACATGCAAGAAGAGCATAAATGGATTGGTCCAGTACAGACATTGATGGCATGCATCACTAGAGCATGCTATAAATATCCAATACATAGGGGTCTAGCTGATGTGAGTCTGCATGATAGAAGCGCTCTATATGGCATTCACTGACCAATAAAAAGCTAGATGGAGAATAATATAGGATGGATGGAAATGTAGACCAGAACTCTCCTAGTACTGAAGCCACTTCAATTTAGTGATTGAATGGTTGGATGACATAACATAGGGATATCCCACCAATGTCTTTCCTGGGATAACCCTTTAAAAGGGTAAGGACATATGTTTAATTTAAACAATTTCATTCTTACATTTAAATGCAAGCTAAACTGAATGTTTACTCAGTATAATTTACATATTAACCTTATGTATTGTTACACTTTACTATGTGACCAGAAAATAAAGAAACATTTGTGAAAGCACTAACTGTAATAGAAAAACATGACATAACTAGTATTGCTGACTAAAATTTACACTATTCAATTGCAATATGCTACTAACCCTTAACATAAAATTATACAGGGGAGAGTAAAAACCTCAAAGGAAACTGCAGCCAATATTTATTTCATTATCAAAGTAGTCATACTGCAATGAATACATGATATAGTACTAGCATTGCAAACCAATTTCCTCTTGTCTATATTACAGAATAAAGCCATAAATCCCAAAGTGTATGTTTTTTTATTGAGAAAACATAAAACGAACTGCAAACGTGGAATTAAATTCCTTAAATCAACTGGTTTAATGGACATGAAACTTATTAGTTAACTGTCATAGTGTCTGAAAAAAATATGAAACTTACATCACAGTTCCTTATAGACTAGTAAAAATGATGCTCAACATACAAGAAAAGAAAGATGTTATTAATGGTTGCTGTAATAGATATAGGATAATATTCTCTCTAGGATGTATAAAGCATTCAAATGGCATTAAAATTCTATGAATTAATACATTTTATTATGCTCTTTTTAATGAGCCATAATCCTGGTAAAAAGCGGGAATAGAAAGGTATAATTTAATAATGATGATGTGCTACAATCATTGGCTGTAACAATCACTCAGTTCATACAGTAGTAAAAAAAAGTAAAATATAACAAAATTCCAGGACAAAATATTTACTTGTTTATTGAAATATTTAAACTGATTATTCATTTTGAAAGAACACACAATTTGTTTTACTAGACTATTGTACTAATAAAATGGGTATAAGTTAGTCTCTTACCAGGGTTGTAGCTATATAGGCTGCAGAGGTAGCCGTTTCTACTGGGCCCTAGAGCCCAGTATTATAGATAGCACATAGTAAATGGGGGCCCATTACATATTTTTCATTATTTTATTATTTTTTAAATTTTGCACTATTAAGGGACGTGGCAGCTGATTATATTTCATGGGATCATGGGATTAGGACAGCACACCTGGACTGTCCAATAAGCCGGTGGATAGTTGTGTTACGACGCATTTTTCTGATTCAGTTCAGGTAAGCAGTATACAACCTGTGTGAATTACAGGGAACCATGAGCTTTAAGTTACATTTTTGTAAGACTTTTTAGAATGGGATTTTTTTTTTTGTCTAGCTTCACAAAATATTATGTTTACATGCATGTTTTCATAAAAAAAAAAAAAAAAACTTTATAGAAAAATCAACTTTTAGTAACAAGATGCCAGTGCAGATCATATATGGGGATTGCATTATTAGCAATTATCTTAAAATAATTTAATTGTAAGAAGTGTTTTTATTAACAATATATGGCTTATTTACTAATTAAACTACAGGGTTCTACGCTATTAACTAAAAGTCAATATTAGCAGAATAAAGTTTCCATTTATGTTTGCCTATATACTGATAGACCAATGTTCACTGTGACTTAATGTTGTACCTCACCTTCTCTTTTTTTCATATTACTTGTCACTTGTTAACATAGTCTACCAATTATGTTCAATAATATCAACGAGTTAGAATATAAATTGAAAATATGTTAGCTTTAACAATAACATAGGATATAATACATTGAAAGGATACATAACAAACACTTACAGTCACCTTACCTCACACCTTGTGAGTGTCTTTGCAGTATCCAATGCTTCCTTGTAATTCTCTTCGGGCCTCTTCCATCATTTTGGGTGATGTCATGTGCCCTGGAGCACCGCTGAGGCCCAAACACAGGCCTCAGAGGACCCCACATTTTAGGGCATGTCGAGAGGGCAGAGTAGGAATAACTTGGTCTTTGGACAGATCACGTATTTGTGTATCTGAGAGGGAGTACCATATCCAAAATAGGTTTTCATATTTGTTGTTAATGACATAAGATATTAAACTAGCCAGCATGAGAAGGGAAGGGAATGGCATGAAAGTGTGTGACTTATTAGTTGAGTGCCAAGCGTTAATTAATCCTTTCAGTAGAATTTCATTTCAGCCATTTTCCTACCTAACTTTTGAATATTCTTGAAAAGCTCAAAAAGGTTTTATACAGTAAGTTAATAGGTACTTATGTCGGGGTGGTTGAACCCTCTGAAAATTGTTACAATATAGTCTAATGCTTTGCTGGTCACACTTACATTGCAGTAGAAGTTGATTTCTCATAACCCAATACGATTATTACTGGATTGTTCCCATTTATACAAACTTACACAAAACAAAAATGTTATCTGTTTTTATGTAAAATGAACATAATTTTGGTCTGAGTTTGCAGTAGGCACACAAACATCCTGTTGCAAAAAACAATCCTCATTGATTGGGCTGAAATAGTATTGCACATATGGGCAAATAAAGAAATTACTCTTATTCACTTTTCACTATTCAAAAGTGTCTCCTGTCACAGAAAACTAATTGTAGAGGTAACTCACTCCTCCACAATACCCCTCTTCTCCAGTCTACAGGCTGACTTAATGTTATGCCAATTTCTTAAGGAACTCCAGTTTCTCACAATATAAATTCAATACAATATTTCAATATGCTATCAAAGCCTCAGACAGTCTACAATTTACATCACAACAACTGGGTGAAAAACAGAATAATAGAAAATAAACGGCAATTATATTTTTTGGAAAGCTAGTAATCTGATGCCACTCATGTCAGGATGCAATATGTAATATGACAAACTAAGAGAAAAGGTAAGGAAGGATAAATCTGTATATGATTTTACCAAAGAACATGGCAACCATATTTAAGGGAACCTGAAAGAAGATTCATCCTAACCACGAGCAGCATGAAAAAGCTCATGGGCCCCAAAGCTCATGGACCTCAATGCAAAATCTTTCATGTGATCCCTACCTACCATTTACCATTTAGAATACTGGTATATTTTATATGGGATATGGACCTTATCCTGCAGTAGTGACTGCTACTAATGCACCCCCTATAGCTATGCCTTTAGTTTCTACTTTACAAAGGTATACAATATGTTTTACGAAACACACTTGTAAAATGAAACAGATATGTGAGGAGGTTTGTATAGGGATCGATCTGTGAATAAAGTCCAGTTGGAGTGGGAGAAGATGGAGAGAAATGTATTCATACAGGTCACAAAACTCCAAGGTAGCTTCTAGTATTCATATAATTTATAAGTGCTGCATACACCTCAGCTGCTGTAGAACCTCTATTTGAAGTGTAAGATTCATGTCCATTATTCATTAACTGATATGCAACTTTTACATTCTTAGGAACAATAATGCACAAAATAAATAAAGATTTAATGAAATTTCGTTTTACCTTCACACAAACAAGTTTTTTTTTATTGTTGATTAGTATCAATACCCTTAAATCTAAATTTATTATTCTTCTGAGATTCAATGTTATTATGAAAAAAAACCATAAATTCTATGGGTTTCAAGTTTTTATCTAAGCACTGTAAGTTATACATTACTCTACATAGAAAATGTTATTTTCTGGTAGCTATTGATTTTCTATTCACATTCAAGAACTCCACTTTCTTATCAGACTCCATTATGTTTCCTTTTCAATGATCTCTAAATCTACAGATAAATGATGATAGTAAACAGCAAATACATTTGCCCTTAGTGTTTATAGGATTGTTTGCATGATCATAAAACAGTCTTGAATCACAGAGCTGGAACTGGGTTCAGAAAAGAGATAAAGCCTAATGGGGGAGATTTATCAAAACTGGAGTTTTATGCCCCAGTCATAATCTCTTGGGGGGGATTTTTCAAATATAAGGGGAGACAAGAGGGGACAAGAACAACACGACTGGACAAATGATGCGAAGGCACGCAGACCTCGCCTGTAAACAGGAGGCTGGGGGGGAACCTGCCCCCACCCAATGCTTCAGAACATAGTATATGAACAAAGAGAAACAATAGGCCCATGTATTTGGGGCCGTAAGAACAACATCTTCAAGGAGATGGGGGACAAAAAAACACACAAAGGGGGCACACACTGGAAGCTGCAATCAGGAAAACACATACGGGAAAGAGAGGGGGGACAACAACAGAGGGAGAAAAGAACAACCAATAACCATCTAAAAGGAAGAAATACAAAGAATAGCAAGATAATGCCATAACAGGAGTAGAAAGAGGAGTCGATTCCTGAAACACCACCCAAGGCCGCCAGAGAGCGTTAAATTTAGAAGGATCGGGGGAATCCTCTGCCACCAGGGCCTCCATTCTCCTTATAAGGAGAAGCTCCTGGAGAAATTCAACCAAGGAGGGCGCAATAGTGCTCTGCCAATGCTTGGGAATGACGGCTCTAGCAGCCGTGAGAAAGTGTCGCAGGAGATCCTTCTTCACCGCAGAAATCTTGCCAGGGATAACCAAAGGAAGGGCCAGTTGGGAAGTAGCAGCGACGCTGCGACCACACACCTTAGCATACAGAGCGAACGCAGCATCCCAGAAGGGCCTAAGAATGTCACACTCCCACCAAATACAGGTGCATCTCAATAAATTTGAATATTTTTGAAATGTTCATTCATTTCAGTAATTCATTAACTCAGTTCATAATCAGCAGTGTTCCATGATTGTGTGTCCTACTGAACCAGACTGAGGGACCATTTAAAGGCTTAGGAAACCTTGGCAGGTGACACACTGAATTTACAATACTGAACTTTTTTACAGTATTCAAATTTTCTTAATCGTCCTTTAATTTATTTTGGATATTAGAAGGCTTGCAAGTGTAACTGCGATTTTCTAGATTGACAAGAAAAGTTCCCAAACCCATTTGTTAGGGATCATTTCAGTTCTGAAGGGGATTTTAAAGGCCTATACAGTGGGGAAAAAAGTATTTAGTCAGCCACCAATTGTGCAAGTTCTCCCACTTAAAAAGATGAGAAAGGCCTGTAATTGACATCATAGGTAGACCTCAACTATGAGAGACAAAATGAGAAAATAAATCCAGAAAATCGCATTGTCTGATTTTTTAAGAATTTATTTGCAAATTATGGTGGAAAATAAGTATTTGGTCAATAACAAAAGTCCATCTCAATACTTTGTTATATATCCTTAGTTGGCAATGACAGAGGTCAAACATTTTCTGTAAGTCTTCACAAGATTGGCACACACTGTTGCTGGTATGTTGGCCCATTCCTCCATGCAGATCTCCTCTAGAGCAGTGATGTTTTGGGGCTGTCGCTGGGCAACACGGACTTTCAACTGCCTCCAAAGGTTTTCTATGGAGTTGAGATCTGGAGACTGGCTAGGCCATTCCAGGACCTTAAAATGCTTCTTACGAAGCCACTCCTTCATTGCCCTGGCAGTGTGCTTGGGATCATTGTCATGCTGAAAGACCCAGCCACGTTTCATCTTCAATGCCTTTGCTGATGGAAGGAGGTTTGCACTCAAAATCTCACGATACATTGCCCCATTCATTCTTTCATGCACACGGATCAGTCGTCCTGGTCCCTTTGCTGAGAAACAGCCCCAAAGCATGATGTTGCCACCCACATGCTTCACTGTAGGTGTGGTGTTCTTTGGATGCAATTCAGCATTCACTCTTCTCCAAACATGACGAGTTGTGTTTCCTCCAAACAGTTCTACTTTGGTTTCATCTGACCATATGACATTCTCCCAATACTCTTCTGGAACATCCAAATGCTCTCTAGCAAACTTCAGATGGGCCCGGATATGTACTGGCTTAAGCAGGGGGACACATCTGGCACTGCAGGATCTGAGTCCCTGGTGGCCTAGTGTGTTACTAACGGTAGCCTTTGTTATGTTAGTCCCAGCTTTCTGCAGGTCATTCACTAGGTCCCTCATGTGGTTCTGTGATTTTTGCTCACCATTCTTGTGATCATTTTGACCCCACGGGGTGAGATCTTGCGTGGAGCCCCTGATCGAGGGATATTATCAGTGGTCTTGTATGTCTTCCATTTTCTAATTATTGCTCCCACAGTTGATTTCTTCACACCAAGCTGCTTGCCTATTGCAGATTCAGTCTTTCCAGCCTGGTGCAGATCTTCAATTTTGTTTCTGGTGTCCTTCCACAGCTCTTTGGTCTTCACCATAGTGGAGTTTGGAGTGTGACTGTTTGAGGTGGTGGACAGGTATCTTTTATACTGATAACAATGTCAAACAGGTGCCATTACTACAGGTAATGAGTGAAGGACAGAGGAGCCTCTTAAAGAAGAAGTTACAGGTCTGTGAGAGCCAGAAATCTTGCTTGTTTGTAGGTGACCAAATACTTATTTTCCACCATAATTTGAAAATAAATTCTTAAAAAATCAGGCAATTTGATTTTCTTGATTTGTTTTCTCATTTTGTCTCACATAATTGAGGTCTACCTATGATGTCAATTACACGCCTCTCTCTTCTTTTTAAGTGTGAGAACTTGCACAATTGGTGGCTGACTAAATACTTTTTTTCCCCACTGTATATGAGAAAGCCCCCCCATAAATATCCCATTCATTTTTAAAACTGCACCCCTCAAATAATTCAAAACAACATTTGGGAAGTTTGTTCACCTCCATAAAACAATATGGAGGTGAAATTTAGATATTTCATTTTTTTTTCCAAAAATATATTCATTTAGCCCTAACATGAACACATTCAAAAGGGGTTAAAGGAGAAAATACATTTCACAGTTTGTTATGCAATTTCGTCCAAGCACAGAAATAAACCCAAATGTGAATGTAAATTAATGTTGGGGCTCATGGCATCGCACCTAAGAGATGGAGCGCCACTGAGCTTTTGAAAAGCTGATTTTGCTGGAATAGTTTTCAGGTGCCATGTTTCATTTGCAGAGCACCTAGAGAATCAATACAATGGAAATCATCCTGTTTTGGAAACTACACCCCTCACAGAATATATTGGGGATATAGTATGCATTTTAACCCCAAAGCTGTTTCAACAACATTGGGATGTGAAAATGAAAAATTACTTTTTTTTTTCATTTTTTACAAGAAGATAAAGGAGGAAAAGCACAACACAGTTCATTGCACAATTTCTCCTCAACTTGGCAATATGTGATTGTAATGTGCTGTATTGGTACAGGGGCTCAGAATGGGAATATCTCTATTTGGCTTTTGGAGGGCAGATTTTGCTGCAATATTTTCTTTGGTTCCATGACATATTTGCAGAGCCCCTAAAGTACAAGTACAATGGAAACCCCCCAAAAGTGACCCCTATTTTGGAAACTACACCCCTAATAAAATTTATCAAGGGGTATGGTGATCATTTTCACAGATTTTATTAGCATCGGGGCGTAAAAATGAAAAATTACTTTTTTTCCAATGAACCATCCATTTAGTCCACATTTTTCATTTTTACAAGGGGTTAAGAAGAAAACGGTCCCCACAGGTTGTTACACAATTTCTCCTGAACATGACAATACCCCATATATGGTCATAAAATGTTGTATGGGTAAATGCCTGGGCGTGGAATAAAAAAAGCGATATTTGGTTTTTGGAGGGCAGATTTTTCTGTAATAGTCTTTGAGTACCATGTCACATTTGCAGAGCCCCTAAAGTACCGATACAATGTAAACCCCTAAAAAGGACCCCATCTTCAAAACCATACCCCCTTAAGGAATTTTTCAAGGGGTATTATCATTTTGTGCCCAAGAGTGCACTCTGATTGCACAGCTTATACATTACCTTCTTTCTGCAGCCATTTTTATTCTAATGATTTGGCAATTGGGTTTTGTAAGAACCTAAACCTAAAAAATCGATATTTTTTTATTTTTCTGGTGATGTAGACATATGATGGCTGTTTTTTTGCGGATGTATTTTGTAATAAAACATTTTGGGATGCCTATAACTTATTGACTAAATTTTATTAACCATTTCATGCTGGATTAAAAAAAAAAAGACAAAAAAACAAAAAACATTTATTCTGGCATTGCTTTTTACCATTTAAATTTTTTTGCCATTCAGTATAAATAACATATTATCTTTTTTCTATGGGTCAGTACAATTACAACAATACCTAATTTTTACTGTTTTCTAATGCATACTAATACTAATTTTGCAGAACAAAAAAAAACATTTGGGGTTATAAATCAATGGTTTTTACATCGCCATCTTCTATGAGATGAAACATTTTTATTTTTCGATTGACAGAATTGGGTCAATCTTACTTTGCAGGGGGAAGGGGGGATGGGGGACAATATGGCAGCGAAAGTCCGAGTGATCATAATATAGCAGATCAGGGACACTGAACTTCAAATACAAGACAAATACATGCAGGCATGATGAAGTTAAACAGATCCCTGACACAGAAAAAGAGCAGTCTATGAGCACAGACAGGAAAGCTGCTTGCTGTCTGTGAATAATATCACATCTGTTATCACGCAGACAAAAGTCAATACAAGTACATAAAGTAAACTTTTCTAATATTGTAATCTGTGAGATGTGCAGAATGTTCAGAAAGAACACAGAAAGAAGTTTCTAGACTTGCTGTGAGGAAAAACAGCCTCTTCCCTCTGTATTCACCACATGAAGAGAGAACAGACCCCTCCCATCCACTCAATGTGAAGCCGTCTTGCTTTTTAATTGTATCTATGAACAGGACTTCTCTAATAACAGGGAATGAACTGTAAATTAGATAGAAGCAAGAAACCTAGTGGCAGGAACTTTAGAGAGGTCTTTCGGGCAGAAAGAAACAATGTTTTTAGTTATATTTGCATTACATTATGGTCCAGAATCACTTGCTCTATTAAAAGAGTCTAAGTTATCTGAAAAGTTAATAACCATTTATGCTATTGCCATGTCAAAGCATGATGTTTATTCTACGACTTTGCAGTGTAATGCATCTTAAATAATAGGACTTGCAAAGAGCATGACAGTTTAAAATGAACAATGAGACAAGTGTCATCAAATAGAAAGGAAATTTTAAGTATATGCGAAATTATGTAATTTTTTCTATTTCTATTCTATATAGGGAATATTTTTGAAAATATGTTTTATACAACTTTTTTGTTTCATGATCTCTAATCTGTTTATACTATCTGCCTGTCTGAAACCACAAATTACTAGTTACAATATTCAGTATCTGTGATCTTAGAAACATGTACACATTTTATTTTCTGTTAAAAGAAAAATAGTACATAGCATTGAAAGGAATTTATCTTCATTATCTTTTGTGTTTTGTCAACTTTCATTTGTTTAAAATGTGCACATTAACCAAAATGCCTCTTGCAGAAATCCCAGTCTGATATAATTATTGTGAATTATTGGGAAGGTTAATGTGCAAGTGATCTTTAGAATGCTAACGACTTTCAACACTTAAGTTCTAGGCAGAGTTATAAAAGCTCAGTTACAAGTTAGCTCGATATGTGAAATTTTGTAAGTATCAATATTTTTTATAAAATTTGACAATTAATAAAATATACTGCAAAAGGGGTGCACATAGGGAGAACAGAAGAAGAAATTTTATTACAACCCACATTTAAAATTGAGATAGCATTCTGAGAATAATGTGCTCAATTAAGTCCTGCAAGGTCCTTCTCATACTTTTTAAAATATTCTCTATCAATACAAAGATCAAGAAATACCTACAGCGTCTGCAGATTTTTTGAATCTGTTGGTCCTCCCATAGTTGGCTCCCTTACAGACTGAACAGCTCAATGAGCCTACCACTGACTAGAACGTTCAGAGCGCCATTAAAGGGAGCCTCCATTGCCGAGATAACACCTTTTTTGTAAATATGCAAGTTAGCTCTTTGAAGCAAAAAGGGTGTTGATGTTGCTCCAAAGAGGTAAGCAGCAATGCCACAAATGCTCTGAAGAGCTTATTTACAGATTGACATGAACAGTGATAGTGGCAATGAAGGAACTGAATACTATCTATCTGTGGAACTGGATTGATATTCTGGCTTTTGGTGACAGACTCTCTTTAACCCCTTGCAACTGGAGGAATTTTTTGATTTTTGTTTTTTGTTTTTGACTCCCCCCCCCCTTCCAAACCCCATAACTTTTTTTATTTTTCCGCTCAGAGCCGTCTTAATGTTTGTGGGATAAATTGTTCTTCACAATAGTACCATTTAATATTCTGTACAATGTATGGGGAAACTGGAAATAAATTCAGAATGGGGTAGATTTGAAGAAAAAGT
This sequence comes from Leptodactylus fallax, assembly GCA_947044405.1. NCBI lineage: Eukaryota > Metazoa > Chordata > Amphibia > Anura > Leptodactylidae > Leptodactylus > Leptodactylus fallax. The sequence goes on from CAMRHE010000003.1 coordinate 9,150,051, forward strand.
GCATTTATGCGACTTTCTTTTGGGCTTCGTTTTTACGGAATTCACTCTGCAACCAAAAGGTCATGTCACCTGTATTCTATGTTTCAGTACGATTTCGGGGATAACAAATTTATATGGTTTTATTTACATTTTAAACCCTTAACAAAAATCCAAAACTGTGCAAAAATATTTTTTTTTCTAAAAGTTGCCATATTCTAACACCCGTAACTTTTTTATACTTCTCTGCATAGGGCATGTTTTTTTGCAGGGCCCCGGGCCACCTTGATAAGTATATGGACATATGCCTTGTTACAGATTTCTCAGTATGGACGTTGCTAATTACTTATACTGTTGTTTCTGTAGTCTCAGGTTTTATATAAGTATATGGATACATGTCTTGTTCTATTCACAGATTTCTCAGCATGGATATTGCCAACTACATATACTATTGTTTCTGTAGTCTCAGGTTTTAGGCCTCAGCCTCTTAACGTTGCCTTCATATAATAATAACAACAATAATAATAATAACTTTATTTATATAGCGCCAACTTATTCCGTAGCACTTTACAAATCAGAGGACACATGAACAAAGAATATGAGACATTACAATGTGACAAAGAAATAAACATATCAAACAATGAGGGCCCTGCTCACAAGAGCTTACATTCGTGGCCTTAGTTCCCCTTTTTATCTTTGCTATAGTAACATTGCAGGTATTACTGTTCTTATTTTTGTATTACTTATCCAGGGCGATCCCTGGATTTATTAGACATACCCTCTAGAATCCCATGGTTCTTAATATTCTCCCTAGCACTTTACTGGGGGTTGACCATGATGGCGGGCTCCATGTCCGACCCACACCCGGTGCGTTATAGGGTTTGTTACACACAATTCCCTCCCAATGAGTGCACCCTTGTTCAGAGTTTGTTGTTATTGTTCTATGCTGTTAACATTCTTTTCCCTCCAAAGCGCTTCCCATTGTTACTCTATGGTTGGTCTACTCCCCTGCCTCCCCTTCCCAGGGCTACTTGCCTTGTATAGTCCTAGGTAGTTGCAAGATGTTTTGCACCTCCTTACATTCCCCCATGTGTAAGATTGTCTCACATAACATAAGGGGATTTAACTCCCCTCAGAAATGTCATAAGGCATTTCTCTAATATGAGAAACTGAAACCTAATATTCTCTGCATTCAGGAATCTCAGTTCACCCCCAACTCATTCAATACATTTTTATACTCCTGTTATACCCTTTTCAGACAAGTATCCACTCAAGTCAAATTGATACTATGACGGTTGATCCTCAAGGGTGCTATATTATTATCCAATGTTGCCTCTATAGTCAACAACTATGCCTAGTCAATTCCTATGCTCTTATTGAGTCACTGGTAACGTTTTTTAATAAGTTATATAATATTTTGGGACGCCTTGATTCTGTTAAATTAGTCTGGTGCGGGGATTTTAGTTTTTTTTTTTTTCAATTCAAAGTTTATTGGTTTTCAAAAAGACATAAAATACAGTGACAACAGATAGCTGCAACGGCAGCATCAACATTTTATATTGTAGGTAACGGGGAGATCCCCGAGTAGAGGCCAGAGGACAAGAAGAGTAGGGGAAGCGGAGAAGAAAGGAGGAGTAAGGGAAAGGGATGAGAGGGATGAATGAGGGGAAAAAAAGGGGGGATGGGGACTATACAGAAACAGTATCCAGGTGGGATTTTAGTTTTACTGTTTATTCGACTCTGAACCATTCCTCCCCCTTGGCTGATAGACTCCCCTCTAAGGCCAAGGCTGAGAACCGTACTGCTCTCCAGTCCCTTAATGTGGCCAATGCTTGGCATGACTTCAATGGGAAAAGGCAGGGTTATACCTACTTTTCTCCAACTCACCAACATTACACCAGGATCAATAGGATCCTTCTATCTACCTCACTGCTCCCTAACATTATTTATGCCCTTCATGTACCCTGTGCCTAGTCAGATCACGACCTGGTTATGGTTGACATTGATTTTCAGACAGCAAAAAAATAAAATAAAAATGCTTAAGAAATTATTAGAATATTTTTTTAGAGATGATTATTATTATTATTATTATTATTGTTTATTTATATAGCACCATTAATTCCATGGTGCTTTACATTTGCGGATTTACATACGGTACACCAGATATACAAAACAGATAATACAAACAGTGACCAACTGGCACAGTGGGATAGAGGGCCCTGCCCGCAAGGGCTTACAGTCTATGAGTGAAGAGGGATAGAGACAGAAGGTGAGGGTAGAGGCTGTTCAGGTAGTGGTGTGGTGACAGTAGTGTTATTGGAGGTTGTAGGCCTTCCTGAATAGGTGATTCTTCAGGACCTTCTTGAAGCTTGTGACTATGGGGGTCAGTCTTATGTGTCTTGGTAATGAGTTCCAGAGTATGGGGGATGCACGGGAAAAGTCTTGTAGACGTTTGTGTGAAGAATGGATAAGAGCAGAACAGAGTAGGAGGTCTTTGGAGGATCGGAGGTTATGTTTGGGCAGGTAGCAGGAGACTAGGTCGGAGATATATGGAGGGGACAGGTTGTGGATGGATTTGTATGTCAATGTTAGTAGTTTGAACTCTATTCGCTGGGCGATGGGTAGCCAGTGAAGGGATTGGCAGAGGGGAGCAGGCGATGAAGAATGGGGGGAGAGGTGTAATAAGCGAGCAGCACAGTTTAAGGTGGACTGGAGGGGGGGTGAGTGTTTGCTGGGAGGCCATGGAGAAGAGTGTTACAGTAGTTTAAGCGGGAGATTATGAGGGCATGAACTAGCATCTTTGTAGTTTCAGAGGTGAGGAAGGAGCGGATTCAGTGGATGTTCTTGAGTTGGAGGCGGCAGGAGGTGTTGAGAGTTAACAACACTCTGTCATACTGTGTATTTGGTGGTGAGTGAGCAGTGTAGAAAATACAAAATTCACTAACGAACAAGAGTTTTTTTCAGAATAGTGCAGGCTAAATTGTATATTGGGTGATCTGAACACAAAAAAATGCTTATATACTGTAATGGAGATTTTGGTTTAGATTAGTGGAGGTTGCAATACTGTATATATCCACATAAAAAATGCTTAAGAAATTATTACAATTTTTTTTTTCAGATTAACAACACCCCATCACACTGTGTATTTAGTGGTGAGCAGTATAAAAAAAAAATAACATGAGGTTAGAACAGAAGTTGCTATGTATTAAATGAAAAAAATTAAACTTGCTAAAAAAGGCCTTAATAAAGGACTTTTCACTAACAGGATTGTTTTGTCAGTACAATGTATGTTTAAATACTGTGTATACAGATGAAACTGCTCTACTGCACAACAGATTAGTCCTTTCGGTGTGCCTGTAATTCTGTATAAGAACGGGAATTCAGCAGTCTTAAGCTCAAACAGCAGCACAGCTATGCAGTCATGCTTATCTATTGATTTATATCACTAATCTGCATGTGTAATTACTTGGTTTCCTATTGCTTGCAAGTTTTTCAGAAATGTGCTGTGTATGATGCAATGAGAGGAAATATAGATGCTACATTATTTCCACTATTACTGTCTGGAACTAGTTTCTAGTGATGCTTGGAGCATCTTATACTGTATACTGTATATGACATCAGCACAGTAAGGTGTCCACCTACCACTGTCTATTGGCTAAGAGGATGTCAGCTTATTTCAGGTGGTGCTAGAACATTACATAGTGAGTCATTGGTTCTATGATTAAGTTTATTTGTTTTGTTCTATGATTCAGTCAGGTCCTCTTCTCCATCTACCAACGTTTTTGAGTGGTTATGCTTACATGTCCCCCTTCAAGCAGGGACTGTTGCTCTCCTGTGTGTATCTATAAATCAGCCGCTCCTATGTAAAGTTACTATATATCCAGAAATGGGAACAAGAGCTCAATGTTAACATGTTCCTTGCTCGTTGGCATCATAGTTGCATCTTTATTTCTATCGTAAATCACAAAATTAAGATAGCTGAATTATTTATAAAATTTCTTCATATAATCTTATATAATCTGTTTTTGTGACTCATTTGATGATCAGTCTTGTGGTCATATTGGATTATTCCCTTTCTGTTCCATTTCAATGCTAAATATTTTAAAGAGCCTACTAACTACAATTTTATATTTACAATACTGGTTTCTTTATATGTGGCATAGGAACACTTCTGTCCTCAAAGGCACAAGGGTCCAGGTGTGACTACTACTTATGCACTCCCCATATGGGAACTGTTTTTCCTCACAAGTGGTTATCCTGAAAATATCTAGCAACTTTTCATTCTAAACTAGATAAGCATATTCAAGCACATTGAAGGAGGCTTCAAAGGTGATACACATCTAATCTCTTGTCTCTCAGAATCTGGAATAGCTCTTGAAGTTCCCTTTTGGAAATTACTTATTCTACTACATCTAAGTCCATGCTCTACATTTAGTTATCTTATGTATTTAACTGAAATGGTTTTGAACACTTTGCACATGGGAATCTTTAGTAGCAAAAATAGTTAAATACTATTCAGGAAAAGTGGATACCCTATAGCAAAGGGCTGGTATTTGTTTCTTTCTTTATACTCTTTCCATAATCCTTTGGTAAGTTCTTATAGAGAAGAGAGTGTTATAAAGGTAATGTTAGATAGTAGTAGGAGTGGCCACCCAGAACCCATGTCTTCCATGGGGTCCATGGCTACTTAAAGTTCCCAAATAGCTTTTGCATGTTATTGCTACTTTATTGTTATGGCTTTTGTTTTGAATCATGGCAAAAGCTACAACAAATCTGTGATGCGCAATAGTTTCTGAAGACAAAAATCTGTCCCGGGCCTGTTACTGTAGAAGGACCTAAACACATATGGTCACTTGACAAGCTGAAAATTCAAAATAACTTCTATCGGAAACTCCCCTGATAAACAGGAGATACCTACTGATGAATCATTTGTGAGGAAACATGTACGTAGGGCTATTTTTGAGGTTGCAGTAATATCAGTTATATGTTTGAAATATTGCTGAATTGGCTTCTATCTGAGTTTTAGTGAACAGGATGTTTTTCCCTTCCAAACCTTGTTGGTGTGGCATTAGGTCAGTAGCCTCTGGGTTAAAAGGGGATACACCTGCTGGAATTTGTGACTAGCTCAATTATTTTATGAAGCCTTTTTAGGTTTTGTTCTGACACATGCATATTTGGATGAGGGAGTTCAGCTAGTGGAGAGATATAGGGTGAGATTATAGCTCTATCCACTGATACGCTGTCTATCCATATACTATCGCAAGTTTTTCTAGTTAAGAACATAATTAGGCTTAGGATATACTGCCACTTTTTAGGCAGGTTTACAGCAGACTGCTGTGTTTGGCGGTTTTGTATGATTTTATATTGTGTCCTGAATTAATATATAAATTTTATTGGATTGTAATAAAAGTGAAGTTTTATATTCAATTGGCAATCAGTGTCTCCCATTAGATTTTCTTTTCTGTGAATAAACACTCTTTTGTAATCTCATAGCAGTTACCTAATGTGTCACTATACTATATACATGCATGTAGATAAACAAATAGAAGCAAATAACAGTCTGGGTAAACTGTCCTTCAAAAAGTTAACCACTTTTTATTCAAATGCAAATGGAGTTTTTACATAATTTTTTTGTAAACCTGAAAATATACATTTTAATGATATGTTTCAACCTCCCTTTTTTATTGTTCAGGTTTTTTTTTTCAGACAAAGACATATAAATATGTCATGATAAGTATGTGGTCACAGAAACTGTGCCCCTCTGATCAATAACCAGTTGCCAGCCTTGCCTTCTAACTCTGTGACTGCTACCATCAATGGCGACTGTGATATATAAGGAACTTAACAGAGGTAAAGCAGAGGGTCTTCTCTGTCTATCCCTCATCTTCATCATTCAAATAGGAAGTATTAGTGAATTACCATTGCATTCAGTGGGGTAATACAGGCCCATAAGTCTGCCATGGGTATAAACCTGTTATTACTTGTCAGTGTGACTAAGTATTCCCAAAAAAGTAAACAATAAAAATATATACAGTATGCAGTGGTGCTACAAGTTTAAAGTTAAAATATCGTATTATTTATATAGCATTAATGCATGGCTTAATTTAAAAAAGGCACATTTTTATTATAATTTCACCTCTATAATTTTGGTGACTTTTTTTTTTTTTTTTGAATAGCCAATTTTTTGTCACTTTTCAACTAAGCTCACAGTCACAATTTTGTCTCCCAAATAACAACAAACCTGTAGCCCTTACAAGTCATCAAAATGGGCTAATCTTTCTATAAAACCATTGCTTTTTGTGATATAACCGCCATGTGTGTCTAAAAAACTATGGGAAACCATACTTCTCCCAAAAAAATGGAAATTTTTGGAGCACTTTAAATATTATAATGTGTAAAAGCAAGTAGCAATGCAGTATATAGTTAAACTTGGAGTTTGTATCTTCTGCTTACCATCCACAGATCTTCTGCTTACCATCCACAGACATGTATGTCACTTTCACTATGACATAACCTTGAATTTTTCTGAGCATTGCATAGTTTAACCTTGTGGTGAATTTGCTGAGACATCCACTTCTGGGAATATTGTCAACTGTCTTGAATGTTTTTACTTGTAAATAATTTTTGTAATAATTGTAAATCTTTCACACAGTAGAATCATTGATGTCAAATTGTTTGAAAATGGCCTTATAACTCTTCCCAGATTAATGGGAAACAACAATTGTTTATGTAAGATCTTTGCTGATGCCTTTCTTCTTTGGCATTGTATTAACACACGTCTGAACGCTGCAGACCAGCAAACTGTACGTTTCAAACAGCTTTGCCAAGGGACTGACAAAGCCACTGAAGAAAAGCTTGTTGGGTTGTGTTACCCTGCTGTGGTTCGTATGATACCTCTATTTTTCTTATCTCTGCTGCTTTGCTCCAATTTTTATTATTGAAATACTGCTTTATTGGGATTTATTGATTTTTAGATGATCCTTAATGGTGGAGTTAGTAGTAGGAGTATGATCTTATATATAATGGAAAAAATATGGTTCCTCCTAAAATAGACCAGAATTTAAAGTGTGATATTTATTCCAATGAGACTTAAGCAGTCTTTGACATTCATTAATAATCATAAGCTGAAATAATATAAAATTGCTGCAGTTTAAAATCACTAAAATCAATATAAAATTCATATATGAGCACAATTTGTGGGTGGTAATAACTGGAATATTACAAGTATTGCAAATAGTGCAAATATTACACTTAGTTATAAAGAAAATTTGTATTCTCAGATAGCTTTCCATTTGATATAACACAAAATGTCACTTCATAAAAAATAACTGGTTGTTGACATGATAAAGCTCAATCTCTTATAAGTATTCATCATTTACACCAAAATTGCAAAGATGATTGAAAACAACATCTATTTTATTTGATCAGATCACATTGAGTGACAGCAAATTTCCCTCCTGACCTTTGGGTCTTGACATAAAAAAAATATGAAATGAATCAACATCTGATATTTTTAGGTGACATTTTCTTTCTAAATGCTTGGATTCCCTTTTTAAATCATCTCACTTTTTACCCCACATTTTAGTTGTGGTATTTTATTGACAGTGATAAAAGATGTAAAGTATTTATTGTGCCAATATAGTAGTACATTTAATAATGAATACTATATTTGTGTGCACATAGCAAGTATATTTTAAAAATGTTTTAACAAAAAATTAATAATATGATTTATAAAATATATACAGTAGCTACAACACATATTATTTAATTAATTCAATTACTGATGTTCTGCATGGTACATAATGTTAGTAAAAAAACAAAAAAAGTTTTAAAATCCCAAACAACATGACGGGTGCTTTCTTAGGTCATGTTTATTTACTTTTGTAAATGCAGGAATTTTTCTTCCATCAGAAAAGTACAAAACATGACAGAAGAAAGTTTCAGAGTATGGGGATGCACAGGAGAAGTCTTGGAGACAGTTGTGTGAAGAGTGGATAAGAGCAGAGCGAAGAAGGAGGTTTTGGGAGGATCAGAGATTACGTGTGGGCAGGTAGCGGGAGATTAGGTCAGGGATGTATTAAGGGGACAGGTTGTGGATTTTCTTTATATGTCAGCGTTAGAATTTTGAACTCTATTCACTGGACGATGGGTAGCCAGTGAAGGGACTGGCAGAGGAGAGCAGCTGATGAAGAATGGGGTGAGAGGTGGATTAAGTGAGCGGCACAGTTTAAGGTGGACAGGAGGGGGGCAAGAGTGGTTAATGGTAAACTGTGGAGAAGGGTATTACAGTAGTCTAAGCGGGAGATTATGAGGGTGTGGACTAGCATTTTTGTAGTTTCAGGGGTGAGGATGGAGCAGATTAGGTGGGTGTTCTTGAGTTGGAGGCGGCAGGAGGTATTGAGGGTTTGGATGTGTGGCTTGAAGGATAGGTCAGAGTCAAAGGTTATCCCAAGGCAGTGGGCCTGTGGGACTGGGGTAAGTGTGGTCTGGTTAACTTTGATAGATGGGTCAGGTAGGAGGGCTGTGCAAGGTGGGGCAAAGATGATGAACTCTATTTTCTTCATATTGAGTTTGAGAAAGCAGGAGGAGAGGAAGGAGGCTATAGGTGCTAAACACTCTGGAACTCTGGGCAACAAAGCGGTAATGTCTGGTCCAGAGAGATATATTTGAGTGTCGTCGGAATAGCAATGGTATTGAAAACCATGAGATTCTATGAGTTAGCCAGGGCCATGAGTGTAGATGGGAAACAAGAGGAGTCCTAGGACAGAGCCTTGGGGGGCACCTACAGAAAAAGGGCGCAGCGAGGAGGTGGAGTATGAGTGGGAAGCTCTAAATGTGCAGTTGGTGAGGTATGAGGAGATCTAGGAAAGGCCAGGTCTGGGATGCCAAGAAATGAGAGGGTTTGTAATAAGAGGGAATGGTTGTATGTGTCAGAGGCAGAGGAAAGGTCAAGGAGGAGGAAGCCAGAGTAGTGAAGCTTGGCTTTGGCAGTTAGTAGGTCGCTCAGGGTTAGTGCAGTTTCTGTGGAGTGATGGGGTCTGAAGCCTGACTGTAATCTGTCACAGAATAAGTTGGGTGAGCGATAGGGGAATAGTTCAGAGTGGACGTGTTGTTCAAGCAATTTCGAGGCATATGGGAGCAATGAGATGTGGCAATAGTTGGCTGGAGAGGACGGGTCGAGGAATGGTTTCTTAAGGATGGGTGTGACAGTAGCATGTTTGAAGGCGTAAGGCAAGGATCCTCAGGTTAGGGATTGGTTGAAGAGTTGGGATAGGGTAGGAGTAGATAGAGGAGGTTCCCTATGCATTCTATAGTTAATGTCAGTTAACCAACTGACATTAATAACAGTATTATGAACGTACCCTAATTCATACTTTACTTGCTGTGCTCATTTATTCCGCACAGTGTAGAAAAATATGTTGCTACTTTGCATCTCTCATGAAGTAAACTGTCTTGTGCTTTCTTATGCTAACTTTATTTTAATTATGGTAAATGTGCCTACCAAGGACAGAGCAGCTCACTAATACATGAATACCTGATTAGATGATCATCCAAACAGTCTGATTAATGTACAAGTACCTCATACTTGCATTTGTAATTCATTGTATTAATAAGCATGGTTTCAGCATGTATTAATGAACCAATTAAACCCACAGCCTATTGAAAACTGTAAATCCTTGTGCTCTAAAAGTAATAAATAGAGACTAGAGCTAAGCAAATCTTTAAAACAAATCTGTTCCCAATTGATTTTCCAAAATGCAAATCACTCTGATTTCTTGAAAATCTGAAACATAGTGAATTGATTCCACCATATCTAATAGAGACATATAATAATAGTAATCTGTAATAGAGCAGTAGTATGTAGATAGTGTTCAGGTAATGTAGCAGCAGTAGATGATTTACTTTCTTTTACTAGAGTTTTTAAAATGCAGGAACAACGTTACAGGACAATATACTGTTACAGAGAAAAAAACCTCAAAAGGTGACAATGTAACTGTAGGAAAGGGATTGTGCTGTGCTGATCTGTCAAAGGAACAGTAAAATGAAATTGATAGTACTGCCTGACGCACTCCAATAGCTAGTATGTAATGGGATCAGTCAGGTTTCTGCCATTTTATCAGAATATAAAAAATAAATAACTCAGTATGCTGCACTAATTTTAATGCTCATTAAAGGAGCCTCCATCCCAGAAATAAACATAGGATAAAGGATGTAAGAATCTACATTAAGTAAAAGTACGGAATAGATACTATGACTTTCCTTAAAGTGCTGTCATAAACACTTAACCCCTATCCCACAGGACAGGGGATAAGTGTCCAATCGCTAGGGTTTGGCCACCAGGTCCCACAGTGATCAGACACTCCATTCACTGCTATGGGGTTGCCTAGTCTATAATCTCCGGGGGTCACTATCTCAGGCAACAGACCTTTCTGTATAATTCAAACAGCATGGACTGTGCCACAGAGGTTTTCCATGGGGATGGACTGCTATCTGTATCTACTGCTGACATAAGACAGCTTGTGTGACACACTTATAATGAAGGAGATAGCAGTGCATCCTCCATGACTGTATATTTATAGTAGCTATAGTTATTTTATAGACTAAGAAGAGAAAAATATAATTACACTACCTCCAGCAGCAGTGATAGTTCAGTCCTCTAGCTACTCAGTTGATGCTGTGTTGAAGCATCATGGGATTGATAGCAGAGCTCACAGAAAGAGACATCACATGACCCAAATGAGGAGATGAATCCCATAAATTTTCACTTAGAAAGCAACAACTGCATAAGGTAATATTGGCTGAATTATACATATTGTGGGAATAAGTATATAATGAAAGCTCATATGAGTCTAGTCATAATGCTACAATATCCCAATCCTGACTGTGTTTTCAATGAGTGATATCTCTGGAATCTTCTTTTTCAAGGTTAGGCAAGGTGAGTATAACTATTTGTTATTCTTATTCACCTCCCCGGGTCTCCAGTTATTATACTCTGGGGTCTGAGTACAATAATATTGCTGAAACGAACTGGAGGTCTGAACCTCATGAATATATTCATCAAAATGAATTTTGTGGGGTTCACCTAAAGCAGCTTTCAGAGCATATTATACTGTGGGGGAGGCTTTTTAGAGCATTTTACACTGTGTGGGGGTCACTATTGGGAGCATATTATACTGTATAGAGCCTCTGTGGAGCATTATACTGTGGGGAGAAACTCGGGAGCATTATACTGTGTGGGGCTACTATGGAGCATTACAATGTAGGAGGCTCTGAAAAGCATTATACTGTGTGGGGTCACTATGGAGCATTATACTGTAGGGGGCTTTGAGAAGCATTATACTGTGTGGGGCCACTGTAGAGCATTAGACTGTGGAGGGCTACTGGGAAGCATGATATACTCTGGGGAGCATTATACTGTCAAATACACTGTGGAGCGTTATACTGTGGGGTCTGGGGGTGTGTAAGTAATGCAGGGAAAATAAGGTGTGGAGAGTGCTTTTCAAACAGCTACTTATCAGGCAATATATAAAGAATCTGCTTCTGTTGTTGTATGAAAGTTGTCTGAAATGTAACTGTTTGAAATAACTTACCCTCATCTTATTTTTTCTGCATTGGACACACAAGCCCATGGTGTCAAGTTAAAGTTTACTACATCAACACAATATTATGACAAGCTAACTAAAGTCTTGAAAGAATGCAATTCACCTTCCCCCACTGGACTGGGCGCTAGAGATAACAAAAGAGCTTTTGTTTTGCCTTAGTAGGACAAATATTAATACCTTGGGCACATTTAGTGTGTATACTGGGTGTTCTTCCAGTGCACATGCTGCACATAGACCTGTGAACCTACATTAATAAGGCAGATATGCTATATTAGGTTCTAGAAAACCTAATAGGATACCATATGGTATTTATGATGGCTGCTATATCAGACATCACTTAGCATCTGCAAAAAAATATTATATGTAAATGTTATTAGGAAACATATATTTTTAACAGCCTAACGAAAGTGTGAAGCAATGGGATTTCTATGGCGTAACATACTTTGTAGCAATAATACTAACCAGCCATCAATTATCAATGACAAATATGAATATGTGTCAACATCAAACAGATTTGTCTATGTGAAGGGTAAATCTGAAAATCAAATGATGGAGACATTGGGTAGACGTGATGAGGGGCTGGCCCGTAAGTAAGAAAAATGAGAGATGACTGTAAAATTATGACTGTTTTCTGATGAATAACAAGATTATTATTAGAGCTGAGAAAGACTATTATTATTAGAGCTGAGAGAACGCTAAAGTGATAAACCATGAGAGATGATGAAGAATAAATCTGAGATCAGATGACTTGAAATGATGGTAATTTACAGTACATATTTCTTATTCTTATTTTTTTTTCTTGTCAAACATTCCATGTCACTGTTATTTAGCAAATGCTACGTATGATTCTATGTGTCATCTATCCCGCCTTTCTATCTACAAACATAAATATACACACAACAGTATATACAGTGAAAAGAGACAATATATTTTCTGTGTCCATTCAGGGGATGGTTACAGTGGGTATGGAAAGTATTCAGACCCGTTTAAATTTTTCACTCTTTGTTTCATTGCAGCCATTTGCTAAAAGCTAAAAAGTTCATTTTATTTCTCATTAATGTACACTCAGCACCCCATCTTGACAGAAAAAACAGAAATGTAGATATTTTTGCAAATTTATTAAAAAAGAAAAACTGAAATATCACATGGTCATAAGTATTCAGATCCTTTGCTGTGACACTCATATTTAACTCACATGCTATCCATTTCCTTCTGATCCTCCTTGAGATGGTTCTACTCCTTCATTGGTGTTCAACTGTGTTTAATTAAACTGATTAGATTAGGAAAGGCACACACCTGTCTATATAAGACCTCACAGCTCACAGTGCATGTCAGAGTAAAAATGAGAATCATGAGGTCAAAGGAACTGCCCAAGGAGCTCAGAGACAGAATTGTGGCAAGGCACAGATCTGGCCAAGGTTACAAAAGAATTTCTGCAGCACTCAAGGTTCCTAAGAGCACAGTGGCCTCCATAATCCTTAAATGGAAGAAGTTTGGAACGACCAGAACTCTTCCTAGAACTGGCCGTCCAGCCAAACTGAGCAATCATGGGAGAAGAGCCTTGGTGAGAGAGGTAAAGAAGAACTCAAAGATCACTGTGGCTGAGCTCCAGAGATGCAGTAGGGAGAAGAGAGAAAGTTCCACAAAGTCAACTATCACTGCCACCCTCTACCAGTCAGGGCTTTATGGCAGAGTGCCCCGAAGGAAGCCTCTCCTCAGTTAAAGACATATGAAAGACCGCATAGAGTTTGCCAAAAAACACATGAAGGATTCCAAGACTATGAGAAATAAGATTCTCTGGCCTGATGAGACGAAGATTGAACTTTTTGGCGTTAATTCTATGCAGTATGTTGGAGAAAACCAGGCACTACTCATCACCTGCCTAATACAATCCCAACAGTGAAAAATGGTGGTGGCAGCATCATGCTATGGGGGTGTTTTTCAGCTGCAGGGCAGGACGACTGGTTGCAATTGAAGGAAAGATGAATGCGGCCAAGTACAGAGATATCCTGGAAGAAAACCTTGCCTTGCGAAAGTATTCAGCCCCCTTGAACTTTTCAACCTTTTGCCACATTTCAGGCTTCAAACATAAGGATATAACATTTAAATTTTTTGGTGAAGAATCAACAACAAGTGGGACACAATTGTGAAGTGGAACAAAATTTATTGGTTATTTTAAACTTTTGTAAAAAATAAAAAACTGAAAAGTGGGACGTGCAATATTATTCAGGCCCTTTACTTTCAGTGCAGCAAACTCACTCCAGAAGTTCAGTGAGGATCTCTGAATGATCCAATGTTGTCCTAAATGAGTGATGATGATAAATATAATCCACCTGTGTGTAATCAAGTCTCCGTATAAATGCACCTGATCTGTGATAGTCTCAGGGTTCTGTTTAAAGCCCAGAGAGCATCATGAAGACCAAGGAACACACCAGGCAGGTCCGTGATACTGTTGTGGAGAAGTTTAAAGCCGGATTTGGATACAAAAAGATTTCCCAAACTTTAAACATCCCAAGGAGCACTGTGCAAGCGATCATATTGAAATGGAAGGAGTATCAGACCACTGCAAATCTACCAAGATCCAGCCGTCCCTCTAAACTTTCATCTCAAACAAGGAGAAGACTGATCAGAGATGCAGCCAAGAGGCCCATGATCACTCTGGATGAACTGCAGAGATGTACAGCTGAGGTGGGAGAGTCTGTCCATAGGACAACAATCAGTCGTACACTGCACAAATCTGGCCTTTATGGAAGAGTGGCAAGAAGAAAGCCATTTCTCAAAGATATGCATAAAAAGTCTTGTTTAAAGTTTGCCACAAGCCACCTGGGAGACACACCAAACATGCTCTGGTCAGATGAAACCAAAATCGAACTTTTTGGCCACAATGCAAAACGATATGTTTGGTGTAAAAGCAACACAGCTCATCACCCTGAACACACCATCCCCAACTGTCAAACATGGTGGTGGCAGCATCATGGTTTGGGCCTGCTTTTCTTCAGCAGGGACAAGGAAGAAAGGTTAAAATTGATGGGAAGGTGGATGGAGCCAAATACAGGACCATTCTGGAAGAAAACCTGTTGAAGTCTGCAAAAGACCTGAGACTGGGACGGAGATTTATCTTCCAACAAGACAATGATCCCAAACATAAAGCAAAATCTACAATGGAATGGTTCACAAATAAACGTATACAGGTGTTAGAATGGCCAAGTCAAAGTCCAGACCTGAATCCAATCGAGAATCTGTAGAAAGAGCTGAAAACTGCTGTTCACAAACGCTCTCCATCCAACCTCACTGAGCTCGAGCTGTTTTCCAAGGAAGAATGGGCAAGAATTTCAGTCTCTCGATGTGCAAAACTGATAGAGACATACCCCAAGCGACTTGTAGCTGTAATTGCAGCAAAAGGTGGCGCTACAAAGTATTAACTTAAGGGGGCCGAATAATTTGGCACACCCCACTTTTCAGTTTTTTATTTTTTACAAAAGTTTAAAATATCCAATAAATTTCATTCCACTTCACGATTGTGTCCCACTTGTTGTTGATTCTTCACCAAAAAATTAAAATTTTATATCCTTATGTTTGAAGTCTGAAATGTGGCAAAAGGTTGAAAAGTTCAAGGGGGCCGAATACTTTCACAAGGCACTGTATGCATATTAATTATCTATACTATATGGGATAAACTGAGATAGATCATTATGGAGTTTGTGAGTCACTATCATCTCCTTAACATCATAGATATGACTCCCGATCGGCTGACTTCCCAATATAGCGCCGCATCATTGTAATAGCTCTCTATTTATATAACTATAAATATTATATAACTGGTCATGATCTGTCACGCTATTTGCCAATCCTTCTGTCACTCAACCAGTCATAGGAGGAGTCTAGGGCTATATAAGAAACCACAACATGCCAAGATGCCAGCCACTCACAAGTGCCAATGAAGAGAGCAGTGTCACTAGACAAAGGCTGCTCATGCTCCCTGCATTTCTTACCCTGTTATTCCCCTGATGATGCATGTACATTGAATGCAGAAATGTGTAGGAAGATTGAGAAATGGGAAATTAAAAAAAATGATAAATGGGCTTTTTTCAACATTAGATTAGTCCTTTATTTTTCAAAGTAGTGGCAGTCAGTCAGTTCAGCTGATTGAATCTTTATGGGCTGTGGGAAATGCATTCAGGTGGAGTGTAATGATACATTTCAGTCTATTTTAACTGACATACTTAACAGTGTGGAAGAGATGGGATTCCGCTGACATATAAGCTGATATACATTCCCATACCCACGATTGGACTGCATTGTTCATGGGTAATAGAACTCTATTTTTACTTCTGTACTAAGCAGTGTATGGCCCAATCAATCAGCTGAAACTAAATGTGTGTACATAATGTCACAGCTTATCTACTCCCCTTCCCTGCATGAAGCATGTCTAGAATACTCTCCAATAATCCTCAGTCATTTCAGTCTATTGCTGCACTTGGCCATAAGAATGCTGTTAAGCATATCTCTAAATTGTTGTTAATAGAGCAGAAAGGAAGCTCAGGCAAGATGGTGGCCCAATTAATTATTTACAGAAAGTAGAATAAAAAAAAAATTACAATCAGGAACTAAAAATAGTTTAGAATAAAGTGATATACTCACTATACACTTTTAATAAGTAAGAAACGGTGATTCCCTTTAACCTCTTCCTGCTCTGTGAAATACTATTTTGTGATGCTGAGCATGTAGTTAACGCTCAGCTCCGTAATAGTACGGCACTGTAATGCCACAGGCACAGGAGCTGTACCTGTAGCATTACCTCTGGCAATTTACAATAAAAAAATAAACAAATAATAAAAAGTTCAAAAAAAACACCTTTAGATTTAAAAAATTCATAACATAAGCAAAAAAAAAAATCAAACAAGTAAGGTATTTCCATAGGGGTACAAGCCCCCACTATCCAAAAATAGCATTATTTATCACGTACAGTGAATTCTGTAAAAAATATACCGCAATGCATAAAAAACATATTTTGGTCACCTCGCTTTCCCTAAATAATAGTAATAAAAAGTAATTGAAAAATCATACATACCAAACATTGATACCAATAAAAAGTACAACTTGCTCCGCAAATAAAGAGCCCTTACTTATCTCTGTCAACAAAACAGTAAAAAAGTAATAGGTGTCAGAATACAGTGACCTAGGAAAATTGTTCATTTTCAAAAAGGGCAGTTTCACCAAAACCAATATAAATATAGTATCGCCGTAATCGTAATGACCCATCAGACAAAGTTACTATGTCATTTTTAATACAGAGTGAACACCGTAAAAACAAAATGAAAATAATTATGATAGAATTGTGGGTTTTTCACATGGACCCCCAAAAAAGTTAATCAAAACATCATATGTACCCCAAAATGGTGCAAAATGAAAGTACAACTCATCACACAAAGAATAAAATCTCACTTAGCTATGGCGACAGAAAAATAAAAAAGTTATGAATTTTGGAAAGCGAGGAAGGAAAATATGAAAAAAGTCGCTGAGCATTAATGTACAAACTACCCTTCGTCCTTAAGGGATTAATGTTGTTACATTATAGATAAAGCTACTAAATATGTGTTTTTTACACACAAAGGGTATGTAAATAAGGGTTTGTATAGGTAAACAAATGCATCAGTATATGGATTTAAGATCCCTGAATTTTCTTGGGTCTTACTTTAATTGCTGCATAATATGAATGGAAAAGAATGCGTATCTAAATGTATTTATTTTTAAGGACACATTTTCTATCATTTTTCTATAAATTGTCTATGATTAAAATTTCTTAGGCATGAAAAAGTTTAAGATCTGCTTTTTTATTGTACACTGTGTTGGAGTTTTGCAGAGTACAGAGAGGTGAATCCTTAGAGGGTGGAACTTTAAAATCATTGCTACTGCTGTAGAGAAGTCGTGAGAAGAAAGGCAGGCAGGGGGAGTTGTATTAGGGTTAAAGAAGTAAGCTGCTTCTCATAGATGACAGCCCCATATTGAGCTGAAATGGCAGGTTGTCAGCTTTGAACCTTTTGTCATTATAAATATATAGCATAGTTAGTGACAAGCTCTTATCAGCATTATTTTTTTGCTGACTTTTAATTTTTCAAAAAGTTTTTTTTTTTCTTTCTTTCCTTTTGTTTTCACATTTTCCCAGCAATACAACTACTACTTACTGTAGAGTATCAAAATTTCTAAAGCTAAACCAAGAGAAATACACTTTAATGTAGGGGGTGGCAAAAAACATTAGTATAACAATAGAGTATGTTCATATGACTGATATTAAATGCACCATATTTGCTGTTTGCCTGTAGCCTGCAGCAAACACTAAAAATTGCAAATAGATCAAAATGAGGGGGAGCTCACAGTATATCATAATATATAGTAGCACCATGAGCACACACATAGAGAGCTTCATACATGTCATGTGAGGCAACATAATCCCACCAACAAAACAGACATAGAAGGGAAACCAGCAGTAGAGGTGCCGTGAAGGAAAATACTAAAGTTGGGAGATGGGAATACACCTTTACAGCAACACCCTATGCAAGGTAGTCATGAACCTGAAGCTGAGCAAATGTTTAGTAGCTGTACCCATGTACAGTTGAAACCAGAAGTTTACATACACTATATAAAAAGACACATATGCATGTTTTTCTCAATATCTGACATGAAATCAGAATAAACCTTTCCCGTTTTAGGTAAATTAGGATTACCAAAATTATTTATATTTTCCAAATGGCAGAATGATGAGAGAGAGGATTTTTTAAGGCATTTTTATTACTTTCTCCAAAGTCAAACGT
Organism: Leptodactylus fallax; assembly: GCA_947044405.1. Lineage (NCBI taxonomy): Eukaryota > Metazoa > Chordata > Amphibia > Anura > Leptodactylidae > Leptodactylus > Leptodactylus fallax. Next base: position 9,168,442 of record CAMRHE010000003.1, read on the forward strand.
TTACATACATTTCATTAGTATTTGGTACCATTGCCCTTAAACTGTATAACTTGGGTCAAACATTTTGGATATCCTTCCACAAGCTTCTCACAATAGTTGGTAGGAATTTGGGCCCATTCCTGCTGACAAAACTGGTGTAACTCAGCCATGTTTGTAGGCCGCCTTGCTCACACCTGCCTTTTCAGCTTTGCCCATAAATTTTCAATAGGATTGAGATCAGGGCTTTGTGATGACCACTCCAAAACATTGACTTTGTTATCCTTAAGCCACTTTGTAACTAGTTTGGCAGTATGCTTTGGGTCATTTTCTATTTGGAAGACCCATTTGCGCCCGAGCTTTAACTTCCTGGCTGATGTTGCTTCAGTATTGCCACATCATGTTCTTTTCTCATGATGCCATCTGTGAAGTGCACCAGTCCCTCCTGCAGCAAAACAACCCCAAAACATGATGCTGACACCCCCGTGTTTCACAGTTGGGATGGTGTTCTTAGGCTTGTAAGCTTCTCCCTTTTTCCTCCAAATGTAATGATGGTCATTATGGCCAAACTGTTCAATTTTAGTTTCATCAGACCACAGGACATGTCTCCAAAAATTAAGGTCTTTGTTTCTGTGTACATTTGCAAACATTAATCTGGCTTTTTTAGGTTTCTGTTGGAGTAATGGCTTCTTCCTGGCAGAGTGGCATTTCAGCCCATGTTGATACTGGACTTGTTTCGCTGTGGATAATAACACACTCTTACCAGCTTCAGTCAGCATCTTCACAAGGTCTTTTGCTTTTGTTCTTGGGTTGATATGCACATTTCGTACCAAAGCATGTTCATCTCTGGGACACAGAACCTGTCTCCTTCCTGAGCGGTATGATGGCTGGACATTCCCATCTTGTTTGTACTTGCGCATAATTGTTTGTACAGATGAACGAGGCACCCTCAGTTATGTGGAAAGTGCACCCAAGGATGAACCAGACTTATGCAAGTCCACAATTCTCTTCCTGATATCTTGGCTGATTTCTTTGGACATTCCCATGATGTTACACAAAGAAGCAGTGTGTTTCTGATGTGCCTTAAAATACATCCACAGGTGTGTCTCTAACTCAGATGTTGCCAATAAACCTATCAGAAGCTTCCAAAGACATTACATCATCATATGGGCTGTCCCAAATTGTTTAAAGGCATAGTAATCTTAGTGTATGCAAAGTTTTGCGTATGTAAATATTGAGGGGATGCAGAAAGTAATAAAAATGCCTTAAAAATTATCTCTCTCATTATTCTGGCATTTTGCAAATATAAATAATTTTGATAATCATAATTGACCTAAAACGGGAAAGGTTTATTCTGATTTCATGTCAGATAGTGAGAAAAACATGCACATGTGTCTTTTTATATAGTGTATGTAAACTTCTGGTTTCAACTGTATATGTCCTATTTTTGTAAAACACTGCAAAGCTCATAACATTATATACCTTCCAGGGACTTACATTGAGGATGATGACACTAGAGGTCCTTTTAGCGGCACCAACCGCTGCTGATAACGCTGGTAAAGGTAATGGGAGAAAGGTGACCTGACTGTAAGAAAGGGGTGAATTAAGATTAGTATAGGGCTATAGGGTACAGATAATGTGAGAATTAGAGGGAACATTTGCACAGAAGAACTAGGGCAGAAAATCAGGGGTTTAGAACTCTGACGAATCTGAGGTCTCATGCTGCATAGAAAAACTTCTTGTTTGTACAGCAACCCATGCTCAAAAACAACATCACACATGATCATGTGACTTATTGAAGAAGGTAAAAGCAGGACAAGGAAAGATACTGTGAGTAGACAACTATTAATATTGAGGGGATGGTCTTTCAAACTATATAATGTGTGAAAATAAAATAACTGGAGTGTACCTTTCCCACTAGAGTATATATGTATGTGGTAATTACTTGACATTGCATTTAATCTATGATTTTATATAATTTTTTTTATATAGTGCTTAGAAGTTCGTTGTATCTGTGACTACTACTGTGGAATCTTTTTCTTTTTACATTCTGTAATATGCTTTTAGATTGTAATAGATTATTTATTGTACATTAATGAAGTAATATGATTCAAGACTTGATTTACTTTGGATCATGGTGTACTTGGGAAAGGCTTTGCAATGTGTTTGGCAATGTCTACTACTGTTTTGGGACATTAAGTTTTGTAGGTATTAATTATAATATGTAATATATAATTATATATCATAACAATGTTGTCATGTTTTAACTAATTTTCCAGAACAGAATAATTCATCTGCTGTCTTTCATAGACAGCAATGGAAGCTACAAATTGTATGCTACCTTTTCTAACAACTATACCTGTGATTTGATCACACCTAGCAGAGGCAAGGCTTAAATTAATTATATAAACAAAAGTATTGGGACATCTACACATTACACTTACAGGAGCTTTTATGTTCCCCATTTGAAATGATTTGGCATTAATGTGCGTTGGTTCCCCCTTTTCATCTAAAACAGATTACACTCTTCTGGGAAAGCTTTCAGAGAGTGTAAGGCTAAGGCCCCACATAGCGAGCCACAGCCAAAAAGAGCTGCAGAAAAAACAGTGACAGAAGTGCATTGTGGTTTTTTTCCATAGCGCTTTTCACAGAAAGTCTACAGAGTTTTCCTCTGTGGAATTTATGTCCCTATTATACCTATACGGAAAACACCTGTATTACCGTAGGTATAATTGACATGCTGCTATTTACAAAATCGCAACGGTTTTTGAAATCACACCATTTCCGCTACGGATATTTTTCTGTAATGTGTAGTTGGGAATAGCCAGAATCCCATCCACTTTGCAAGTACTGTAAAATGTTACATTTTTTCCCGTGGCATTTCCGTCACAGCCAAATTGCGGCGTTTTCACACCATGGCCCAAGTGAGATTTTTTTCATCAATGTTGAACAAGATGGTATGGATTCTGTGCAGGCCATACATGTCCTTCCACACCAATCTCAGCCAACCATGCCTTTATGGACCTTGATTTCAGCACTCGGGCACAGCTGGAACAGAAACAGACTTTCTCCAAACTGTGTGTTGGTACACATGAGCTCACCAGCTCCTTTCCCATAATGACTTGTGATTGGTACACTGAAGCATTAAGATTTCCATTTCCTGGAATTAAGGGGCCTACACCAACCCCAAAGAGAAACACCATTGCATTATCCATCTTCCAGCAAACTTTACAGTTGACACAATGCAGTCAGGCAGGTAACATTCTCGCAGCATTCCCCAAGTCCAGACTCTTCCATCAAACTGCCAAATAAAGAAGCATGATTTATCATTTCACAAAACAGAGATCAGTGGTAGTGTGCTCTATGCCATTTTAATTAGTGATTTAGGAAAAGGGGGTTAAATTGAAATTTTATATATATATATTTTTAAATTTAAACTATTTTTAACTTTTATTTTAAAAGCCCATTAAGGGACGTGAATCCTAGGGGTCTGATTTCCAGTAAAATATGAAAGGTATCCATTCACTTGTAGTGATGACCAGCCTGAGAGCCTTCAATAGTCTACCAGCTGTCATGGAAACAAATCATCTCTCCCAGATCTCACTCCACTGGACAAAGATATTGAAGAACATGGTAGCACCCATGCCCTGCTATTCATCAGATGTCTCAGTCTCTTTTGACCTAGGTGTCTAAAGTGTTAATCCCTGTGTTATACATTGCTGACTTGACAACTATGTTCCTGAGTTCCTGAGCGGGCACCATTATTAAAGTTCCAATGTCTGCTTTACTAATATGGCAGATGTCTGAAAAGTGGTAAAGAAAAAAAAATTATTTCCAATAAACCATTTATACTCATTAAAACAGACATGATTAGATATTGAAACATAGAGATGCCATTGCTTAATCATCTGAATATGCAAAGTCTATGCAAGTTAAAATAAATTACTGCACAAACTTTACTTCTGTGACTGAATAGGACTAGAACAAATGGTCCTAATGTTTAATGAGACCTAAATATAAAGAAAGAGTTTTGTCTCTACTTACAAAATGTTAGAAACTGACTTCTTACTTAATCAATAGCATTACAGATAAAAAATATTGTGAGCATTTATTTAATAATCTTTTGAATGAAACTCAAATCCAAATTGTGTGAAAGGAGTTACATTTTGTTAACTCAAACAATATAGTACCTTAAAACAATTTTTGTATTAAGTTTTAGAAAAGTGATTCAATGGAATAAGGATAATTGCCTAACCTTGTGAAGTGAATGGCAGAATGATACTGAAGTGTTGTAATTCTCATGCACTACAGGAGGCATAGGGTTATCCAAATCCCCCCGGCACTCAAATGAATTGATGAAATGACTGGGAAGGCCTAATTAAAGCTGTTCAGCTCAAATGTATTGATGTATTACATCTATTACGGCTCGGTTCAATAGGTCTCCCTGTGAATGCTGCCACAGCCTGTACAGCAAACTAAACAGACTAAATAAATAATGCACAGAATAAGAAGGAAGTCCAACAGAATAAAAGATATATGAAATTACTTAAGTGCCTTGACTGATAAAGATATGCACATATGCAAGAACATAAAAAGGAAGTTCAGTCAGTTGCTACATAGCATGCAATAAACGAAAAATATATGGTTAGGCAGTTTGCAAATGTACTCTATGGCTTTGGTAGTGGAAAGTATTTATTAGTACTTTAGGTAAAAAAATGGTTACCACCAGTTAAAAGTCGAATCTGTGTATTATGGCATGGTATCTGTTTATTGGTCTATGCAACTATACGATTAAATTGCTACTGATTCATTATAGTAATTCAACATTTGGTCCTAAAGTTTTATTATGTTTGAAATATGTTCAAACATGGACATCACATTTCCGTAATGGAATGTTGTTTTCACAAAAAAAAATCTCGTTATGTATCTCTTATGAGATATATAATGTATCTCTTGTTTTTTTTTTTTTTTTTTTTTTAATAAGCATGAATTTATATTATATTTCACTTCTATTTAGCCTATTATGGATATTAAAAGTAGCCATGTGAATAAATGGAGAGTAACTTAAAATTGTTGCAAAAAAAAAAAAAGTATTTAAAAAATGTGTTTAGTTTTTATTAACAACTTACAAGAGTAAATGGAACAAGCTAGTGTACAAAAAAATATGAAACTTATTTTCCAAATGCTGAACTATCAGTCAGAAATTTATATATATTTAGTACTGTGCAAATGTTTTTAGTCAGGTGTGGAAAAAATGCTACAATGTGAATGCTATAAAAAATAGAAATGCTAATTTATTATTGTCAATTAACAAAATGTAGTAAATGAAGAGAAATCTAAATCCAATCAATATTTGGTGTGGCCTCCCTTTGCCTTCAAAACAGCATTGATTTTTCAAATACAGTTTTAGGCTGAGGCCGCATGTTGCAGAAACGCAGCTTTTTTGTTGCAGATTAGGAAGCTCTTCTACATCTCACTTCTGCTCAATCCACTATTGGCTTTGGCTCAAAAAACCGCAGCAAAATCTGCAACAAAATAAGCGACGATTCCACAATGCCTTAGCCTTAGGTACAAAATGCCTTAGCTCAAAGGAACTCAGCAGGGAGGTTGTTCCAAACATCATGGAGAACTAATTACAAATCATCTGTGGATGTAGACTAGCTAAATCTTTCTGTCTCTTCAACTACAGGTGCATCTCAATAAATTAGAATATTTTTGAAACGTTCGTTCATTTCAGTAATTCAGTAATATAATTCATAATCAGTGTCTTCCATGATTGTGTGTCCTACTGAACCAGAATGAGGGACCATTTAAAGGCTTAGGAAACCTTGGCAGGTGGCACACTGAATTTACAATACTGAACTTTTTTACAATATTCTAATTTTCTTAGATTTGGGTTTTTATTACCTGTAATCCATAATCAACATTTACAGCAATAAAACACTTGAAATAGAACACTCTGTGTGTAAAGAATCTAGAAAATATAGGAGGTCACGTTTTTAATTCAATTACCGAAATAAATAAACGTTTCAAGGATATTCTAATTTATTGAGATGCACCTGTACTTCCAGACAAACTGTTGAGATCAGGGCTCTGTGGAGGCCATATAATCATTTCCAGGACTCCTCCTCCAAAGCTTGGTCACAACAAATATTGCTTCGATATAGATTTCTATTTTGTCTTTTACTTAATTTTTTAATTGACTAAAATAAACTTTAACACTTCTATTTTAAAAATCATTCTTACTTTACTTTGCAGCATTTTTGACACCTGTCTAAAAGTTTTGTAATTATGCACAGCATTCTTGGTTTCTATTTTTTTCAACCCTTTCATGCCTCAGCCAATTTTTGTTTTTGCATTTTCATTTTTCCCTCTCCCCATTCCCATGTACTGGGAACCTGGAAAAAAAAATTCTGAATGAGGTGGAATTAGAAAAAAAACGCATTTGCACCAATTTCTTATGGATTTATTTTTTACGGTATTCACTGTGTGGTAAAAATGACATGTTACCTGTATTCTGTGGGTCAGTACAATCACGGCGATACCAAATTTATATAGTATTTGTAATGTTTTTATACCTTTTAAAAAATGTAAAACTTTGCAAAATTGAAAAAAAAAAAATTGTGTCGCCATATTGTGACACCTGTGATTTTGTTATATTTATGTATATGGAGCTGGGTATGGTGTCTTTTTATGCGGGACAAGATGGCATTTTTATGGATACCATTTTCGGGAAGTTCTGATGGTTTGATCTCTATTCCATTTTTATAGGAAGAAAAGTGTTGAAAACACAGCCATTTGGCCATTTTGATTTTTTTCCCCCGCTATGACGTTCCTGGTAAGGGATAAATATTTTTATATTTTAATAATTCGGACATTTTTGAGTGCGTGGATCCCTAAAGTGTTTATGTTTATTATTGTTTATTTATTTTTATATGTGATCTAGGGAAAGGGGGTGATTTAAACTTTTGTATTTTGTGTGTTTTTTTTTATACTTTTAAAAACTTTAAAAAAAATTTTTACTTTTATTTTAAAACTCCCTAGGGACCTTGAACCCTAGGGGGTCTGATCGGTCATACTATACACTGCAATACTAATATATTGCAGTGAATAGGAAAATCCGTTCACTTCTATTTCATGCTGCGTGTAGTAGAACTGATGTAATGACAATCCTCGGAGCCTTCAATAGGCTCCCGGATGTCATGGCAACCAATCGCTGCCCTCCTATGACGATCCGGAGGGCAGTGATGGGTCAAAGAAGGAGGTGCCCACGGCGCCTGCACACATTAGATGCCACGGTCGCATTTAACCACGGCATCTAAAGTGTTAACAGATGTGATCGGTCTCGACACCTATCTCCGCTATTAGCGGCGGATGATGGCTGCGTTAACGCTTTCACGTGATTTTGTGTCAAGGGGTTAAATGGAATCTATTGTCACCAAAATTACATTTAAATCATATATGCTGCTGCCCAGATTGCCCTTCACTAGCTACACCCATAGTGGATACATATTTCTTTTGTCAAAGTGCAATCTTGCTATTGCGAAATTCAACTTTATTCCATAAGCAAATGATCTGTTTGATGCAATTGTTCAAAGCACCCATTTTCTTTTTGTGGTTGCTACCCAGTGCCGCCAACAAAAAAAAAGATTGACATGTCCCATGGACAGTGATTTGCAAAAAAGAAGATGCACATTGAGTGCACCAAACAGTTTTTTTGCAGTGGGAATAAAAGTTGATGTCCTCAGTAGCGCAATAGAACTTTGACACAATAAACATATATTCACTGTATAATTAACCAGCCATACAACAGCATATACAAGATTTAAAAGTGCTTTTGATAGTGGTAGACTCCCTTTAATTTTGAGACTTTTTGATCATTTTGATATGGAAATGATTCCTTTTATAAATTTAAACATTTTAGTTGATATTCTTTATGAAGCACCCAGAGGTAGAATGTAGTAAAAGTGTGTTCATTGGACAATATATACTACAATGTCACCTTGCTACCCTGACCCGATTGCCAGGTCCTATATGCAAAGGAATCATCATTGCCAATCTAATCATATATAATCATCATATATCACATATAATCATCTTCCCCACTTTTTTCTGACACATCATGGCTATGCACACCCTCAGAATTTCCACCTCCAGATTGACTACCAGTAGTAGCACCACACCCCCTGCCACTACTACCTCCACCACCACTAGTCATGTCTTCCTCCTCTGCTTGCACACAGTGCTGACTGTTCTCATTCAGCTTGGAAAAAAGTGGTGGGCTTTAAAAAAGAGGTCATATACTGTGTGGGGGGTATAAAAGGTGTCATAAACTGTGTGAGGGCCATAAATAGGGGGATCATATGCTGTGTGTGTTGGGGGGGGTAAATAAGGAGGCATGCTCAGAGGATGTTAGTTCTCTTTGAATCTACCTACCTATGTGAACAAACATTCAGTCAACACTCAGTGATGTTCAACAAATCCAGATACAGATCCTCTCTCAGTGATGATCGCTTGTGTGCTGTCCTTCGCATATCCACCTCAGATATTCAAACTGGCTTCAATGCACTTGTTCAAGCCCAAAACAGGCTAGATTTCTCTCATTAATATAAAGACTAGCAAAGCAAAAGGTGGCTACTTTGAAGAACCTAGAATATAAGACATATTTTCAGTTGTTTCACACTTTTTTGTTAATTATAAAATTCCACATGTGTTAATTCATAGTTTTGATGCCTTCAGTGTAAGTCTACAATTTTTATAGTCATGAAAATACAGAAAACTCTTGGAATGAGAAGATGTGTCCAAACTTTTGGTCTGTACTGTAGGTATTGGGTAGAACTGAGTTAAGTATATTAGTCTGGCCCTCTAAAACCATTCAAATTTCTCATGTGGCCCCATAGAAAAATAAATTGCCCACCCCTGCCCTAAACTATCTACACCATTACTGCAACTAGCTTCTGGGGATGTTTGCAGCATTGGGTACACTGGGTACGGAAATATTTCAGACCCCTTTAAATTTTTCACTCTTTGTTTCAATGCAGCCATTTGCTAAAAGCAAAAAAGTTCATTTTATTTCTCATTAATGTACACTCAGCACCCCATCTTGACAGAAAAAAAAACAGAAATGTAGATATTTTTGCAAATTTATTAAAAAAGAAAAACTGAAATATCACATGGTCAGAAGTATTCAAACCCTTTGCTGTGACACTCATATTTAACTCACATGCTGTCCATTTCCGTCTGATCCTCCTTGAGATGGTTCTACTCCTTCATTGGAGTCCAGTTGTGTTTAGTTAAACTGATTGGACTTGATTAGGAAAGGCACACACCTGTCTATATAAGACCTCACAGCTCACAGTACATGGAAGAGCAAATGAGAATCATGAGGTCAAAAGTACTGCCCAAGGAGCTCAGAGACAGAATTGTGGCAAGGCACAGATCTGGCCAAGGTTACAAAAGAATTTCTGCAGCACTCAAGGTGCCTAAGATCACAGTGGCCTCCATAATCCTTAAATGGAAGAAATTTGGAATGACCAGAACTCTTCCTAGACTTGGCCGTCCAGCCAAACTGAGCAATCGTGGGAGAAGAGCCTTGATGAGAGAGGCAATGAAGAACCCAAAGATCACTGTGGCTGAGCCCCAGAGATGCAGTAGGGAGATGGGAGAAAGTTCCACAAAGTCAACTATCACTGCAGCCCTCTACCAGTCAGGGCTTTATGGCAGAGTGCCCCAAAGGAAGCCTCTCCTCAGTTAAAGACATATGAAAAACCGCATAGAGTTTGCCAAAAAACACATGAAGGATTCCCAGACTATGAGAAATAAGATTCTCTGGTCTGATGAGACGAAGATTGAACTTTTTGGCGTTAATTCTATGCAGTATGTTGGAAAAAACCAGTCACTGCTCATCACCTGCCCAATACAATCCCAACAGTGAAACATGGTGGTGGCAGCATCATGCTATGGGGGTGTTTTTCACCTGCAGGGACAGGACGACTGGTTGCAATTGAAGGAAAGACGAATGCGGCCAAGTACAGAGATATCCTGGAAGAAAACCTCTTCCAGAGTGTTCTGGACCTCAGACTGGGCCAAAGGTTCACCTTCCAACAAGACAATGACCCTAAGCACACCGCTAAAATAACAAAGGAGTGGCTTCGGAACAACTCTGTGACCATTCTTGACTGGCCCAGCCAGAGCCCTGACCTCAACCCAATTGAGCATCTCTGGAGATACCTGAAAATGGCTGTCCACCAACGTTCACCATCCAACCTGACGGAACTGGAGAGGATCTGCAAGGAAGAATGGCAGAGGATCCCCAAATCCAGATGTGAAAAACTTGTTGCATCATTCCCAAGAAGACTCATGGCTGTACTAGCTCAAAAGGGTGCTTCTACTCAATACTGAGCAAAGGGTCTGAGTACTTATGACCATGTGATATTTCAGTTTTTCTTTTTTAATAAATTTGCAAAAATATCTACATTTCTGTTTTTTTTCTGTCAAGATGGGGTGCTGAGTGTACATTAATGAGAAATAAAATGAACTTTTTTGCTTTTAGCAAATGGCTGCAATGAAACAAAGAGTGAAAAATTTAAAGGGGTCTGAATACTCTCTGTACCCACTGTATATGCTGTATATTACATCAGCACTGTAAGGTTATGTTCACACTTTCAAACGTTTTTTGCTGCATTTTTTACATGATGCACTTTTTAATGAATTTTTTGATGTGTTATTTAACACGGCTTTTGTCACTTTTTTGATGTGGTTTTTTAGTCCAGCACACTGTATGGACCTGGAAACTTCACTTTAAAAAATGCTAATGGTTTTTGATAAAACTGTGTCAAAAAACGCATAAAAGTGTCACATTTTTTCTGCCTCCCATTGATTTTAATGGATTTTTCAAGGCGGAATCCACCTGAAGATAGATCATGAAAACATCAGCTCCAGAAAAAAAAATCTACTACTGACTCCGATTGAAATGAATAGGAAGCGATTTTTGAGGCAGATTCTGCCTCAAAATCCTCCTGCAAAATACTCCATGTGAAGTCACTGTCTATTGACTGAGAGGCTGTCAGCTGATATTAGGTGGTGCTAGAACCTCACACAGTGAGTCAGTGACTAATACACACATGTCTCTTTTGTATTTCCTTAATTTGTCCGAGATGAATCGCCATTTGTTCGGTTTCGTTAAAAGTGAACAATTTAGAATATTTGGTTTGAAACCAGCTCATGATGAAGCATTTTGTCCATCTCTACTAATTAGCAGTATTTATAAAGTAGGCTGAGCCTTAAATAGGCCTTCAAGCCCTTCTCATGTTTCAAGGCCCACTGGCAGCAACATAAAGGTGAGGATTTTAATGGGTGTAAAAAAAACAAAACAAAAGGAACTTCTTTCACATATGTACACATGCAAATGTATTGGACCACTCTGGCCCAATCTCAGGCCTCAGTGGTGACTCTGGATGCATGACGTCACCAGGAGAGCGCCAGACCTGCTTTTTTATTTTTTTTGTCATCTCCTCTGGGCCTCTACCTATTATACTCTGGGGTCTGGAGAGACCCCAGAGTATAATAATTTACTGCAATGCATGGTGCGGATCCATTTTAGTTTGACCGAGATGAATCCCAAATTGTTCAGGTTGATTAAAACAGAACAATTTGGGATATTCGGGTTGAACCTGGCTTGTGCCGAAGCGGTTCTACCATTTTTAGAGGCCAACAACAAATTCAGAACCACTGTTGTTCTGTATAGCACAAATGCAGCAAAACAGTGACACATCAGGAGTAAAACTTTCCTGGTTCAGTATCTAAATGGTTTTCCTACCTTGCACTGATGAAGTTTAATAAAAAAAATTACCAAATGTAATTTATAATATAGGGCTCTGCACTGCCTATTTTGTGCCATTGCCTTGTAGCATTAAATAGTAGTGCTCTTGGAGGATGTTTACTTTTCTGCCAGTTCTATTTGTCACTACAATATATAGTAATATTATGTATCTATTTGTTTATTTACCTCTTTATTAATGATAAGTAGTAAAGAAAACATCAACTGTATTTTTTACTCTTGTCTGTACTGTATTTACTACAGCTGCTCTTCGGCTTCAAGTGTACTTTGTACATCATTTAAAAGTACTAAATGTAATAGATGTATATTAAACTAGAGAAACTAATGCAGGGCATTTTCTTGAAAGCTGCATTTGCAACATGGCATGATTATAAATGACTGAATGTGCGCCTTTGGTTGTTGTCAAGTTCTGATGTCAGAAGTAGCCATTCATCATTCTACAAACATCTGACATTAACAGAATAGAAAATGACTGATGTATGACTAAACAGAGCTTGGAATGCCAAGTCCATTACTTGCTGAAAGACTTGCTGTGTATTGCCATAGAGGACATAACCTTATGGTTAGGATTTTCCAGAAAGCACTATATCCACTCGAAAAGACTTAACAGCATCATTACTTAGACTGTACAATGATTTCCGAGCAATAGCAATACTATAGCAGTCTGTAAATAATTTTTTTTTTTTAACTATGCTTTATATTTTTTCAGATCCTGTTTCAAATAGCAGAAATTTTTGTTCATTAACAAGTATATATGATTTTAGCACTCATATTCTCATAGCATGAATAATTTTATGAAACATAGTGAAAAACTTTTAATTTTTTGTCTGCATTAATCTAATTTATTTAGCTAGTTAATGACAAGAGTATGTTTGACAATCAGAACCAAACACCGCTAACTAATTTTAGGCTGGAATTATTATGAAAATGATAGTCACAATTCTTTTGTCTCTAACATCATGTCTTCTCTTTATCTGAAATTGAATCTTTCAAAAATTTAACTTCTTGTGTTCCCTCCATCCACTAACTGACCTAACCCTGATATCTCCATTTCTATCTGTGGCCTTACTATTACCCCAAGGCGGCATGCCCACTGTCTCGGGAATGTATTTAACTCAGATCTCACCTTTACCCCACATATCCAGACACTTGCACGCTCTTGCCACCTGCACCTTAAAAACATCTCTAGAATTCGCTCCTATTCTTACCGTGGTAACATCAAAAATTCTCATTGTCGCTCTGATTCTCTCTCGTCTTCACTATTGCAATTCTCTACTAATTGGGCTTCCTCTTACTAAACGCTCCCCTCTACAATCTGTCCTGAATGTAGCCACCAGACTAATCTTTCTGTCAAACCGGTACCTTGTGTCAGTAAATGTATTGGTTACCCATCCATGACCTCTCTGTTCTGCCAATGACCTTAGACTTGCATCCTCTGTTATCCAAACATCCCACTCCCGTCTCCAAGACTTTTCTTGAACTGCACCGGTGCTCTGGAATGCTTTACCCTGGACAATCCGATTAATCCCCAACTACAGCAGCTTCAAAACTGCCCTAAAATCACATCTGTTTGGTCAGGCTTATCACGTGACCTGATCACAGTGTAGAATGCGAAGGTGCAGAACAATAACAACTTTTATCCTTCCTCCTCTGTTCCTCAGATCCTGCCCTCTCCATCTAGAATTACACTGCACTGCTTTCACTTAGTATCTGTTTATTCATAGATATCGGCTGGTGACGGCTCAGACAGCTTCAGTTACAGAACTTTTTCTATTAAAAGATGGCTGGGCCATGGTAGCAAACAAGCCCTCTGACCTCTTGTGTCCCCCTATCTCCTCATAGAATGTAAGCTCTTGCGAGCAGGACCCTCACTCCTATTGTTTAATATGTTTATTTTTTTGTCACATTGTAATGTCTAATATTGTCTGTTCATGGGTCCTCTGATTTGTAAAGTGCTACAGAATATGTTGGCGCTATATAAAGTTTATTGTTAGTATTATTATTATTATTATTAGTATCCAGTTTTTTAAAATAACAACTGAACTATCTTATCCTACAATACAAGTACAATAAAAAATTGTCTAATATTAATTTATTTCTAGATGTAGTAATGTGTATTCCTTGTTATTCTTATTATGGGGCCAGATAAGGCAAATAAACAGTATTATTTCAGTTCTAAGGATACATGGCAGCTTGTGTACAATTCAATGTGTGTCCCATAATATTCCTTTAAGTTCTATTAAACATCAGAAAGGACCTGATTCATAGCTAAACTATCATTTAGTAAGGGAAAAGTCTTTCCAACACTACTATCTAAATACCATGTCAAAGACAGAGTGCTTGTTCGAGTACCACAAACTTTTATAGCTGGATTTCACCCTTAAAAGTCATAGTATCTACTCCACAAGGACTACAGAAGCCTTATCTACTCTTCCTACTCTGTCTAGCAAGTACTTTGTATTACCTGATACGCTGTCCTCTTTTTGATGTTTCCTCACTTACAGTATATATTATAATGGACTTCTTTATTTTGTTGTGTTACCATTGACTCATTTTTGTCACATGTGAGACTTGACCTCTCATTGTGACCAGGATTCCCATGAGCTACCACATGTTGGAACTATTGGAAGTCTAATAAGCTGGACCTAGGTAACAGAATTATTGGAACCATATTTATGACGGCCTACATAGTTTATACGTTGATTTAATGTAAATACTGTTGGAGTAAAAAAATTTTTCCTATAGTTAGGGGTTTGCACATAAAGTGGACCTTTCATCCACGTAATTCCACTAATCCTACTGCAGTTGGACTTTTACCCTAGTACTCTAGTGCAGTTAGTTTTGGTGCTTGATATGCTAATGCTTGTTTAAGTGCTTGGTTTGATGCTTTTTTAAGTCTTTTACTATCAAGCTTGTGATTTTGGCCCAGAGCAGACATGGGGTTGCAATTGAGAGTTCTCTGGCACTGTCTAAACAGGGGCAGAAAGTGTCAGAGCTCAGAATCACCCATTGGACGGTGTAGAGCCTATGTAGGATATTAGAAACAAACACTAACTGCATTGATTGATCGGAATCACTGGCAGCTAAAAAATAAAATTGTGCTGGAAGCAGTGGAGAAATGCCTATTACCCCAAAAATGAAAATATGCAGTTTAGATGTCAGAGCGCTGATCAGATGTAAATTGTCTTTACATAGAAATTGCAGAGGGGATAAATACAGCTTACAGCTTCTGGAGATAGCAATGTTTTGAAAAATTACATTCCAAAAATCTAACTTTGCAGATATCATTTACACCTCAAAAGTTCAGGGACAGGTGTAAATTGCCCAAAGGTTTATCTTTTATCACAGTATCAATGATTTTTGGCAAGAAAAGTATTTAGATCAAAACAACATATAGACTAAGTTTTCAGAAATAATATATTTCTCTAATAATTATATTTTCATTGTTTCGCTTTTATCACACCAAATTACTTGTTATGTTGATTATGTTGAAGTTCACTTTTGCTAGGGTTTCCAGACACACATTATAGTCTTCTGTCCTGTTAAAGGTGTGTTCCATCTCATAATCTTATTATTAAATACTGCTCCTAAGGGGTCTCTAAACATAACAAATGATTACTAACTTGTCCAGCACTGGCATCTCTTTTTGTCTGCATACCACTTCCCTAGTTGACATCAACAGTTTGTGTTAGGGAACTGCTGCAGCCAATCACAGGCAGTGACCTCTTCAGCTCAGCAGTGACCTCTTCACAAACGGCACAACTGCTGTGATGTGCTCTTTGTGAAAAGGTGACCGCTTAGGTCTGTGATTGGCTGCAGCAGACACCTAGTACAAACATTTGGGGGACCTGTATACAGACTAACAGAGCTGGAAACAGAAGCCCAGGGACATATGAGTAACCATTTGTTATGTTTAACAGCCCCTCAACAGCAGTATTAAATAAAAAAAATTTGAGTTGGAACACCACTTTAAGTATGGAACCAGATGGATGGGCAGTATGCATCAGAGATATATAAGGAACTGTTATGAAACTGAACTAATGTGATGTTAAGGGTGTTTTGTTCACACAAAATACTCTATAGTCTTGCTGCAGCTTAAACAGCTTCAAGAAGACATTACCCTTGTACAGGAGGGTTCACGTCCACCTCCATAAGGAGGTTTTTCAAAGAATGAAGAAACTCTGGGTTAATGAAGTGATTGTCTCAGTTATGCAAAACAGGAAGGGGGTGTTTTATACTTCTTAGTCAATGTCACATGACATTAAAACACAACATACAGACGCGGCAGGCTGACTTGTCCAGGATACTTTAGATTCCTCAGCTGGAGAGCTCAGCATTTACTATGTATAGGACCTTAATTTGGACAATAAGTGTTTCTTTCATTCACTCCCCACTAAATTGATTAAAGACTCCTCCAGGGCAAAAAAAGTAGTTGGAGACTTTAACGTGGTCATGTGGCCACATAGGAGATCCCAAGGACAGTTCACCAGCTAGAAAATGATTTCTCTGACCTCCCCTCTGATTGCAATCTAACACACATAGGACATCACCATCCCTCAGACAGTAGAGACTTAACACATTATTTTTATGCCCATCAACTTTGGTCCATGATTGATTGTTTATTATTGGTTGCATGACTACTTCAACATTCTAGGAATATAGTTCACTAGAAGACCATTCTGCTCACCTCTTTTCTGGGAGGCAGGTAAGGCTATTGTGAGGGATAACGTTATGGTTTATGTGATGAGACATACACAAGTAGCAGTGAGATACTTAGGTTAACGTACTGTTTATCACACTTGTCCCATGCCCAGTAATTTGGAGGTATGAAAAGACACCAGAACCCAATTTGAGCTTGCATTAGACTGTTAAGAGTGGTTTTATAGCTCTCAATATGAAGTTAAATGATTTCAATTCGACAACAAATCTGGAAGATTTCTGGTGAATCTAACCAAGATGGCTAACAGTTACTTACATATGAAACTGCAAGATACTCAGGAAAGGGTTCATACAGACCCAGTAATAAAAGGATGAATCTTATCAGCAGTTCTATACCAAATTATATGCGAACCCCATAAACTATGATACAATCCAGGCAGCACAGTAGTTAAAGACTCTACAAATGTCTTAATGAAGACTTCATGACAGAAAAAGTCAAAGACTGTGAAACACTTAAAACACCATAAGGCTAAGGCCCCATGTAGCGATCTGAAGTCAAAAGAGCTGTGGGAAAAACCTTGCCGAAAAAAAGAATTATGGATTTTCACACAGCGCTTCTGACAGAGAGTCTGCTTTCTGCTTCAAGCGTTTCCTTAGGTATAACTGACATGCTGCGATTTACAAAAATGCAACGGTTTTTGAAATTGCAGCATGTTCGTTGTGGATAATTTTCTGCAATGTGTGCATGGGATTAGCCAGAATCCACATTGCAGGTAGTATAAAACACTGCGTGGGGTCCTGGCCTAAAGGTTCAGAGACATTGGCTATCCTGCTGAATTTTATATGGCACTGAGACAACAGACATCCTCAACATTAGCTAGCTATTGTATCACAGTACCCAAAGCGTCAAACACAGCCTATATTAAGGTGCTGCTAAAGCCCAGTAGAGATCACCTCAACCCTCAGTGCTATATTACTGCCCCATCTCTTTAATAAACCAAGACCTAAAACTACTGGCAAAAATACTGACCTAGAGATCATCATCCATCATGCCATATTTGATACAGGGATCCCAGGCTGGTTTCATCAGGGGAAGAGCTATCTTTGTTAAAGGGGTATTCCCAAGTAAATAACCATTTTTAAATTTGTAGATAATTAAAAGTTAAACATTTTTGCAAATATAAATAATTAAACATTTTGCAGAGTTTTAAACATTTTTGTCAAATATCTTGTAGTCACAGTATTGTTGTCGTGATCAGTTGCCAATGGATACGACCATTAATGCAGGACCTTTCTAAGGTCAGAAAATCAGCAAAGATTTCCTTATTGTGGTCGGGTTATCTTATCCTACATATAGTGTCCCTGCCTGATAACCCAACTACAATAAGAAAATCATGGCTGGGTTTTTCACAAGTCCCAGACTATATAAAGTTTCTGCATTCATGGTCATATGCATTGGCAACCTATTAAGACAACAGGCTGTCACCATCTTAAAAAAATCTGCAGAATTTTTAACTACTTATATTTGCAAAAAAGGTTTAACTTTTAATTATCTATAAATATAGATATGATTATGTTCATGGAAATACCCCTTTAAGTATCCAGTATCTGATACCCGGTATCTAATATATGGAAATTTATAATTCTACTATAGAAAAAAAAGCAAAGGAGCGCTTCCTCGTGTAATATGTAACAGTTCCTGTAATTCACACAGGTTGTATACTGCTTACCTTAACTGAATTAGAAAATACACAACTATCCACTGGCTTATTGGACAGTCCAGGTGTGCTGTCCTGATCCCATGAAGTATAATCAGCTTCCGACCCCATTAATAGTGAAAAATAAAAAAAAATAATAATTCAAACAATTTCATTATTAATCATCAACATCAGTAGAAAGATTATTATTTCTATACACCTCATTATGAATACAACTATCGGTATAGGATTTATAGTCAATTTTTGACAGAAATAGTATAATCTTGATTGTGGCTTTTTTTTGTGTTTTTGACAATAGCTCAAGAAAACTTTTAGTTAGATAGTTCGGTTCACGAACAATATAAGTCTGCACAAACGACTTGTATCACTTTTTAGCCCTTCTCAGCTTCTGCAGTCATAGAAGCAATGTCTAGCAAACGACTGAGTTTTATACAAACAGGTAATTATTTATACAACTGGGTTTATACTCTATTATATATTCTATGTTATATTTATGGTTACAGTCATGGTGATGATTTGTATGGTAAGGAGATATCTTTATGGCCCGTTTTTGATGTTCAGTTTCTGGTTGCCAATTGTGAAAATAATGATGACGACTTTATTCTTTACCTTTGACCTTGGACTATATATGTTGTTCTTAGATTTTTCATTTTAAACTGGCCTGACAAAGCGTTCTGTCCGAGCATGAAACGCGTAGCATGTTTATCCTGTTTTATTTGTTGTTATTTATTTTATTATTTGTTCTGCTATTTATTTATCTTAGTTTTTATTTTCATTTTGATTATAATAAAACACCTGTATTGGTGATAGAGTTTTAGTCAGCGCCCTTTATTATCCAGTTGTTTTTTCTTTTCCCTGGAGATTTGTTGTTCCTTCAGGTATGCTGAAAAGTGAAGCTCTTTAGTTCATATGGAAAGTTATCACATTTTTGGATTCAGTGAAGACCGAGGACTGCCATCAGGCAGGAAGGCTCTGTGGCTTTAAATAAGGAAAAGGTTTTCAATAGCATCCACTGGCAGTGACTGGATCTTGTCCTGAATAAATTTACATTTTTGGGCAGGTTAAAACCTTTATGAAAACTCTCAATACATCGCCAAAGATAGTGGTATATCACCAGGGTTTCCACTGATCCCTATTCCCCTTGAGTAATGGGACTCATCAAGGATGATTCTTTTCTCCACTGGCCATAGAATGAGTGGCTCATAACCTTTGATAGGCCCATCTCTTCTCTGGTATCTCAGTGGGAGATCAAGTCCTCAAGACAGCAATAATTGTTGATAACAGTCTTTTATTACTGTCTAACCCAAACAGTGACTTACAGATGGTTTTGCCCATGTGAAAACTTTTGGTGCCATTTCAGGCAATGCTCCAAATGCAGTGCTCCCTCACCACCACTGATAAGGCCATCATCAAAGGTTTAGTACTTCAATTTTCCCAGACATGTCTTAAATATGTAGGAATAAAAATTAGCAAAACTCCAATATATATAATAAATTACCTTATGCTTCTATGAAAATTCTAAAACTAAGTCAATGGAAATATTGTCCTATTAATCCTATGTCCACCTTGAAAATGATAAGTTTTGACAAGTTATATTTTTTACAATCTATACCCCTTCTATTACAGCACATTAATTACGTCATGCTAACCAGCTCTTTTACCAAATTTCTTTGGTAGGGTAAAATAACCCACCCATGTTTAGCAAAATTGATGCTTTCTAAGGAACAGGGAATCCCAAAATAGACTTTCTTTGATTCTCCATTACATTGCTATAACATGGAAAACATATCACATGTAAAACATATCCTTCCTCTCATAGAACAGTGCTTAAAAACCTATTAGGAATTAAGGAGTGAATTCCACCTACTGACAAACAAGTAATTCCACAATGAAATGATGTATCATGTTTTGATGCACTAGTGGGCAAAGCTGATCATACACAAACAGTGTCTGATCTTTATCAGAGACAAGGATAGCTCTGGCCCAACACCACTTTGTTTAGCTTTTTGGGAACAAGTCCTCTGATCTACAAATGTCTCCCTATGATTATTAGGTGCATGTCAAGTAGTAGAGTGAAACGTCCTAAGTGATAAGTGGAGGGAAATTCATTTCAATTGTATTTACACAGTCATAGATGCATGTGAAATCCCTGCAACACAAATTGTTGGGCATCAGATTGCCTACTATCTAAAATGTTCCTTACCTAACACAAATCTCTACCATCTGTCTATTCCCCTAAATTCAGGATTAACTAATTAATCTCCCACTATATAGCCAGACTGTGGGATTTTCCTCTGCAGTTTCACTTATACTTTACTTTTTCTCTTATTTTTCCCATTTCTCATTTCTGATATCCCCAGATTCTGTGGAATCTGATGGTAAGATAATTCCTGCTGCTGTACATGTAACTCGAGCACATTTGTAGCATAGTTAGTATCTGCTGATATACTAACTATGTTGTAAATCACCTCACACTTAAAACACTACCTAAGAATTAATAAATGAAGCAGAAAGTAAAATGACCATGGCATCTTTCTTTTGGAAACTGTGAAGTTTTAAGATGAGTGAACTGGTTTGTAACAAGTTGGATTCATTATAAATTTTCCAAAAATGTTGGGTTTTGCCACCTAAGAATTGTTATTAAATTTTGGGATCTACTCCCTTTTTTTGAGCCAAAGCCAGTAGTGGTTTTAACAGAAGGGAAAAGTGTAGGTGTTTACTTTATGTTTCCCATTCCTTTTCCAGCCACTCTAGACTTTGATTCAAAAAACTGCAGCAAAATCTGTAACAAAAAAAAAAGCAGCTTTTCCATAATGTGGGGTCTTAGCCTAAGGCTGAGGCCCCACATTTCGGAAACTCAGCTTTTTTTGCTGCAGATTTTGCTGTCGTTTTTTGAGCCAAAGCCAGGAGCGAATTGAGCAGAAGGTAGAAGTATAAGAGCTTCCTATATCTTACCCATTCCTTCTGTAGCCATTCTTGGCTTCGGATCGAATCGTTTTGGAAAATTTGGCGAAGCTGCCAAAGCTTGCCAAATCCACCAAACCTGGACCATAGCTTGCCATCCCCTTTAGTAACACAGCTCTAACACCCCCAAACTACCCCCAAGTTCACCATACACCCCAATACTCCTCCGACAGTTCACCGTGCACCCCACATCTCTCCCTCTCACAGTCCACCGTGCATCCCACACTACACCCTGCAACCCACATCTCTCCCCTCCACAATACACCACGTACCTCACATCTCTTCATGTTCCTCCACTGCACTGGATATAACGTTTCATGATGTGTATGGACCTTCTTCCAAGCAGACACGCCTTCCCAGTCACATGACTAGAACATGTCATGTGACCGTCTGACGTCACAAGGTCCTTACCGAGTATAGTATTTAGCCTTTACCACAATGCCATGTGTGCAGCTAATCAGGCCTGGCTGGCTGCTGATTGGCTGCACACATGGCATTGTGGGTGATCCCGCATTCCCAGAGTTCGTTGCCATGAAGCGTGAGGAAATCTGGATTCGATGTGAATCAAATATTTTCTGAAATTCAGATCGATTTCCACTTTGTCAGTTTCGATTCACTCATCTCTAATACACAGAATTTAGGTCAGGCATTTTCTCTAATATTTTGTTGCTAAGAGTCTGTATTCATGCACAGTTGTTCCTTGGACAGCCGCTGTTCACCATGAGGTATTTATACCACATGTTGAACAATATAATAGTATGTCCATACAGGAGCACTAACAATAGCCAAAAAGTGGAGGAGATTTAAACCTCAACTACAAACTGCACAAAAATAAACATAAAAATTCACAGTAGATATTGATCTGTGGTACAAGCATGAAAAAACACAACATGCATTTTTATGTTGTGGTTTTCACCAATGTACTGTATATGGTGAAAATTTCAAATCCGCAGCAAGTACAGACATAATCTGCAACAATTTGGTGCACTTTTTACCAGTGGAGATTTTAGTCTGATACTCTGTGGATGGTGCATATTTTCAGAAGCATACAATTTGTGACATATTTTTAGTGTATGTGATTCAGTCACATGGTGAATAACCAATTACTCATAGTCTTTAGTCTCTTTCCTCCTAATACGTACCCTCTTAAAAAAAAACTTTGCAGTACAGCATTTACTTTAAAAAGTGAATTTGTTAAAAGTAAATCTGCAGAAGCTGTAATCAGTTATCTTGCTCTTAAAACATAGAAAATGGTAAACTTTTCAAGAATGGGAGAGCATGATAGCTCTTAACATGATGAAAATTGTTCCTGTCAGATGGCTTTCTGTACAAATCAGTCTCAATTTTATTATTCATTCGAGTAACCATAAATGCCTGATTAATGCTGTGATGCATAGAGAATCTAATATCCCCAGCAGCCCAATTCTAATATTTCTCTAATGCTTCCAGGTGATCAATGTCAGTTTCATGTTGACTTGTCAAAAATGTTCCAATGCTTATGGTGCTTTTTGGAAATGTAAACTGCATATTCTGTGTCAATCCAAAATCTGTAGTGATAAGTACATACATTATTCAATTGTCAATTCTTTTGTCAGGCTGTAAGAATAAATGTCAACTCTAAAATGTATAGATAAGCATGCATGTAATAGCTGGGTCTTTATTATACAGTAGTTACCATAGTACTTTTATGTTCATTTCAGGAAGATGTATATAAAACCTTGGACATGACAGTATTGCTTAAATGCGTATGCCAAGGTTTGTGCTAAAAAGGAACCTTGACATATGGAAACATATTTAAAAGTAAAAATAAATATGTTTAAATATTTTATTTAAATATTTTATAAGGGAAATATATATTGAAACCTATGAATGTATAGGTGGTTGTGTAACAAATTCCACTTGCATTTACAAAATGGTTTACTGTTATTTTAGCTTGGCACATTCTGCACTCGGGGGAAAGACTAACACATTCTCTGTACACTGCACTAGTATAAAGCTACTTACATATGCATCTCAATAAATTAGAATATCTTTGAAACGTTCATTCATTTCAGTAATACAATTCATAATCAGCGTCTTCCATGATTGTGTGTCCTACTGAACCAGACTGAGGGACCATTTAAAGGCTTAGGAAACCTTAGCAGGTGACACACTGAATTTACAATACTGAACTTTTTTACAATATTCTAATTTTCTTAGATTTGGGTTTTCATTATCTGTAATCCATAATCAACATTTACAGAAATAAAACACTTTAAATAGAACACTCTGTGTGTAAAGAATCTAGAAAATATAGGAGGTCACTTTTTTAATTTAATTACTAAAATAAATAAACATTTCAAAGATATTCTAATTTGTTGAGATGCACCTGTATACTTATACTTTGGCTGTGACTCCTATTGTGCAAACAAAGATTGCTGTGTCCCCCTCACCTCCTTCACTAATGTAAAGTGAATGGAGTCACACTGTGAATCTGAGGGTGCTATGACTGTGACTTCTAGGTACAAAACAAAAAGCAGTGGTATATGTTTTTGCAACTAGAAGTTGCATTCGCAGCACCCTCTGGGTTATAATGCGAGTACATTCACTTACATTGGAGAAGGAGTCGCAGGCAATATGGTGTAATTTAGTCATGCAACATGAGTTGCTGCCAAAGACACAGCATAGCCCTAGTCTTAATCATTCTCTTTTTTAATGGAGCTGGGTTATAGTGAATGATAATTTTGCTATTAAGTCAGTTTCACACACAATGTTGTGACAAATTTTCTTTTTTGCTCCACTTTGATAAAGACGTCAGATGTTTTTAAATGTCTACAGTAAGATGATCAAATGTTAGCTCCTAGCCATACAATCTGCCTTTACAAACATTTGTGAAAAAATGGCTCATTTAAAAAAAAACTCACTGAATTTGAGTGTGGTACTGTAATGTGATAAATGTTTGCCTCCAAAAGTACAGTATTGTCAAATAATACCTGCAAATATATTAGCTGTTATGAAATTGCCTATAAGGAAATTTCTAAAACTGCAGGAACTGGCTGGTAACAGAGAGCAATAGACCAAGCTACCTAAATCCTATATAGCACTGGGAGATAGAGCCTAAGGTTACTCAGACATCACCACCAGGGCCTGTTACAAGGCTGGTTGGTCTTTGCAGTATCTGAGGCCCAGATTATCACCCCAGAAGGTTAGTGTAAGAAATATAACCTGTACAAGAGAGCCTATACAAACTGAAATCAAATCCAAAGCAAAACTCACAATGCAGGTCAAAACAGCAATCAAAAGAGTAAACATATCCAGACCTAGGTCAATCTGAGCGTTCACAGTCAATGTCAAAATCAGAAGACAAGGGAATATCTGGCAAACAAGCCAAGATCAGTATAACAGCGAACAGGTATGAACAAAGCCCAAAAGCCTCATTAGTAAGTATTAGTATCAGAAAAAGCTTCATATGTCAGCATGGCAACCTTGAAGCAATAGAAGCAAGCAGTATCCCCCCATTCTATGAGGGTCCAGCGGACCCCTAGTTTTCAAATCAGATCTCAGAATTCCTATAATAGGTTTTATCCATATACAGTATCTGCCTATCAGGAAAGGTCTAGCCCAAAAAAAGAAACATAACAACCACAATTATAGTAGCAAACGTCAATGTTTATTAATATCCACCAAAAGGAAAACATGTTTTAAAACTATAAAAACAACTCAGGCAAGGTCGCGGCAGTTTATATCCACAGATCAATGAGATAACAATACCTGTACTAAAGTGCTTAGTGCATAGTGCAATTAAATAAATAATATGTGCAACAATTTACCGTACAGTATTTGTAACCATCAATGCATGTAATATACGAAAAATGCCTATATGTTTAACCCCTTAACGACCCAGGGCGTAATAGTACGTCCTGAGTCACATGAACGGTGAATGGTGTAGCGGGGAAAAAAAATCAAAATGGCCAAATAGCGTTTTTTTCAACACTTTGTCTCTTATAAAAAATTGAATAAAAAGTGATCAAACAATCAGATCTTTCCCCAAATGGTATCAATAAAAACGTCATATTGTCCCGCATAAAAAGACGCCTTACCCAGCTCCATAGATGTAAATATAAAAAAGTTACAGGTGACTCAATATGGCGACGCAAAATTTTTTTCTATTTAGCAAAGTTTTTAATTTTTTAAAAGGTATCAAAACATTACAAATACTATATAAATTTGGTATCGCCGTGTTCATACTGACCTGCAGAATAGTGAATGCTGTAAAAATTAAACCCATATGAATTCGGCGCAAATGCAGTTTTTCTCCAGTTGCACCTCATTCTGAATTTTTTTTCCAGCTTCCCAGTACATTGCACAGCATATTGAATAGTGACATTACAAAGTACAATTTGTTTCGCAAACAATAAGCCATCATGTGACTCTGTGAACTGAAAAATGAAAAAGTTATGGCTCTTGGAATGTGGGGAGGGAAAAATGAAAATGCAAAAACAAAAAATGGCCCGGTCATTAAGGGGTTAATATATATATCTATATATATCTATATAGATATATATACATAAACAGTGGTCTGGATCACATCTTTATACTCAATATATTATGCAGTCAATATGTCTGATGTGGATAACAACAAACCACTGTTCTTAGGATGGCCTCAGAGCTCACAAGCTTACCATGCACTAAATTAAACAAAGACCCACACCAAGAAGTGCTGTGACCTCCATCTGCAGTCCCAACGCGCATTTCGCCCCTGCTTCGTCACTCGTATAATCAGTTTTTCTCCTAAGAACAGACTGGGAAAAAGAGTCAAAACCAGGAGAAGTAATGCAAGTAACATCAACAAAACAATTCACCAAAAATTCCTGCTGGCAGTCCTGTGTGCTATGTCTGTATCACAGCTCCCTTACTATAATCTTGCACATACGTGTAGTGCTCCATGGCCATGTCATTCCCCATACAGTACTGTGCATGAACTGGCTATGGAGATATTGGGGCCTGCACAGTACTATAGGAGCTGACTATACTGGGAACATACTCAGTAACACCAGATAGTCAGCACATATGTAAGACTTCAGTGAAGGAGCCGTGGTGTAGGCTATTAGCAGGAAGCTGTTGGGTGAGGCCCCAGAACAAGTTCCTCTGGTGGGCCTAAGGCTCTTCAGTCCGACACTGTATAACAGAGAACTATTATATATAAGGATGGGTTACCATATATAATTGGGAAACCTAAATATGAGAGGGCTATTATAAGGTGGAACTATTATTTATATGACAGGCTATTATTTATAAGGGGGGAACTATTATATATAAGGCATCCATTATAAGGGGGAGCTATTATTTAAAAGAGGGGAACTATTTATAAGGGGGGTATAATTGTTAAGTGGGCTTATTTATAAAGGGGGCTATTAGTGATAATGGGGACTATTATTTATAAGGGTAACTATTATTTATGAGAGGGCTATTATTAATAAGGGAGAAGTATTATTTTTACGGGGTGACTGTTACTGATAAGGGGGAATATTACTGATACAGGGCACTATTTATCATTTATAAGGGAGCTATTACTGATAAAGGTGTAATATTATTTATAAGCAGGAATTATTATTTATAAGGAGGCGCGATAATAACTGATGACTGGGTGCAAAAATCTATTAGGTGGTACAAAGGTACTCAATTTGAATTGTGTGAGGTAAAATGGGGCTTGTTATTACTTCTTTGTTGGCAGAAAGGAGTCGTTATTATAGGGGTTGCTACTGGAAGACGATGGTGTTGTTTGCATATCAGCATTTGGGGCCCTGCTTTTAATTTTGCCCAGGGCCCCACTTTGCCTAAAACCGGCCCTGCTGACATTACAAAGCTTACATAGCACATCAGGCACCAAAACTCCCTGCGCTTGTTGTTTGGGATCATTGGGGGCTAGAGAAAAAATTCCAGCTGTGCTGGAATCAGTGGAGCGGTGCCTATTCACAGATGCTAATAACTTGAATTGGTTCCGGTAGCAGTTCCCGGCTATGAATTATTGGATTTACAGAAAGTTATTTTCCACTTTATCTGGAATGCTAAATTCCATTGAATTCCTAGGTCAGTAATGTTAATCGGGAGGGTGAATAGGGGACTAGCGGTACCGTATATTCTTCATTAATATTGGGCAACTCACTTATTCTCTATCCCGTTTTGGGCTGCTCTACAGGCATATACGAAATGGTTAGAAATTGAAAAGCTTTGGTTTGCCCCTGTGCACCGATATGTTTTATGGTCCCGCTCTACCCCCTTGCCCCATACACCTCTTTTGTTTTACCAGTGCGATCTGGATTATATGCAGTAAGCTCTACCCTCTGGCCTCACATAATTCCTCCTTGATCTCTTTTCTATACAACCCACTCCTCCCGGAAAGACTCACAGCAGCTATGGTGCATGTCTGGAGTAGGGCAGGCCTGTTCCATATAGCGGACCTGGTGGATCCCCTGACTCTGCAGCTCCGACCCTTTGATTATTTCACCTCTGTTTTACACCTACCCGAGTCTGAGTGGTTCCACTACCAATAAATTGCCCACTTTATGGTCACCCTATTTGGTGCCCCACAGGTCTCCATCCCAACTGCTTTTGAGAGAATATGCTGAGCAGGTACATCCAAAAGAGGTCTTGTCCTTCCTTGTCCTCTTCTCCACTCCATGTATTTCCCTTGGTCTGTCATGTTTTTTTTTTTTTTTTGTCCATTTATCACTTCATTGCTGAATATTACTTGCACTTTTTATACTACAGGTATGGACACAGTTCCTTTTTTCTGTACCTGTCTGTACTTATTTCTTTGAAAACTTTAATAAAAACTACAGTTTAAAAAAGAAATAAAACACAGACATCAATGCAAATTGTGGACATGTGAATAAGCACTAAAATAGCAGTCATCCCAGACTGACAGTCATCCACATCCTTGGTCTATGTACCTGTACATAGAATATTGTACTGTATGCTCTAGCTTGATTCATCACACACAAAATTATGAAATTATTCTCTTGTATGGGAGAATAATTCTGCAATATATAGCTCTATACAAATGTCGCCTTGAAACAGCTCTATTATATGAATGCTCTGGACCTATAAGACTGGATAATGGGAAGCTCTAATGGTTCTTTGTTTGAACACTTGACTAGTAATGTTTGTGTTATGTTAATGTAATGTCATAAATAACAATACTTTCCACCTTGTAACATTGAATGTGTTTGTACATCAGCATGACTTAAAAAATAACTATGAAACAGGACTGTTATACAGAGATTTGATATTTCAGCAGAAAAAGTAGCTTATCTTGTATGTGTTTTTCTATTTTCAGTTTCATGCAGGTTTAGCCAAGGTAAAGTTGTTGACAGAAATTGCTTCTCTCTGATGGGAAGAAAATATGGTATAAGAGAAGGTTCTCTTGTACTGTAAATGGTCTTTTCTTAAAATAAAAATAGATCTTTATACATCCCTTAAGAATTAATTTTTTTCTCATGGAGCTAGTATATTATTATTACACAGTACTAGAGTAAGGAGCCCCTATATACATTAAATAGTCAGTATTCAGACATCTGTTTGCTGCCTGTGTTCTTGATGGGCAGCACTAGTTCTTTTTTATTTTATGGACATGTTTTCATCTGGTTTTTATGCCTAAGAAAAATGATTCAACCGTTTTTTGATTTTTTTTAAACCAACTTGCAATAAAAATCATCATCCTGATCCATGAAAAAGAAACAGAACATGGAGGGCATGTGCTGACTTCAATGGGCTTGTTGGGTACACAAAACAGACCAAAATAGTACATGTATCTATTTCTGCATATGCCCAATAAACTCAATGGGACTGTGTGTTGTCAGTAGAGAACACTGAAAGCATACAGTCATGGATAAAGGATGTCTGAATAAGCCCTAATATGTTTGGGCAGTATAGGAGGTGAAATTTAGATAAAATAGCCATATATCTACAGCAGACCCAGAAACCTCTACAGTAGGCAAAAGACAACCGAACCGAATTATACTGTATCCTTATTTGGCAGTGATGGCTAAAAAAAAATGTAAAATGAAGAGTAGGTGAAGAGCTGCATCCTGACTGAATTGAGGCAAATACAAAGAATCCAACAAGCATATGACTTAAAAATGTAAAAGGCATGACTTGATTATGGTGGGGAAAGGCACAACTCAGTGGAGCTCCCTAATGACTCTAAACTAGAAATGGGCAAACCTCTAAAGATTCTTTCTGTTTTGGCTTTGGATGGTTTGGTCCCATGATTCATTTTGGGTTGAATAAATGTATGTATCAGAGTTTAAATTGGCCTAAAACAGTGTATAACACTGTTGGGGCTCCTAGAACTCTATGTACCCCATATCTTGCTCACTAAGGCAAATACAGCCAAAGTCATTTTTAAGTGACAGTAATATGTATGTCTATAGTTAAATGTATGGTAGCTAGTGGATATAAACTTATTATTTAACCATACACTTCTCAGTCACTTTTTTTTACACTTTTTAACATTAAATAAAAACTCCAATTATCAACCAATTTGGGGAAGATGCTTTCCTTAATTTTTGTCATGCACACTCACAGAGATTGTATTGGAATAAATAATGTTTTTCTACAAAGATTAGCCCCTTTTGGATACTTGCAAGTGTAAAGGGTTTGTTAATTTGAAGAAAAAATGTAGCAATGTGCTTGGTTAAAAACTGAAGAAGTGGCTTTAAAAAAAAAAAAATTAACAAAAATGATTCTTTTATAGGAGCAGAATTTTACACCAAAGTAGTGTTGGTATTGGAAGAAGCAATGGGATTTTTGTTTTATTTTGTTGTCATTATGCCAAATGTGCGGCAGTGGCAAGTGGCAACTACAGAAATTGCAGAAAAATTTGTCAGTGTGCCTATTTGAAAAGAGAAGAAGTGGCTTTTTATAAATCCTTTTTTTGGGAATAGATGCCGTACCAAAATGGCAAATACCATAGCAAAATTAGAAGAAGTAATGGGTTTATGTTGTTTCTCTTATGCCAACAGTGTGGCAATGACGATGCAATAGAATGTGACGGACCAGGCCACAGGATATGTCTGGCTGAGTGGTGGAGGTAGTGGTGTTAGCTGTAACAATATCAGTGGCAGTACAATATGGAATATAAAGTGATGGACTTTATAGTAGGCAGCATCAGCATTACAGTAGATGAAACATGATATAGGGAGACAGATGTTTTCACTGGTATCAGCTGGAATTGTGTATAAATCCTCAGGAATCCATGCCTGATTTATTTTCACAAAAATAATTTTTTTACACACTTGTGGTCCATCCAGGTCCACCACTTTCAACACTGAACACCCTCTTAGGTTGGACTAGGGAAACACCCATGGCAAGCCATTTAGGTATGACTGTCCCTGGTTGTGATACCTGGCTGCTGCTGGTATTTTCTTCCTGCTGCTTATAGCTGTGGTTCTGGCAAACATTTTGGAGCACTGGAGAACAAGGACTGGAGTGGCAGAGGACTACTGGGCATACAAGCAGATGGCCCTGACAGTGGTTTTCGTAAAAGCTGTGGCAAACTGGATATACAGCATATCTCGACAATATGTCATTTTTTCCTTGGTGTCAGTACACACGTGCACTTATAATTGCCTGACATTGGAATGGAGGAGGAATAGGAGGATAAGCAAACATTGATGATGATAATAATAATGACCATATCGTAGGTGTGAATGTGGCCTGGTTATAAGGAAGATCAAATAGAGAAGTAGGATGGACTTGCTCACTTTCCCTGCCACTGCCAGTTCTATTTTGTCAAATAAACTGGTGATAAATTTTCATGTGAGTACAGGGAAACTTACTTATTACATTTGTACCTGCCAGTCATTTCTTATTTTCTGCTTGCAGATTTTGCAAAGTGTATATGCTGCACTTGAACCTCCAACAGCCCTTCTATCCAAACCAGAAGCCTGTGACTTGGAACTTGATTCCACCATCATTAGAGCTTGTGAGGAGAAGTAGTGATGTTGAAAGTTTCAAAATATACTAGTGAAGACATTACAACAAAGATTCTTTTCTATGTTTACCACCATTTTCTTATGCAAAGTAATCAAAAGTCTTGGAGTATAATATGTATCAATCTAGATTTCTCCCTTGATATTATAATATTGTTCAGTTCTAACCTGATAACAAAAATATCTTTGATGGTGACTGAAACATTTGTGCAGCATAAAAGATGCACATTGAACTAAAAAAATTATTCACTTTGACAAAATGTAAGAGAGCATATGGTTAATATGGATATACATTGATGTGCCCTCTTCTCTTTGAAAACAACATTTGTAACATTCTGTTTTAAAAAATGCTTGTGGTAAAACACATTCGCTATATTCACACTACTCACCAATCTCAGACCATAAAACATAACATTGTTAGTTGGAGTCTGAATTTATTGTATTGGTGGTCAGAAATGTTTTTACCACTATGTCAAACTTTCCATTATTTTAACCAATATACCCATCTCACCTACTCAGGACTGAGAGTGGAACACAAGCGGATGTGTGCCAGGGTGAGAGTTATAAATGCTCATTCCTATATGAGCCAAGACAGGTTTTGATAGTAATATCATACCAAGATAATACAGTTGTATTTATAAGGAATCCTTTCTGGATTCAATATTCACAAGTACATTTGTTTAGTATTATGCAGATGTAGCAGAGTTAACTTGACTTGCTACAGCATACCTGTAAGGGAATCACTAGAGGAGCGATTCCCCAGAAGCTGCTGGAGAACTAGGGGGGAGGGGCACAACAAGACAGTGAACCCTAAGCTGAATCCCCCCCACTGTCCCTGGCTAACTTGCCCGATCTGTCCTAGGTGACAGCCAGCAACCACGTCGACAGTCCCTCCTTATAATAAGTGATCACATAGAACGCAGACAAGACGCACAACAACAAAGGGAGGTCAGCTAGCCAAGGGGTCAGTAACAATTGAGCAATTGCAGCACAGAATCGAGATCCAAGAGAATAGTCAAAGTCAAAGCCAGTGGTCAGAAAATCAGGTAACAAGGTAGCAAGGGAAATAATGAAGAGAGCAGGCAAAACACAAGTGTAATAACCGGCAGCCATGTGAGGGCTGACAACCTGTTTATAGAAAGTCTGGGACCAGCCCCAGAGCTGATAGGTACACAGGCTGTCAATCACTCAGGCCAGGAAGAGATTAACTCTATGCAGTCCAGAGAGAAATGTTCCTAATTACACGGGTGTGGCTTTACACAGCAAGAGAACTAGGACCATGTTCAGACTGAGCATCAAGAAGCTTACACAAAGAACCAAATTGAAGACGCCTCCTTCGCCACAGCGTGCGAGCGGAGGGTGGCGCAGAGACCCGAAACGGCAGAGAAGTTACAATACCTTATCATAAAAGAGAACAAAAGACATTGGAAAGTCTTTGAAAAAAATCCCATTGACAGTCTATGCCACAATGTTGTTAGTACATTAAAGGGCTATTCTCAAGAATTCAAGAGTTTTCCTAAATACATTGCTTTCGCAATTCTGCTTAGTTTTCTTGCTTTGAAAAACCATTCCTCCCATTGTTTATGTATTGTTTCCTTGGTCCCCATACTGTATCTGATAACAGGTCAGAGGATGATTAACTGCTTTCTGGGGGGAGGGGGCTGAGTTCACTCCCTGCTCTGTGGTCTGGACAATCAGTTCAGCTAATTACAGTTTGCTGATAAAGGATTGGGCAGTGTAGGTTTCTCTCTATGTAAACACAAAGATAACATTGAGTTTACTGCAAGTCTGTTCTCTCCTGTGCAGCATTTTTTTTAATGCCAAACCTGTGCAATGTAATATACATTTACTGTACATATTATTTGATTTGTATTTATATAATGTGACAAGAAGAAACTACAGGAAAACTGCTAAAGGGGGAGATGGGAAAATCCCTTTAATACTAAGGCCCCATGTTGCAGAAATGCAGTGTTTTTGTTGCAGATTTTGCAGCGTTTTTTGAGCCAAAGTCAGAAGTGGCTTGAAAACGAATGGAAAATATAAAGGAAGCCCTTAGACATTTCCCTTCTGTTAAATCCTCTCCTGACTTTGGCTCAAAAAACGCAAAATCTGCAAAAAAAAAAAAAAAAGAAACTTTGCGACATCTGCATTTTGTGGATGATGTTTGTGCACATGATAAAAACATCCTTTTTGAAGAATAGTTGACATGTAATCGATTAATCCAAGACAAAATGGTCAACTGATATCCGTGGAAAGTATTGTATTTGATAATCAATGTCCTATGAAGTTACAACACATAATGTAATATTTACCTATCATTATTATTTTCTCAAAATCCGCGTAAACAAAAACAAGAACTTGTACTTACTATTAAAAGCATGTTTTAAAGAAGCAAAATTTAGAAAATGATAGCTGATCAAATGGATTATGTTGAAAATAATGACAATGATTCAGGCATAAGTTTTTTAGGTGTCTGATTTTAACATTCAAGCAGGTTATCTCTTTAAAGACTTATTTCTAATTCTATATATTATTGTTCTTTAACTGCAATCCTGACAACTAATTCAGTAGTCCGTTTTCTTCAACGATAAACCCATAGTAATATCTGTTTGGGTAAAATATGCCTTCTAATAGCAGCACACATTACAAACAATAGTTGTTCATCTGATCAATCGTAAAATGTTGGATCGATATCCAGTATGTGTATATGGTTGTATTTAGAAAGTATGGCTTACCAACCAGGAGTCAAAAAAATATGTTGGACATATTTTAAACTGAGCTAGGGTCTAAGCAAGAATCTCATTTGTTCACAATGTATGCCAGGCATCATGAGATGTACATTGTGGATCCCAACTTGTCCATAATTCTCTTTTATAAAATTCTTGTGCTAATAATCTTTCTCTGTATTCTAACATTCAAATTACATAAACAAGTATACCAGGCTACATGGGATGTATACAGTCATGGCCAAAAGTTTTGAGAATGATACAAATATTAATTTTTACAAAGTCTACTGCTTCAGTTTTTCTAATGGCAATTTGCATATACTCCAGAATGTTATAAAGAGTGATCAGCTTAACAGCAATTACTTGCAAAGTCAATATTTGCCTAGAAAATGAACTTTATCCCCCAAAACACATTTCAACATCATTGCAGCCCTGCCTTAAAAGGACCACCTAACATTGTTTCAGTGATTGCTCCATTAACACAGGTGTGGGTGTTGATGAGGACAGGGCTGGAGATCAATCTGTCATGATTAAGTAAGAATGACACCACTGGACACTTTAAAAGGAGGCTGGTGCTTGCCATCATTGTTTCTCTTCTGTTAACCATGGTTATCTCTAAAGAAACACGTGCAGTCATCATTGCACTGCACAAAAATGGCCTAACTGGGAAGAGTATTGCAGCTAGAAAGATTGCACCTCAGTCAACAATCTATCGCATCATCAAGAACTTCAAGGAGAGAGGTTCCATTGGTGCCAAAAAGGCTCCAGGGCGCCCAAGAAAGACCAGCAAGCGGCAGGACCGTCTCTTAAAAGTGTTTCAGCTGCGGGATCGGGCTACCAGCAGTGCAGAGCTTGCTGAGGAATGGCAGAAGGCAGGTGTGAGTGCATCTGCACGCACTGTGAGGCGGAGACTCTTGGAGCAAGGCCTGGTCTCAAGGAGGGCAGCAAAGAAGCCACTTCTCTCCAGAAAAAACATCAGAGACAGACTGATATTCTGCAAAAGGTACAGGGAGTGGACTGCTGAGGACTGGGGTAAAGTCATTTTCTCTGATGAATCCCCTTTTCGATTGTTTGGAACATCTGGAAAACAGCTTATTCGGAGAAGAAGAGGTGAGCGCTACCACCAGTCTTGTCTCATGCCAACTGTAAAGCATCCTGAAACCATTCATGTGTGGGGTTGCTTCTCAGCCAAGGGAATCGGCTCTCTCACAGTCTTGCCTAAAAACACAGCCATGAATAAAGAATGGTACCAGAATGTCCTCCAAGAGAAACTTCTCCCAACCGTCCAAGAGCAGTTTGGCGCTCAACAATGCCTTTTCCAGCATGATGGAGCACCTTGCCATAAAGCAAAGGTGATAACTAAATGGCTCAGGGAACAAAACATAGAGATTTTGGGTCCATGGCCTGGAAACTCCCCAGATCTTAATCCCATTGAGAACTTGTGGTCAATCATCAAGAGACGGGTGGACAAACAGAAACCAACAAATTCAGACAAAATTAAAGCATTGATTCTGCAAGAATGGACTGCTATCAGTCAGGATTTGGTCCAGAAGTTGAGTGAGAGCATGCCAGGGAGAATTGCAGAGGTCCTGAAGAAGAAGGGTCAACACTGCAAATATTGACTTGCTGCATTAACTCATTCTAACTGTCAATATAAGCTTCTGTTACTCATAATATGAATGCAATTATATTTCTGTATGTGATAAAAACATCTGACAAACACACATAAAAACCAGAGGGCAGCAGATCATGTGAAAATATAATATTTGTGTCATTCTCAAAACTTTTGGCCATGACTGTATAGTAGAGCATAACTGGTCCACAGTGAAAGTACATGTTGCTACCTCTTTTTTTCATATCTTATGACAATGTGGTGACAGCTACATGAGCTTAAAATATATTTGGGCTTTATTAAATACATTTTGTGAACTGTGCATACCTGAGCTTGGGCGAGAGTACTTGGTTAAAGTATGAATGCTTTTGGATGTAATCACCAGCATGAACTAAGCCTGTCAGTTCAGTTTATTGAGCTTTATTCAGGATGGTAAATCAGGTTGAACTGTCCAAAACTCGGTTGTGTGAAACAGTACCAAGACAGAAAACAAAAACTGAATATATATTGCATATGTGAATCCAGCATATTAAGTAAAGCAGCAGTTTGTCTGTGTGTGTATAAATATCTGTTTATCTAGCTACACCCTGCCTGTATCCATTTCTGTTTGGACACAGGCTGTCCTTCTATCTGTATGACAAGAGTTATGTTGTTATATTATCTGTATGTTCATGCAAAGTTCTAACTTCTGCTAGGTGTGTAGCATCCCAGTGGATACTGCTAAACAATAGTGCACTATGTATTATACTTGTTCTGTGTTCTTGATCATGTGCAAGATCATGTATTCCTATGTTGATATATATGTTCTTTTGCCATGTTTTTCTGAATGGATGTGCTCTATGATTCCAAGGGCATAATTTAGTGGCTGCCACAGACAACAAATATTTCTACTGATCGTGGGCTGTAATCCCCCTAAAGCCTTGGTCAAACATGATTGGGGCACCATTTTTCTGCCCATTTTGGGGTGGATTGTCAGCCACAGGAGTATGTTACTATGATAGCTGGAACCGTAGCTGGAAATAAAGATCGAAAGAGCTGAACCATTGTTTTTTTTTTTTTTTTTTTTTTGCTGCTTTGCCTCCCATAAATATTTGGATAAAAAACAATCAAAATAATAGATGTAAGATGACCCATATTAGCCATTAGAAGCTTGCAGGTTATTCATTCTCATGTCTCCCCGACATAAACACAGTTTTAGACTAGGTTTCCATAACAACCCATGCATTTTCCTTTACTTTAACCACAAACTAAATAGGCCTGTGTGAAGGTGGGTAATTCTGCTAGTGTTTTTGTTAACCTTTCCCCTCTATCCTCTTTAACATGTAACTCACCACATTTGAACAACTTTGTACCACTTCACCTGCACCTTGTCACTTTAACTTCTTGCTGTTAAGTGACAGAATGTGAAACAATGAAGTACCATTATGAGAAGGTGACAGGTGAGGTTCTAGAAGGTCACTATGTCTCCCCCAGATTCCTCACTGTAACAAAACCTCAGCTGTGAGAAGTGTTTCCCTCTGTTAGTATGAAACCTGTTCTTATTCTACTAGGGTGGGTCCCTCAGGCACAGGTGGGAGCTTGGCCTCATTATAGGCCTATAAAAGGTTGATAAGTCCTCAGTCATGGGCAGAGGAGGAGCCGGGTTCTGTCCAAACCTTATGAAGACTGGTGAGACTCCAGTGTGAACTGCTGCCATTGATTTTGCCCTTTAGGTTGACCGTGTGGCTGAAGCTAGCCACCCGTTCAGTTAGGGTATTTCCTGTGGTTAGTTAGTAGCTCAGACGAGCAGGTGTTTTGTTATTGTTTTTGCCTGAAGTTAAGGCTTATTTATTTTCTGCCAGTTTTTGAAAAGTAAACATACAGGATAAAACCTGTTGGAACCTGATTTTTATGTCCATCTGTGACTATCTGGGTCTGCTGCTGCTACCACTTAGCCCATCCTACCACATTTGGTGGAGGATGTGGGCAAACCCAGTTTAAAACAGATGTTAAAGAGACAGACACCTATTTTTCCATTTTTTCACCACCATCCCATGTCCTGGGTGAAGACGGTAGGAGAGCCAAAAAAGGACACTGCCACCATGGAGGACTTGATTAAACTACTTGGGCAGGCCCAGATGGACGCTGAGAGGCATCAACAGCGTGCTATAGAGGCGGCCGAAAAACGGCAGCAGGAGATGAATGCCATGTTAATGAAGCAGCTGACTTTATTGTGTAAGAGCTTGGCTGCTCAGAAGGCAGTAGGAGAATCTTCTGCTGAGGCCCAGATGGTGAGACCCACTGCTTGAGCGGCTGGGCAAAGTTCTCTACAGAAGATGACATCCACTGACGACATAGAGGCATATCTTCATGTCTTTGAGCGGCTTGCTGAAAGAGAAAAGCTGCCAAAAGAACAGTGGGCCAATGTTGTGGCACCCTTTCTAACCAGGGAACCACAGAAGGCATATTATGACCTATGTGAGATGAAAGCCAGAGTCTATTCTAAGTTGAGGAGTGAGATCCTGGCCCATCTTGGGGTAAATATGCATGTATGAGCCAGAAGGGTACATCGCTGGACTTTTTCTGAAAGTCTCCCACCCAGGTCTCAAATGCATGACCTTGTGTACCTGGTAAAGAAGTGGCTACATCCTGAAGGGGCCTCTCCTGCACAGATGGTGGAAAGAGTGGTCACCCGGTCGCTCCCACCTAAAATTCAACGCTGGGTTGGTCAAGAAGGTCCTACAACGGCAGACACCCCCCAGACCAGCCACCCCAAGAACTGGTAAGATGATAACAACCATTAGGGGTGTGAGGAAGGTTGGGATGGAAGGATGTTCACAAGGGGAGCAGGCAGCTGGGACTGTGACCTATAGCCCCAAGACTCAAAATGGGGACCAATCCCGTACACGATGTTGGCGGTGTCACGGGATAGGTCATGTAGCTGCATACTGTCCCTGTTAGGAGTAGATATGGACCTCTGCAGCCACGTCTCTAAGGTTGCCAGGCTACTCCTAGCACACTATTGGGTCTCTTTCACCGCTGGCTATTTAGTTCTTCTGGAAGTAAGCATCTACCTTGTGTCTGTTGAATACCTCTGTGTCTGACCTCTTGGCTCCGTTACTCGACCCCCCTTCTGCCTGCTGATTCTGCTCCTGTTCTTCTCTCCATTACGACCTAATATATACATACAACTATCGGATGGCAATAAGACTAGGTTTTAACCTAGTTAGACAGACGCTGTTATGTCAGTGCTAGTTGTCTATAGGAAGTTTGCTTAGCTGTGATTCCTGAGGTGTGGTGGTACTATAGGCTTTAACAGCTAGGTATACAATCCGATGATGCAGCAGACATTGCAGTCTAGGTAGTGATTTTATACCTTTGACACCTATAAATTTAAATTATTATAGGAACACGCTTATAGCAATATATCCATGATTGGGATTTGGTGTCCACATGGAATAGAGGTAGGTGATGATATAAACAGGATTCACCACCAAGTATACTTTTTGGGAGTGGACCCCAGCTACCTATGATAGTCTAAATAGGTTTTTTTTATATATACCAGTAGAGCGATCATACGATATCTGTGCTTAAAACCCACAGGTTTTTATATGCACCTAATATTAAAAGTTAAGTTTTAGTTGTTCATTATCACATTTCTTTATTATAAATACCCTTCGGGCTGCCGGGTTAATGGCTAACCCCAAGAAATGTGCATTGGGCCTTGAAGAAGCCTGGTTTTTGGGGTACACTATAGGTAGGGGGATAATAAAACTCCAGGCTAATAACGTAGAGGCTATTCAGAGTTGGCCCCGTCCCTTGAGTGAAAAGCAAATGAGGGCTTTTCAGGGAATTATGGGGGACTATCGGAGGTTTATACCCAATTTTGCTTCTATTGCAGCTCCCTTGACCAACCTTACCAAGGGAGGTAAATCTAGTCTGATCAAATAGTTTGAAAATCAGTCCTGTTTTGATTACTCCTGACTATGCCAAAGAATTTGTGGCAAAAACTGACGCCTCTGATGTTGGGTTAGGCACAGTTCTTTCACAAGTAATTGAAGGTGAGGAACATTCAGTCACGTACTTGAGGCCCTGGAGTCTCTATGGTATTACTTGCTGGGCCAACATTTTAGATTGAATACTGACCACTCCCCTCTCACATGGATGTCTCAGGCCAAAGAGAGAAATGCCCGAGTCAATAGATGGTTCCTAACCCAACAAAATTTCAAATTTAATGTAGAGCACCAATCCGGTAGGTTGCAAGGGAATGCAGATGCTCTGTCCAGGGCACACTGTATGGTGGCGAAAAGTGTTAGCCACTATAGGTTTGAACAAAGGGGGAGGGTATATGAGAAGGTGACAGGTGAGGCTCTGGAACATCGCTATGTCTCCCCCAGATTCCTCACTTACACACGTGGACAAAATTGTTGGTACTCCTCGTTTAATGAAAGAAAA
Organism: Leptodactylus fallax; assembly: GCA_947044405.1. Classification (NCBI taxonomy): domain Eukaryota; kingdom Metazoa; phylum Chordata; class Amphibia; order Anura; family Leptodactylidae; genus Leptodactylus; species Leptodactylus fallax. The sequence continues at coordinate 9,208,344 of CAMRHE010000003.1, forward strand.
ACCCACAATGGTCACAGAAATAACTTGAATATAACAAAAGTAATTTGCCAAACTACATGTTGACAAGCCACAAAGCTTCTGGGAGAATGTCCTATGGACAGATGAGACAAAAATCGAAATTTTTGGCAAGGCACATCAGCTCTATGTTCACAGATGGAAAAATGAAGCATATCTTGAAAAGAACACTGTCCCTACTGTGAAACATGAAGGAGGCTCTATTATGTTCTGGGGCTGCTTTGCTGCATCTGGCACAGGATGTCTTGAATCTGTGCAGGGTATAATGAAATATCAAGACTATCAAGGGATTCTAAAGAGAAATGTGTTGCCCAGTGTCAGAAAGCTTGGTCTCAGTCGCAGGTCATGGGTCTTGCAACAGGATAATGACCCTAAACACACAGCTAAAAACACCCAAGAATGACTAAGAGGAAAACATTGGACTATTCTGAAGTGGCCTTCTATGAGCCCTGACCTAAATCCTATTGAGCATCTTTGGAAGGAGCTGAAACATGCCATCTGGAAAAGGCACCCTTCAAACCCGAGACAACTGGAGCAGTTTGCTCATGAGGAGTGGGCCAAAATGTTGAGAGGTGAAGAAGTCTCATTGACAGTTACAGGAATCGTTTGATTGCAGTGATTGCCTCAAAAGGTTGTGCAACAAAATATTAAGTTAAGGGTACCATCATTTCTGTCCAGGTCTGTTTCATGAGTTTACTTTTTTTTTTTAAATTCTGTTGAAGCATGGATGAAAAGCAATGTCTGACTTTCATTTGTTCATTATATGTTATTACTTTTGTCAGATTCAAGTTATTTCTGTGACCATTGTGGGTTTTTCTTTCATTAAACGAGGGGTACCAACAATTTTGTCCACGTGTGTATGTATGGTAAGTGAGGTTACAATACAGGTAACTGTAACAAAATCTCAGATGTGAGAAGTTTTTCCCTCTGTTAGTATGAAACCTGTTCTTATTCTAAAAGGGAGGGGCCCTCAGGCACAGGTGGGAGCTTGGCCTCGTTAAAGGCCTATAAAAGGTTAAGTCCTCAGTCCTGGGCAGTTCCTGGGAGGAGAGGAGGAGCCGGGTGCTGTCCCAACCTTGTGAAGACTGGTGAGACTCCAGTGTGAACTGCTGCCATTGATTTTGCCCTTTAGGTTGACTGTGTGGCTGAAGCTAACTACTCGTACAGTTAGGGTATTTCCTGTGTTTAGTTAGTAGCTCAGACGAGCAGGTGTTTTGTTATAGATTTTGCCTGAAAGTTAAGGCTTATTTATTTTTTGCCGGTTTTTTGAAAACTATACATACAGGGAAAAAAACCTGTTGGAACCTGATTTTTGTGTCCGTCTCTGACTGTCTGGGTCCGTTGCTGCTACCACTTAGCCCATCCTCCCACAATATATATATATATATATATATGTGTGTTTATATATATATATATATATATATATATATATATATACACTATCCTTATAGTATAGTCCACATAGTTACGAGTCACGTAACCTTTTTAGCTATATGTCAGGAATCCACATGAAAATTCAACTCGTGCTAACAATGCTGGTCACTGTTCAAACCCTAAACTATAGATGTTAACAGTTTTAGACATCTGAAATGTTCTTGCCTATACTTTATGACCAATATACAAATTCTGAATGTCCTAATGATGGTAACATTTTGTTTTCAGTCCATTTTTAGGAGCCTAGATATCTCCAATAATTAGTTTTACTACATCGGCAACTTTGACAAGTATTGTTTGTAGGGGCATCACATATAGAACTTATTTCTCTGTTATTTTTACCCTATTATAATGGGAAAAAGGGAACAGCAAATGAGAAATATGATGCCAGAACAACAGTCATCCATTTCAGTTATATTTACTGTCTATGTAACTATTACCTTGTTTAAATAAAAATTCCTTCTTGCAAAATACACCCAGAGAAAAGCTTAAAATCTACAACTATTGATTTTTGAAGTAAACCACATTTCTGAAAAGCAGATGATTTGGGAGTCTTGCAGAGCACAGTCTTAAATAGCTAAGATCAGTCACATTGACAAGAATACTGATACAAAAAAGAAACTCTATTTCCAGGGGACGATGATGTGAAATATTGATTTTGTCAAATTAATTGAATTTTTACTTTGGAAAGTGATTAGAAAAATGTTACTCCAATATTAATTTGTATCTGCTTTGGATAAGATTAACATTAATTTCTTTGCGTGTCCCCATTACTCTTTTATTATTCATTAGCATCTCTCTTTGCATGTGTAAGAGACCTTGATGAAGCATGTTTATTCATAGATTAACCTTTTTAAATAATTCTAACAGCTCTCTAACAGGAACCTTCCTGGCATGCGGAATATCTTGTCTTTGTTTCATTATTCAATCCTTGCACTTCATCTTCCACTTGAGATGCAGAACATGAATCATACTATTCTTCCTACTGTTCTCTTTTTCCCAGTCAAGTGTCCTCTGCAGCCTGATCCCACTGGGTAACTTTTCACAAAATACTGCAGCAGAATTGTCTACTGGAAGACTACAGGACAGAGCAATTTCCGCAAAGCTTGAGTGTAATTATTGATTTATGTCTTCTTTAGTTCATTACAGATTTGTGACCATGTTTTTGTTCTCTGTTCTTTATAGCTTTCATTAGAATATTCACTTTTCAGTTTGTCTTCAGAGACAGCTGTAAAGGTGACATTGCATATCATCCCGGTTGTTGAAATCTCATGGGTATATTTGTCATGCAATTTTAAGAGGTGTAAAGAGTAAAAAGTAAGGCTTTCACTATATGCATTTTTCCTATTACGAATTCAGTCCTCAGCTACCATTTCATCAGCATTTTTATCCCTCTATTGACAGCACCAGTTTTGAAATATTAAATACATTTTTTCAAACTTCTATTTTGTTGCATACGTTATGCAGTTGAAAATGGAAAAGTATAGCATTTTATTTTATTTAGCATTTTATTATAACTTTAAATGCCACTTGTTTCTGGGGATATAATTTTTCCCTTGGTTAAAAATGTTTTAAATCATTTCATAAGGATAAAAACAGAGATACTAAAAGCATAAAGTTGTTGCTATCATGCAAATCAATTCACCATTAAAATTGCAGATAAATAATTTTAAGCCAATTATGTTCATGCAAAAATGTTATAGAGATGTAACAGTTGTTAAACAAACAGAAGACACAACATAACACTACTCCCTTGAGTGCAGGAGCTGACAATCAATTCAAACAAATTGCTGGCCCTGCTGTACATGCAGGACCACCCTGATAATTTTATTAATAAGCGTTCGGCTCTTGCCCCATACTGATAACCTTTCTTCTAGTTATTGTTTTAGTTTTGCAGATTTTCAGGGATGTTTTGGCCCCATTGGATTTGCTGGATTACTTCCATGATCATTTTTTTGATTTAATAAAATGATCAAGGAGGGTTGCGTGAGGGAGCTTTATTTCTGCCTTAACAATGGACAGAAGTATGATTGACAGCTGTCCATTACTAAGGCTTGGACTTAGTTGTAGACTGTAAAAAGACTAGTAGTAACCCACATACCATCGTGCCAGTACTCACCACCATCAGAGAGACTGGGAAGACCTGGATACCAGCTGTTACCTGACCCTTTGAAATAATGCTCAGGGACTAGAGTAATTGCAGGACGGTATTTTCAGGTATAAATGGGACAACAATCATGGACATTCCCACATTGATAATATAAGCCTATGGCTGCTGGTTATATCTGGCTGTTAGAAAAATAATGGTAATAGTAGTAGTATTTTTTAAAATAAATGATTACATGAAATAAATAATGGGGATCCTCCCCTTTTATCACAGCCACCCAATAAAAGAAAAACGCTCTTTACCCCACTTATTAGTTGGTTTAGCTTTTTGCCAATAATTTGTGTCAAACTTTAGCACAGGTTTAGCATTTTAAGCCTGCCATTTCTTATATGCAATACTCTTTGGTGAATGAGGTACAAATAGTGTTTAACATATAATAAGGGTGGTGCATGGCATACATGAAATTTTTGAGCTTAAATTAATTCAGTATCCATATTGCTCAAGGAGAACTAGATCACATTGACTGTTTATTTTTTCTGTTATTTGATTGCAATGTCTGTATAATTAGCGCAATTCAATAGCTTAACATAACGAGCATAGCAAAGAAACAAGACACAGGTATAGTAAAGGCACATTTCATGTCACTGTTCTTTTAAAAATATTTGAGAGTTTGCAGAGTGAAATAATTTTTTTCAGTATCATACTGCACTGTTCAGGAAGAGAATGCTTCAATAAGTGTAATGATCAGGTCAGTATGCGTTTTTTAAGGTATTTATTAATGACCTAATTGAGGGCTTGCAGAGTAGAATAGCATTTTCTCTAGATGATACTAAAGTCTATAAAGTAGGGGGCGGAGCCGAGCTGTGGACTGGAATGGCCGTGTAGTAGCAGAGCTCCCGGTCTGAGTCCTAATTAGCGACATCATAGGCGACAAGCCCGTGGCCTTTGGGCATCGACTGTAGCAGGAAAAGGTATCTTACCTTCGGGGATGCCTCGAAGAAAGAAGTCGGTGGTTAGACCTCACAAAATCTCCGACTTCTATTTCCCCCACGGGGGAGGGGGAGGACCAAAATGGAGACGGCCCGCGCCTGGAAGCGGAATCCAGGGCCTCGACTCCACCGCGCGATCCTCCGGAGGAGACAAGTACGCTCTCCGCTAACAAGAGAGCGCTCTCAGCACCATCTTTACCGCAGCTGCTGGATGGCGCGGGAGAGGAGGTATCTGGGCTTTCCCCACGGCAGGCCGGGGCCTACACTGGAAGCAGGCCTTCGCGAAGTAGCGCTTTGGGGCCTACGGGCCTATCCAGCCTGGAGAGACACCAGTCACCCACCGCTAGCCCAGTTAAACAGCGACCCAGGCTCCAGGACGGTGATTCCCAGGATGGCGAGGTGAGCAACATTGCACAGCCTACCCCTCCACCCACTGATTTTCTTGCGGATATCCCTGAGACGGAGAACCCACTTACTGAGGCCTCTATGAAAAACATGCTCATGGCCTTTTGCAAATCCCTAAAAACAGACATGTCTCTCATGGTAAAGCCGCTGGATAGAGATCTTCAGGAACTAAAAAGTCGTACCGTTCATTTTGAATCCAAAATGGCGGAATTTGCGACATCACACAATGCGCTGATAGACGCTCACTATGAGATGGAGTCGGATGTGTCGTTTTTGAAAGCTAAAGTAGCAGACCTGGAGGATCGCTCCAGAAGAAATAATCTGAAATTTAGAGGGATTCCGGAGTCAGTCCCCACGAATAACCTAACGAAGTTCCTCCAAGGTCTGATCCGATCGCTCCTGCCGAATCTTACGGAGATGGATTTAATTATTGACAGAGCCCATAGAGTCCCCAAGCCATCGTATCTAGAGGAAACAATACCCAGGGATGTTCTTGCTAAAATTCACTTTTACCGCACTAAGGAACTAGTTCTGATGACTTCCAGAAAGGTGGATCACCTACCTGACCCATACCACAAAGTATCCATTTACTCGGACTTGTCAGCTACAACATTACAACTGAGGCGACAATTCATCCCTATTACTGCGGCTTTACGCCAGCACCACATTTTATACAAATGGGGATTTCCGGTGATCATTACCCGAGACAACATGGTACATGTCGTCAAAACTTTGGAAGACGGAAAACGTCTGCTTCAAAAATGGAACATTCCGTTGGCTGAGATACCACCCAAACAACCACCTGGTCCTGTGTCGGATGGTTGGCACCAAGAAAGAGCCCAAAGACGTCCACGCAAAGGGCTACAAAGCTAGAGACTCACCTTTTCTTGGATTTCGTATGTCCACTGTCGTTGAACTTATCCCCCCAGGATTACGACAGCCGCTGGTCCGCTGTACCACAATCTTTTTTTTTCTCGTTGTTTGGTTTTGCCACGAAAGTTTATCCATTGGTTATGTAATTTGCATGGTTTGTTTTTTTCTTTATTGGTTCTGGCACATTGGGCGTAGTGAATATGAAGGGTGGAAACAGCTTTTCTTCACAACAACAGAGACACCTACTGGTATACGTGGTTGCGGTAAGACTCTTGAAGCATTTCTAACTGTATATTATGGTACTTAAAATTGTGTCCATGAATGTCAGGGGTTTGAACTCCCCTCAAAAAAGAGCCAATTTATGGCGTGAGGCCCGAGGTCATAACTGTGACATTCTTGCACTACAAGAGACGCATCTTTTAAGGGCAGACGCTTTTCGCATTAATCACCCAGCATACCCACATGTGTTTCATGCTCACTATTCCTCAAAACGAAGGGGCACAATGATTGGGATTAGAGACTCGGTGGCATTTCAGCTGTTATCTCAATACGCTGACCCGGGAGGGCGATTTGTCATATTAGTGTGTATTATCAACAATGTCACTTACACGTTGGTATCAGTTTACGCCCCGAATAGAAAACAGGTGGCGTTCTTAGGGAGACTTGTGAGGGCGGTGGAAAAGAGGAAGCAGGGATGTTTAATATTAATGGGAGATTTTAATATGGCCCCGGACCCGCTAGTAGATACCACTTCTGACATACTAACACGTCACCCCCCCATTATCACAGGCGATATGGCGTTATGAACTATTTGATGTCTGGCGTATCTTGCATAATACTGAAAGAGATTACACGTATCATTCCACTGTACATAATAGCTATTCACGAATAGACTTGTTCCTACTCGAACAATCTAGCATTCCCCTTGCTAAACAGTCTGAGATATCTCAAATAACTTGGTCGGACCGTGCAGCGATAACCTTGTCCATAGCTGAAAAATATGAATCTGCTAGAGCATATGTGTGGAGGTGTAATGACTTTTTAATGTCACAACCAAAGTTAAAAGCAACGTTAGAGAATGAGTTGAAGGAATTTTTCCAGATTAATACCCCTTCTGCTCCTGGCCCTGAGATACTGTGGAATTCTCATAAGGCCTTTATTAGAGGAACGTTTATTCGCCTAGGGCATATTGAAAAGAAAAATAGGATGGCAGAGATGGACCGTCTGCTCCGTCAGATAAAAACTATAGATACCAGCAACAAACAATCTCCGTCTCCCCTACATGCAAAGAAATTAATAGCGTTACGCCAACAGTTGACCGCTTGTTTATTACACAAATACGAGAAAAACCTGAAAAAGGTTAGAGCTACGTATTACTCTCAATCTAATAAAGTGGGCAAACTTCTAGCATCAAAGCTTAAACAAAAACATGCAAAATCTAGGATCCCATTTATGTACAGCAAAGATGGTACATACAAAATTTACGACCCCAATGGCATCGCTAACGCCTTTAAGCATTTCTATGAGGGCCTTTACAACCTAACAGACAGTTCTTCAATGGTCCCCCCGAAAACCCAAGATATTGAGCGATTCCTTAAGGCGGCTCAACTACCCGCACTCACGGAGTCGCAACTGGACTCCTTGAACGCGCCTATTACCTCAGAAGAATTACTATCTATCATCAAATCACTGCCGTCTCATAAGTCTCCGGGCCCTGACGGCCTTACTAATGAATATTATAAATGTTTCTTCCCGGCCCTGCTAAGCCCACTGCTGTCGTTTTTGACGACCATGGTGGATTCTGGTATCATCCCAAAGGAAAATCAAGAAGCCCTGATAGTTACGTTGCCAAAGCCTGGCAAGCCCGCCACCAGCCCCCAGAACTTTAGACCAATATCGCTACTGAACACAGATTTAAAAATATATGCCAAATTAATAGCAAGCAGACTGGCAGTCTGTCTTCCAAGCCTGATAAATTACGATCAAGTGGGGTTCGTTAAAGGAAGACAATCGTATGACAATACTAGACGTATTTTAAATGTAATACACCACGTTGACTCTAGAAAAGAAAAAGCGGTGATCCTAGCATTGGATGCAGAGAAGGCGTTCGACCGTATTTGCTGGTCGTATGCCTTTTCGGTGCTCAGAAGCATGGGGTTTTCCGGAGCTATCTTGAGAGCGATTGAAGCGTTATACTCTGCACCTTCTGCGAAGGTGTTCACCAACGGAGTAGTATCGGATCCATTTCTCATTACAAATGGGACCAGACAGGGGTGCCCCCTGTCGCCCCTGATATTCGTTCTTTCTATAGAGCCCTTAGCCCAGATACTTAGATTAGACCCGAGAGTGGGAGGCATCGACATTGGAGATAAGTCTCATCTTATATCATTATATGCTGATGATATTATTCTCACTTTGTCCAAGCCGCAAATATCTATTCCTCATCTTATGGATACTATTAGTACTTTTGGGCAATTATCGTTTTACAAATTAAACATGGCCAAATCGCAGGCATTGCCTTTCAATGTCCCTCCACCCTTGCTCCAACATCTACAATCGACTTATGATTTTGACTGGAGGAAGGACAGCGTTCAATATTTGGGGATACAGGTGACAACATCACTAGGAACCCTATACAAAAGTAACTATATCCCAATGTTAAAAATATTGCAAGAAGAGACGGAGCGAATGTCTAAAACAGATGTTTCCTGGATAGGAAGGGTAGCTGCCTTCAAGATGTTACTATTGCCTAGATTATTATACTTGTTCCGCACGCTCCCAATATTCATTCCTATTTCCTTTTTTGAGACAGCACAAAGGGTTATTTCAAAGTATGTGTGGAATGGTAGGAGACCCAGAATCAATAAAAGCTTTCTATTTAAGCAATGAAAGGCAGGAGGATTGGGAGTACCAGTGGTGAGAAATTACTATATAGCATCCCTGGTCACTCAGTGTGCAAGATGGAAGTCAATGGATACCTCGGTTCCATGGCTACATATAGAGCAGGCGTTTATACTTCCCCTAAAGCTGGAGGATGCGCTGTGGGTACCCTTTTGGAACATTCCTCCTCCGGGATCTTTCTCCCCAATAATGTGTGCCTCATTAATGGCATGGAAGCTACTTCATGGGAAAGCAAACCCAGTGAAGCACTTTCATATTGCAGAAATGCCTTTGTCATTGATGGCCTGGGCGATTGATGGCGTAGGGGTCTCGGGTTGGGAATTGAGGGGGATCACGCAGATTTCTCAACTATATTCTGACTCCAAACAGCCTATACCGTTTGTAGATCTAAGACAAGAATATGGAATCCATGTGGGAGACTTCCTTAAATATTTTCAGATATGGCATTTCATATCTAAACACCCTGTGGCGACTTTGCCTCATAATAATTCACTTTTCGTCTGGTTGTCAACTAACGTGAGGGGACTACGATTTATATATGATAAAATGGATGAAATCTCGACTTTTACTAGATCTACTCCATTCCGTTGTTGGGAGAGAGACTTAGGAATGGTCATTACTTCGGATGAATGGCAACAAACGATTAAACTGATCCATCTGTCCTTAAAATGTAGTACTCATATAGAGACGGCAATGAAAATCATTTTGCGGTGGTATAGAACCCCGTCTACATTGCAGTTAGCATATCCCTCCATATCTGGGAATTGTTGGAGGGGATGTGGAGAAAGAGGAACCCTCCTTCACATTCTGGGACCTTCCCTATAATTCGTGGTTACTGGGATAGTGTTTTTAACATGCTCTCAGAGCTATTTGATCTACATCTCCCCACTACTGCGCATATGGCGATTTTGCTACTTGGAATTCCCGGTGAGCTGAATAAGCATAAACAACTTATTTGTAAAATTTTAACGATAGCTAAATTAATGTTGGTACAGAGATGGAAGACAGCGGCTTCCCCGCCTATATCGGCCCTGTTACTAGCCATTAATAATACATATTCCTATGAACGGGTAATTGCAATGGGTAATGACTCTTTTCACAGATTTGAAGCAATTTGGGACGCGTGGATATACTCTAGATTTGTCACGTAGAAAGAACCAGAAGGGTACCTGGAACCCATTTGAGGTGGTGGTGACAGACAGGGGGAGGGATATGGAACTTGTTAGCCTCGTTGAAGGGGGAGTTGAGGAGGAGGGGTCAACACTGCAGGTACAGGTTTAATACCTTGTACACAGCTAAACTTCTCATGAAGAAGAGACAGCAGTACATGGAGAAATCACCCTAGATGTGGATCTCAACAGTTTAATAAATGTGCCTAAATGTTGTTATGTTGTTATTACTGTTTATTCTATAAATAATCTTTATATTTTGTTTTAAAGATATGCGGTTCTAAGACTGTATATTGAAGCTGTATTACAATGCATATCAACTGTATATCGCAATGTTTAACTATATTGTTCTTTATTTTTGTACTTTGAAAAATTGAATAAAAATTATTGAAACTAAAGTCTATAAAGTATTCCTCACAGAAGAAGATAACATAATATTACAGGGGAATTTGGCGAAGCTACAGGATGTAGTAGCCAGTGCTAAACTGGTAAATAAGGTAAATAGATCATGGAATACATCAAAAGGCCAAATCAAACACACATTGGGAACAAAGTTGTAGCACTTTATAAATTACTAATTATGTTGCACATGTAAAACTGTGTATAGTTTTAAGCAGAACTAGCAAAGTCTCCAGGTCGACAATCAAAATAATTAATGTAGTGGATACACAGTAGCACTTAAACGGAGTCTGTCACTAGAACTCAGCATATCAATCCAGCCCTGCAGAGAGATAGGTTAGGGTCACCTGAATGAAAGAGTGTTTTCCCCTCGCCTCCATTGCTGAGATATTGATGTTATTGTCAAAATGCACATTCCATCTTTGAAGCTATTGAGGGACAATAAAACCAATCAAGAAACGATAACATGATATAACTATAAGTTATTTTGTGTGCCAACTACAAATACACCACCAAAAATAACAAAAAAAAATCCATGGTAAAAATACAAGTCTTTATTTAAACATTAATCATAAAATATATAGATAATAAGAAGTCAATTTTTGAAAGGTCACATGACAAGAAAGGTACTGTAGTATATCAAAGCCAGTTTCCTATTATACCAACCCTCAACACCAAACAATAATAACTACATAAAAGCTGTGCCAAGCACATACTTAAAATATTAGTGCACAGATGGAATAGATTTATATAACACATACAGATCAAAGACACCTACTGCTTTTGGGTTGGATTCAATAGAATTGGCTGTCAGGTTTGATTGGGTATAAACAGAGGTGAGTGAATTTTCCAAAAGTTTTGGTTTCTACCGAAGACAAAATTTTTTACTATTCATCTCAGACAAACCTGTAAAATGGCCTTGTCCACGTGCAACATAAGGGAGAAGGGCGTAGAGGAGAGGATCACATACCAGGCTTATGGCATCATCACTTGACAGCTTCTCTGCCAGTGTCGGACTGGGATGTCTAGGGCCCACCAGTGGAATTGTTTCTAGGGGGCCACCGCCAGGACCCCTGCAAATCAGCTGTACTGAGACAGGGCGGCTAAAGGAAATAACATGTCGGGAGCCATGCTGCTCACCCGCCATATGATGTGCACCACTGCACTACCTAAATTACAACTAAACTAAACTATGCTACACTCTGTATGGCAAGTGAACAGCGTGGCTCCTAGAATTGTTACCATTACCTGTAGCCGCATTGTCCTGAAATAGCTGATCTGAAGAGGTCCTGGCTGTTGTACCATCGCAGATGTAATATAGATAGCCTATCCTAAGGACAATCAATATTAGAAAGATGGATAAATCCTTTAAAGAGGTTGTCCAGGAAATTTAGCAACCCATGTGGCAAGCAGGAGGTGTAAAATAAAAAAATAAAAAAATAGATAAATTAAGACCAATTAGGTACAGGATTTCTAGAAATGAGGCGCCGCCATGAGATCGTACAGACACAGGCAGGGGACAACGGGGTGCTGGGGACAGGTGCGTATGCTTTTTTTCAAAAAATGTTTACATCTCCCTGGCCTCCACAGTGGTCGCTCCAATTTATGCACAACCTCTTTAAAAGGGTTGGCTGGGCCAAATTTTTTTAATGGCCCTAATACAGTGGCCTCTGCACTGATCCCCCAGTGCCTTCACTGCAGCTCAGCTCACACTGACTTCAATATGTGCTGAGATGCAGTGAAAGTGCCCGGCTAATATACAGTGAACATTGCTTTCTGCTTCCGCCCTTGTATTGTGTACAGGATGGCGCCAGAAGTGGCTATGTACAGCTGATTGGTCCAGGGGCAGCCCCCTACAGATTAGGTATTTATGGCCTATCCTGAGTATAAATCATAAAAAATTCTGCCTGGACAACCCCTTTAATACACCCCCCTAATGCCTCACACTTTAAAGAGGACCGAACCATACTGGGAGACAATGGGCACAGAAGAGTAAGTTTTGGGGGTTTTATTCACCTGCCCTGGCCTAATTAAAAAAAAAAAGTTATCCTGGATAACCCCTTTAATGTCCCCCAGGATATTAGCCCCCATCACTGCCCCCCCATATAATGGCCCGATCAATGGTCCCCATACACTATAGGGGACCAGTGAAGGGGCCACTGTATGGGGGGGGAGTGAGGGGGCCACTGTATGGGGGGGAATAGTGAAGGGGCCACTGTATGGGGGGGAGAATAGTGCAGGGGCCACTATGGGGGGGAGAATAGTGCAGGGGCCACTATGGGGGGAGAATAGTGCAGGGGCCACTATAGGGGGGAGAATAGTGCAAGGGCCACTATAGGGGGGGATAGTAAAGGGGACACTGTATGGCCCATACAGTAGCCCCTTCACTAGTCCCCTCTATAGCAGTTTTGAGTGATTACTTACCTGTCTGCTCCACTGTCCCGCTCCTTCTTGCTCAAGGCGCACTGATATAACGTCATGTTTGCCCGGAGCTGGAAGAAGCAGGAGGTGCCGGAGAACACTTAGGTAAGTATCGGAGCTTAGCTTGTAAGCCACAGGCTGTGAGCAGTAGAGCAGGAAGTATCAGAACCGGGTTGGCGCCCAGTTTTGCGATTTGGTTATTAAAACTGTATCGTAAAACCGCGGAGAACCTGGCAGCATCACTTACCTCACCCCGCTCCTGCTCGCGGCCTGTCCTCTTTCCGCAGCAGCCTGGGCCCTGTGCGTTGCACATTATGTCATCACGATGGGGAGCGGGGAGAGGTAAGTGAATGGGGACCTTACTGCACCTCCACTGCCTATCAAAAAAAAAATGGCAGTGGAGGTCCAGTAGTGCCCCCTAAAGGCATGGGGTCCACCGGGGGACCTGTGAATCCCCTGGTGGGCCCCATGCCTTTAGGGGGCACTACCGGACCTCCACTGCCAGTCCGACCCTGTTCTCAGCCAATCATGAGTGGTGGATGGAAAGGTCATAGTAATTATGTTATCCTAGCATATAAAAAAATGCAGAGAGAATAGAAATTTTGTGAGATTGCAAGCAGGAAGAGGAGTCAAAAAAAATAACAACATTGCAATAGTACTACAGAATTATAGGAAAGGAAAACTCTGGAGCATAGTTAGATAGTTAGATTTATTTAATTTTATCCAGATAGAAAGGCAAAGAGATCAGAGAATGGGGGAAGAAACTCTGTACTGTGACTGTACATTGATATGTTCATAATTCTGAATTCATTAGATCCATATGTATACCCTGTCAAATGCAGGGGCAGAATTCATAATATAAATACCAATACACTTAATATATGAAAAAAAAAAATTCATCACCAGCTAAACTACCGTATTTTTTGTACTATAAGACGCACCGGACCATAAGACGCACCTAGGTTTTAGAGGATGAAAATAGGGAAAAAAAATTTTGAAGCAAAAAAATGTGATAAAATATTTAATATATGGAAGTTGTAGTTTTGCAACAGTTGCAAGGCCACATTGACAGGTGGCCCTGCAACTGTATGGGGATGCAAAGACTATCTTTTTTTGCGGGGCCAGGTGTACTTTTTAGTTATACCATTTTGGGGAATGCCTATTGCTTTGATCACTTTTTATTCAAATCAGAGGCAAAACAGGAAAAAAACGGTGGGCCAGCACTTTTGATTTTTTTTCCCACTATGACATTCACCCTATGGGAAAAATATTTTTATAAGTTTGTAGACCGGGTATTTTTCGGACATAGGGATACCTAAGGTGTATTTGTTTCACAGTAATTTTCTACTTTTATATGTATTCCAGGGAAAGGGGATGTTTTAGAACTTTAAATTTTTTTTTTTTATTTCTATATGTTTTTTTTAAACTTTTTTTTTTTTTTTTAACTATTATATTAGCCCCCCCCCCCCCGGGGGGGCTTGAACTTGTAATCATTTGACTGCAAGTACCATAGACTGCAATACAAGTGTATTGCAGTCTATGGGAGATTCTGTACATTATTATTGTACCAGCCGCAATAGTAATTTTCCTATGACAGGCCTGGGAGCCTTCATAAGGCTCCCGGCTGTCATAGGAACAATACGGCTCCCGCGATCACGCCACGCGGGAGCCGTCCTTCAACAAGAAAGGTACGGGGGCAGTGGGGTTCGGCCCCGGGGGCAGCTTTATTACCTTTAGGGGGCTAACATGTAGAAATGCGCGTGATCAGAGTGATCACAGGCGTTAGCTCTAGGTCTCCACATTACAGCGGAGGCCCGGTTGCTATGGCGACCGCTCTGCAGCAGAGCAGATGTCATCATCTTCACAGACCCGGCATCCGCCGTTACAGCACAGCAGATGCTGGGAGGTTCACACCGCCAGGACACCCTCTCATTGCAAGGCCTGCAGCATCGCCCCACTCCTCCCGCTGTATGAAGCCAGCGGCGGCAGGAGTGGGATCGATGCTGCGACACCACTCGTCCGCCCCCCCCCCGCCTAAACACCACACATTCGGACCATAAGACGCACCCCCATTTTCCTCCCAAATTTGGGGGAAAAAAAGGGTGTTTTATAGTACGAAAAATACGGTAATACAAAAACCAGTCATCAAACAAATGCTATATAATGTGAAATTGAGCTGACTTTCATTTCCAGAAATATTGCTATAATGCTGTAAAGTGCATGTGCTGAAAGGAACATCAGTATCCTAACCCAAAAATTCATACGGTACCAAATGAATCTGACAATAAATAATAATAATTGATTCAAACCATAAGGTGCTTACCCCCTCCACTCGTACATGCTTGGGGAAGTAGCCTCAATGCGCGTTTCGCATCTCCTTCTTTAGGTGGCGTGGTAACAATGGGCCTATCAAATACCAAAGCCCAAATGGTCTTAACAAATGAAAGAATTCAGGGGAGGAACTTTTGAAATTAGTGGCTCATGCATCCTGCCGCTTTATCCCCAGATGAAATAAATAGAGATGAGCGAATCGATTCTGCAGAAGTGGAATTCGATCCGAATTTCAGGAAATCTTCGATTCTCCACGATTCCGGATTTCCTGTTGCTTCGTGGTAACGAATATTTAGTAAGGACCTTTGTGACATCAGACGGTCACAAGATATTCTCTAGTGATGTGATTGGGTAGGCGTGTCTTTGCTTGTTAGCAGATCCTTCCACATGAATAAAAGTTGTCCATGCTGAAGAGAGAGAGAGAGAGAAACATGACCGCGGCATCCAAGGGCTTCTGCCATTTTGCTGCCCATCCCGGCTCTCTTTAGCCCGGAAATAGCTGTTTATTCACGACGAAGTAATTCGGATCAAAGCTAATTTTTTTGGAACTTTGAATTGAACTGCCAAATCGAATGTTTGAGAAATTCACTGATCTCTAGAAATAAACTTTGCCCAACTGTGCCAACCACCCCGCGCATGTGTACCCCTCATAGAGTGGTATACGGACAGTCAGCACAAGTAAGGGGAATGTTCAGGCCTGTATGTGCACCCAGATATGTATAAACTAGATCTCAAAGCTTGAATATAGATAAAAAGGATGAATAATAAATAATCCATAAAACCTATAACCTTTGACCCGTGCTTGTACGACTTCTCTTGTCTCTACTCCACTGAGTAAGGTTTAGTGGATTTTGTGTTGGTTTCTGCAGCAGTGTATTTATTATTGATACATCTATCTGGTGACAATTCAGTTTCCCAGATTCAGCACAAGTCCAACTCTCTGGGAATAGGCTTCATCTGGGGGCGAAGCCTATTCCAAGGCGAAATGCTCGTCGGATGGGCGTGTTAGTAGTGGTTTGGTATGGTATATTATCATGTCTATTTGTAACAGTATTACATGTTTCTAGCTGTTGTTTTTGGCTGCCTACATTTATTTCTTTGCATTATGCATATTACCTGTCTTTAATTATTCACTTGTGGATCAGTTTATCTATCAGCTAGATTATATTATATTGTACATTACATTGACATTGCTATTTCACTTCTCTTTACCTTACCTACCACGCTTTTGGTTGCTGGCTTGTCCAGTATTGAGACTTGCTTTAGTCTCTTCCCCCATGTCACAATTTTTATATTATCTATATATTGTCGTGCTTGTTCATGTTTTTATTGAGCATTAATGTATACACACATGGACAAAATTGTTGGTACCCTCGTTTAATGAAAGAAAAACCCACAATGGTCACAGAAATGACTTGAATCTGACAAAAGTAATAATATATAAAAATTCTATGAAAATGAACAAATGAAAGTCAGACATTGCTTTTCAACCATGCTTCAACAGAATAAAAAAAAAAAAAGAAAACTCATGAAACAGGCCTGGACAGAAATGATGGTTCCCTTAACTTAATATTTTGCTGCACAACCTTTTGAGGCAATCACTGCAATCAAACGATTCCTGTAACTGTCAATGAGACTTCTGCACCTCTCAACAGGTATTTTGGCCCACTCCTCATGAGCAAACTGCTCCAGTTGTCTCGGGTTTAAAGGGTGCCTTTTCCAGACGGCATGTTTCAGCTCCTTCCAAATAGGATTTAGGTCAGGGCTCATAGAAGGCCACTTCAGAATAGTCCAATGTTTTCCTCTTAGCCATTCTTGGGTGTTTTTAGCTGTGTGTTTAGGGTCATTATTCTGTTGTAAGACCCATGACCTGCGACTGAGACCAAGCTTTCTGACACTGGGCAGCACATTTCTCTCTAGAATCCCTTGATTTCATTGTATCCTGCACAGATTCAAGACACCCTGTGCCAGATGCAGCAAAGCAGCCCCAGGACATAACAGAGCCTCCTCCATGTTTCACAGTAGGGACAGTGTTCTTTTCAAGATATGCTTCATTTTTTGTCTGTGAACATAGAGCTGATGTGCCTTGCCAAAAATTTCGATTTTTGTCTCATCTGTCCATAGGACATTCTCCCAGAAGCTTTGTGGCTTGTCAACATGTAGTTTGGCAAATTACTTTTGTCATATTCAAGTTATTTCTGTGACCATTGTGGGTTTTTCTTTCATTAAACGAGGGGTACCAACAATTTTGTCCACGTGTGTATGTATTTTATTTACATTTTTGTGGAATTTTTCTTTATCTTCTGGTGATGAGCAGCAACGTGCGTCCATTATTATTTCGCTTCTGCAAGGTAACACTCAGGCTTGGGCCTTTTCACTAAATCCCCAAGCCCCAGAATTGTTTTCTGTGGACCGTTTTTTTACAGTGCTAGGTTTACGCTATGATGAACCTCACCTTACAGCCATCACTGGCTCAAACCTGATTGCCCTCCGTCAAGGTTGCCCTCCAGTGGAAGATTATTGTTCTGAACTCTGTAGCAGGTCAGTTCACTCTCAATGGAATGATCCTGCTCTCTGCTGCCAGTTTTCTCAGGGCCTGTCAGAACGTGTTTCAGTTTTACTATATGGGTTGTTATGGATGCTGCGATAACAGGAAAGGGGCATTTTTTGGGCTTTATTGGTTTATTAAGTTTTTTTAACACTTGGGGACTTGGACCAGTGATAGGTACATAGGCTGATATCCTCTTCTCTCAACAGGATCAACCAGGTATATAGCACAGGCAGACCCAGGGTCACTCGTCAGACCCCTGGCTGCCCAAACATAGGTATCGGCTCCTCTTCCAAACTCACCACTGGGGGGGGAAGGGTGATGTGGCACAGAAAACCACAGAAATCCCTTAGATGCCATGTTCATGTTTGAGCTCAGCTCGAACCGGTGGTGATGGAGCAGGGTGTTAGCTGTAAGTTATAGCTAACACTCGCTCCTGCGGCCACCTGCTCAGACACTGTGCAGGCGCGACACGTCTGCTGTACTATTATTAGTATGGCGTGCATTGTTAAGGGAGTAAAAAGATTTAAAATAGTTTTGAAACCAATTTAACATAATATCACAATATGCTAATAAAAGCCTTGAAAACTGCAACTTATCCTCCCACTCAAGTTGGTCACATATAGACACAGGTAGGATAGTTACCATAATTTTATACTAATACCACTAATTTAATACTAATTTGTGGCAAAATTTTGTTATGTTAAAAAAAGCTGCATAAATTTTGTTACATATATCTGAACATGTCCAGCCAAGAGGGCAGGTAAGGGATGGCACATCTGTAAATGAATAACCACACTGCACGGCACTGTCACATTTCTTATGTCTTTAAAATTAAAAAAGGGTCAAAAAGGTATACACAGCGATATCTGGAGAAACAATGATTTTTCAGCAAGGGGTCCTAAAATCAACCCTTTTGGTGGAATAGCAACAGGTTTGGTGTTATTTTAGATTAAAAAAAATATATGTTATCTTCTTTGACTGCCCCAATTACATGTGCCAATGATAATATACATGATCATCCTGGAAAGTGAATATGCAATGTTTTGTTTTGTTTTTTGTTGGGTTTTTTTTTCAAATATTTTCAAAAAATGTTGTTCTTTTTGAGAGCATTTACACAGGGTAGGGTGGGTTTCCAGCAGAAGCAGTAAAGTATGGAACATTGTGGGCAGGGCAGGAGAAGTGCTGGTGTGTAGGGGTAGTAGTAGCATCAACATCAGTAACATAATAGACAACACAAGAGGTGTGCCACTATATAGAATTAGTGAAAGCAGGGGAAGTAGTATCCACAGCAGCAGTAGCGGATACTGTTAATTGTTTTAAGAGTAATGCTAGCAGAGATGAGGGAATGGTGATACAGAACAGAGAGAGGCCTACTAGTCAGATGCATCTACTTGGCAAAAGTTGCAGCAAGCTTGGTACAATTGTGCTAAAAAGTTTACATTCCCCTGCAGATTTTTTGGTTTTTTGGCCTTTTTTCAGAGAATATGAATGATAACACAAAAACTTTTTCTCCACTCATAGTTAGTGGTTGGTTGAAGCCATTTATTGTCAAACTTATGTGTTTTCTCTCTTTAAATCGGAATGACAACCAAAAACATCAAAATGACCCAGTTCAAAAGTTCACATACCCTGGTGATTTTGGCCTGATAACATGCCCAGAAACCAAACCATGGTCAGGTAGACCAAACAAAATTTCGGCCACAACTGCCCGTAAAATTGTTCAGGATGCAAAGAAAAATCCACACATAACATCAGCTGAAACACAGGACTCTCTGAAAACTATCAGTGTGGCTGTTTCAAGATGCACAATAAGGAGGCACTTGAAGAAAAATGGGCTGCATGGTCGAGTTGCCAGAAGAAAGCCATTACTGCGGAAATGCCACAAAGAATCTCGCCTTCAATACGCCAAACAGCACAGAGACAAGCCTCAAAACTTCTGGAACAAGGTAATTTGGACTGATGAGACAAAAATCTAACTTATAAACGTTACATTTGGAGAGGTGTCAACAAGGCCGTCATTGATGTTAGAGGGGGCAATACACGGTATTCTTCTGAATAGGGTCATTTTGATGTTTTTGGTTGTCATGATGATTTAAAAAGAGAAAACACAGAAGTTTGACAATAAATGGCTTCAACCAACTACTAACCATGAGTGGAGAAAATGTTTTTGTGTTATCATTCATAATCTGTAAAAAAAAGGCCAAAAAAATTTTCCGGGGTATGTAAACTTTTTAGCACAACTGTATAGGGTGTATCCTGGTAATATGCCAATTTTACCCCCCTTTCAGAGGAATGAAAAAAATCCATTGTTTTGCTTATGCAGAGGGTCTAGAAGCATGGCTAGCTACTAGTCATGTACTGTCCCTACCCTTAATTGCTGCTTCACATGTCAATGGTGTTGAAGTGTGAGTTAATTTGACAAATACCAACAAATGACCTCATCGTGCAGGAACATGTGTAGATGGAGAGGTGTAGTTCCTAAACTTATTACAGCTGTGTTTGGACGACCAGTACTTACTTTTTTCCTGCAAAACTGGCACACTGCTACAGACTTAGGAGATGTCTGCACAGAGTCACAATGAAACCTTGAAACATATCTGCAACTGTGAAAGCCGCCACCACCACCAGCATGGTTATTTCATTTACTTATATAACCCTTACTTTTACCAGACATTTTGTATTTGAGCACTGTTATGCAACAAAAACTCTTGCCTTACGGTTAAAACATGTTTATCATATACTGTATCCAGGGGCGCACCGCTAATGAGGCGAGGTGAGGCGGCCGCCTCGGGCGGCACTGTCCGGGGGGCGGCATTTTACTATTTAATGTAAACAAGCCCAGGACAGGCCGCTTTAAAAAAAAAAAAAAAAACCCAGAGCTGAGCGCGGCCTGTCCTGGGCTGGTTTACAAGACGTCGCATCTCAGGGCAGGCGGCGATACAATGACGTCATCACGCTGCCTACGCTGAGACACAGACGTCGCGGACAAGAGGAGGAGGCGGCGGCTGCATCAAGGCATCGCAGGTGAGTATAGCTTTTTTTTTATCTATATAAATAGGCCGTAACCTGTTGGAGTATCCCCGGCAGGTCAGGGCCTATTTATTTACCTACCCGCGTCTGCTCGTGGCTGCCCCCCGCTTCCCCTTCTGCTATGGGACACAGAAAGGGAAGTGGATGCCGCTGTGAGCGGCCGCGGGTATCAGTAAGTTGCCGGGGCCGCAAATACTACTATTATTATACTCCGAGGTCTATTCAGACCCCGGAGTATAATAATCGGAGGCCTAGGATTGGTGAGGGAACATAAAAAACAGTGTTACTCACCTCCTGCGATCCGATGTAACTCCGAGCAGGCTTGAGGCCTGTGGTGACGTCATCAGGTCGCGTCGCCGGCCTGATCACGTGACGTGTGTGCGCAATTAAACAGGGCCGAAAGCTGCAAGGAGTGCACCGGCGTCCAGGATAGGTAAGTAACTCTGATTTTTATGTTTGTATTCTCCCCTGGGTCTCCAATCATTATACTCTGGGGTCTGAAAAGACCCCAGAGTATAATAATAGTTCATGGGTGGTCCACAATGGGGCATAATACCCTGTGCAGGGACCACTGTAGAGCATAATACCCTGTGCAGGGGCCACTCTGGAGCATAATACAAGTGCAGGGGCCACTATAGAGCATAATACCGGGTGCAGGGGCCACTATAGAGCATAATACCGAGTGCAGGGGCCACTATAGGAAAAACCGAGCATAATACCAGTGCAAGGGCCACTATGGAGGATAATACCAGTGCAGGGGCCACTACGGAGCATAATACCCTGTGCAGGGGCCACTCTGGAGCATAATACCAGTGCAGGGGCCACTATGGAGCATAATACCGTGTGCTGGGGACACTATAGAGCATAATACAAGTGCAGGGGCCACTATGGAGCATAATACCAGTGCAGGGGCCAATATGGGGCATAAAACTGTGTGCAGGAGTTGCTGCGGAACATAGTACCGTGTGCAGTGTCCAATGCGGGGCATAATACCGTGAGCAGGGGCCACTATGGAGCATAATACCGTGTGCAGGGGCTGCTGCGAGGCATAATACAGTGTGCAGGGGCCGCTGCGGGCCGTAATACTGTGTGCAGGGGCTGCTGTGGAGCATTATAGTGTGTGTAAATGGGGCACTATAAACATGGGCTATGGCACCTGTTTATATTATACGCTGTCTGTTTATAGTGACCGTGTGATGTAATTGTAGCCTTGTCACATACTGTAGACATGTACAGGACGAGGCTGCAGTTACATTACATGGCCGCTATGAGATGAATTACACTATGTAAACAGAGAAGCGGTCACGGCGCTTACACAGGTACCATTCAAACAGCTGATCAGTGGGGGTCCTGGGTTTTTGAACCCCACTGATTAGTTTATTAATGACCTGGAAAACCTTTTAATTAGTTAACACCTGGGGTATTATTAATAAGGGGCACTATTTATACAGGGTACACACGGACATTATTAATATAAAGATGCACTTGGGAGTATTATTCATTATGGGGGGTTATATCATATATTATATAATTGGGGGTAACAGCAGAATGGGGGCTTTGTGTAGGTGAGGACAATGTGGGTTGGATGCCTGGAAAAGTGAGGAGCCAAAGATGTCTGTGTTGCAACCTTTACAGAGACAAGTCACAGCTGGAAGAAGTGGTCATGGCGGTCCAGAGGGAAGAGAAGGGAAATGTGACCGATTAGTCAGAGACGTCACCTGTAAGTCACAAAATGTTACTGCCCTGTATTCACCTAAATGATAGAGGATAAATACCTGAGTGATGGGGGTCTGTCTGCTGAGACCCCCACTTAGCCTGAGAATTGGGTTTTTCCCCCCACTAGGTGGGAATTCAGCCTGACCACAGCCATATATATAGGTGTGTCACTTGGTGGATGGACGAACCCGCGTATCTCTTTTTCACTTCAATGGGAGTGCCAAAGATACCCGAAGTCCAGTACTCAGCTATCTGCCGCGCACCTATTATAGAGAATGGGGGCCACGTGGGCTCGTCCATCCACCAAGCAGAAGATGTGTGACGTTACTTTCATTGTTAATGCCGTGTTGTTGATCTGATACTGAAGTAATACAGGAAGAAGAATTCTTAAAAACTGCTTTATAACTTTGTGTATTGTGTATATTGTGCGACGATAACAGTGTGTTAAACTAGTAGCATGGAAACTCAGTTTTTTTTTTTTTTTTGGGGGGGGGGGGGCGTCTTTCTATAGTCCGCCTCAGGCAGCAAAGAGGCTAGGTTCACCACTGACTGTATCCCATTAAACACCTCTTCTTAAGACTAAACAAATTTAACTCCTTTAATATCTTCTCATAACCTTATCCATGCTCCTTATCAGTTTCAGGCTCTCCTGTGCAACTTTTCTAACTCTAGGACATCATTTCTATGAATTAGTGCCCAGAATTGAACTGTATACAGTATGTCAGATGAGGCTACACCAATGCTTTGTACATCTCCTGTCCTACAGGTCAATACCTCTTTTAATACATGATAATACCTTAGAAGCAGCTTATTTCATCTATGGTCTACAAGTACACCAAGGTCCTTCTCTACCAGTGACTCTCTCAGCTTTACTCCTCCCTAGGACAAATCTTGCATGCAAATATTTTTTTTTCCCAGATGCATATCTTTACATTTATCCAATACCCAATGTTGTGGATACCCAAACACTTGATCGGTCCAAGCCGGCTTACAACCTATGTACATTCTCCTTATACTCTACTGTACTACATAGCTCATCTGCAAAATTAGAGAGAGTACTATTAATATCATTAATCACTTCTATATCATTAATAAACAATATTTAACCACTTCAGTAATGGGCCAATTTCTGTGGTTCAGGACAAGACACATATTCACAATCTCACAGAGGGTTCTACACCATTCCCTATTACTTCATATCTCACAGAAAATAAATGGTTTCAAACGATAAAACTTAACTTTTAATATTTTAAAAATAAAAATTGCACAAAGGACGTCCACTAATCTACTAAAAGACAGATCAATGTGATCTGTGCCTGCCTATTCAAAGTTTATTCAGGATTTAAATGTTAGACAGTATTCACACTCTCCAACTTTCCACTGGACCTAGGGTGTAATAAGATACTTTCACCACCCTTAGACTAAGGTTATAGTAGGGCCTGTGAATTTATTTTGAAGGGGCGTGAAGTTACGGCGGCAGCTACGGGTAAAAAATATTATACGAGAGATTTCATTAATTGCCGCTCTGTGGGTGTGGTATATGTCGCATCCTGTCCATGCCCAGTGAACTACGTGGGTAAAACGAAAAGGGAATTACGTCGTAGGATATTAGATCATGTTGGATATATCAACAGGAGAGAAGAACGTCCCCTGAGTTTACATTTCTGGAGCAAACATGGAGGTGACCCATCTACATTGAGATTTCAGGGCATTGAGTTAGTACGCAAATCACCACGAGGAGGAGATTGGGATAGGGCAATTTTGAGGAAGGAAGCGGAATGGATATTTAGGTTTAACTGTGTCAAACCTAGAGGCCTCAATGATTTGATATCCTTTGCGCCATTTATTGAAGAAAGATAAATAGGGGTGAGAAATATGGGAGGTGTATCGTGTCATTTATCGCCCCGTATTTAGATGGGTAGACGTTTAGGGGTCTCTCTTCCGTTATCTTTTGCATTGCCTGAATCTAGGTGGTGAGGTACGATTTACAATATAATGTTGTGGTGATTGATGGGTCGTAGCTATGATTTACGGTAGTTTTGGTACGCAATCAGAGGGTTGAGAAATAGAAAAGAGTTAGAGTTGTAGGGATTGACCATTAGGAGGTATGCAAATGGATCTGAGTGGGATGGTTAGGTTATCTATAGTTTGGGGAACAATAAGGGAGAGCCCACTGTATGTGAACTATGATAGGTAGATTTATGATCCATCCGCTGTCACGGTCTGGGGTTAAACCTAACCTCCGACTCCTTTAGAGTACGGTTGTGATAGGATACTATAGATCCGGATTTAACTCTGTTTTGGATATCTCCCCTCTGGGTTTATGACCTGGTATATGGAGGAATGGAGGTTAAGTATACAAAATTACCAGTTGGCCCTTGATCATCGGAATGGCTGAGACGCAGCAGCCAGAT
Source organism: Leptodactylus fallax (assembly GCA_947044405.1). Taxonomy (NCBI): domain Eukaryota; kingdom Metazoa; phylum Chordata; class Amphibia; order Anura; family Leptodactylidae; genus Leptodactylus; species Leptodactylus fallax. Next base: position 9,233,099 of record CAMRHE010000003.1, read on the forward strand.
GATCAGCAGCCTGTGTAGATGAGGTGAAAATCAAATGTGAATCAGTAGATTCACCGTCTAGCGCTGGATCACTGTAATTGTTTACATTCAGTGGTCACATGATCGGCAGTCACATGAACACAGTAGAGGACTGAGGTGGACACACCCCCTAGGAGGCATGATTGGTGGATTGAGCTAGTGATTTCTATTGGCTCACTGCAGACAGCATTAGGAAAGGGGGTGGCACCGAATGAATGGGCTGACCTTTATAAAGCAGGCAAGGCTCAGTGTGGCGTCGGCTACTCTATACACTGGAGCACACCATCAGTGCTCCAGGAACTGCAGTTGTAACTGCATTTTTGATAAAAATTTATAGCAGCTTAGACCAACTGATAAGTTTATTAGCATTGGCTCCTGATGAACCTGATATAGATAACACAGGGGAAACGCGTAGAGCAAGTTTATTTTCTATTTTCTATTTTTGAGTTAGTTGACCACAAGCCATACCACTTGGGGGCATGAAGGACTGACAGGAGACTGGGGCAGTCTGATTAGCCTGGAGATTAGTTGGTGGAACTTGAGTCACTAATGGAAATGGTAGCTGTATATCCCTGGAGTCAACATAGGGGATATCAGTAATTGCTGCAATATAAGGGTTTATTGAGTATAAGGGTCAGAATATCATAGTTTCCCTTATGTTCATAACATTTTAATGACAGGAAATGAAGTTACTGTGACCTGTACCTAGATTACTGGCATATGTACATACTACAGACTAGGGTTGTGGAGGTATAGCATGGCTGTGCAGGAGTCTAGTCAGTGAGGCTTTACAAATTATGTGTGTGGGGACCAGGTGTTTGGGTTTTCCTAGCACTAAGAGCAACTGACAAAATACTGACCTGTTGCATGATGCAGCCGTGATACTATAACCTTAGTCTAAGGGTGATGAAAGTATCTTATTACACCCTAGGTCCAGTGGAAAGTTGGAGAGTGTGAATACTGTCTAACATTTAAATCCTGAATAAACTTTGAATAGGCAGGCACAGACCACATTGATCTGTCTTTTAGTAGATTAGTGGACGTCCTTTGTGCAATTTTTATTTTTAAAATATTAAAAGTTAAGACACATATTCAGTTTTCTTCGTACTGTATATGTGGTTTTGAGGGCTATAACATTTTTATCATTTGGGTTATTGAGCTTTTTTTTCAGCTTTATTTTTGTTATTTTTATATATGCATGTTTTTTTATATATTTATTTTTTTATCTGGGAAAATATAAACAAAATAGGAGGGAAACCTCTACAGACTTTCTGTGAAAAGCGCTATGGGAAAAACCACGATGTGTTGCCACCGCAGTTTTTCCCGCGGCGCTTTTTGCTGGGGGCCGCCCTTTTGCTTCTTAATAGTTTTCCATCTCCGTTACGGTAGTTTTTATTTTGTATTGTGTCATTGGGGGTGAGGCTAGAACATGTGATGTAGGCGTGCTATTGACATATTTTTATATTTTCATATTAATTTATATTTTTTACTTTTCTATTGATTTATTTTCTATTTTTTTTTACATTGTGTCCCCATAAGGCTTATGGACACAAAAAACGGAAACCCAATCTGCTTAAAAACCCGCGGAGCCATAGGTTATAATGGGGTCCACCAGGTTTCCACCCAGTTTCTGCCCGAAAAATGCATAGAGAAAAGTCCTTAGCAACAATTCTAAGGAGCTGCTCACCTTCTCTGTCACGTGACAGTACAAAGCAGGGATGCCTTTCATTGTGAAATAACTGTGGCTAGGTATCTTCCTTAGAATATCAGTTGCCTATGAAATAGTAGAATCCACTAAGTGGTATGCTAGTGACTGCAAGACATTCAACTTAGGTGGATGTTCAGTTGGCACACAAATGGCTAACTGGGCGTGCACTTTTATTTACTGCCCAAACTTTCCCTTATGGAGGACTGAGTGACAATGGAAAGGCAGAGGAGGGGAAGTCAATGGAAGTCTTGATCATCAGTTGATTTTTTTTTTTCAATGTGAGCACACGATGTTGCTTAATGTGGAGAATTATAGTTCCTATATTTCTTTCTGAATGGAGATGGCTCTTTTTTCTTCCTGCAGAGCTTTCACACTGTGATGGTTGTCAGCTGGCAATGTAAAGGAATGTATAGAAACATTCTCATATTTGAAACACCAGCAAGGTTCAAATCATTTCTTCTACCAGACCCCAAGTTTTCCCTTAGTCTGACAGGTTTTTTTTTTTTTAGTCTACACCAAGAGCTGCAGTAGTATTACCTGCTCCTGAGCTGACCGCATTCGAAGCAGTTTTGTCCTTGGAAGGTTTTGTGGTTTGCTCTGTATTGTTTCCACCCCACTCCTCCATCTCCTTATCATATTGATCCAGACCTTGTCTAACACATGATCATCATCATCTCCACCACTTTTCTCAGACTGTAATATTTCATGGGCTCCTTGTCCCTCTCATGATTCGCTCATCTTTATTTGCCTAAAATACCAATACCTCTACTAGTGACCCTACTGCCATCAATAGAGAAGGAGTTTTGTTAAAAAATACACTATATATTTGTTTTATAAGCATTTTAGAGTAGCATGATTATATTAAAAAATAAATAAAGAAGAATTGTATCTCTAGTTTTTATCTGAACATCCTTTAAGAGGAGGTAAGTTCCATACTTGTCCTGAGGTAGGTTGATGTAATTAACTGCACTTTTCATAGGTGTTTGTACCACATACAGTCATATGAAAAAGTTTGGGCACCCTTATTAATCTTAATCATTTTTAGTTCTAAATATTTGGGTGTTTGCAACAGCCATTTCAATTAGATATATCTAATAACTGATGGACACAGTAATATTTCAGGACTGAAATGAGGTTTATTGTACTAACAGAAAATGTGCAATATGCATTAAATCAAAATTTGACCGGTGCAAAAGTATGGGCACCTCAACAGAAAAGTGACATTAATATTTAGTAGATCCTCCTTTTGCAAAAATAACAGCCTCTAGTCGCTTCCTGTAGCTTTTAATCAGTTCCTGGATCCTGGATGAAGGTATTTTTGACCATTCCTCTTTACAAAACAATTCCAGTTCAGTTAAGTTTGATGGTCGCCGAGCATGGACAGCCCGCTTCAAATGATCCCACAGATGTTCAATGATATTCAGGTCTGGGGACTGGGATGGCCATTCCAGAACATTGTAATTGTTCCTCTGCATGAATGCCTGAGTAGATTTGGAGCTGTGTTTTGGATCATTGTCTTGCTGAAATATCCATCCCCGGCGTAACTTCAAATTCGTCACTGATTCTTGTACATTATTCTCAAGAATCTGCTGATACTGAGTTGAATCCATGCGACCCTCAACTTAACAAGATTCCCGGTGCCGGCATTGGCCACACAGCCCCAAAGCATGATGGAACCTCCACCAAATTTTACAGTGGGTAGCAAGTGTTTTTCTTGGAATGCTGTGTTTTTTGGACGCCATGCATAACGCCTTTTTGTATGACCAAACAACTCAATCTTTGTTTCATCAGTCCACAGGACCTTCTTCCAAAATATAGCTGGCTTGTCCAAATGTGCTTTTGCATACCTCAGGTGACTCTGTTTGTGGCGTGCTTTCAGAAACGGCTTCTTTCGCATAACTCTCCCATACAGCTTCTCCTTGTGCAAAGTGTGCTGTATTGTTGACCGATGCACAGTGACACCATCTGCAGCAAGATGATGCTGCAGCTCTTTGGAGGTGGTCTGTGGATTGTCCTTGACTGTTCTCACCATTCTTCTTCTCTGCCTTTCTGATATTTTTCTTGGCCTGCCACTTCTGGGCTTAACAAGAACTGTCCCTGTGGTCTTCCTTTTCCTTACTATGTTCCTCACAGTGGAAACTGACAGGTTAAATCTCTGAGACAACTTTTTGTATCCTTCCCCTGAACAACTATGTTGAACAATCTTTGTTTTCAGATCATTTGAGAGTTGTTTTGAGGAGCCCATGATGCCACTCTTCAGAGGAGATTCAAATAGGAGAACAACTTGCAATTGGCCACCTTAAATACCTTTTCTCATGATTGGATACACCTGGCTATGAAATTCAAAGCTCAGTGAGGTTACAAAACCAATTTTGTGCTTCAGTAAGTCAGTAAAAAGTAGTTAGGAGTATTCAAATCAATAAAATGATAAGGGTACCCAAATTTTTGCACCGGTCAAATTTTGGTTTAATGCATATTGCACATTTTCTGTTAGTACAATAAACCTCATTTCAATCCTGAAATATTACTGTGTCCATCAGTTATTAGATATATCAAATTGAAATGGCTGTTGCAAACACCCAAATATTTAGAAATAAAAATGATTAAGATTAATAGGGGTGCCCAAACCTTTTCATATGACTGTAAAAGGTTGGTACATGAGAATACTGGAATTAGGGGAAAATATGTGTGACTGTGATAACTGGCTCACAGATGGAAAATAGAGGGTGGTCATTAATGGTACATACTCAGATTGGGTCCCAGTCAGGGTCATAACTATAGGGTTTGCAGCGGTAGCAGTTGCTACTGAGCCCTGTACCATAAGGGGCCCAAATGGTCCCTCAGCCACATAAAATATACTACTATTCTAAGTGGCACAATGTAAATAGAAACCCCATTGCAGATTTTGCTTCTGGACCCAGGACCTTGAAGTTACACCTCTGGTCACAGTCACCAGTGGAATGCCACAAGGGTTAGTAATACTTTATTTAATACATTTTTTAATGATCTGGTAGAGGGTTGACAGAGTAAAATCTTAATATTTGTAGATGATGATATGTTTTATAAAGTAGTCAACAGAGAGGAGGATGGTATAATATTACAGAGGGATTTGGGAAAGCTGTAGCCTTTCTGTATACAAACAAAGAGCAGCTGAGTATAGAGAAGTGAGTATAGGTTCTTTTTTTATTTTAAGGTCTTCCCTGCTAGAAAACAAATTTCCAAGACAACCCCTTTAATATGATGGGATCTGTTAACTATCCTATTTTTCTCCTTGGCCATGCTGTTGTGATGAATTGAATTCCAAGGCTTTTGTAAAAATGTCACATTGTATTGAATTTGGTTTAGTACGAAATTACATTGGTTAACCAAACTGGGGATCAACTAAGTGTGGACGTTTTCTTCATTTCTTGTTTACATAGGTGACACCCACATCTGTCAGACATTTATAGCATATATTGTGGTACATCTCTAGGATCACTTGCAAAATAGTTGATTAGGGTTTTTTCAGGATATGCTGCTGTGTATCTGTACTTGAGAATTAACACAATTTCTGACCATTATATGACCATAGCAATATACTGTACACTGCTATTAGACAAGAATCTGCTCCCTTACTTTGTCTCAGAAACCGCACCAGGATTATTCAGAGACATGTGTAGAAAGTACTGACTTCTACTGATGTGAAGTACTTTACCCATGATAGAAAGTTCTTATTTTGCTCCAACATCAGCTCAAGCATGTGTGTCTTGCCCCTTTCTCTCTCAGCTCCTGTACATTCCTACTCTTTTCCCTATACATAGACCTATACAGACATGTGAAATCTGATACGTTACCTACAGTCTGTTTTGAGATGGATTCTGCATCAATACTATTCATCTATGCAAAGTTTGTTAAATGTCAGCAACCATTTACTTAACATGTGACTAATAACATATATACTAAAATGGCACATTCATTGAAGAATTATCAGGTATTGGATAGAGAACTATTTTTCAAGGTTCTCTATTTTGACTTTCAGATTTTCCAGTGTACTTATTTATTGGTCTTCTTAATGTTCAGTACATTTACAATAACTTTTTGTGCCTCTTTGATTGCAAGTTCAGCTTATCTCCAAAATATATTATTTTATTCTGAATGTACTGCAGATATTCCAGCAAATATATTTTAACTGCCCCTCTATACGGTACATGGCCTGTGACTATGGCTTCCATGCTGTGCTTTGGAAGAGATGCAACAAGAAGAAAAGATGCCTCTAAGATGACAGCATGATCATTACCAGGGTGCAGATGGTGACCCCATGCTGCACAAAAGGAGGTGAGTTTCAGATAAGATGTATCCTTTAACTTTCTTTTGTGTCCTGTTTCACAGAAAAAAAAAATATAACTGCACATATTAAAAGGTCAGCAGTTTATTATTGCTGTGGCAATTTGAGCCTGAGTATAATAGCTGTTGGGTTACTATCCAGGGAATTTATTGTGTGCAAGTGCTGTGATTTCTCAAAAATATATAAAAAAAGAGATGTTGAGGCTGGTTTAACAGTAATGTCGACTATGTAAGGAAATTGAGCCACAAGAGTGAAAGCAATAAAGATTTTCACATACTGCTTAGTGTGCAATTGCTCTGGACCATACACAGTGCAAACATTTTTTGTGAATAAACTAATACCATATGACATAGTCAGAATAGCACAAAGATATTCTGTTTTATTAAGCACATTTACTCCTATAGGACAAGGCCAAGTTTGGCCTTAAGAATTAGAGAAATGTTTAGTTTTTATCTTGCTGAAATCCAACCCCCATATTAACTTATTGTTTTTCATTTTGTAACTGCAGGAGGTCTTCAATGTGAGATTTTTTTTTTCATTTATAATTTTTTGCAATTTTTAACTTTTTTTTCATGTTATTCACCACAAACTAATAATAATGCTTGAACTACATAGTACGGGCTGTTTTGGCTGCATAGATAACTATATGGCTGCAAAGTGAATGGGCAGTCACACTATGAAAACAGCATTAGCATGAAAGCTCAGTGCAAAAATTTGTTAGCATGAAGGCTACATGTGTATATTTTACACTTATCTTTGTTGACATTTGTTTAATCAAAATTGTTTAAGAAAATGTTTTTATTCTATTTTATTTACCAAATATTTATTTTAACTTCCCATCACAAAGATTCTATTTAAACTACCTAAAAAGGCACAAGCTGAAGGTTTTACTATGGCCCTTGCAGTCCCCTGATCTGAACATGATTGAAAACTTGTGGCTAGACTTCAAAAGAGCAGTGCATGCAAGACAACCCAGGAATCTAACAGAACTGGAAGACTTTTATAAGGAAGAATGGATGAAAATCCCTCAAACAAGAATTGAAAAACTCTTGGCTGGCTACAAAATCCATTTACAAGCTGTAATACTTGCCAAAGGGGCTTCTAATAGGTACTAACTATGCAGGGTGCCCAATCTTTTGCATCGGGCCATTTTCATTTTTTGTTATTTTGAAAATGTAAAATATGAAAATATTTTTTTTTTCAAAAAAATACATTGGGAAAGTGTTATCTTTAATGTTATGCCTTTTGAAGATCATTTTATCTTCAACTTGCTTAACTGTTCACAATAACAGTCATTTTGACCAGGGGTGTCCAAACTTTTGCATGCCACTGTATATCAGATTATTCCTCCTCATTGTTTACAGTTGGTTGCCTAGTTTGCCGGCCTGCTCTCTTATCTTACATCAAGTGGTTGGCTGGGTGAAGTGACTTCCTGGTCTCTGGAGGGGGAAGCAGAGTTTTTGGGAACAGCCTGCTCTCAAAACTGTTATCACATGCCCTTAGCTCCAGGCTATTGAAGCAATCAAGTCATCTAACTGCATTTCGCTGATGAACTGATGAATACAGAGATAACAGTGTTTAGTGCAAGCCCAGTATTTGTTTTGAAGCAACAAGACCTTTGCTATTGCTCCAGAGAAATAAGCAGCAATGCACGCTTTGCTCAAAAAAGCTCATTTGCATATTGATAAAAATGGTGACACCTTGGCAACTCAGGCATCGATTCACAAAAGGAAAACACTGTTTGAGCCAGGTGACTCTAACTTATCTATATGCACATCCAAACCCTCAACACTTCCTGCTGCCTCCAACTCAAGAACATCCATCGAATCCACTCCTTCCTCACCCCTGAAACTACAAAGGTGCTAGTCCATGCCCTTATAATCTCCCGCTTAGATTACTGTAACACCCTTCTCTATGGCGTCCCAGCAAACACTCTCGTCCCCCTCCAGTCCACCCTAAACCGTGTTGCTCGCTTAATACACCTCTTCCCCCGTTCTTCATTGGCCGCTCACCTCTGCCTATCCCTTCACTGGCTACCCATTGCCCAGCAAATAGAGTTCAAACTACTAACGCTGATATACAAAGCCATCCACAACCTGTCCCCTCCATATATCTCTGACCTAATCTCCCGCTCTCTACCCGCACGCAACCTCCGATCCTTCAAATACTTCCTACTCCGCTCTGCTCTTATCCCCTCTTCACACTCTCCAAGACTTCTCCCGTGCATCCCCCATACTCTGGATCTCATTACCAAGACACATAAGACTGCCTCCCACAATCACAAGCTTCAAGAAGGCCCTGAAGACTTACCTATTCAGGAAGGCCTGCAACCTTCAATAACGCTACTGTCACCACACCACCATCTATACAGCCTCTCTCCTCACCTTCTGTCTCTATCCCTCTTCCCTCATAGATAGTAAGCCCTTGTGGGCAGGGCCCTCTATCCACTGTGCCAGTTGGTCACTGTTAGTATTGTGATTGTTTTGTATATTTTGTGTACGATATGTAAACCCTCAAATGTAAAGCACCATGGAATTAATGGTGCTATATAAATAAATAATAATGATAATAATAATAATAATATATTCTGAGTTCTGGTGTCAAATGATTGTGATCAGGATTCTCTTATCCAAGGCATTACAAATGGAATCTGGTTGTCAGTCAAGGCCAGACTCCTGCAATCGTCCCTTAGAAGGCACATTACACCCTGTTATGGCAAGATAACCACAATTATCTCCTAATAGTGCATGCAATGTGGAAAAGAGTCAAAAAGAAAATACACATTACAAACAATTCATACTTTCTAAACTTCTAATAATACACTGCTACTAGAAGAACAGTGATATTGTGAAAGGGGCACAAATGCCAGCCTAAAAAGGGTTAGTCCTAAAGGGAAAGTTGAAGTTTGTATAATGAGTAGCATAGACAATAAATCTGCAGCTGCAGCTGCAAGTAGGGGAATATGATGAAGAACTAGAATTTGTACCCCAGGCCAATCCTGCCATCAACATCATCAATAATTGTAGCATTCTGATAACTGCTATATTTTTATGGTGTAAATAACCTAAATGCACATGAATTTTTCTATATTAATATAAACAGGAAACTGAAACCTAAGGTAAAACATCTAAATCTTGAGGTACAGTAAGTGACTAACAATATATTTATCAGTGACTCTTAACAGGCAGATACAAGAAACACATTAAATAGAAAACGATTTTGTACTTGTTTGTCTCAAGGCTTATTAAATGAACAAAATATAAGTGCTGTCAGATTGCTTAACTTAAATTGTTTGTCTCCAAGCAGATAAACATATAAAAATCAAATAAAACTGCTGCTAAATATGCTGAGCTATGGCTAACAAAACCAAAGCTTTAATAATTTGCTCATTATTGAATTTTTTTTTCTTTCTTATAGTCTTGTTACTGTTATTAACAAATTCAGCTCATCTGTTCTGCTAATAATCATATTATTGTGCTGCATTTTATCAATATTAATTATGCGACTGTTGTCGCCTCACAACTAGCAATAGCACAATAGCATCATTCCTATTTATCCTTAATTTTACAAAATGCAGGAAAATATAAAACCTTATAATTTCCCACTCTCTGAAACGTATTGTCTGATATGCATACATAAAGACGCTGCAGAGGAGCCAAGTATGACAAAACAGTAGAACTGAGTTTGCCACATAATAATGTTACCTTATTTTATATGCTACTGCATCCATTACTACATGAAAACCTACTACATTATGTTAAAGAATAACTAAACTTTCTGACAAATTTAGATTTTTTTTTTTTGCAGTATTTGTATCATTAGTAAATTTTGTAATATCATTTGTTAACAAATTTTGGATAGTTTCTGTGAATTCCTGCATTTTTCACTCTTTCTGTATTGAGTGCTGTTCCTGTCTCTCACTGAATGTTACTGTGTATGGAAGTATGGGGCTGTGTAACATGTAGAGAAAATGAGGGTAGAGGAGAGTCACTTCAAACAGTTATATCTCTGACATTATAAAGCATATGCAGCTGTATAATATATATGATATAAAAATCCCAATTCCGACTGTTTTCAACCACTGATATCTCTGTAAATAATTTAGATAGCACTGTAACCTGTTTTATAAAGTCTAAGATATAGCTGTTTGAAGTGACCCTCCCCTACCCTCATATTCTCTACATTTTACACAGCGCCATACTCTGGTACAAAATATTCAGTGAGAGGCACGAACAGCTCTCAATACAAATACAAGGGAAAGAGTGAAAAAATGCAGAATTTCACAGAAAGGATCCACAATTTTTAATAAAGTATGTTACATACTTTATTAGTGACACAAATACTGCCAGAAAATCAAAAGTTGTCCGAAAGTGTAGTTACACATAAAAACATAGTAATTGTAAAAATAAAAAAGTTAAACACATTGCACTTTCAGATTTGTTATGCTTTTTAAAATGGTTGGACAGGCAGACAGCAGCAGTGGCATCACCCCATCTGTCAGCAGTTCAGAAAAGAAAAAACACCTAAAATGTAGCTTCAGCAGTGGCAGATCAATTCAATGGCATCATCCAGAGGTAAGTAAAAATCATCATGGATCTATGTCATGTTTTGTGCATTTGTAGTGGATGTGTATTTGCTGATGTGTCTCAGGTTGGCTCTCTGGGAAAAAATACTGTTCCATCATGTAGCAAACTATATTTAAATAAAATTGAAACTTATTTGATAAATTGTCACTTGGACATAAAGGCTGAAAAGATGTATATAGGAATAGGAATAGAGACCCCTATAAATGCAGGTGACCCGCCACAGCATCAGGATTGAAATAAAATTTCAAGTTATTTGACTGGAAAAAGAAAACACTTTGGTGACACAGGTGGCCCCATATGATTTATGTATAATTTATTACAAGACTGTGTCACAGTACAGAGTATAGTAAATAACAATGTACTGGTGTACACTAGTAGAGATGCTAGCGTATAACTACGCTATAACATTTTTTTTTTTTGGGGGGGGGCCTTATTTGGCACAGGATAAAACAGGCCCAATGTTACTGAATACTTTTTCTATAGCAAAGCTTAATGAAAAAATATAAAGGTGCACTATACTATGTAGTGTTGTGCAGTGTATAATATAACTTCACTATCATGTTACTGAACAAGGTTTAGGGGGAAAAAACAATTCAACAGGAAATGCATATATCTCCATTGGGTTAGACCTTGAACATGGCTAAAACACCCAAATTAAGCCAGATATGTAAAAAATGTGTGGGTTTGACTCTTGGACAAATTGAAATTGACTCTAAGAATTGTGACTTTTTTAGAGTGTTGTATAGTAGTATGTACTCACTGACTCACATAGTGCAGATTGAGTTTGATTTACAATTGTGATTGAGACTCACAAAAAACTGTTCTGCAATGCACTGTGACTGGTTTAAAGCAACTCGGTTTACTATATCTCTCAATAAATTACTACTTACTAACAGAGACACTATACTTCCCCACACTGTATTATGTCATGTATTATTTCCTGAGATAGCTTCCCTTACTTTCTGCATGGGCTTTTTATACTGCCTATGAGTTATTAAAGTGGTCAATGAGTGGCCTGATTTTGAATAGGCAGTCAGAGTTGGGGGCTTATCAGAGAGGGTACTGTGCATTATCGTTATAATGCAGAAATTTGAGGATCACTTCAAATCGTGTCCTGGTTATGGCCATTCTATAGATTGGAGTGTTATACTGTGTGCAGGTAAGTATGCTAACCTGGTAGAATAGTTGATGTGTTGTGTCTGGGGCTGGTTTTCACAGTTTCTGGTCTCGGCTCTTCGGATGAGTAGGTAGTGGTTCCGGAGTAGTAGTTAGAGAATGGGCTAGTCGGTGCAGATTGGTATCGGTGGTTGCTTGTTTTTTGGCCTTTTCCTGATGTATAAAGCAGGAGCACTTGTTCTGCACATCTGTGGGGTCTGCTGGTTAGCCACACCACCCCCTCCCCCAGCTATAGTATAATTTTCACCACTTTTGTAAAAAAAAAATTGTCAGGCTTACCCACCCATACAATACTGGTATGAGTGACATAATGAATATAAAAAGGCAAACCTATTGTGCAACATATCAGAAAACTGACTAACTTTACAAATTCCTCATATAATAAGTGATAATACCAAAGGCAGTCTAAGTAAACAGGTAATATGGAAAAGGCACAACTAAAAGCTTACAGAGATGCTTAGCCAATACTATTAAAGGTTCAGATTTTAACCACTTCATCACTGGGCCATTTCCCTGGTTCTTCACTGGACATGCACTGTTGAAACCTCTAATTTTTTTTTTTGTTTAAATTATTCAAATACTTTTTGGGTCTTTTTCAGTTTTGCATAGGGCTTTATTTTGTATGTCATTTTTATTTTTGCATTTTTTTTTCTATTTTTTTATATCCTTGTAAAAATGGGTGGGTGGGGGGTCAACAGGTCTGTTTTCTACACTTTTTGTACACAGATACCCACAATGGCGCCGCCTAAATCTGTAGTACAAACCCTCGGTGGGGTATTGGTGATAGCCTAGGCGGTAAATGAAATGTTCCTTGTGGTGGGTGTCATAAGCTGCAGCTCGCCCCAGGACCACTTGACCGAAAGTCAGTGGTAAAAGTACATATACATGTAGGGTTAAAAAGGGTAGGGGACTAATTGAGTGCTGCTATACCCAGATAGAATATGCAGAAACTGCAATAATGAGTAGAAGTAGCTTTTATTCCAGTAAAAAGGCAACGCGTTAAGACACTAACAGTGTGTCTTCATCAGTCCAACCAGAAATTGGAGTTGTGTGGGATCTGGTTGGCCTGATGAAGACACACTGTTAGTGTCGAAACGCGTTTCCTTTTTACTGGAATAAAAGCTACTTCTACTCATTATTGCAGTTTCTAAATATTCCATCTGGGTATAGCAGCGCTCAATTAGTTCCCTACACTTTTAACCCTTCATGTACAGTACAGACCAAAAGTTTGGACACACCTTCTCATTCCAAGAGTTTTCTGTATTTTCATGACTATAAAAATTGTAGATTCACACTGAAGGCATCAAAACTATGAATTAACACATGTGGAATTATATACTTAACAAAAAAGTGTGAAACAACTGAAAATATGTCTTATATTCTAGGTTCTTCAAAGTAGCCACCTTTTGCTTTGATTACTGCTTTGCACACTCTTGGCATTCTCTTGATGAGCTTCAAGAGGTAGTCACCTGAAATGGTCTTCCAAAAGTCTTGAAGGAGTTCCCAGAGATGCTTAGCACTTGTTGGCCCTTTTGCCTTCACTCTGCGGTCCAGCTCACCCCAAACCATCTCGATTGGCTTCAAGTCTGGTGACTGTGGAGGCCAGGTCATCTGGCGTGGCACCCCATCACTCTCCTTCTTGGTCAAATAGCCCTTACACAGTCTGGAGGTGTGTTTGGGGTCATTGTCCTGTTGAAAAATAAATGATGGTCCAACTAAACGCAAACCGGATGGAATAGCATGCCGCTGCAAGATGCTGTGGTAACCATGCTGGTTCAGTATTCCTTCAGTTTTGAATAAATCCCCAACAGTGTCACCAGCAAAGCACCCCCACACCATCACACCTCCTCCTCCATGCTTCACGGTGGGAACCAGGCATGTAGAGTCCATTCGTTCACCTTTTCTGCGTCGCACAAAGACACGGTGGTTGGAACCAAAGATCTCAAATTTGGACTCATCAGACCAAAGCACAGATTTCCACAAGTCTAATGTCCATTCCTTGTGTTCTTTAGCCCAAACAAGTCTCTTCTGCTTGTTGCCTGTCCTTAGCAGTGGTTTCCTAGCAGCTATTTTACCATGAAGGCCTGCTGCACACAGTCTCCTCTTAACAGTTGTTGTAGAGATGTGTCTGCTGCTAGAACTCTGTGTGGCATTGACCTGGTCTCTAATCTGAGCTGCTGTAAACCTGCCATTTCTGAGGCTGGTGACTCGGATGAACTTATCCTCCTCAGCAGAGGTGACTCTTGGTCTTCCTTTCCTGAGGCGGTCCTCATGTGAGCCAGTTTCTTTGTAGCGCTTGATGGTTTTGGCCACTGCATTTGGGGACACGTTCAAACTTTTCCCAATTTTTCGGACTGACTGACCTTCATTTCTTAAAGTAATGATGGCCACTTGTTTTTCTTTACTTAGCTGCTTTTTTCTTGCCATAATACAAATTCTAACACTCCATTCAGTAGGACGATCAGCTGTGTATCCACCTGACTTCTGAACAACACAACTGATGGTCCCACCCCATTTATAAGGCAAGAAATCCCACTTATTAAACCTGACAGGGCACACCTGTGAAGTGAAAACCATTTCAGGTGACTACCTCTTCAAGCTCATCAAGAGAATGCCAAGAGTGTGCAAAGCAGTAATCAAAGCAAAAGGTGGCTACTTTGAAGAACCTAGAATATAAGACATATTTTCAGTTGTTTCACACTTTTTTGTTAAGTATATAATTCCACATGTGTTAATTCATAGTTTTGATGCCTTCAGTGTGAATCTACAATTTTTATAGTCATGAAAATACAGAAAACTCTTGGAATGAGAAGGTGTGTCCAAACTTTTGGTCTGTACTGTATATATTTCTACAGTTTTTAGTATTTTTTTAAATAGCCCAAAATTCTACAAAAATATTTTTTTAAAATAGTTTTCTCTCTCTGTTGATTTTTATGTAGGCGACAGTTTTGGGAACCTATGATGTAAATATAGTAGTGGTATTCTTTTTTTACTTTTACTTTTTTCTTAACTGTTTATATTTATATTTATTTTTTACACATTGTGCCCCCCATAAGGTCATAATAGACCTTTGGGGAAATTTCACTTTACATTTTTTTTTTTTTTCATATCTATTAACCTCAGTTTCAGGAGAAATACAGCCTTCCAATATACACTGCAAAGATGGCCAAGAAGGGGAATGTTCCCATGCAAGCTCTTGTTTCCTTATCATGCACCTCCTGTCATCTTTTTGAAAATTAAGTCACTTAAATATTACTTTGTTAGTTCTCTTGTGCTCAGAGGCGGCAGGATGAGTATTTTATTAAATGTGGCTGGAGCCAGATCTTGGAGCAAGAGAATATTTTCCCTCTCAAAAGATACTGTAAGTCTCTGTAGTCTCGCACCACTATAAGGAAAGCAGACGTGTCAAGCCACAAACAGCAACACTTGTTTAGGAGCTGGTCGTAAGGACCTGTAGATGAGTTTGATGACTACTGAGGCTATGCACCTAGTCGGTCTGAGAAGATTTGTGCGGCTACCGCCTACAATGTTTCTTGGGTCAACCTTTCAGGTGGACGTTTCAGTTGAACTTTTTTTTTTTGTTGGGTTGGGTTCTCCCGATCCTCAATCATAGTGCTGTAATTAATGCATCTGCGTGGTATAGCCAGTTTACATGGCCGAGCAAAATGATACAATGGCAGTCTGTTTCTTCTCTAGAATGTCAATACTCTGAATCACGTGTCTGCAATGTCTGCAAGTTCCCTCATGATGGGGTAGAGCTTGTACCAGTACTTTTTTCAAAAAGTATCTGGATAGCAGTGCTGGCATAGGATCAGAGACACCCTCATACTTTAGGGCATGTTCTCCATTTCAGAATCCTCAGGCTCTTTGGAGTCTTGCTGTTGCTCTAGCTCAGGGGTGTCAAACTCATTTTCACCGGGGGCCACTTCAGCCTCACGGGGTACCTTGAAGGGCCAAGATTATTTTACACGTGTATAAAAGTAACTTCTCCTTAACAGTTAAGCGAGCTATTAGACAGCGTATAATATAAACAGGCGCCATAGCCCCTATTTATAGCGCTCCATTTACACACACTATAATGTCCCTGCACACGGTATTATGCACGGTATTATGCTCCCTAGTGGCCCCTGCACACAGTATTATGCTCCATATTGGCCCCTGCACACAGTATGATGCTCCATATTGGCCCCTGCACACGGTATTATACTCCACAGTGGCCACTGCACACGGTATTATGCTCCATAATGGCCCCTGCACTGGTATTATGCTCCATAGTGGCCTCTGCACTTCTATTATGCTCCATAGTAGCCACTGTACTGGTATTATGCTCCACAGTGGTCCCTGCACAGGGTATTATTGCCCATAGTGGCCAAACCTTGAACTATTATTATACTTTGGGGTCTTTTCAGACCCCAGAGTATAATGAACGGAGACCTAGGGGAGGTGACAAACATAAAAACCAGTGTTACTTACCTATCCTGGACACCGGTGCACGCCTTGCAGCTTTCGGCCCTGTTTAATTGCGCACACACGTCACGTGATCAGGCCAGCGACGCGACCTGATGACGTCACCAGAGGCCTCAAGCCTGCTCGGAGTAACACCGATCGCAGGAGAGGTAAGTAGCGTATGTTTTTATGTTCCCTCACCAACCCTGGGCCCCTGATTATTATACTCCGGGGTCTGAAAAGACCCCGGAGTATAATAATAGTAGTATTTGAGGCCAGCGGCCTCACTTACCGATGCCCGCGGCCACTCACAGCGGCATCCACTTGCCTTTCTGCGTCCCATAGCAGAAGGGGAAGCGGAGGCGGCCACGAGCAGACGCAGGGTAGGTAAATAAATAGGCCGTGACCTGCTGGGGATACTCCAGCAGGTCACGGCCTATTTATATATAAAAAAAAAGTTATACTCACCTGTGATGCCTTGATACAGCCGCCGCCTCCTCTTCTTGTCCGCGACGTCTGTGTCTCAGCGTAGGCGGCGTGATGACGTCATTGTATCGCCGCCTGCGCTGAGATGCGACGTCTCGTAAACCAGCCCAGGACAGGCCCCGCTCAGCTCTGTTTTTTTTTTTTTTTTAAAGCAGCCTGTCCTGGGCTGGTTTACATTGAATAGAAAAATGCCGCCCCCCAGACAGTGAGGGACAGTGCCGCCTGAGGCAATAAAGATGGAGGCCGCCCAGGGGCGCACCACTAATGAGGCGAAGTGAGGCAGCCGCCATCTTTATTGCTCTTGTATTGCGTGAGGCCGGGCCGGATAACAGAAGGCAGTGGGCCAGATTCGGCCTGCGGGCCTTGTGTTTGACACCTGTGCTCTAGCTCATCTTGCACTCCCTTGCTGGTGAAGTGCCCATCTTCTTCTTCAGAATTTTCTGAAATGGTTGTATGTGGCAGTGTTGAAATCCATCTAGCAGGCGTACACACTTGATCGTTTGTCCCCCTCTGTCAGGTTATGTCCACTATTTTTAAACTTTTAAAAAAATTTTTTTTATGAAACTATGGTACTTAAACCTGCAATAAGCTGGTCTCTTATACCATTGTCTGCAATACTGTTGTACTGCAGTCTATGTTATAACTTCTGTATTTCTATTGAGGCCTGCTGTGTAAAACAACGGGGACCCTGTGGCTACGGTTCCTGCTTAGCTCTTCAAGTGGCTAACCACTATTGAGCAGCTCCATAATACAGCTGGAGCCTAGAGCGCAACAGCAATGAAGCAGGCACAGCTTCTGTGTCAGACTATTGTATGGTCAGCAATAACTAATTATCAACAGAGAAGATGGACCTGTTCATATTGTATAACTGCAGGGCTTGCTTCTATATAAAAAGAGGCTGTTTTTGTGAAACAGCCCTTTTAGTGCTCTTGGTCTGGAAATCTGTAATAATCCATGATACTATATTAACCTGTGTTTATTCCAAGTTCAAAAACAGATTGATAATCCAAATACATTATCTAGACAGTAAACTTGTCAATCATTCTTCTGATGGAAACAAAACAACATGTTCACTGAATCTGTTGTGCTGAGATATCATTACCAACCATGTGCAAAAAGAACAATAAGAAATTGCTAATGAACATTTAGGCATATTTCAAAAAAGATCATTTGTAATGTTTTCATTAATTTCAGCAGGCAGCATGCTGTTAAAGTTTTATATATTTTGCAACTAAATTATTCACATGAATGTTTCATTACAAAGGGGGCATGGAGTAACACATTAAATTCTACAAATAATATTATTATTCATGCTACTCATTTTTTTCCAACCTGAACAATATAAAAAATTGGAAAACTAAAAATGTTATTGTATGACAGGAGTGTTTCAACGCAAACACAAATTTTCCCATGATTCTTTTAAAAATTTGCTCAATTAAAATGTTTTCATACTAGACTTTCCCTCTGAAGACACCCTGGCTACCAAACAAATATCACTATTTAATTTACAGTATGAGTCACAACTGAAATGTTAATAATAGTTGGGAAGCAAAACAGGTATTCTTATTCAAGAACTTTTGAGGTCATAGGGGTGAAAATTCTTTTCCATTATAAATGAGAACAGTCTCAGTATATTAAGTCAAATGGAAGAAACAATGTTGCAGGTTGGAATGGGACTTGTTCTAATGAGCTATAAAGGTTTGATTCTTTGCTACAGGTAATCAGTTTTGACACTCTCATACACTCTCCACACCAGCCTTCTGGCATAGATAAGTGATATTGTGGCGCAACTTTAAAGTACATGACTTCCTTGCGCCAAAGATGTGCCAAAGTTGGGCCTGATTTGTTAGGAGGCTGAAGTCTTTTGACAATTCAGGTATAGTCAGGGCTAGTTAGGCCTTTATTAAGACTGGCATAGTAAAAAAAAAAAAACGATACAGCAGCCATAAACAGTTTCACAGAGAATTCTGAGACCACTTAACACACACTCAATTGTCCTAACACAAAATATAGAACTTAACATCTTCAGAAATATGTATACAAAAAGGAAAGCTCTAACTGCGTATTCTAGTGTTGTGTTTGAAGCAGAAATAGTATATGATAGTTGTATTGGTATACTCCACCAGCACAGTTATTAATATTTGATTTTTTTTTTTCTAGGGACACAGTGCATTGATTTTTTCCAGGGAGTGGCTTGTGGGTGGGATTTTCCACAGTATACATTTTTTTCTGAATATTTCCTGTAGATTGTCTTTACTGTTGCTAACACAAGCAGCACAAAATACTGATAGACTTCTTCGTTTTAACTGTTTTACTATGAAATATAACAGCGGATCAGAGTTAATATAGTTTTAGAATGTGGAGAAGTCTGCTTGGTATTCTTCCAGCCCAGCTAAACTTGATGCGTACATAGGAAGAAACCAGTTAGTCAATCCCTATACACAAATGCAGATTCCCTTTAATACTGATCAATAGGTGAAGTACCTAGTGTCTAGTGCTTACTTACCACCTCCAGCACTGTCTGTATCTAATGACTGGTCCACAAAAAGACTGATAGGACCTGAGTGCAGGCATCCTGCAATATGTACTGACAGTTTTGAGCAGAGATATCAGGAATCTGAGAAAAGTTGTGATAAGTATAATCAATCACTGCTAACCTTGGGGTTTTCAGGACAACTTTGTGCATGTGTGTTTGCAGTTCACGAGTTGATGGCTTTCTTTCCCCCTTCTGCCCTTCTCCCCTTCCCTAAAGACAAGTCATTATATTGTGAAAAGTTCTACTCCACTAGAAAATTGCTTCTGCCACTCCCTAAGGCCCGTTGCAGATGACCATGTTGTGGGTCAGTGTGCTCTCCGTGTATTTCACAGAGAGCACACTGACCCATTCTTTTCTATGGGCCGGTACACACGACCATGATTTACATGGTTCCGTGTGCGGGCCGACAGTCCTGGCCACATCAGATAGGACATGTCATATTCCTGTCCTATTTTGCGGCCAGTGCTTCTGTGGCTCCTATTCATAAAATTGCAGTTGTCACAAGTTATGATGATCGGAAATAAATGGAAAAGAAAAGGAAAGAAAAGAGAGCATCTATAGTTAGATAGGACATCACTGGATTTAAAGAGGACTTGTAGGTTATCATAACATGTCATAAAAGTCAATCTAAAAATATATAATGATAAAAACAACAGATAGACCACCAATCAACTATGAGCACAGGGTATGTATAGTACAAATTATCAAAATTAATATCTTTGCTACTTTAGTGTAAGTGGTACTCTAATACCTTGACAGAGTATAGGAGAATATTAAACTGCAATAACCTGCTTGCTCCTCATCCTTTTACCACTTTTTGAATACACCAAGAATACTGTTGAATGGTTAGTACTGCTGGATTTATCCTTCTAATGTAAACTGTACTTTATTTCTGAATTTTGCATGGTGAGTACCACCAGACAGTATGCAGCAAGTAATGGCCTACAAGTATCCCCTGAAAAGAATACCCACACATATAAATTAGAGAAAATATACAATTATTTATTAATATGTAATGTAAGATCCAAACTGATCCAATTAAAAACAAATAAAATGATATGAAGGATGGAAAGTTGTGGTTTACACCACTTATGCACCACTAGTAATCTGTCATATATAATTAATAACGATACATGTATGTAAGAATGAAACTAATAGTCCCTCTCCAGCGACCAGTAGGCATTTTCATGAGGAAGTTAAATTTATGTGCCATAGTGTTGATAAATGTATTAAACGTCAGTTAAACTTTGATAGACATGCAATATTTTCTATTAAAAGTCTACAAACTGTAATAAAGGGGTTGTCTGGGTGTATGCTATTGTTGAACTATCCTTAGTGTAGGTCATTAATAGTTGATTGGCACCAAGTTGTTTGTCATTGACTGAAGTGTACCTCATCTAGAGAAACTTCATACACCGCGAAGCAACAGGGGACATTAATGCAAGCTCAGTCCCATTCAACTTAATGGGACTGAACCTACAGTACCTTTCCTGGGCATTACACATTGTACAAAGGTTAATAAAAGTATATTTACAGTACATACATGATGAATACAGAGATCATTGGGTAAATATAGAACCATTAAGACAAGAAATATGGGGCTCAGTCTGTGCATCTGCTGGTAACACTGGGGCAGGTAATGTGGGCATGATAAGCTGACTGTGAGAAAAGGGAGAACTA
This sequence comes from Leptodactylus fallax, assembly GCA_947044405.1. Taxonomy (NCBI): domain Eukaryota; kingdom Metazoa; phylum Chordata; class Amphibia; order Anura; family Leptodactylidae; genus Leptodactylus; species Leptodactylus fallax. Next base: position 9,254,059 of record CAMRHE010000003.1, read on the forward strand.
TGGACCGAATGTGAGAAATGGTAGCTATTGGTAGAAATTATGTAAGAGTCAGTGGAGGAACAGGGAGGCATTTTTTTTTTCAAATACATTTTTATTGGTTTTTCATATAGAAACAGCAATGAAGGCAAAAGTAACTGTGCAAAGCTAAACAGACAATATCAGCAAAACATGCAAAATCATGTCATGGGAACATTAAAGCACATAGATAGCAATTTAGAAAGAATGGGGTGAAAGAACTGATGGAGGTAATGTCAAGGGTCTGGTAGGGTAGAGCAAGTAAGAAGGGGGGGTCCGTCTACAGGTGAGTCCAAGAACAATCTTTGGTGAAAGCAAACCAGGGTGACAATATATTGTTGAATTTAGGGTAGGTACGGAGTTCCAGGTGTGAGAGTTCTTCAAATTGTGCTACTTGAGAAACTTTTCTGAGGAACTGCACTATGGATGGGGTGGGATTATGGGGGAGGATTATGGTTATGGTAGCGGAGAGTAGTTGGAACCATAATTTGCTGTGAGAGCTGGGGGGGAACTTGGGCCATAGGTATAGAAGGATGCCCTTAGGCGACAAGGGCATGGAGAAGCCACATATCTGAGTCAGAATTTGTTGGACTTGCGTCCAAAAGGGGCAGATATTGTCGCATTCCCACCAAATATGTAAATAGGAGCCATTGCCGTTGTGACAACGGCAGCACTTGGGAGAAAGATCAGGTGAATATTTTTGCAATTGTACTGGAGTCTTATACCACCTGGCCAGTAGCTTATAGTTTGATTCTTGGAGTCGGACACAATGAGAAGGTTCCATGGCTCGATTGTAACTGGAGGACAGGTCCTCCGGTGTGAGAGTAGTTTGCTTTTCAGTTTCCCATGCTCGCACGTAAGAGGGTTGTGTCCGCTCCAAGTCATAGATGAGGTTAGAGTACGAAACGGAGAGGAGTTTCTTCAGGAGTGCTTTCAACTTAAGGTCAAGATATTTGATGGAATCAGTGCACAACGGGAAAGGGGGTATTTTAGACAATTCTGATTTGAGGGGCGTTGGATAGAAGACACATAAGGCTTTGGACTTGGAGGTGTTAATTTTAAAGTAAGCCAAACTCAGAGTTACCACTATCCGGGGTAGGGCCGCAGTGAGGCATTTTGACTGAAGAGGCAAGGCAGAAGAGGGTCATGGCTATGAAGAATCTAAGATCACATACAGTAGTAGTTCTCAGTAGTATCTGCAGCCAGCAGAGAGAAACATCCTGTTTGCCCAGCAACCCATGCTAACTTATTGAAGAAGGTGGAAAAACACTGTGAGCAGACAACTATTACTGTGGGGATGGTCTTTCAGACAATATAATGCATGAAAAATAAAAGTCACTAGACTATCCCTTTAATCTGTTAACAACACTATGTGTTAACCCGCAGTGTGTTAACCCAACTCTTTCAATGGCTTTTCAATTTATTTTTATCTTCAGCAATAAGATAATATGCTGCAACAAAATGTCATGCTGCAGAAACTCAAGTTAAACTTTGATACATCTGTATATAGTGCTTTTCTACTAAACCTAAATAAGGAATTTTAAATGTTACACCTTATAAAGTAAAGTAAAAAAAAATAATAATAACATTGACATTTGTATGTTTATGTATTAAAAAGATTTTGTTTATGTGACAAACCAAGTGGAGTTTTGGCAGCTGAGTAAAATATCTGAATATATCACTTTTTAACATTTCAAGTTGAAGTAATCATGATTATCTATTGCTTTGTAGCTAATGGACGCCAACTGTGATCCTCTACATGAGTTTAATTGTGACATAGATTTAGAGATGGTTTGGCCTCAGGTTATTAGAATATCAATGATTTCTACTGTTTTACCACAATTACATACTCCAAACTGAAAAAGGAATTCAGTTAGTCATATCCTTTTTAATTAAAACAAAAATAAAATATGTACTTCTGCTGTGGAAAAGTGAGATATCCATAGGAATACCAGAATTCAAAACAGCATTATTGCCAATTCCAACAAGTTCAGAAGTCACATGTGGAAAAGGTCCTAATTTACAGTTGATATACAGTGGGGAAAAAAAGTATTTAGTCAGCCACCAATTGTGTAAGTTCTCCCACTTAAAAGATGAGGCCGGCCTGTAATTGTCATCATAGGTAGACCTCAACTATGAGAGACAAAATGAGAAAACAAATCCAGAAAACCACATGTTCTGATTTTTTAAGAATTTATTTGCATATTATGGTGGAAAATAAGTATTTGGTCAATAACAAAAGCTCATCTCAATACTTTGTTATATATCCTTTGTTGGCAATGACAGAGGTCAAACGTTTTCTATAAGTCTTCATAAGGTTGGCACACACTGTTGCTGATATGTTGGCCCATTCCTCCATGCAGATCTCCTCTAGAGCAGTGATGTTTTGGGGCTGTCACTGAGCAACACGGACTTTCAACTCCCTCCAAAGGTTTTCTATGGGGTTGAGATCTGGAGACTGGCTAGGCCTCTCCAGGACCTTGAAATGCTTCTTACAAAGCCACTCCTTCGTTGCCCTGGTGGTGTGCTTGGGATTATTGTCATGCTGAAAGACCCAGTCATGTTTCATCCGTAATGCCCTTGCTGATGGAAGGAGGTTTGCACTCAAAAATTCACGATACATGGCCACATTCTTTCTTTCATATACAGTACAGACCAAAAGTTTGGACACACCTTCTCATTCCAAGAGTTTTCTTTATTTTCATGACTATAAAAATTGTAAATTCACACTGAAGGCATCAAAACTATGAATTAACACATGTGGAATTATATACTTAACAAAAAAGTGTGAAACAACTGAAAATATGTCTTATATTCTAGGTTCTTCAAAGTAGCCACCTTTTGCTTTGATTACTGCTTTGCACACTCTTGGCATTCTCTTGATGAGCTTCAAGAGGTAGTCACCTGAAATGGTTTTCACTTCACAGGTGTGCCCTGTCAGGTTTAATAAGTGGGATTTCTTGCCTTATAAATGGGGTTGGGACCATCAGTTGTGTTGTTCAGAAGTCAGGTGGATACACAGCTGATAGTCCTACTGAATGGAGTGTTAGAATTTGTATTATGGCAAGAAAAAAAGCAGCTAAGTAAAGAAAAACGAGTGGCCATCATTACTTTAAGAAATGAAGGTCAGTCAACCGAACAATTGGGAAAACTTTGAAAGTGTCCCCAAGTGCAGTGGCCAAAACCATCAAGCGCTACAAAGAAACATGAGGATCGTCCCAGGAAAGGAAGACCAAGAGTCACCTCTGCTGCGGAGGATACGTTCATCCGAGTTACCAGCCTCATAAATCGCAGGTTAACAGTAGCTCAGATTAGAGACCAGGTCAATGCCACACAGAGTTCTAGCAGCAGACACATCTCTACAACAACTGTTAAGAGGAGACTGTGTGCAGCAGGCCTTCATGGTAAAATAGCTGCTAGGAAACCACTGCTAAGGACAGGCAACAAGCAGAAGAGACTTGTTTGGACTAAAGAACACAAGGAATGGACATTAGACCTGTGGAAATCTGTGCTTTGGTCTGATGAGTTCAAATTTGAGATCTTTGGTTCCAACCACCGTGTCTTTGTGCTACGCCAGATGACCTGGCCTCCACAGTCACCAGACCTGAACCCAATTGAGATGGTTTGGGGTGAGCTGGACCGCAGAATGAAGGCAAAAGGGCCAACAAGTGCTAAGCATCTCTGGGAACTCCTTCAAGACTGTTGGAAGACCATTTCAGGTGACTACCTCTTGAAGCTCATCAAGAGAATGCCAAGAGTGTGCAAAGCAGTAATCAAAGCAAAAGGTGGCTACTTTGAAGAACCTAGAATATAAGACATATTTTCAGTTGTTTCACACTTTTTTGTTAAGTATATAATTCCACATGTGTTAATTCATAGTTTTGATGCCTTCAGTGTGAATCTACAATTTTTATAGTCATGAAAATACAGAAAACTCTTGGAATGAGAAGGTGTGTCCAAACATTTGGTCTGTACTGTACACAGGTCAGTCGTCCTGGTCCCTTTGCAGAGAAACAGCCCCAAAGCATAATGTTGCCACCCCCATGCTTCACATTAGGTATGGTGTTCTTTGGATTCGACTCAGCATTCACTCTCCTCCAAACACGACGAGTTGTGTTTCTACCAAACAGTTCTACTTTGGTTTCATCTGACCATATGACATTCTCCCAATACTCTTCTGGAACATCCAAATGCTGTCCAGCAAACTTCAGACGGGCCCGGATATGTACTGGCTTAAGCAGGGGGACACGTCTGGCACTGCAGGATCTGAGTCCCTGGCGGCGTAGTGTGTTACTGACGGTAGCCTTTGTTACATTAGTCCTAGCTTTCTGCAGGTCATTCACTAGGTCCCCCCGTGTGGTTGTGGGATTTTTCCTCACCATTCTTGTGATCATTTTGACCCCACGGGGTGAGATCTTGTGTGGAGACCCTGAACGAGGGAGATTATCAGTGGTCTTGAATGTCTTCCATTTCTAATTATTGCTCCCACAGTTGATTTCTTCACACCAAGCTGCTTGCCTATTACAGATTCAGTCTTCCCAGCCTGGTGCAGGTCTACAATTTTGTTTCTGGTGTTCTTCCACAGCTCTTTGGTCTTCACCAAAGTGGAGTATGGAGTGTGACTGTTTGAGGTTGTGGACAGGTGTCTTTTATACAGATAACAACTTCAAACAGGTGCCATTACTACAGGTAATGAGTGGAGGGCAGAGGAGCCTCTTAAAGAAGAAGTTACAGGTCTGTGAAAGCCAGAAATCTTGCTTGTTTATAGGTGACCAAATACTTATTTTCCACCATAATTTGCAAATAAATACTTAAAAAATCAGACAATGTGATTTTCTGGATTTGTTTTCTCATTTTGTCTCTCATAGTTGAGGTCTACCTATGATGACAATTACAGGCCTCTCTCATCTTTTTAAGTGGGAGAACTTGCACAATTGGTGGCTGACTAAATACTTTTTTCCCCACTATAGTATATGGATTCATGTACACTGCTATAAAAATGATTCCTATATGTAGTTTGTTTAAAAAGAAACTACAGTATGTTCCATCAGATGCCTTATGCCTGATGTTTTCCCCATAGAACTCAAAAGAAATCAGATAATATGAGTCTGCACATATTGACCCAAAGGAACATCCTAACAGTTTCCATGTGAGTGTTATTCTTGTATTGAAAGTATATACATTATACTGTTTCACTGTTTGAAAACTTTTATTATTTTGGTAGGGCCATAATGCAAGCAGATGTAAATTGCACATAACTGATTCAAAACACAGGAAACCATGGGCTTGAAACAAAATGCATACTGTACCAACATGACTTGCTATCAAAAGCTGAGTTGGTGACATATTTCATGCATTAGTATATTAACAAAGAAGAGGTGATGTCACCAGGTGAGGACACAACGCCTCCCATTATGCAAAACTAACCACTATATTGGAAGTTGTATTAGGTCTCCTTAGGCAGACTGTCTTTGCAGGTCATCCTGTGGTGTGTAGTCTTACAGACAATATATACTGTACTAGGAATTCCTGGAAACGAGTTTACAAATAAGTTGCCCTTGATGAGAAAAGGAAAACTTGCTACTGAACAGAAACTAGAAACGAAACTAGAACATCTTCTCCAAAAAGAGAGACACATCCACAGACAGCTGTTTCAGGGTTATTGCCCATGATCAGCCTTTCACCCAGCCAAACAAATAACCCGCTTCATATGGATGAGGGGCAATAAGCCTAAAACAGCTGCCTGCATGGATCCAGCCAAGAAACCACAAAAAAGGCAAATAAATAATATTGCAGTGAGATCAGACATAGACATGTAAACTTGAAAATAAATCCCACACACATTATAAAAACAATTAAATGTATTAAATCCATAATAAAATACAGAAAAATACAATGTATGCAACAATGTATACACTGATGTATGGGGGGGGGGGGGTTAGACCAAGAAGTCAAAAAGGTCAAAAATACCAGAATTGCCTACAAAAAAGTAGTGTGGCAATCTGGTCTCTAAACACTGGAGTACAAAATGTATAGATGTATAATGGCACTCAGATAAGTCAAAACTGTGTAATAGATAATATCTAAGTAGTGGCAAGAAATCTCCAAGTAATATTATAATAGCACTATCCAAAAAGCAAGTGTATAAAGCTAGAATAAGGAGACATATCACAAAAAAAAAAATTGCTCTTATATGAGTGATATAATATATAATATAAGAACCTACCGAGAGCGCCACACACTGCCTGACACGCATTTTGCCCGCTAAAGGCTTCGTCTGGATACAGCCAAGGTCCAAGCTATTGTAAATTGGACACAGCCTACATCTCTTAAAGCCTTGCTAAGATTTTTGGGTCTTGCTAATTACTATAGGAAATGTATTTGTAATTATTCTTCTATTATTATTCTATAGTAAAACCTATAAATGAACTCACTAAAAAGGGAGCTGACTTAGTTCATTTGAATTCAGATGCGATCTTGTCCTTTGAGTCTCTTAAGTGTAGTTTTATGGAAGCTTCAGTCCTGGTTCAACCTGACCTTTCATGTCCCTTTGTTGAGTTGAATTTTTTGAAGTTGATGCCTTAGAAGTTGGTGTTGGGGCAGCGTTATCCCAAGGCTCTGCCACCATGACTAACTTACATCCTTGTGCCTACTTCTCTAGCAAATTCTCGCCTACTGAGAAGAATTACAATATAGGCAATCGTGAACTATTACCTATTAAATGGGCCTTTGAAGAATCATCCAAGACAATTAATCCCAGACTGGCTAGGTAGGCATTATTTTTACCAGGTTTTATTTTGTGGTAATATACAGATGTGAGTCTAATAATGTTAAGGCTGATGCGTTGTTGAAGTCTTTCTTTCTCTCAAACCCCTGATCCTGAACCTGTCCTCTCAGAAGGCATTGTTATTTCTGCTGTTTCTTCTAAACTTGCTTCTGAGATCAGAAAGAATCAGCAATTAGCCCCTCGAATCCTCAAGTCCACCCTCTGGGCAAACTTCTTCCATTGCCATTCCCTCAAAAACCATGGACCCATCTCTCGATGGATTTCATTACTGATCTGCCATCTTCTGAGGTTAAGTCTGCAATTTGGGTAGTATTTAGCCAAAAAAAAAAAAAATTCAGATGTTATCTAATATGTTAAAATGTAAAAAAGTTTATTAGGACAAATTAGTAAAAACAAGACAAGTGTAAAGAGTAGAGTTTCAAGTAATAAGCGTATCCCAGGAGCAGAATTACATATTAAAAGTCACCATTTTCCACATACCAAAAAAAAAAACCCATCTGGCTACTACTAAAAATGTATAGTAAGAAGGCTACAAACTCAAAGTTTAACCATACACTACTGTACTGCCACTTGTTTTTTAAACATTTTAACATTTAAAGCACTCCAAAAATTACCCTTTTATTAGGGAAAAGGTGCTTGTCGACGATTTTTTTTTTTCTTTTACACACATGGCAGTTATATTTAAGAAAACAATGGTTTTGTAAAAAAATAAAATCCCATTTTGATGACTTGTAAGTGCTACAGGGTTGTTATTATTTGGGAGACAAATTTGTGGGTGTGAGCCACTTGAAAAGTGATGAACAATTGGCTTTTTTGATGTGAAATCAAAATAGTTATTTTTTTTTTTTTTTATCTTTTTATACCAACACTGTGGCACCAACAGTGTAGTATAGTGGAATGTGATGGACCAGTCAGCAGGAAATGTCTTGCTGAGTGGTGGAAATGGTAATAACTGTTTAGGAGTAGCAGGCTGCATCAGCATCAGTAAATGCAAAATAATGATAAAGGGAGACAATGGAATTACTATTAGAAGGCCTCAACTTGGAGTTGTTTGAAAATCCTCACTGATCCATGCCTTATTCATTTTGGCAAAATTTATTTTTCCACGCTACCTATGGACAGTTTCGTCCTTTTAGGTGTTACAACGCCACCAGCAGCACTGAAAACCCTCTTACGCTTGAGGCCGGACAAGATATAACTCTCATGGCAAACTGGGCCAGCTCCTTCCACTGCTCTAACTTATTGTCCCAGAATCACAAGGGGTTAGAGTTATCTGTTGGAGTATAGGTGCACTCTAGGTAGGACTGTACCTGCTGCTGTAGCCAGTGGTTGCCTGTTGTAGCTCTATTTGGTACTGTGAGCTGAAAAAATTCAGGGTCATCATCTTCCTGGGCCTGGCTGCTGCTGCTTTTACTCCTCCTGACACTTGTGACACTGGCAGAGGAGGTGGAGTGCTGGCTGCGTGAAGTGGTTGAGAGGGCAGTTTCAGTGGTCTTCCTAATCGCTGCAGCAAGTTGGGTATACAGTCTATCCTGATAATATTTTTTCACTTTTGGAAGCAAGGAAGTTGCTAATAATACACTTGTCACTGTGTAAGCAGTGGAGCAAGCAGGCTGCCATGCTTGCCAGCATATGCACATACCCAGGAGCCTGCCATGGTTGGTGTTCTTGGCAAGCATAGTCATTATCATCATTATCATCTTGAAATGAATAAGGGTCAGCCTCCTCCCCTGGCTATGTCTGTGAGATACTAAGGGCCCCCTCTGCACTGCATGCAGCTGGAAATGTTCGGGGCCCTGGACCACCATGATAGCGGGGTTCCCTGACCGCTGTACATGTTTTCAATGGAAAGGGGCCTGGTTATCATCGGGCCCCTTTCTAATAGATGCCAGTCCAGAGGAGATGACTAAAAATAAAAAAAAAAATACTTATACTCACCTCTCCTAGGCTCATTATCCTCTCCAAGGCTCTTGAAGCCTGTGACTGAGGTCACACGGGGAGCCTCTGCGTAATGACATCATCAAGCCCTACGTGACTGCTGAGGCCCCAATAGTGATGTCTGGGGCGCGTGACCTTAGTCACCAAGCAGAAGAGGACCAAGGAAGATGCTAAAGACATCTGGACAGAGTGAGGATGCCCAGGAGAGGTGAGACAAGGTGAGTATCAGTATTTATTATTTTTAATCACTTCTCCTGGGCCTCTACTTATTATACTCTGGGGTCTGAGGTTGATCCTAGAGTATAAGAATAGCACCGGCTCTAGGGGGGCTCTTGGGAGCATATAATACTGTTTGGGTCCACTGTGGAGCATATAATACTGTGTGGGGGCAACTGTGGAGCATATAATCCTGTGTGGGATAAGACAGGTTCAGCAGAACACGAACAAGAAATATATCATCTTTCTAACTTTTGGCATATTTTAAAGAACTACTTACAGATGAAACAGAGTTTAACATGAACCTTAATGGGTTAAATAAACAGTGACAGCAACCTTGGCCTTGGCTGTTTCTATTGCTTTTCAATGGCTCTTTTGTGAATTATTATGCTGCCAAGTTACAAGATTTGAGGTAAACTTTGCTATATTTATTGCTATTTGTTAGCGGGAAAATCATATCACTAAATCAAGCAAGACCCCATGCTCCTAAAGCCATTCAGATGCTAGAGCAGACCCTTAATCTCATTCAGACCCCAGTTCAGATGCACAAACTCATTTAGACCTCAAACCAGACCCCTAAATTAATTCAGAGGAAACTCTTATGAGACTCCCCAGATTAAAATTAAATCCCTAAAAAAATTCAGGTCCTATAATAATAATAAATACTGTACATAACATCCCTTGGTCTTCTTTACTTCCAGGTGTTGCAGCACAAAAGGTGCAGCACAATTGCTGAGGATGGCTTGAAGAAGTGGATGCCAAAGATGTCTCAGAGGCAATATTGGAAGTTATTGTGATATGTCATTGCCGTCTATAAGAAAAAAAAAATAACCATTTTTTCAAAACAACTTGATTCTGTTGAAAGATGCTTTCTAGATTGTTACATTATTGTATTGAATAATTTCATGAGAAATTGGAATCCATAATTAAATTTAATCTAAGGTAAGGTGGACACATCTATGTGACCAATGTTTGAGTGGGTATTTGTGGTACTGTGTGTGTCCTTTAAATGAGGCAAAAATTTTAAAAAATAGTAATTGTTAACCAAGTAGCCTATATACTGTTCTTGAGTAAGGATCCTCTTCTGCCAGGCCCACCTCTGCTTTTAACGTTCATAGTCAGTCAGAGTGATTTTAATGTTGGAGTGTTTATATTTTAACCCTTTCACTGCCAGGGGTCTCCGGAAATTATGCACCTTCGGTAGCCAGAGCAATTTTCACAGTTTTGAGATAGACAAATAAAACCTAAATTGCAACATTAAAAAATCATCCAACCCCCCTATACCTATATATTTTCTTAAAGTAGACACCTGCAACATTGTCAGAATGCCACTTGGTACTGTATGCAAACAGGCACCTTCATGCAATTTTGATTTAAAGTGAATGTTTTATAAAAAAAATTGCAAATAAATGTATACTAGATGCTAAAAGTGGAAATCAAACAAAAAGTTATATGCACCAAACCTCCTAAAAATAAGAGTTCAACATGGGCAGAGTTCATTCATATCACTAAGGACTACACCTGCATGTACATATCTTCACAAAATCAATAGAACTGGAATGAGCGAAAATCTGCTTTGAAGCTGGAAATGTTAAAAATGTTAAAAAAGTATAAAATGTAGGGATTACACACTGTGGAAAGTGCACCACTAAACCCTATATATTTCTTGAAAGTAGACAACCTGAAGATTATGTGTGTCTCAGTGGGTTATCAATAGCCACATCCACCTTCATGTAACTATGCGACAAACACAAATAATTTTTTGAAAAAATTCACTAAAACACATATTTGCATCTAAAACTCATATTCAGTCTGACATTCACACACAAAATACATTTTAAATAAAAGATCAAGGTGTACACAATTTATATATACCGCAAACATCAGCTACAACAAGAGCCCGTACTCTCAAAAACACTGATACAGAAGACAAGCAAGATTTTGCTGTTATTCACTAATATGTTAAAAATCTATACTGCACCTAGCAAACTGTGACTGTGATACCAAAATCTAACTTTTTTGAGATTGCACAGCATACTGTATATAAAAACACAACTTAATATTTCATATATGCAACCACCTTCATGCAACGTTGTAGCAGAGATTACAAGCAAAAATAGCACAAAAATTCAAATTTGCCACTAAAGTGCCAGCTCAAGCAATACCTTTCTGCAAATAAAATGTACTTTGCAAAAAAATTCAATTCAAATATACCACACACATATATATATTTACAGGTGTTAAAGAAACGCCAAATTCGCAGAAATGCGCCAACCAATTTTGTGCATGTAAATTAAATAGGAGTTTACATAAAAATAAAATTTTCTATTCCCCTATAAAAATTGTAGCAATTTAGACGTTCATCTCTAGTGATGATCGTTATTGCTATTATTGTAGCGTGTAACGGATATCGCTAGAGAGGCGTATTTTACTCTAGAAAGATCAGGTATGGACAGGAAAGGGATTGGGTGAAATGTAAACTTTATTGATGACTTTGTGCATGTGTTGTGTAAGTGTTTGGTGCAACTCTTTTGGCGACCTGAACAACGGTAAACTTCTGGGTCACAGCGCCAATAAACTTCCTGGTTATATTCAGAGGGGTATTATATAAGAATACCCCTGTGAATAGGCTCAGAGGGGTATTACATTATCCCTCTATGTGACAATCAGAGAGCAAAAGTACTGTATGCTCTCTGATTCATAGGAGAGGGGATAACATGGACAGTAGTCCAGCCTACCCCCCCCCTCCACTGGGGTCACATACAGGTTTTGCACAGATGATGATGATGATTTAGCATCTCTGTGCAGTCTGCAGGGCTGCTCCTTCCGCCTCCTTCCTACTACCGTAGCTCTTAAGAAGCTACCTGAGGCAGGAGGGGGGGGGGGACAATTTTGCGCCCTACATCTCAGGATTGGTTAGGTCTATGAAGATGATTTTTGATTCATTTTAAAGATGAGAATCTCCTCTTTAAAATGATACCAAGCGCTAAAATGATAGCCTTTACAGATTTGGAGTGAATTGCTGTTAAAAACACTGTCGGTAATTGAGATCTTCAACGGGATCTTCAATGCTGAATACCATTTTAATCAGTGAATCACTTGGGATCTATAAGGGCTATTTTTCATCGTTAAAATTAATCCAAAATCATCTTCATAGACCTAACCAATCCTGAGATATCGACATTAGTAGTAAGGACGTATTAGAAACGTCCAGGGCTAGAAAAGTGCCAACCTGGGAGGATGTATAGATACGTAGCTGGCAGGGAAAGGGGTAATACATTTCCTGATGTATATAAATTATGCCAAATATAGCAGGCTGTGAGAATGTTAAAGCCTGAAAATTACTAGACTTACTCTTGCCACACAGGCCCATGTAAAACAATGATGTCATTGTCTATGTAAATCAACAGACAGAATGTCAAAAGTCTGTATTATAATTTAAGGTATGTAACAAAAGTTACCAACACTAGGTAATTGATTTGGTGAACTGGTTTTCCAAAAATTTCCAATGGGACTCAAGTTTTACTAACTATACTCCTAACAGACACTATTTGCATGGGTGTATATATGCCAATCACCTCTGAGACCCCCATTTCTGTCAATTCTACCCAGTTGTGAAGTGGTGTTAGGTAACCATGCTTTATAACAAAATTTATATCAGTTAGAATTTACCTTTTAAACATAGTATAACATAATAAAAAAAAATATATACTATAGAAAAAGCATGAAAAATAAAGTTTATATTGAAAGATATTTAAACTTTGATTTCAGGTCATTCCAATATCACTCAACAGAGCAACTGAGACCTAGTTAAACTTTGTTGGTTAACAAATAAGAGGTTTTAAGTCCTAGGAAACCATTAGATTGTAAGTGATATTTACGTCTTCCTGCATTAGTAAGTCAGACATGTTACTTGGTTCTTTGCCCAGAAAGTGTTATAGACCAAAATATAGCTAATTGTTTTTAAATGATGAAAGAAAGTGATGTCTATTCAACTTTCCTCTGGAGTAAACAATACATTTAATTGTTGTCTTCACTAATAAATCTGAACCCAGCATCATGTTATATCACTGATATGTTGGCGTTTGCCTTTGCATATGAAACAGGAATGACTACTGAATAGAATACTAAAAGTACAAAATGCATCTTATTTAGAGGGAGCCCATTTGCCAGAACAAAAGATCACTGAAAACTAGACTGTTACTTAAACACTTTGCGATTATACTATGTGCAAACTGCCAATCTTTATTAATGCAATTCTATTTATTAGACATATAATCACTTATTATTATTATTATTATTATTGATATTAACGTTATCAGATAACTGTTCAAAGAGATGATTAACACCAACATATACTAACAGATAAGTTACTGTATATATTCCATCATTCTTCAACATAGGAATTATTAAAACCAGAAAAATCCGAACACCATTTATATTGGGAATTGTACTCATGTGATTTTATTTTCATAAGCTTAACTTAAATGCAATATTATTAAAGGGGTATTCTCATTTTATAAAGTGATAGCATATTGCTTTGCTGTTTCAACATCACCTATTTGTTTGGGGCAGTTGCTGTATAGCTGTCTCACAGCTGATTTATTCCAGAATCAGCTGATCACTCTGCATTGGGTTGGCAGCAGACAGTGGGTTTTTCACAGCAGACATCTGCCGGCAGTTTCTGTGATTGCAGACTTCTCTGATCACAGGCATTTAACCTCCCAATTGCAACCACAACATCTGAATGATCATTTAGAGGTGGAGGCTCCTTCTTGTGACCTAACGCTCCCCTGCGATAAGATCACGAGAGCGATTGATAGCTATGGCTCTCAAGCGTCTAGAGCTTAATAGTTATGCAGCAATATTGCCACAGACTATTCTACGATAGAATTGCTATCCATGCTGTAAGCGATCCAGTGATCGCACGTCCAAGCCCTCTTAAGCAGACTACAAAAAAGTAAATAAACATCACTGGTATGGATGTGTCTAGAGATAATAAAATATAAAAGTATATCTCATATGGTAAATGCAGTAGTAAAAAAAAGAAAATCAAACTGTCCAGATAATTTTTTGGTTGCTTTGCCTTCCAAAAACATGTCATACAAATGTGATATGTGATATATAAATGAGAGATATGTGCCTCACAATGGTACCAATGAAAAACTACTGTATTCACTCCTTAACGGTTAATGAAAATTATTATAATAGCCTAGGCTGCCATAGATACAAAGTCTTGGCCATATGTCTTGGTCATATACATACCAATTTAGAAATTGAAAAAGAATTGATCTTATTGAGATCTCCACATGAATTGTTACCTCATAGAAACATGTCTCCATAGGAGACATACATCAATACATACATCAATAGCATACAGGTAGCAGGCGGGAAGGTTAGTGCCAGCCACTGTGCGTCAGGGTTCATCGCTTACCTTATTAAACCCTAAAACCACCCTGGCACACCACATTACTCCCTCCCTTACAAAGGCAGTACCATCTCTCACCCTGTAGTTTCCCTGTTATATCCCTTGTCCCTTGTGGTTCACTGATGCTGTATGTATTATATACAGTGCCTTGCTAAAGTATTCGGCCCCCTTGAACTTTTCAACCTTTTGCCACATTTCAGGCTTCAAACATAAGGATATAAAATTTTAATTTTTTGGTGAAGAATCAACAACAAGTGGGACACAATCGTACAATCTTTTGTATGGTGTCTTGCTGTATTGTGCCTTATCATAAATGATTGAAGCTTACATTTATGAATATACATTTTATTTTTTCTTCTGCACCATTGCCAGTGTATTGCATCTTAACAAAGTTTATTTTCCTATTCCTTGTTGTTTCCACATGCCTATAAGTTTTACTGCATACAAATGGGATTTCAGCTACTGGGCCAGTTATAATTTCAAGTTTTAGTCACAGAAATTAACATTGTGTGTCACTAAACAGTAAAATGCTGTTTTACACAACATTTAAAATAATGAAAAAAGGTTCTAAAATCATGGAGGAAAACACTTTATGTTCTTTGAATACTATGCAATATTTTAAGAATAATAACTTTATGTTATAAAATCCAGTATTTAAAAGCTATTAAATTTTAAAACGTAATGTTCATCTTGTCTGCAAAGTCATTCATTTTTCTAAGAGCATTTCCAGACTGATCATAACATTTCTTAGTGTTATTATACATGGCACATGGCACAATAGCTACTTCTCAGATATAATTTAGAATGATTAAAAAATAAATAATAATAAACACCCCAGCCCACTTCCCATATTTCCAAAATGTTGAACCAAATTCTAAGTTCCTCTATTCTGCTCATGACGTTTATTGAGGACTAAAGATTAAGGCCCCATACACATGACCAAGTTTGCTTCCAATGTGGGGCCGAGTTTGCAGCAGAATACACTCAGATGACATTCAGAGTGACATCCCGAGTGCATTCTGTATGCATTCATGTCTATGAGGGCTTCTGATCCATTCCGTTCCGATCACACGGATGTTTATAGAGGAGGTCCTATCAGGTTTTGTGTATGAGGCCTAATATTTAACACAAGTGACAATCGTCATTTTATACCTAATATGTTACTTGTTATTCCCTCTTTCTTCTTTAATTTAACAGCAAATTCATTCTTTGGTATATAACAACTTTTTACCAAGAACCCAGAGGCAGACACAATTCGGATAGCAGGTTTACAACACTTAGCCCCCAGTGCAAGTTCATGCTACTAGTTTAGTAACCCAAAAGCTCCTGACAGGTTCCCGTCAATAATCATACCTCAGATAAACCCATTGCAAACTTGTTTTATGGTGAAATTATTCAACCCATAGCTCTCCATCTGTTAAGAAACTACAATTCATCTTCATCTTTACATGCTGGAAGTCTATCAATAGCTACAAAATCCTAGATTAAAGACCACTATAACACTTTAAGTATATCTCTGCTCCAATACAAAAAACAGATTATGGAGCTTTGCCTCTGCCCCATATTTCTTTCCTATAAGATCTTGTGGTGTTGTAATATAAGATTACCAGGTGGTTCATGAAGTTTCCAGAATTATTCCCTTTCTCTGATAATACTCAATGCTCCACACTGCACCTTGTACTTTTAATACCGAAAGCTCTCAGTTTCATGTAAGCATTTCCTCCTGCCTTTTCATTTAAACTTTTAAGGACCTGCTGCACTAGATTTTATGTTAGTCAATTCTGGTCTTTGAATCTTTGCCAATATATATTTGAGGTGTGAGTTTAAGCTAGCTGCCCAAGTTATCAGACAATTATTCAGTGCTTGGCAATCATAGTGTTGGGGACCCTGGAGAGAGTACAGAAGCAGTTCTCAATGAGTCCCCAATGGTATTTTTTTTACTTTTGGGGAACATATCATAAAAATTAAAAGATAACAGTAAAAATAAAAATCTAATTACAGTGAAACCTCTTTCAGCTGACCACCCAAATTTGCAAAGCAAAATGGAGGTGCTCCTTTCAAAGAAAAAAATGTACAAAGTTAAGTGTACAAGTTAAAGTATCTAATGGAGTCAGCGTGCATGTACAGCCCCCCAAACCCCAAATAATGATGAAAGAGGCAAAATCATGAATTTGAAACTCATCATATCATACAGAACCAGGTATCACATCAGTATATAACACAGAACCAGATAATATATATTACAAAGAATTAGGCCTGTACTGGGACTAATAAAACAGCCATGGTACTGTGCATAAGTCACTCCAACTCACACACATAACCATAGATGAGTCCAAACCTTTATTACACCCCTGGTGACCAGCACATTTCCTAGTTCAAGATGGCCCCATCATTACTGGTCCCCTGCATGGCATCTTTCTAAATATTGGTACCCAGGATGACTTTCCTCTCATTCCTAATGATCAACATGGATACTGGTTAAGTCATCAGTATGAACAAAGTCGGACTGGCAAACTGGGGTATCGCCCACAGCCCCCACAACTTAAGGGGTCCCCTGGGCTTCCAGGTTCTGGCTGCCTCTCTCTCCTCTCTCACTTACCCGCGCAGGCAGACAACTCCTCCTCCTCCCGGAGTCTTGCACTGCAGGGGATGATCAACTACATTGGGCTGCTGCAGCCCAGAGTAATCGATCCCTGACTCGGCTCCAGGTACAGTATGTGCTGTGTCTTCTCTGTGTGTCTGTACATGTTCTGTGTGTGTCTGTGTGTGTGTGTGTGTGTGTGTGTGTGTACATGTTCTGTGTGTGTGTGTGTGTGTGTGTACATGTTTTGTGTGTGTCTGTGTGTGTGTGTGTACATGTTTTGTGTGTGTCTATGTGTGTGTGTGTCTGTGTGTACATGTTCTGTGTGTGTCTATGTACATGTTCTGTGTGAGTCTGTGTGTGTGTGTACATGTTCTGTGTGTCTATGTATGTGTGTGTGTACATGTTCTGTGTTTTTGTGTGTACATGTTCTGTGTGTCTGTGTGTGTGTGTGTGTACATGTTTTGTGTGTGTGTGTGTGCACATGTTCTGTGTGTTTATCTATGTGTGTGTACATGTTCTGTGTGTGTCTATGTGAGTGTGTACATGTTCTGTGCTTGTGTGTGTGTACATGTTCTGTGTGTCTATGTGTGTGTACATGTTCTGTGTATGTATGTATGTGTGTACATGTGCTATGGTGTCAGTATTTACTGCTGTTTTGCATTACATTTGTCAGGATGATCATCGTTATATTTCCTAATATTCTTCCAATTTATGTAAATAATGAAGCCAGATAAAAACTGTCATTTTAAAATGAATTGAAAACTCATAGGCTAGGTTCACATCTGCTCTGGCCTCTCCGTCGTTCGGCTCTGCCAGGGAAGCCAGACCACTGTTTTAGACGTTACACACATTGAGTAGAATTGCGTCCACCGTTTCAAAACTGAAAGAGGAGCTTTTACATCCTCTGGTAACGGCGGTATTATATACCGCTAGAAAGCTGACAGTGCTCTGAATTCAGCGCACTGTCATCGTTCCCAATGTGCACTCTGGTGCTGGAGATATTGGTGCCGTTAGTTTTGGTACAGTTATCTCTCCACTGTCAGAAGGGCGAGCCTTACTGCTCAACGTCATTGCTGGGCAGTAAGGAACACCCCCCTGACTGTACTTTTCTATAACCTTGTACTGTCAGAGGGGGCGTTCCTTACTGACCAGCGATGATGCTGAGCAGTAAGGCCCGCCTTCTGACAGTGAAGGGATATCGGTGCTGAAACTAACGGCACCAATATCTCCAGCACCCAGACATGTACCATCAAAGCTGACAGTGCGCTGAATGCAATGTCATATTTCCAGTGGTATATAAAACCGCGGGTACCAGAGGACGTGAAAGGTCCTCTTGAAATTGGTGGAGGAAAAAATTTCTCCATGCAGGACTTTTGTCTCCGATTTTCAGAGGTTTCTGGAGACTCCGGTGCAGATGTGAACTTAACCTTAGTTATACTGTACATGGCTGCAGCATATGGGGGACTACATGATCTGATCCTGTTTTGGTTGGACAGGCTGGCCATCTTCTAACCAATCATATCCTTTCCTCAAATGCCTCATCTATATACCCACTGACATAATTCACTGATATATATATATATGTATATGTCCCATAGTGACTCCTTCACAAGGTATAATGTCCCATGGCAGCCCCTTCACACAGTATAATTTTCCATAGTGGCCCCTTCACACAGTATAATGTCCCATAGTGGCCCCATCACACAGTTTAATGTCACATAGTGGCCCCTTCACACAGTATAGTGTCCCATAGTGGCGCCATCACACAGTTTAATGTCCCATAGTGGCCCTTTAACACAGTATAATGTCCCCTACGGTGTTTGGTGCAAATATTACAAAAATGGCAGAACCCAGAAATTTTTGGGGATCACGACCCATGTACTCTGGGGTCTCTTCAGAACCCAGATTATAATGTTAGGAGGCCCAGGGGAAGTGAAAAAAAATGGTTTTACTTACCTCTGCTGTGCTCCAGTGCTACTTCCTGCTGTCTTCAATGACATCACAGACGTGGGTCATGTCGGCATCATTGTGCGTCAATGACGCCAGCTGGACCCACATGCCGTCTGTGACATCATTGAAGAGGGCTGAAGACAGCAGGAATTCACATTGGAGCACAGGAGAGGTAAATAAGACCGTTTTTTTTGGGGGGGGGGGTTTTGCCTGCTCTAGGGCTCCAGCATAACAATACCTAAGTCGCAGTAACTCCAATACTGCTATAGGGAAGACCAGTGAAGGGGCATACAGTGTCCCCTTCAATATTCCCCCCCCCATACAGTGTCCCCTTCAATATTCCCCCCCATACAGTGTCCCCTTCACTATTCCCCCCATACAGAGGACTCTCACTGGTCCCCTATACTGTATGGGGACCACTGATGGGGCCATTATATTGTGGGGGGGGGCAGTGATGGAGGACATTAAAGGGGTTGTGCAGGATAACTTTTTTTTTTTTTAATTACACTGGGGCAGGTGAAAAAAACAAAACAAAACAAAAAACCCCAAACTTTCTCTCCTGTCCCCATTGTCTTCCAGAGTGGTTCGGCCTGCAGCTCTGTTTTCTTCCGGCGGAAGTAGCCTCTGCATGTGACTACCTGTGACGTCACGTGACCCCTGAGGCCAAACAGCGGCCTAAGGGAAGGGACCTAGGATATCACAGCCAGTGAGGACTCCCGGCAAAAGAAGACAGCAGAGCCGCAGGACCGGACCATGCTGTGACCTGCTGACACAGGAGCACCGTGGACAGGTGAGTATGTTTAGTATGTTTTGTTTTTTTTTTGTGGGGGGGGGGGAGACTAATTATAAAAAAGAAAAAAAATTATACTGGACAACCTCTATAAAGTGTGGCGCATTAGGGGAGTATATTAAAGGGTTGTCCGGGCATAATTTGTTATGGTTTATCCTCAGGATAAGCCACAAATACCTGATCTGTAGTGGGCGAACTCCGGACCGATCAGCTGTACGGAGCCACTTCCAGCATCCGCCCTGTACACAATACGAGGCCGGAAGCACAAAACTCTGTCCACTGTATATTAGCCGGGCACCTTCACTGCATCTCAGGACTTATTGAAGTCAGTAGGAGCTGAGCTGCAGTGAAGTCGCTGGGCGACTTAATAGTGGATGGAGCTTTCTGTTTCTGGCTCGGTGTTGTGGCCCTGTACAGCTGATGGTACCATGTGTCAGCCCCCTACCTATCAGGTATTTATGGCCTATCCTGAGCATAGGCCATAAAAAAGATTAACCCTGGACAACCCCTTTAATATGCATCACGCAGTTTAATGTCCCTTGCACAGGATGTTAGCCCCCATCACTGCTCCCACACAATATAATGTTCCCCATACAGTATGGGGGACCAGTAAAGAGGCCACTGTATGGGGGGACCAGTGAAGTGGCCATAAAAAAATTTGACCCAGACAACCCCATAAAAGAGGTTGTCCATAAATTCCACTGTGGCGGCTGCCAGGGAGGTGTAAAAATAAAAAAAAAATTCAAAAAAAGCATACTCACCTGTCCCCAGCAGCCCGTTGTCCCCTGCCTGTGTTTGTTCGGTCTCATGGCGGCACCTCATTTCTGGAAATCCTGATTGGTCTTAGCAGTCACATGAGGTGGCGGCACAAGACTGAATGGACGCTGGTGGCGGACAACAGAGTGCCGGGAACAGGTGAGTATGCTTTTTTATTTATTTTTTTATTTTACACTTTCCGCCCGGCACATGGGTTGCTCCAATTCCTGGACAACCTCTTTAAAGGATTTATCCATCTTTCTAATATTGATGGCCTGTCCTTAGGGTAGGCCATCAATATTACATCTGCGATGATGCAACAACCAGGACCTCTGCAGATCAGCTTTTCCAGGGCAGTACAGCTACAGATAATGGTAACAATTCTAGGAGCCCCACTGTTCACTTGCCATACAGGGTGTAGCAGTAGGTTTAGGTAGTGCAGTGGTACACATGTTATGGCAGGTGAGCAGCATGGCTCCCGACATGTTATTACCTTTAGTCACCCTATCTCAGTACCGCTGATCTGCAGGGGTCCTGATGGTGGGCCCCTAGAAACAATTCCACTGGTGGGCCCTAGACATCCCAGTCCGACACTATGAAAGACCGATTTGGACCAAAAAAAAACACTTTTAATGTATAAAAGTAAAACAGTTATATACAAAGTACTATAATTATTTACTGAATACCACAGCAAGACATTACAGCCAGAGATGGACAAAACATAAATATTCTAAGTTATTACTGTACATTTACTACTGTGTATTTAAAGGTTAGTGATTTACCCTTACTCTTTATTGCAAAACTAATAATCCCATTTTAATAAAGTACCGTATATGCCGGCGTATAAGACGACTGGGCGTATAAGACGACCCCCAACTTCTGCCCTAAAAATATAGAATTTGGTATATACTCACTGTATAAGACTACCCCTCTCCCAAATGAAAAAAAGTCTGCTTTGATTTCAACATGTTAATTTTAATTCAAATGCATATGACATGCAGGTACTGTATATAGCAGCAAAACTGTCACTTATAAACATAAGGTTGTTTCAAACATGTACGGTAAAGCTAAGCTCTTCATTAATATCACAGCATGGATGCGAGGGGAATCTGGCGTTACTGCACCGCCAGCTTTCCCCTCGCATCCATGCTGTGATATTAATGAAGATCCGACATGCTTCTGTAAGTGCCGCCTGTGACCCCCAGCTCTGTGACGCCGACCGCTGTGACGGGGCGGCTGCATTAGCATACAGCGCGCCGCCCCGTCAGCGCGTACTAAGCCTCTTCTAATGACTGTGAGAGGCGGATTGCCGCGCATGCGCGGCGGTCCCAGGAAGCGGCTCTCTACGCGCTGACGGGGAAAAAAAACACCTCACACAGTGCGGCCCCCGTATATCCGGCGTATAAGACGACCCCCCACTGTAGCCATTATTTTAAGGGGTTAAAAAGTCGTCTTATACGCCAGTATATACGGTATTTGAATGTTCTACTGAATGTCTTATATGGCATAAATTTGGTTCCCTAATACGAAAAGCTATATTTGAAGATTGTAAAATCAGAAAGAAAATTGAAATTGACAATCCTTGCTTGGCAACCCCCCCCCCCCCAAAAAAAAAAAAAAACCTCATCAGACTAAAACCTGTTGAGAAGTTAGAAAAGAAGAGCTAAGGCTTTCTAAGACCTTTTAGCATCCAGTAGTAGATATACATCATTACAGTGGACACTTTAAAACTTGTTTTATACTGTTTACTGTGTTTGCTATGTCTGTGCCACTGTGTAAATAGTTTTATATACAGGTGCATCTCAATAAATTAGAATATTTTTGAAACGTTGATTCATTTCAGTGATTCAGTAATACAATTCATAATCAGCGTCTTCCATGATTGTGTGTCCTACTGAACCAGACTGAGGGACCATTTAAAGGTTTAGGAAACCTTTACAATATTCTAATTTTCTTAGATTTGGGTTTTCATCACCTGTAATCCATAATCAACATTTACAGAAATAAAACACTTGAAATAGAACACTCTGTGTGTAAAGAATCTAGAAAATATAGGAGGCCACTTTTAATTAAATTACTGAAATAAATAAACATTTCAAAGATATTCTAATTTATTGAGATGCACCTGTGTGTAATTGTGTGTTGCCTCTTAAATTCTTGGTTTTGGATAATGAGGATAGGCCATAAAAAGTTTATCCCCAGATAATCCTGTTAAGAAGAATATATGTACTTATGCACAATGCTTCATGTCATGTCTAAGGTCCCTTGCATATGACAATGAAAAACAGATGTATTACAGACATTTTCTTAAGGTCTGTTTATGTCCATTTTTATGGGAGTCTGTGGGTACATACACATGTCCTATTTTCGTCCATTTTCATGGATGGATGTACCAATACAACTCAATGAGTCTGTTTTTAATGTCCATCAAAATGTACTTGCATCCCTGTGAGGGCTGTTAAAAAACTGGGTTGAGTAATATAAAAATAGACCTATGAAATCTATTGGCTTTTTAACTGACAGTTAAAAACAGGTGACAAACTGATGTAAAGCGAACATTAAAGATGTACAGACGGTGAGAAAACTGATTAAAAATATGTGACACACTGACGCAAAATGATATTAAAAAATGTTTCATCTATTTTCAATGTCTGCTTTTTTTCACTTTTGCTTGCATGTGGCCTTACATAGTATACGGAACTTCCTAGCCAGACAGAAAAACAAAAGCTTGTGTTTTAAGACTGAGTTTACTGCAAGTCCATTTTCTCATGTAAGTTTGTTTTTCTCTCCAAACCTGTGAATATTATTTGATCTGCATTTATATTAGATTTCTAGTAATGATAATAAATAATCTCTCATGTTAAAGACAATATCTATATCGAAGAAGGTACTTCATAGTGTCAAAACTGTTCTCCAGCTTGTTGAAGGAAGTAAGAAGAAGAGACAGCATGCAAACTGCTGAAAGAGGGAGATGGAAAACTCCTTTAAGTTTAGAGACAGAGGTTTAGTGCATTAGGAAATCCTGCATTGGCCATTGAGACAGACTGTTGAATAAGTAAAGTATTTTTGTCCATAAAAAGAACCCTTTTATGATAAGAGCATTAGAGCCCTTTTTCATCTTATATGATTGCGTGATGAACTTTCTAAAAACCTTAAGAAAAGTAGTTCTAACCCAGTAAGCTGAATAATAAATTGACAAACATAGCATGGGAAATATTCAATACATGTTTTAGTTAGAAAAATGTAATCAATTTAGAAACAAAGACATATTTTACAGTCAGCAATCTTATTGAAACACAGATGATTATATCTTTTTAGATTTTTAATGTTTTGCTGTTTTTTGGCAAATGTTATCTATGTAGATGTTATCTATTTTGCTGGTTTTGCTGCCAGGAGTTTACAGGCCAATGGGAGCAAGGCCAATTGTGATAGTTTTACAGATACAGTGGGTAAAGAAAGTATTCAGACCCCTTTAAATTTTTCACTCTTTGTTTCATTGCAGCCATTTGCTAAAAGCAAAAAAGTTCATTTTATTTCTCATTAATGTACACTCAGTACCCCATCTTGACAGAAAAAAAACAGAAATGTAGATATTTTTGCAAATTTATTATAAAAGAAAAACTGAAATATCACATGGCCATAAGTATTCAGACCCTTTGCTGTGACATGTTAGACCTCATACTCATATACACTTTGAAGGTAAATACCTGGCATGCTGTCAAAATGCAATCCAACATGTTATACACACTGGGGCCATGTGATTGTGTGCCACAAAAAATGTAAAAAAAATGCAGTAAAATACATGTTTGTGACAAAAAATTTGAAACTTAATTGCACAACATCTTTAAAAAACAAAACCTGAATCTCTGCAGTGTTCATGCATACCACTTATGAATCCATAACAAAATAGCAGGTGAACCCACAAATATTTGTCGAAATGAGCCTTGAGATGTTCGCACATCTCTTAGATAATATTAGTAGATCTTCCCCACTGTATGTATAGCATGAACATGCATTCTTCATGATATTTCTATATAACTTTCTTGACAAATATATCAATATGAAAGACATGGATTTTATGCAGCTGTTTACATTGGTTCGGTCACACTAAACGTATCTATTTTTGCAGCCTTAACTTAATACATATGCAAGGCTGTGGGACAAATTCCTCCCTATTGTCATTAGAATCTGGCTATAGGCTTATGCCTTTGTCTATCAATGGATTCTGACTGAGGTGAAACAATCTACAGTATATCTTTCCTGCAGCCCATTCTTTTATATATCTGAATGTTCCCCCTGCAGAACAGAACAATACTAATAATAACATTATATTATTGTTTTATAATCTCTTATTAGCCTATATTTTATATTACAACTAATGAAACTTATGAATACTTTATGAAAACAACATATAAAAAAGCACATAAAAATAAGCGTGTTATCTACATATACCTGCTTCTGAAGCATTCATTGATGTCATTTGAACATAATACCTATACAACAATACTGTATCTCTCTGAAGAACCCCCACATAACACTTAATAGCAAGTCTAGTTTAACAGTTGGTCATTGTGCAAGGCTTTCTTCAGTCTATTGAATGAACATATTTTGAAAAAAATCTTTTTAGCATTTAAAAAAAAAATCTATATACAGTATTAGTAGTTTTTCTGTGATTTTGGGACTATTAAACTGGAATTGGCTTAGTTTGCTTGTTTTTATATCTATCCATTGAAGACAAAAGCATTGCTTCTTTGGGCATACTGTATGCTGAATAATTTTTTATTACACCGTTTGCATTTTCATAACAAACACAACGCATCAAGAAAGAAGTTACCATATAATACTTTATGCACAATTTTATGGATATGTATTTCTGTAAGGATATGTGATATGTTGTACCCAACCTTCAGTGATTGACTGTGGTGGCTCACATAGAAACACACCAGATTTTCGCTGGAGCCTGCTAAACTGAAACTTAAAGTTTTTTTGCCATGTGCTCATTACTACATTGCTACCATTGTTACTGATTTATTCCAGTTTATCACATTTATTCTGCAACTTTAATTGGAGCTGGTGGAATTATGCAGCTAGCATGAAACTCTGAAATTTATAGAACCTCAAAACTTGACATCTAGTTTTGTTCATCTCTAGACAACAAGTTAATATTCTAGGAGATGTTCAATTTCTGTCAACATAATCGTCGTCTGAAAATAGCTGAAATGTAAATTAGTAAAACAAGTATTTTATTAACTTAATTTCAGCAGAGCGTTCAATTAATACCCATGAATGTCAATATGGAAAGTTTTAACAGGCATATCTAATTTTTATTTGTCTGTGAGATAATTATAGGAACCTTTATTCTCACAGGGATATTGTTATAACAAAGAGGCTTGCAGTAATTTGATTATCGTGTATAGTTATGCATGCCAAAATTTCAATTAAATTTCCTTTGCTTACCTTGATGAAAAATGAACAAGAATCTTCGAAGAGCTAGAAAGTGTTGTGCTTGCATATGTTCTTATAATAAAAATCACAAACAAACATGTCCTTAAATAAAAGCAGTTTATGTTAAAGTCACAACTAAACTTCTCAGTTCTGCCTGTAATATTTCCAGACATATCAACAGTTGACACAGTCAAGATTGGCATATTTACATGCAGTTGCACTGCTCTCAATACCAACTGTATATGGTAGAATTGTGATCGTGGTGACGTATGAAAGCAGATAATTTAACTTTATATGATACAGAATCATTCTTCTATGTTCAAAAAGGTAAGGGGTGACACCCCAGCCTCGGTTTTCCTGCACTATACATGATCCCACCCACCAGTTACAAGCAGTGTACAGAATTCAGCTAGCAATAAACAGGAAAACAAAGTGGATTTCAACACAAGATTTTACAGAAAGAGGTCAACATTTGTTAATAAAGTCATACAATATTTATTAAAGTAGTTGTGCCATTACAAACACTTAACCCATCCCCACAGCATAAGTGTCAGATCTCCTACTTCAGGCAATCCTCTTGTGGGAAGTAAGCTTGTGGCAAGGGGGGGGGGGGGTGATTTTTGTAGAAGTGCCTAAAGGCTGAGTTGAAATTTAGGTGACAGAGCTCAGAGTTTAAGTAGCCATGTATCTCAGTTGTCAAATCACACTCTCTCATTTCCTCATTTTGCAACCTGCTACTTTGAGTAAGAACTACCCCAAATGGCGTTTATCTTTCTAAATCTAAATTTACAGGATAATGGATGTGTCAGATTGATGGGGGTCCGACGGCTTGTGTAACCAGTGCTCCATTCACTTCTAAGGGGCTGTCGGATATTGCAGTTGTACTGACATTTCATTTACAGGGAGGCTTCATGGGGATATATGCCCAGTGTTTGCATGTGCTCGCTCTTACTGCAACACCGCTTTTTAACATATTTGGAATAAAGGATGCTTTTTATCCACTGGTGAGTGCAGCTTTTTTTTTCTTCTCTTCACCGATCACAGAGAAGCATATACTGAAACTACAGGACTCTAGACTTTACAATGAGGTGGGCTATTCCTCGGCCCCTGGAACAACTCCCTCTATGTTTCATGCCACAGTTATCTTATGTGACCTAACTTACATCTGACCAACCTGCTTCAGGGATACTGTATAAAGACAGGCTGCTAATTTTATGTGAATCTTTGCACGAGGACTTTACTTTGCTATTCACCCCTTGACAAAAGCAAGGTAAGCCATTATTCAGCCCCTGCAACTACTCCCTCTTTGTTACATGCACATTTACCTTATTTCAATCCCCCATGTGTAAAGTCATGTGATTCTTTTTCTCTGCTTTTTCCATGTTTTGTATGACAGTTGCTATTTTATCCAGTTTTTGCAATTCAAACAGCAAAACTTTTGGGTGTGGTAGAACCCAACAATTTGGGACAGTTCAGGTCAAACTTCATTTATTCTGAACTGGTTTGCTTGCCTTTATTAGCAATGAACTACTGCATTCGTCATAGTGGAAGTTTTAAGTGAATGCTATCCTCTTAGTTACCTGTTTGATTTTTTTTAATTGTGAAGTTTTAATACAATCGTTTATAACGTATCTTGTAGTACCACAGAAAGAGTTGGGCTATATTAAAACTGTATCTTGACCCAAATTCGGGAGCACTGGATTATATGCAAATGAGTAATATTGTCTTCCTGCAGCACAGACCTGGCAGACATCAGTCCTAGTGCTAGTGGGGTTTCCAGAGTGTGCATATGTGCCCTCCCTGTTTCTAGAAATGCATGCATGATGTCATGACACTCAATGTGTCCATTTCTCTGCTGAGGCCTAATCACAAGCCTCAGCAGTGACCCCGGGCACCTGACATCACAGAAAAGTGCCAGACACAGATCACCAGATGGGGCAAGGAGGCCCAAAAGAGGTAATGGAAGGTGTGTATAATTTTTTTTTTTTTTGTCATCTCTCCTTTAGCTATCATGCTTTCAGGTCTGATGAGACTCCAGAGTATAATAATTTACTAGCGGCCATCTTAGTTCATCCAAGATGAATCCCAAATTGTTCGGTTTAATTAAAAACTGAACAATTTGGAATATTCAGGTCAAATCCGGTGCATTGCAAACCGAATCGCCCATTTCTAATTGTAACTCACCTTCAGTATCAAAGGTTAGACGACCTGTAGGTGATCCAGGGATACCAGATGGTAGCACATTTCAAGTGGAATCTCATTTCCCAACTTGCCAGTTCCTCCATTCTATTTGATAAATGCTTTTAAATTGGAAGTGGCAAGAGGTTTAAATGTTTGGATGGGTGATAGGAAGAACAAGGCAGAATGAAAGGTTACCACCAGGCAGTAGGATTGTAAGTTTTAGAAAGTGGGTGGAGAAGGAGGGTACAGCTGATACACCTGCAGAAAGGTGTGGAGGTAGTGTGTGACACTAAATTTAAAGATGGGTAGATATGAAGAGACTGAGTAGAGAGCCAATCCTTTGATATCAATAGATCAACAAGGGAAAGGTCTAGAAGGAAGAGCACAGAGCAGTGTCATTAAACTTTGTCAGCTAGTAGGTTGTTTGAGACTTTGGTTAGGGTGGTTTTAGTAGAGTGGTGGAGTCAGAAGGCAGATTGGAGCCCATTGAAGGGTGACTTGCATGAGATGTGTAAGGACAGTTCAAGGGGAACAGGTTTTTCAAAGAGTTTTGAGGCAAACAGGAGTAGTGAGATAGCTGGAAAGAGAGGATGATTCAATTGATGGTTTCTTAAAGAAGGGAATGATGTAGAGATGGATGGATTCAGATGGTTTGGATAGAACTAGAAGTGAAATTATTATACTCTGGAGTCTCTTCAGACCCCAGAGTATAAAAGGTGGGAGGCCCAATGGAGGTATCCAGACATAACAGTTATACTCCAATGGATTATAATTTCACATCTGGTTTGTAGATGTGGAATTCCTAAAGTTTCTGGTTCAGGTCGAATCCAAAATTTTAGGAAAATTTGGGTCAAATCTGGTTCAATCTGAATTGGTTCAATCATCTTTAATGTCACTGTGGCATTTTTAAAAGGAAGAGGGAAATATACCACTGGTCAGAGATAGGTTGTAGAGTTTGGATATGGCCTGGATAAAATTCAAGAGCTTTTCATTGGTAAGGGTGGAGAAGCTGGTTATTGAGGAAGAGCACTGAACAGTTGA
The DNA here is from genome assembly GCA_947044405.1 of Leptodactylus fallax. Classification (NCBI taxonomy): domain Eukaryota; kingdom Metazoa; phylum Chordata; class Amphibia; order Anura; family Leptodactylidae; genus Leptodactylus; species Leptodactylus fallax. The sequence goes on from CAMRHE010000003.1 coordinate 9,283,190, forward strand.
ATAGAGTGGTTGAGGAGGGCATGGATTGAAGGATTGAAGTTTTCTATGATATTGCCAATTTTGTTGTTGAGACACAGTATGAGGTAAAGTCTTCAGCTCAGATGATAGATGTTGGAGGGGTCATCAGGTGACAGAGTAAGGAGTTAAATGTAATAAAAAGCTGTTTGGGGTTGTGGGATAGTAAAGCTATGAGATTAATGAAATAGTCCAGCTTTGTAGAGGTGATTGCAGACTTAAAATTGAGAATTGCTTGTTTGTATAGGATAAAGTCTTTCTTTGACTGGCTTTTTTTCCAGCAAAGTTCTAGAACCTTGGAAGCTTGCCTCAGTTTTTTGTCAAGTTGGTGTGCTAAGATAAACTATTTATTCCCTGAGTACTTGTGTGAGTGAGTAGGCAACTGACTCAAAAGCTGAAAAGGCAGAGGTCTTATAGAAAGTAGTGAAGATATCATGAAGTGAAGATACAGATGTGTTTTCCCGTACATGTTTTCTTGGCCTGACATGGCCAGATATGTGTGTCACAAGAAACCAGAGAATTATAAAGGATACACTTATACTTCTATCATCTGCTTTTCCTCAATGTGTGGATATTTTTTTCACTTTGCATTCTTGTAAAATTGCAATAAATAAATAGATAACACAGGTACATAGCGGGGAAAAAAACATGGCTCCTATCAGTTTTCTGTATTCTTCTACACTTTTTCTATATATCTCTTTGCGTTTTTAATTTGTCTGGGTCTAAGGTTAACGCTATAATTTGTATTATATCTCTGGTAATAGGCACTGCTTTGTGTAATTGGAACAGCTATTCTCTCTTTTCTAACTGTCCCTAATGTTATAAGTAATTAGAATCCTGAAGATCCTCTCTAAGCCACTTTATATGCAGTGCCAGCAATTGGGTGGCTGTATAGGCATGCATTTATTAATTGAATAAATTGCTATTGATTAAATAAAAATATTTCTGTTTTTCGTTATAGAAAAAAAGCTAGAAATGAGGCAGCCACTAAAGGCTAGTTGAATTATAATTATTCACAGATGAAATATACTGTAACATTACTATTACGTATTAGGAAGCTACATGAGTGAGAGTATCTGAAAGGACTGTTGAAAGAACTAAAGAATAAATAAGAACTAAATTAAGGTTGCAGCATCGCAACCTATACAAGCCATGTTTGGCATAAGTCTTGCTATTGTAGTATATAGGCATGTTAGATGTCTACACTGGTAAAATTTCTACACTGTAAATTTCATACATTCACGTGATGTGAGCCAAGACTTATTCAGACAAAACTTTTTCTTTCAACATGTCTTCTGGTGTCTTGATTTTCTTCTCAGTTTCTCAGCAGTAAATGTTTATCCAAAGAAAATTGACTGTTAACGACCAATACACATAAAATGGATGTCACCTAAATCTACCAATTTGGAGGGACCAGTCAACCCACTTATGTGTACTGGGGCCTCTTCTTTTACATTTTATAAAGGAAAGAAGGATTGGTCATGCAGAATTCCTGATTCATTTGTTCTCAGATAAACTGCCATCATTGGTGTCTGGCAGTGACTCACTCCCCTCTCACCATCGAGAAGCAATGCATGCTTGGTCAGTGTGTCATTGTATGTACTGTCAAGCTGTCATGTACTAATAAGCTTTTTTAAATATGTGAAATAAAGATATTGGATGTTAAACTTAATGGTGTTGGATCAATGAAAATCTTCCTATGTAACTTGAAAGAAGATAAATATCCATTGCAGTAAAAACATCCACATTTATTGAGGTATAATAAATACCATATCATACAGGGGTGGTGCCATGTCCTTATTCATGGCAACAACTATAAATCAGTGTTGGAAAACACACTTTTAAAATTCCAACCATGTCACCATCAGAGTTACCTGGCACACCCTTTTCATAATCCAATCAGTGAGGAATGCGCTACCAAGCCCTGCCCCAATCACAGCGGGACAAGGAAGGAACAAGCATCCCAAAGCAACAGAAGCACCAAAACTATCGCTTGGAAGAAGGAGCCCGTGCTTCAAGTTGCATCATGTATAACAACACAGCAACAGCCCACGGAGCAACTACTCTTCAGACTCCAGAGTATAATAGGTGTAGGCCCAAGGGAGGTGTAAAAGATAAAAAACATTCATACTAACCTACCCTCTCCTCTTTCGGACCTCCGGCGATCTGTGTCTTCCTCCTCCAGGCACATGACATCAAACAAGAGTGCCAGAGCCGGCGTGCCAGAGCCGCCTAGAGGAGGAAGACACAGAACGTTAGATGGGCAAGGAGGCCCAAAAGAAGTGAGTATAAAAGTGTAGGCCTCCCTTGGGCCTGCATCTATTATACTCTGAAATCTGAAGAGACCCCAGAATATAATAATTTCATTTCCAGTACTATCCGAACCGGAGGATTGCTTTGTCTGAACACCAGATAAAACAAATCTTCAGAGGTTCGCCCATCCTTAATGATAAACAGAAGATCGGCTACAGTCTGTACTGCAAGTGGTTATTATTAAATAATTACCCAACAACTAAATCACTTATTAGCCATAAATCCTTTTAAAAAAAAATAACTATACTAACCCACAACAAACTCATACTACAGATTCTAATTAATATTAACAAAAAGTATATAAGAGGGAAGAACTAGTACCAGAGCTCCAAGGTACAGTATACATATTACAACAAAAAATATCATGACAAGCAAATATATACATTATATCATGTTAAAATCCAGCACGAGGAGGGGAAACAAAACATTATCAACATTTTCAATAGTGTAACATAAGTTCCTTCCTTAAAATCAAGCCCAAAGGAGCCTGTGTTTGTAAATGATAAATTCAAAATGCCTCTCTATCATGGAGGATCAGTTGTCAAAACATCTTGAAACATGGCCATGGATCTATTCTGGCAAGTAATAAAATGTTTTACTGCGCTTGAGACACCTAAAGATGCAAAATTTGCAATATACCACAAATGCTTACTTTGAGTCTCCTTGTGATACATCCCACATAGAACAGATTGTGGGTGTGCCAGGGAACTCCAATGAAGACATGGTGGGCATTTGAAAAGCGTGTTTTCCAGCACTGTTTTATATTTGTTGCCATGAATAATGATGTGGGTTTTGTTCCAAAACGCATAGGTAACTGCAATCACCCTTGCATGTTCTGATTTTTGTGGTTTTAGTGCAGGGATGATGTCAACTGAGGCAGCTGGAGGGGGACATTAAACCGTGGGGGTAGCTGGCAGACATGTCCCCCTCCACCTACCCCCACGGTTTAAAGTCCTGCTCCAGTTTCCCCCAGTATAATGTCCCCGCCCATAGACCCTCACTGTTTAATGTCCCCCTCCATCTGCCCACCAGTTTAATACCCCCCTTCAGCTGCCCCCAGTTTAATGTCACCCTCCATCTGCCACCCAGTTTAATGTTCCTCTTCATCCCGGACGCACATAAGTTGATACCAGGATATACCTCCTGCCGACCGGGACCACGGGACAGGACCCAGAATCCGGGACTGTCCCGCTGAATCCGGGACGGTTGGGAGGTATGGTGAAGACCCCTCAACTATACTCCGTAACTATTAAAAATAAATTTTCCATTAGCTACACACATCTGATCCCTGGGTTTGGAGGAATTACATGCACAATGTCTAAACCCAATATAAAGTGATTTTCCAGGGCTTTTTAATTGATGGATGAGGCGGCTCACCCCTCCACTCAAAAGGTAAGATGCAGGAGGCAGCAACCCTGGCACACGCCACAGACACGTTTTCTTCAGCGGTGCTCTAGGTGTGCTGAACGTCTGTGGAGAAAATAATGTACACCTGCAGACTTCCTCCACTTTAAATTTATGCTTAAAACCTATAATTCTGCTCTTCACCTAGCCAAACAAGACTATTTCACCGCTCTCATCTCTTCTCTCTCCTTTAACCCTAAAAGGCTATTTGAAACTCTTCACTCCTTACTCACTCCCAAGGTGCAGATGCCATTCACAGACCTTAGCGCAGATGACCTGGCCACTTATTTCCATGATAAAATTGATAAGATCCATCAGGAAATAACTGCCCAATCCCCAGGTGGCACTGACCCCCTCACCAGCCGCACTTCAGACTGTTCATTCTCATCTTTTGAACCTGTTACAGAGGAGGAAGTATCTCAGCTACTTTCTTCTTCTCGCCCTACAACCTGTAGTAGTGACCCTTTCCCCTCACACCTTCTCCAGTCTCTGTCGCCTGCCGTCACGACTTACCTTACTAAAATTTTTAACCTCTCTCTCTCTTCTGGAATTTTACCATCCTCTTTCAAACATGCTGTCATAACCCTACTACTGAAGAAATCCTCCCTTCATCCGTCCTGTGCTGCTAACTATCGACCTGTCTCTAACCTTCCTTTTATCTCCAAAATCTTGGAACGCTTAGTCTATTCTCGTTTAATCTGCTATATTTCTGCTAACTCTCTTCTTGACCCCTTACAATCTGACTTCTGCACTCTGCACTCTACTGAAACGGCCCTCACAAAAGTCTCCAATGATCTCCTGACGGCTAAATCCAAAGGTGATTACTCTCTTCTTATTCTTCTAGATCTCTCAGCAGCATTTGACACTGTTGACCATCAATTCCTCCTCACTATGCTCCGTTCTGTCGGTCTCACAGACACTGCTCTCTCCTGGTTCTCCTCTTATCTCTCTGACGGCACTTTCTGTGTATCATTTGCGGGCTCTGTTTCTTCCCCTCTTCCCCTTGCCATTGGGGTTCCTCAGGGCTCTGTCCTAGGTCCCCTGCTCTTCTCCCTCTACACAGCCCCAATTGGACAAACTATCACTAGATTTGGCTTCCGGTACCATCTCTATGCTGATGACACCCAATTATATATGTCATCCCATGACATCACCCCTGCACTAATACAGAACACCAGTGACTGCCTCTCTGCTGTCTCAAATATCATGTCTTTGCTTTATCTGAAACTGAATCCATCAAAGACTGAACTACTGCTGTTTCCACCATCTAATAGATCTGTCCCTGATATCTCCATTGCAGTTTCTGGCCTTACCATAACTCCTAGGCAGTATGCCTGCTGCCTCGGGGTTTTTCTTTGACTCAGACCTTTCCTTCACCCCCCATATCCAATCACTCGCACGCTCATGTCATCTCCACCTCAAAAACATCTCCAGAATTCGCCCTTTCCTTACCACAAATACACTAAAGACACTTATTGTTGCCCTGATTCAATCTCGCCTTGACTACTGTAACTCCTTACTAATCGGTCTTCCCCTTACTAAACTCTCCCCTCTACAATCTATTCTGAATGCGGCGGCCAGGCTCATCTATCAGTCTAGACGCTATAGTGATGCCTCCGGTCTGTGCCGTTCACTACATTGGTTGCCTATTCAATACAGAATACAATATAAACTTATCACCCTCATTCACAAGGCTCTCCATAATGCTGCACCTCCCTACATTTCCTCCCTCATCTCTGTCTATCGCCCAACCCGTACTCTCCGTTCACTCAATGACCTAAGACTAACATCCTCTATTATCAGAATCTCCCACGCTCATATACAAGACTTCTCCCGAGTTGCACCACTTCTCTGGAATGCTCTATCCCGGACTATTAGATTAACCCCCAATTTCCACAGCTTCAAGCGTAAACTAAAGACATATCTTTTCAGACAGGCCTATCACAACTCCTAATGTAAATCCTTCTGTAGTTAGATTCCCTAAAACATACTCTCCTCTGTTCACGCTCCCGCATTACCTCACAGGATATGATGCCGTATCAGACTAACTTTATATGTCCAGGCACCATCTGCACGTTAAAGGACATGACTGGTGATGGCTCATACAGCTTTATATATGTGTAATGACAGTAACCTCTATTACATAATTGTATGACCATTGTACAAACAATGCTATGTCTGTTGCCGCCCCTGCTACCTTCTGTGTCACCCCCTCTACCTCATAGATTGTAAGCTCTTGCGAGCAGGGCCCTCAATCCCAGTGTGTGAATTGAATATTTCTTTGTAGTGTATCTTTTTTGTCAGTACTTGAACCCTACAAATTGTACAGTGCTGCGGAATATGTTGGCGCTATATAAATAAAATTTATTATTATTATTATTATTATTATAATTATTATGTCCTATCCTTAGGAAAACCTTTCCTTGTTTTCTTCTCCCAGCCGATTCCAAGATAATTCGTTTCTTCATGTATGTAAATGAGCACCACGGAGCACCCGGGCCGTACCTTCTCTTCTGCGAGCACCCATCTCGTCATCACTTCTTACCGCCCCTTCGGCCATTGTGGTGACTCCCCTCTTGGTCTTCTTCCTTCTTACTTCTTGCTCTCAGAATTCTCGCGACTGCACATGCGCAATCGGCTCTGCCATGCTCTTATGACAGACCACTGGAAAATGGCGGCCAATTGCGCATGCGCAGTCTCAAGAATTCGGTGAGAGCGAGAAGTAAGAAGAAATAAGACCAAGAGGGGAGTCACCGCAATGGCCGAAGGTGCGATAAGAAGTGATGATGCGATAGTTGCTTGCCGAAGAGAAGGTATACCCCGGGTGTTCTGTGGTGCTCATTTACATACATGAAGAAACAAATTATCTTGGAATCGGCTGGGAGAAGAAAACAAGGAAAGGTAGGAAAAGAATGGCCTTTTTAATGTGCCATTAGCTTAAAACTGTTTTTGTGAATGATAGACTCCCTTTAATGTCATAATGAAATAATGCTCTGAAAACTACTTAGCCCCTATCCATAGGATAGAGGATAAATACCTGATTGATGGGGGGCTGTCTGCTGAGACCCCCACTGAGCCCTGAAAGTTGTTTTTTTTCCCCCCACTGGGAATTGAGCCTGGCCGCAGCCACCCTGAATATAGGCATGTCACTTGGTGGATGGACGAAACCGTGTGGCTCTCATTCACTTTGATGGGAGTGCCAAAGATAGCTGAAGTCCAGTACTCAGCTATCTGCGGTGCTCCTATTAAAGAGAATGGGGGCCACGTGGGCTCGTCCATCCACCGTGCAGAAGATGTGTGAAGTTATGTTCATTGTTAATGCCATGTTGTTGATCTGATACTGAAGTAAGATGAATTCTTAAAAACTGTTTTATAACTTTGTGTATTGTTTATGTTTATTGTGCAACGATAGCAGCGTGTGAAGCTAGTAGCATGTAAACTCAATATTTTTTTTTTTTGGGGGGGGGGGGTAGGGCGCTTTTCTATAGTCCGCCTCAGGCAGCAAAGAGGCTTCACCACTGTGAGTTTACCAGGAGCTCCCCCGCACTTGGGGTGAAGCTCTGCAACATGGATTACTGAATCCATCTCCTAAATATCCCCTGATGAGCACCCGTTTGTAGGATGCGAAACACGTCGGAAGAAGACAATAATAGGGTTTTAGGGTCAGCTTTGGGACCGCCCTAGGGAACTATTTTTCTGGTTTTACAGGGAGATATAGATTTGATCTCCTGTACCCAGTGCATTCCCTCTGTTTGGAGATATTTGTGACCCTAAGTGTGTGATGCTGTACCATCTTCTGGAACTAGTAAGAATGTTCCAATTTACATGTTTCCATTACACCACTTCATTATTTTGAGGTTGATTTATTATTTTTTAATTAAATTATATAATTAAATGTTAAGTTTTATCTTATTGGAGGATCTAGCTTATAGGCACCATTCATTTCTGTGGAAATACAGCCGATAAACCATACTAGACTCGCAAAGAAGTGATGGCCACTCATGCACAACCACCTCTCCACTCATAGTGGCTGCAGATCAGGGGTTCTCGGACTGGCCATATAGGGAGTAGCTGAGTCAATCAAGGGTCCCATGAGATAGAAAACCTGTTTCATTAAATTAAGTAGAGTCAGAGGCGTAACTTGAAGCTCCTAAGCCCCAATAAAAAATCTGTAATGGGACCCCTACTTACCTTCTGCCATGTAGAACAGTGGAGTATTTTTCGTGGCAAGGGGAACTTTTGGACCACCTCAGGAATCAGGGCCCGGTAGCGACTTCTTACCTCTACACCTCTTATAGCTATGCCCATGAATAGATTTTGTAGTCAATAGTATAAAAGGAACGAGAATATTGAGATGATGCATAATAATTCACGGAATAGAATACGATCTGATCTAACATTAATAGGGATTGTCCAGCTACAGAAACATTTTATAACATCCTCTAACCAATGATAAGAATGATAAAATTCACATGATCTGCTACTTCCCGGTGTCCTGCCAAACTCTGTATCCTAGACTCTAGCAGCGAAGTCCTGACACAGACATGTGATCAGTCTGCTATTGTCAGTAATTGGTTGCAGTGGTCACAGATATCATCACTAGAAGCCACCAAAGGCTTCCAGTGGAGGATCAGTAACGTCTGCATTACTATTTTATCTTTGTGTACATGCGGTTGGTCCTAGACTGGATAAGACAGTCTGGGATCACCCACTTGACGGTTGAAAGGCTTCTTAACCTATTGGGTGCTTAAAATAACAGCATCAATTGCTCTGGAATGATGGGGGCTAGAGGAAAAACTCCAAGTGCATCAGAATAGTGGAGCAGCACCTACTGGTCAATGCTGGTGAGGAGGTGGTGGAAGGTCCTCTTTAAAATTCCCAACTCCCTCCCCAGTACTGGCTGCAAAAAATACAGTAAATTGAAAGAGGAAAACTTCATCTGAAGGATGGGGAAAATAATTTGTCCAGGTGGCAACACAAGAAACAAAAGTGAATCATGTAGAAGGCATGATCAGGTATGAGAAGCACAAAAGTACTCAAGTTATATTTATTTGTGACAAATGACCCTGCTAAGGTGACAGCTCTGTCCTCAGATCACAATGAACACTGAGAGTGTTATTAACATTACTGATGTATAAGATATTTGATTTAACTAAAGAACGTCTAATTGGGTTCTAGTTGTGAGTACTAAAGTTTTGTAGTTGAAACTGATGTCATGCTGACGTCCACTTCATCGTATTATACAGTAATATTCAGGTGGTCACTCTGTTGGCCTGGAATAAAAACTTTATAATTTTATATGAAATAACAATAATGATTATATTTGTATAGCACCAACATATAAAACAGCTCTTCAGAAATGGAAACAACAAATTATACCTGCCCATAGATAGAAAAAGATAGAGACAGAAGGTCCCTGCCCATAAGAGTTTACACTCTACAGGAGAGAAGACCCTGCCCATAAGAGTTTACACTCTAAAGAAGAGAAGACCCTGCCCATAAGAGCTTATACACCACAGGAGAGAAGACCCTGCCCATAAGAGCTTACACTCTACAGGAGAGATGTCCCTGCCCAGAAGAGAGAACCCTACCCATAAGAGCTTACACTCTACAGGAGAGAGGACCCTGCCCATAAGAGCTTACACTCTACAGGAGACAGAATCCTGCTCATAAGAGCTGACACACTAAAGGAGAGAGGTCCCTGCCCATAAGAGCTTACACTCTACAGGAGAGAAGACCCTGCCCATAAGAGCTTACACTCTACAGGAGAGATGTCCCTGCCCAGAAGAGAGAACCCTACCCATAAGAGCTTACACTCTACAGGAGAGAGGACCCTGCCCATAAGAGCTTACACTCTACAGGAGAGAGAATCCTGCTCATAAGAGCTGACACACTAAAGGATTGAGGTCCCTGCTCATAAGAGCTTATACTCTACAGGAAAGAGGACACTGCCCATTTTCCTCCGAATTTTACAGTTTAGTTTCAAACTGTGTTTGTGTTGCAGAGTGCGATTGCTGGATATGGCAGAGTCAAAACCAGATAGACAGTTGTATATAACAGGAACAAAACTTTAGTGAAACATGAGTGCAGTAAGAGAAGATCACCTCACATGGTGAATAACAGATCCAGTTCAGCACACACACTAACATAACAGGATGTGTATATCAACCAGCATCAAAACAACAAAAGTACAGAGTGTCTACAGATAAACATCAGTAACAACTACATCTAGTGTCATAAATGTGAACTGCAGTCAATCCTGCAAATATAGAGACAAAGCTGGCTGTTGTACAGTATATCTCCAACAGTTTGGACGAAGCAAACCCTCGGTTTAGTTCTGTCCAAACAGATAGAAAATTATTATACTCTGGGGTCTGAAGAGATTCCAGAGTATAGTAGGTGGAGGTCCAGAGGAGGTGATGAAACTAAAAAAACATTTATCTTCACCTTCTGTTTCTGTCTTTCTCCTCACGGCGTCTGGCACTCTTCTCTAACGTCATGATGCCAATTACAGGCCCCAACTATGACCCTGGGTGCATAACGTCAGAGAAGAGCCCCAGACACTAGTGTCGAATGCCGTGAGAAGGCTCAGAATAGGTAACCAAAGGTGATTATAAATTTTTTTTTTAATTTTGTCCCCTCGCCAGGGTCTCCAACTATTATATCTCTTCAGACCCCGAAGTTTAATGATTTACCAGCAGCAATTTTAGTTTGTCCGATAAGAATTCCAAATTGTTCAGTTTCTGTAAAAACCGAACAATTTGGAATATTTGGGTCAAAACTGGTTAGTTGCAAATGGATTCGCCCACCTATACTAACAAATTGTATTTTGAGCCCCCAAGAGGACAGAGACGGATGTGAGTGATGGCAATCTCTGTACAGCACTGTGGAATATGTTGGTGTTATACAGTATAAGCTAATAGAGATCAAGAAGAATAAATACATAGATGAGAACTTACAGGGTCGGCTTCTTTCACCATTATAATTAGCCTTGGGATCGCTGGCAGCGGCTTCTGAGAAAAAAATGGAATAATCATTGATTTATAGATTAATAAGCAGTAGATCAATAAAATACAAAGATCATAAAGAATCACTAGAAGAATTGAAATGGTGGCCATATTGGTTGTCACCAAAAACCCAATAGAATATTTATCAGTTAACGCAAGGACTTATATATAAAATATTGAACACAATTGATCCTTACCGTGACAACCAAGGGTAGGGTCCATCCACTGGTGGCAGGATAACCTTCTTTTTTTTCTCACGTCTCCATGATGTGAATATCTGTAATATAACATATAATAGTCACTATATTGTAGATTGTTATTATATGATCATTATATGTCACTATATGTTCTCTAGACACAGAACATCATTGTTGAGGAATATGATTTCCCCAAAACTAATATCCTTGGCCCCTTCTCCTGGATTACATCATCTGGTGATATGGGGCTTTGTCCCGGGTCTGGGGTATATACAGCTTTTATCATACGCACCTCTGAGTAGGTCCACAATTCCCTCTCATCTACTTCAGTCGCCACCGAGACCTTTAAGGCCGGATCAGTGTTGGTGCTGCTGGAAACCATTATAGTGCCATCAAGGTCCTCTTCGGCTACTTGGGTTTCAGCATTTTTGATCTTTGGGACTGGTGACTGAAGGTCTTCTGCGTCACCTGATCCAGAATTCTGCAAAGAATAATGAGAGAACGAAGGTGAATTATACTGGTCAGTAATGTCTAGACATTTGTGCCATGTACGGAGGTGATCTCTCTCCTTTCTATAGAATAAGGTCCAGGTAGCCTAGTATGCTTGGATGTTTCCATACCTCCCATAGACTGTATTACAGAGAATCATGCACAATCATCTCCGACTCTGCACAACCCCTTTAAGGAATTATATATAAACAGAGATTTTTTCTGGTATAAGGAGGAAATGTTCCTTAATATACAGAATACAATTCATCCTTACAGTGACAAAGATATCTTCCTCTGGGGTGGGTCCATCAACTCGTGGCAGGATAACCTTCAGTCTTTTTTTACGTCTCCGTGGTGCTAATATCTGTAATATAACATATAATAGTCACTATATTGCAGTATATTGTTATTATATGATCACTATATGTCACTATATGATTTCCCCAAAACTAATATCTTTGGCCCCATCTCCTGGATTACTTCATCTGGTTATATGGTGCTGTTCTTGAGGTCTGAGGTATGTGCAGCCTTCATTATACTTACCTCTGAGTAGGTCCACAATTCCCTCTCATCTATTTGAGTCGCCACCAAGACTTTAATGGCTGGATCAGTGTTTGTGCTAGTAGAAACCATAACGGTGGCACCAAGGTCTTCTTCGGTTACTTGTATCCTGACATTTTTCATCTTTGGGACTGGTGGCTGTAGGTCTTTTGATTCATCTGAACCAGAATTCTACAAAGAGAAATGACAGAATGAAGGTAAATTATTTTGGTAAGTCATGTGCAATCCTCTCCGACTCTCCCTGGCTTATACTCCATTTTGCAGCCTCCGAGCTTCTACTTTTATCATTACACAATGTTCACATAATCCAGGAAATAAAATATAACACAAGATACAGAAGTAACTGCAGGAAATCAGTAAGAAAACACATATTCTCACTATGCAAGAGAAACAGTTGAAACTTTTCTTCTTGGTTTTTGGTGGGTCCTTTTGCAATGTGATCTACAGAAGAAAAAAAGAAATATTAAATCCACACATTTATTTAACAATCAATCTCATATCTGTATTTCATATTGATAGATCTATCTAATATTGATCTAGCTATCTATATTCCTCTCTCTCTCTTTATACTTATCTCGTATGTATGTCTCAGTGAACTCACAGTGTCAGGCCCAATAACTTAATATAACTCCTACTTACTGCCGTAGGCAGAGTCTTTTTCAGGTCCACTGGAATATTTTCTATATCCATTGGAGAATCTGTATCTGACCGTCCATCGGGAACAGCATAAGTCTGCCAAAGAAATAACAACTGGCGTTAATAGATAAGATACAGTATCTACTACATGTAAAATATATCCATTTTGCTAGTTTCTTACCGATTTATCCACTATGCATTAGACCCCAATAACAATTTCCATATTTCCTATATGGCCATATCAATAGATGTCCAAGTTTGACCAAACCAAATGGCCAATTCCGGTGGATGTGAGCAGCCAGCATAATATATACCTCCATAATTCTGGATATTATAGACATTTAGAGAGCTGATACACTCACTGTGCCCCAACATACTGTATGTGAACAGATGTCAGTCATAACATGGATTTCATTCTACTTTTTTTAGGTTTAACAGTAAATATAATTCCCTTTTCCCGCTTTGGTGCCAGGAGAACAACTTGAGGGCATGTGAATTCCCCGCAGCTGCCCTATTCTATAGGAAGTGTCTCCGGTCACAGACATGTATTAGGAAACTGCAGACATGTCACTTCTACTATGTTATTAACTGTCTCCAGGTGTATAATATATATAGAAAACTCACCTCCTTTTTGGACTGACGACGTCCAGAGAATCTCCATTTTCGGCTTTTTCCGGGCTCTACAGTCATGTTTCTGTATAGAAAGAAGAAACTTCCATTCAGTGACATGATATTATACCAGGTCTTCAGGTGAGGACATTTTAAACATTTTTGAAACTACAACTAATGTCCTGTCTGTTTCTAGGAAAGCTGAGTGGTCAGGATATGGCAGTCATTCATGGAGGTGGAAATGATAGGGGGATGTTTTTTAAAAGTGTTGTCCAGAATTAGACTATATACCAGATGGTGTGAGCCATTCAGGACAAACATAACTATGTCTAATTTTAGAATAAATTCACATTTTTATAATTAATACATAAATATATAATTACTTACAAAAAATGTATCCATATTCGGACAAATAAAGTGCAATAGCAAAGTATAAGAACAGTAAATCTCTCTCCTTCTCTTCCTCTCTCTCCTACTAAACCCTCAAAGGAATGGTAGTAGAACGTGGGTTTATATAGCAGCACTCGGTGCATCATACCAGGACATCATATGGAGCCTGATAACATCACAAAGAGATGAGGCGGGGCAGGGCTGTAATCCTCCACACCTCATTATATTACTAGACATAATGTAATTTAAGAATTGGATGGTGACTTTTCCCCTTTGTGATATATAAACATAAGTGACATTTATAGCAACTGCCTAAAGGAAACACTTTGTTGCCCATAGCAACCAATCACAGAACAACTTTCATTTCCTCTTCTGCTCTTGCAAAATGAAAGTTGTACTGTGATTGGCTAATGGAGAACACAGACAGAGTTTCTATTAGGCAGTATCTATACCTCTGCCAGTGTGAATAACGACCTACCTGATGTCAGAGTCTTCAACATGCCTGTGTATTGTATACTGAACTCAGGAAGGGGCTGGTTCACCCTTGCAAAGTGTTGTCACATGTACATAGAAAGTTCTCAGTCCATACATTGAAGAGGACCCATCAGTTTTCCTGATCCGCCTATTTTAGTAAAGTTTTGTAATCCTCTAAATTACTAAATCTGAAGCATCATTTCTTATAACTCTCCATGGTCTGTTCCCTTGTTACTCCTCCTTTGTAACTAGCTCTGCGGTTACACTAGTGCAGTGTCCCAGAACGGGATGTTAACGTTCTGTTTAAATCATCATTATGCCGTCATAATATCTTGTATTTTGTCAGGTGGTAATTTCTCATGTCAGCCTTTTTTTTGTGTGCTGTATATTGTATTCTACTGCATTACTTAGCATACACTGAGGATTGTCTGCAACAGTGTAAGGGTTAACTAGCTTTGCACCTTGTCTTAGCTCTGCAAACTCACATGTCTAGTCTCGTGCTGCTTCAGTCACATGTTTTGCTCTCGGCCTATAGAAGCACATGCTGCTTCTGGGGCAAGCAGAGACAAGTCCCTAGTCCAGCCCCTGCCTGCACAGGGAGAGGTTGTTGCAAATGGAGTCTTAGCCTGGCCTCCAGCCAGTGCACTTGTCTGCCAGCATTGCTCCAAGCTGGTAAGACCCTCACATGAGCTATATACAGCTACCAGTCCATCCCAACTACTGAACTCCTGCCGGTCCACACCTGGGAGATCATCTAAAAACCTAACCCTGTACTATCGGCCTAAGCCAGAGGAATAACCTGTTGGATAAAGAATTCCTCTGCCTGGATCCACGCTTTTCATGGGTTCCCCAGCTGGATCTAACCTAAGCGGCTTCCACGTCGTTGAATCAGCGCTTTAGCACCCGGCAATAGGGCATTTCTCTAGCACCTACCCTGTAAGTACTCTCTTGCAACACATTGTACAGTATAGCCGAGCTGTGTTATATCTCCCAAGGTAGAGCTAAAGCTGCACAGGACCGTGTACACAGTAACTATTACGTACTCAGAATCTGCATACCTGCTATTACAGAGGATATATGGGACTGTGACTGAAGTACTGCAACTACTTGTAAGAAGTGTAAAAGCTGTACTGCCATTTACTACCAAAGAGACTGTGATATGTATTTTGCCTTACAAGAGGTGTTCCTAGTAAAGTTCTTTAAAACCGTTGTTACTGGACTCTGTCACAGAAGTCATTCCAGGCTGTGCTCCGCAGAAAGGTAACAGCTGAATTGAAAGAGGTCCATGTGTGTGACAGAGGAACAGGGTTGTAGACCACTCAGGCCAGTGACACAACTGTGACTACTACCCCCACCAGCCCTGCACTACCACTACCTTGATGCAGCCTCTTGCTCACCGCACTAGTGTTGTGTGTCCGTTCGGGGACTCCGTCCCCCATTCCGCTTAAAATATGCAAAGAGAGGGGGCTAACAGTAGGTTGTAGAAGGACAACAGCAAGTTTAGCAAGGGAAGAGATCGACTCAGACTGTTTTGTTAATAAAACTGACGTTTTCAGTTCTCAGCTGAACACTGGGCCCGCTTGAGACCAGGGGACCCATCTGCTCGGGTTTGCCATGTTCTGACGCGGCCCTAGTCCTAGCTGTGAGGCCCCTACAGATATAATGTTGATGGTCTATCAGAATTAGAAAGGTGGATAACCAAATAAATATACGGGGGCATAATTTATATTAAGGGGACAGGGAATGAAAGGATACATTGTGGGGAAGCTCCAAAAGAGAGTGTGGTTTTGTGGTAAAGAGGCTTGGCTTGAAAATTTTCACTCCTCATGAACTTAAAGAATTTATATGTCATCCAGTCCCACCCAAAGTAGCATGAACCCCCCCACTGTTGCATACCTCCCAACTTTCAATGAACACAAAGAGGGACAAAATGTGCTATGTGCTCCACAGCAAATTTATCTCCACCCACTTCTGCGTTGGCTCGCGCCCTGCCCCCACATTACAATCCCCTCATCCAGTTCCTCTCCTCGTGCCCCAGTTTAAACTGGCAGAAACTAGAGGGGGACATTAAATTGGGGCAGCTGGAAGGGGACATTATAAAGTGGGGGTAGTTGGAGGGGGGCATTAAACTGGGAGCAATTAGAGACAGACATATCCCCCTCCAACTACCCCCCCACAGTTTAATGTCCTCCTCCAGTTGCCCCCAGTTTAATGTCACCCTCCATCTGCCCCCCCCAGTTTAATGTCCACTCCTCGATCTGCCCCAAGTCTGATGTCCCCCCCTCCATTTGTTCCCATTTTAATGTCCCCCTCCATCTGCCCTCAGTTTAATGTCCCCCTGTAATGGTCTGGGTGTGGTTTGGAGTCTTTTAGTGCAACTTACTTGGGGAACTTGCTAGGCTGAGCAAGTGTAGAGGCTGATGGAAATCCAGAAGCAGAGAAAGATGCAATAGCAGGTAGTTTCCAGAAGGTGGCAGAGGTCCAATATAACCTAGTTGTACGGTCCAAGTCGGCAACAGGAGATAGCGCAGTACAAAGGGATCAGACGAAAGAGTAGTCAGCAAGCCGGGTTGGTATCAGGTCACGCAGAATCAAATCAGAGATCACGGAGATGAGGTCGTAGTCAGGAGGAAGCCAGGGGTCGATGCACAAGATGAATGTCAGTATTAGCAGCAGAGCAGGAGAGGCTAGCTAGATTGCAGGCTAAGAGCACAATAATCTCACAAAGCAGGAAGCACAAGGCTTGGTTTAAATAGGAAGTTCAATCAAGGAACAGGGTGGAGAAAACCAGAGAGGCACCAGTTTAATGTCCCCCTTCATATGTCATCAGCTTAATGTCCCCCTTTATCTGCCACCAGCTTAACGTCCCCCTTTATCTTCCCCAGTTTATTTGTCCCCTTCATCAGCCTTCAGTTTAATTGTCTTCTACATCTGCCCCTAGTTCCCCCCTCTTGCTCACACATGCTGTCTCTTCTCTCCTCCTTACCTTCCATCAGTAACTGTTCCCAGCAGCTTCCTCTTTCTGTGTAACACCATACTGTCCTGTAGTGTCCAGAATAGCTCCGCCCACCCAAGAGTCTGATCACATGGTCATGACGTCATCAAAGGTCCTTTAGCCCAATAGGATTTAGCATGTACCATTTAGCCTTTACCTTACTCTAACAAAGTTAGTTAACAATAAAACACAGGCTATCCGGGACGGCAGGACAGCAGTGTAAAATCGGGACTGGGTTGGGAGCTATGAAACTGTCCTAGGCCACACTATACTCTGAGGTGTAAAATATCCTAGGCCAAACTATACCCCAGGTATAAAGTAACCTAGGCCAAACTATACCCCTGCAGGCCAGAATATACCCCTCTAACGTGGAACCCGGGTATAGTCTGGCCCAGGCCACAGTATACCCCTTGGTGTGATGAAATGAGCCCCAGATATGTATTTCTTGTTCTACTACTCGCTCATATTGTGTGGTTTCTGTCTCTTATCAGCCATTTGGTTACAGGAGGGGAGTCCGGCTACTTTGTGCCCAGACCCTGTATAGTCCAAGGTATAGCCCAATTAGCATACCCTTGTCACACTAATCATCTCCACAGGGGTTCCCTGCAGAGAGGTGGAATACATAAACAAGCTGGAGCCAGCTACACATCAAAAAGATTATGGTTTTATAACAATATCTGCCCTGGGGAACCTCTTACAGTCACTCCGATAAATTCCCCAGATGCGCCCAGTCAAGGTTCATGTTTCAAGGTCACAGATGTTACGGTTCAAAGCCCGAAAAAGGTCCAGACACTGATCTCCTTACCCAAAGGGGATTGGGGTGCCATCCTTGGGGTCTACATGGTGGGGATCTTGCCATGAACCCTATCATACCCTATCATACCTCCTGCGTAACTCTACAGTTATCGGCTGAGGAAATATAGCGAAAATATTTAGAAAGGAGGGCGTGGCTCCTCCTCCTGGTGACATCACTTGGGGAAGAGACCTTTGTAGGTAAAAGTTCTCAGACCAGGGGGGTCTGGGGTCTTTTGTCTTTTTGTCTTTGTTGTTGCTGAAGGAAGTGGGAGAGGAGGTCATGGTGCAGACTTCAACCATGTGGCCTACCATGCAGCCTACCATGTGGCCTAGCATTGAGGCCTACGACTCTTTTGTTATCCTGGAAGAGCTGTAACAGCATGTAGGAGACACATGCTACGTAACTCGCTTAAGGAAGAACCCTGAAGCCTACCACATGGGCTCAGAGAAACGGATTATCTACTTGATCTGGAAATTATCTTTTTGTCTTCTGCTGCTGAAAAGACACCCAGATAGCACTGCCCAGACCAAAAGGGGGTGCTGCCACTGGAATAGCATGCCCGGACGCATTCTTTTGGACTTAATTTTAAGTACATGCCCTGAACTCAACATCCGGGGCCCAGAGAACCAATCACAGGCTTGTGTTGGTAATATTTTCCTTTCTTCTGTATATTCCCTTTTTTATTTTGTGCACCATGTCATATTGCTTTCCACTTGTATTTGCTTGCTAATCGCTACATGTAGTCTCTGTATGTGTTAAGTGTCTAGTACCGACCCTTTTAGGGGTTAATAAATATATAAAATTTAGAAAGCTCATTTGTATTATCCTATCGGCCCAGAATACTCACTGGAGGTGGGTGTGAGGTAATTGAAGGGATCTCAGGTGTGCCGAAGGCGGCTTCGGTAGGACGAGATCCTTCACACTGGAGATAAACTTTATACCTGGGAGTGTAAAATAGCCTGCACCAGGAATATATCCCTCCAGGCCATAATGTTATCACTTCACTAGTTTTCTCACCCTGTTTCTAATTTGTAGAAAAGTGTGCACATCTTTTTTTTTTATCATACTCATACACACAGCTGCTTCCTCTTGTTGGAAAATACTGCACAGTGCTTACATTGACTTTAGATGGCACTGTCCCAACAGTGCATAGTAACTTTTTATATATGTTTTTCTCTGCTCTCTATGACACCAAACTTTTGACAACCATGGAAGACCAACTGTATGACCAGCTTTTGAGATTCTACATTGCAACACAACAAAAGTAGCACCAGTGGATCTACGATCTACCTCTAGAGAAATGTGTAAATGCCAAATCCCAGTTCAGACAGACAGCTAAGTCATATCGAGCAGACGGATGGATTCTTTACCATGGGGAAAAGGAGGTTCTCATTATAAGTCGACTGCCAAATATCCTGAAGGCCTGTCATAACAACCCAATTTCTGGTGGCCATTTTGGCAGAGATAAAACATTCGCCAAAATCTCTGACCGTTATTACTGAAAGGGAATGATGAACGACATTCACCAACATGTCAAAGCCTGTCAAAAATGTTTTATCGTAAATCCCAAAATCAGCAAGGTAGCTCCACCACTCAACAGTATACCAGTGCCAGGAAAAGTATGGAGTTTTGTCGGGATTGATATGATCGGTCCTCTTCAGGAAACTTCAAATGGCAACAAATATATAGTCGCTGCCACTAATCATTTCTCCAAGTGGACTGAAGCAACAGCTGTTCCAGATAAGAGTGCCAAGTCAGTAGCAATTTTTTTGTACTCCGTTATTTGCCGCCTTGGCTGTATGGACACTCTTATTAGCGACCAGGGACAAGAGTTTGTGAACTCGATCATCGACAACCTGATGGAGCATTTGCAAACAGATCACCGCATTTCATCTGCCTACCACCCACAAAAAAATGGCCAGCGGGAACGTGACAATCAAACACTCAAAGAATCTCTTAGTAAGCTTGTCAATGACCAAGGTAACAACTGGAATCAGTTCATCCCTGATGTTCTATTTGCCTATCACACATCTGTGCATGCCTCAACCAAGTGCACTACAATTAAGGTCATGGATGGAAGGCCAAGCTTCCTATGGACCTCAATCCCTCAGAAAATGACACTGTGGACCCAATGCTCATTTCTGATGATGCCAACCCTGATGTGCTAAATACACTAGCATCAATTCTTAAAAAGCTCTGCTCAACCGTTAGTACCAACATCCACTCTGCACAGGAACACCAGAAGCGCAGAAGCGTGCCTTTGATCGCCGACACAACAGCGACAAAGAAATCACTGCTGGCACCATCATTTACATCTAGAATTATCACCGCATTCATCGCATTGGTTCAAAGATTGTAGGGTTGTATACTATGGATGCACAAGGGACCTTGAACAACCATGGCATACATATAAAACCAAAGGCGATGGCAACTGCTACTTCCTGACAGAAAGAGAGGACAACCACTCCCTTCTCAGAGATAAAATCATCCACCACATGAAAACTGACTTGACAAAAAAACTACAGTACTACTTGAACCAAAATGTGAATGAATATGTGAACATCTCTGGTATGTCTCATGATGGAGTCTGGGCAGCTGATGCATAGTTCATGGCCACAGCAAATCTGTTCAGTTGCGACATCATCATCTACACGAATGTCGGTGACTCCATGGATTGGTTGACATATCCTGCAAGCTTCAGTCTGCAGTCAACAACAGAGCATGCGCTTTATCTTGAAAACAACATTATCATTTTAATGTTGTTATCAGTGTTTCCCTTTAAACATTTTATTGTAGCAAGGACTTGCTAGTGTAAAGGTCCCGATACACGGGACAAGTATTGGGCGATTTGTTGTCCCTTGCATTGAGCGATAAGTGACTTATTGCTAACGAGAAATCGCTGAGAAAAAAAAAAAATTACATACTCACCGCCCAGCATGTCCTGACCCTCCTCAGTCCCTCCTTCATGTCTCCGCCACTCAATGCTAGTGATGGGGGTATAATATGGCCTAGGCAAATTTATACTCCGGCCTAGGCCAATTTATACCTCGCAGTATAATCTAGCCTTGGCCACTTTAACCCGGGGTATAGTCTGGATTGAGGGTATAATCTCGGCTGTTACACCAGTATTTATTGCTGGAAATATTAGTGAGCTGGAGTTTCTTTTTGTTATATGTAAAATCTTCCTATTTATGCTGTTACTTGTAGTTAAGCGGGGCCACAAACCGTAACGATATGCTGGACTGCCAACAACCTGGAGAAATATATCCACCGTGGGTGAGCTGTTCCAATATATATACTGTATATACAGTATATATATACACACACACACACACACACACCTGGTCTTCTTGTGAATGTCACTGCTGGCATCTTTCAAGAAGAGCTTCCTATAGACATGCACTTTTCCCCTAAAAATATAGTGTATACATTTCCAATACAACTACAAAAGTGTATTCCACTAAAAGAGAAAAAACTATGAATAAAAAGCAAAATCCTTTATTTCTAATTTAAAATAGAATAAGTAAGATATAGACTTTAAAATTCTTATTCATCTGACATATGGAATGAAACTGCTTGCACTCCATTACTGTAAATCTGCTGCAAAAATTCAATATTTTCTTTCCAATACTAATTATAGATATTCATCAGGGATGAGAAAATTGGACAGATTTCCAACTGTGCAATTTGCAGGGTGCATTAGTTAATATTAATCATTCTTGGATAGGTTCCACTCTGATTTAGGAACTTTGTACAATACCATGCAGCACAAGATATATTAAATTAAAATGTCCTATAGGGTAATGTAAATAAGTGATTTTCCTATTGATTTATCATGAAAACATCAGCTATATTTGGTACTACAGATGGGCAATTAATTAAAGTCAGGGAGATTGATACCGAATGTGACATAATTATTTACAGATTTAAGATGTATTGTCATTGAAGATTTGAAGATAAAGAAATTATTAATCATATATATATATATATATATATATATATATATATATATATATATAAAAATATATATTTATATACTATATATATATATATATATATATATATATATGTGTGTGTGCTTTTTATTCCATAGCATAGCATTGTTCTTTGTATACTAAACATGCTTATTTAGCTCTTACTTTTATTTCATTTATATTAATGTCACTCTTACTATTATGTCATGCACGCTGAGCATATAGTTAATGCTTAGTGCCATAATAGTATGGCACAATAATGTAGCAGGCAAAGGTGCTGTGCCTGCTAGTTTGCTTCCCGGCTCTGGGAGCAGTGATGGATCATAAAAAGGGCAAAATTTGTGGTTGTCCCACACCATTTTGGTCATCCCTATGTATGTGCCATTATGGCACAGTATACTGCATGGGGGGGGGGGGTTACTGTGGAATATTATACTGTATGGAGGGTTACTATGGGACATTATACCATGTGGAGGGACCAATATGGGACATTATACTGTATAGGTGCCACTATGGTATCATATACTGTGCAGAAGGGAGACTATGGGACTTTATACTGTGTGGAGGGATCACTATGGGACATTATACTGCGTGGAGGGCTACTATGAGACATTATACTGCATAGAGGGTGACTACGGGACATTATTCTGTCACAGGGATCTTTGGTGTAAATGGACACCCCATGCTTTCTTAACAGCCATGGTAAACCTCTGTCCAGCTGTATAATATAGCTTGAACCATGAACTGCTGGAGTCAGAAAAATAACTAGACCCTGGCATCAGGTGGCTAGAAGTGGAGGGGAGCTCTTCCTTTTCTTCCATAGGCCCCCATGGTAAGATTGCATGGTGCGATGAGCAGAGTCAGGGCCAGTCATCAGGGTGAGCAGTGACCTCCTAGCTGCCATGTACAGATGGGTAATAGGCCTTGGGCTAATGCATATAGTCAGTAGTCAGGAATGGATAATAATTAGAGAATCTGGTGGCTCGGATTCCAAATCTGTTTTGGATTGAACAAGTTTGGTATGAGCTACAACTCGAATTGGCTTAAACCATAGAGTATAACACTGTCAGGGTATGTCTATGGAAAAATGCTATGGTTTTGTAGAAAAATTAGCTTGTTTTGATGACTTGCAAGTGCTACAAGCTTATCACAGTGGTATTCATACCCCTTGAACTTTTCACATTTTGTCACCTTACAACCACAAACTTAAATGTATTTTATTGAGATTTTAAGTTATAGACCAACACAAAGTAGCACATAATTGGGAATTGGAACAAAAATTAAGCAAGGAGAGCACTAGTCAAAGAAGCAGCCAAGAGACCCATGGTCACTCTGGACGTCACTCCACAAATCTGGCCTATATGGAAGAGTGATAAGAAGAAAACCATTGTTAAAAGAAAGACATAAGAAGTGCCGTTTGCAGTTTGCCACA
The DNA here is from genome assembly GCA_947044405.1 of Leptodactylus fallax. Classification (NCBI taxonomy): domain Eukaryota; kingdom Metazoa; phylum Chordata; class Amphibia; order Anura; family Leptodactylidae; genus Leptodactylus; species Leptodactylus fallax. The sequence goes on from CAMRHE010000003.1 coordinate 9,306,482, forward strand.
AGCCATATAGGGGACGCAGCAAACATGTGGAAGAAGGTGCTGTGGTCAGATGAGACCAAAGTTGAACTTTTTGGCCTAAATGCAAAGTGTTATGTGTGGCGGAAAAGTAACACTGCTCATCATCCTGAACACACCATCCCCACTGTGAAACATGGTGGTGACGGCAGCATCATGTTGTGGGGATGCTTTTCTTCAATAGGGACAGCAAAGCTGGTCAGAGTTGATGGGAAGATGGATGAAGCTAAATACAGGGCAATCCTGGAAGAAAACCTGTTGGAGGCTGCAAAAGACTTGAGACTGGGAAGGAGATACATCAGCCATACAGCCAGAGCTACAGCAGAATGGTATAGATCAAAGAATATTCATGTGTTAGAATAGCCTAGTCAAAATCCAGACCTAAATCCCATTGAGCATCTCCATCCAATCTGGCTGAGCTTGAGCTATTTTGCAAAGAAGAATGGGAAAAAATCTCCGTAGCTGTGCAATGCTGGTAGAGACATACCCCAAAAGACTTGCAGTAAGACTTGCAGCTGTAATTGCAGCGAAAGGTGGCTCAACAAAGTATTGATATAGGGGGCTGAATACTTTTGCACGTCACACTTTTCAGATTTTTATTTGATTAAAATTTTGAAAACCATGTATCATTTTCGTTCCACTTCACAACTATGTGCTACTTTGTGTTGGCCTATCACTTAAAATCTCAATAAAATACATTTAAGTTTGTGATTGTAAGGTGACAAAATGTGAAAAAGTTCAAGGGGCATGAATACTTTGGCAAGGCACTGTATTTGGGAGACAAAGTGTCCGTGTGAGTCTAGTTGAAAAGTGATGAAGAATTGGCTTTTCAAAAAATTAACCTTTTATGGGAGAAGAATAGCCAGCAACATTGCGTTGGTATTGGAAGAACCAATAGTGGGGTTGTTTGTTTTATTTTCTACTGTTTATGCCAACAGAGTGGCAGTAGCAAATGGCACTGGCAAATATTGCATTTGAAAGCAAATTTGTGGCACATTGTTAGCGTACCTGCCACTTGAAAAGTGAAAAGTGAAGTGGTAAAGAAATGACATCATAAAAAAGCCACCAAAAATTGTCTCTTTATGGCAGCAGATGCAACACCAATTAGTGACAATTAACCTGGTTTTCCTGTATGAGCGCACATGCCACATCAACATCATGCTTGTGGAGTGACAATTTATAGAATTTCAAGAACAACACTTGTGAGGCAGAAAAGAACCTATATTAGTCTGCCAGATTTGACATCGTGTTGGTGGAGTGACAGTTTACAGAATTTCAAGAAAAATTTTGGGCACACTATCAGTGTGCCTACTGCCCAGCCTGCCAGCTGAAAAAGCTGGACTATCTTCCAAAAGTTGTTGTTCTTCTTCCTCTCACAGACAACAACAATGTGTCTATGGTTTGCTGCATGCAATAATAATTCATTGTATACTGCTGCTTAGACTGATGCTCCAGCATGTATCACAGTGCCACTCAATGTGCACTTCATCTTACAACCATGAAATGATAGAGGGGAGTGTAAGCAGTGGCTTGCCCTAGTGAAGTAGGGGACGTGAAATGGTCCAGTGTGGAGGAACTGGAGGAGGCAGAGGTGTCCCGTCTGCTGTGGAAACTGTGCCTGCCCTGCACTCATGAGTTGATGTCAGTACTAGAAAGTACTGGACCTTGCTGCATTTGTAAACTGTTGCATTTGTAAACTGTTGCCTTTGATGCTCAAAACATTTACCCAGAGGACCATGAAAGCTAGGTACTGTCCCTATCCATAATTACTGCTCCACATATTGAAGACGGACAAGCCCAAATGGCGATATCAAGCAAGGACAGCTTTCCTAAAGAAATAATTGCAGCTATGTATTCTTCATGAAAATGTGTGCTGCCATCAGTTGGTGAAATGAAATGGATTCCACTAAATGGTACAGCAGCCACTGCACTAGTAACTTGACCAGGTGGGAGTTAAAGTTACAGGCCAGCAGGATGACTGAGCACAGATTGCCTGGAGGAGGAGAAGCAGATAATGATGAGGATAATAATGATAATGTGACGTTACCCACCATGTGCTAGGTGTGAAATGGACATTCATAAGGAAAAGGAACCGATACCGGTAAATCCTCCAGTGGGCCCTGTGCCTTCAGGGGGCCCTACTGGACCCCCACTGCTTTTTTTTAGTAAGCAGTGGAGGTCCAGTAATGAGCCTACTAACTTAACTGTCCTCGCTCCTGCTCACTGCAGTCTTCCTCTTCAGTCTCCAGGGGGCCCCCATGTGCCACACATTATGTCATCGCAACATGATGTGTGGCGTACAGGGCCCGTTGAAAGGCTGAAGAGGGAAGAGGAGACTGCATGCAGGAGCAGGGAATGGTAAGGGAAAACAGCCAGTTCTTCCCAATTATGCTGATCTGGTTGCTAAAAGTGGTGCCCTAAACCAGTTTTGCTACTGGTATACTAATCCCTGACTTATAGTATATAGGCCACATTAAGTCTGTAACCTACAAGCTGAGTATCAGTACTTACCTGTCTGCTCTTTGGCCCTTTCTGCTCTGTCCTGCCCCAAGCGACTTGACGTCATAACAGTGCAACCGGAGCAAGAAGGAGCAGGACCGGGGAGCAGACAGGTACTGTAAGTAATGACCTAATACTGCTATAACAGGGACCAGTGAAGGAACCATTGTATAACCCATACCGTGGCCGATTCACTATTTCCCCCCATACAATGGACACTTAACTATTCTACCCCATACACTGGCCCCTTCACTGATTCTGTATGGGGACCAGTAATGGGGCCACTATATTGTGTGGAGGCAGTGATGGGGAATAAAATCCTCTTAGGCGTACATTAAAGTGTGGGGCATAAGGGGGGAGTATTAAAGGGGTTTTGTCCAGGCTTATTTTTTTTTATACTCTACACTCAGCATAGGCCATAAATACCTGATCAGTAGGAGGTCGACACCCAGCCCCCGTACCGATCAGCTGTATGAAGCCACTTCTGGCGCCTGTCCAGTACACAATACAGGGCCTGAAAGCAGATAGTTCTGTCCACTGTATAGGGATATGGCACCTCTCAGCACTTATTGAAGTCAGTGGAGCTAAGCTACTTTCTGGTTCCAACCCTGTACTATGTACTAGACAGGCGTCGGAAGCAGCTCCATATAGCTGATTGGTCCGGGGGCCAGGTGTCGGCCCCCTACTGATCAGATATTTATGGCCTATTCTGGTGATAGACCATAAAAAAATTAAGCCTGACTACCTCTGTAATATTCCTCCCTAATGCCACACACACTTTAATGTCATCCCCACAGGATGTTAGCCCACATCACTGTTCCCACTCAATATAATGGCCTCATCAGTGCGGCTAGAGTGTGTGGTAATAATTCCAGGAGCCATGTAGCTCACTTGCCATGCAGAGTATAGCGGTGGGTTTAGGTAATGCAGTGGTGCACATTTGTATGGCAAGTGAGCAGCATTGCACAGCTGATCTGCAGGGTTCCTGGTGGTGGGCCCTTAGAAACCATTCCACTGTTGGGCCCTAGACAGCAACAGTCTGACACTGGTATGGAGAGACCTAGTTCCTACACGTGTGCCTTTTATGTCCATGGCTAATTATCTGTTTGCAGATCTTGCACCTTGCCATCAATTTAGTAATCAGTTGGCAATATACAACAAAACTCCCATGCAGAAAATGACCACACGTAGCTGCTGCTGTCAAAAGCAGAAACATGTCTGCCAGTGCTACTACCACCACCCAAGCTTGCCTTAAATCTACGTCAGGCAGGTATTTTGAATGTTTGGGGCTGCACCTCCGGTGGAACTATTGCAGCTGCCACACCCTCTTCCTGTGTCACCCTGCCACCCTCAACTGGTTTTCAGGTCTTATCTGTAATAGAATCACCATCGGATTCTGTATCACGTTCCTCACTTTTTTGTGACTCATCATGGCAATGGGATTCCTGTATGCCCTCACAATTCCTAACAGATTTCCCCCTAGTACCCCTAACAGTACTACTACCAGTAGAACACTCATGTCTTTCACCTCTACCTCCTCTACAACAAAAAAACACTGGCAGTTTTCATCCAACTTAACAAACAGAGGAGGAAGTCGGGCTATGGGGAATTTCTCTCACAGAAGATGCTATACAACTAATAGAGAATGGGATCTGTGACAGTGAAGATAAAGGGAGGGCTGGAGCGGGGGGCACACGTGTAGCCGGTGGAAGTGAGGAGGCGGGGCTTAAGCCGAACTTCTGGCCGCATGCTGGAGAGCGTCAGTTGGCGGCAAGACGCTGAAGTGAATGGTTGCCTACAACAACAGCTCCCTGCTACTGGGCAGTGAACGTTTACATTGCCATGGGAAATGTGGAGGACCTCCTAGGGTAGCTTAGGGCTGCTGCTGGCTCACGTGGAGAGGAATAGCTACAGTTCCAGGTAGCGGGAGTACTGGGAGGGATAGCCCCAGTGGCCCCACCGGAGCAGCCCCCACGCCGGGCACACCCTTCTGTGCGGCTAATGCACCCAGGGCGTGGCGCCGCAGAAGCCCCACAAGGGACCCTCTGTACCGGGCACTTCGCACCACTGCTCAGGGGCGTAAGTCCCCGTCCGGGAGGAATCCACCCAGGCGGCCGCGTCCAGCGGGGAGTGGGAGGGGCCAGAGGAGAGAATGCAGCTGAGCCCATTTCCTCATGTCACTGCAGCAGTCGTTATGGCGGGTAACCCTGGCGATGTTCTGATCGGGGTGACCGCTAGCCAACATTTAAGATCCCCAGCTCAGATGACTTCAATTGAGCAGTCGTGCTCCATGGACCTGTTTCCCGCAACTGTTAGCCCTCCTGCGTGGGGGAGTTCGGCGGTGTCACCATCCCTGGGTTTTCCGCAGGTGCCTTCTACATTGCTTGGCGTGGGTCATTCTACATCTTGCTGCGGCTGCAGCAGAGGCATGTCCACGGTGGTGACCAACGACCTGGTTCGGGCTCGATTGGAGACAATGCGGCAGGACTCTGGAGTTATGGCTGATGGGCTCACAGCACCTACACAGCCTGGTAAGTATGTGTCATTGTCTTGTCCGTTTCCCCCTATTATTATGTCCCAGGCTAGCGCAGAGAAGATTAGGGTTAGTTCTGCCGCTAGAGGGAGGGCAGATGAGAGTTTGCCAGGGGACGGTGTGAGGGAACTGTTAGGTAGTGTGAGGGAGTTGCTGTCCCGTTGTGGTCAGATGGTCTTGCTTTCTCCGCTACCGGGTTGGCTTCCCGCTTTTTCTCCTGCAGTAGCTGGGGTAGCTGTGGGGTTGGCTGGTACGATAGCAGCTAAGGAAATGGGGGTTACTGTCTCGGTTCAGACTGATACAGCGTCCGAGGATGGAATGCAGTTGGATGACAGGGCCACGGGTGAGGTGTATGTGTGTTTTGTGGGCCCCCTTGGCGCGCATTTGAAAAAAAGAGGTTAAGGAGAAGATATGGAAGGACAAGTAAGTCGAGATCTTCTCCTTATTGCCTCTGGAAAAGTTCAACCTGGATGAGGGTAAGAGGGACGATTATAAGAAGGAAGAGGAGGAGAAGTGCCGGTGGCAACTTATCCCCAAGACTTTAATGAATTGGCTCCAGGTCCTTGCCATACTGGCTAGTGTAATAGGCGAAAAAGCACCAGAGAATTACTCCGGTCTTTTTTGCTAAATGGATGCGATCGGGGAGGCTCATCGTGTGTTTGGCAGCCAGACATGGCTGCGATACGATGAGCAGTTTCGACAGAGAAAAGTCATTAGGCCCAATATTAGGTGGGATCAGAAGGATATAGGTCTGTGGCTGAGGGTGATGGCGCCTGCGAGGTTCGGTCAGTCCTTTCCACGGGGGCCGGTAATGCCAACACATCTTGAGCAGGCTCAAGCATGGGACAGAGTTCTGGCCAGGCCCAAAAGCATGAGGTGTGCTGGGAGTTTAATCAGAGGCAGTGTAAATTTGGGTTCAGTTGTAAGTTCAAACATGTCTGCTCCCATTGCAATGGAACATCTCACGGAGCATCCCAGTGCTTGTGTAAGGGTAAAGAAAAACCCCCTGGACAAGGGGGTGACACCGGTGAGGCTCCAGGAAATGGGTCCATACCTAAGTAGGTATCCCAACCGTGCAATGGCTGTGATTCTTGCGGAGGGTTTTGAACATGGTTTTATTATCCCGCCTCCGGATAATTAGATCCCAACGTGTCGAAGGAATTTGCAATCAGCATACCAACATTCCACGGTTGTCATTGAAAAGTTACGCAAAGAGGTTTTCCTAGGCCTGATGGCAGGTCCTTTTGTTTTCCCCAATTGGTGATTTAGTGGTTTGCCCTGGGGGAATTGTACCCAAAAAGGAGCCGTTGAAGTTTCGGCTCATTCACCATCTGTCTCATCCCAGGGGCGCATCTGTGAATGATGGGATCGATCCGAAGCTCTGTGCAGTGGTTTACACTTCATTTGATGCGGCCGTGGGATGGGTCAGGTCTTGCAGTCCTGGGGCTTTGTTGGCAATAAACGACATCGAGGCGGTGTTTCGCCTCCTTCTGGTTCATCCAAATAGTGTTAAGTTGTTAGGCTGTGTTTAGGACAATTCATACTACGTCGACTGATACCACCCTATGGGTTGTGCGATTTCTTGTGCCTACTTTGAGGTTTTTAGTTCATTTCTGGAATGGGTAGTGAGGGACGTTTCTGGCGTCCCTTCTTTCATTCATTATTTGGACGACTTCCTATGCATTGGCCCTGCTAATACAGGTGTTTGTGCTATGTTGCTGGCATCAGTGCAATGGGTGGTACATAAGTTTGGGGTACCTTTAGCGCCAGAGAAAATGGAGGGTCCGTCTACTTGTTTGAGTTTTCTGGGTATAACTATTGACACTGTGCGGATGGAATTTCACTTGTCTGAGGATAAGCTGAGAGATCTGAAATCTGAGGTCTTTAGAGCTCGGCATCTGCGTAAGATAACACTCCGTGAATTGCAGTCTCTCCCAGGCAATCTGAATTTCGCGGCCAGGGTTATGCCTATGGGCAGGATTTTCTGCCGCAGATTGGCTAGTGCTATGGCTGGGACTGCGGCTCCACATCATTTTATTCGTTTGTCAGCAGACCATAGGGATGACCTAGCGGTTTGGGTGGATTTTCTGGAGCAGTATAACGGTAGATCCTTACTGATGGGGGAAGTGGTGGACCATTTCCGGCAACTGGTTCTAGGGGCAGAGAGTCGGGGTTTGGAGTTCCCGGTGGAATTATGGGACTTGATTTGACATCTGAGGCCCAGTCCACATGGGCAGCGTATATGGCAGCTTGGGGAATGTGGGAGAGTTGGGTTAGTGAGTTGGGGTGCAGTCTGTGTGGTGACGACACGGTTGGGACATTGCTTTGTTTTCTTGGTAGAATGTCTCGGGAAGGTTGGTCAGGGTTAATCGTTTTATGTTGGATCTTGCTTATGGGTTTAAAATGCGGGATATAAGGGATTTTACCAAAGTCTTCCTGGTTCAGCAGGCGTTGCGTGGCTTCCGTAGGGGCCAAAAGGATATGCTACATCCGATTTCTTTTGCTATGTTGGGGCGGTTGTGTGCGGGGTTAAGTTCAGTTTGTTTTTCGGCGTACGAGGCGGCTCTTTTCCGTTTGGCTTTTGTGTTGGCTTTTTATGGCGCCCTGCGGATTGGGGAATTAGTCTCGCTGAGTAGTTCCAGGCATGGGGGTTTGTTGGCCAAAGATGTGTCATTGGTGTCGGACAGGATTCAGTTTTGGATTCGGCAGTCCAAGACTGATTAGGTGGGTAGGGGTAGATGTGTGGTTTTGGGAGCTAATGGTGCTACTGAGGTTCAAGGGATGGGTCTCTCTTGTGCCATGCTGATGGATCTGCCCTATACTGTTATCAATTTAATGCCATCTTGCGGCGCAGCATTGATGAGCTGGGTTTGGATGGGAAGTCTTATGCATCTCACTCCTGCAGGATTGGTGCGGCGATGGAAGCTGTGTGCAGGGGTTTGTCTCCCGGGATAGTTCGTAGAATTGGTAGGTGGGAATCCTCCCATTATCAGCTGTATTTGTGCCCTGAATTTTTGTGATTGTTTACTAATTTTTTAGGACGTCTCTATTGATCAATCCCTGTTGATCTTGATGGGTTCTCTTGTTTTTCCGCAGGTTCCTCCCTTCCGTTAGTTTGGATTTTTGGGCACTCCTTTGTGCATTGGGGTGCAGTGCGAGCCGATGCCCGACCTCGCAGTAGACAACTCGGTTTTGGGAGGGACGTCGCGATGATTCGTTGGCTTAGTTTCCAAGGTATGCTCTGGCGGCGGGTGTTACCTGAGATTACTAGATTTGTGCGACTTGATTGGGCGCCGGATATTTTGTTGCTTCATGGGGGTGGCAACGATCTTGGGGTTTTTCTTTTCGGGAGATTATCCATGAATTTAAGAACGATTCACTGCATTTGTGGGTTATGTTCCCTGGTCTGCTGGTGATTTGGTCATAGATTGTCCCTTGTAAGATGTAGCAGACTGCCCGATCTGTTGACAAAATAAATAAGGCCCGTATTAAGGTTAACAGGGCAATCTCCAGGTTTGTGGCCAAGAATGGTGGTTTGTCGGTGCAGCATTTGGATTTGGAGTCAGGTCAGGGTGGTTTTTGGCTCCAGAATGGAGTGCATCTCAATGCTGTGGGTATTGACAGGTGGTCTTTGGGGCTGCAGGAGGGCATTGAGAAGGCCTTATGTTTGTGGGGAGCGTCGCGTGTATGAGGACTCAAAGCATGCTCGTTATGGCGGGTGGGGGTGTTTGGAGTTGGTGGAATTTGGTGTGTGGTGGAGGGAATCGTCATGGTGGGGTTCACCCCACCCCCGTAAATTGGACTGCTCAGGTGTAGGGTGGTCTGGCGGATGGTTGGTGGGTCTCCCAAAAGTGGGAGTCCCTTTTTCTCTGGGTAGCCAGGTGTGGTGCCACTGAGCTGGGGATAACGGCTGGTGATAAGATAGGTGCAACTTGGCTACATGTACTTGTGGGCGCCAGACCATTTATGTAGCTCCAAGGACCTCTGTCCAAGGCTGGTATTTATACTGTAATTTATATTTTGCTCATTTTTGGTTGATATGTATGTTTGTTAATAAAATCGCTGCTGTGGCCAAAATTATCCAACGTCAAGTCTCTGTGTCGTTTGTGGGGTGGTATGAGGGGAAGGGCGACCACAGAAACTGATTGGTGGTTGGGGGATTTCTTCTGGTTTCAGGTTAGATAGGTTGGGGTAATATTAGGTCCACCTACATCACACTGCACAATTGAACAGTCAAAGAGAAAACATGGTTGACAGTACAGAAAGACAGCGCGGTAAATTATATGTTGTGGAGATACACGCAGAATCCTCACTCAATATTTGTGGTTCACTGCTTTCAAAAAAGTTTTTATTCTCAGGAAGTACAACACTATGGCTACTGGCGGACTGTCAAGACCAGAATAAGTATTGCAGTTGCCATCCACATTCTTATTGTTAGTAGTACTTCAACAAGTGTTTAGTCCTCTGCCTCCTTTTGCCTGTCCCCTGCCATGTTTTTTAACCCAATCATTTTACTGCACACTGCTTAGTGATTTGCTAATAATTCTGACATTGTGTATAATTTTTTTTTCAACAAAAAATTTTTCAAGAAATATTGCAAAGCACTAAAAGGGTCACCAGACCTCCTGGTCATTGAGTATTAGACTAAATCACTAGAACTGTGTCAGTCAGCTTAGATTAAATACCAATAATATTTTTTTTCAGATTAGCACAGGTTAGACTGTATATTGGGTGGACACACCAAAAAAATGCTGTAATAACAGAGATTCTGTTTTTTACATTAGTGGAGGATGCACTACTATTACTTCTGTGTGTAATTTATATATATACAGTACAGACCAAAAGTTTGGACACACCTTCTCATTCCAAGAGTTTTCTGTATTTTCATGACTATAAAAATTGTAGATTCACACTGAAGGCATCAAAACTATGAATTAACACATGTGGAATTATATACTTAACAAAAAAGTGTGAAACAACTGAAAATATGTCTTATATTCTAGGTTCTTCAAAATAGCCACCTTTTGCTTTGATTACTGCTTTGCACACTCTTGGCATTCTCTTGATGAGCTTCAAGAGGTAGTCACCTGAAATGGTTTTCACTTCACAGGTGTGCCCTGTCAGGTTTAATAAGTGGGATTTCTTGCCTTATAAATGGGGTTGGGACCATCAGCTGTGTTGTTCAGAAGTCAGGTGGATACACATCTGATAGTCCTACTGAATGGAGTGTTAGAATTTGTATTATGGCAAGAAAAAAGGAGCTAAGTAAAGAAAAACGAGTGGTCATCATTACTTTAAGAAATGAAGGTCAGTCAGTCCGAAAAATTGGGAAAACTTTGAAAGTGTGCCCAAGTGCAGTGGCCAAAACCATCAAGCGCTACAAAGAAACTGGCTCACATGAGGACCGCCCCAGGAAAGGAAGACCAAGAGTCACCTCTGCTGAGGAGGATAAGTTCATCTGAGTCACCAGCCTCAGAAATGGCAGGTTAACAGCAGCTCAGATTAGAGACCAGGTCAATGCCACACAGAGTTCTAGCAGCAGACACATCTCTACAACAACTGTTAAGAGGAGACTGTGTGCAGCAGGCCTTCATGGTAAAATAGCTGCTAGGAAACCACTGCTAAGGACAGGCAACAAGCAGAAGAGACTTGTTTGGGCTAAAGAACACAAGGAATGGACATTACACCTGTGGAAATCTGTGCTTTGGTCTGATGAGTCCAAATTTGAGATCTTTGGTTCCAACCACCGTGTCTTTGAGCGACGCAGAAAAGGTGAACGAATGGACTCTACATGCCTGGTTCCTACCGTGAAGCATGGAGGAGGAGGTGTGATGGTGTGGGGGGGCTTTGCTGGTGACACTTTTGGGGATTTATTCAAAATTGAAGGAATACTGAACCAGCATGGTTACCACAGCATCTTGCAGCGGCATGCTATTCCATCCGGTTTGCGTTTAGTAGGACCATCATTTATTTTTCAACAGGACAATGACCCCAAACACACCTCCAGACTGTGTAAGGGCTATTTGACCAAGAAGGAGAGTGATGGGGTGCTACGCCAGATGACCTGGCCTCCACAGTCACCAGACCTGAACCCAATCCAGATGGTTTGGGGTGAGCTGGACCGCAGAGTGAAGGCAAAAGGGCCAACAAGTGCTAAGCATCTCTGGGAACTCCTTCAAGACTGTTGGAAGACCAATTCAGGTGACTACCTCTTGAAGCTCATCAAGAGAATGCTAAGAGTGTGCAAAGCAGTAATCAAAGCAAAAGGTGGCTACTTTGAAGAACCTAGAATATAAGACATATTTTCAGTTGTTTCACACTTTTTTGTTAAGTATATAATTCCACATGTGTTAATTCATAGTTTTGATGCCTTCAGTGTGAATCTACAATTTTTATAGTCATGAAAATACAGAAAGCTCTTGGAATGAGAAGGTGTGTCCAAACTTTTGGTCTGTACTGTATATACAGTATATATATATATATATATATATAAATAATTATATATGCGCACTTGAACATACAGAGAAATGCCTAAAGTATTTTGTTCAGATTAACAACAGTTCTCCTACACACTGTGTATAGGTCAGACACCAGACCAGAACAGAAAAAAAAACACGAAATTCCCAAATGTTTTTTTTTAAGATTAGCACAAGCTAGACTGTATATGGGGTGAACAACAAGACACCATTTGTATATAGCAGAGTTATTTTTTTAAGATTACTGCAGGCTAGACCATATATTGGGTGAACACAAAATAAAAACCTCTGGGGGTGGTCTGGGTCTTCCTGACTCTCGAAAGTATTACGAGGCCTCCATGCTCCAAAGAGTGCTAGACTGGTGCCGTCACGCCCCTTACAAACAATGGGTCGCCCTGGAAAACGTATTTGTTGACGCCCCCCTGGATTCGCTGCCCTGGTTAGACTCGCTACGCCCCGGGGCCCTGAGACACCACCCTACCATAGGACCCACTCTCCGGGTATGTAGACCGCTCTTCTGCAGGGAGCTGATCTCCCCCTCCCCTTCACCTTTACTTCCCATCCTAGGAAACCCTGCCTTTATGGCGGGTTTGTCTCGGGGACCATTCCGGCAGTGGCGAGTGGCGGGCAGAATGAGGGCCCTACACTTTCGATCTGAAGGAGACTGGGTGTCTCACCGGGAACTACTTACCGCGCTTGGACCATGGCGGGTCTTTCAACTCACGCACTTTCTTTCTTCATTACCTAACTCTCCGGGGTATGACAGACAGCCCACGAGGTTTGAGGAGACCTGCATGGGAAGGGGCCTGATAAGACACTCACTTTCTGACTTCTATTTGCTCCTGGTGTCCCCTCCTCCGGGCCACAGGCCCTCCTACTTAGCCAGATGGGAGGCCGATCTGGCCATGACCTTCTCTGACCAACAGTGCTCCAGAATTTTTGAGTTTACCCACAAGAGTTCGATGGCTAGCAGTTATCAGGAGGCGGGATATAAAATCCTGACTAGATGGTACCATGTTCCGTCTAAACTACACAGACTCTTCCCGTCCTCCTCTCCTGCGTGTTGGCGCTGTTGCTCGGAGGAGGGGACGCTTTTACATATCTTCTGGGAATGTTCGATATTGAGAGACTTTTGGGAGGGAGTACACAGGGTGCTAGGTCAGATATTCCAAACTTCCATTCCTAACACGCCAGCCTTCTTTCTGCTACACCTCTCAGATTACCCCCTGTGTACCTATCGCAAATCCTCCCTACGACACATAGTCAATGCCGCTAGGGCATGTATCCCAGCGCTATGGAAATCGTCTAATCCCCCTTCTCTCCTGCACTGGATCCGCAAAGTGGAGGACATCCAGTACATGGAGGATCTCACGGCATCCCTTCGTGATAAGAGGGAATCCTTCATGGCGGCCTGGACGCCGTGGATTCTCTTTCAGGGATCCCAGGCCTATAGAGACCTGACGGGTAGACCTTGATTTAAGGTTTACGCTGCCGACATGGAGAGGTCGGGGTCCTTGCCTGTCTGTCATTTGTGTGTTAACTTGTTGTTCCCACATTTGTTCTCTCCCTGTCTTTCTTTCTCTCCCTCCTTCTCCCTTCCCCTCCAATTTCCTCCCCCCTCTTTGTTCCTTTTGTCCCCCTGACAACTGTTATGATCAGCAGCAGCTGATGTTCTAATATATCTATTTCATGTTACCATGTTACTATGTATTGACGCTGATGTATGCCTCGATCGAGGCCAAGCGCTTGTTTGGCTCATGTCATCATTGTTTGTTGTTATTGCTGTATAATATCTAAAATAAAGAATTTATAAAAAAAAAAAATAAAAACCTCTGGAAAAACTGAGATTTTTTTACATTAGTTGAGGATGCATTATTACTTCTACTCTGTGTAATGTATATTAATTAAATATGCGCAATTGCATATACAGAGAATCGCTTAAAATAATTTGTTCAGATTAACAACAATGTTCCTTCATACTGTGTCTGGGTCACAGACCAGAGCTGTAAGAAAACATGAGATTCCTAAATGTTTTTTTTTCTCAAGATTAGTACAAACTAGATTATATATTGGGTGAACAACAACAAGAAACCGCTTGTATATATTGGAGTTATTTTTTTTAAGATTTGAGCAGGAAAAATCAGCAGCACTTTTCTGTTAAAATAGCAGTATGTAGTTAATGAAAAAATGTTAACTCTTGCCCAAAAAAGTCCTTAAAAAAACAAGCTTTTATACACCATATGACATCCCCACTGTCTATTGGCTGAGAGGTTGTAAAATGTTGCTACCACGTGACAGACATGTGTGAGTGATTATTTCCTCGTCAAACACGTGGTATCAGCCATTTTCTCGGAGCAGACATTTTTGGACTTGACAGTGCACATATCAAGTACAGGCTGGACACAAACTCAGCATAGGGGGAGGCCGCTATGACACGGACAGGAAGGAAGGGTCTATTGCTTGGGGGTCCTTGGAGTTGGTGTAAAACTGGTGGGGGAGAGACATGGTGGTGGTGTGGCTTTTTTGGCCAAGCTGGTCTGGCTTGTTTGGGCTCCTGCTAGGTGGTGTACTGGGGAGTGGTTCTTGGTGGTAAACAGCCATTTTTGGGATAAAGTGGCCCCGAGCCTGTGGTTTGTGGCTGGGGATGAATTGCACAGAGAACAGATTGGTAGTCAGATTTTTGTAGCTCCAAGGAACTTCTTACCCAATAAATTCTCAGGGAATGTTTGTTTTTGGAGATTTCATTGATGTGTATTATTCGATCACTGTTATTTATTAAATGTCATGTGTTATTAATAAAAGGCTGCTGTGGTCAATTAAATCCAACCCAGGTGTTGGAGTCTTTATCAGCAGTGGAATGCAGGAACAGGGGTTGAGTCTAATTGGCGACTGTGGTAAATAAGGTTGGGGTCACAATAGGGACTGAACTTGAATTGCACATATCAATTGTTAATGAATGAAGCATAATAAATAGAGGTCCAAGGGAGAAGGTTCAGCAACATATCAAACAGTTATACTCACCTTACCTCATTTCTCCTGGGCATCCTTGTGGCATCTGGCAGTGGTCAGCTATTGCCCAGTGTTCTCTTCTGGCCTCTGGCTGACATCATGCACCCAGGGTCACTGCTGAGGCCTGTGATTGGGCCTCAGTGGTTACCTGGAACACACAAAAGACGCTGAGTCAAAGCACCATGATGTCGAAGTGCCCCATATGATCACTAAGGCCCAATCCAGAGCACATGACATCAGGAAGAGGCTGGAAAATAACACCAGGAAACCACTGGACACTGATGGACACTGCAAGGATGCAGACATCGCAAACAAGTGCAGAAAAACAAGCACACAACAATGCACAGCAATGGTAGTAAGGGTTATACAGTGGGGAAAAAAGTATTTAGTCAGCCACCAATTGTGCAAGTTCTCCCGTTTAAAAAGATGAAAGATACTTGTAATTGACATCATAGGTAGATCTCAACTATGAGAGACAAAATGAGAAAACAAATCCAGAAAATCACATTGTCTGATTTTTAAAGAATTTATTTGCAAATTATGGTGGAAAATAAGTATTTGGTTAATAACAAAAGTTCATCTCGATACTTTGTTATATATCCTTTGTTGGCAATGACAGAGGTCAAACGTTTTCTGTAAGTCTTAACAAGGTTGGCACACACTGTTGCTGGTATGTTGGCCCATTCCTCCATGCAGATCTCCTCTAGAGCAGTGATGTTTTGGGGCTGTCGCTGGGCAACATGGACTTTCAACTCCCTCCAAAGGTTTTCTATGTGGTTGAGATCTGGAGACTGGCTAGGCCACTACAGGACCTTGAAATGCTTCTTATGAAGCCACTCCTTCGTTGCCCTGGCGGTGTGCTTGGGATCATTGACATGCTGAAAGACCCAGCCACGTTTCATCTTCAATGCCTTTGCTGATGGAAGGAGGTTTGCACTCAAAATCTCACGATACATGGCCCCATTCATTCTTTCATGTACACGGATCAGTCGTCCTGGTCCCTTTGCAGGGAAACAGCCCCAAAGCATGATATTGCCACCTCCCCATGCTTCACAGTAGGTATGGTGTTCTTTGAATGCAACTCAGCATTCACTCTCCTCCAAACACGACGAGTTGTGTTTGTACCAAACAGTTATACTTTGGTTTCAGCTGACCATATGACATTCTCCCAATAATCTTCTGGAACATCCAAATGCTCTCTAGCAAACTTCAGACGGGCCCGGATATGTACTGGCTTAAGCAGGAGGACACGTCTGGCACTGCAGGAGTGTGTTACTGTGTTACTGACGGTAGCCTTTGTTACGTTAGTCCCAGCTTTCTGCAAGTCATTCACTAGGTCCCCCCGTGTGGTTCTGGGATTTTTGCTCACCGTTCTTGTGATCATGTTGACCCCACGGGGGGAGATCTTGCGTGGAGCCCCTGATTGAGGGAGATTATCAGTGGTCTTGTATGTCTTCCATTTTCTAATTATTGCTCTCACAGTTGATTTCTTAACACCAAGCTGCTTGCCTATTGCAAATTCAGTCTTCCCAGCCTGATGCAGGTCTACAATTTTGTTTCTGGTGTCCTTCCACAGCTCTTTGGTCTTCACCATAGTGGAGTTTGGAGCGTGACTGTTCGAGGTTGTGGACAGGTGTTTTTTATACTGATAACATTTTAAACAGGTGCCATTACTACAGGTAATAAGTGGACGACAGAGGAACCTCTTAAAGAAGAAGTCACAGGTCTGTGAGAGCCAGAAATCTTGCTTGTTTGTAGGTGACCAAATACTTATTTTCCACCATAATTTGCAAATAAATTCTTAAAAAAATCAGACAATGTGATTTTCTAGATATGTTTTCTCATTTTGTCTCTCATAGTTGAGGTCTACCTATGATCTCACTTACAGGCCTCTCTCATCTTTTTAATTGGAGAACTTGCACAATTGGTGGCTGACTAAATACTTTTTATCCCCACTGTACTTATTTAGTATGGTTTTGCTTAGAGATGAGCAAATCGATTCTGCAGAAGTGGAATTCGATCCGAATTTCAGGAAATCTTCGATTCTCCACGATTCCGGATTTCTTGATGCTTCGTGTTAACGAATATTTAGTAAGGACCTTTGTGACATCAGATGGTCACAAGATATTCTCTAGTAATGTGATTGGGTAGGCGTGTCTTTGCTTGTTAGCAGATCCTTCCAAATGAATAAAAGTTGTCTGTGCTGAAGACAGAGAGAGAGAAACATGAACGCTGCATCCAAGGGCGTCCGGCATTTTTCCGCCCACCCGCCCACCCCAGCTCTCTGTAGCCTGGAAATAGCTGTTTATTCGCCGCAAAGTAATTTGGATCAAAGTGAATTTTTTTTGGAACTTCGAATCGAACTCCCGAATTGAACTTTTGAGAAATTCGCTCATCTCTAGTTTTGTTCACTAACTTTAAATGTGCTACTATCATAGGTTGTTAGCCTTGCCACAAATTGTATTATCTCCAATCTGTTAAATCTGCCCTAGTCCAAGTGCTATTATTATTGTGAAGCGAAAGCTTCTAAGAGTAAGAACGACCCAGACACAAATCAGATGACTACGCCAACTATCAAAACAAAAACATTGAAATCTATCAACTATTGGATCCCTCACTACAGACTTCCAAATCACTCTGGAAGTAAAAGAACATTGCTTTGGGTGCTTTATGGAGTGGGTTTCCATGGTTGTGGCTCTCTTCATCATCACAGCCACCAGCCTTGTATTGCAATTTAAAGAGAGATCAGTCTGACGTGCCTTGCCTTCAGGTTAAGGTTATAACCCTTGCTTGACTCTCACTCTGCCACTGACCTGATCTTGACACCTGATGGACAGTAATCTTAAATTGTGTCTTATTTTTTGATAATGCCTATTGCTATAAATTAGAGAAACAAAATAGCAGTCTTGCAGTTATGATACCTTTTTATGGCTAACTGAAATAAAAGATGTTACAAGGCAAGATTATGAGACTACTCAGGTCCCATTGCTGTTTCCTGATTATATTTTCCTCTTATTCTGTGGCTTGCTGTGTCCTTACATTTCTCCTGGTGGCAAGCCTTGCCTTATTCCTGGCTACACTACTGCTCCATCCATGTTACTGCCACCCATCAGTGATTTCTTTTTGGAGACTGTGACCTGGAAATCCAACTTGGAAACTCTACCCTTAACCTCTTTGTGGGGGTTAATGGTGAAAAACAAGAAGACTCTGCATCCTAATCCAGCCTGCTTCAAACTGATTATGGTGTAACAGCATGGGGCTGCTCTTCAGTGTTTGATCTAGATCCTTTATTTCCAGTGCTGGGTAATGTTACTGAATCAGCATACAGAGACATTTTAAATAACTTTATGATTCTAAACCTGTGTCATGAATTTAGTGAGGTCCTTTTCATATGTCAGCATTATAGCTCACTTGTGCACAAAAGTGGGGTTGCAGAACAGAAGTTAATAAGCACTTTCTACTTCTCTATTACCTGCAGCCTTATTACCGGTGGCAACCAGGGCCGCTTTAACCATAGGGCCAACGGTGCACTTGCAACCTATGTTTATGTTTTTTACATATATATATATATATATATATATATATATATATACTTTTATTATGATTAGTTTGTGCATTGCGCACCCCTTGTTGGGCAACGCCCAAGGGACGTATTTTATTCAATACATCTCATTATATTAACAAGGGGCTGGTAGATGGCTGACCTTCTGTTTATTATACACTTGACAAAGATGTGTATTAACCTCGAAACGCATACGCGTAGTGTTTGACTCCAATAAAGAAGTTTGCTGTTTGAAATCCTGCTGGTAAGCGCTGATCCTTTTTATCCATACTTTGGACTGGTCCTACTTTGCAACCTATTCCGACGTTCCAGTGACGATGATTCAGCTGCTACTTTCCAGATTTCTATAATCTACAGGCTCTTGTGGTGGTTGTGACCCGTCACAACCAAAAAATGTGAACAGCCATTTATTCGGTTTTGTGACAGTGGTCACCTGTACCTACAATATCACACAAGGAGCTGCTCAGTGCGGGGTTTTCCTTTTTTCTATTTTCTCAGCTACAGTCTTTAATATACTTGAAGGGATTGTCTGGTTTTCCTATGAAAATAAATACCATATAAAAATAATACATTTTTTACTTGAAGTGACACTTTGAGAGTATCACTTTCCTAGAGAATAATGTGAATGCTGTACATATTTGTAGTAGCAGTAGACACCATGATCTCTGTGTTCAACCATTATTACCATCCTTCAGCATTATATCTAAAACTTTTGCACAGTAAGCATGTTTAACGTGTTAAAAACAGATAATGCTAACAGAGACCAACTGGCACAGTGGGATAGAGGGCCCTGCCCGCAAGGGCTTACAATCTATGAGGGAAGAGGGATAGAGACAGAAGGTGGAGGTAGAGGCTGCTCAGGTGGTGATGTGGTGACAGTAGCATTATTGGAGGTTGTAGGCCTTCTTGAATGGGTGAGTCTTCAGGGCCTTCTTGAAGCTTGTGACTGTGAGGGACAGTCTTATGTGTCTTGGTAATGAGTTCCAGAGTATGGGGGATGCACGGGAGAAGTCTTGGAGACGATTGTGTGAAGAACGGATAAGAGCAGAGCGGAGCAGGAGGTCTTTGGAGGATCGGAGGTTACATGTGGGCAGGTAGTGGGAGATTAGGTCGGAGATATATGGAGGGGAAAGGCTGTGGATGGCTTTGTATGTCAGCATTAGTAATTTGAACTCTATTCGCTGGGCAACGGGTAGCCAGTGAAGTGACTGGCCGAGGGGGGCGGCCGATGAAGAATGGGGGGAGAGGTGTATTAGGTGAGCAGCACAGTTTAAGGTGGACTGGGGGTGGCCAGGGTGTTAGCTGGGAGGCCATGGAGAAGGGTGTTACAGTTTTCTAGGCAGGAGATTTTGAGGGCGTGGACTAGCATCTTTGTAGTTTCAGGGGTGAAGAAGGAGCGGATTCGATGGATGTTCTTGAGTTGGAGGCGGCAGGAGGTGTTGAGGGTTTGAATATGCGACTTGAAGGATAGGTCAGAGTCTAAGGTTATCCCAAGGCAGCAGGCTTGGGTGACTGGGGTGAGAGTGGCTCCATTAATTTTGATAGATGGGTCAGGTAGGGGGATCGTGCGTGGAGGGGTGAAGATTATGAACTCCGTTTTCTCCATGTTGAGTTTGAGAAAGCGGGAGGAGAGAAAGGAGGCTACGGCTGCTAGACATGCTGGGACTCTGGACAACAGGGAGGTAATGTCTGGTCCAGAGAGATATATTTGGGTGTCGTCAGCATAGCAATGGTAATGGAAAATTCTATGAGTTGGCCAAGGCCTAGGGTGTAGATCGAGAACAGGAGGGGTCCTAGGACAGAGCCTTGGGGGACACCTACAGAGAGAGGGCGTGGCGGGGAGGTGGTGTGTGAGTGGGAGACGCTGAATGTGCGGTTGGTGAGGTATGAGGAGACCAAACAGTCCACTGATTTCTATGTACAGTATTTAAGTACAGTATTTTAGTCATTTATACTTCAAATGGGAAAAAGTATATATAAACAAACACCTCCCCATACCTGCACCTACCTTCTCCAGGATTAGGTCACATGAACCAAGACGTACAGTTGTGCTAAAAAGTTTACATACCCCGGCAGATTTTTTGTTTTTTTGGCCTTTTTTCAGAGAATATATATGATAACACAAAAACTTTTTCTCCACTCATGGTTAGTGGTTGGTTGAAGCCATTTATTATCAAACTTCTGTGTTTTCTATTTTTAAATCATAATGACAACCAAAAACATCAAAATGACCCTGTTCAAAAGTTCACATACCCTAGTTCTTAATACCATGTATTGCCCCTTCTAACATCAATGACAGCTTGAAGTCTTTTGTGGTAGTTGTGGATGAGGCTCTTTCTTTTCTCAGATGGTTAAACTGCTCATTCTTCTTGGCAAAAAGTCTCCAGTTCCTGTAAGTTCCTGGGCTGTCTTGCATGTACTGCGCACTTGAGATCTCCCCAGAGTGGCTCAATGATATTGAGGTCAGGAGACTGAGATGGCCACTCCAGAACCTTCACTTTCTTCTACTGTAGCCAATGACAGGTCGACTTGGCCTTGTGTTTTGGACCGTTGTCATGTTGGAACGTCCAAGTATGTCTCATATGCAGCTTCCTGGCTGATGAGTGCAAATTTGCCTCCAGTATTTGCTGATAACGTGCTGCATTCATTTTTCCTTCAACTTTGACCAAGTTTCCTGTGCTTTTGAAGCTCACACATCCCCACATCATCAGTAATCCACCTCTGTGATTTACAGTAGGAATGGTGTTCCTTTCATCATAGGCCTTGTTGACACCTCTCCAAATGTAATGTTTATGGTTTTGGCCAAAAAGTTCGATGTTTGTCTCATCACTCCAAATTACCTTGTTCCAGAAGTTTTGAGGCTTGTCTCAAAGGTAAAGTTACTGAAACCAGATAATTTTAATATTCTAAATTATATAATATTATAATATTGTAATACAGTATAAGAGTATAGTTATCTGTACATTATTTGTATGCCATAAATTGCCTGCTTTTTCACAATGCTATTGTGCGCTTTCTTTAGAAAGAGCTCACGTACTAAGTGATCATTGTTTCTATGTCATTGTATGAGAATCAGAGAAGTGTTTTTATTCATTCTTGACACAAAAGTAATTTTGATGACAGCAGTCAACCATTGAAGGGTTACTGGCAATATTAAAGTTGTGTAGTTTCAAGTTAAAATGCCAAACCCCCATTAGCAGTGACAGATACAGTAATAACAGTGGGTTTTGTGACAGACAGGTGAGACAAGGCTCAGATGTCTAACTGATATGTACTATAATTTTGTATGATCATGTCATTTAATTATTCGAATTTTAAACTGAAACATTTAGAGTGACATATAAACTGTTATGAATATGGAAAATTTAGCAATTCCTGGAATGGATGCATATGTCTACCAATCAAGGATATATACACTCCTCAACATTGAAATTACACCGCCAAGAAGAACAAGCCATAAGGTTATACAAATCAAGAAAGTAGCAGGTGTTGCTAAGATCTGCAAATGACCAAATTTTCACCTTGCTCAATTCTGTGGCATGTGGGAGCTGCATGAAAGCCAGATTGAAAGCAAAGGTTTCAAAGGGAGTCTATCATTTGATTTAGCTAAATTTCCCTAACGACATAGAAAGGCTATTCTTGCCCTACCTTTGTTTATCTCTTCTTCAACACCGCTTTTGAGTAAAAATCTTTACTCTTATATGCAAATTCTGTGCACAGAGCACAGGTGGTGTTCCCCCTGTGCTCTGAGCACAGCACAGTTATCCCCAGTATTCTGCCTCCTCTTGCTGTTACACACCCCTTCATGTGAAGGCATCCTTCTCTTCGTATTCTTCGCTGCGTCAGCAGCTGCATCAGCAATACCGCATTCAAATCCTGCGCATGCATTGTACTCTAGGCCCAAGGCCTGAAGCAAATAGCAGCAGGAAGAGACGGAATACTGGGGATGACAGTGCTGTGCTCGGAGCTCAGGGGGAACACCCCCTGTACTTCGTGCACAGAATTTGTATATAAGAATAAAGTCTTTTATACAAAAATGGTGTTAAAGAACAGATAAGGAAAGGTAGGGCTGGATTAGTATTTCTAAAGGCTATTCCAACATGTTTTTAGAGAAATTTAGCAAAATCAAATGATAGACTCCCTTTAAGCCACATGAGACTTCAAAAATTGGATTAAGTGATGTGGGATGATTGTGCAATTTCCCATCTTCCTCGACATGCCAGTTATTGTCACTTATCACAAACTGAGAGGGACAGAATCCTTGATCTTGAGAGCCCTTGGGTTATCATTTCGGCAGATCGCTATGTGCTTCGGCCGTTATGTAATTACTGTTCAACATTGCCAGTGGTTGGGAGAACAATGACAAACTGAAATGACAATAAGAGGTGCGCAAAGGTGAACCTCTGCATGGATGGATCATGGATCATCATCTGATTAGAAGAATGTTAGTGATTCAAATGGTGTATGGCTACAGTTAACCCTCTAATAGGCATAGTCTTTAATAGGAATACCATAGCAACATTTGAAAAAGTTGAGCTGTTGAGCAGCACAAAGCTGTTCAATTTCACAGCATAGCACTATTAAATAACTAGCAGGAAGAATACTTTATCTGCTTGCACTTTCATATCCAGTCTCTGGCACGGGGTCACTGTTCAGCATCACTTGTTGGTCACAAGTCTAGCAATGTCTGGAAGTAAGCAACTCTTTTCATGCACCTTTATGATAATCAGCAATAAGATTAGATAAAATAATCCTTTAATAGTCCCACCATGTGGAAATTCAGTTTGTTACAGCAGCATAGATAATACAAACACAAAAAACAATATATACAGAAGTGCCAAGGTAGAGGCATTACAGTGACAGTAGGTACAGATAGAAAGGTAAAGGTAAAAAAGTAGTAGAAGGGATCCCACAACTTAAAGATCTTTTAGTTCTCTGTATGGAATGATCTCCGCTTAGCTAGGTGTTGGTTGTACAGCCTAACCCCATCGGGGAAGAAAGACTTCCAATAGCGCTCCTTCTCACACTTAGGGCGAAGCAGACGGTCACTGACAGTACTGCCCAGGGCTATCACAGTCTCATGCATTGAATGGGAGTTATTCTCCCACATGGAGCTCACCACGGACAGTATCCTTCTGTCACCCACCACCTGCACTGGTTCCAGGGGGCTCCCAAGGACAGAGCTGGCCCTTCTAATCAGCTTGTCGAGTGTATTCCTATCCCTGGTTGATATACTACTCCCCTAACAGGCCACTCCGAAGAAGATGGCTGATGCCATTACAGAGTTGAAAAAGACCCTAAGAAGTGCCCTCTGGACTCCAAAGGCTCTCAGCCTGCTAAGCAGGTAGAGCCTACTGTGGCCCTCCCTGTACAGTGCATCCATGTGATCTGCCCAGTCCAGCTTATTATTGAAGAGCACCCCTAGGTACTTATAGGTGGTGACAATCTCAATGCCAGTCCCCTGGTTTAAGAGGGTATCTGCACTTACGAAAGTCCACCACCATCTCCTTAGTCTTCCCAGCATTAATCAATATGTTGTTCCTGCATCCTGGCATTCAGTCTTGCAACACTTCTGGGGTGGGCTTTCTATATTTCACTCATGGTAGCTATATTCTTCACATTAAGGAAACAGGCTTACATTTCCCATCTGATGTGGTGCTCTTTCACAAGCAGGTAACAGGCGTACACTCTCTGTTTGCTGTTGTTCATTTATGAAGAGATGTGGGCCTAGTCATACATGAGGGAGACCCTCTGCAGGCTCTGGGTGTATGAATACTGGCGTTAGTAACTAGCAAATAGATTATTAGTGGCATGTCTGTCGCACCTTTATTACAGGCTGTGGCATTATAACATTATATAGTATACAATTCCTTCTATACAATTAAAGTGACAATGCCTACCTAGCTGAATTATACGTAACTGTATGCGAACCAATTCACTTAAAATGGCTGCATAATCTTGCATTACACCATGCTGATATTATGCAGCTTGTCACAGTAAAACACAACATGACATGCATTTGCATAGTTTAACAAGGCAAAACATTGACAGCCTTTCCCGAATATGGGAGATTGTTATAGCTGATAAAAGGGGGCTTATCTCCATATTAACATCCATGGTATGATGTCCAATGATTTCACATAAGTGTGATCTCCAGGTGTCTGCAAACTTGGTCATATAATATACTTTTCTTTGCATTTTAATTAAAGTAATTGTGTAACTAATTATCTCATGACAGATATTTGTAGTATATTGTCAGAATATTTGAATATATGTTCAATAAATTTGGGTAACACTTTTAAGACCTAACGGCAAGTCCTATTTAAGTAAGAGAGCTGAAATATTGCTTACCTTGAGCCAATAAAGTGTCATACAGGAGAACTGCAATTGCGAACCAGTTTGCTAGAATTGTGTTATGACCTTTGCATAGTGATGCTCTTTTACAGTACCTTCAATTCTAATAATACTTAAAAGTCTCTATTCAAATTACTAAATGTGTAAGAATTGACGGCATTCAATCAGTATTAGCCTGCAAAATACAGTCCTTTATTAATACAGTAATGACAGTCAAATCTCACAGGCAGTGTAATAGTATTGTGCGTATGATATCCCATATAATATCCCAGACATTTTGCTCTAGCTCAAATACCTTTTTCAATGGATATCTATAAAGAAAATGCAGTATACTGTAGGTATTACTGATATTTCAGCAAGATACATCAGGAGCATACAAAAATTAAATCGCAAAGATAATATATACAAATAAAAATGATGAACAAAACGTGCATACAATATAGGCAAAACAATGACTGGAAATAAAACCAGCAAATATGAATCAATAACGTCCATGCCGTACTTCAGATTCTCATAAAGCTAGTGCATAAGAGATAATGCAAGACAGGCTTTCATTGAGTATAAAGATTTATGATGAAATATAAAGATGTTATTTGCTCTGTTTAGGACTTACCGAGTCAGCTACCCTCTCCTTGATATGTTATCTATACATGCCTTTCTTTATGTATCTTACCTTTACTGTTACGTTTACACACTTTTTCTCTTACC
Source organism: Leptodactylus fallax (assembly GCA_947044405.1). NCBI lineage: Eukaryota > Metazoa > Chordata > Amphibia > Anura > Leptodactylidae > Leptodactylus > Leptodactylus fallax. The sequence continues at coordinate 9,331,638 of CAMRHE010000003.1, forward strand.
CATGTATATATACTGGAGCAAATAACGTCCTTATATTCCATCATAAATCTTTATGTTGAATGAATGACTGTCAGGCATTATCTCTTATGCACTAGCTTTATGAGAATGTGAAGTTCAGCGTGGACGTTATTGTATTTTTATATATAGTATGTTGTGCTCTCTCAAAAAAATTAGATTTTGGTATCACAGTAATGGTTTGCTGTGTGCAGTATACATTTTTAGCACATTAGTGGATGACAGCAAAATATTGCTTGTCTTCTGTTTCAGTGTTTTTGAGAGTACAAGCTCTTGTTGATGTTTGTGGTATATATATAAATTGTGTTCACTTGATCTATTTTTTTACATGTGCTGTGTCAGTGAATTTACAATTAAATATGAGTTTTAGGTGCAAATATAGGTTTCAAAAAATAATTAGTGTTTGTCACAAAGTTGCATGAAGGTGGACATAACTATTGATAACCCATTGAAACAAATGTAATCCAAAGGTTGTCTATTTTCAAGAAACATAGGGTTTGGGAATGCGCTTGCTTTACACAGTGTTTAATATGTACATTTTATAGGTTGATATTGATTCTAGCAAATTCCACCCACACATTGCGGAAAAATACAGACAGCAGACATGCTCTGGATTTCCAAAACTGTCGCGGTTTTGGAAATCACAGCATGTCAATTATACCTATGGAAATGCTGGCGGTTTCCCTATAGGTATAATGGAAGCAGAAAGTCCGCAGAGGAAACCCCAGTGCTTTTTTGCTGAGGCCCTCTACATGGGGCTTTAGCCTAAGGCTGAGGCCCCTTGTTGCAGAACCACAGCTTTTTTTGTTGCAGATTTTGCTGTGCTTTTTTGAGCCAAAGCCAAGAATGGCTACAAAAGGAATGGGAAATATATAGGAAGTTCTTATACTTCTACCTTCTGCTCAATCCACTCCTAGCTTTGATTAAAAAAAACCGCAGAAAAATCAGCAACAAGAAAAGCTGCATTTCTGCAATGTGGGGCCTCATCCTTAAAGCAGATTTCTTTTCCTTTCAGTTCTGGTGACTTTATGAAGATATGTACATGCAGGTATAGACTTAAGTGATATGAATGAGCTCTACATATGTTGAACTCTTATTTTTAGGATTTGTGGTGCATATAACTTTTTGTTTGGTTTACACTTTTCACAACTAATATAAATTTATATGCATTTTTCTCATAAACAAACACTTTAAATCAAAATTGCACGAAGGTGCCCATTCATATACAGTGCCAAATGGCAATTTGACAATTCTGCAGGTATGGAGGGTTAGTATGATTTAGGGTTAGTATATTTTTTAATGCTGTAATTTAGGTTTTATTTGTACATCTTAAAAGTGTAAAAAATTGCAAAATGTCTGAAAAGCCCTGGCAGAGAAAGGGTTAAACAGCAAAAACAGCACTGCAAAATACACTTTTCTTTCTGCCCCCCCCCCCCCTTAGAAAAAAAGATTTAACAGAGGTGAATAGAGTCTAAAGGTGACCATACAAAATAAATGTTTGTCAGTCAAACCCAACAGTTTCACCAGGACTATGAGATGATGTAGATTTCATTGCAGGTGCGTGGCCCTGCAGACGGTTTATAGAGGCGTGCATCTTGTCAAAAATGAGATGCACCCTCCGCCCTTCAGGAGATACAAAGACTAGCATTGAAAACACTGCTCTTCATAAATCTCCCCCATAATTCTTTATTTTGTATTATTCATTTTGTGCTATGGACTCCCACGGTGCTATATATATGAAATACAGAGCAGATTATATATGTAACATGTATAAATAAACGATAAAATTGAATAGACAACATAAGAGTAACTATGGCAACTATGTTAATTCTCAATTCAAATGATATATTTCAGAACTGTAAAGATAGAACTGAGACCCTAGTGCAAATTTCAGGAAAACAAGATACAGCAGCAGTGTATCAGGTCACAGCACCACTTAGTTTAATAGGATACAGCATTTCACAAAGTTCATAAGTTTAAAGTTTAAAAAATAATATACCTTTCAGCTAGTGTCATTGATTTTGTGTGTTTGGGGCTGTCAGGAGACCTGTTTGCCTGTTGTACTATAATAACCTCCAGTGTTTTTTTTAGATAACACCCCTTTCTTCTATCTCCTACCCTGCTTGCTTACCATGGTTTTCTGTTTCCTAGGATGACACAGGTTAGATTGAGGGGAACTGTTAGGTTCCATGTTGCACCAGTTTAGGAGTCTAGTCATTAGGATGTGCCAGCACAATTAGTCACTTTTTTATTGTTGTCAATTTTACATATTTGTTCACAAAGCAATGGATATCCAATAAAAGGATCATCTCAGAGACATGTTATTTCTATATTCCTCATCATGATCTTTGGCAATTTACTGTATAGTACAGTGCCTTTGCGAAAGTATTCAGCCCCCTTGAACTTTTCAACCTTTTGCCACATTTCAGGCTTCAAACATAAGGATATAAAATTTTAATTTTTTGGTGAAGAATCAACAACAAGTGGGACACAATCGTGAAGTGGAACGAAATTTATTGGATACTTTAAACTTTTGTAAAAAATAAAAAACTGAAAAGTGGGGCGTGCAATATTATTCGGCCCCCTTAAATTAATACTTTGTAGCGCCACCTTTTGCTGCGATTACAGCTGCAAGTCGCTTGGGGTATGTCTCTATCAGTTTTGCACATCGAGAGACTGAAATTCTTGCCCATTCTTCCTTGGAAAACAGCTCGAGCTCAGTGAGATTGGATGGAGAGCGTTTGTGAACAGCAGTTTTCAGCTCTTTCCACAGATTCTCGATTGGATTCAGGTCTGGACTTTGACTTGGCCATTCTAACACCTGGATACATTTATTTGTGAACCATTCCATTGTAGATTTTGCTTTATGTTTGGGATCATTGTCTTGTTGGAAGATAAATCTCCGTTCCAGTCTCAGGTCTTTTGCAGACTCCAACAGGTTTTCTTTTAGAATGGTCCTATATTTGGCTCCATCCATCTTCCCTTCAATTTTAACCATCTTCCCTGTCCCTGCTGAAGAAAAGCAGGCCCAAACCATAATGCTGCCACCACCATGTTTGACAGTGGGGATGGTGTATTCAGGGTGATGAGCTGTGTTGCTTTTACGCCAAACATATCATTTTGCATTGTGGCCATAAAGTACGATTTTGGTTTCATCTGACCAGAGCACCTTCTTCCACATGTTTGGTGTGTCTCCCAGGTGGCTTGTGGCAAACTTTAAACGAGACTTTTTATGGATATCTTTGAGAAATGGCTTTCTTCTTGCCACTCTTCCATAAAGGCCAGATTAGTGCAGTGTACGACTGATTGTTGTCCTATGGACAGACTCTCCCACCTCATGGGCCTCTTGGCTGCATCTCTGATCAGTCTTCTCCTTGTTTGAGATGAAAGTTTAGAGGGACGGCCGGGTCTTGGTAGATTTGCAGTGGTCTGATACTCTTTCCATTTCAATATGATCGCTTGCACAGTGCTCCTTGGGATCTTTAACCCCTTAACGACCCAGGGCGTAATAGTACGTCCTGAGTCGCATGACGATGTATGGAGAGCACTCAGGAGCTGAGCGCTCTCCATACACCGCGGGTGTCGGCTGTATAATACAGCCAGGACCTGCCGCTAACAGCAGCGATCGGTGCCTGCACCGATCGCGGCTGTTAATCCTTTAGATGTCACGGTCAAACGGGACCGCGGCATCTAAATAGCGCAGCCGCCATTTTTCCCCCATCGCCGCCCTCCAGAACGTCATCGGAGGGCAGCGATTGGTTGCCATGACAGCCGGGAGCCTATTGAAGGCTCCCAGGCCTGTCATTACATTAGAGCTATTACACTATGCCAGAGGCATCGTCTAATAGCAGTAACGGCATTTTGCTATTCACTGCGATACAGTAGTATCGCAGTGAATAGTATGATCGATTAGACTCCCTAGGTTTCAAGGTCCCTAGGGAGTCTGATCATACAAGTAAAAGTAGAAAAAAAAAAGTTTTTAAAAGTATGAAAAAATAAAAAAAAACACAAAAGTTCAAATCACCCCCCTTTCCCTAGATCAGATATAAAAGTAAATGAACAAAAGTAAGCATAAACACTTTAGGTATCCCCGTGCTCCAAAATGCCCGAACTATTAAAATATTAAAATATTTATCCCATACGGTGAACGGTGTAGCGGGGAAAAAAAATCAAAATGGCCAAATAGCGTTTTTTTCAACACTTTGCCTCCTATAAAACATTGAATAAAAAGTGATCAAACCATCAGATCTTTCCCCAAATGGTATCAATAAAAACATCATGTTGTCCCGCATAAAAAGACGCCATACCCAGCTCCATACATGTAAATATAAAAAAGTTACAGGTGTCACAAAAATTTTTTTCTATTTAGCAAAGATTTTAATTTTTTAAAAGGTATCAAAACATTACAAATACTATATAAATTTGGTATCGCCGAGTTCGTACTGACCCGCAGAATACAGGTAACATGTCATTTTTACCACACAGTGAATGCTGTAAAAATTAAACCCATATGAATTTGGCGCAAATGCAGTTTTTCTCCAATTGCACCTCATTCTGAATTTTTTTCCAGCTTCACAGTACATTGCACAGCACATTGAATAGTGACATTACAAAGTAAAATTTGTTTCGCAAACAATAAGCCATCATGTGACTCTGGGAATTGAAAAATGAAAAAGTTATGGCTCTTGGAATGTGGGGAGGGAAAAACGAAAATGCAAAAACAAAAAATGGCCCGGTCATTAAGGGGTTAAAGTTTGGGAAATCTTTTTGTATCCAAATCTGGCTTTAAACTTCGCCACAACAGTATCACGAACCTGTCTGGTGTGTTCCTTGGACTTCATGATGCTCTCTGCGCTTTAAACAGAACCCTGAGACTATCACAGAGCAGGTGCATTTATATGGAGACTTGATTACACACAGGTGGATTATATTTATCATCATCAGTCATTTAGGAATACATTGGATCATTCAGAGATCCTCACTGAACTTCTGGAGTGAGTTTGCTGCACTGAAAGTAAAGGGGCCGAATAATTTGGCACGCCCCACATTTCAGTTTTTTATTTTTTACAAAAGTTTAAAATAGCCAATAAATTTCGTTCCACTTCACAATTGTGTCCCACTTGTTGTTGATTCTTCACCAAAAAATTTAAATTTTATATCCTTATGTTTGAAGCCTGAAATGTGGCAAAAGGTTGAAAAGTTCAAGGGGGCTGAATACTTTCGCAAGGCACTGTACATCAATCAGTGTATACATCTTTCCACCCAAAAAAAAATAAATACATTTATATTGAAATGTGATCTTGAATTTTGCTGAATGTGTGGGGGGAGGACACTTCTACTCATTCATTTATATCAGAAACCTCAATATGTAGTTGGAGATCTTTGTAACTGTATACCTAAGTGGGGACATACAAAAATAAGCATTGACTTTTCTGACCACTAGCTTAGTAATGGAACAATTCTAAACCGATGATTTTCTGATTCCATCATTCCCAGAAGAATATTCTTAGTGTATAATAATTCTTTACATCAATCCCTCCTTAACTGTAGATGTAGAATATAGCACAATCAGATATGATGGTGTGATGTAAAAGCTTTCCTGGAAGTTTTGAGTCAATTAGATATCTTCACCCTACTACTCCCCTCTTGTCTCCCATTCTGCAGTCATATAAAGTAATGAGAAAGATAATGTATACTGGAGCTAAACCTCCTTTCTCTTGGTCTATTATTCACTGTAGTGTTTCACACTAGTCAGAATTTTTTACTTCTAAGAAATGTGTTTTACTACAGTAAAATAAATATTACTAGTGGAAAATATATATTATTTTAAAATATTTCTCAAAATTGTGTTTTCTCCTCATCTATATTTACAAATTTTATGAAGAACCAAAGATGGCGGCTCTACATGCTAGTCAATATGACATTACATTTAATCTAAGAATACTCTAGTTCAGGGTCAGCAACTTTCGGTACTCCAGCTGCTGTGAAACTATGACTCCCAACATGTTCTATTTACTTCCATTGCAGTTCCAAGAAGAGCAGAGCAAGTAAGCATGCTAGGAGTTGTAGTTTAACAACAGCTGGAGTGCTGAAGGTTGCCTACCCCTGCTCTAGATGATTCATTACATATGGTTCTAAATGGTAAAAAAATTACTCACACTAATATTTTACCACATCTCTGTATACCATATACTCTTATTACATACAAAATAACAAAAAAATACAAATAATTTAAAAAAATAAAAAAGCAGATGGAAATAAAAATTTAAGCATTGATTGATGGCTGGGAGATCAGATGTTACTGTATGTCCACCACAGGGTCCCATGTAGTTATAAGACATTATGTTCAATAAATATATCTTATTAAGCCAGTACAACATTCTATACATGCTAAGAGCACTCTACTGCACTTAAAGACATTATAAAGATAAACATGCTTGTACATGTACATATATGGACAGACAACAATCAACTTATAACCTACATGGAGAGTACAAGTACATTGATGTTGCTGTTTAAACAAACAGTCAGTTCCAGAAATCCATTAAATGATAGAATAAAAACATGCAGTTTCTTGCTAAGTGCCCCAATTCTTGGTAAAATATTTTCTTAGTCTTTTACACTTGTCTTGCATGGTATAATGTATCCTGTATAGTTCACATAAATTAATATCAACCCGGGGCTATATATTAAAAAGGATCCTCTGTCAGAATAGTATGTGAGCTCTATTTTAGTCTTAGATTTCATTTGGCACTTTTTTGCATAGTAGTTTATAAAATAATTTCTTGCCCCAGTCTATTTGTAGTGTCTAGATGGCATTGCCCTAGATCAACCCTGGTGATTGTTGCTTTCTCGCTTACTCCAGCCCTGGTAAACATTGATTTAATTTCTCAGTCCATCATTTATGTTAAATAGTTGTTTCACTAGTCCTTACACAGTGTCCAGATATTTGTTTCTCCAGTCCACCTCTAATGATTAGGAGTCACTTATTTACCCCATTGAATACATGTTAGTCTGGGTGAACACCATATTTATCAAAAGAAACTTAAAAAAAAAAATCACAGTAATGGTGCAGGGTTAACTAATATCACAGGGGGCTGGGAAGTGGAAGATATTCAGGAGCTCCACGTCTTCAAGAATTTGTTTCTAGTATTAGTTTCCCAGCTATATAACTCTTCATAAGTCAACTTATTATCTTTATGCCTATTATTCTTTTTGTATCTAGTTTTATTTTGTTGTTCTTCATTATTTTCAATCCAGTTAGTGTATCAGTAATATACTGTACTGTAGGCCTCATGGACGGTAGATCTCTTTTTGTTGTGTTATTTTAAAAAAGAAAATAAAAACTCAATAATCCTGTGGCCCCACGTGGCGTAAATGCTGCCAGAAAAAAATGCAGCATTTTACAGTCACAGCAAAGCGAATCCCATTCACAACTTGTGAAAAAATATGCTCTGCGAACGTGCTGCAATTTCCAAAACTATTGCGGTTTTGGAAATGGCAGCATGTCAATTATACCTATGGAAACGCTAGCGGTTTCCCTATAGGTATAATTGAAACAAAGTCTGCAGAGGAAACCTCTGCACACTTTCTGTGAAAAGCACTTTTTTGCTGCAGGATGCTACGTGGGGCCTTAGCCTATCGCACAGATTATAAAAATGTCACATAAATTGTCACAGTCTTACTGCAGTGGGTGAGTGCACAGAAACTGGAGTAAGGACAGAAATATTAAGCTTCAAGATGTTCCAAATTTATCAAATGTCATGACCAAGTTTTTCAAATCTTTTGCAGTAACAGCACAGGTTTTAGCAAAACTGACAGTAAAACATTCCCTTCATGATAAAATTTCCTTGTAGTTTTCAGAAGTATTGGGCTGGGAGAAAGGTCTTTGCTTTCCTGGGCTTTGGGAAAATTCCGCAAACCTCTGGCTTCTCCCTGATCAGCTCCTCTTGATTGATATCTCTCTCCTCATTTGCATATAGGGAGATACGTGACTATGGGGCAGCAAGAAAGTGATACAGGCTCTCTTTAAATTATTTTCTATTAGATCTGATTGTATATTACCGCATTATTAGAGTCTTATGAGTCTTCATGAGTAGAATGTTTAGTAGAAGTGTTTAATGTTATTCATTGCGAATAATTCCTTAAATAGCAACTGTAGTCTCTATCCAAATTCAGAAGTGTCAGTACGTGGTACACTGTCTAACACATCAATTACGGGAGGTTTGTTCATTGTTGCTACCAAATTACACCACACCTCCCCTAATGATTTAACATACTCAGTTATACTTCAAATATAAGAAAAATGTTGGCAGCTAAAACAGTTTCATATGCTGACATTATTTAAAGGGCATCTTTATCACTAGTGGGAAAAAAACAGTATGATGTGTGTTTATAGAAGATCAAATCTGTGCCGTAAAATGCTAGAGAAGTGAAGCATGAACTTAAAGTTATGATGCAGAAAGATTAAAGACACCTGCTGCAGCCTAAAAATGTTGTATTTAACAGCCTCAGAAGCCAAATTGTATCCTAGTATTTATCATCCTGTCAATAAAACATAAAATGCTATTATTGCAAAGGAATGAAAGGATGGGATACTATTTAGAAGGATAACATTGTTCAAAAGATAACCATTACCAATGTACAATAAACTACTGAGCTGTCTGGGGATTTTGCAGTCGAGATAGAGGGAAAGGCAGTGAACAGAACACAGTGAATATTCAGTGAATTGTTTGCATGGGAAAAATTATCATTAAAAAGAGGAGAATGAAGGAGTTACCATATGATCTTTCTTGATGTTTGTCCTTGCAAACTTTCCTGGTTATTTTGCAATATATTAAGTGAAAAGGTTAATATGTGACTGAAATAAAATGTGTATTACAAATAACAGTTTTGTAAAATATTTTCAATGTACATAATAAATGTAAACAGTACAAAAGATCTACCCAAATATTTTATCTTTAACCAGATTTACTGGCATTTTAACCCCTTATGACTGCATATCCTGGTTTGCCTTGCATACTGCACAATTGTCAGGAACCAGAATTGTTCTTGGGTGATAAACAGAGGAAAAAAATACTGCAACCGACTTAACACTCTAACGGCCAGAATCGGAGAAACCTGAAATCCTAGCCATCTAATTTTTAGATACCAAAATCAGCCTGTATCAGGCTTTGCCATATATGAAAGCAGAAAGCTGTCAAAAGGAGCCTTCCATTTTTATTTTGTCACTGAAATTAATGAGGACAGATATAAAACAAAAATCTTCCCACTGTATTTGTCAATCAGGAAAACTTTGACAGATCCCCTGTTGGGTCAGAACAACAGACCAGCGATGGAAGTATGAATGTAGTCTAACATACCTGTGTCTACAACGGACATGTTTAGCAAATCCGGTGAAAGAGCACTATCCGCAGGAATCTCTCGGATCGTTATCAAAGTTTTAGACCAGGAGCGGAGGATGATATGTGAGATGAATATTCATTTTAATTTTTACATAGTTACATAGTAGATGAGGTTGGATGAAGACACAGGACCATCAAGTCCAAATTATAATTCTAAAGCTTTGATCTCAAAAAAGGCAAAAAAAAAAAACCCATAAGGCTGATTCCAATTGCCCCATGTCTGGCAATCAGTATAAAAATCTGCATCAAATTGTCTTTTCCAAAATCTAAAATTGATAACCCGGAATATTTTTCTCAATATTTTGAACTTGCACACCTCACCTTTACCACATCCTGTGGTAGTGAGTTCAATAGCCTCACTGCTCTTATAGTAAAGAATCTCTGTCTATGTTGCTGGTGAAATGTTCTTTGCTCTAGGTGTAGAGGATGTCTCCTTGTCAGTGGCCTAGGAGCAAAAAGAGCATTTGTGCTGTCCCTTCATGTATTTGTACATTGTGATTAGATCTCACCATAGATGTCTTTTTTATAAACTGAATAACTCCAAGTTTGTTCATCTGTCATTGTATTTCAATCCATTTATTGCTCTAATTATCTTGATCGCCCTTTTCTGCTCTTCTCTAGTTCACTTATTTCCTTCTTATATACAGGGGGCCCTGTGATCTACATCTAGCTGTACCAGTGATTTGTATAGAGGCATAATTATGTTCTTGTAATGAGCATCTATGCCTCTTTTGATGCATCCCATAATTTAATTTGCCATGGCAGCAGCTGCCCCACACTGGTTGCTGAAGGTAAGCTTACTGTCCACCAAAATCCTTAAGTACTTTTAGTGGCAGTCTTACCCAGTAATTTACTATTAAGTACATAATCGTATTTTATTTCTTTGACCAAAATGCATAATTTTACATTTGTCTACATTAAACTTAATTTGCCAAAGTCCGCCCTTGCTTCCAGCTTCCCTGTAAACCCTATACCAGGTCATTAAAATGAGGGGACCCAATAATGAACCCTGCAGCAGTCCACTGGTCAATGTAATCCAGTCTGAGTGTTTACCTGTAAGAGAATTGCTAGTTGAGAAATTCCCCAGTGCTGCTGCAGAATCCTTGGGGGAGGGGCACAACAAGGTAGTGAGCCCTAAAGCTGAACCCCCCCCAATGGCCCTGCCTACTTGCCTGACTTTCCTAGGTGACAGCCGACAACTTGGAGCCGATCTCTTCACTAAATAAGTGACACACAGAACAGGACAAGACAAAACAACACAGAAGCAGAGTCAGCAAGCCAAGGGGTTGGTAATAGTTGAGCAATGCAGTACCAAAACGAAATCCAAGAGAGTAGTCACAGGGGGAGCCAAAGGTCAGAAATACAACAATAGCAAAAAAGGAAGCTAACAGGGACAAAGTCACAAGACAGAATCACAATAGCCAGCGACCATGTGTGAGCTGATGACCTGTTTATAGCAAGTTCGGGACCTGCCCTAGACTTGATTGGTAGACAGGCTATCAATCACACAAGCAAGGCTAAGATTAACTATTTGAAGGGCAGAAAAAAACAAGGTGCAGGAGATAGGTGTGGCTGAATTTCAATTACATAGTCTAGGACAGTGTTCAGACTGAGCAACAAGAACCTTAAGCAAGGAATCAAACTGAACACGCCTCCTTCGCCGCAGTGTGGCAGAGACCCGAACAGGCAGAGACGTTACATTACCTTTAACAAGCACTCTCTGTTTCCTATTATTTAACCTTTTATGTGATACAGTATAAACAGTCTTTGAAAAGTCCAGATATAACACATCCACTGCATTACCAATGTCTAGCCTAGAATTGACATAAATATTAGATATCATTGTGCATAATTCCCTGAGAACTCTGGGTGTATGCCATCTGGACCAGGCGATTTGTCTATTTTAGTATTTTGAAGGATTTTCTCATGTAAATACATTAGAGAAGAAGGCATTTAATAGATGTACCTTTTCCTCATCCTCCTCCACCATTACACCAAGATTATTTTTGAGAAGGTCCACAGTTTTGGTTTTTAGTTTCTTAATATTTATGTAGCTGAAGAATAATTTTGGGTTATTTTTACATTCCTTGACAATTATTCTCTCTGCCTTGATCTGTGCCCGCTTTACTTGCCTTTTACACTATTTATTTTTCTCTTTATAATTTTTTTCTTTCAAATATATTTTTATTGATGTTATAAGTTAAAGAAATAATGGATAGAAATAGTGCAATATTGGTTACAGAGATATATAGTGGGGGAAAAAAGTATTTAGTCAGCCACCAATTGTGCAAGTTCTCCCACTTAAAAAGATGAGAGAGGCCTGTAATTGACATCATAGGTAGACCTCAACTCTGAGAGACAAAATGAGAAAACAAATCCAGAAAATCACATTGTCTGATTTTTAAAGAATTTATTTGCAAATTATGGTGGAAAATAAGTATTTGGTCAATAACAAAAGTTCATCTCAATACTTTGTTATATATCCTTTGTTGGCAATGACAGAGGTCAAACGTTTTCTGTAAGTCTTCACAAGGTTGGCACACACTGTTGCTGGTATGTTGGCCCATTCCTCCATGCAGATCTCCTCTAGAGCAGTGATGTTTTGGGGCTGTCGCTGGGCAACATGGACTTTCAACTCCCTCCAAAGGTTTTCTATGGGGTTGAGATCTGGAGACTGGCTAGGTCACTCCAGGACCTTGAAATGCTTCTTACGAAGCCACTCCTTTGTTGCCCTGGCGGTGTGCTTGTGATCATTGTCATGCTGAAAGACCCAGCCACGTTTCATCTTCAATGCCCTTGCTGATGGAAGGAGGTTTACACTCAAAATCTCACAATACATGGCCCCATTCATTCTTTCATGTACACGGATCAGTCATCCTGGTCCCTTTGCAGAGAAACAGCCCCAAAGCATGATGTTGCCACCCCCATGCTTCACAGTAGGTATGGTGTTCTTTGGATGCAACTCAGCATTCACTCTCCTCCAAACACAACGAGTTGTGTTTCTACCAAACAGTTCTATTTTGGTTTCATCTGACCATATGACATTCTCCCAATACTCTTCTGGAACATCCAAATGATCTCTAGAAAACTTCAGATGGGCCCGGATATGTACTGGCTTAAGCAGGGGGACATGTCTGGCACTGCAGGATCTGAGTCCCTGGCGGCTTAGTGTGTTACTGACGGTAGCCTTTGTTACGTTAGTCCCAGCTTTCTGCAGATGATTCACTAGGTCCCCCCGTGTGGTTCTGGGTTTTTTGCTGCCCGTTCTTGTGATCATTTTGACCCCACGGGGTGAGATGTTGCGTGGAGCCCCTGATCGAGGGAGATTATCAGTGGCCTTGTATGTCTTCCATTTTCTAATTATTGCTCCCACAGTTAGTTTCTTGACACCAAGCTGCTTGCCTATTGCAGATTCAGTCTGCCCAACCTGGTGCAGATCTACAATTTTGTTTCTGGTGTCCTTCCACAGCTCTTTGGTCTTCACTATAGTGGAGTTTGGAGTGTGACTGTTTGAGGTTGTGGACAGTTGTCTTTTATACTGATAACAATTTCAAACAGATGCCATTACTACAGGTAATGAGTGGAGGACAGAAGAGCCTCTTAAAGAAGAAGTTACAGGTCTGTGAGAGACAGAAATCTTGCTTGTTTGTAGATGACCAAATACTTATTTTCCACCATAATTTGAAAATTATTTTTTCAAAAATCAGACAATGTGATTTTCTGGATTTGTTTTCTCATTTTGTCTCTCATAGTTGAGGTCTACCTATGATGTCAATTATAGGTCTCTATCATCTTTTTAAGTGGGAGAACTTGCACAATTGGTGGCTGACTAAATACTTTTTTTCCCCACTGTACATTATAACCATAAGCATAAAGGTTGAAGGACTAGAAACTATTGAGTCCAGAAATTCAATTAAAAGGTTTTAACAGTAAGCCAAATAAGAATGATGATAAAATATTTGTGGTGTCAAGGTCTCAATTGTAAGATAAGCTCTATGAAGGGAAGTGAAAATAAAATTGGTTGCTAAGAAAGAGATAGTTACATCAAACATTCGCTGGATCCCACAAGTGTTTCCACTTGTCACCTTTACCAAAAGAATGCCATGGAGCCCAAATAAATTTGTGTATGAAAAAGGTGCGAAGTTCCATATGGGAGAGTTCCTCCAGTCGAGCCACTTGGGATATTTTCCTGAGTATTGGTCAGAGGACCAATATAAGGGAATAAGGGCTTTCGCCACTGAGATTAACTAAAGCCATAAGTGTTTTGGGGAATCTAGGATGGAATGTAGGCCAGATATTGAGAAAAATAATGGTTGGTGTAAGACGTATGGTATGTCTGCAGATCTGGTTGAAAATTTGATGGAACTGAGACCAGTATGCTTTAATTGTCTCACACTTCCACCAGATATGGAGATATGTGCCAGTGTGTTTATGGCAGTGCCAGCATAAGTGGGAGATTTCTGGAGAGTACTTATGTAAGAGTGCTGGAGTGATGGAGTACCATCTAGAAGTCAAGATATACTGTATGTCAACTCCTGGAGTCACAAACACATCTTAAAGGGCCTAGGGAGTGTCTAAATATAGAGGTAATATCATCTTGTTTGTTTGTTTGTTTGTTTGTTTGTTTGAGTTGGAAGGGACCTCAAGGGCCACGAGTCCAACCCCCGCAACAGCAGGAATTCCTAAAACATCCCAGCTATATACCTATCCAGTTTCCGCTTGAAGATTTCAAGATGAAGAACTCACCACCTCCCGTGGCAGCCTATTCCACTCTCTCACTACCCTTACTGTTAGAAAGTTTTTCCTAATGTCTAATCTGAATCTCCTTCCCCTTAGTTTCATCCCATTACTTCTCGTGCTTCCTTCTGCTAATGAGAATAGGGTAGATCCCTCTGCACTGTGACAACCTTTCAGATATTTAAATACCGCTATTAAGTCTCCCCTTAGCCTTCTCTTTTGCAAACTAAGCAGTCCCAATTCTTTTAGCCTCTCCTCGTAGGACATGGTTTGTAGACCTTCCACCATTTTGGTTGCTCTTCTCTGGACCTGCTCCAATGAATCGATGTCTTTCTTAAACTGGGGCGCCCAGAACTGTACACAGTATTCCAGGTGGGGTCTGACCAGGGCAGAGTACAGCGGAATAATTACCTCTCTTGATCTAGCTACAATGCTCGTCTTGATACATCCTAGAATTTGGTTAGCCTTTTTAGCCACCGCACCGCACTGTTGACTCATGTTGAGTTTGCGATCTATTATTATGCCCAGATCCTTTTCCCCTGTACTCTCACTTAGTACTATTCCTCCCATACTATATATGCTTCTTGCATTTCTGTTACCCAGATGTAGAACTTTGCATTTGTCCCTGTTGAATACCATTTTGTTCTCCTCAGCCCATTGTTCCAGTGTGTCTAAGTCCTTTGGATGCACTCTCTCTCCTCTCTAGTGTTGGCCATTCCTCCTATCTTTGTATCATCTGCAAATTTTATTAGTTCCCCATTAATCCCATCATCCAGATCATTTATAAAAATATTAAAAAGTACTGGGCCCAGGACAGAGCCCTGCGGCACCCCGCTTTTACTTTCTTCCAGTTTGATGTATAGCCATTTAGAATTACTCGCTGTGCCCGATCATTAAGCCAATTGTGAACCCACCTCACTGATATTTTATCAAAGCCATACTTGATCATTTTCAATAAGAATGTTATGTGATACTTTACAAAGGCCTTACTAAAGTCAAGATATACTATGTCCACTGCATTCCCCTGGTCCAACCATTCAGTGACTTTATTATAGAAGGAAATAAGATTAGTCTGGCAAGATTTATTAGGCATAAAGCCGTGCTGGCTATGATTAATTAAAGCCTTCCCATCCAGGTACCTAATTAAATGTTCTTTAACGATTTGTTCAAAGATTTTTCCTACTATCGAGGTCAGACTTACCGGCCTATAATTTCCTGGGTCGTCCCTACCCCTTTTGTAGATGGGGACCACATTTCCCTTCCAATCTAGAGGGACCACTCCTGTCTCCCATGACTTATTAAAGATTATTCAAGGGGTTCTGTTATTCCTCTGCTAATTCTTTAAAACCTAGGGTGTAAACATCCGGTCCTGGGGACTTGGTTCCTTAATCTTAGCTAAATGTTCTCTTACCAAACCTCACTATAATCAGCTTGGAGTCCCATCCCCTCATCACTATCACCATTAATGTTGATATTTCCATCCATCTTGGGAGAAGACGGATACAAAATATGAATTTAGTAACTCCACTTGCTGATCCACCATGTTAACCACCCTTCGTTCTTTAGGACTCCAATGGTCCTTCACTTCTTTGCTCTTAACATATCCCCAAAAACCTTTACATTACTCTTAACTCTTTTCAACTTCAATCGTATTCACCTTGGCTTTTAATCTTATCTTGCAGAGTCTGCAAACTGCTGTATACTCTCCCAGATATAGCTCCCATCTTCCACTTGTTGTAAGTTTCCTCTTAGTAGGTTATGTAATGGTCATCCATCCTGAGTTTTTAGGTGATTCCCATTTCTTCTTCTAGGTATTGTTAGTTCCTGTGCATTAATGATTTCCCACGGAAAATTCCCACCCCTCATGTGCATTTTTGTGCTTAAGTAACCCATGGAATCTACTAACCCTTACCAGCCCCTAAAATCTGCCCTACAAAATTGAGTCTCTAGTCTTGTCTCTCAGGTCTCTCTCACAACCCCAAACCGAGTATAGCATGGTCGCTGAATCCCAATGTCCCTCTACCCTAACCTTAACCATGTCCTCCTATTAGTTAAAACTAGGTCCAGAATGGATGTTCCTCTTTGTTTTCTTCTACTAACTGGGCAATGAAATTGTCTCTAGAGAGGATAAAAATTTGATAGAGCACTCGTAGCTGTGTGAGTTTCCCAATGAATATCTGGGAATAAAGTCTCCCATGATAACAATCAAATTCTCGAAAGCGTGGTCATTTCTGTAAAAAATCCATCCCTCTCTGTCTGTCCTGGTGGTCTATAATAAACACCTATTATGATGTCCTTATCATTGTTTCCCCTGAATTGTTACCCAAATATTTCCAATAAGTTATCATTTTGTAAAACTGTGATTTCCGTGGAAATGTGATCTTAACATACAATGCAACTCCTCCCCTCTTTTATTAGTTCTATTTTTTTGAATAAGTTGTATCCTTCCATCTGTATATTCCAATCATGCTTCGTTCCACCAAGTTTCTGTAATACCAATGACATCATATTTCCCTCTGTATTATCAGTTCTAATTCTCCCTGTTTATTTCCCAATCTTTCGCATTTGTGTAAAAACATTCAGATTCGCTCTGGTACTTCCTTTTCTTAATTCCTTCTGAGTAGCCTGTCTTAGGTCCTCATTACCACATCTAGTAACCTTGTTTAGTATATCCTTTAGCTGCATGTCTTGTCTCTTACTTCCCATCCCCTTCTCTTCTAGTTTAAACCCTCCTGATAAGTGTGGCAAGTCTTCTGGCAAATATGTGTTTCCCAGGCTTGTGAGATGTATCCCATCTCTAGCAAGGAGTCCATCATAGAGGTAATTCACTCCATGGTCCAGAAATCCAAAACCTCCTCTACACCACTCCGAAGCCACTGTTACCTCAGTATTATCCATCTCCTATACCATAACCATCAACTGGGAGAATTATGAAAATACACCTCGCATCCAGTCCTCACTTCTTCCTAGATTTTAAAGTCTTTACGAATAGTTGGTAAATCATTTTTCCGTGTCGTTTGTACCCACATGTATCAGCAAAAATGGGTAGTTATCCTTGGAGCTGAAGAGGCATGGAATCCTATCGCCACGTCCTAACTTTGCTCCTGGGAGGCAGCATACTTCGTGCCTCTTGGGACAGAGTATTCTGAAGTTCAAACTCTCAAGCCCTAATAATGGTTGGAGGGGGCTTCCCATGTTCTAATAGCAAAGTGACATAAAAAAGAGAGAGAGCTTCTCCACCCATGTTACTGACTGTTCAGCTGATTCGGACTTCACTGCTCACAGATAAATGCTTCTGAGAGAATGGTATGTTAAAAAGTGGATTGACCCAAATTCAGGTCTAGCTTTGAGTTCAGAGCAGGTGGGGAAGTCTCAGTCTATCAGTACTGCATCATAAGATAGATTTTTGGTGCCTGTCAGGAGAGCTATGTGAGAGTCAGCGGATGTGGCTTTGGATAGTGAGAGATGCGGTGTAGACATAATTGGGGATGGGCCCAAGGAGAGAGATAGATGATGTTTAACCCATTGCCAGGAGTTATAAATTGCTGATGTCAGGGGGTTTTGATTAAGACCGATTTAGCCATTTTTTGTGTGTTAGCCATATAGTGGCAGTCAGGGTTAGGCCTATGGTAGACTCCTTCACCTGTACAGACAGTCTAGGTGATTGGCGTTTAAAACAATCTATGGATCTGGGGAGCTAGTTTGCATGGTAGTAGGTTTCAATGCCTGGAAGACCTATGCTTCCAGACTTCCTGGTTAAAATTAATGTCTGGTCTGCCACCCGAGGGCGAGCATTTTGCCATACATATTTAGAGAAGAGTTTCAAAGAGTCAAAAAAGGACATGGGGAGTGGAATAGGGAGGGTTTGGAAAAGATAAATAATTTTTGGTAGAATTAACATTTTAAAAAGATTGGAGCTACTTATCCATGAAATGTATTGTATATGCCAGCAGGTGATAAGAGTCTCAATTTGTGATAATAGAGGGACATAATTAGAGTCATACCAGCGGTCTGGGGAAGGCGTAATACTTAATCCCAGGTATCTGATGAAGTCCATATGGAGCGGGAAAGTGGAGATCTTGTTGAGGGAAGACTTTAGTTTCGGTGGGCAAGAGACAAATAGGGCTTCAGATTTATAAGCGTTGATTTTAAAGTTACAGAAAGACCTGAAATTGTGTAATAGCTCAGCCACACGGGGAAGTGCAGTTACAAGATTTCTGATAATAAGGAAAAGATCATCCACAAATGTGGCAGCCTTATGAGAGGTGTCACTAATGGTAACTCCTTCTTTTTTATATATTAAGAGTTTATTGAAAAAGCTCACCATGCTTACAACACATAGTACATGTAAAATAACAGAACGAACGATACTCTTCAAATAACTCCAATGTACTAAATGTATCACTTAAAAGAAATAAATAAACCTAAGGGAAAAAGGGGGAGGAAAGGAGGGGGAGTGTTAGTAGGGGGAAAAAGAGGAGGGGGAGGGGAGGAGAGAAGGAAACAAAAGAAACAAAAGAACTTAGATGAGGAAGAGAAAAGGGGAGAGAAACGAAGAAGAGAGAGAGAGAGAGAAGAGGAGCTTCAAGAAGCTTCAAGAAGGCCATCCAATGTAAATACAGAAGAGCTGCAAAAGACCGACATCAGATGACTCTAGTAGAAGAGGAAGAAGAGTGATCAATGGGCTCCAAGCCAAGGGCTCCATGTTTTTAAATACTGAGGGTGAGATCTGTGAATCCAACTTGTCAATTCCTCAAATCTCGCAATTTGATTGACTTTGTTCTTCCACTGTAAGATCAATGGCGGGGTCTGTTGAATCCAGAGAAGTGAAATTAAAGCCTTCGCTGCCGCAAGCAGTTGATAAATCAGATGTTGTGTAGCTTTAGGAAATTTTGGGAGTGGTCTGGCAAACACTATCATGTCTGGTGTTACACGGAGAGATGTGAGGCCCATTTTGTGAATTTTGACCTCTAGTTCCTTCCAGAACTGAGAAATGACCGGACAAGACTACCATATATGCAGAACTGAACCAGAGGCAGAGTGACAGTACCAACAGAGGTCCGATTTAGCCAGACCATGAATATACTGCCATTCGGGCATCCTGTACCTGTAGTCTGACGTAGGGAGAGAAACCATGAGAGTGTTTGAGCACATAAGACAGATCATGTGGAGATAAAGATGCTTGTAAGTCCTTTTCCCAGCTGGTGATAAAGAATGGACTGGTAGAGGGAGCCGGATGAATGAAGAGGTTACGAAGAATCGAGATTTGCCTGGTAGAGGGTGATTTTGCTGCTATAATGCGCTAAGTGTAGGAAATTCAGATGGGAACTCCTAAAGGCATCAGGGAGGACCCTATCTCTGCAGAATTCTCCAAGAGGAAAGGGCATAAGTCGCGTCCATAAGTCTTCCAGATGATGGCTGATATCTTGCAACGTGTGATGGATCAGGCCTACTGGGAGACAGAGCAAGGGAGTCAGGGCAAGTCGAGGCTGAAGGGAGTGCCAGACCTCACAGAGTCCCCTTAGCAGTGGGTAAAGGTGTATATTCAAAATCTTGGTGGGTCTTGAAGCCATAAATCTTTCAGGAGGTCTGCTCCAAATGTCACTGATACCATTGTCAGTAGGCTATTTGATTTGGAGGGACTGACGAGTTCAAGCCAGAGTTGCAACTGTATAGCTTCATAGTAAGACTTCATATCAGGGAGATTTATACCTCCAGCTGATTTCGGACGGACTAATGCCGAGTATGCTATCCTAGGTTTCTTTTGTTTCCAGACATATGCAGAAAAGAGAGCTCTCAAGGACTTGAAGAAGGAGGGTGGTAGCGAGATAGGGAGCATCTGGAGCTTGTAAAGAATCTTCGGAACAATATAGGTCTGGAGCAAGTATCGATGTCCTAGCCAGGATATTAAATGTAAATCATAAAAGTTGAGGAGAATGCGTACCTCCTGCAGCAGTGGCACAAAATTCAAGTCATACAGTTGAGAGATGCAATCTGGCAGCTTCACCCCTAGATAGGGTATCAAGCCGGAGATCCAGGCAAATGGTAACAAGGTCCTGAGCTCCACTTGTAATGAAGTAGATATTTGAATTGGGAGGATTTCTGACTTTTTCGTATTGACCTTATAATTAGAAAACTCTCCATACTGGACCATCAGCTCATTAAGTCTGTCCAGGCCCCGAGTCGGGTTAGCTACAGCAAATAATACATCGTCGGCAAAGGCTGCTATATGAAGAGTTGAATCACCCAAACGTAGGTCAGTGATCTCAGGATCCTGTTGGACTGACTGGAGGAGGGCTTTCAGTGAGAGAATGAAGATCAGAAGGCGAGAGCGGGCATCCCTGTCTAGTGCCATTAGATATTGAAAACGCTGTCGAGAAGGTTCCATTTACTTTCAATCTGGTATGAGGGTGAGAATACAATGTCATTACCACAGAGATGAAGGATTGCAGAAGACCAAACTTGCATAATGCTGACACAACAAAGGTCTAACTCACTCTATCAAATGCCTTTTCGGCATCTACTCCCAAGAGAGCCAGTGGGATATTGGATGAGTTTGCATAATGGATGGTGTACTGTAGAGAAGTTTTACCGAATTGTCTTTTCCTTCTTTAGATTTCACAAATCCAGTTTGTTCCTCACGGATGAGAGAAGGAAGATGAGACTGAAGACGCCTAGCCAGTAACTTCACCCAAAACTTTGTGTCCAGATTCATCAAGGAGATGGGCTATAACTGCTGCAAAGCGTAGAGTCCTTGCCCTCCTTCGCTATGAGAGTAATATACGCTTCCTGAGATTGTTTCGGAAGTTCATCACCACCAAAGAGAGCATTGAGTGATTACTGTAGATGTGGAAGGAGAGTCGACAAAAAGACCTTATAATATTTAATGGGGAAACCATCAGGCCCAGAACTCTTGTCAGGAGGAAAACTAAGAATAATCTTAAGTTCTTCTTCTGTAACTGGTACTGAAAGTGCTTCAGCCTGTTGTGAGGAAAGTCATGGCAAGTCAAGCGGTGCTAAGAAGGACGGTAAAAGCTTCAGATGCAGCGGGTGATGAAGCCCCATCTTCACTCGCCAGATTATATAGTGAGGACTAGAAAGCTTGGAAGGTTTCAGCAATCCTAGGTGTAAACGAATGCAGAGTCCCTTCAGAAGTCCGGATTGCTGAGATATGGATGCGAACTCTGGCCTTCTTGATCAGTGCGGACATCACCATCCCCCCTTATTTCCATGTGCATACAATTTATGTTGAAAGTAAACAAGATGTTTAGAGGCCCTCGCATGCAGGATATCTCTCAGTTCTTTCCGTAATACCTAAAGCTTAGATAACGTGGACTCCAACAGGGATCTCTTGCAGAAACGTTCTAACTGAGCAATCTGACTCAAATATTGTTTACTGTGGCCTGTTGAGACTATTTCAATCTAGTACACTGGCCTAAAAGGATTCCCCTAATATAAGCTTTGTGAGCTTCCCACACCATCACGGGGCTTATACTGTCGGTAGCATTAGTGCGGAACCACTCTGCAACATGTTTCCCAACTTCTAACCACAGCTCTTCGTTGTCTAGTGCTGCTTCGCTGAGTCTCCAGGTATGTTCCTGGCGCAGTAGGGAAGCTATTAGAACTTGAACAGTCACAGGGGTATGATCAGAGATTGTAATTTGACATACAGTAGGTTTAGAAGACAGTGCAAGCACGGATCTGGACAGCAGGAGGTAGTCCAACCTCTGGAAGGACTCTCTAGGATTTGAATAGAAGGTGAGGGGAAATGCAGCCGCCAGACATCTACTGTATTTATTGTAGATCTTGCAGCTTGGTATGCAATTTTCTAAGGGCAGGCTGAGATATATGAGATCTCCCAGTTGATGTGTCAAGCAGAGGATTTAGTGCCACATTCAAATCACCTCCCAATATAACCACTCAATGTTATGAGCATTTTGCGCAATCGTCATCTAATGTGTGATTACAGACTGCTGGGACAAGCAGCCTGTAGACTTAGCTTCTGATGAGATTTTTCCCTCCTTAAAGGGAGTTTATCATTACCAAAAACACTTTTAAGCTACATACATGAAGAAACAAATTATCTTGGAATCGGCTGGGAGAAGAAAACAAGGAAAGGTAGGAGAAGAATGGCCTTTTTAAAGTCCTTTCCAACGTGCCATTAGCTTAAAAGGGGTTTTGCGAATGATAGACTCCCTTTAAAGTTGCATAAAAAGTTAGGCCTTTTAGGAGTTAAATGGAATAGTTTTGAAGCCATCACTAGAGTCAGTGAACTGGTGAGAGTGAAAGCCTATGGAAGTTTTAGTGTAATGGTGGTGAGATCTCCTCATGTGTCTCTGTGTTATAGAGATTCTTCATTCTTGACCCATCTATAAAAAAAAAAAACATATGCTCTCCAGTAGACCGGAGCCATTTTATCATGAAATGGACAAAAGGAGGCTAACATATGTAATGCAGTTTTAAAATTCATTACAATGCACGGAGGTACATGGGAAACAGTAATATTGGTTATTGCAGGGAATAAGATGCTGAGTATTTCCTCTAGGCACCAGTGTCCAGTAATGAATGAAGTTACCTTGCCATGCTATGAGTGGCCACTGGCTCCTGGTCTGTGCACAGCGAAGTACTGGTGCTGGCCTCTAAAATGAGGTAGGGTTTATGTCCATAAAAATTTTTGGCTTTTTGAATTTTGGTTCTATTGTCCAGAGAAAATGGAAGAGTACTCTAGGTTATCAACTCTGATTTATTAGTTGTTATTAAATCAATGTATTTGGTTGCAGGACAATGTATTTAAGGGCTGTATTATAGTCCTTTGAGTTACAATATTAATTGGTTTTGGGATGACCACTGTAACTTGAGACCATGAAATGTCACCAAAATATGAAAAAAAAATTTACCACTTCAGTACCGGGACAATTTCTCTGGTTCAGGACCAGACACATTTTCATTTTTTTTTTCGTGCGGTTTTGAGGCTTATCATTTTTATCATTTAGGTTATTCAACTAATTTTTGCATCTTTTTTTGGTGACACATAGGACATAATTTTTATGTTGCTTTTATTTTTGCATGTTTTTAAATTTTTTTTATATCTGGGAAAATATGAACAAAAGAGGAGGGAAAACGTGTTTGTTTCTCACTTTTCACTTTTTTTATTTAATAGTACAAAGTGCTACTAAAAAACTTTAAAATAGTTTTTCCTCTCCGTTACAATAATTTTTATTTTGCATTGTGTCATCGAGGGTGGGGCTATAACATGTAATGAGAGCGTGGTATTGGCATATTTATTTATTTTTAAATTATTTTACTTTCATTTTTTTTACTTTTCTATTTATTTATTTTATTTATTTATTTTTTTACATTGTGTCCCTATAAGGTCATAATAGACCTTTAGGGACATATGAACACTATTTCTATTTGGTGGGGGAGGCTAATTTCCCCTGTAACTGGGGCTGATACCTTAGCCCCAGTTACAAGAGGAATACAGCCTGCATTGATACAGAACACCAGTGGCTGTCTCTCTGCTGTCTCAAATATCATGTCTTTGCTCTATCTGAAACAGAATCTCTCAAAGACTGAACTACTGCTGTTTCCACCAACTAATAGATCTGTCCCTGATATCTCCATTGCAGTCTCCGGCCTTACCATAACTACTGTACTAGGCAGTATGCCCGCTGCCTCAGGGTTTTGTTTGACTCAGACCTTTCCTTCACCCCCCATATCCAATCACTTGCACACTCATGTCATCTCCACCTCAAAAACATCTCCAGAATACGCCCTTTCCTTACCACAAATACACTAAAGACACTTATTGTTGCCCTGATTCACTCTCGCCTTGACTACTGTAACTCCTTACTAATCGGTCTTCCCCTTACTATACTCTCCCCTCTACAATCTATTCTGCCTTAACATTATTGCTTGGCACTCCGAGGACCTCATCTTTAATTTTTTTATTTAAATCGGCACGCCGAACAAAAAAGGTTGCCTACGCCTGGTCTAGATGCTACAGCGATGCCTCCGGTCTGTGTCGGTCACTACTATCTTTTTGTCTGTACTTGAACCCTACAAATTGTACAGTGCTGTGGAATATGTTGGCGCTATATAAATAAAATGTATTATTATTATTATTATTATTATTATTATTATTATTACAGCCTCCTGCCCATGACTGCTGAGATGATCTGGGTCTTCTAGGACCCAGCAGCTCTAACAGTCTCTGATACCTGGAGGATCACATGATGTGGTCAGAGAGGAGCTGCATCATGGCGGATCTCATATCTGTGTATACAGCGCTCATTGGTAATAAACCGTCCCTGCCTCCTCTAGGGGAGCTTCGGCTGCAGTAACAGCCGTCTCCTCATTTCTGTAGCTGCATGATTTTGTGCAACTGCTTAAAACTGCAAAGACATACCGGTACATCCTTGCAGAACATGATAGGGAGCGCCCGGGCATATATAGTCTATAGGCGGTCTGTAAGTGGTTAAAGAAAAATAATCAAATAAATAGATGTAGAAAATAGATATAGAAAATCCTTACAAGTAAAAGTAATAAAGTGCTGCTTGAATCAATAATCATTTCCTATGGTGGCAAAATGAGCTGAAAAGTACGCTTAAAAAATATCATGGAGCTGCTCTCACCTGGTGTAAAGGGATGTACAGAATATGTAGCACTGTACTGTACAGATACCATACTAGTAAGCCAATCAGTGCATGTACTTCACTAGTACAGGGGTTTGATCAGTGACATGATAATGCTGATTTGCTGGAATCTCCAGCCCAGCATCGTATGTTGAGCCTGGTTTTAATTTACAATGGTCCAGAAAATACCATATAACTTCTTGCTGTCCCTACGTTACATGATAAAATGTCATATCTAACCTGCACAATGTAATGTTACATGTATCTTTATTATAATTAAGTGAGTCTATGTTTGCTGCTTTAACATTGGTCTAATTTTGGTATGCGTCAGAATGCCTCTGCTGGCTTTAGAACAAGCTATTCTGCATAGACAAATCAAAAGCATTATGAAATCCAACATTTCTGCAGCGTGATAACTTTTTGAAGCATGATATCTTATTGTTAGACTCTGTTACATTTATAGCTCCACTTTGTGCCGTCACACTTGGCTTATATTTTAGGTGTAGAGATTAAATAACATTCGCTATGAAAGTAAAACACCTCCATTGTAAATTTACTGAATAAACTTGTATTTTCTGGTTTGTGTGTATAGATGACTTTTGCCTTTTATTCATTTCTTTATGTGTATGCTAAATGTATGCTTAACAGATACAGAAATAGAACAAGTATTCTTCCAGTTTCTAGTGACCTTCACAGTAAAACATAATCTGACATATCCAAGAAGTTAATGATATTGTACAACATAATTTTATTGAGAAGGCTGCCTCAAAGAGCACTGTGCTTGTCATGACCCATGTCTATAATGAAATTGAACAGCAGATGTTAACAACTTGAGTGTGTTATTTCTGATGTAAGTACATCTTGTTCAATACTGAAGAGTTTTGCTGTGCCATGGTTCACATTAACTAAAGGCTACACACTTTCTCTTTCAAACAAACTGAAAAGACATGCTTGCCAGTGTGTTCAGTAATGCAGCATTTGGCTGAGCAGACATCAACAATTTCTGTTTTGAAAATTTTGATGAAACATAAAAATGGTTTCTGTTTGGCAAAGCCTACAGCTCTGACCTGTCACTAAACCTTATGCTGTGAACTGGGGATATATTCAATTTCTGCAAACATTTCAAAAAACATGGAACAAAAGACCAAGCCTTCTAAAGCAATATCACATTTTCATTAAATCAATGTTAGTGTTTTTTTTTTTTTTTTACTGTTTTGCATTTATTTTATGTAATTATAGGTTTTATATTCTGGTATTCTAGGAGGCAGGTAAATGTCAATATATAAGTAGTCTATTTCAATATAGTACAAATGAAGTATCCCTCTTTATTATAAATACTGTAAGTATTGTGTCAGAATTATTACAGTATAAAACTTCTATAACAGCATTTGTGAAACAAAAATGAGAATGAGTGCAAAACATTAAAAAGTTACATACAAAATATATCTTTCTCTTAGAATTTTTGACTCTCCTATTCCTACCTATGGCTTACAAATGCTCAAGCAATATGCTGACCAAAAAACAAGTATTGTGTCAATATTTTAAAGGGACTGTAATGTACTTAAATACTTAAATTTCCTGCCTAGAAGAGAGCCCATTGGTATTACTGATTTAAAATATGGATATAATACAGATGACATACTTATGAAGTACTGTATATTATAATCTGTAGTATGGACAGTTTTGTAGATCTCTGTTATGCATGGTAACAAATACGTTCATGTTAAACTGGCTCAAAAAATAAATTATTTATTGTGCAATTCATTGTAGAACTTATTAACAACTTATATATATATATATATATATATATATATATATATATACACACACCTAGGTAGACAGATAGATGTATCTTACCTAAGCACTAGTAGGATTCACTTTGCCAGCACGAGCTGCTGCTTAGCATTACTATGGATGATACAAATTATACTTTTATTAGTTAATTTAAAATAAAAGAGCCTCTATAAACAGGCTATTTGCATTTTAAAGGGTTTTTTTTCATCTCAGTATTTTAGCTGCTCTTCTGTCTCCTCTCTCCTCCACTTCCTGGTTTTCAGCTCATTCTAGCACAGTGCTGATGCTTGTTGTAAACCACACAGTTATCTCTGGATTTTCATATACAGATAACAGAAGCACTGCTAAAGAAACTAATTTAGCCCTTACCAGCTCTCAAACACTGAAAAGTGTGCAGAGCGAGGAAGAGAAGAGAATATGTGTGGCCAGGAGAATGGACTAAGTCATCATCCTGACCTGAGAACAGGTCTGTAACCTAGGCACCCAGCTGTAAATAATGAGGAGAGAGATTAATTGTAAATGGAGGAAGATAGATAAAGCAATGTATTGAGTAAAGCACTTCAGTAAGCTTAAGCTACATGTCTGAATATGATCCGTGAGATGGGAATATCCCATTAAAGATCTTCGTTTTATCAGTTCATTTAATAAATGAACATAAATACAGTGAATAGATTTATGATCATATAATCCAATAATAATGTTAAGTTATAAATTGGCACTGGCTACTGTGTGCTAAAATTTTTACAAGACAACCAAGACCTTGGGGTTTAGGTGGGCTTCCCCATAATTCCTTGCATGCAGTCTTCATGACAGAGGACAGTAAATCATGAAAAACTATAGGTCTGAGGTTACTTATGATTCAGTGATGAGTTATTATTGGCTCATAAGCATTATAAAAGGATCAGGCAGTTACAGAAGATAGGTGTCCATTTTGTGGGGAGAAATTAGACTGATAGGAGCATCTCAGACAAATACAATGTCTATACTACTGCTGTACTACAAGTTCCAGCATACTACCTGCTGCATTGTGGATACCTGCTAAACTAAAAAAAATTACAGCTTCTTGAAGGAGGGGAATAAAAACAAAAATGCAAAATTGAAAAATTGAAAAATGGCTGTAGCCTGAAGGAGTTAAGCCACATTTAGTTGGTTGTTGATTTATCAAAGATGCTGAGAATATGGAAATTCCCCATTATTCAGACTTAATTCCTGAAGTTATTCATCTTTCAGCTTGGATTCCCAGGTTGTGGTCACCAGACTATCCACCAATTTATGGCAAGTGTTCTACAAAAATCTAATAGAGAAGTCAGGATGTGACAAACCAGAGAATGAGACGTAGATGTGTTCATTGGATGGGAAAGAGGCCTAAATCAGGAGCAGAACATCAGGCGACAGACAACAAAACCAAAGGAGTGAAACATTCTGCATAGTCATGAACGTTTGTTTCATGATTTCTGTGCCATCTACCCATTCAAAGTCAATGGTAGTTCCACTACACTAATTGTGTAAATGTGAAACAATCCTCATTAATGAAAGCTTATTTGACAGAGGCAACATCTGAACAAAAGAAGTACCTTGATTTTAAAGCCAAAGGACAAAGGCTGGGTCTCACTTTAAATACCTCACCAGCCCTATGTCAGTGGTGGGAGATTACTTAGATGTGGTCATCAACTGATAGAAGAGAGCTGCCTCTGCAAGCAGGCATACAACCCTGAAGTTAAGATGGGTGAGCTATGAATGTGCTGATCTCTTTTCTTATGGGGCAATTGGCATCTGTCTCATGATTCGACCCATCTTCTGGATCAATTTGGAAGGTTTATAGGTTGAACTGGATAGATGTGTGTTTTTAATCCGACCTTACCAACTATGTTACTTTTACAAGTATGTCTTATAAAATCAATATACTGATGTGTCCAAATGTAGTCTACAATTAGGGTAGTGATTCCAATTTGCACTGAAACAAATTGAGCACAATATTCATTACATGTTAACAATGTGATACCATGTTGTAATTAGAAAAGCTGCTAATCTTGAGATACTCATATCTGGACATGTCTAATCAACAGGACAGGTGAATGATGACACATCTGTAGGTAGCTCAGCAGCTGGTGGCTGGGGGCAGGAAAGATGTAGCCAACAGCAGGACAGGGGAATAATTCTGTGATTATATACTATAGCTGCCTTATGTGCTTTTTACAGCATTTTGGTGTTGCTGAGCTCATCAGAACATTCTTTCACTTTATGGATGCATCAAATTGTTGATTTGGTAACTAATAGGTTTGTTTTTCCTTTTCAGCATGGTGATGGCCTCATTCAGTTCCATTGAATCCTCTATGAACCTCATATTGAGAGTTTCCACAAAAATGTGCCAAATCCAAATGCAAATATTAACTTGAAATCAACTCTAAAATCTTTAGCTCCTTATTTGTCATGGAATAATGAGTGAGCAGGCTATTCCAGAATATAAAACTGCTTCTCAGAAGATTGTCAAATTATGTTTGAGTCTGTAAAAACAGAGGAACTGATTTAATATTTTTGTTAAACTTCTTGAGTTATTGCTGAAGATTACATCTTGATTGCCTTTTTTAGATTCATTGTAATGACGTTCTGTTTTTAACAGTTTCATTTTATTATGTATTATATAGATTGGCATTTTTCTCATCGTTTAACTTTCCTCCTGTAACTTGTAGCTAAAATACCCAAATACTTGGAAACCAAAATCAAAGCTTTGGTCAGCAAATTATGTATTTATATTCAAGGCTGTGAAACATCCAGCTGCAGCAGAAATGAACAGAAAACTAAATGCTAAAGAAATACTAAATATGAAATATTGCAATACATGAAATCTGAACATATGTTAATAATACAATTAAATATTTCTTTTTAAAAAACAAGGATTTCTTTTAGATTCTTCCAAAATATGTATGTACAGTACAGACCAAAAGTTTGGACACACCTCTCATTACAAGAGTTTTCTGTATTTTCATGACTATAAAAATTGTAGATTCACACTGAAGGCACAAAACTATTAAGTAACACAGTGGAATTATATACTTAACAAAAAAGGTGAAACAACTGAAAATATGTCTTATATTCTAGGTTCTTCAAAGTAGCCACCTTTGCTTTGATTAATGCTGCACACTCTTGGCATTCTCTTGATGAGCTCAAGAGGTAGTCACCTGAAATGGTATTCCAACAGTCTGAAGGAGTCCCAGAGATGCTAGCACTGTGGCCCGCCTCACTCGCGCCAGCCACCCCAAACCACCGATTGGGTTGAGGTCTGGTGACTGTGG
This sequence comes from Leptodactylus fallax, assembly GCA_947044405.1. Classification (NCBI taxonomy): domain Eukaryota; kingdom Metazoa; phylum Chordata; class Amphibia; order Anura; family Leptodactylidae; genus Leptodactylus; species Leptodactylus fallax. Next base: position 9,361,515 of record CAMRHE010000003.1, read on the forward strand.
ATGCCAGGCACTGGCGTAGCACCCCACACCTCCTCTGGTCAGATAGCCCACGTAGCTGGAGGTGTGTTTGGGGTCATTGTCCTGTTGAAAAATAAATGATGGTCCAACTAAACGCAAACCGGATGGAATAGCATGCTGCTGCAAGATGCTGTGGTAACATGCTGGTTCAGTATTCCTTCAATGAATAAATCCCCAACAGGCACCAGCAAAGCACCCCCACACCACACACCTCCTCCGCCATGCTCACAGTGGGAACCAGGCATGTAGAGTCCATTCGTTCACCCTGCGTCGCACAAAGACACGGTGGTTGGAACCAAAGATCTCAAATTTGGACTCATCAGACCAAAGCACAGATTTCCACAGGTCTAATGTCCATCCTTGTGTTCTTAGCCCAAACAAGCTCCTGCTGTTGCCTGTCCTAGCAGTGGCCTAGCAGCTAACCATGAAGGCCTGCTGCACACAGTCTCCCTAACAGTTGTTGTAGAGATGTGCGCTGCTAGAACTCTGTGTGGCATTGACCTGGCTCTAACTGAGTTGCTGTTAACCTGCAATTCTGAGGCTGGTGACCGGAGAACACCTCCGCAGCAGAGGGACCGGCCCCCGGGGCGGTCCCAGTGAGCCAACGTAGCGCGATGGGGTCACTGCACGGGGACACCAAAGCCCAACGGACGACTGACCCATTTCTAAAGTAATGATGGCCACTCGTTCAGTTAGCTGCTTTTCTTGCCATAATACAAATTCTAACACCCACAGTAGCACTATCAGCTGTGTATCCACCTGACTTCTGAACAACACAGCTGATGGTCCCAACCCCATATAAGGCAAGAAATCCCACTATTAAACCTGACAGGGCATACCTGTGAAGTGAAAACCACAGGTGACTACCTCTGAAGCTCATCAAGAGAATTCCAAGAGTGTGCAAAGCAGTAATCAAAGCAAAAGGTGGCTACTGAAGAACCTAGAATATAAGACATATTTTCAGGTCACACTGTAAGCATATAATTCCACATGTGTTAATTCATAGTTGATGCCTCAGTGTGAATCTACAATTTATAGTCATGAAAATACAGAAAACTTGGAATGAGAAGGTGTGTCCAAACTGGTCTGTACTGTATGTACAATGATAAGCAAACAGAGGCGCAAAAGTTAGACAGGTATGGGAAAAAGAAGAATGCTCAAAAATATCAGTATTAATTATTATTTGTCAAGGAATGAACAAAAGAGTAATCTAAAAATCAATATTTGGATTGAACACCACCACAAAATAGCATCAGCCAGATACACTGTACACAATTTTGAAGAAACCAGCAGGGAGGGTCCAAACATCTGGAGAGCGACAACAGACCTCAGGAGTAGGCAAGCCAAATCTTCTACTCTAGTAATCCCCGGTGGACTGATGTTGAGTCAGGCATCTGTAAGGCCATTATTAACCCCAGGTCTCCTCCACCAAAGGTGGTCAAACCAAATAGTTATTTAATTTAGATTTTGTTAGTTTTGTTCATTGATTTAATTTTGTTAATTTACAAACATAAACTATTAACATTTCTATTTTTGAATTCATTTTTACCTTTCCACATTTTACACTCCTGCCTAAAACTTTTGCATAGTACAATAGATAGATAGATAGATAGATAGATAGATAGATTGTATTTGACATTTAATTTGTAAATATAATATTCATATGGTTAATGAAGCTACAAGAAGTGCATAAAATTGTGAAGTCCAATACATTTTTACCCAATACTTTAACCCAATAACAATATATCATAGAATATTATGAAATTAGAATTAGATATAGAAATTCAAGAATCCATTGGGATTGAACTCAGAAGAGCAGAACTTGCTCAGTCTGTCTATCTTGAACTAAGGCCATCTGGTAGATCTAATTAAGCCAGGCGATTTGGGACAGGCTGTCGTGATTCTTTAATGTTTCTCTTTTCTTTTTGCACAGGAGACATCTGCAATGTAATATTTTGTGGACAGAAAAAAACAGTACAGCAACAAAAAAACTATAACAAAAGTCAGCTTTTTTATACATAGCATGAGAAATGTGTTCCTGAAAAGAGCATGATGAGCTCAGGGCAGAAATCGCTAGAAAGATTTCTTATATTTAGTGACTAAAATTGTTATAGTACTTTAACTAAAATAATGTAGGCTTTGTTCACTCTAAGTACCAAATATGTCTCTATGTAGTTCAGCTAGAAATTAGATGATAGATAAACAGATAGATAAATAGATAGATCCTATACGATATAAAAAAGTCTAGTTAAAATATATACAAATATTTTGAAACCTTAACGCTAACATATGTAATAGCTTTTAGATATAGGCATACATACATACTGCAGAGCTGTTTGCAAAGAGCCTATAAGGTGGTACTTATAGTCTGTTAAGTGCTTTGCTTAGTTTGCTTGGATTATGGTATCAGATAATAAAGGTCATTGTCTCTAGAAGCAATGTTTACATTATAAATTAAATCCATGATGCAACACTCAATGAACAATGTACAATATTCTTAAATAGGCTGTTCAAGATATTGTATTATGTCTCTGTAGAATAGAATAGAATAGAATAGAATAGAATAGAATAGAATACTTTATTGATCCCAGAGGAAATTTGGATATTCAACAGCTCCTTAGCACATCTGGTAAAACAAAGTCACAATCAGTATGTAACATTGATTACATATAATAGTAGTATATTCAGTTATGTAAATAGTAGTACAACCAGTGAGACCTCAATATAACCTCGATTGACATTTTACATTTTCATTTGTTGTAAGTGTTAAAAGAGTGAGATTGGCCGGGGAATAAATGATCTTCTGGACCTTTACTTGACACAGCACAGTTGATGAACCTACTGCTGAGCTTTGTTGACTGTGATGCACATGGTAGGCAGAGTGTAATGGATTACCCGTAATAGATTAGAATTTTCTTATGGAACTCTGCTGCACTATAGTCTTCCAATTAGCAAGCTGATGTTCTATTATGCAAGATGGTTTCTTTGATGCTTTATTGTATGCATAACATATTGGGCCACTGTGCAATATATTTTTTAATTTGGATTGAATAAAAGTTATGTTTTAAGGGCACCACTATATTGTACTATGTTGTAACTGATGTTCTACCACAGCACCAGCCGACTTGATCAACTTGCGAGTATTTCTTAAGTCCATTATCCTTGCATTCCCTCCCCAAGCAGTAACCACATAGAACAAAGCCCTTGCAATCACAGACTAATAAAAAATTTGCAGTAACTTGCTGAACACCACCCAATAACCTTAATTGCATCCAGTCTAATTTGTTGTCCAGGTAAATAACTTAACTCTTTGTACCTCATGCAGCTCAATGCAGACTGAACAATGCAGCACCAATGAAAGCCTTTCCAAAGTCTATTATAATCTCCTTAATTTTGGTCACATTCAAGATAAGGCCATTCTCATTACACCTTATTGAGAAGGTTCCCACCACTTCCATGTATTTCTTATCAATACAATTGTTTATATAATTGATCAGTGTATGCCTTGCCACAGGTAACACTACTTATAGCGTCTCTAAAACTGGTTATGGATTTCATACCATACTATACATCTTTACACCTTACGCTTCTATGCTAATATCCAATCATTAGCCATAGCCCTGAGGTCTTTCTACACTGCCCTGGGCCCACTACCTGAGGGTACCATCTTGGCCACCATGGATGTGGAATCCCTGTATACCAACATTCCCCACAAGGATGGAGTTGCAGCATGTCGGGTACACTTGGCAAAACAAAACCTCCCAACAGAACCAGTAACGCAGCTCATACAATTCATCCTTAGCCACAACCATTTTACCTTTGGAGAGGATCTATATCTACAACGAATGGGAACTTCAATGGGGACCAGATGTGCACCCCAGTATGCAAATCTCTTTATGGCAGAACTGGAAGGAACATATTTATCAACATGCGCCACCAAACCTATGATTTACCTTCGTTATATCGATGATATCCTTGTCATCTGGACTGCAGGTGAGGAGACCCTACTTCAGTTCCATAATGACTTCAATGACTTTCACCCTACCATCAACCTTAAACTTAGATATTCAGGGAGTGAAATTCACTTTCTGGATACCACAATATACATCAAAGACCACCGGCTTGCCAAGGAGCTCCAACCTGTGCTACATAGGGACAACAGACTCAAGGACATATTTCCAGTCCCCCCTCTCCTTTCCTTTCGACAACCACCAAACCTGAGGCGTATTATTGTCCGGAGTGCCCTGAAGGCCCCAACTGAAAATGGCACCTCACCTTGCCTACAAAAAAGGTGCATGACCTGCAAGCACATCCACACCGCTGATAGTGTACCTGTCCCACAGTCAAACAGGTGCACAGAATTAGGGGGACATTTTCCTGCAGGTCTTCCAATGTGGTGTACCTCATAATGTGTGTGCAATGTCCCACCACAGGCCACTATGTGGGGGAAACAGGGCAGAGACTTAGTCAGCGAATGAACTTACATAGATCCAATATTAATAACAGCAGAACCGATCTCCCAGTGGCCACACATTTCTCCGGAGAAAACCACTCTGCTGAACATTTGCGGGTTGTGGTTTTAATGGGACATTTTAAGACGCAGGAGGAGAGGAAACAATGGGAGTACAAGTTTATGCAAAAATTTAAAACTCTGCAATTTAGACTTAATATTCATGCCAGCTTCATGTCACACTATGTATGAACCATGATTTGAACTCAATATTCATGCCAGCTTCATGTCACACTATGTATGAACAGATTGTTTTTTGACCGGTTGTAAATAACTTCTCTACTTAGATTGCATTTTGTTTTCGTTTTTTTTAAGGACTCTAAAATCCTTTGAAGATCATGTGTATAGAGTATAAATAATCTGTGAATTTTCAGTTCTTGTATAACACCATGTCTGAAGAAGAGAGCTAGACTCTTGAAAGCTTACTTATCAAATATACTCAGTTAGCCTCTAAAAGGTATCGCCTGATTTCTTCACTCTTCCACTACTTTCAATGGCTAACACGGTACAACTTTATACTACTTTCTACACTGCTGTCACCACCTTTCTGGCTTTCCTTGCAAATTCCTTCCCTTGCTTGTTTAGAAGGTTTTTCAGTTCTTTCGTAACCTAAGGCTTAACATCTTTGGAAGGCATTATACTGTCAACACAAAAGTTAATGTAGTCAGTTACTACCCCAGTGGCCAAATCAGCATCATCCCCAACCTGGTCAAGAAGTACATCTCATATAATAGTTTCAAAGTAGGACTGCAGTTGGTCTTAAACCTCCCTAGACCACTGTTTGACTTATTTAGTAACAATAGGGCAACAAGAGACCATGGGCCTGTAAAGAGGGTGTAAGAAGATCAAATTGGACCTTACAGTCATATGAAAAAGTTTGGGCACCCCTATTAATCTTAATCATTTTTAGTTCTAAATATTTAGGTGTTTGCAACAGCCATTTCAATTTGATATATCTAATAACTGATGGACACAGTAATATTTCAGGATTGAAATGAGGTTTATTGTACTAACAGAAAATGTGCAATATGCATTAAACCAAAATTTGACCGGTGCAAAAGTATGGGCACCTCAACAGAAAAGTGACATTAATATTTAGTAGATCCTCCTTTTGCAAAAATAACAGCCTCTAGTCGCTTCCTGTAGCTTTTAATCAGTTCCTGGATCCTGGATGAAGGTATTTTTGACCATTCCTCTTTACAAAACAATTCCAGTTCAGTTAAGTTTGATGGTCGCCGAGCATGGACAGCCCGCTTCAAATTATCCCACAGATGTTCAATGATATTCAGGTCTGGGGACTGGGATGGCCATTCCAGAACATTGTAATTGTTCCTCTGCATGAATGCCTGAGTAGATTTGGAGCTGTGTTTTGGATCATTGTCTTGCTGAAATATATATCCCCGGCGTAACTTCAAATTCGTCACTGATTCTTGTACATTATTCTCAAGAATCTGCTGATACTGAGTTGAATCCATGCGACCCTCAACTTTAACAAGATTCCCGGTGCCGGCATTGGCCACACAGCCCCAAAGCATGATGGAACCTCCACCAAATTTTACAGTGTTTTTCTTGGAATGCTGTGTTTTTTTGACGCCATGCATAACGCCTTTTTGTATGACCAAATAACTCAATCTTTGTTTTATCAGTCCACAGGACCTTCTTCCAAAATGAAGCTGGCTTGTCCAAATGTGCTTTTGCATAACTCAGGCGACTCTGTTTGTGGCGTGCTTTCAGAAACGGCTTCTTTCGCATCACTCTCCCATACAGTGATAAGTGTGCTGTATTGTTGACCAATGCACAGTGACACCATCTGCAGCAAGATGATGCTGCAGCTCTTTGGAGGTGGTCTGTGGATTGTCCTTGACTGTTCTCCCCATTCTTCTTCTCTGTCTTTCTGATATTTTTCTTGGCCTGCCACTTCTGGGCTTAACAAGAACTGTCCCTGTGGTCTTCCATTTCCTTACTATGTTCCTCACAGTGGAAACTGACAGGTTAAATCTCTGAGACAACTTTTTGTATCCTTCCCCTGAACAACTATGTTGAACAATCTTTGTTTTCAGATCATTTGAGAGTTGTTTTGAGGAGCCCATGATGCCACTCTTCAGAGGAGATTCAAATAGGAGAACAACTTGCAATTGGCCACCTTAAATACCTTTTCTCATGATTGGATACACCTGGCTATGAAGTTCAAAGCTCAGTGAGGTTACAAAACCAATTTTGTGCTTCAGTAAGTCAGTAAAAAGTAGTTAGGAGTATTCAAATCAATAAAATGATAAGGGTACCCAAATTTTTGCACCGGTCAAATTTTGGTTTAATGCATATTGCACATTTTCTGTTAGTACAATAAACCTCATTTCAATCCTGAAATATTACTGTGTCCATCAGTTATTAGATATATCAAATTGAAATGGCTGTTGCAAACACCCAAATATTTAGAACTAAAAATGATTAAGATTGATAGGGGTGCCCAAACTTTTTCATATGACTGTAACTACCTGGAGGTGACATAACCGCAGACCTATAAGCATTGATACAATTTTGGTAGTGAAACTAAGTCGCAAGCATGGTTGATATGACCTGTTCTATAATAAGTACATTAGGATACCTATTTCTTAGCCCCACTACCACTCCAGAGAGGACCTCACTAGAAATATCACGTGACAAAAAAGGTGAGACATACACTAGCTCCACTACAGAGACCCACAGAAACACCCAGGAAAAGAGCAAGGAGAACAAAGGAGCTGAGGAATGTGCAGCCATGTACAGAGTTGTAACACCATCATGTAAATCATGTAAAGATGTGTCATCCCTTACTAGAGATAGGCGAACTGATATGCTCTGAGCCAAGTTCGATCCAAATATTCAAAATTATCTTAGTCTTGGGAGAACTAAAATGGATTCTGTGACATGTTTTGTGCAGTGAAAATACAGAAGAGACATGTGTATGTGACTTCCTGGCATCACCTGACATTACCAGACAGGCTCTCAGCCAATGGTCAGTGGTAGGTGGACTCCTTACAGTGCTGATGTTACATACAGTATATAAGATGCTGTGGTGCAGCAACACAAGGCATTTTAGTGATAGCAAAATAAGGAATGGATGTGTTATTTATCAATGCATGATCCAAAGCAATTACTTCATTTTCTTCTGCAATACACAGCAGCAAAACATGAAGTAGAGAATCATATGAGTAAGAGAAGTAGAACAAAGTTTAGACAGATTTAATCAATTACAGGCAGATAGTGATAGAAATAATAGGACTGAGGAATAATATCTGCACTGTCTGTGCTATGAGCCTGACTGCTGTAGCAATCCAGACACTGGACAGTTAGCCTTTTCATTGCCAATAATATATTTTTTGTCTGTCTGATTTGCAATAAAGCAATTTGATCTGTGACAATCCACAAAGTGTCTTACATTGTTTTTGTCTACAAAGTCAGTATTGTTAGTGAAAAATCTTTTGTTATTGTTTTTTTTTGGGCAAGAGTTTCATTTTTTAAATACATACTAACTTTTGTTCTAATGGCAACATACTGATTCTGTCTGTGCTAATTTGAAAAACCTCCATTTTTGAAGGGGTTTTTATGGTTACCCAGTAAACAGTGATGCAGCCTGTTAATCTGAAAAATCTCTGAATGTTAAGGTTTTTTTTTTGTTATCCAATAAACAGTGATGCAGCCTGCAAATCTGAAAAATCTCTGTTTGTTAAGTGGGTGTTTTTTGGTTACCCAATATACAGCGATGTCCTGGGCTAATCTGAAAAATCTCTTAAAGATTTTTTTGGTTACTCAATAAACAGTGACGTAGCCTGCGAATCTGAAAAATCTCACTTTGTCAAGGTTTTTTTGTTACCCAATAAACAGTAATGCACCCTGCTAATCTGAAAAATCTCCATTTCTTGAGGGGGTTATTTTTTGTGACCCACTATACAAACACACTGCCACCATTGTAACAGCAAAAAAAACCCAAACAAGCTGACTTACATAGTTCTAGTCTAATACTCAGTAACCAGGTGACCCTTTAAGTGCTTTTAGTACTTTGCTATTTTTCTTGAAACAGTTTTGTATAAATACACAGTCATCTCCCATTTTTAATTTTTTTCTACATTGTCAAATGACAAACCTATTGCAAGGTGTAAAATCTGCAAGCAGAAACTGTTCTCATGCAGGAACAAATGTAGGAACTACAAGGGAAATGAGCAAGACCATCCTACTCCTTCTCCCCATGATCTTCCTTGTAGGCAGGCCACGTCTATACCTAGCACATGGTTATTGTTGTTATCATCACCATCAACTGTTTCTCCTCCTACACTTAGTCCTCCTCCTTATCTTCCACGCCAACATCAATCACCAGCAAGGGAATATGTGCCCATTCATTCGGCAGTTCTGCAACTTAACTCTCACCTGGCCAAGCTGCTGGTGGTGCGATGCTTCTGTACTACTTAGTAGATTCCATTGTGTTTCACTGTCTATATCTATATCCATATCTAGCCACCATTATTTCTCCAGAAAAGTTGTTCCTGCTTATGGGCCTTTCCTTACATATGTCAGTCTAGGGAAAGGTACAACCCACCATCGAAACTTGGAGCAGCAATTATGGACAAGGACAATACATGGATTTCATGGCCCACTGGGTCAATGTTTTGAACAGCAGCGGCCACAGTCCAAAAACCAACAAGTCCAAGTGCTAGTTCTACCCTGTTTGTGCAGGCCCAGTTCCAACACCATTCAAGGCCCATCCATCTCCTCTGGATCTTCCTTTCTAGACCATTTCTCGACCCCATCTTCACAAGGGCAATGCAGTTTTACAGTTGATGAGTCTGTATAAAATGGTAAAAACAGTGGGGAAGCTGCTCTGCTGTATCCTGTAGCAAATATATCACTGGATGGTTTCTTGGCAACTACAACTGGGCAGTGTTGCAAGCAACAATGGCACTAATATTGTTGTTGCACCGCTGTTAGGTCAAATAAGACATTGTACTGTATCTGGTGGTCCACCGCTTTATTATCATGTACAATGGCTTAAAAAAGGTGCTGCTCATGGCCAGAATATTGTCTGCGCATTTCAGCTGTTCTTATGTTACTAAAAACATCCTGCTAAACTTGCGGCAACTAAACTGTCTGTCTTTACACCGTCTTATCTGCTACATTCTAACTCTGTGGAATGCCACCTTAAACTTGCTGGAGAATATGTGTGAGCAGCAGAAGGTGGTAAATTACTGCATGCAGCAGACCACAGTGACAATGTTTTATTTCAAGATCCATCATTAAAGAGGGCACCAAATTTGTCATCAGGGACCGCTGCAGCATCAGCGATGTCATCCCTTTATTATATATTTAACAGGAAATATACTCATGCAACAAGGGATGGAAAAAGAAGAACAGCTTCCAGTTCCACCTCTTGGTCAACGTCATGGCTCTGGGTTGATGCAAGGGGAGCTGGCGGAGGATGAAGATGTGGGTCAGGGTTAATAGGGTGGAGGAACTGGGACTCCTAGATTGGAAAAGGAGAATAAGGAAGAGGAAGACTCTCCTTTGGATACAAAGGCGGCCCATGATATGTCGCAGGCATAGCCAAGTGAGGAGGCTGACCATTATTTCTTTCAAGATGATGATGACGAAGACCACAATGGACAAGAAGACCAACAATCACAGTCCCCTGGATCCATGCAGACACTTGCAAGCATGGCAGGCTGTGTGCTCCGTTGTTTACACAATGACAAGCATATTATTAGCATCAAGCAAGGGTGACAACTGGATCGCAGTTCTCTTAGACCATCGCTAAAAAGTAAAAATGGGAGAATTCTTTTCCTGCCTCCTAAAGGAAAGCAAAATTGGAATATTATCAGGATGAGCTGTATACCTAGCTTTTAGGGAGACCACTGCAAGTGCCAGTCGCACACATGCTCAGGTGATTTCTCTCCACTCCCAGTCCACCTCAACCACTTCTCCACCTCCTCTGCCAGTGTCACAGTGTACCAGGAGTAAAAGAAGCAGCATCAGCAGCCAGTATAGTATTCAGAACATGATGAACCACAAATTTTTCACCTCACAGTGCCAACAAGACCCACAACAGGCAATTGACACCCACCAGATGCACAAGTAGGTACAGTCGTATTAGAATTCACCTATATTCTAGCAGATAACTTTGACTCCATGGAATTCTGGGCCAATAGGTTAGAACAGTGGAGGGAGCTAGCGCTATTTGCCATGCGAGTTTCATCTTGTCCATCCTCAAGCATAATGGCCTAAAGGGTGCTCGGTGCTGCCTGTGGCATTGTATCACAAAATTGTCTATCACTAGGGTGGAAAAAAAATTACTTTTGTCAACATTTTTCACAGACCTGCTCGTGATGCCCCGAAATAGAGCTGCCACCATCTCCCTTTATCATGTTCTATTTACTGTAATGATGCTGCTCGCTACTCCTAAACAGCCGGACATCATCTCTTGTGGCCTGGTCCATCACATTATTCCATGCTGTGCTGCCACTCATGCTGCAAAAGCTACCATTGCCACCACTCCTCCAGACATGTCCTGTGGCCTAGTCCATGTCATTCCACTATACCGCACTGTTGGTTCCACAGTATTGATAAGCAACAAATTTAGACTGAAAAGGGTGCCACGTCAAAAAAACCCGTGCCATTGCATCTTTCAATAACAACACCATTTTGATTTCACACATGTACCCTTGAAGGGATCATTTTGTTTTTTGTTTTGGAAAGCCATTTCTTCTTCATTACTTTTCAACTAGGCACACAGCTGCAAATTTGTCTCCCCAATAAGAAGCCTGTATCACTTATAAGTCTTCAAAACAGGCTAACCAAACTTGTTTGACCCAAAACAAATGTTTGGTCCGAACCACCCGAACCCCATTCTAAATATATTTTAAGAGGTTTGCCCATCTCTATCCTTTTCCCCTTGGCCGGACATGTTCATATGTGTATATCACAAGTTAAACTGCTTTTCTGAGCACAACATGGTTTTGTAACAAGTTGTCACAAAGTGATATGTTAAATATCCTCTATATGTGATGACCTGGTGTGTGAGGGTGAATTGCAGCCTTTCAAGTCTATTAATTCTGTGATTTTGTATTGAATTGGTTTCATGAGAAAATAGGGACTTTAAATTGGAGACTATGTTTGGACAAACAAAGACACAAATCTGTCCTGTCCAACCTATAAACCTACCACGTTGATCCAGAGGAAGGCAAAAAATCCCATGAAGCAGATGCCAATTTCCCCATCAGAGGCAACATTTTTTTCCCAACTCTAAATATGGCAATTATACTAAAGCTCTAGATCAACATCCTATACCCAAAAAATCTAGTTTCCATAACTTGTAATATTTTTACTTTCAAGAAAATCAACCAGTTCCCGCTAGAATTTGTGAGGCCTATACTGTCAAAAAACATTATTGAAAAAATATAAATCTCTGGACAGCAGGCCTGACCTGAAGTTGGAATGCCCTTTGTGCATTCCTAGCTTATGGCATGATATATTATGCTCAAGCAAACAGAAGTGTACAACTACTGATGTGTCCACTTAACTGATCTCCAAAATGGTTAAACTGTAATCTCTCTTAAAAACCAATTCAACACAATATTGCAACATACTAAGAAAATCCTTGGCAACTCTGCAATCCACACCCCTCCTACTGGGTTGGCGTATATTAACATTATATATGATAGTTTACATATTATTTTGTAACAACTCATCATAAAATTTTGTTGTTTTTTGAAAAGCTGCTTAACTTTAGATACACAAGTTTGGACATGTCCAGCCAAGTGAATATGTAAGGAAGGATACATGTCTATTACTGTCTAATCAATGAACTGGGTAATAATGGCACATTCAAACATTCTTATAATGAATTAATGGAAATTACTTTTCATAAAATACATTTCCACTATGAAATCTACTGTGTTTGAATACACCCATCCAAGAGGCTAAATAGCAACTCTTCCCATAACTTCATCCAAAGGATTAAAAATTAATGCTGCCCATAACCGCATCTATTTGCCTAACATGAAACATAAAATGGCAGTACTGAAATTGAGTACTGTACACATTGGGGGGAATTCATCATTCCTTCTACTCCACTCCAGTTTTCTGGAGTAGAGGGATGATACTTAGGTGCACGTTTGGCACAAAACACTTTCTTGTGCTAAATGTGTGCCCCAAGCCCCGATCAAGCCCCACGCCTCACACCACATTGTGTGACTGATTTTGTCATCTGTTCTGTCGCTGTTGCTTTAAGGTTTCTGTGCTGACCTGAGAAGATTCTGCAATGGCCAATTACCAGCTGAGGAGTCATAGTTAAACTTCCTCCCTTCTAAGCCACCTGCCTGCAATTATTTTCCTTGTTTGGCTTTGTGACCTGTGTTTATGTGTATCACTGCTTCAGATTGATCTCCTGGAAATGGAACTTTGGCTTGTGACCTGATAACCCTTGTCTGCTGATTTAAACCCTAATGTTATCTCTTGGAAAACCGACCCTTTGGCTTTTGTTACTACAAACGATTTGTCTCCTGGTTCATGTCCTGATGTGTTCTTATGGAATACAACCTTTGGCTTGTTTTTTTAATACCACTTTCTCCTGGCTCAGACTACTACTGGGACTTCACCTTCTTAATTTTCCAAATATTCTAGTAAGTGAATTGTGGGCTCTGGTTTTGTGTTCAGTAAGTGAATTATTTATTTCCCATGCAGTTTCTGGTGGTGTCTGGTGGTGATAATGTGGACTCCCAAATTTAGAGGTCCATCTGGCCTTGTGACTGGTGCTAGTGAAGGTGTTTGGTGATCTGGGCCTATCTCACAGAGCTGTACTGTATTTAAATAACTTGTTCTTCTGCTCGCTGTTATCAGCCACATTCTGCTTTTGCTGTTATTAGCTCTTAGAACTCAACAATAACAGATTTATTATGTTTTCTGGCAGGATTTAGAATGGAAATCTATGCCAGTTACTACCTGGTGTAGATTTCCATTCCCCTTACGTCCAACAGCAGCACAATATGGGGTATCCCTGCCCCTGTGTGCTGGTAGGACAGGCGGAATTTTTAATTTACATAATTAATTAAGTATAAGAGGCCAAGGAAACTCCTCTCACTGTGTTTTTTTCTGTCCTGTGTGTTGGACAGGTGGAGGGAGGCTCTTTGTCCTCCCATTTTTTCCTGAGGATTTGGGGAATCCTCTTAATTTAAATTTCTTTTGCTCGGGTTAACGCCCGAGTTTAACAAAGGGCTGTGTCGGCCTCCTGGGCTAAGAGTCGGTTTTGCTTTTTGAGCAGTTTGTGCAGCCATTTTTGGTCAACACCAACTAACCTTTGTTAAACAATATCAGTTAAATGTCCATAGTTCAGAGGCTACTGCCTTTGGACATTCATACGGTACTGTAGTGAGTGAAAACCTCCCTAGGGGATCTACTTGCTACGTCCACATATTGTGCTGCTGTTGGATGTAAGGGGAATCGTTGATTATGTAGATAATCTGCTTTCCCTTAGTCTGAACAGCAACACAAGCTTTCCCCCCCCTTTAGGAAGGATTGTTTTTTTTTTTCTTTTATTCTTTATAACTAACACAGTGAGGGGACGTCTCCTTGGCCTCTTATAGGGGAGTATAATTTAATGAATTATGTAAATTAAAAATTTCGCCTGTCCTACCAGCACACAGGGGCAGAGAAACCCCATATTATGCTGCTGTTCGGACTAAGGGAAAACAGATTATCTACATAATCAACGATTCTGGTGCTGCGATGACATATTTATGAAGATGCTGTAGCATTTTTATAAATCTTTATTTCCGTGCATCAGTCGGGCCATTTTTTAAGACTGACGTACAATACGTCAGTCTTAATAAATTTTCCCCCGTATATATATGGCATTATTTTGTTGCTGAAAATGCAGCAAACAAGGGATGCATGAAGTTTGTTACATATAAGACAGTGCTCTGAAATTGTTAAGCTGAAGTTCCACATATCAGTGCGACTGATAATGTATCTAGACCTGAAATGTAACTTTTCATCTGTGGTCTGCATTTAGTTTGATTTTGTATGCACAAATTTGCAAAGAACTGGCTATGATTTCACATGTTCAACATTGATAGCTACATATCCACACAGACCATTGGATGTAATTGCTGAAAAAGTTGTGCTAGATATTGCCCTGGTGGGATTTAATAATATTGCATTCAATTATATATTAATTGTAACATCTTTTAAATACAAATGCTAACATTAAACTTGGTGCTAAATATGTTTCTATCCAAAAATTTAACAGCAATAACCAAATATAACTTTATAAGGTCAGCACAGCTCCATTTAAACACATTTACATAATGACTTATGATGATATGATGATTTATCATCAGACTGGCTGTACTTTACAGCAATAAAATGTCAAAGAACTAAAATTTGTTACATGTAACATCATTCAATTATGGTAACAATGACAATGTAGAAGCAAAAACAAAGTGCAGTGATCATTGCAGCAGCTAGCAAGATTTTTAATAGATATTCGTAAAAAATTAAAAATCCAAAACTAGCAATCAAGGTCAGGTTTATATTACTAAAAAATAAAACTAGTCAATCTAATATGACCTATGGCATGATATGGCATATCTAGTTTTAGTCAAAGCTTTTCCTACATGCTTAACCCCTTCCCACTGGTGACATTTTTTGATTTTCGTTTTTAAATCCCCACCTTCCAAACCCCATGACTTTTTTATTTTTACATTCACAGAGTCATGTGGGGCCTTAATGTTTGCAGAACAAATTGTTATTCATAATGGTATGATTTTTATTCTGTATGATGTACTAGGAAACTGGAAAAAAAATTCAGAATTAGGTAGAATTGTAGAAAAAGTGCATTTGTGTGAAATTCTTATGGGCTTCATTTTTACAAAGTTTACTCTGCAGCCAAAATGACATTTCACCTGTATTCTATGTTTCGGTACAATACCGGGGATACCAAATTTATATAGTTTTATTTATATTTTAACTCCTTAACAAAAATCCAAAATGTTGCAATCCAAAATGACACCTGTAACTTTTTTATATTTCCATGTACGGAGATGCATAATGAGTCTTTTTTTTTTTTTTTTGCGGATCCAGGTAAACTTTTTAATTATTCCATTTTGGGGAATGTCTATTGCTTTGATCACTTTTTATTCAAATTTTTAGCGGTGGTGAAACCACAAAAAACAGCGGTTCGGCACTTTTGATTTTTTTTTTCTGCTACAACATTCACTGTGCAGGAAAAATATTTTTAGAAGTTTGTAGACCAGGCATTTTCAGACACAGGGATACCTAATATGCATGTGTTTCACAGTGATCTTTAACTTTTATATTTATTCTACGGAAAGGGGGGTGATTTGAACTTTTACTTTTTTTTATTGCATTTATTAGACCCCCTAGGGATCTTGAACACCAGGGGGTCTGATCACTAATGCAATGCATTACAATGCTAATGCATTGCAATGCATTGCAAAATATTGGCATATGTATGACAGGCTGCATAAAGCAGCCTGTCATACAAATGCACACCAGACAATCCCAGGAGCTATCAATAGGCTCCCGGCTATCATGGCAATGGAATGCTGGCCCTGGATCTTGTTCCAGGTGCCAACAATCCTCACCAAAATGTGCTGCTGGAAAAATGGCACCTCGGTCAGCTTTGGCCAAGGTGCCAGGGTACTTAAAATCCGGCAGATATGGCGGCCGCTCAGCAACTGAGCAGCCTATATATATAAATATCCGACATCTGCTGTCGGTGTGTGTGCATACTTTCAGATGTCGGGAAGGGGTTAATAAGGAAGGCATGTCTTCACAGAAATGGAGTACAGTTTTGCAGGGAATGGGTTGTGGTGTAAATGTGCTAGACTGCATCAAATTTTTTAAGTAAAATTCTGGTTCAAAGCAGCCAACAAAGGTTGGGTTCACATCTGTGGTGTTTTAGTCCATTGTAGGAATAAAAGAATGGACTAAAATGAATCCTTCTAATGATGGACAGTATTATGAAATATGTTTCTATTTTACTGCGTGATGAATATGTGTCTATTTATGAATTTTCTTATAGTTATGTTTTTTTCCAGTCATGTAGTGTAGTTGTATAGTTAGGGGATTAGTCCTTTGTGTAACTGTCTGTGCTAGGTCTGAGGGCTTTCTGTACAGTAATTATAATGTGCAATTCACAGCTCAGGCTACAGATGGGGAATGAAGTCCCAGGTGCCAATGCAAATGCTGTCAAACTAAATAGCCAGTCTTTGTGTGTGGATGCCAACCCAAAACGTCACAATTCCTGAACAGTCGGAAGGCCCGGATGGCCAGGGCCCGGTATATTAAACACAGAAAATTATGGCCTCACAAGTGGGAGATTCTAGGAGGTGAGTCTTTTAAAAAATGATTCAGTACATGAAATCAGGGTCAGATATCTTGGAGATGCAGATTATTAGCCTGTAGCTCTGTCTACTCCTTACTGCTGAAGCCAGGTTTAAAAATGGTATGTCATTTTATTCTCATTTTTATCTTACATTGTTTGCATGTATATGTCTGTTGCTATTACATCTTTTTGTTAAGCATTGTACTTTTTGGGTATATTAAATCTAAAATTTAATGAGGTTGCTTATCCCCACAATTCCAAATATTGCTTATGTATCTTCCCCTGTGTAAGCTATTGTTGTAAGTAGTTTGGGTATATTGGTATCTCACCTACCATAAAGTGGCAGGTGGTGGCAGCTATTTGTGTGGATGTGTTATTGTATAAGGTTGCTTCACTCTTGTGTAGCTTAGGGTGAGTTGGAAGGGAGTATAAGAAGCAGAGTTCCCCTTATTATGGTTGTATCCTGGGTCAAATGTGCATGTGTGGTGAGCAATTTCTATGAATCCCCAACAAAACTGGTGTATAGCAGATCAGATATATCTTGTATGAGACACAGATTTGTGACAGACAGCAATAATATCTAAATGTGGTACACTGGGTATTTGTTTATTTTTTCGGTCAATTCGCTGGATGACAGTCATGCTTGCAGGACTTTTTGTCTGCAATTTTTTATGGGCTTTGTGCTGGTGGCTCAGAATGGACCTTTCAAAACAGATTTGAAGATAACCTAATAGGTAATATAAACTTAGACTAGACAGTTTAATGATACACCAGATAAATCATGCAATATGAGTGACTGATAAATTTAGCAATTTTCAAGCTGAAAAAGTCTACCCTACACTGTCTAATAGTAAATGTGGGGCATTATATTATATTTCATTTATAACAAAACAGAGCATTCTGCTTGATATGAAAATGTAGTTGCATGGATCCCTAATATATCACGCAGTTTGAATTAATTTGGAGTAGGAGGATAGTATATTTTTAAAAGGTAAATCTATCTAAACTTTATAGATGTAGCAAAGGTAAGCTTGACTTTCTGCTGCATGATGACTTTTTACAGCTTGATATCTGAACAACAAAACCAAGACTTGAGAATCAAGATATCATTCTGTGCCATTGCTCTTAACAAATTCAATCTAAAGATAAACTTGGCTACATCTGTATATACACCTAGTAGCATATTTTAACAGCTTCTGCACCTTGCATGTATTCACAGTAAACTGCAGAATGCAGTTCATTGCAGAATCCATCAGAGGTGCTTTTTGTCTCCTCATTTTCAGTTTTCCCCTCATTCTTCTATGCACTAGTTTGTAAATTATTATCAAATCTGATGATTTCCTCATAATTCCGGTTCAGAAAGCCCATCTGACATATTCAGCACTAAAAAAACATTGGAATGAATTCAAGTTGCAGAAGCCATATGCTTTAATTAATAATTTGAAAATGTTTTATTTATAAAAATAATTAATGAAAGAATAAAAAAAATATCTTCAAATGATTACAAAGCTTTTAATCATCTGTTCACATATTGGATTTGGTCCAGGCTTCAGCGTAACTTCTAAGTCCAAATCCATGGCAAATCCCATAACAATCCAAACCCCACGCAAGTGCATGAGTTTCTATAACCCCTCTTACATGCTGCAGAAAAGTATGTTACTTACTTCTGCAGACTCCAGCTGTGTGGTATAATTACATATATGTATAATATGAGCCTGAGGCAGGAAATAGTCCCTGAATTATGGAAATCTTCTTGTGTGGTACCAGTTCCAAAGAAACCTCACCCTATAGACCTCAACGACTACAGACCTGTAGCACTGACATCCCACCTGATGAAGATCTTAGAGAGATTGGTTCTCACACATCTCCGCCCTCTAGTGAGCCCCGCTATGGACCCTCTCCAGTTTGCTTATCGGCCGGGCATTGGGGTAGATGATGCCATCATCCACCTTCTGCACAGGACTCTGTCTCACCTGGAGAAACCAGGGCACGGTGAGAATAATGTTCTTTGATTTCTCCAGTGCTTTTAACACCATACAGCCCAGGTTATTGAGGGACAAGCTGGGCCTTGCTGGAGTGGACCACCACCTCTCCAACTGGATCCTAGACTACCTCACAAATCGACCTCAATACGTGAGAGCCCAAGACTGTGTGTCAGGTACTGTGATCTGTAATACGGGGGGCACCTCAGGGTACGGTTCTCGCCCCTTTCCTCTTCACACTGTACACTGCAGATTTTAGCTGCAACTCATCTAGCTGCTACCTACAGAAGTATTCTGACGACTCTGCAATAGTAGGCCTCATCACAGACGATGATGACAGGGAGTACAGAGAACTGAACCGGGATTTTGTGGACTGGTGCCACCGGAACCACCTGAAGATTAACGCGGGGAAGACCAAGGAGATGGTGGTGGACTTCCGTAAAGGCAGATGCCCTCCTAAACCAGTGGACATCCTGGGGACGGGCATCGAGATTGTGAACACCTATAAGTACCTGGGTTTGCTCCTTAATAATAAGCTGGACTGGGCAGATCATATGGAGGCCCTGTACAGGAAGGGCCACAGCAGGCTCTACCTGCTTAGGAAGCTGAGAGCCTTTGGAATCCGGGGGGCACTTCTTAGGACTTTCTTCAACTCGGTAGTGGCATCAGCCATCTTCTTTGGAGTGGCCTGCTGGGGGAGCAGTATATCAACCAGGGACAGAAATAAACTTGACAAGCTGATTAGAAGGGCCAGCTCTGTCCTGGGGAGCCCACTGGACCCAGTGCAGGTGGTGGGTGACAAAAGGATACTGTCAGTGGTGAGCTCCATGCGGGAGAAGAAGTCCCATCCCATGCATGAGACTGTGAAAGCGCTGGGCAGTACTGTCAGTGACCGACTGCTCCACCCTAAGTGTGAGAAGGAGCGCTATCGGAAGTCTTTCCTCCCCACCGCGGTTAGGCTGTACAACCAACACCGACCTAAGCGGAGATCATTACACACAGAGAACTGAAACATCTCTCTGCCTGTTAAATCCCCCCCCCCTCCTCTGCTACTTACTTTCTGTCTGTCTGCTATCAATGTAATGCCTCTTATCTTGGAACATTCCTGTATTTTCATGTTGTATTTGTATTTGTATCTGCTTATCTTTGCTGCTGTAACACACTGAATTTCCCCATTGTGGGACTATTAAAGGACTATTATTATTATTATTATTATTATTATTATTATTATTATTGAAAAGTAGAGGGTTGGTCCCTTTTAATGACAATGGAGCAACTGTAATCCTCGTTACACAGTAATTCAAACTGTACATTCATTACAGAAATCTGAGCGCCAGTCGAAATAAGTGAAAACACCCACACGTATTGCTCCAGTATATCTAAAATAAGACATAATAAGAGCAATTTTGAAAATACGCTTGATTATAGCCTACTGCATTTAACCACTTTGTGTCTAAAGATCCCATACACACTTATGTGTCACCATGGTTACAAAATACAAACAGTTTATAGTGGTCACAGTTTTCCAGCATTGTGGTGTGTACATTATGATGTTTTGCAGCAGCAGGAATACAGAACATATTAACCCCTTCACAACTGATTGCAGGCATTAGTACTGGGTTTATGATGACCAGCCACCATATTTAAAAATGCGACATCCACCGTACTATTATGTCAGGATTTGGTTAATATACACTCTCCAGCTATGATACCTGTATTTAAGCCCGCTGCATCTAAGGGGTTGCCCTGGCAACTCGGTTCTTGATCACCCATGTCCCCCAGGGAACCTTTCCAGGGAGAGCATGATGTTTATTTGGTACCCTGGGACCTGTTCCGTGGCCGTGGGTCTGTGATTGTCTTCTTGTGTCTTATAATCCTGTTGCAGGATGGATAGATCACATCTGTCAGCCTATGTATAAGCAGTGTGAGCGTATATCAGATTTAAAGCTTATGAGGGAAAATATACCAGAAGTGACCCCAAGAGCGAACCCCCCAATTTTAGGATGGCGTTGCCAATGTACTCCTCACAACTTACATAATCACATTGCACTTACTGTGCATTCACGCCTGGGAAAACTAATGTTCACTAACCCCCTTGATATATTCTTTTAGAGGTGTAGTTTTCAAAATAGGGTCAATTCCCTAGGGGATTCCACTTTATTGGCACCTCAGGGGTTCTGCAAAATGTGACATAACGTTCAAATACCAAACATGTAAACGTGTGCTCCTTTACATCTGCGCCCTGTTGTGCCCAAACTGCAGTTTATGCCAACATATATGACACTGTTGTATCTAGGATAATGTACTTAATGTTATATGTGGGTACAAACTGCTGTTTGGGCACAGTCGGGCACAGATGGAAGGAGCGCTATTTGGTTTTTGTAGCACAGATTTAGACGGATTGGTTTTTGGAATCCATGCCACTTTTGCAGAGCCCCTGAAATACCAGTAATTTGGAATCCCCTGACAAGTGATACCTTTTTAGAAACTACTCCCCTGAAGGAATTTATCCAGGGGTACAGTGAACATTTTTTAATCCTCCAAGTGTTGCATTATTAATTTTCCAGAAATGAATGCACAGCTGAAAAGTAAGAAAGTAAAATAAAAGTAAAGAAAAAAAAAGAATTTTAGAAATACGTAATTTAATTGCATAATACGTTATGCCCAGCTTGTTTCAGAGACGAACGCTCCAAAACCTGTTGTGCCCAGGATTACCCATTTAATAGTTTTTGGAGTGTGTGTCTTTACTAACTCAAGTTGGGCGCAACATATCAAGCACTGAAATGGCATTTCTCTGAAACAATTTCAGTTTTCACATTTCACTATCAGCTGCACATTCATTTCTGGAAACTAAATTAATTAAAAACTCAAGGGTTAAAAATGTCTGCAGACTTGTTAAAAACAGGGTCACAAGTCTGCAGATTCTACTTTACTGGCAATTTAGGCGCTCTGCAAAAGTGGCATGGTGTGCAAAAACCAAACTGTGCTCCTAAAACCAAATAGCGCTCCTTCCCTTCTGGGTCTGGCTGTACCCAATCAGCAGTTTATACCTATATATGACATTTTTAAAGCGTAACTAAACTTTTGGATAACTTTTGATTTCTAGCAGTATTTAGGGACAAGAATCTCTTGTGTCATTAATAAATTTTGTAATATACTTTATTAACAAATTTTGGATCCTTTCTGTGAAATCCTGCATTTTTTTTACTCTTTTCCTTGTTTTTATGTTGAGAGCTGTCCCTGCATCTCATTGAATGTTTCTGTGTAAATTTTCAATTTATTTTTTTTATAAATGAATGCAAAAAATATTGATCTATGTTTTCCACTAACATGAAGTGCAATGTGTCATGAAAACTGGTTAGACTAACCAGTGATTGGCAATAAAAATGATCTGTAACAGAATGCAAGAATTGTCAATGTATCACTATTCTGTAACAATTATAACACTATTACTGTATAAATTCCAGACTCTGACACAAGAATGCAATAATTCTACAATTATTTCAATAGACAATGTCAATGAAAAATTCCACTGACGTTTATTATATAAAGACACAGTACTAAATGGTTATTTTATTCTGACACTTTTATTATATTCTGTAATTATACTGAATAGGGATAACTACTTCAGCTGGAGTTAAACTTTCATGCTATTAGAAGATAGAATGGTTAAATATATTTTCTTGTTGAATGCATATGAAATTATCTCTTTCTCTTCAAGGGAGTCTGTCACCAATACCCAGCACATAGTTAGATAAAACGGGTTGTGCAGGATTAGAAAACATGGCTGCTTTCTTCTTCTCAGGAAGTGACTCACATCTGTTGGTCATTCCCATTAAAATGAGTGGGAGTGAGCAGCAGCATGGCATGTGATCAATGGACGTGATGTCATTTCCTGAGAATAAGAAATCAGCTATATTTTCTAATCCTGCACAACCCATTTAAGTTCACCTAAATCAAACTGTTTTACCCTTGTGAATTGGTGCATCCGTTTCCAAAATATCTGTGTTTTTGTCAATATGCAGTGGGCGTTCCCATTTCTCCAAGACCCTAATCTGCAGGGTTGGGTTGATATGCTCAGTTCTGATGACAGACTCCCTTTAATAGTAATAATAAAAATTCAGACGCTTATTAATGCTTTATATTGGTTTTAGTTATATGTAATTCTGTCAATGCAGTGACAAGCTGTATGAGATAATAACAAACAGAATTTTACTTATACATTCTAAAAGTCAATTATAGATTGCAGTCACAATTCAATCAAAACATACAAATATTGTTTCTAGATTAATTAATTTAAATAAAGAGAAAACCTTATTGGGGAGATAGCTAACATAAAGAGATCCTAGTATAACAATATAAGGAGTAACACTTGTGACAAATAAAGTAATATAGAAAACATGATGTCCAATTTATATTACAGGCATTGGTTGGAAGTTAAAATACAATAAGTTTCCAGAAATATATAGTATAGTATCACAGCCTTAAAACCAATGGTAACAGAAAAAAATAGTTATAGCAAATGTAACAGGACTAGGAGATACTATGACCAGGCACCGCTCTGTTGATTCAGACTCCAGAGTATAAAAGGTGGAGGCCCAGGGGAGATGAAAAAATAAATGTAAAAAAACATTTATAATCACCTTCCCTTACCTTATTTAGACCTCTTTGTGGTGTCCAGTGGTCTCCTGGTGACCTTATGGTCATCGGGGTCACCGCTGAGGCCTGTGATTTGGCCACATCGGTCAAGCCATGCATCATAGCGCTCGGCGTGCCCATGTCACCACTGAGGCCCAACCCCCTCCTTCCCTCCTCTTGGTTTCTATATATTTTTTTCTTATTTCTGTTTTTCCCCCCCTTCTGTTTCCTAGATCTTATTTTTATAATTTTTACTCTTATTTCTCTTATTCTCATTTATTATTTTCCCATTTTCCCATTTATTATCTTCTGTCCCTCCTCCTGCTACTTCTAAGGCTTACTTCTGGTTTGCGTTACACCAAACTGGAAGTATGCGTTCCATAGGCCCGCATTACATCACTTCCGGCGTGAACACAGTCGCGGCCGGAAGTAACATGTTCTGGACTCCTACTCATTTTCTGAGCTGTATTCATATCTCTCTAGCTTGTCTTTCACCTTATTTCCGTATAACCTTATACTTTTAATGTATTTTGTTTCATTTCTGATTATTGGTACCACCGCTTTTTACTTGGATACAACGCTTATTACAGCACTCTTCCTTGCAACCCTTACATTTCTCATATCCTCTAATTTTCCTATTTTACTTTTTATTCCACTTTATACTACTTGGCTCTGGGGCTCTTGGACAGGTGGTGACGTCACTTCCAGGACTTCCACTTTCAGCGCCAATTCTTCTTTTTAAACCACATGCACTCCATGCCATACTATCCGTAGCACTTCTTCTACCTCCCTCAACATGCTACTCCACTT
Source organism: Leptodactylus fallax (assembly GCA_947044405.1). Lineage (NCBI taxonomy): Eukaryota > Metazoa > Chordata > Amphibia > Anura > Leptodactylidae > Leptodactylus > Leptodactylus fallax. The sequence goes on from CAMRHE010000003.1 coordinate 9,385,846, forward strand.
CCTCCTATATATCTGGTAAGATTTTATAGATTGTACAGGTTTTTACCATGTTTTTTTCAGGTCTTCTCACTCAAATATGTACTAGGAAGCTGGGCACCATCCCTCTAGTCTCTTCACCTTTGTAATCATCGAATTTGATTATGCTATTCATATACAGTCATATGAAAAAGTTTGGGCACCCCTATTAATCTTAATCATTTTTAGTTCTAAATATTTGGGGGTTTGCTACAGCCATTTCAATTTGATATATCTAATAACTGATGGACACAGTAATATTTCAGGATTGAAATGAGGTTTATTGTACTAACAGAAAATGTGCAATATGCATTAAACCAAAATTTGACCGGTGCAAAAATTTGGGTACCCTTATCATTTTATTGATTTGAATACTCCTAACTACTTTTTACTGACTTACTGAAGCACAAAATTGGTTTTGTAACCTCACTGAGCTTTGAACTTCATAGCCAGGTGTATCCAATCATGAGAAAAGGTATTTAAGGTGGCCAATTGCAAGTTGTTCTCCTATTTGAATCTCCTCTGAAGAGTGGCATCATGGGCTCCTCAAAACAACTCTCAAATGATCTGAAAACAAAGATTGTTCAACATAGTTGTTCAGGGGAAGGATACAAAAAGTTGTCTCAGAGATTTAACCTGTCAGTTTCCACTGTGAGGAACATAGTAAGGAAATGGAAGACCACAGGGACAGTTCTTGTTAAGCCCAGAAGTGGCAGGCCAAGAAAAATATCAGAAAGGCAGAGAAGAAGAATGGTGAGAACAGTCAAGTACAATCCACAGACCACCTCCAAAGAGCTGCAGCATCATCTTGCTGCAGATGGTGTCACTGTGCATCGGTCAACAATACAGCACACTTTGCACAAGGAGAAGCTGTATGGGAGAGTGATGCGAAAGAAGCCGTTTCTGAAAGCACGCCACAAACAGAGTCGCCTGAGGTATGCAAAAGCACATTTGGACAAGCCAGCTTCATTTTGGAAGAAGGTCCTGTGGACTGATGAAACAAAGATTGAGTTGTTTGGTCATACAAAAAGGCGTTATGCATGGCGTCAAAAGAACACAGCATTCCAAGAAAAACACTTGCTACCCACTGTAAAATTTGGTGGAGGTTCCATCATGCTTTGGGGCTGTGTGGCCAATGCCGGCACCGGGAATCTTGTTAAAGTTGAGGGTCGCATGGATTCAACTCAGTATCAGCAGATTCTTGAGAATAATGTACAAGAATCAGTGACGAATTTGAAGTTACGCCGGGGATGGATATTTCAGCAAGACAATGATCCAAAACACAGCTCCAAATCTACTCAGGCATTCATGCAGAGGAACAATGACAATGTTCTGGAATGGCCATCCCAGTCCCCAGACCTGAATATCATTGAACATCTGTGGGATAATTTGAAGCGGGCTGTCCATGCTCGGCGACCATCAAACTTAGCTGAACTGGAATTGTTTTGTAAAGAGGAATTGTCAAAAATACCTTCATCCAGGATCCAGGAACTGATTAAAAGCTACAGGAAGCGACTAGAAGCTGTTATTTTTGCAAAAGGAGGATCTACTAAATCTTAATGTCACTTTTCTGTTGAGGTGCCCATACTTTTGCACCGGTCAAATTTTGGTTTAATGCATATTGCACATTTTCTGTTAGTACAATAAACCTCATTTCAATCCTGAAATATTACTGTGTCCATCAGTTATTAGATATATCAAATTGAAATGGCTGTTGCAAACACCCAAATATTTAGAACTAAAAATGATTAAGATTAATAGGGGTGCCCAAACTTTTTCATATGACTGTATACTCATTATGATATGATTCTAATGCTTATTAGGACCTTTGCTACAATTATATGATGTTTGACGCATCTAATTTATATATGAGAAACAAGAGATATGGACTTTGATATCCTGTATTGTTTTTCCTAATTTGTTTGTTACTATGTGATATTACAGATGACTAATGAAGGTCTATATTAAGATGAAAACGTTCTCATGTCTTTTACGGATATAACAAAACTCCTTCCATGGGCCTCCACTTATTATACTCTGGGGTCTGAAGAGAACCTCTACTGTAGGAGTGATAAGAGCTGGTTTCTCCATGCTGAGGATATTGTCCAGGAATTGCACTTTGATAAGGGAAGCTTTTAGGTCCTTTGTCATTATTTTGAGCACCAAAATTTAACTCTTTATGTTGATCACAGTGAAGTGTAAGAGCCTTCTGATTCACATTGTGCTAACTGAATTTGCTCCCACTGCCAGCCCCTCCCTTCACCTTCTTCCCTGAAGTCTCCTCTGTCAGCAGGGAGCCTAGGAGTCATGTACTATTCTAAACTACTGGTTAATTTACAAATGAACTAGGGGTCCATAAAATAAGCCATGCTGAATATAAAACTATATAAATGAGTAGACCCTGTAATCAAAAGAACTAGAAAATCAAATTTCAATATGTATAGTATATATAAAATCAATTTTGTTTTAGGTAAAAGAAGCTACATTTTTTCAAATTTTATTCCATTTTTCGACTTCTATCAACAAAAAATATTGATCTTATTTAACAAATAAGGCTAGTTATTTCAAGCCTTATGGATCCTGAAAAAAACATGGTAAAGATAGCTGAAATATGCAAAGCCATTAAAAAGAGGTCCCTTGTGAAGAAATGCATACCAAAAGTGCAAAATTTGGCCTGAGTCATCAATGACCCTTGGTCCTGAAAGGGTTAAATGTTAGTATGATGCATTATATTTAACTTCTAAATAAAATACACATTAGAAAATTATTTTTTTTTATTATTATTTATTATGTTTTATTTTTTCATTATAATAAATAATACATTTTAGCATGGTAGCATGCTAACATGCAATGTAAAGGTAAAAATGCTTGTTATGAGCTTATTTTAAACCAATATTACTAACAAAGTAAGTTTTTTGTTTTGCTAATGGGAGGAATTTTGCTTTTACACTTTGCAGTTGTTGCCTATAATGACCTATATTTGCAAAGGTGAAGGCCTCAAAAGTGGCCAAAAATGCACTTCAACTTGACACATTTTTGCCACACTGTGGCACATATCTGCCTCTGCGCCCCACTCACCACTTTTTTAGATAATGGGTAGAGTCTGGCTGGCCTAGGGTGGGGGACGCCCAGTCTGCAAGATTTATTATAACTCACATCAGAAAGTTGACTGACGTACACCAGTGACCAGGTGCTAGAATTACTAAGAGGTTGGAGCCTTTTAGTAATTCTAGTGAGTCATGCACCTGACAAGGAATGAATTACCATTTAATTCCCTCCAATTACTTTATATGGTGGTATATATTTAGGAGCTTGTGGGCATTGCAACTCTCACTACATTATATACTTATTAATATACACACTTCAGCTGCTATAGAACCTCTTTTTAAACTAACCAGTGGTTGGCAATATAGAACAATTTGTAACAGAAAGTAAGAGACAAGTATTGTCAATGTAGCACTATTCATTTCTATATAAATGTCAGGTTCTGACACAAAAATGCAATAATTATACAATTATTTCAATAGACAATGTCAATGAAAAATTCCCATTGACGTTTATTATATAAAGATACAGTACTAAATGGCAATTTTATTCTGACACCTTTATTTTAATCTGTGATTATACAGAACAGGTATAACTACTACTGCTGGAGTCAATCTTTCATACAATTAGAAGATAGAATAACTAAATATATTCTCTTGTTAAAAATGAAAGCATATAAAATTATCTCTTCCTCCTAAAGGGAGTCTGTCACCTATATCCAGCATATGAAACTAGTCCAGTAGATAGGTTAGGGTCACCTCAATCAAATAGTGTTTTCCCCACATGAATCAGTGTCTCTGTCTCCGATGTGCAAATTAGCTCTTTTGAGCAATGAGTTTTCTTGCCATTGCTTCAAACAGGTAAGTGTCAATGCTCTTTTTGCTCCAAAGACTTCATCTGCATAGTGACAAAAAAAAAAAACAATATCACTTTACAAGAAAGTGGTGTGAGTGGCGAAAATGTGTTGCAGGAAGGTGCCTCACTGTGTCTAAATTCCCTACCCAACTTCTACCATCATTCTTAGTTAAAGAGGTTACCCTAACATAACAATTCCTGGGAACTCCACGTCAGTCAATTCCATTGGGACTGGTTGAAGTAGCCAAGTGAAGCATTTGCCATTATAAGCGCCCTAGACTTTGAATAGATTAGAGGTGCTTATGGTCAACCATCTCTCCATTCAAATGAGGACCTTTCTCATGATTGTATCACTTATCCTTTGGGTAGGTGATAAGTTGTCATGGTGGGACAACCTCTTCAAAGTACAGAATGTTATAAAGATTTATAAAAGAATAATGGTAGGATAAAAGATTTATAAAAGTTTATAGTCAATGATGTGATTTATTCGATATTTGTATAACACTGTTTGTTACCCCAAAATAATCATCACTAGAAATTAATTCTGTAGTCAAAGTAAAATCCAAACAAAAGCAATGAGATTTCAATTTTTTCAACATACCTAGAACAACATACTTTCATTCTTTAAAAATAGATAAATAAATAAATGTCAAAAAGAGGAAGATTAAAAGGAGATGAAAAAGCATGGGAAAAAACATGACAGCAGTGAGTGCAGCCAAATAGACAGGTGGTGAATCAAGAGCCTCAATCCCCAGAGAGCTCACTGATCTGAAAAATTAGTATGTGTCACATACAACTTTTCACTCATTTTATACATACATTTCTAACATGTCATTTTACAGATTTTAAATTATGAACAGAAACAACATCTCCCATCATTCATCTAATCATGTGAAATGAGATATGGTTATTGCATTGTAAGCTGTGTCATTTATAGAAGCTTGACCTATATACCTTCACCCTCTTTTCACTAGTCATTTTTCTTTTGAATCTAACAAGTGTAACACCTGTTTATCATTTCAAGCCAGTTCCAAGATCACTGAAGGCACATCTTGAGACTGCTACTTATCAAACAGCCCATATTTCTTTGACATGATAAATAAGACACACCATTGTCATTTTTCTGTAGAAACTACTGTTTTTGTCATTTACCCAGCACTTACCAGATGGAACTGATAAGTTTCTGAACATAAGGCTAACTACTGCATTTAGATATAGGATGTGTGAATGGAAGCAACATTTTTTTTTCTTTTAAATAACTACTCAAAAACCACAAGGGCGTATCAAATCCTCTGAACATATGTCATGTCATAATAGCCAGTACTGAACAAGACACTGTAAGAGGGGTTCCCCTGAATGAAGAGTATGCTTGTGGTTGAACAGTTTTATTTAGTTGTAGCGTGACTGTTCTGAGTAGCCCTTATTCTAATAGCATGTGATTTGATGGCAGGCAGTGCAGGTGCTGACTCTGCAGTGGCGCCTTTTGGTGTTGCCTCAGTTATCTCTCCTGTAATCTAGCAGGAGCAGGTCTGACTATCAGACACAGACAAAAAGAGTTTATTACTGCCTGTCTTCTCATTTACACCCTGCATAGCAATACCTCATCTACAGTGGAAAAATGCAATTTAAAAAATTGGTAAAATGTGCATGTCTCCCAGGGATCTTTAGTGACTTCATGGGGGACATATTATGTAAAAGAAAAACACATAAACCAAAAAAAAACAAAACAAAAACAAAGTAAAGATAAAAAATACAACTAAGCTAAAAATTCAGTGCAAATCATGGGCAAAACCACCTTGTTCATCTGACATTATACATAGCGAAATAATATAATAGGGGACCCATTTAAGTGCTCTGTTTTAGTGTTAATTGGCAAATTTAAAATACAAAACTACCTTGGTAGCCCAACAATTAAAAGAGTTAAGGTCCTTTGTGAAGTGGTACCAACTCTTTAATAGAGATGGTCAAACCTCACGAGATTCATTTTGCAGATATTTGTGAGGTCTTGTTTCTGGTTCGTTTTGTTAGCATCGAAAGTGCTATTATTATATTCTGAGGTCTCATCAGATAGCATGCTATGATAAGTGGAGTACCAGGGGAAGTGAGGAAAAATAAAGTCTTATACTCACCTTTACTCACCTCTCCAGATTTCTTCTAGCCTCTGTTTCACTTCACGCGCTCCAGAATTACCATGGGCCTCAGGGGGCACATGGGAATCCTGCAACAAGAAAGGGATAATATGGTATGTGTACAAAACTAAAACCCGCAAAAAAATGTGTTATATAAATAAATGTACACTAAAATTTAACCTTTAATAGTAAATTTAAAAGTTAATCAAAACACCTCTAGCCACTAGGTGTTTGAAACACGGGAGCCTCAAAAAAGTGGACATAGGTACTCCACATTAAATAAAGATGTGTTGTACAGCAAAATGATAGATAAGGAGGAGATTACTACCCAGTAACACTAATACACTGCCACAGGAATATAGTGTGGATCAAGCACCTGGGTGCAAAGTCTTCACATACATAATCACACACACACACACTCTAACTAGGGGGTCAGTAAAAGACCAACCCAATATGTCTGGCTAACCACTAACTTAGGAGCTTACATTACACTCCCACAGTTGGCTACCTAATGTCCACCACAAATCACACACAGAACGACACATAAAAACTGCCCCAGGACCCCCAGGATCAGCTGTTTGAAAGAACCGTGGTACCTGTGTAAGCGCCGTGACCGCTTCTCTGTTTACATAGTGTCATTCATCTCATAGCAGCCATGTCATGTAACTACAGCCTCGTCCTATACACGTCTATGTGACAAGACTGTAATTACATCACACGGTTACTATAAACAGACAGCGTGTGATATAAACAGGCGCCATAGCCCCTTCATACATTGATCAGAGGAGGGGTTCACTGATCTCTTATTGATAATCTGTCCTAAGGATAGAACATCAATAAAAATGAGCTGGAAAGACCCTTTAATAAAGCCCAAGTGCCACCTTAAAGGGGTTGTCCAGGATAATATAAGGCTGGGGAAGGTGCTCTGGTGTCTCCCAACGTGTTCCAGTCCTGCTGCTCCGGTGTTTTCTTCCCCTCAGCGGTGATGTGTGGTGGGGACTTCCGCCAGAAGAGAACACCAGAGCAGCAGAACCAGACTGCGGTGGGAGACATCGGAGCACAAGGGACAGGTGAGTAGGTGTTTTTTTTTTTTTTAATACAGTATTACACGGTATTATGGCCCACAGCGGCCACTGCACACAGTATTACATGGTATTATGTCCCGCAACGGCCCCTGTACACGGTATTATGCCCCGCAGCGGCCCCTGCTACACGGTATTATGCCCCGCAGTGACCCCTGCACACAGTATTATGCCCTGCAGTGGCCCCTGTACACAGTATTATGCCCTGCAGCGGCACCTGCACAGGGTATTATGCCCCGCAGTGGCCTCTGCACACGGTATTATGCTCCATAGTGGCCCCTGCACATGGTATTATGCCTCATAGCGGCCCCTGCACACGGTATTATGCTCCATAGTGGCCCCTGCACTCGGTATTATGCTCCATAGTGGCCCCTGTACCCGGTATTATGCCTCATAGTGGTTCCTGCACTCTGTATTATACTCCATAGTGGCCCCTGCACACAATATTATGCTGCATAGTGGCCCCTGCACTCGGTATTATACTCCATAGTGGCCCCTGCACACAATATTATGCTCCATAGTGGCCCCTGCACTCGTTATTATGCTCCATAGTGGCCCCTGCACACGGTATTATGCCCTACAGTGGCCCCTGCACAGGGTATTATGCCCCGCAGCGGCCTCTGCACACGGTATTATGCTCCATAGTGGCCCCTGAACACAATATTATGCTCCATAGTGGCCCCTGCACACGTAATTATGTCCCATAGTGGCCCCTGCACGCAGTATTCTGCTCCATAGTAACCCACCCATGAACTATTATTATACTCAGGGGTCTAAAAGACCCCAGAGTATAATGATCTGAGACCCAGGTGCTGACAAACATAAAAACTGTAGGAGACGTGATGACCTCATTGTATCGCCGCCTGCGCTGACATGCAGAGGTCTCGTAAACCAGCCCAGGACAGGCCCCACTCAGCTTTGTTTTTTTTAAAGCGGCCTGTCCTGGGCTGGTTTACATTAAATAAATGGTAAAAATGTCACTCCCAGACAGTGACGGACAGTGCCGCCTGAGGCGGCCACCTCACTTCGCCTCATTACCGGTGCGCCCCTGATTACTGTCATGAGAAATTGCATTAGATAATTAAATCAGTTAAAGCATACCTAAACTTTCCAACAGCTTTTGATTTTCTGGCAGCATCTTTGCAGTAATACATTTAGTAATATATATATTAACACATTGTGATTCCTAAAAAAAAAATGACTAGAAAGTGGATTTTAGTATATAATTTGACAGAAAGGAGCCAAAGCTTAATTATAAAGCATATTAAAAACTGAACAACCCCTATAAGTCTGGTCAGATCTGTACTTGCAAGGTCTCAAGGTTGCCAGTCTGTCTCTGCATGGTATTCAGACCAACTTTTGCCTGATACTTTGCAGCCCATACTGCACAGGCAATGTGTTTCAAAGTTTCTTAGTGTCTGCCATTAACCCGGAGTCTTGTTTTTTGGCAGCTGTACTCAAGCCTACTGCTCTCAACCAAACAATGCAAAATCCACAGTACTCGGCACTCTTGCTTAAATTATATTATATTAGAAACTCATAAAAAATGAATGGTCGTGGCAATATTAATACAGATGGCAAAATTAATCAGATATTTCGGTCCACTAGACATGAGCAAATCGGTTCGCAACAAACTAGATTCAACCCAAATATTCAAAATTGTTTGTTTTTTTAACAAATGTGGAATTTATCTCGGATAAAATAAAATGGCCACTGCTAGTAAATTATTATACCCTGGGGTCTCTTCAGAACCCAGAGTATAATAGCTGGAGGCCCAGGGGGAGGTGACAAAAAAAAAAAAAAAACATATCTACTCACCTTCATTAATACTCACCTTCCATTACCTCTTTTGGGCCTTCTTGTAGCGTGCTGACATGGTCACTGACTATCACTCACAATTTCTTATTAATATGTCTTTGTAGTGTGGGAGGAAATCCACGCTTCAGCTACGTGGAGAACATATAAACTCCTTGCAGATGTTGTCCTTGGTTGGATTCACACCTAGCTGCAAGGCTACAGTGCAAACTTGCGATTCTGCTCCACTAGTTAATTGCCTATTTTCTCATGAAGCCAATTTTACTCAATATTACAACATGTTAACAAAAGTTTTGAAAGACTGCAATTCACACAAAATCATGTTGGTTTTAGACAAACTGCTTCACTTATGATACAGGTATCTGGATATCCAGCCAGGTAAGGAGGGACACATTTGTACCTCCAGTGACCAGCAACACTGACGGGACCTAGCACTGTTGATACATATGGTAATGCAGTGTAGCAAGTTGTGAAATAACTTTTATTTGAAAAAAAATGTTTAAGGGCTTTTTAACACAACAGTTAGTAGTATAATGTTGTACTGTGTTAGCCATAGAAAGTAGTGGAAGAGTGAAAGAGGTTAACTGAGTATATTTGATAGTAAGCTTTCGAGAATGCTAGCTCTCTTCTTGAGACATGGTGTAATTTGGACTTAATATTCATGCTAGTTTCATGTCACACTATGTATGAACTGTGAGGGTCACAAATCACCACCTAACAGCAAACAGATAACAGATCCCTCCGTTACGCCCCACAAAGTTTGCCAGACTGTTTATTTCCTGAACTGTTGTAAATAACTTCCCTACTTATATTGCATTTTGTTATTCCAAGATCCTTTTGAAGATCCATGTCTTGTGTGTGTATAAAGAGTGTGAATTTTCAGTTTCTTGCATTACACCATGTTTGAAGAAGAGAGCTAGCACTCTCGAAAGATTACTATCAAATATACTCAGTTAGCCTCTAAAAGGTATCGCCTGATTTCTTCACTCTTCCACTACTTAACACAACAGTGAAAGATAGGGGCCCCACGTGGCGTAAACCATGGGGCTTTACAGTCACTGCAATCCATAGAATCCCATCCACACATTGTAGAAAACTACGTGTAGCGGAAATGCTGAAATTTCCAAAACCGTTGCGTTTTTGGAAATCGTAGCGTTTCAATTATACCTACGAAAATGCTGGTTTCCCTATAGGTATAATGGAAGCAGATATGGTTTCCTATGTGAATTTTCTGTGAAAAGCCATGCGGGAAAAACCGCGTTGCATTTCCCCAGTGCTTTTTCCCGCAGTGCTTTTTTGCTGTGGTCCGCTACGTGGGGCCTTAGCCATAAACAGACATATGATGAGAGTTTTTTGCAACACACATTTTGAATTTAATGTGTCTATTCACGTGTTTTCCACAGCTGTCAAAAAACTGACATGCTATATCTTTCTCCGTTTCCATGGACACATGGACTCAATAATGATTAATAAAAGGATTAAAAAATTGAGAAATTGTTGTTTGCACTGCTATAAAATAAAATATAATATTGTATAATACATTTTATGTAGCCCAACATGCCATTAAAAATACAATTTTTCCCTTATGCACTTATATTGTGGGAAAAATGTAAAATCAAGGTATAGGTCTAAGAATGTGGAAATGAAATAATGGAAAAAAATATTGTTTATTAAGGCTGCTCAACACATCAGACTTTAGACTACTAAAGTGGCAGATTTTGAACATCAGACAACTGATCACATGAACCTATGAAAGTTTTTGACATACAGCCGACTACTAAAGTTGGTTACAACCAGAATTGGCTGTGTTGGATTTTTATGTGGACTTGAATGAAAGACCTGTGGGTGATTTGTGTATTTTGGGCAGGTGTTTGTACAAAATATGGGCTTGTCAGAAATCCTGTTGGTGGGATGAAGTCAATCTAATGAACGTTCGTTTTGTATAATAACATTCTGAACGTTTTTTGTGTTGATATTCTAAAATCTAATGTGTATGGCCAGCTTAAGGCTCAAGAAAGATTTTATTATTGAGAGAGTTTAAAATACAATAATTTACATGTATTGATGACTTAAAATTCAACATTTGTGGGATTCTGTTTTGCAAAAAATCTTGTTATTATTGCAGTGTGTGACATTATTATTTTAATTTACAGGATTTAAAGTTATTTTTTTCCGTTGCATTATTTAAGAATAAGCTTCCAAAGTGGCAAAAGCACCATGGTGCTGAAAATGGAAAGGAAATTAAAAGATTATAAGCAAAAAAAAAAATTAAAACATGCTGGAATAAACATTAAAATGCATGCATTATGGTTACAGTCACACACATTATGAGACTGGAAACAAAAGATAGAAAATACAGGAGTATTTTCTTTAGTAAAGAATTTTTTTTTGATAATTGATTATAGTATTATTAGGAGCAATCTATTCTAACTTTTACAGAAATATGAAAAAGGAAAATCAAGCTATGAAAAATAACACTTTAAAATATTTTTTTCTAGCTAAATCTGCAATTAAAATCTATTTTGCTAACATATTGGGATAATTGTAATATTTAAAAATGATTGAAATAAGTATAAAATAATGGTAAAAATGCATAACTTTTATTTTCTTGCATGCCTTCTCAAAAAGTTTCCAAGCTCAAAATTTATCAATAATATCCCTTTATCAATACTTTCGGCTTAGTCATACTATAAAATGACTTCACTATTTCATTATTGAAAAATCATAAATAGTGTATAATAAAATAATATAAATATAATAAAAAATAATATAACATAAATTGTGGAAAATATTTCCACAAACCATTAATTGTAAAATAATTAAAGAATAACTGGGCATTGGAGAACTTCACTGTGACATGATATAGCCTATGATTTCTGATACCGTTATGGCATTATAGCAACTCACAGGTGTTTCTCTATGGTTAAGAAACATGTTTCCCATGTTGCAGAAACACAGGGTTCTTGGCTGTCATGGAAATAAAGTGAAAAAAAGCTACATTTTACAATCCCAGCAAAGTGAATGAGATTTTATTTAATCCCATTCTCACATTGTGGTAAAGATTGCTGTAGAAATTGCAGAGTTTTCAAAAATGCACATCCTCAACAGCCTCAGTGTACTTCCTCCATCTCTTGTTATATGTGTATAGGCATTTCCTCTTATATACTGTATTTTTCAGACTATAAGACGAACCGGACCAAAAGACACACCTAGGTTTTAGAGGAGCAAAATAGGGAAAAAAAAATTTGAAGCAAAAAATATGGTAAAATATTTAATACAGTGGGGAAAAAAGTATTTAGTCAGCTACCATTTGTGCAAGTTCTCCCACTTAAAAAGATGAGAAAGGCCTGTAATTGACATCATAGGTAGACCTCAACTATGAGAGACAAAATGAGAAAACAAATCCAGAAAATCACATTGTCTGATTTTTAAAGAATTTATTTGCAAATTATGTGTTTCACGGTAATTTTCTACTTTTATATGTATTCTAGTGAAAATGGGTGATTTAGAACTTTTCGTTTTTTTTAATTTTTTTTTTATATTTTTTTTTAAACTTTTTATTTATTTATTTATTTATTATTTTAACTATTTTATTAGCCCCCTAGGGGGCTTGCACCTGAAATCATTTGATTGCAAGTTCCAGTACAACTGTATTGCAGTCTATGGGAGATTCACTACATTACTATTATGCATATGAAAGAAATGTAGGGGAGTGGAGGCAACATTCTGACCATTTGCTGAAAAGATGTCCATTGAGAAAGAATTGAAGGAGTGTGAAGGATCTCGCCTCGCCAAGCCTCTTGGCCTACCTGCGATCTCCCTTCTTACCTTCCACTCACGCCCCGTGAGTGTCCGGGTTCATAGGATAACATGAAATGAGCTTTATAAATTTTATATATTTATTAACCCAAGCGGGTCGGTACTAGGCACTGACGTATACAGGAATACACATCATTGGATTGTCAAGCAAATACAGGTCAAAGCAAAATACAGTACTGGAGATAAAATGGAATTAAAAGAATAGAAATTCATACCATAACGGGTTTGCAGTCTGATTCTCTAGGCCTCAGCAGTTTGGCCTAGGGTGCTTTCTTCAGTCTTTAATAAAGCATGAGTCTGCTCACATGGCTTCCAGGATAAAATCTCTCTTTGTCCCTCAGGTGAGAACATATACCTATCCTAGTCTCCTCCCTGAGTGATGTCACTTAGGAGGGGAACTCCATCTTAAAACCAAATAACTATGAACAGTTATAATTCCTCGTCAGATGACCGTAGTGTCAGGCTAGGGAACGACCTCCCAGAACCCTTTGGGTAATGAGTTCGGTGTCTGGACTCTTCCCTTGTTCCCAACAGTACCGAGTTCGGACTGGAAATGTGTGCCTCCTATCGTCGCACCTGAGGAATTTATCGGTGCGACGATAGGAGGGTCTCCTGGGGAAATATTGTCATAAAACCATATTTCCTTTGTAGTGTGGCTGGCTCCAGCTTGGCTGCAGATTGTTTGCTTAGGGCTCTTCCAGCCACATCTCTGCAGGAAACCTCCATGGAGATAACAAGTGTAACAAGGGTATGCAAATGGAGCTATAAAGGGGACTTTGATTACATAGCAGAAATACCACATTCCTGAAGCCTAAATGATTAATAGGAACAAGTAATTACACCAAAGCAAATTACATAACTGTAAATACATAATCATCACAAGAAGGTTAATAAGACCACCCAGGGTCAGAAGACTCTGGAATACGAGTCACTACTACAGCCTGGCCTGGTTTCTGTGGTGCATTGTCATCACTGTTTCTCAAAACATTGAGCCAGTGGGCTATGAAAGAGATGTACTGTCCCTGCACAAAATTTCTACTTAATGGTAGCACACACTTTGATATACAGTGACAATTAATAATAATGATTGCAAGGAGAAGCCTATGTTGCTGACCATTTGAGAAATAATGGTGGCTAGGTATCCTCTATTTAGGTTGAGCACCTACTATCAGGTGTAATCCACCAACTGGTATGGCAGAGACTGCAGCACCAGAACCTTGGCCAGGTGCAAGTTCAGTTGTTGCACAAGTAGTTGATGTGGCGCTTATTGTTTTAACTGGCCATTCATTCTGTTATTGATGACTGATGATGGAACTAAGGAGGAGTTGGAAGAAATGTTGACAGCGATGATGATGTTCACCATGACCATGTACTAGTTGTGGATGTGGCCTGACCACCAGGAGGAAGAACCTCTCACATTGCTTGCCATGCCAACTTCCACTTCCATATGAACTGTCACTTGTTAAAATGTGGGGCCCTAGTTCCTACATTTGTGAATGGATTATTATCAGAACTTATTTTTTGACTGAAAATGTTGCACACTGTGATGGATTTATCATGTGGCAATGTGGTGAAATTCCCTGAGTGGAAATGCCCGCACAGAGGCACCACAAGAAAAGCTTGAAACATGCTGTCTGTCCCCAACACCAGTACCACCTGAGCCTGTCCTAGGAGGCCTGTCCCTAGCAGTTATTGATGTTTCGGTTGACTTGGATTCTTCTCACAGTCACCATAAACCTCCTTTGATGTCAGCATCTTCTCTTCCCCTTGATCCGGGTCCCAGGTCATGTCCAACACATTTATTGTCAATGTCATCATCATCATCCCACCACTTTTTTAAGCCTTTGATATGCCATGGGCCATGGAATTTTACCTTCCATCAATAACTCCTAGTTCTAGATTTGTCCCTAGAGTCCCTACCAGTTCCACCACCACCATTGCCACTACTATCAGCAACAACAGTCATGTTGTCCTTCCTTTCTGACTGACCCTCCTCCACTGCACAGTCCAAATGATGATTGTTCTCATAAAACTCATCAAAACTTGGAAAATTATCTTGTGGAATCTCTTTCTCAGCACTTCAGTCTATTCTGAAAGGTCAGTGAAGAAAACAAAGATGGCATGTTATAAAGATAACTGGAAATATTTCACAATTGCCAGGTGTTGAAGGAAGAGGAATGCTCTGATGTTGCTGAACACTGGCTTAACCCCTTCCTGACATCTTCTTTAATGTTACGACAGATGCCAAGTCTTTAAGTTATAATATTTTATGGCCCTCTGAAGGTCTGAAAGTCCCCACTGGCACTGTACATTTACCAGTGCAGGGCGGCATATAAAAAAAAGCAAATGATAGTTACAGAATACATATCAAAAGCCGTGCTAAAATTATGACTAGATTTAAAGGGATTGTGTCACCAGAAAAGCAATTCTTTTTTTTTAATCAAGTTTTATATTAAACATATTTTAAAGAATTTTTGGTGAGATTTTTAAACTTTTTCCATGTTACTATCTATATAAAAAAAATATAAATGTCCTGCAGTTCTGACACTGTCCTTTAGCCCTCTCACTTATCATTACACTCATAATCACAGCTATCATGTACAGTATCGCACAAAAGTGAGTACATCCCTCACATTTTTGTAATTATTTTATTATATATTTTCATTGGACAACACTGAAGATATGACACTTTGATACAATCTTAAGTAGTTATTGCACAGCTTGTATAACAATATAAATTTGGTGTGCCATAATAATCACTCAACACACAGCCATTAATGTCTAAACCCTTGGCAACAAAAGTGAGTACAAATGGACAAATTGTGCCCCAATTGTCAATATTTTGTGTGGCCAGCATTATTTTCTAGCACTGCCTTAATCCTCTTGGGCATGGAGTTCGCTAGAGCGTCACAGGTTGCCACTGGAATCCTCTTCCACTCCTCTATGAATACATCACGGGGCAGGTGAATGTTAGAGACCTTACGCTCCTCCATCTTCCGTTTGAGGATGCCCCACAGATGCTCAATAGGGTTTAGATCTGGAGACGTGCTTGGTCAGTCCAGCACCTTTACCCTCAGTTTTTTTTAGCAAGGCAGTGATTGTCTTGAAGGTGTGTTTGGGGTCATTATCATGTTGGAATACTGCCCTACGGCCCAGTTTCTGAAGGGAGGGGATCATACTCTCTTTCAGTATTTCACAGTACATGTTGGCATTCATGGTTCCCTCAATGAACTGTAGCTCCCCACTGAAGGCAGCACTCATGCAGCTGCAAACCATGACACTCCCACCACCATGCTTGACTGTAGGCAAGACACACTTGTCTTTGTACTCCTCACCTGGTTGTTGCCATACATGATTGACACCATCTGAACCATATAAGTTTATCTTGGTCTCATCAAACCATAGGAAATGGTTCCAGTAATCCATGTCCTTAGTCTGCTTGTCTTCAGCAAACTGTTTACGTGCTTTCTTGTGCATCATCTTTGGAAGAGGCTCCCTTCTGGGACGACAGCCATCCAGACCAATTTGATGCAGTGTGTGGCGAATGGCCTGAGCACTGACGGGATGACCCCCCCCACACTTCTTTAACCTCTGCAGCAATGCTGGCAGCACTCATATGCAGTGGCGTAACTAAAGTCTTGTTGGCCCCGGTGCAAACTTTTGTCCGGGGCCCTCTACCCCCCTCCATACAGCGAATTCTTGATAGTGACAGTTACGGGGCCCCAAACAGTATAATATGCTCCCCACAGTGGCCCCACACAGTATAATATGCTGCACACAGTGGGCCCTACCCAGTATTATATTCCCCCCACAGTGGGCCCCACCCAGTATTATATGTTCTCCACAGTGGGCCCCACCCAGTATTATATGCTCCACAGTGACCACCACCCAGTAGTATATGCTCCACTGTGGCCCCCACCCAGTAGTATATGCTCCACAGTGGCCCCACCCAGTATTATATGCTCCACCGTGGCCCCCACACAGTCTCCTCAGACCCCAGAGTATAATAATCGGAGGCCTAGGGAAGGTGATTAAAAATAACAAACCATCATACTCACCTTGCCTTACCTTTTCCTTGGCATCTTCGCTCCATCCTGCCATCTTCAGCATCTTCAGGCTCTCTTCGGACGTTGCTGCTGAGGCCTGTTATTGGGCCTCAGCGGTCACGTGGGGGCACACTGACGTCATTACGGGGTCGTGCCCCATGTGACTGCTGGGGCCTAATCACAGGCCTCAGTCACATGACGGAAGAGCGCCGGAGAGAACGCTGTACTCAGGAGAGGTATGTATTTATTGTTTTCAGTCACCTCCCCTGGGTGCCCTGCCCTGCCATCTATTGGAAAGGGGCCTGGCAATATGCCAGGGCCCCATTCCAATAACAGTATGTATAGCGGTCGGGGAACCAGGCTTTCCCCGACCGCTATCATAGTGGTCGGACCCCCTGTGACCGTGATCGTAACGCCACTGCTCATATGTCTATTTTGATAAGACAACCTCTGGATATGACGTTGAGTACAGGCACTTAACTTCTTTGGTCGACCATGGTAAGGCCTGTTCAGAGTGGAAACTATCTTGTTAAACTGCTGTAAGGTCTTGGCCACCGTGCTGCAGCTCAGTTTTAGGGTGTTGGCAATATAGCCTAGGTCATCTTTATGTAGAGCAGCAATTCTTTTTTTCAGATCCTCAGAGAGTTCTTTGCCATAAGGTGCCATGTTGAAATTCCAGTGATCAGTATGAGAGAGTATGAGAGCAATAGCACCAACTTTAAGACATCTGCTCCTCATTCACACCTCAGACCTTGTAACACTAGAGTCACGTGACACCAGGGAGAGAAAATGGCTAATTTTGCACAATTTGTCCATTTTCACTTAGGGATATACTCACTTTTGTTGCCTGGGATGTAGACATTAATGGCTGCATGTTGAGTAATTTTGATGGCACAACAAATTTACACTGTTATACAATCTGTACACTGACTACTTTAGAGTGTATCAAAGTGTCATATCCTCAGTGTTGTTCCCTGAAAATATATAATGAAATAATTACAAAAATGTGAGGGGTATAGTCACTTTAGTGAGATACTGTATATGTAGATAAAACACAGATTCCACCAGTCACAATAGAGGATTTCACATCTTATCTACTCCACTTTCTACACAATGACCTCTGCCTAGGTCAAAGAACATGCTTAGATCATTGTGTCTATGGCCCATGGTCTGTCTACAAGAAACAAGAAGTCAGAGAGTGTTCTAGGCTTAGTGGCAAAAGTTTGAATTGCAACATCTTTAGGATTTTTATAAAACATAGCTATTCATTTGGAAAATAAAAAACATCACCAAAAATTCTTAAAATTTTTTTTAACATAACACACGTAAAAACAACATAAGTATCATAAAAAGAAACAATCATTCCTGACGTAGCAGGATTTTGACAAAAATGACAAAGGAAAGAATCAAACAGATAACAGACACAATATAAACCAAATCTAATTGGGATAGTAGGGTTTTCGGTTTAGTGCTAGCTGCTTTCTTTAGGTGGGAGCCATGTTTAATCAAGACACCTCTGAGGATGCATTTGAGGGTTTTCCATTGGTTGGAGGGGGAGGTCTGATCGAAATGATTAATTGTTTCTTTAATTTCAGGTAAGTACTGCTCATCAAGCAGGAGGGATTCACTTAATCGTCAAGTGAACTGTTTGGGAAACTCTGGTTGGAGCCACATAGAGCAAGATATTGGGGCATGGTCCAAGAGGTAAATGTTGCCTATAGCTAAAGAGTATACTTGTGGCAAAAGGCTATGATATAGGAGAATATAATCCAGCCTTCTGTACCTGCTGTATATGCCAAACATGACAGAGTTGCTGTAACATCCTTGCCTGTTCAGGCTTTGGCACCATCTTCCGGGTGCACGCTGCGGTGCAGGAGGCATGCCCGGTTGTGATTCCTTCCTTTGGGTTTTTCTTGTATTGTCTGAACACTGTCCTATTCCCTCACCTCCTTAATTGATTTTCCACCACACCCTTCTGCTTCACCTTGCTTACCCCCTGCTCCACTAAGAGTTAACTTTGGTCCTACCTTTGTGATTGACAGCCTGTCCTCCTATCAAGTCTGGGGCGGGTTCTTTCTCCCTATTTATTGTTTGCTCACTTTCCCATTGGCGCCTGCTATTGCATTTCGCTTACTGGCTATACTCCTTGTTCCTTGTTACCTGCTCTTCTGATTTTCTGACCACTGGCTTACCTTTGACTTCTCTTGGATTGTGATTTTGTACTGCATTGCTCGTTTGTTACTGACCCCTTGGCTAGCTGACCTTCCTTTGTTGTTGTACGTCTTGTCTGCGTTCTGTGTTATTATTTATTATAAGGAGGGACTGTCGACTGGTTGCTGGCTGTCACCTAGGACAGATCGGGCAAGTTAGCCAGGGACAGTGGGGGGAATTCAGCTTAGGACTCACTGTCTTGTTGTGCCCCCTCCCTCCTAAGTTCTCCAGCAGCTACTGGGGAATCGCTCCTCTAGTGATTCCCTTACAGTTGCATTATACGTAGTTATTTGCGGAGCCTAATTAAATGGTTGAATGAAATGGACATTTTACCAGACATGAGTCAATAATGGGGTTTATTGTTAGGTTGAAGTAACCACATTGGATGAGGCGATCTTGAGTGAATTCCTGCAATTTGGTGAAAGTTTGTAGCAGAAAGGACACCTGATTCAAGTTCGGGGCATACACATTGGCTATGATGAACACAGAGTTGTAAATCTCACTCTTAATAAATAAATATCTGTCATTAACATCAACACAAGCATCAAGAATCTAAATAAGTAGATCTAGGTAGGTAGAAATTTTTGCCATCCTTATAGTTTTCCCATTTGGGTTAATTCTATGGGCCCAAGCTGGGTAGTATCGATTTTTGAATGTAGGGATACGTGTAGTATAGAATTGTGTTTCCTGAATGCATAAAATCAGAGTACAGGTTTTATGGAAGGAGTAAAGGATTTGAAAGCGTTTTTCGGGGGTATTCAGACCCTTACAATTGAGGGTGGATATCTTGATTTTGGACATTTAAAGAAGGGAGAGGCATATGCTTTAAGGTTGGGTAGGGGAGTCCATAATTAAAGTAAGTGGTGGGAGTGGGTTACAGTTGAGGGTTAAGGATAGGCTGTGTGGGGGTTCTATATAGAAAATGTAAAAAGGCACAAACAAATGCCAAACGGTTCCTAATTAGGGGAGCAGTACGTGCCTCAAAAGTGACCTGTGGCAGGTAGCCACAAAGCGGTACTTTGGGGGTCAAGTTTCTAGCATTAGTGTGACAGTCTTCAAGAAAAACCATAGGGTTGCGTAGTAACCTTGTGCATAGTGGGCCCTAAACATAGAATTTCTGAATGAAGCATACTACAACAGAGGTAAAACTATGACAACAAATGTCCAACATGAAGGGAAAGGGTATGCAAACCTAGTGTAGAAAGCAACGTGGTGGTACAGTTCACAGAGATGAATCACCTGCGAGTTGCAGATTCAGATAGTCTTTGAATATCCTGGAGCACTCCGCTGCCTGTCGCATTGTTGTTGAGGCTGGGGAGAGCTAATTTGGATGTTGCTGTCACTGAGAGGTAGCTGTTGATCAGAATAAGGTGGGTCCTGACTATAAGGTGAAAGGTAATCCCCATCTGTAGGATAGGCCTTGATTTTGCAGTACGGTGAGAAATTTTACTGGGACGAAGGAGAAGGTTAAGAAGAGCTTGAAACTCAGGATGACTATGTTAGTGGCCTGGAGGCGGCAGGCAGGGGACCAGGATAGAGGTGTCATTCTGTCCCATGGAGAGTCCTGGGGTTTTGTGTCTGCTAGGTCTGCATTAGTTCCAGGGTGTGGGGTCCAGGTAGATTTTTTGGTAGGATTCCTTATGGGCTGTTCTATCTCAGAGTCGCTGATGTATGGAAGGTCTTTCACCCTACCATCAACCTAAAACTTAGCTATTCAGAGAGTGAAATCCCCTTTCTGGATACCACAAAATACATTAAAGACCACCGGCTACTCACATCAATATACCACAAACCCACAGACAGAACGGCCTACCTGAGAAACGACAGCTTCCACCCCAAGCACACAAGACAATCTATTATTTACAGCCAGGCTATATGATACAATCGTATTTGCGCCGACAAAGAAGACCTGGACAAGCACCTCCTGGATCTGAGGATGAAATTTCTCTGATTGGGATACAAACCAAAAGTGATGGACAACCAATTAAACAAAGCGGCAGCCATTAACAGAGACAGTCTGCTCACATATAAAGAGACCCAGAATGAAGCCCGAGTGCCCCTAGTTGTCACCTACAATCCACAGCTGGAGATCCTACAAAGGATTGCCAAGGAGCTCCAACCTGTGCTACATAGGGACAACAGACTCAAAGACATATTTCCAGTCCCCCCTCTCCTTTCCTTTTGGCAACCACCAAACCTGTGGCATAATATTGTCCGGAGTGCCCTGAAGGCCCCAACTGAAAATGGTACCTCACTTTGCCTGCAAAATAGGTGCAAGACCTGCAGGCACATCTACACCGCTGACAGTGTACCTGTCCCACAGTCACAACAGGTGCATAGAATTAGGGGGACATTTTCCTGCAGGTCTTCCAATGTGGTGTATCTCATAATGTGTGTGCAATGTCCCACCACAGGCCTCTATGTGGGGGAAACAGGGCAGAGATTCAGTCAGCGCATGAACTTACATAGATCCAATATTAATAACAGCAGAACCGATCTCCCAGTGGCCACACATTTCTCCGGAGAAATGGGAATATAAATTAATGCAAAAATTTCAAACTCTGCAATTTGGACTTAATATTCATGCCAGTTTCATGTCACACTATGTATGAACTGTGAGGGTCACAAATCACCACCTAATAGCAAACAGATAACAGCAAGAATTACTGATCCCTCCGTCATGCCCCACAAGTTTCCAGATTGTTTATTTCTTGACTGTTCGTAAATAACTTCTCTACTTATATTGCATTTTGTTATCTTTAAAGATTCTAAGATCCTTTGAAGGTCCATGTCTTTTGTGTATAAGAAGTATGTGAATTTTCAGTTTCTAGTATTACACCATGTCTGAAGAAGAGAGCTAATACTCTCGAAAGCTTACCATCAAATATAGCCAAAGTTAGCCTGTAAAAGGTATCGCCTGATTTCTTCACTCTTCTAATCTGGTTAGTCAGATAAAGATGGCAGCCTTGCTACTGCCAACTGTATGCCCTCCTGCAACGGCTGAAAACAGTTTGAAATAGGAATCTCGGCTGTTTGGGATTAAGGGGCATCTTTAGAAGCCTTTTTCACTTGGGTCTTTCCCATCATGAGTCAGTAAATTTCTCTATTTGATGAGGCTAGGTGCGGAGCTTTCTTTACAGACAACAACCCTCTTTTCTGTTCTAAATTTAGATGCAAACTCGTTCATATGTGAGAGAGTTTTAATTTATTTTAAGTTAATTTCAAATATTAAAATTCTCAGCTAAAATGACAAATTATAATTCTTAATCACAGATTAAACATATTTGAGGGAATAACACTGTTCCATTGTATGTTATGAGACAGACGTTAGAGATCTTGTATATTCATTAATGTAAGACTCCTGAAAGATGTGCTGACCATCTGATTGTTAATGGAAATAGTTCATATGATTGTCAAGTGAGGTATCATATGTTAATCACTAACTCATTATCTATGCAGTACTACATTTTCAGGCTTAAAATCCTGAGATCATTTGTGTTTTGCAGGATCTTTGAGTAAAAAAAAAATAATTTACTCAGAGAGACATTTCCTTCACTATTTGATTAAAAACTTAACTACTTAAAGGCATCAGTTACATTTCTACTGGATAACCATTAAATATTTAATGACTTAAAAATAGCACAGTCTGCAAACCCATTAAAGATATTCTGTGTAAGGCTGTCCTTGTCTTAAAGTTATAAGGTACTAATGCACAGAATGTATGAAACCTCTCCACAAAATCATTTACTAAGAATAGCATAGTTCACACTGTAGGGTGTACAAAGCAAGGGTCCTGTAATCAAACAATCTGTAGATTTGAATAGATCAAAAGTTCGATAAATATATGATAAACTGGAAGATAAAAGTCAGATAAAAGTAGTTTAACACACTTTACTGTTACCAAAAGAGATAAGGAAAAATTCAGAGAGAAAAGAATAATTCAGAAAAATAACTTCACTGCCAGTTTGCAATTTTCTAGATTTCTAGAGCAAATCAATGTATGATGGATGAAATACATCCATATCCATGTAGATGTAAGAGTATGTATCATGAAAACTGTATCTTACATTATGTTTGAAGCCCTATATTATACCTTTGTTTGACATTTGAAATATTTATTTTTTGTCTCCATTTATTTTCCTGGTGCTTATATAGTTCTAAATTTACTCCACACGGTGCTGCACAGAAATGGTTACCCCTTCAAATCATCTGTCCCCAACTGGGTTCGCTATCTGTTTTTTTTTTTTTTAACACAACAGATTCAATTTCATAAGAAGCCGATTAACCTACCAATTTGTTTGTGGAATGTGGGAAGAAACAAGAGATCCTGAAAAACCACCTATGACCAAGGTGTGATTTTTACAGTACAGCTCCAACTCTGTAATAGATAGAGTCATTTATTAGTCATTTCCCCTGTTGGTGGCTGCAAGTTGTGTAAGGGGAATAAAAGGAAGCAATGGATTTGGAACTCTGCAACAAAAAAGGAGCTTTTTTATTTATAAAGATACAGGGGAAGATTTATTATTCCTTGTATGCCAGATTCTGTTTGTTCTGGGCTTAGGAATCATGACAACTTTTAGCACTCTCATATAGGAAAGAGTGTCAGTCTCTGAATTGAACCACCCATATGACTCCTAGCTCAAAATAAGCAGAGCTTTTAAATGAAGAACTAAGACGATATACCAGGACCTGTATACTAAGGTGTGTGGTCGCACCATTGCAGCAACTCCCCAACTGGCCCATCTTTCAGTTATCCCTGGCAGGATTTCCACAGTGAAGAAGGATCTCCTGCGACACTTTCTCACAGCCGCCAGAACCGTCATTCTCAGGCGCTGGAGAAGCACTACTGCGCCTTCCCTGGTTGAATTCCTACAGGAGCTTCTCCTAATATGGAGAATGGAGGCCCTGGTGGCTGAGGATTCTTCCGATCCCTCCAAATTTGACGCCCTTTGGCAACCTTGGGTGGTGTTTCAGGAATCGTCCGAGTTCTCCTCTTTCTTCTCATGATCTGGAATTACTTTACTTTATTATTCTCTTCTCCCTCTCCTCTTCAGCGGCTACTGGTCGTTCCACCTTCCCCTTGATGCTCCCCTTCCCCTTCTTATCTCCCTCATGTGTCTTCCCAATTGTTGTTCCCGTTGTGTGTTCCCCTTGCCTGTTTTGTCCGTTCCTCGGTTCTATGCAGATGTTGTTCATATGATCTCATATACCTTGGCCTTCGCCCCATTGTTAGTATATTGTGTTTCAAATCAGTGGGCGGGATTCTCCCCTAGCCTTTTGTGTCTGGGAAAGGCCTGCACGCCTCTGCACCTTTGTTGGTTTATATTGCCTTTTGGTTTCTTTTCTTTTTCTCCTCCCTCTTATTTTGTATCGTACTGAAAATTCTTTAATAATCATTGATTAAACATAACAAGATATACCAGAACTTTTCTAACTTCCTGTATAGTAATCTGCTCAATTCATCCTGCTCTATGACATGCTGCCTGCAGATTGGACTGAATTTTCAATATGACAGGTAAACACTTTAGACTACCATTAGAATAGATATGTTGAAGAGCCAAGTAAAACATGCCATTTTTTTGTTTGAAACTATGATGTGTCACATCAGAAAGCTTTGGCAAAAACAGAATAATGGCCAATTTACCTATTACATGTGGGCAGCTGTAAAAACCGTAATCTGAAATAATGACATTTGTAAAGCTACTGTGAAATAGAGTGCTAATGTAGAATTATTTTCACACATTTTAAGTTCTTATTGTATTTATGCCAACACTATAACAAAACATAATGTACCAACTAAGTCATTTTGAGATTAGAATGTAACCTTGACTTTACATTTGTTTCTAATCTACAATCTGTTCTGTTAATATCATTCTTGGTTTAGAAATAAAATGTGCAAAGTTTGTCACATTCACATCTTGACACTTTATCATGGCAGAAAATGAAATAGATTATTATGTGTAGATCTTACAAAATAATTAGTGCTGCATAATTTAAAATACAATTATTTTCCTGTGCTTCTAAATGATGTTATAGACGTCTGTTTTGTAAATGGCTTGTGCAATGATGAGTACATTAGGTAAAACTATTGTTTAGAAAAATAGATCATATACCGTCTTTAAAATATATTCACACCCCTTGGACTTTTCATGTTTACTGTATTAGAACAGTAATTCACACAGATCTAATTAGGCTTCTCAAGAATTCTCTCTAGCAGAATTTACAGCATTGTGTCTGCTTCCATAGATCTCGACAAGCTTTTCACATGTTAAAACTGCAGTGGTTCCTCAGAATGTGAGTGACCAGATATTTTCATGGCCCACCTGGCCACTGCTGGACAATAAAGTGTCATGGCCACGATAGGCTTTATTTTGTGTCTGTATCAGGTTAAAAAAAAACATTTGGAAAATTGGATGGAGCATTCGGATGAGTGTTCTGTCTCTCAGCCGCACTTGACCAACCAGTTAAGGTTGCTGAACACTTACAGTGACGCTGACTGACTCAGAATAGCAGCTCTTCTCACAATTCTCATCAAAAATAAGTTTTTCTATTTAGCCCTACAGGACACAGCCATTTTTCATTGCGTTTTGGTCTTTTACGCCCCATTTTCCAAAAGTCATAACTTTCTTATTTGTCTGTTCACAGAGTCGTATGCAGACTTATTTTTGCAGGTGCAATCGAACTTCCTAATGGCACAATTTATTATTCTGTATAACGCATTAGGAAGCTTGAAAAAATCAAAATAGAGCGAAATTTAAAAATATGTAGTCACACTATATTCTTATTTCACCCAGTTTGTGATTTGGTGAAATTTCTGTTAACTTTATTCTGTGAGTCAGTACAATCCTGGTGATTCCATATTTATGTAGTTGTTACGTTTTAATATCTTAATAAAAAATTGTAAAAAAATACAATTTCTACGGAACACCAATAACTTTATATTTCTGTGTGCAGAGTCTTTTTTGCATGGCAAGTTGTAGTTCTTATTGATACTATCTAGGGAAATGTCTGATTTTTATTACATTTTGAGGGGGGGGGGAAGCAGGGAAAAAACTGTGATTTGGACATTTCGCCCCCCCTCATTTACTAGTAGTTCCCCCCCCCCATTTTAGTAGTACAGGACATTTCAGATGTTGTGATGGCTAGTGTGTTTATTTTTATTTTTTAATATGTGATTTAAGGAAAGGGGGGTGATTTGAATTTTTTTATTTTATTTTTTTATATTATTTTTAAAAAAATATATAGCCTCCCAGCGGGCTTGAACCTATGATCATTAAATAACTTATATCATATACCACAATACTACTGTATTGCAGTCTATAGTGAAATCATTCCAGTGAGAGAGGTGTTTTGTTGCCGAAATCAAAAGTAAAACTAACCACTCAGATGTCATGGTCACATCTGCTGAGATAATGCTCCATGTATGGAACTGTCTCCAATAACGGACTTTGATGCCAAGTTGCTGGGTAAAACAGCAGAGACCTTTCAGCTACTGTGCCCTCTCAGTTTCAAGTAGGTGTCATGCATGATC
The DNA here is from genome assembly GCA_947044405.1 of Leptodactylus fallax. Classification (NCBI taxonomy): domain Eukaryota; kingdom Metazoa; phylum Chordata; class Amphibia; order Anura; family Leptodactylidae; genus Leptodactylus; species Leptodactylus fallax. The sequence continues at coordinate 9,412,394 of CAMRHE010000003.1, forward strand.
ATGTTTACCATGATGTACATGTATGTTCTGATGTGTGTAGGAGATTAAATATGTGCACCATATGCCATTTGTTATATTACTATATAACTGTGACACTCTAAGGCTGGCCACACACTTTAGATTTCAGATGACCATCATGTGACTGTATGATTTATGATGAGATTGTTCACATGTATGATCCCACCATCAACATTAAAACCCCAAATCCCCAACCTCCCAAATCAAGCAGTTTAGTTGTCTTTGTGTTTTTTTAAACACAGCGATTCTGCAACATCAGGCTGATGATTCTGCAAAAGCAATCATGAAAACATTATTATTTTTGGCTGATAGTTGGACAAAAATATCAAGCATTGTCAATCTGTTTTCAACAAACTAAAGTCTGCCTTCAGCCAGCTACATACAAACATTTGCAGCATCTACATGCCTTATCAACAGCCACTCGGAACCTGAAATGGTCAAAATTGGCTATTTAAGTCAATGAAAATCTTTTTCCTAGGTAGTTTCTATTTTAATGTATGCTTACTGTTTTGCTGTGAATAACTCTATTATGAATAAGGTTTACTCTCAAAGGACATTGAAGTGACATGACAAGTGTCAGAATTCTCAATCTGGCTGCTTCACCTTTAAGGGAAGCTTCTACAGTATCAGAAGTTCCCTGGGTTCATCCAACTGGCAGCTGAGGAGGCCTATATAAGACCCCACCCTCCTGACAGATCCACTGATTAACTATTGTTGTACTACTCCTGATTTGGCTCTGTATCCTGTTGTGTCTATTATCTTCATACTGACCCCTTGGCTTGTTTCCTGGTTCTGACCTGTGCCTGTATGACTTGTCTCCTGCCTCCACTCCACTGTGTAAGTTATAGTGGGTTTTGTTTTGGTTGCAGCCAGCAGTGCATTTGTTATTGGTGCATCCTTCTGTTTGGTGTCAATTCAGACCCTCAGATTCAGCGAAAGTCCATCCAGTCTCACGTCAGGCTCTGGTGAAGGCATCTGGGCGCCTGTTTTAGCTCGCAGAACTGTGCTGGTTTTAATTGGTTTTCTCTACCCTCATAGTTATCAGCCAAAGTCATGTTATTGCTTTTGTGAGGCCTTGCATCAAAAGTACTTTGAATGGAATCGTGGCCATGCTTGTGCACGGCTACTCCATTCCATGGGATTGATGAAGTACAGGATTTGGCTATTTCTATTTGCTTCATAAACACTGAATGGAGCAGCATTGCTTTCTGTTGACCAGTAGTATATGAAAGGTTGTGCATTTGGAAATTGTTTTTCTGGGTCCAAGTGCAAAACTGGTAACAGGGCCCCTACCTACTATGTCCTATTTATAACACTGGTGTCTTCTTAGGTTGTAGATATGTCCATAGGCTCTTCAGGAACCAGGTCCCAGGTGGGAAATAGAAAAATACCAAAGCATTAAATATATACTAAAAAATTAGCTTTCCATAACAAAATATGAAACTTTTGTAAGTGGTATAGTTCCTTGTGGTTAATTTTAATCCTTACTAAATGAATATAGATAACTAATTATTACAATAATAATGTGTGCTTTTCCTACCTTACTTACTGTAGCTAGTCAGATATGTTCACTTTAGATACATGATGAGGGCAACAGTTCAACCAATTTGTAACCAAGATAAATGCTCATATTCTGTCTATAAAAATTTGACTTCTTTTGTGCATGCTGTAAGCTGACATCTAGAATAAGATAATAATATCCCTTTAGTTTTGTTCTCTTCTTTTCCACACCTCCTCCTAATTACCCCTTTGTATTTCCAGTCTGTGGTCTCTGTGCATCTAATACATGGCTGCACTGATTCCAGAGCCCCTAAGGCTTGTCAGGTTAAAGATTAATGAGTTGACTTTACACAGAGGCTTTACAAAGGTTAAACATAATTACAAATGGGTATTTTATGCAGTATTGGGAGATGTGCAGGCAGCTTAAACAGGAAGAGTAGAGAAATGTAATGAAACTTAGGGGATTGGATTTTGTAGTTTATATCATACAAGAGTGCTAAAATTAGCATAACAAAAGTGATTGCTGCCCCTCATTCCACATATTAGAATAACATAACATATGGCAGAAATTATAATAATATGTGCACATTTGTTCTACTTTATAGTTTGAATGTTTGTTAGATAAATTATGTCTTCTACCAGTCGCATTAGCATTTTTAAAATTAGGATGTAGAACAGTGGTGAACAGATTTCAGATAGTTTATTAGATACAAATCCTGTATATTCCAACAATTAGAGGAACAGTTATTAAAGTAACAGTATAGTACAGTCTTGTCCTGCATTCTCTAACATTGCACATCTATTGGGAATTCACACGAAACAGTACCATGTTAAATCAATTCTATAGTGAATGAAAAGTTATAGAAAGAGGTGATAATCATATATATATATATATATATATATATATATATATATATATATATATAATTTGCAATAGCATTCATGTCTAATGACCTGGAATATTCATTTTTGAATGTATGTGTATGTAGTCATGACAGTTGATTTATAATGTCTTGTATGGCAGAAAGCTTACATACAAGGCACCTACTACATTTTTTATGCAAAATGTGCAACTTTTTGTCTTTTGCACCCTAATCATTAGCTTTTTAAAGGGAACCTGTCACACGGAAATTGAAGTGCAATCAGCAAGCAGCATGTTATAGAGCAGAAGGAGCTCAGCAGATTGATGTACAGTTTTATGGGAAAAGATCACAGAAGACAGCAAAAGTCTTTTTATTGTTTTTTGGTATCTTCTGAGGTAAGATATCATGCTACTGCAATTTATCCCACTGCAAAAATGTGGATTCACTCTGCTACATTAATATTTCATTAGCATTTTGTATAGCCTTTACTACCACTTAAAAGTTCAATCTATAAACATTCTTTAAGACCCCTATTTAAATAAATAGGATTAATAGAAAATTGAATACAGATCTGGTCCCCTAGTGGTAGAAATAGCCGAAACAGATTTGCTTAGTACAAGTAATATGGAAGATTAGACAATCCGTGTTTCATAATAGAGGACATGGGTCAAAAAAGGGTACTATATCTCATTATGGAGAAACAGAGTAGGAACTTATTACACCATAAATGCTCTGATAGTAATTCTGGGAAAGGAATATGCAAGTAAGTCCTCCTTGGTAGGAAAGGATTGAAGTTTTGGGAAGGTAATTTCCTATAGATTAATGCTTGGTTTTCTTGAAATCTGATAGCATAATATGGGAATATAGCCAAGCCAAAATAACTCCTCCAAAAGGAAGAGGGACCCGTTAACTGACAGCTATTTTGAGGTTATTGCCTCTCATCTATGCAGCACACAGTACTAGTTATACAAGGTACCAGTCATTACTTTTGTAATGCTGACTTGTTTATTTTTTTATCAGATAGATAGATAGATAACCATGCAGTACAGATTAAGTGGATTAGTGGTTAGCCTTGTAGCGCTGGAGTCCTGGGTTCGAATCCAACCAAGGACATCTGCAAGGAGTTTGTATGTTCTCCCCGTGTTTGTGTGGGTTTCCTTCCACACGCCAAAGACATATTGATAGGGAATGTCGTTTGTGAGCCCTATATGGGTTAGTGACTGTAAAGTGCTGCGGAATATGATGGCACTATATAAGTAAGCGTAATAAATAAATATAATAAAATAAGAATAAAATGTCTGGCTTTGATGACAATGATTAGTCATATAACTTAAAATGAAACAAAAATTGTCAATCTGTAAATTCACTTGGATATCTAAAATCATTAAACGATCTTCCTAATTGATGTATCCCTAGAGGTTCTATTAGGGCTTTGCAGTGGTGATTAACTGCTTGTCCTATTTCATCATGTTACAAACCAACTTCTTTTGAAACACTACAGTTCGGAAAACTAACTAGCTTGATAATTATTAAATGACCCTATCACTTGCAATACCCACAGTGATGTGTCTCAGGCCTCACAAACGCAGCAGGTTTAAGCAGTAAGGGCATATTTTAATTGGCTTGGTATTATCAAATGATCTAACTAATAAAGCTGTCAAAAAGTAATGTCTTTAATTAATAGATTCCGTATTGTGAGACTTTTAGGCACAATTGTAGTTATCTAAATGTAACCATATTCCCTAAGCATTATTTTAATTTCAAATGGACCAGAAACAAGAAGACATTTAACTGTTTACTACTGAGCTGTACAAATAAAGCAGAATTGTGTATTTATCCTGTGTATTTGGCTATATACACAAGATAAATAGATAAAATGATCAGTAATTGATAATGGTTGAACCTTGTTTTTTAACAGCTGTAAGGTTCCTTAGTACTTCAGGCATATTTATTCAGTTTATTTATTATGAATTTGCCTACAGGCATCACAAAGGCAAATCAAGTAATCTTGACGGGCTTTCAGCTTCAGCACTAAAACTTTTGTTTATAGGGCATACGAAAACAAAAGATTATGATAATGCATATTTATATAAAGAAAAGGCAAGGATAGTTTCTGGGCTAGATGTGGAGTACAATATAGTGCATTACATGGACTAAAAGCCAATAGAAGGTAGATATAGTTTTTGCTCATTTTAGTTGTAACTGTCATTTTCAAGGTTAGGGTGTTTTCCAATTTTATAAAACATTGACACACCAAGAAAATACAAAAATTTCAGTCAATCAGCACCAAGTCAGGCCTTATTGTAAAGTATTTGTTATATAGAGTCTTTTGTACATGGTAAAATGTCACTATTATAAAAGAGCAATGTAAGCAAAAAAGAAAATGTACTCTGTTTTCCAATGTTCTACTTGCCAAAGCCTAAACTTCAATTGTGTGGATCTCAATTCATATAAAGACAAATGTTTTTTTTCCTCTTGACAAACTACCAAAGAATAAAACATTTTCTGCACCCAAACACTAAAAGAGTCCATAAGAAATGAAAAGTTACATACAAAAACTAGAGGTTAAATAAATTGAAAAATTTGAGCTACTGTATATGGTGCAACATTTTACTCATAGTTAGAGGCAATCTTACCCACCAAGCTACCCAAACAATTGCATGGGGCCCCAGAGATCAGGATGGTCCCTCTGACCACATATCAACCAGCAGTTATTTTTAATCACCTGTGTCTTATTGGTTCATTTCAAAAAGTAATGGCTGATATTAATTATTAAACCTCTCTCCTGCCTCCTCCTCTTCAGCCCACCATGCTCCCACACATGATGTCCCAATGCTCTCAGTGCCTGGACTTAAGGTGCAGCAGTTCCTGACTGAGTTACGGCATTGCAGCTAATGTGACATTTAAGTGTGGGCCCACTAAGTAACTTGTGCGTGGGAGATCTAAGTGGGCATTATACTGTATATGTGGGCACTAAGAAGGCAGTATACAATGTGGGGCAACTAAGGGGGAATAATAATAATAATAATACATTTTATTTATATAGAGCCAACATATTCCGCAGCACTGTACAACTTGTAGGGTTCAACTACTGACAAAAAAGATACATTACAAAGAAATAGTCAATTCACACACTGGGACTGAGGGCCCTGCTCGCAAGAGCTTACAATCTATGAGGTAGAGGGAGTGACACAGAAGGTAGCAGGGGCAGTGTATGGCGGTACCAAGAGGGCAGTGCACGGTGTGTAGGGGCTCTAAGGGGGCAGTATTAGGGGGGACCTCAGACATAACTTTGGGACCCCAGAAATGCCAAATCTGGCTCTACTTTAGTATATACAGTACAGACCAAAAGTTTGGACACACCTTCTCATTCCAAGAATTTTCTGTATTTTCATGACTATAAAAATTGTAGATTCACACTGAAGGCATCAAAACTATGAATTAACACATGTGGAATTATATACTTAACAAAAAAGTGTGAAACAACTGAAAATATGTCTTATATTCTAGGTTCTTCAAAGTAGCCACCTTTTGCTTTGATTACTGCTTTGCACACTCTTGGCATTCTCTTGATGAGCTTCAAGAGGTAGCCACCTGAAATGGTCTTCCAACAGTCTTGAAGGAGTTCCCAGAGATGCTTAGCACTTGTTGGCCCTTTTGCCTTCACTCTGCGGTCCAGCTCACCCCAAACCATCTCGATTGGGTTCAGGTCTGGTGACTGTGGAGGCCAGGTCATCTGGCGTAGCACCCCATCACTCTCCTTCTTGGTCAAATAGCCCTTACAAAGTCTGGAGGTGTGTTTGGGGTCATTGTCCTGTTGAAAAATAAATGATGGTCCAACTAAACGCAAACCGGATGGAATAGCATGCCGCTGCAAGATGCTGTGGTAACCATGCTGGTTCAGTATTCCTTCAATTTAGAATAAATCCCCAACAGTGTCACCAGCAAAGCACCCCCACACCATCACACCTCCTCCTCCATGCTTCACGGTGGGAACCAGGCATGTAGAGTCCATTTGTTCACCTTTTCTGCGTCGCACAAAGACACAGTGGTTGGAACCAAAGATCTCAAATTTGGACTCATCAGACCAAAGCACAGATTTCCACAGGTCTAATGTCCATTCCTTGTGTTCTTTAGCCCAAACAAGTCTCTTCTGCTTGTTGCCTGTCCTTAGCAGTGGTTTCCTAGCAGCTATTTTACCATGAAGGCCTGCTGCACACAGTCTCCTCTTAACAGTTGTTGTAGAGATGTGTCTGCTGCTAGAACTCTGTGTGGCATTGACCTGGTCTCTAATCTGAGCTGCTGTTAACCTGCGATTTCTGAGGCTGGTGACTCAGATGAACTTATCCTCCGCAGCAGAGGTGACTCTTGGTCTTCCTTTCCTGGGGGCGGTCCTCATGTGAGCCAGTTTCTTTGTAGCTCTTGATGGTTTTGGCCACTGCACTTGGGGACACTTTCAAAGTTTTCCCAATTTTTCGGACTGACTGACCTTCATTTCTTAAAGTAATGATGGCCACTCGTTTTTCTTTACTTAGCTGCTTTTTCTTGCCATAATACAAATTCTAACACTCCATTCAGTAGGACTATCAGCTGTGTATCCACCTGACTTCTGAACAACACAACTGATGGTCCCAACCCCATTTATAAGGCAAGAAATCCCACTCATTAAACGTGACAGGGCACACCTGTGAAGTGAAAACCATTTCAGGTGACTACCTCTTGAAGCTCATCAAGAGAATGCCAAGAGTGTGTAAAGCAGTAATCAAAGTAAAAGGTGGCTACTTTGAAGAACCTAAACATTTTTCAGTTGTTTCACACTTTTTTGTTAAGTATATAATTCCACATGTGTTAATTCATAGTTTTGATGCCTTCATTGTGAATCTACAATTTTTATAGTCATGAAAATACAGAAAACTCTTGGAATGAGAAGGTGTGTCCAAACTTTTGGTCTGTACTGTAGGTTTATTGATAGGTGTACATTTTACAAACAATTTTTGCATTGCTCCAATAAAAATGAAAAACTGTATATCTTTTGGTATGTTTAGGAATTTCAAGTCAAAAGCATGGTCCAGAATGTTTAGGTTTTGTGCATCTAGTGTTAGGCGGTGTGCAAAGTATTAAAATTGGTTAATTCACTTTCAATTTACATTCAGGTGGATCTGCTGAGTTCATAATACTGTATTCTATGGAAACAAATGCTATTTATTTTGCTCTCATTTACATAAATGAATATAAACACCTTTTATCGCTTCTTAGTCATGTAAATTGTTATACTAAGTAAGTAGAATAACAACCACCTCACGACTTAAAAGGTAGGGTGGCTCTGTGGTTAGCACTGGAGACCTAGGTTTGAATCCAGCCAAGGTCAACATCTGCATGGAGTTTTTATGTTCTCCCTGTGTTTGCGTGGTTTTCCTTTGAGTACTCCAGTTTCCTCCCACACCCTAAAGACATACTGATAGGGAATTTAGATTGAGAGCCCTACCTGAAGCAGTGTTGACTGTATGTATCTGTACAGCACTCTGGATGACAAAATCTAAGTAAGCAAAATAAAATATAAATAAGGTTATTTCCCTTTAAGAGGGACATTTACTTTGCAATTAGCTGATTGCCTCTGGTCTTGCTGCTGAAATGGTCCAGGGAAGATATAGACATAGTTCAAAAGCTCTTCTCAATGATGTCATATGACCAAAGAGTGCAATTGAACAGGAGCTGAGCTAATGGGACAACCCATTTAAAGTTGTTTAAGCTTTTCAGGATGCAGCCAATTTCGCTGCTAAAAATGCATATTTTTTCCTCACCAAATACTGAATTCAGGATTTTATTGTACACACAACTTACAATGTATGTTTTATTATTATTTTTTTTGGGGGGGGTAGGATTTTCATTGTTTTTATTGATAATTTAATATATATAAAGTTTTTTCTTTATGCACAATAACAACATTTTTATTGGAAACATTTTTAGACTTTTAAAGGGAGTCTACCACAACCAAAATAATCTCCAAACCCCTTACATGCCACTGTAGGACAAGTTAGTGGCATAGTAATTATTCCTTTTTTGTGTCAAAATGCAGTTTTGCTGCTAAGAAATTTTTTCCATATGCAAATGAGCTGTTCAGTGTACTCGTGATGGGGTCACTCTTACTAAAGAACCCATTTTCTTTTGTGGTCAACACACAGTGCTGTGCTCAAAACAGAAAGACTGACTTGTCCCATGGGCAGCAATTTGCAGCAACCTCAAAAGAAGATGGTGCTCCAGGAGGTCAGGTTCTCCTTAAGTGCACGAAATGGCTCATTTGCTTATGGAATAAAAGTTGAATTTGTCAGACGCAAGATTTCACTTAAAGTTATGGTCACTATGTGACTCACCAGCCCAACAACATAAAAGTGGTTTAAAAGTGGTCTTCATGGTGATGGATTCCTTTTACAGTAAATACAACTTTTTGTCCCAGGGAACTTGAACAGATGAACATTTTATTAACTTCATAGTACATTGGAATACATTTACATTGTATAGTCTGTCAGTATAATCCTTCCAACAGGAGGGCTTTATAGGCATATGCCAAAGTAGGAGACTTTGTTAGGGTCACAGCTGTCAAAGTAACAATTGACATCCTGGTATATAATGACAAGGGGCAGATAGTGGTAAAATAATCGCAAATCAAACACATTTTTGTAATAAATTGCATTATTCCATTTTTAAACAATGTTGCCATGTGTGTACATGAGAAGGAACACCATAATAGCCTAATAAGCACAGAAAGAGACATTTTTCTCTGATAGGACATATTACAAAGTTTCTTGCAATCTCCTGAACTACTCATTTTATACAAAGTTTGTGAAAAGAACAGTGCCTATTTAACCAATCAACATTCACTCTAACCTCTTAAAGTATAGAGGAGATGTCTCAAATAATGTGCCACCAGCCTTTTAATAGTGAGTTACATCTTGAGATCTCAACAGAAACATATTTGGGCTAATGCCTTTCATAAGGAGGCATGCTTTTATTCAAAAAGTATTTAATAGTACCCATTTAACTGGTAATGTTAGGTATGCTATTGTGATATTATTGCTGTTGCTATGCAGAAACAACAGCGCATAATACAAAGAAAACATCAATATTTAATGGAGTGTGAAAAATAAAATAACAATGGATTGCAGGTAAACCTTGCAGTAAAATACTATAAAATAAACATTGCTGGATACTTTTTTTTTTAACAAAACATAGCCTAACAGTAAAGTTAACAGTTATTAAATATGTTTTTGTCCAGTTTTAATTCTACCTTTTACATTCTCGGGTCCAGACTGTATTTTTCAAATTCTTAGTAAAGGTTTATTGCAAGATAAACATACAAAAAAAGATTGTATTCATATTTCAGAAATATAGCAAGTTTGTGAGCAGACATACTGAAGTGTATAATTATACTGAAATTTAGAGACTGTAGTATAAGATGTCAGAGAAATGTTTACTGAATATACAGTATATAGAAAATAATGCACCACCAAATTGCTGTCTGATGAATTACATGCTGCATATCCAAAATAATACATACAAACAAAAGACAAAGGTGGTATGGAAAAAAAAATTCACAGTCTGAACACAGTGAATATTAAAAAGACAATCATTATTTTGAACAGCATAGCAAAAAAAACCTGGTAGGACAGATCTTGATAAACTGCATACTCATAGACTTAACTATGCTATAGCTCAGGGGTCAGCAACCCCCGGCACTGGTGCCGGAGTTGGCACCCAAGGCATATCTACCTGGCACAGGACTCTCTCTGCTGCTTTAAACAAATGGCAGTGCTGTTCCAGTTGGCAATCTCTCTCTAATCTTCCATGTAAATGCAGTTGGACAGGAGGATGTAATGGGAGGTGGTGGGAACATGAGGTACAATGTCAAAGTGTCCAGGCCAGTAGCTTAGTCAAAGGTCAGCAATTACCTGTGCAAAGTACAATATGGCAGCTAAATTTGCCTTCATTCATTTCAATAAGACTGTAAACATTTGTTTGGATTTCTTCAACGAAAAGGCTAGGCTGTGTGAAGGGCGACCTCTGCCCCCACAAAGCTTAATGCAGATCACACTTAGCCCCATGTCCAGTCCAAATATGAATCATTTTGCTTAAGGATTACATTAAAATGTAAGCTCAATCGACTAACTGGTTTCAGTTATGGTTTTCGTTATATGACTTTCATGTAGGACAGTGTTTCCTAACCTTTTCAGAATCAGGGTCCCCCTGGAAAAAAAAAATTCCTTGGTACCAAATAATTTTTACTAAAAGTCAAAAAAGATCCTTAGGACGCAGATAACATTACATAAAGGCATGTGATCATCCTTCTAAATACTTCTAGAGTGTTGAGGCCCCCTGTTGGTAATCACCGATGTAGGAGGGCAATACCCTTACAATTATTACATGGCACACTGAGTACTTCATCTTTTGATTTTTTTTTTCCAAATCGGCACCCCAGACTAAAAAGGTTGCTGACCCCTGCTATAGCTTATCTAAATGCAGAGGCGTAGCTAGGGGTCCAGCACAGGGAAGGCGAACATGTCCAAGAGGGCCCCCAACTTGGACATGTTTGTATATCGATACTACCAGTATACGGTGAGCGTATCGTGGTATATAGCAGCTCTACACAGGGCTCTGCAGACGATTTAGGTGAATACAGGGCAGTAGCATTTAGTGACTTACCGGTGACGTCTCTGACTAATCATTCACATTTCCCATCTCTTTCATCTGGACGGCCATGACCACTTCTAGTCTCTGTAAAGTTTGTAACACAGACATCTTTGGCTCCTTACTCTTCCAGGCACCGACCCACATTGTCCTCACCTACACAAAGCCCCCATCCTGCTGCTACCCCCAATTATAAAATACATGATATAACCCCCCATAATGAATAATACCCCCAAGTGCATCTTTAAATTAATAACTTCCCTGTGCACCCCTTTAAATAGTGTCCCTTATTAATAATGCCCCAGGTGTTTCCTAATTAAAAAGGGGGAAAAAAAAAGGGAAAAAAAAAATATTGGGGTTCCAATACCCGGGACCCCCAGGATCAGCTGTTTGAATGAACCGTGGTACCTGTGTAAGCGCCGTAACCGCTTCTCTGTTTACACAGTGTCATTCTTTTCATAGCGGCCATGTAATGTAATTACAGCCTCGTTCTATACATATCTATGTGACAAGACTGTAATGACATCACATGGTCACTATAAACAGACAGCGAGTGATATAAACAGGCACCATGGCCCCTTCATACAGCTGATCAGTGGGGAATCACTTATCTCTTATTGATGTTTTCTGAGGATAGATCATCAATAAAAATGAGCTGGAAAATGCCTTAAGGCTAAGGCCCCATGTGGCGTCCCGCAGCAGAAAAAAAAAGCGACAGGAAAAACCGCGATGGTGAAGCAGAGGCACTCCAATTCAGTGAACAAAACATCAGTGCAGATTTATTCCAAAAGCGTTTGGAATAAATCTATACTGATCTTTTGTTCACTGAATTGGAGTGTTGCCTATTTTTGTACTTTTGTGGGATCGTACAGTATACCAGGTCTCTGAGGAATTGCACCCACTCTTTTGTTTATTTACATGGTGCTGCTCTGCACAAAAGACTATCTATCTATCTATCTATCTATCTATCTATCTACCTATCTTTCTATCTACTTAGTGAAATTCAATGAAACAACTTAAACCACATGGAGGTAGAGACAGAAAAATAGAAGAGCTGCAGACTCTCAATATAACAGGGTACAATTGTTGTTATTCCATAGTCCATACAGAAAAATCCTTACCACGAGCCCACCAGCACATCATTGCACATGAGTAATATATACCATGCAGGCAATAGTCAAAAGTTAATAAAAAGATACTGTATTAGCCACTGAGTGGAGTGGTTAGAGAGATGGACAACTTCCTATCAAAGGTGGGCCTCCACAAAACCTAACTGGGACATTGGTGCATCTGCAAAAAAGCTAAAATAGTTTCATAAATCGCCATAATCTATTGACTAAGAGACAGGGGCGAAACTAGCAAAAACTGTGCCCCACAGCAAACGTTTGACTAGGGGCCCCCTTCATAGCGCCTCTTTCCTGACCCCCACACAATATTACACCCCATTTATACACACTACAGTGTCCCAAAGTGGCATCCGCACAGTATAATCGAGAATCTGTGGAAAGAGCTGAAAACTGCTGTTCACAAACGCTCTCCATGCAACCTCACTGAGCTCCAGCTGTTTTCCAAGGAAGAATGTGCAAGAATTTCAGTCTCTCGATGTGCAAAACCGATAGAGACATACCCCAAGCGACTTGCAGCTGTAAGCGCAGCAAAAGGTGGCGCTACAAAGTATTAACTTAAGGGGGCCAAATAATATTGCACGTCCCACTTTTCAGCTTTTTATTTTTGTTGATTCTTCACCACCAAAAAATTAAAATTTTATATCCTTATGTTTGAAGCCTGAAATGTGGCAAAAGGTTGAAAAGTTCAAGGGGGCCGAATACTTTCGCAAGGCACTGTACTGTCTCACATTTTTCCTCCATAATGGGCTAGAAGAGTACCTTCCTGTTGGTATATCTCTCTCTCACTCTCCTGTGGCTCCTCCTGTGCCATCCACAACCCGACATAGTTTGGTGGTACATTAATCACTCCACCCCAAGACTTGTGCTTCGTAGCCCCCCACAGCAGGCAACTATATTGGCGCTTTTGCTTTCTCGCTTCCTCACTTTCGCAGCTCCTATCTCTCTCTCTCCAAACCTCTCTGACTCTTTCTGACTCACACCCTTCAGTGCTTCACCCATGGTCATCTGATACTTTGCAGAGACCTAATCTAACTATTAATCTTTGACTCTTTGACCGGTAAGTCCTCAATCCCCTACAACTTCCTCAATAAGTTTTGCAAACTTTTACACTCTATGATGCTGTGTGACACCTGGCGCATACTGCACCCTGATGTCAAGGATTTCTCTTTCTACTCTCACACATGACTCCTATAGTAGACTGGATCACATATTTCTTCCCCGCGCCCTTCTCCCTCAAGTGGCTACAGCTAACATACACAATATCTTGCCCCTGTAACCTGTTCCCTCTGACTTTTACCACCTACCAGATGCCCAAACTCCTGGAAACTAAAGGAGACGCTGTTGCTTGATGCTCAATGCTCGACACACCTTAAACTTTCCATCTCTAACTTTACTAATGATCACTCCCTAGACGCCACCTTTCCACGCATTCAATGGAAGACCCTGAAATGCGTTCTGAGAGGGGTCCGAAGTAGTGTTGAGCTAACCTGTCAAAGTTTGGGTTCGATGCGTTCCGCCGAACTTTGTCCAAAAGTTCGGATCGGGTACCCGAACTTGACCCAAACCCGAACCCCATTGAAATCAATGGGGACTTGAACAATGTGTCCCAAAAATGGCTAAAGTGGTGGTTCAGCACTATAGACTGCAATACACGTGTATAGGCTGACTTCCTCTCTTCTTGGCAGGATCAACAAGGTACTGGGGGCTCCTGGCAGCCTGGAGTCACTGGCCAGACCCCAGACTGCAGAAGATACATATGAGTATCCCCCGATCTCGCCGCAGGTGTGCCGAGAGGGACATTTGGCATGACGGATCCCCTTGCTTGCCTTGGTCATCCAAAGGATTAAGGAGCAGGGTGTTAGCTGTCAGTTACAGCTAACACCAGCTCCCGATGCTGCCCATGGCATTCAGTTTCAATGACAAACACCTAAGACCTATTGACCGCAGCATCTTAAGGGTTAAACAGCGGGGATCGGTGTTATCACCATCCCCGCTGTTGCAGCGGGAGCCTGGCTGTCAGATACAGCTGGGCTCCCACAGTGATCGCATGAGCTCTGCTTCTGAGCTCGCTCGATCACCATCATGTACATGTACGTGGGGATGCGGTAACTACCCACATTCTCCTACATACATGTACGTGACAATGCGTGAAGGGGTTAAAGCTGGTTGATTGGGTGCTCAGCAGTCAATCTACCAGCTTTAGGGATGAGCTGAACCCGGACCCGAACTTCAGCGCTGACGTTCAAGATCGGGTTCAGGTAATCGAACGCACAAAGTTTGGCACAGACCCGAACAGTGCAGTTCAGGTTCACTCAACACTAGTCCTAATGAAACATGGAGCTAGACTCAAGCGCGGGGCATGTCAGAAATTGCAGTCCCTCCTTCAGACATTCAACACCCTAGAAGCACAACACAAACAGACCCTCCAGCACTCGACTCTTACTGCTCTGACGGTGACGCATTATGAGATTGGGTAAGGATCCCCAACTTTGCCCCAACTATAGACCTTCCTGATTAATACGGATGTGAAAATATTCACAAAACTTATTGTGAACAGATTAGGTCACCATATGCCTGCACTCATCCACCCTGACCAGGTGGATTTCATCCCACATTGGGAGGCCTGGGACAATACTCTGAAGGCCTTCTCCGCAGTCCACTATGCGCAGTGCTCCCACACTCCTATGATGCTTCTCTCTCTTTGGATGCGGAGTAGACCTTCGACTGGGTGGACTGGGGTTTTCTTACAGCCTCCCTTCACCAGATTGGTCTAGGCCCCACTATGCTCTCCCGCATACACGCACTAGATGCTTCCCTTGTAGCCAAAATTTGAGTCAATGGCACCCTATCACCCCCATTAACCATTCATAATGACACCTGCCAGGGATGCCCCCCCATCCGCTCTTATACACCGTAGTTATGGAGCATCTCCTCATAGCCATCCAACACAACTCGAATATACAAGGCCCGTGCTCCGAAGATTTGCACCAAAAAATCTTGGTGTTTGCGGACGATGTTCTTCTTTTTATCACCCAGCCTCTGACTACAATTCCCTCCCTACTTTGTGAAATCTCCACTTATAGCTACTTTAGCAACTATAAAATCAACCTCTTTAAAAGTACTGCTCTCAGCATATCCTTGGCAGACATACTAGTCAGGTTCTTTTCCCTTCTCCTGGTCTCTCAAAGCTATCAAATACCTGGGGGTCCACCTTCCTAAATCCCTCCCCAACACTTATACTTATACCTTCTTTCCCCTCCTCCATACCCTTAATCTGACCTCACCTGCTGGGAAACTAAAGGTCTTTCGTGGTTAGGCCACAATCACCTTATAAAAATGAACGTCCTACCCAGACTACTTTACCTCTTTCAAACAGTCCCTATTATTCTCCCCAAGGAACTCTTTTTCTCCCTCTAAAAAATGATAACCAAATTTATCTGGAATTCCAAACTCCCCAGAATAGCCAAATGGGTTATGACTAAACCCAAACAGAAGGGTGAACTAGCTGTCCTGGACATCTCTCACTATTATATGACTGCGGTCATAGCCCATATTCTGGATTACCACCACCATACATGCTCCAAACTCTAGGTTGCCATGTCTCTTCCTTGGCTCCATAGATGCCCATTGGTCAGACCCAGCTCCTGTCGGCCTCCTGTTTGTGGCGTGCCAAATCTTGGGTGCGTGTCGTCCCCATCATTCTATTGTGAGACTCTTCACCAATGATGGAGCGTTGACTCCTATCTTGGGCAATCCTGTCTTTCCTGCGGCTACCCAACAACCCCTTACTTTCTCTCAGGTTTTCTCCCCTACCTCACTTCGGGATTTCTTTCCCCATGGATCTGACTTCTAACTGGCAATACTTACAACTTCATTATTTCTATTCCAAATTAAAAAAAAGACGCAGAACCTACATAGTCCGTTGTACCCTATTGAACAACTATGTGTTTGCTCTACCACCACTTTCTTGACCTATCTTTATAATCTATAACCTACTGTCTGACAATAGAGAAGACCCCTTTCCAGCTTTTACTAAGAGCTGGGAGAGGGAGATTGGGTATTCCTTTCCTCCAGATGTGTGGCTCTCCGCCTTCCAGTCGTGCCATAAATTCTCCATTTCTTGCAAAGCACAGAAAGCTCTGGTCTGACCACCAAATTTACACAGAGAAATGGCCTTTTAAAGGGGTGGTCCTGTAACTAAAAATAGTGTACAGAATGCAGGTTAAAGTGTAAGCAAGCAGTCCCCCCAAATCCCCAGAAAATAATAACAAAAATTATGTATTTTCAGCATATTACACAGAACCAGGTATCATGTCAGTAAATATGCCTTCCGCCTGCCCCACCTCCACCCCTCCTGGGGCAATAGATCGGCTTCATGTGGTATTCCACTCCTCCTTGATAAAACTACTCTGGAGTAAATGTGTCTCTATAGCTTTTTTGCAGGAAACTCATTTTCGCGGAGACTAGATTCCTAGACTCACCAACCCCCCGTTTTCTGGAATACTTTTGCACATCACACTTTTAAGATTTTTATTTGATTCAAATTTTGAAAACCATGTATCATTTTTGTTTCACTTCACAGTTATCTGCTACTTTGTGTTGGTCTATCACTTAATATCTCAATAAAATACATTTAAGTTTGTGGTTGTAAGGTGACAAAATGTGAAAAAGTTCAAAGGGTATGAATACTTTTGCAGGCCACTATATTCTTGTTGCACAGACTGTTGCTTGGCAGTTTGTGGATAGTCGATCAGATGACTCTGGTTGCTACTTCTTTGTCAAAGGTTAGATAGCTAGCATGATCTTCACCCTGGGCACAGTATATCTCCTGAACTCTGGTGTGGTGGTGGTTGTGTTCAGGAGGGACCTCAACATGGCTTTTGATTCTCTGTCTGACATGTCCTGCAGTTCTTCCCCTCTCACATATGCTACGCTCCATCAGGCTAAATGTTCCCTTCACTCCTTTCAGCTGACTGATTCCTGGTGCTTTTTCAACCCATTTTACTCCCATCCTCATAACTCCTACTCCCGTATAGACTCTTTCTCTTCCTCTCTTTCTTTCTTCTCTTTCTTTCTTTCTTTCTTTCTTTCTTTCTTTCTTTCTTTCTTTCTTTCTTTCTTTCTTTCTTTCTTTCTTCCTTCCTTCCTTCCTTCCTTCCTCATAGTCACCTTTCCCTATTACACACGGCCTCCATCAATCCCATTGTGTTTTCCTACCATGCATTCTGCGTCTCAGGGTCATTTCTTACCTCCGGACTCTCTTAGAGTACACATTACTGTAATCCCCAAAGAGGGCAAAGACCCCTCACTTTGCTTCAACTACCGCCCTATATCCCTCCTTTACATAGATCTGAAGCTCTTTGCTAAAGTTGTTGTGGCTATGTGCCTGATGCCACTATTGCAATCAATTATCAACAGGGACCAGGTGGGATTTATGGCGACCCACGAAGTGCATGATAAAACTACCTGGGTGATCGATTTCCTTTACTATGTCCCATCTAAGTCCATGCCGACCCTTCTTCTCTCTGCCGACACCGAGAAGGCATTTGATCAAGTATATTGGAGCTTTCTCTCCTATACCCTCTCTCATGTTGATCTCGGTCCGTGTATGTGCTCTCTGATTGCTAGCCTCTACTCCTGCCCCTCGGTGTCGGTGAGAGTGACTGGTCTGCTTTCAGACCATTTTCACATCACCAATGGCATGCTACAGAGTTGTCCTCTCTCCCCAATCATATTTATACTTACCCTTCAACCCCTCCTTTATATGATTAGAGTGTTGCTGTGGGGGGAGTCTCCATAAAGTTGCTGCCAACACAGAAGACTTGTTGTTCTTTGTAATGAACCCTGTGGTTTCTCTCCCCAACTGGTTCAACACGTACTACAGAAATCTGAGGCCCTCAATGTTTCACTCCCCCACCCTCCCGCATAGCGGTTTCCCATCCATTGCCTTCTCTTTTCGCTGGGCTACCTCCTCCCTGAAATTCCTAGGGGTTCATCTGACCAGTCACTACTCAGCTCTCTATTAAGTCAATTTCCCACCCTTACTCCAATCCATTAAAATTTATCTTGAGAGGTAGTCTCATGGCACATTTACCTGGTTTGGTAGATGCTCCATTTTTAAGATGAATGTCCTCCCTCAGATACTTTACTTCCTCCAGACCCTCCCAATCTCTGTTCCCAGAGAATTCTTCTCTAAACTCTCCTCCCTCCTAACTAAATTTGTGTGGACTAATAAGCTTGTGTGGATAGTGCGGACGGTCTTGTTTTGTCCGAAATCTGTGGGTGAGGCTTCATGCCTACTATGTCTCCACCCACCTCTCTCGAGGTTGATTGGCATCATCATGGTGATTACAAATTATGTGTGGGTTTGGAATACACTTTTTCCTTGACCCTCCTTACCTCCGCCTCCTGGCTACCAACTATCCCACATGACCTGCTCACACATCCTACCATCACCTCCACCTTACAGATAGTGTCGTGTACCTTCTCCACCAATCACCCTGAACATCACTGATGTATCTAATTCTGCGAAATCCAGCTTTCAGACTGAGGATTGATGATCTCTTGTCTATATGGTTGTCTATAGTGTGTCTTTACAGGACCGATCAGTTTCTCCGCAATGACATGTGGATGCTGGCATGGGATTTACAGGATATCACCGAAACCTGTCTCATAGGTTTTTTGAGAGCCAACCAACTCTCCCATTTTCTAGCTTCCATAACCAATCCCTCATTTGCTCGTTCTAACACAGACTTTGAGTCTCTGTGTTCAGGCTCCGGTACAGTTTACTATATCCTGTCTCCCATATATGCCATGTTGGGGTTTTCCCCAGATCTCCCCCCCCTCCCCAGCATTCCTCCATCACTGGGAGTTGAATTTAGGTCTGAGTTTCTCTGAAGCCCATAGGCTAGACTGTTTCACCTTGTACATACCTCCTCCATCTCTAGTAGACTAGAAGAGGCAGGTTACAAGATTCTATCACCCTGGTATAGAGTACCTTCTAAGTTACATACACTGCTGCCCTTGGGGCCTTCCTCGTGCTGGCGCTGCTTAGCCCCACACGCATGGTGACACTTTCCATATCTTCTGGAGCTGTCCCTCTCTGGCTGGTTTTTGTCATGAAGTTTGGAGTATCACCTCCTCCTTCATGGACCATACACTTCCTTTTTCTCCGAGGTGCTTCTTGCTTCATCTGAGTAACATTCCTCTCAACATTCTTCATATTGAGTTTCCCTGATTCAACACTTGAGAAATGCTGCCCGAGCCTGTGCCTGCCCTGTAGAGATGTCTGGATCCTCCCTCTATCAAGCTCTGGTTTCAGAAGGTGGAGGAGTTGCGTTTGATGGAGGATCTAACAGCACAGCTACATGACTGTCATCATGTCTTTAAGAATACCTGGAATTATTGGATAATATATCAGAACTCCGCTGAATACAAATCTATCATGCTTTCAATCTAATGGCAACCCACAGGCTGCTCTTGTATTCTGATATTCCTTTTTTTTTTCTTTCTCTCTTTTTCTCCCTCCCTCTCTCTCTCTTTCTCCATCCTTGTTTCTGATTCTTTCCCTTCTTGTCTTTAATTCCCACATTGTTTATGGTTTTTCTCCATGTGATCTCTCTCCTCTGAGCCTGCCCACCTCTTAGTCATGGCCCTCCCTGTGCGGAGTGGCATTTTTGCCTATACACATATTTGCATACTGTTTTATACTTATGTTTTGAAAATGTTATGAATAAAGAATTTTAAAAAATGCTAAAAAAAAAAAGAGAAACGGTAATGGCAATGATAATGATAACAGCATGATAACATGGTAATGATAAACAGTAAAAAATGGTTAAATCCAACATTGTAATACTCGGAAATGGAGACAAGGGCAGATGAACTGAGGTCTGCCATTGAAACACACCCTTAAGTTGTATTCTTTTGGGACTTTTTCTTTTAAAAAGAGAAATGTTTATGTCCTCTGATGGAACAGCCTCGTCATGTTGAGACTTGTAGCTTCCCATTACAACCCCCTACCTACAATCTCCTCTGATATCCTATAATAACAGCTTAGCCATGTTGAAAATTGTAGTTCTTTCATCTTACTCCCTATTCCTATAATGTCAGAGATCCAGTAATAAAAGTCTGAACATACTACTATACTACCTTTCAAATAATGTTCTCTAATATCACATAATAACCGCTTGGGCAAGCTGTGAGTTAAAGTTCTCTTCTCTTATACTATCTCCACTCCGTTTTTATAGTTTTTACAATATTGACTGGCCTTAACTTTTTAAAATGCATTTATTTTCTATGGTAAGACACTATTATGAAATAAACATATGCAGATCTCCCTTTTATAAATTATATAGTGAAACAATGCTAGATTTTATATTTGTGTTTTTGAGGCTAAGTCCCCACCTAGCGAGCTGCAGACAAAAAATGCTGCTGAAAAGATGGTGGTGGAAACGCACCTCGGTTTTTTTACCGCCTCGTTTTTCACAGAAAGTCTGCAAAGTTTTCCTCTGCGGACTTTCTGCATCTATTATATCTATATGGAGAATGTCAGCATTTCCATAGGTGTAGTTGACATGCTGTGACTAACAAAAATGCTCGCGTTTTGGAAATCACAGCATTTTTTTTTCTGCAATGTGTGGATGGGATTAGCCAGACTCCCATCCACTTTGCAGGTATTGTAAAACGCTGTATTTTTTTCAGCTGCGTTTCTGCTGCAGCCCAAACTTTGCATCCTAAAGAGGTTTTCCAGGTTTTACTTGATGAACTTTAATTGAAGTTTGGGGGGGGGGGGGGTCTTTGTGCACCAAAAATGTGCCACAACTATGCCCATTTATGCTAGTTTTCAGGTGAAGAGAGAATAGTAAACTCCCCCCACTATTTTCATCCTGTCACAATTGTTAAAATACAAAAAGTACTTTTCAGATATTCTGGCTTTGCCTGTCTTCTGTTCTATATGAAAATACAAAGGCCCAAGTTTAGTATTGTGGTTACAAATAGACACTGTTGTAAACATGAGTTAGATAACCAGAGCACTGTAAGGGGCAATAAGCGGACAGAACGAGGCAATAAATACATTAACCAGACAGCAGCAGCCTCTTACTCCATCCCTCCCTTATTATTAGAGTTCTTTGTGTGAGGCTGAATACGGAGATGAATCCTATATAAACAAGGAATCATATTGGAGATAAGGAGCAGGAAAATAGCTTAATAAGTGTAGAAGGAAACAGATCTCATTAATAAGATAAATTACAAAGTTTCTTATATTCAAATACACTAATTGCAAAAGTTGTTTATAACTGGATGTACGCTTTAACCCTTCCAACGGCAAACCAATTTTTGATTTTCGTTTTCGTTCCAAACACCATAACTTTTTTTAACATTTTCTGTTCACAGAACCGTATAAAGGTGTCATTTTTGTGGGGAAAATTTTACTTCGTAATGTTACCACTTAAGATTCCATACGATATACTAGGGAGCTGGAAAAAAATTTGAGTGGGGTGGGGTGGAATTAGAGAAAATCTGCATTTGCGCAACTTTCACTTTTTTAGAGTGTCCACTGTGTTCAAAATGACATCTCACCTGTATTCTGTGGGTTAGTACAATTACAGCAATACCAAATTTATATTGTTTTTTTTTATGTTTTAAACCCTTAAAAAATCCAAAACTTAGCAAAAAATAATTTTAATTCACCATATTCCAACACTCGTAACTTTTACTTTTTTATATTTCCATGTACAGGGATGTACAGTGCCCTGTAAAAGTTTTCATACCCCTTGAACTTTTTCACATTTTCTCACCTTACAACCACAAACTTAAATGTATTCTATTGAGATTTTAAGAGATAGACCAACACAAAGTAGCACATAATTGTGAAGTGGAACAAAAATGATACATGGTTTTCAATATTTTAATCAAATAAAAATCTTAAAAGTGTGATGTGCAAAAGTATTCAGCCTTCCTATATCAATACTTTGATAGCGCCACCTTTTGCTGCAATTACAGCTGCAAGTCTTTTGGGGTATGTCTCTTCCAGCTTTACACATCTAGAGACTGAGATTTTTGCCCATTCTTTGTAAAATAGCTCAAGCTTCTTGGGATGTTCAAAGCTTGGGATATGTTTTTATAACCTAAACTTGCTTTAAACTTCTCCACAACTTTATCTCTGACCTGTCTGGTGCGTTCCTTGGTCTTCATGATGTTGTTTGTTCACTAGTGTTCTCTAACAAACCACTGAGGCCTTCACAGAATAGGTGTATTTCTACTGAGACTAAATTACACACAGCTGGACTCTATTATCTAATTAAGTAACTTCTGAAGGCAATTGTTTGCATCAGATTTTATTTAGGGGTATCAGAGTACAGGGGGCTGAATACTTTTTCCACGTCACACTTTTCAGATTTTTATTTGCTGAAAATTTTGAAAACCATGTATCATTTTTGTTCCAGTTAAAATCTCAATAAAATACATTTAAGTTTGTGGTTGTAAGGTTACAATATGGTCAAGGGGTATGAATACTTTTACAAGCCACTGTATAAAGCATCTTTTTTTTTTTTTTTGCAAGGCCAGATATACTATTTATTTATCCCATTTTGCAATGTCTGTTGTATTAATAACTTTTTATCCAAATTTTTGTGGGAGGCAAAACAGGGGATTTGGCTCTTTTGATTTTTTTCTTCACCTCAGCATTCACTGTATGTGAAAAAAAATTTTATAATTTAGTAGCCCAGGTATTTTCAAATACATGAATACCTAATATATATATCTATATATATATATATATATATATATATATATATATATATATATATATATATATATATATATATATATATGTTTTATTTATCTACTTTTGTATGTGTTCTAGGGAAAGGGGGGTGATTAGAATTTTTAATTCCTTTTTGTTTTATATTTTTTTAACTTTTTTTTTACTCTTAGGAGTCTTGAACCCAAGAGAGTATGTTCACTGATGCAATGCACTGCAATGTTATTGCATTGCAATGCATTGTAAAATCGCTATAGTTCTATTACAGGAGCCTGTATTAGAACTCATAGAAACACAAGCTTGGGAGCTTTCAATAGACTCCTGACTGTCATGGCAATGGCCAGTGATCCACACCTAAATGGCACCTTGGTCATCATTGACCGAGGCTTTATGGGTATTAATACAAGCACCGAATGCGGATATTGCTGTTGGGTCTCCACTGTATAATTTTTTGTGGAGACCTGGCAGCTATCGTGGCCACTCAACTCATGAGCAGACACCATATTTAAATATCCAACATCCACCACAATAGAATTAGAAAACGGATGCCTTATTTCAGAAAGACCTCCACTTCCTCTTCTCAAACAGTGACATCATGTATGGCCATATGAGCTGCAGCATGGCTATGTGACTAATTGATATAATGTCACTAGCTTACAAAGAGAAAATGAAGCTCAATATGACTTTAACAATGTGAATTTACATTTTCCACTGCCTCAGAGAAAAAATTATTATAGAAGAATTAGGTTTTATTTAAATGCATACTTGGGAGCCATTCACACAGAGGAAATTGAACAGGAACTTAAGTTAGTCTTTCGCCTCAGTTTCCTCTCCAAATTTGGGCTTTGTAAATTATGTGGCTCTCTACCACAGGTTTAGTTGCTGATTAATCCAAGATACAATGGGGCTATCAGTTGCAGTCTCATGTGATGGATTCTGTGGCTGAAACAGCTGTGGAAACCACAGCAAGATTATTTTTTTCAAATTGCCTGCAGGGTACCTGATGGTCCTGGTAGTGTTTCTCCCAGTACATGTTTTAGTTGTGGTCAGCCTTCCAGAGCCTGATTGGAGTTTGTGTGCCCTTGATGGTTGTGCAGGAATATGACTCAGGAGACACAAGATATGCAGGAACAGGGTAACTTGCAACTTTTCTTGCGGTAGAACACACTGAAACAGCTTCCAAGTATGAAGGCAAACTTCTTGAAAGTTCTACCACTGTGAAACTACATATGCCAAGATGCTCCAAAGATTCACCATATTGCGCAAAACTCTAGCTGTAAACACATGGTGAATTTTTAAATAATTCTGACCTGTTCTGTTGAATTCAAATTCTGTTGAAGGTTTGTAACATTATACTTTTAGCCCATTAAAACACAATTCAGGTGATTACTCAGATATAATCTAAATATACTCGAATTTTTACTAGAAAATATATCTATATGTGATGCTTTTCAATTCATCCACAGATTAGACAATGTTCCAAAAATATTAGTTTCCCTTCTATATTTATCTGTGAGGGACTATTCCACCATACTGTATATAAAAATAAATCACTGAAGAGGTATAGGGAACATGAAGCTAAAACATAACTTTTATTAAATGATAAATAAGGCTTCAGAATGCCACCCCCACAACATAAAAGAAAAAGTGAATTGATCAGTTTCAGTAACAATTCAATTCCAGAGATGGTCGAAATCAGAGGGGATATCTTCCCAATGCAAGTTAGCCCAGAGAGCCGGAGTGCTTGGACATATAAAGAAAACAGATCATCTAAATGGCCCATGTCATATACAGTCATATGAAAAAGTTTGGGTACCCCTATTAATCTTAATCATTTTTAGTTCTAAATATTTGGGTGTTTGCAACAGCCATTTCAATTTGATATATCTAATAACTGATGGACATGAGGTTTATTGTACTAACAGAAAATGTGCAATATGCATTAAACCAAAATTTGACAGGTGCAAAAATTTGGGTACCCTTATCATTTTATTGATTTGAATACTCCTAACTACTTCTTACTGACTTACTGAAGCACAAAATTGGTTTTGTAACCTCACTGAGCTTTGAACTTCATAGCCAGGTGTATCCAATCATGAGAAAAGGTATTTAAGGTGGCCAATTGCAAGTTGTTCTCCTATTTGAATCTCCTCTGAAGAGTGGCATCATGGGCTCCTCAAAACAACTCTCAAATGATCTGAAAACAAAGATTGTTCAACATAGTTGTTCAGGGGAAGGATACAAAAAGTTGTCTCAGAGATTTAACCTGTCAGTTTCCACTGTGAGGAACATAGTAAGGAAATGGAAGACCACAGGGACAGTTCTTGTTAAGCCCAGAAGTGGCACGCCAAGAAAAATATCAGAAAGGCAGAGAAGAAGAATGGTGAGAACAGTCAAGGACAATCCACAGACCACCTCCAAAGAGCTGCAGCATCATCTTGCTGCAGATGGTGTCACAGTGCATCGGTCAACAATACAGCACACTTTGCACAAGGAGAAGCTGTATGGGAGAGTGATGCGAAAGAAGCCGTTTCTGAAAGGACGCCACAAACAGAGTCGCCTGAGGTATGCAAAAGCACATTTGGACAAGCCAGCTTCATTTGGGAAGAAGGTCCTGTGGACTGATGAAACAAAGATTAAGTTGTTTGGTCATACAAAAAGGCGTTATGCATGGCGTCAAAAAAACACAGCATTCCAAGAAAAACACTTGCTACCCACTGTAAAATTTGGTGGAGGTTCCATCATGCTTTGGGGCTGTGTGGCCAATGCCGTCGCATGGATTCAACTCAGTATCAGCAGATTCTTGAGAATAATGTACAAGAATCAGTGACGAATTTGAAGTTACGCCGGGGATGGATATTACAGCAAGACAATGATCCAAAACACAGCTCCAAATCTACTCAGGCATTCATGCAGAGGAACAATTACAATGTTCTGGAATGGCCATCCCAGTCCCCAGACCTGAATATCATTGAACATCTGTGGGATCATTTGAAGCGGGCTGTCCATGCTCGCCGACCATCAAACTTAACTGAACTGGAATTGTTTTGTAAAGAGGAATGGTCAAAAATACCTTCATCCAGGATCCAGGAACTGATTAAAAGCTACAGGAAGCGACTAGAGGCTGTTATTTTTGCAAAAGGAGGATCTACTAAATATTAATGTCACTTTTCTGTTGAGGTGCCCATACTTTTGCACCGGTCAAATTTTGGTTTAATGCATACTGCACATTTTCTGTTAGTACAATAAACCTCATTTCAATCCTGAAATATTACTGTGTCCATCAGTTATTAGATATATCAAATTGAAATGGCTGTTGCAAACGCCCAAATATTTAGAACTAAAAATGATTAAGATTAATAGGGGTGCCCAAACTTTTTCATATGACTGTATACCGGACAATGCTCTATACCCAGGAACTGCGTTTCCCGGATCCCGATGGTGGATGCCGGTAGAAACAAAGCCAATAAGAAAGCTTCCCAGTACATCATACAGAATATTAAATGGTGCCATTATGAAGTATAAACATTAAGCTCTAACAAGACTCTGTGAAGTGAAAAATAAAAAGTTATGGGGTTTCAAATTCAGTCAAAAACGAAAATCAAAAAATGCTTATGGCAGGAAGAGGGTTAAAGAATTTTTTTTTCCCATACATTAATTTGCTGTTGAAGAAGATGACTTTGCAATACAGTAGATTTTTTTTTTTTTTAAATAATGCCCTCCCGCTCGATAGCACCAAAATGTTGAACTGCATTTGTGACATGGCTGCAGGTTGTAAAGGATTAGCTGCAGCATAAAAGCTCCTCCAGTATTGTATGTGTTAAGTGCAGTATACTGAACAGACTCGAAGGTGTGGGGGGTGTATGGCCTTGAGAACTTCTGCATTATTGATGTTCAGAAGCTTTCAGCTTTGTGATGCACTAAGATTCTCCAAAGATGCACCACATTGTGCAAAGTCTAGTCATAAACTTAATAGTAAATCTGGGCTTTAGAGAATAGACATGAGTGCCTACTTCTGTTCACTGTACATCATCTCTTCCCCTTCTGTACATAACATATCAATGCAATACACAGTATGTGAGGATTACACACATTTCCCCGAAAATATGCATCTTCTTATCAGTATTACACATAACTGTATAATGTAGTGTGAGATGTATATGGATGAAGCTGTGACTGCATGTTATACGAGCTGTACCTATATATCATTGTTATGTGGCTGACTATCTTAGGGGTAGTGGATGGCTAATACAGGGACTGTTTTCGAACTACCATCCATTACTGTAAATGTTTTTTTCCACATTTGTGTCACAGTATTGACAGGCTTAGAACTGCTTAGCATTGCAAACTAGGTCAAATGGGAATCTTGCATGATAGCCCTACACTACTAGCACTTAAGCCAGGCTCGAACTCTAATAGTGTAGTGATATAGGGGCTGTACTGGCTATTATGAAGGGGGCTGTGACTGGCTATTATGGGGTGCAGTGACTTGCTATTATGGAGAAGTATGCTTCAAAGTATGATGAAAATTGTAACTGGTAGTTATAGGGGAATCTACAACTATGAGGACACCTGTGGTTGGATATATACAGGGGCTCCTGCGACTATCCACAATTATCCATATAATTGTCAGTCACATTTGACTGAGTATTTATGGGAAATCTTTGAGAGAATCTATGTATACACATTTAGCATACAACTTAAAAGGGTATTTAATAGAATAACCTGCATAAAAGAGATGGATTTTTGGCCTGTAATAGAAATGCCTAAACTACAAAGGCCATAGGGGGAGAAAAAAAATCAACAGAGCCAGTTTTTCTCACCGTTTAACCTCTCAAAAATATTTGATTGAAAAATCAAAACATTAAAAATTGCCAAATGGTATAAAAAAGTTTTTTAAAAGTTTTAAATTTTTTTTAAAGATAACATGAACAAACTATAGTATATAAATTTGGTATAGTCCTAAATGTGCTGACCCGCAAAATATAGGTAACATGTCATTTTGACTTTACAGTGACAAAACCCATAAGAAAGTAGTGAAAAGTTTTCCCCAATTCCACCTCATTTTTTTCCAGGTTCCCAGAACAACATATGGAATATTAAATGGTGCCATTATGAAGCTCTATTTTTAACAGAAAAAATAACCTCAGTTATAGCTCTGTGAATGCAAAAATAAAACAAGTTATGACCTTTAAAAGGCGTAGAGTAAAAAACAAAAATTGAAAATGAAAAAATGGCAGTGGTGAGAAGGAGTTAACTGACAGCATCAAACACTAATGATATTTAAAAAATGATATACAGAGGGATTTAATTTCCATCATTGTTATACATTCATGTTTTTTTAGACATTTGATAATAATGACATATTGTTAGGCTAAGACCTCAATATCATACTAATGGGGTACTGACATCAGGACCCCCACAGACCACACTGAAGCTGACCGAGACAGAATCATATAGCGAACAGAGATGGAAGCAAATGGCTACATCCTATGTAGTGGCTGCTCTTTATTATTGAAGCTCAGCATCCATTCAAGTGAAATGTAAATGAGCTGCAGTAACCCAACATTGAACATTATACACTGGAAAAAAACTGTCTGTTTCCAACTATCTGTATAGCTCTGTGCTGGGAAATAAGACATCAATGCAAAGTGCCTAGAAAATTGGTTAACCCTATTTAAGACCAGTTACTTTTAAAAGAATGTTTTTATTTACATAGTTTGGCAATTAACCTAGAAATGTAAAGAATATGCCATTCTATATTTATCAAAAATTAAACAAAAAATGCACAGTAAAATACAAAAAACAAAACTGCAATATCAGCAAATGTCCAACTTGCAAACTCCTAAAGTAATGCCTCCTATTAATTTCAAAAGCAAGAAATAAAAATGTAAAATATTGTAAATGAAGAAATGCTTGTTTTTGTTTTGCTTATTTTTATTTTAGTAAATACATATTCACCAACTGAAATCATAGATACATAGTAGCAGCAGGTTTATATGTTCACTAAAAAGAAACAGCAGTCTCAACAAATAGTTGTTAAAAGACTGAAATTGAGTTTAGAAGAGATTGTGTGTTAGAATAGTATGAGCACATAGTAAAATCAATAGCACTACTCCTTAATAGCAGTACTTAGGATGAAATGGTGTGAATTTTTAAATAATTCTGACCTTGTAGAAGGTTTGTAACATTATACTTTTAGCCCATTAAAACACATTTCAGGTGGTTACTAAGATGTAATCTAAATATACCGTTTTACAAGAAAATGTATTTATATATGATGTTTTTTAATTCATCCATAGATTAGACAATGATCCAAAAATATTATAATCCCTTCTATATTTATCTCTATTAAATATTTTACCACTCTGAATAGAAATTAACTTGTTATTTAATTACTACATTTATTTAAAGGATTTATCTTTTTTTACATACATTAACTTACTGTTAAAGAAAATGGCTTTGCAATCAGGGCCGTTTTAACACATTGGTAGTCCCAGTGCAAAGGTTTCATAAGTGCCCTCCCCCATCACCACCCGCTATTATACCCATCTGAAATCTGCCAAAAACTGGGATTTTATATGGTGATATTTAATGGGTGAAAATGTGTTATATGACTAATGGAACTTTTCCGCCTGTCAGAAGTGTTTTATACGTTCATGTCCAGTAATAAGGGTCACCTACAGGTTATGCACAAACAATGACGATTTCTCATGGTCTCTGCAGTCTGCAGCTCTGCTCCTTCTCCCTCCTTCCTCCATGCAATTCAAAAATGCTGCTTGAGGCAGGATGGGGGAGGACACTTTAGAGCCCCAAAATCACAGGATCCGTTAGGACTATGAAGATGATACCAAGCTCATCATGATAGCACAGATTCAGAGCAATTAGTTGTTAAAAATGCTTTCGGGAATTGAGATCTACATTGGGATCTCAATGCCAAACATCGGTTTCACCAGCAAAAGCTCTGGTTCTGTAAGGGCTATCATGATGATCTTGGTATCACTTTAAAGATGCAGTTGTCCCCACAGTTTTATGTCCATCTCCTACCACACAAAAAAAAAAACACTAATACTCACCTCTCCTCTCTCCCTTGCTGTCTTAGTCCAGAGTTTTCAGGGAGCTGCAGATGTGATGTTAATGACATCATCACATCGTGCCTGCAGCTCCCTGGGAAGAATGATGAAGCAGGGAGCAGAGGACTCCCTGCTTCATTATTGTATGCAACTGGGGCAGCCCGTAACAGCAGGACAGCATATGCAGAATTGTCCCGCAGTCTCAACGGGGCCCTGCTACCATAGGGCCTGGGTCAAGTGCACAGTTGGCCCTATGGTTAAAGCAGCCCTGTTTACAATACAGTAGGACTTTTTTTTTTTTTTTAAGTAACGTACTCCCATTCAACAGCACCCAGATGTTGACGTTGCTGCAGTTGTGACATGACTGCAACATAAAAGCTCCTCTGTGCATTGTATGAGTGCTGCACACTGGACAGACTCAAAGGTGGTGTGTCTGTCAGAACACACATCATGCTTTTAGTGGCAGGAGGCACACTGCTGTATGAGATACAATAACTGTGAAACTAGGAGAAGTTTAAATGGGTTTTCTGCCCCTAGTGCATGTTTCATACTGATGACCTATCCATAGGATAGGTCATTAGTATCTGATCTGTTGGGGTTTGACACACAGACCCAGATGGGCGAATCGTTCCTACCGAGCCAGGTTTTACCTAAATATTGCAAATTGTTCTTTTTTTTTTTTTTATAAAACTGAACAAATTTTGTCTCAGATGAAGTAAAATGACTGCCAGGTATAATAGGTGTAGACCCAAGGGAGGTGAAAAAAAAAAATTGCCTCCTCGTGGTATCTTTCCTGTGATGTCATCAGCCTGGGCTTAGTCACAGACCTCAGCGGTGACCTGGGTACGCCAAGCATCATGACATCAGGACACTCAGTTTGCCCATGTGACAGATGGTGGCGCAATCACAGGCCTGAGCCATGACTCCTGGGCCAATGATGTCACAGTAGAGCACCGGATGTCACCAGGAGAATGTCGCAGGAGGAGGAGGCCCAAAAAGTTAATGGAAGAGGAGTATGATTTTTTTTTTCTTATTTTTTTACATCTCCCCTGGGACTCTATTATACTCTGGGGTCTGAAGAAACCCGAGTATAATGTAATTTTTCACTTTGACATAACTTTGGCTGTATTTGCCTTAAAAAGCTGGTAATTTGATAGGTTCCTAGGAGTATTCTACACTATGTTTTAAGCTATTTTAAGGTGTGGTTCGTACCAAACTTGTTCATCCCAAAACAAACTGGGGACCTGAGTGGCCAAACCTGAACATGAAACTGAATTTGAGAGGTTCACCCATCTCTATCTGTACCTGTAGCTGCTGCATAGGACAGGAAGTTTGTAAAGTTCAGTGGCGGTTTGACACAGATTGGTTTAATAGAAAAACAGGCATTGGTCTATAGGGGGCTAGCTTCCAAAAGGTGTCATTAGAGTGAAGTTTTCTTTTTTTCCATCAAGGAAAACTTACTTCAACATAGTTTTCCCCTAATTCCTATTAGAGCATGCATGGTCTGTTAGGCTCTATACACTGTAAGTTGGCCTGCAGTAGCAATCTTCTTAAGAAGATATGGTACCCCTTCTGACCCATACTGTATCTAGATGACTAAAACTTGCAAAATTTCTTTTGTTAATATTTATGGAAAGGGGAGGTATTTAAAAATAATAAATGTGCATACTCTCATTTCCCCACCTCTCCTGGGCTATCATGTGACTGAGGCCTGTGATTGGGTTTCAGCAATCATGTGTTAACATCATGAAAGATGAGTATGAGTGTGTATTATTTTTCCGCACCTTCCTCAGACCTTCAATTATTATACCACAGAGTAGAATAATAATTTGTGGCTTCCAAACCCACAAAAGTTTGGGTTTGGCTGATCCCAAAATTTCTGGAAAATTTGTAATGAACCTGGCTCATTACAAAACAATTCAGGCTAAGCTCACATCTGCGCTGGAGTCTCCACCATAGAAACCACCAGAAATCAGCAGAGAGAAAGTCCTGTACGTAGTGCTCTTCTCTCCTCCGGTTTCAGTATAAAAGCGGTGGACACCCTTTCGACCCCATTATAATCTATGGGGTCCGCCAGTGTCCGCAGGTAACCGCTTTTTGGCAGTTAGGCTCTCCATCGTTCAGGACCTGAATGACAGAGGCCAGCACATATGTGAACCTAGCCTCACTCATCTGTTTTTCTATATTTATTAGCAGATGTTTTATTATACTTTGAGGTCTGAAGAAACCCCAGAGCAGAATGACAATTCATGGGTGGCAACCCCCTAAAAGTTTGGGTGTGGCTGATCCCAAATTTTTTGAACAATTTGTAACGAACCTGGCTCATTTGTACATTTACTGGCAGATGTGTTTTATGTCAATTCATATTATTCTATTTTAAAGCTTATTTGTCTTTTTGTGAAACCCAGATCTACAACTTGAATAATAATGCTTTTATACATATCATTAATATTATGGGCTGTTGAAGAAGTTTTAGGTTGAATTGAGTTTCCACTGAATAGGTCCAAAAAAAACCCCTTGAAACCTCACTTTAATTATGTTCGATTAAAATTCAGACCTATACAAGAGAAATGTTGTAAGCTTGTAATTAGGTGAAACCCAAAGGTGATGTTTAATGAGTCTTGGGCTAAACAAATATTCCGCTGCCTAATTACAATTTGCCAATATTAAGAACTCTAATGGACTTCACAATCTCCTCAATAAAATGCTCAAAAAGTATTTTGCTTTCTATTCATTTGTTTAATTCAATTGACTACTGCTGACTCTACATAAAATAAATGTGCCAATAAATGTTTTTTTACACACATAAACAACAGCCTGTTCTTTAAAAAGTTGTATTGTAGTTTATAATCTAAATAAAAGATCCATACAGTATATTATTTGACAGTCTTTTGACAGTGATCTGGTATGCATATGTACCATATGTATAACATGCTGCTTGTCATAACTGTCTAGGCTCAGCACATTATAAACAGATTGGGTGATCAATCACAGAAATGAAAGCAGAGATCTAAGCGGTTATTACAGGAAACAAGGGCAGAATTTCTTTTAAAATTTTTCATAAATTAATCATAATCTTTTATTAAAGAAGCATTTGCTATGAACCTGTATAGTTAGACACATGGCTCAAGTGGC
Source organism: Leptodactylus fallax (assembly GCA_947044405.1). Taxonomy (NCBI): domain Eukaryota; kingdom Metazoa; phylum Chordata; class Amphibia; order Anura; family Leptodactylidae; genus Leptodactylus; species Leptodactylus fallax. The sequence continues at coordinate 9,445,554 of CAMRHE010000003.1, forward strand.
TGCCTACTGTGATACATATCCCATATTATGGAGATATTATCTCTACAAAATAATGCTTATAGGACAGAAACTACCTATAGTTTAAGCCACAATATACAAAACACTATAGACTGAAACAATTATTTTTCTAAGCCTTTGAAATTAGAAGTATATGAAGGTACATTATGGTCCAATATGGCCAAAATGTTCCATTACAGTGACATGGTGATAATAAAATGTTAGTTTAGTCTGTGTTAAAACAGAAAACCTAATATTCCAGTGTGCAATAACTTTCTCAACTCTTGAGACTTCTTACTGCTTTTTGACTCTGCAATATTTGACTATAATTTGACTATACAATATAATAAAGGTAGAGGGTTTCTTTACATCAAAATCAGCTCAATATGTTACATATCTTTATATTTTGTATAAATTATATATGGTAGTTAAAGGGATTCTATCATTGGGAAACCTTATTTTCACTAACACCACGTTGGAATAGCCTTTAGAAAGACTATTCTTCTCCTACCTTTATTTTTCTGATCTGCGTTGCCGTTTCTGAGAATTTTCGTTTTTATTCACTATGCAAATGAGTCTTCAGAAAGCACAGGGGGTGTTCCCCTTGTTTCCCCTGTGCTCAAAGAAGACACTTTTCCAAAGATCCAGCGCCGTCTCTCTCTTCTTCTGCTGACACCTCTCCACCGCGTCATCAGCCTCCGAGTCTCTGTTCGCAAAATGGCAGAGCCGAATGAGCATGTGCGGGATTTGAATCCGAACGGAGACTTGGGGGCTGATGACGCAGTGGAGAGGCGTCCGCAGAAGAAGAGAGAGGCGGCGCTGGATCTTTAAGCCACTGCAAGAGCTATCAAACTCCTAGCTTTCAAATCAAGAGGATAGACAAAGTGGGATTTGAGTCTCTTGTAATACACTGCATAATGTGGTATGGTGAAAACTGTAGCTTCCATGTATGGAAATCAGACATGTGACCTCAGAGTGTGGCATAAAACTGAGCAAGTTCCATGGGTCAGTTTCAGTTTGAATTCTCATTAAAATGGGAAAATTGAGAAATACAAGTTTGAGTGACTTTGAATTTTGAAAATGGTAATCACTAGAGATGGGCAAACCTCTCAAGATTTGTTTTTATTTTTGGCGGCTCGGTTCCCCAGTTTGTTTCAGTATTAACAAATTTGGTATGAACCGCACTTTAAATTGGCTTAACATATAGTGTAGAATTTATTTAGGACTCCAAGAAACCTATCTATCCTATTTCTAGCTCTCTAAGGCACACACAGATGAAGTTATGTCAAAGTTATGTCTCTTCATACTCCCAGAGTATAATAGATGGAAACCTAGGGGAGGAGTAAAAAAAAAAAAAAAAATCATGCTCACCTTCCATTACCTCTTTGGGACTCCTTGTGGCTCTCGGCATTCTCCTGGTGATGTCCGTCGCTCTTTTGTTGCGTCATCGGCCCAGGGGTCACGGCTGAGGCCTGTGATTGAGTCACCAGTGATCAGGCCTCAGCGTTGAATCCAGGCCAATGATGTTAAAGAAGAGCACTGGAGTCACCAGGTAACTGCTTGGGGAGGCCCAAGAGAGGTAACTGAAGTTTAGCATGAGTGTTTTATATTTTTTTCACCTTCCCGGGCCTCCACCTTTTATACACTGGGATCTGAAAAGATATCAGAGTATAATGTAGTGAGTTTACAATTTTAGTAAGCTATATCAAGACCTTTCCTGGGTTACTCTCCAGAAACGGAGACAACTCCGCCCCCTGCTCCAACTCTTGCGTAACCGTCAAGTTCCCTACCTCTGGGGCTTCCTGTTTGCCCTCACGGCGCGGCATACTGGCCGCTCCTCTACCATGTGCTCCCATGTGGACCTGGAACTGTTCTGTGCTATATTGGATATTCCTTCTCCAGAATTGCTCGATTGGGAAATAGTTGCCCCTCCACCACCACCTCCTCCGGTGTGGACTGTGCAGACCCCACGATGCCGTCATCTGCCTTCTCCAAGTGCAGCGCCTCAACGACAATGGGTGGACCCTCCACCCCCATGATCTCCTACGGGTGCTTCTAACCTCATTATTTACTCCCCTCATCCCCCCTGGATGGTGCCATTTAATGACTTATGCTTATATTTGTTGGTCCCATAACCGTTATTTTATTTCCTCTCCTTGATGTGGACAGGATGTTGATACCTGATTAGCAGGTGGGGCAGGCTGTTACCTCCCCTGTCCATAGTTGTAGTTCACCCTTGCTGCCCGATACTATTCCTGGAGGCTCTAGTTGACTGTTCACTGACGGTTCTCCCCCGCTCCCCTTCCTAGAGGGAGGTTGTCCAGCTGCGAGACCCTAAGCTGGTCTCACATGATGTACAGGTTTACACCTACTTGGACTTAATTTTCCTGCCCCCGGGCAGGAGATATAGTCCTGTCCATAATGCTTTTTATTCATGCCTTTTGTTTTCTGTTTCCCTGTTTGTCTTTCTCCCTTTTGTTCTCCCCTTCCCTCCTTTTCACTATAGGTTTGGAGTACCACGACTTTGGCAGCTGCCTGGCTGGCCCATATCCCTATGTCTCCTCCTCCCGGGTCCTTCCCCTGCTGACATGCTCTGGGTGAGATCTGCTTATGTTACATGGTTTGTTTCATCGGCCGCTGTTTTTACCTCTCCCTCATGGCTAAGTGTATTACATTGAATGTGAATGGTCTGGGCTCTAACCTTAAACGGCGTATGGTATTACGCGAATTTAGGTCCCTCCGGGCGGATGTTGCCTTCTTGCAGGAAACCCACTTTGACCACACTGGTACTTTTAATTTTGCTAATAATTATTACCACACCACTTACTCGGCTTATAATACCCATAGGAAGGGGGGTGTGGCCATTTTGCTGTCCCATTCCAGCCCCATCTCTGTTACGTCCTCTCACCTGCACCCCCAGGGCCGTTACATTATATTGGAGGGACTCCTACACGGGCAGCCTATAGTCCTTTGTAACGTCTATGCTCCTAACTCCTCCCAAACCACTTTTCTCACGCGGATGCTGCGGAGGCTTCAGGCCTTCCCTGGCGCGGCCTTGCTATTGGGAGTAGACTTCAATATGATCTTCTCTGAGCATATGGATAGGATGTCTTTTGCTGACACTCCTCTGGGTGCTTCCCAGGTGCGCCTTGCCGGGAAGTTCCGTGGCCTCATCAGATCTGCGGCTCTATTCGACCTATGGAGGTTTGAGAACCCTTCTGCCCCCTCCTACACCTTCTACTCTCACCCCCATAACACACACTCTAGAATCGACTACTTCTTTGGTAACACCCTTGCCCTTCGTCTTATGACTGGTGCGGACATAGGCCTCATCCCATGGTCCGACCACGCCCCTGTTCAAGTCTCCTGTCTCCTACCCCGCTCCCCATTAAACGCTGTCAATGGCATCTTAATGAGTCCCTTTTGCATTCCCTTCCTTCCCGCGAAGCACTTCGCGCACATCTCTTGGACTACTTTAACGCCAATGTAGGTTTGGTCCCATCTATCTCTACTCTTTGGGAGGCCCATAAGGCAGTAATGAGGGGGCACTGCATAGCTATGGCTACCCGCCTTAAAAAAGATAGAGCTGTTAGGGAGGTGGCCCTGACTACTCAGATACGATCCTTGAGCGTTTGGCAGCTCGGCCCTCTATTTCTCTCCTCCACCAGCTAGTGCTAGGTCTGGCTGACCTACGTTATGTTGCCACTCAGGCCACCCAGCGCCTGCTCCTTTATAGCAGACAGTGATATTATGAGAGGGGTAATAAGGCCCACACCCTTCTAGCCCAATCCCTTCGGGAACACCGGACCTCCTCTGTACCACACGCAGTCCGTGACCCGCAAGGGACTCTTCACTACCACCCTGACACCATAGTGACCCTCTTCCAAGATTACTATGCTAAATTGTACAACATCTCCCCACCTGTTGCTCCAGGCACTGCCGAGGAAAAACCAGACTTGGATATCTATTTAAACGCTTGCCGTCTTCCCACGCTCCCGCCCACAGCGCTAGACTCCCTGAATGCCCCCATCACTAGCAAAGAAATTACTGACCTCATGAAGGGTCTTCCCCATGATAAAGCTCTGGGCCCAGACGGGTTCACCTACTCATACTATAAGACCTTCCAGGCAGATCTGCTCCCCCATATGTGCAGTCTCTTTAATTCTTTCTTGGATAGCGCCCCCATTCCCCAGACTATGCTCCACTCCCACATTACTCTGGTCCCCAAGCCAGGTAAGGATTACCAAGATTGCTCTAACTATAGTCCTATCGCCCTATTGCCCTTCTGAACACTGGCCTTAAGCTTTTCACTAAACTCCTAGCCACAAGACTCAACGCTTGGCTCCCCTCTCTTGTCCACAAGGACCAGGTGGGTTTTGTACCCTGTCGTCAGGGTGGAGACAACACCAGAAGGGTTGTGGACTTGATTGATGTTGCTAACTGTTTGGCTACACCTGCACTGGTTTTAAGACTCGACGTTGAGAAGGCCTTCAATCGCCTCAATTGGTCCTTCATGTTAGCCCCCCTCGAAAGATTTGGATTCACTGGAGCTTTCTTGACGGCAATCAAGTCTCTGTACTCAACCCCCTCTGCAGTATTTAGACTCCCTAATGCCTCCTCTTCCCCCTTCCCTATCCGTAATGGGACCTGTCAGGGCTGTCCCCTCTCTCCCCTCATAATCGCTCTCTGTATTGAGCCACTAGCGTCTCAGATTAGGGCTAACCCGAACATCACTGGGGTTGCAGTCCGTGATAGGGAGTTTAAAGTGTGCCTCATTGCGGACGATGTCCTTCTAACCATCACTAATCCCCATACTTCTCTCCCGAATCTCCTGGGTACTCTCAGGGATTATGGTAAACTGTCTGGTTATAAAGTTAATCCCACTAAGACTGAAGCCCTCCCCGTTAACATTCCAGACCCCGAGCTACAATTGCTCAAGGCCAACTACAATTTCCATTGGAGAGACCGTTCGCTTCGCTACCTGGGAGTCCAGCTTTCCTCGGAATATTCCTCCCTATACTCAGTCAACTACCCCCGTTAATTCCACCATCTCCGCTCCCTTCTGGATAAATGGCGCTCCCTCCATATTTCTCTAATGGGGTGGATCGCAGCAGTCAAGATGACTCTCCTTCCGAAACTCCTTTAATACTTCAAGACACTTCCAGTGGCGGTTCTCCGGGGTGAACTGTGATACCTCCAAAAGGCAGTATTCCAGTTCATCTGGAAAGCTAAACGTCACCGTATCCCTCGTTCTGTGATGGCGGGGGAATGGCGGTCCCACACATCCTCCATTATTACTAGGCGGCCCATCTACGAGTCATTCCGTTCTGGGTGTCCTCTCAGGCATACACTAAATGGGTGGAAATAGAGAAGTTCTGGTTGGCTCCTGTGCACCCAAATGCTTTTCTGTGGCTCCGCTCCCCCCCCCCCTCGGTTACAATCCCTCTATTGGGCTCCATCCGATTCACACGGGCGATTTGGATCACTTGCTCTAAGCTATTTCCTCTAGCCTCTCCTGCCTCCTCTTTGATTTCATTCCTGTATAATTATGTTACATTACCAACAAATTTCTCACTTTGCCCATGCTCAGCTTGGGACCACTCGGGTCGCGCTCCCCATGTCTTTCAAGAAACTGTACCATGCTGGTACCTCTAGGAGGGGGCTTATAACCAGTATATACAGGCTCTTGTCTTGCTCAGAGGGGCAATTCCCCCTTCTCATAAATAATTGGTTAAGTGGGCTGAGGCACTGGATAAGCAGATCTCATCCGGACAGTGGCAGATTATATGTTCTCGTGCAGCCAAATCCTCGTCCTGTATCACATTTGGAGAAACCCAATACAAGATTCTTATGCACTGGTATCACACGCCAGCTTTGCTCCACACCCTTAATCCCACTATCCCCTCCTTGTGCTGGCGATGTCAGGCCTCGCTGGGTACAGTATACCATGTTTTCTAGGATTGCCCTGCCCTCCGCCCTTTCTGGACGGAAGTGAAACTCCTCACTGATGCCCTCTTTATTCAGGGGGACCCATGACCTATTTGCTCAATTTTCCTCCCAAACATCTAGGCAAGAAAACGTCTTAGCTGATCCTTTATTTATGTACAGAAGCTAAGACCCTTATTGCCCTACATTGGAAGCAGACTCTCCTTCCCACGGGGCCTGAGTTAGTTGCCGGCATGAAGGACGTTCGTAGCCTAGAATTTTTAACTGCTACCCTTAACCACACCATTGATGCCTTTAATGCTGTCTGGTCGCACTGGGACTCCTATTGCATTGTACATGGTTTTTGACTCTGACCAACCCCCCCCCCCCCTTCTCCTCCCCTCCCCCCTCTCTTTGGTCTGGTGTCTGTTGTTGTCTGCCTTACCACTGTTTTTTTGTTTTCTTTGGTTGTGATATATTTGGCTAGACTGTTATGCCGCATGTTGCGGCTACTCCTTACCTCATCTTGTTGATGTATATTTTATTATGTAAAACCTTAATAAAAAACTACAGTTAAAAAAAAAAGGGGGGTTTCCAAGCCACCCGGTGTTTTTCATACTGATGACCTATTCACAGTATTAGTAATATGAATATAGTAGACTGTGCCTATTACTTGAAAAGGAACAGAGCTACTTCTGGCTTTGTCTGTCTATATAACTTCAGCTGATCGTTTCAGGATCCCAGTGTTGGCTCCCCACCAATTAGATACTGATACCTTGTGGATAGATAATCAGTATAAAACATTCTGCGAGGCTGGAAAATCCCTTTAAATATACATTAAAACATCTATGAGCAAACCACCTAAATTTACACAGAAAAATTATCTTTTAAAGGGCTGATCCCCTCTAGGAATAAAGTATACAAAATCCATATTAAAGAGTCTAACAGAGTCAGCTTGCATGTACTGTCCCCCAATCCCCAAATAATAATGAAAGAGTCCAAAATCACGTATTTTATGGGTAACCCTAAAATGAGACCAATAAATCAGCTGTGCTGATCCATACATGGTGCTCCAACCCACACACACAACCATAGTGAACTTCAACTCTGTTTTAGTCCTTTGATGATCTTTCCTAGTTCAAGATGATCCATCCATCTTGTTCTCCAGCATGGCACCTCTCTATATCTTGGGCCCTAGCATGGTTTTTCTCTTGGTCCTGGTCACCAGCATGATATCCCTTTAAATTTTGGTCCTCAGCATACTTCTTCTCCTGTACCCCAGCATGGCTTCCTGTCTCATTCCTGATTTCTAGCATGACTCCCCACTCATCCTTAGAGAATAAAATTACTCCCCTGTTTATTTCCCTGCTTCTCTGTTAACCTTGACCATACCTGTTGACATTTCATAAGACAAAATCCATACTTTAACACCCACCTGGGAATGCTGTGAGAATGCCCATTTTGGAGTGAGGTTCGCATAAAACCTGCACCATTTGTGGCCCAGTACGTGGGATTGTTCTGGCAAAATTGAGACTGTTGTCATGTTTTCTCAGCATCTAAGTGGCAGACTGTAGACTCCTTTGTTAAAGGGGTTTTCCAGGCAAAAAATGTTTTTTTAAAAAGTTCTGTTAGTGCTAATAATGGGTTAATAAATGCACCAATATACAGTACCTTTAGCAGTGTTTTGAGTGATTTTTGGGTGTCTCTGGGAGCTTCTGGTATCTGTGGCATTTGTTTACATGGTTCAGCTTCCTGCTATGTAACTTACACACTAGGTCCCTCTATCCTCACTCCCACCCTTCCTCTCTCCTTCCCTCCTCTCTCCGTCCCTCCCATACATCCCCCTCCCTGTCTCTCTAACTATCCTGCCCCCTCAACCTGCTCTTCCCAACCTACTCAGCCTAACCCCTCGACCCCATTATATACTTACCTCTCTCTCTCTTCCAAGAGTAGTGCTGGGACAAGCTCCGGCAGTCAGAAAAGAGGGAGGAGCCGTCCCGCAGGAAGAAGCCTGGAAGGCAAGTATGATGGAGTGGAAGGGGGGGGGGTAGTAGTGTTGTTCCAGATAACCAGCAAATGTTCCCGCCCCAGGGATATGGGTATATGTACATTTTTGATTAATTATGTTATTTAGAAAGTAGGAGGGGGGAGGGTGTTTAGATTAGTGTAGGAATTTCCATTTATCACAGACAACCCCTTTAAACCATCACACTTTGAGCATGGCATACTCAATGACATGTTCTGTTCTATTGTGACACTGGTGACTTTTCTCTTCAGATGACCCTCACCAGTCTCGCATGATGACCCTCGCATGAAATGCTAGTTGAGCAATTCCCCAATGCTGCTGCAGAAACCTGGGAGGAAGGGAAAGACAGAGATAGTGAGCCCTAAACTGAACCCAGCCCCTGTCCCTGCCTACTTGCCTCACTCTCCTAGGTGACAGCTGACAACTTGGAGGCGATCCCTTCTCTGCATAAGTGACACACAGAACAAGACAAGACAAAACAATACAGAAGTGAAGTAAGCATGCCAAGGGTCAAAGCCAGAGACAAGCAGGACCAAATCGTAATCCAAAGGAGTAGTCACAAGGGAAGCCAAAGGTCAGAGGTCAGAAATAATATAGTAAGAGAAAGTAGGAAGCTAGCAAGGACAAAGTCACAGGACAGAGTATAATAGCCAGCAAACCTGTGTGGGCTGATGACCTGTATATGGGAAGTCCAGGACCTGCCCCAGACTTGATTGGTAGACAGGCTGTCAATCACACAGACCAGGCTAAGATTAACTGTTAGAGGAGCAGAGAGAAACAAGGTGCAGGAGACGGGTGTGGCTGAAATTCAATTACAGAGAAGAGGTACTAGGACAGTGTTCAGACTGATCAACAAGAACCCTAAACAAGGAATCAAATTGAAGACGCCTCTTGCGCCGCAGCATGCGAGTGGAGGGTGGCGCAGAGACCCGAACAGGCTGAGACGTTACACTGTGTTTTTTTCAAAGTTGTTCCCAACTGAAAAAATGCTCAAAACTGGTCTTTGGTTGGATAAAGGGGCGTTTTGATTAAAGAGTGGTAGCTTCCATAGAGTATAATGGGAAGAAAACTGATAATTGAAAAAAAAAAAAGTCTTTAAGGGCAGGGGGGTCTTCTCAAAGAGGTGATATTCTAGAGGAGGCATAAAATAACCTAACAGAATGATTAGTACATAAAATTTTTATATGCTGAATACTAAAATTGTTCCTCTATAGGATAACAAAACTGTTTGAAAAGCTGAATAAAATATATAGTTCATCTTTCTTTTCAATATCACTTGATTTGAATACACTATTACACAAAAATATATTCTATATTATTTTTAGAATACTGGTACAATTGAGAATAAGAGATCAGTCCTCAATATGACCATCTCTAACCACACATCTTCAAATCCAGTCTCTGGGAGTTCCGGTATTATTGACTTGTCTAAAAAGATTAAATTTATATAAATGAACTAAAATATACAGTACAGTAGCTCTACTACTATTTAAAACCTAAGCCCCATAGCTACAGCCTGGTATTCACATAAAATGATTTTGGCAGCAGGCAATGGATTAAAGTAATTTGAGTGAACACTGTGGTGGGTGCATTATGAAACGGAATGTACTACTTACAGGTCTTATTTAAAGGAAGCAAAATGTTATACTATAGCACATAAATGTTATCTTCTTCACATGTATCTATAAATGTTAACATGGAATCTAAAACAAAATGCTTAAAAAACCTTAGGGTGTATGATTATCTCTTAAAAATATAATATTTACAGACAAATGGTATTATTAATTGGTAAGGAAAGAGCAAATATACAATACATAGGTTTTCAATAATAAGTCAGAAAAAGTGACTTTGACTGCTTAATTAATTTAAATTAGAACCATCAAAGGGTCACACAGTGGAATCTGGGGCTGATTTTAAGGCAGATTCTGCCCAAAAATCTATTTTCTGCTTTCACTGGGAGGCAGAGATTAAAGCAGGATGCTGACAAAATAGCGTTCTGCTTGATTTTGCTATCAACTTCATGGCTGATTCAGCAGCAACTCCCTCATTAGGTCCATTCATCTGGGACGGAAAGTCTCCCACCATAGTACCCACTATAACTTCCAGCCAAAGTTCATGGCATAGCTGGAACTCACAGTCACCCTTATAACTGCCATCCTCAACCCACCTAGAATTGCCAGGCACAAGCCCCTCTGTCATTGCCAGCCGTAGGCCCTACAATACACAGCAAGAGTTCCCATAAAAGCTAGTCACAGTACCCCAATAATTGCCTGTCACAGCCCCCTATAAGTGTTAGTGACATTTCCCCCTATAACAGTCAGCCAGCTATGACAAGGTGAGGAAACTCTTGAAATTCAAAGACGTTCAAGTCACCGAAACTGAATTTGTTGGCCATTTCAGGGACATTTTACACCCATGTACCATAGCAGACTAACTCCCAATATTTGATCTTCAGTCATTAACTCTTATACTCTACTATCTATATCAAAAAACTCAGTTTACTGTTATGAATTACCTCAATGATATTATATATACTGTGTATAGTATTATGCCATATATACTGTAAATGTCTTGATGTAAATGTTGTGCTCTTCACTTAGTCTTTAAAGAGGACCTTTCATGTCCTCATAAATGTGCGGTTTTATATACTGAATTCAACGCACTATCGGCTTTCCTGATATGTGCACCGACATCTCCCCACTATCATAAGGGCGGTCCTTACAGCCTTGTGTCACCGTTGGGTTGTGAGGAACGCCCCCTCCGACTGTACTCTAACATAATCTTGTACTGTCAGAGGGGGCGTTCCTTACAGTTCAGCATCATCGCTGAGCGGTAAGGAACGCCCCCTCTGACAGTACAAGGCTATGAAAGAGTATAGTCAGGAGACCCAATATAAAATCTTGATGCATTGGTATCACACTGCGGCCCTCCTACATGCTCTCAACCCTAATGTCCCCTCCACCTGCTGGAGGTACCTCTCAGCACTGGGTACACTGTTTCACATTTTTTGGGGTTTCCTGTTAATTTGCTGTTTTTGGATTTAGGTTAAGGCCCTCACAGATGCCCTTTTCCTACAGGGTGTCCCACTTGTATACTTGCCCAACCTACCCCCTAGGTACCTTGGTAAAAAGACATATAAACTGTTTTTGTATTTATGCACCACTGCTAAGAATTTAGCAGCTCTCCACTGGAGGAGTGTGAACCCCCCAACTGGGCCTGCTCTTATAGCTCGCATGAAGGATGTCCATAGCTTGGCATTCATGATTGCAACTCTTAATAACAAAGTTGAGGCATTCCAGGCTATTTGGTCCCCCTGGGACACGTACTGTATCCTTTAAGGTCTCTGACTCCTACTTCCCCCTCTCCCCCCTACCTTCCCCTCTGTCGTGCCCCTCCATGTCTTTCTTGTTTTCTGTTTTACACCAATGCTGATTTTTATATGTAACTGTTAATGGATGGTGTTTGTTCTGTTATCCTCCTTTTTTCTTGCTTTGTACGTTTACGGTTCTGTCTGCTTATGATATGCATAAAATTTACAGTTGATCAATCAATAAAAATCACAGTTGGGAAAAAAAAAAAAAAAAGAGTACAGTCGGGGGGTTGGGAGCATTCCTCACAGCCCAGCATTGACTCTAGGCTGTAAGGCCCACCCTTTTGACAGTGGGGAGATATTGGTGCCAAAATTAACAGCACTTATATCTCCAGCACCGGAGCACATACCGGCAAAGCTTTCATTGTTTTGCTGTCGGCTTTCTAGCGGTATATAAAACCATGTCATGTCCAATACAGGGGCCTCTGTGCTCTGAAGCCTGTAATTATAACTTTTTCAGTCAGCTCATACAAGCATCACTCCTATAAAACATCAGGAAAATGGGGTACAGGGCGGCACTCGACTCCGAAAGACTCAAAATTATTTCGGGTGCACGATCACTGGGGAACTGACCAACTCCGAAATGGAAACCATGCAAAAAAATGTGACGGCACTCTGTGCACACAATTCTCAGCATCCATCATCTGTTCTTCCCATACTACGGTATGACATCACCTGATTAGCCTACCCATCTCTGGACCAATGTCTGATGAAGGGACAAGTTCCCGAAATGTTAACATTGCACCTTACAAGGAATTGTGAATAAACACACATTTGCAAAAAAAAAAAAGAATGCCGTCACATTATTTTACATGGTTTCCTATAAAATATCAGTCCTTTTGGCTCTAAAGTATTTAATATTACAGTGACCCTTCAGATAATATACAATTTATTACCTGCAGACTACAGCTGATTGTTATAGTTTATCACAGGGGACAGTTCTAACAAAAAAGTCTTTACTGCATAAAACAGGATGAAGCATAACTTTCTTCAAGTACAGTTTTCTGATTTAATGTTTTGCATCCAGTAATCTCTTCTTTCTCTCCATTTTATGATTTGCAGAGCAGTTCAGTCAAATGTCAACGGTGAGTAATACTAAGCAAGGGTTATAAGGTAAAGGGGCTGTTGATTTTGGAATTGTGTCAGCAGGGGGTTGTGCTATAGACAAATTAAAGGGAACCTGTCAGAATGATTTCTGAAACTAAATCACCCCCAGGTCATTATTATCTTCTATGTAACTATTATGGACTGGGAATTTAGAGTCCCAAATAGCCCTGTTCTAACACCATCCATGCCCTCATTAAAAATAAAAAACCTTTATACTTACTCCCAGACCTTGGGCGCATGGGCAGTATAGACAAATGTGCATCCCCAGCTTTACTGAACATTTGTGCAAGGGTCAGGAGCCCCAGAGATTAGTCTGATGAGAATCATTGGACGCATCTCTAGGTTAGTATAAAGATGTGGTTCTTTTAATGCAGGCATTGACAATTTTACAACAGGGCTATTTGAAACCCTACACCCCAGGTCCATAAAGACCCTTGGGTAGTTTAGTGTCCAAAATGAGCCTGACAAGTTCTCTTTATTAAATATTCTAAGTATTGTAACTGGACTGCTTGCCATGGCTCAAAGGTCAATATAGTGTACAGATATGTCTGACCTTAAATTAATTCTAATTTAGTTAAGAGCTGCAAATTCTCATAAAACCAATTCAACACAATATTGTAACACTCCAACAGAACTGTTCTTGCAATTCACAACCCAACCACTAAGGGACTGCACATAGGCACAAATAGGGATTAGGGATCATATCACATTGTAATATCATATTGCAAAAGTATGTTTATCTAATATTTTTAACATATTTTTGACATGTCCTTCCCAGAGAAAAGGACACATATGTACATCTGGGTAATTCTGGTAAACCAGCTCTGTCAGGTCTTCTACTACACTATTTAGTTTCTATTATGTGATTAAGTATTTTTGAGATAACAAGCTGTGCAAACATTTCAAGAACCCATGGGAAAGCCTATGAGAGCTATTTCTCCCTTCCCACATAGTCTAAATGACAGCTTTTTTGCATCAGTTTGCATACAGGGAGAATTGTCAATCACTAAGCTTACACTCACATGAACATGGTCCAAAATGTTTTACAACCCAGGGGTAGCCATTTTGTACCCAAGGGGTGCCCGTTTTCACGGATTCCACATACATTTGAGAATATTGAGGGATCCATGAAAATGGGTAAAAATAGGACATGACCTATTTTTGATGGTCCATTAACTCCTTAAGGACACTGGCTAAAAGTACCTTAAAGGGGTTTTCTGGGCAAAAAAATTATTTTTTAAAAAAAAGGTCTGATAGTGCTATTAATACATAGTTACATAGTAGATGAGGGTGGATGAAGACATCAGTCCATTAAGTCAAACCTACAGTCCCCTACAGTGTTGATCCAGAGGAAGGCAAAAAAAACCCATGAGGCTTTTGCCAATTGCCCCATTTCAGGGGAAAAAATTCCTTCCTGACCCCAATCTGGCAATCAGTATAAAACCCTGGATCAATGTGTCCTTAAAATTTAGAACCCATAACCCTTAATATTGTTCTGTTCAAGAAAGACACCCAGACCCTCTTTGAACTTGTTCAATGAATCCACCATCACCACTTCCTGGGGCAGAGAGTTCCATCGCGTCGCTGTTCTTACTGTAAAGAATCCCCTTCTATGTTGCTGGTGAAACCCTTCTCTCCTCCAGACGTAGAGGATGTCCCCTTGTCACTGTCACTGGCCTAGGAGTAAAAAGATCATTAGAAAGTTCTTTGTGCTGTCCCTTCATGTATTTGTATATTGTTATTAGATCTCCCCGTAGACGTCTTGTCTCTCAGCTGAATAACCCCAAGTTTGTTAATCTATCGTTGTACTCCAATCCACCCATTCCCCTAATAATTTTGGTTGCCCTTCTTTGCACTCTTTCTAGTTCGATTATGTCTTTCTTGTATACTGTGGCCCAAAATTGTGCACAATAGTCTAAGTGTGGCCGTACCAGTGATTTGTATACAGGCATAACTATGTTCTTGTCATGAGAATCTATACCTCTTTTGATGCATCCCATAAATTTATTTGCCTTGGCAGCAGCTGCCTGGCACTGGTCACTAAGCTTAATGTCCTCCAAAATCTCCAAGTCTTTTTCGTTGGCAGTTTTACCCAGTAATTTACTATTAAGTACATAATCATGCATTTTATTTTGGCGACAAAAATGCATAACCTTACATTTGTCAACATTAAACTTCATTTGCAAAGTCTCCGTCCATGCTTCCAGCTTCCTTAGATCCCCTTGTAATATTCTACTATCCTGCTTATTTTTGATTACTTTACAAAGTTTAGTATCATCTGCAAATATGGACACCCTGCATTGTAAACCGTCTACCAGGTCATTAATAAAGATATAAAACAGGAGAGGACCCAATACTGACCCCTGTGGCACCCCACTGGTGACTGTGACACAGGCTGAATATTTACCATTAACAAGTACCCTCTGTTTCCTATCCGTGAGCCAGTTGCAGAACCAAAAGCTTATGTTTTCCCCCAGTCCCAACATTCTCATTTTGCATACCAACTTTTTATGTGGTACAGTATCAAAAGACTTTGAAAAGTCCAGATACACCACGTCCACTGCATAACCCATGTCCAGTCTTGAACTGACCTCTTCATAGAAGCTGATCAGATTAGTCTGACAGGACCTATTCTTCATAAACCCATGCTGATTGGGTGTTAGAAGATTATATACATTGAGATACTCCAGAATAGCATCTCTTAGAAAGCCCTCAAATATCTTACCCATCACAGAAGTCAAACTTACTGGCCTATAGTTTCCAGGCTCACTTTTAGACCCATGTTTGAAAATTGGTACCACATTTGCTATGCGCCAATCCTGTGGAACAGACCCAGTCATTACTGAATCCTTAAATATTAGTCTTTCTATCACTGTGCATAATTCCCTCAGAACTCAGGGGTGTATGCCATCTGGACCTGGCGATTTCTCTATTTTAGTGTTTTGAAGGTGGCACCGCACTTCCTCCTAGGTTACACAGGTGACATTTAATTGAGAATTAACATTACCCCTAATCATGTCGCTGGCCATTGCATTTTCTTGAGTAAACACCGTAGAGAAGAAGGAATTCAATAGTTGTGCTTTTTCCTCCTCCTCCTCCTCCACTATTACACCCAGATTATTTTTGAGAGGGCCCACATTGTCAGTTTTTATTCTCTTGTTATGTAATTGAAGAATAATTTTGGATTATTTTTACTTTCCTTGGCAATTTTTCTCTCAGCCTCCATCTTCGCCTCCTTTATTTGTCTTTTGCACAATTTATTTTTCTCTTTATAGTTTTTTAATGCTGTGTCACTACTTTCTTGTTTTAGTACTGTAAAAGCTTCCTTATTATCCCTCATTGCACTCCTTACAGTTTTAGTTAGCCATATTGGTTTTCTATGATTTCTGGCCTGCTTATTCCTATAAGGTATATGTTTTTTAGTGGTCCTATTTAGAAGGATTTTGAAAATGTCCCATTTTGTTTGTGTTCCGGTCACTTTGAGGACATTGTCCCAGTTTATGCTGCTAATCTCCTCTCTCAGCTGGTTAAAATTAGCCTTCCTGAAGTTTAGTGTTTTTGTTCCCCCTCTACTGAACATATTTTTTATGTGTACAAAAAAATTTATTATGTTATGGTCACTATTACCTAGATTTCCCCCAACCTCCACTTTTGACAATGTGTCAGGTTCATTTGTTAAAATTGGGTCTAAAAGTGTCTCGCCTCTTGTTGAGTTCTGCACTAGTTGTGATATGTAAATGTCTTTTATTACTGACAAAAACCTGTTCCCTTTGTTGGACCTGCAGGTTTCTGCCTCCCAGTTGATATCTGGGTAGTTGAAATCCCCCATAATAATGACTTTATTATGCTTTGCAGCCTCATCTATTTGTTTTATTAGTACATTTTCAGCTTTTTCCATTATATTTGGAGATTTATAACAAACCCCTATCAGTATTTTATTATTCTTTGTTCCTCCTTTAATTACCACTCATAAGGACTCCACATATTCATTTTCCTCCCAGATGTCCTCACGTAGGACTTGGCTTAAGGCAGGATTTTATGTATAAGCAAACCCCTCCCCCTTTCCTATTGGTACGCTCCTTTCTAAACATACTGTACCCCTGTATATTTACAGCCCAGTCATAGCTAGAGTCCAGCCATGTCTCACTTATCCCCACCATGTCATAATTTTCTTCCAACATTATCACTTCTAGTTGCTCCATCTTGTTACTGAGACTTCTGGCGTTAATATATATACATTTCAAGGGTTTATCATTATCCCTACTCTTCCACTGCCTACTGACTGTTCTAACCCCACCCCCCCACTCCACCCCCAGTTAAATTATTTAGCCCTCTTTCTATTTTTACACTATCTTGCCCTCTACATGTGTTACCCTACCCCCAGTCCCTAGTTTAAACACTCCTCCAACCGTCTAGCCATCTTCTCCATCTTCAGCTCTTGAGCCACTTGTTTACCTCCCTAATCTCTCACTGCCTTTCCTGTGTGGCTCGCGGTACAGGTAGTATTTCTGAAAATACTACCTTGGAGGTCCTTGCATTCAGCTTGCTCCCTAGATCCCTGAAATCATTTTTAAGGACCTTCCACCTACAGCTAGCTTTGTCATTTGTGCCAACGTGCACCATGACTGCTGGATCCACACCAGCCCCACCCAATAATCTATCAACCCAATCCGCGATGTGTCGAACTCGAGCGCCAGGAAGGCAACACACTGTACGATGATCTCGGTCTTTGTGACAGATTGCCCTGTCTGTTCCCCTAATAATTGAATCCCCCACTACCAGCACCTTTCTGTCTTCTCTGCACTCCTATCCCCCTTCATACTGGCGCAGACATTCCCTGGCTGTCAGAGGAATTGTCTTGCTGCAGCAGTGTTACCCCTGTACTAACATCCCCCTAATCTAACAATTTAGCAAACTTGTTGGGGTGTGCCAGTTCAGGACTAACCTCCCTGGCATTCTTCCCAATATCCTGCTACTTTCTAACTGTCACACAGCTAGCTGCCTCATGTTCCTGCACCTCCATGCAGCCATCCACCTCTGCACTTACCCCAGCGAGTTCCTACTCTGTGAGCAACAAACGCCTTTCCAAGTTATCAATGCATCTCAGTCTTGCAATTTGCTCATTTAGATCCATGATCTGGGCTTCCAAATGTGCAATGTGCTTACATCTTGCACAGTAGTATTCCCCCTCCAGCGGCTGCTCAAGCAAAAAATACATGCGGTAAGATGCACACTGGACCGCATTGGTAAGCATGGAGCACATCTTACCTCATGGGGATTTCAGCAAAACAATAAGCACAATTCAAAATAAAGAGTGAAAGTTTTTTTTTTTTTTGCAAAATACCTGAATCTAAAGTCACATAATATTAAGTCACACTTAGATCAAAACCACACTTGGAATCCAGCCACACTCACAAGCTCACACACTCGCTTTATACTTAGCTTTTTAAAGCTGCTCCAAGTTGCAGTGAGAGCTGCATGTGAATCCTCTGATGGCAAAGGGGTTTATAGGTTAATAAGTGCACCCAAATACCTTTAGCAGTGTTTTGAGTAATTTCTGGGTTATTTGGGAGCTCCTGGCATCCTCTGCATTTGTCTACATCAGCATCTTTCTGTTCTGTGCCTTTCCTACAACTCCCATGATTCCTTGTGCTGCACTCAGAGGTGACTCACTCCCCTTCCCTTTCTCACTCACTCACTCACTCACTCACTCACTCACTCACTCACTCACCCTCTCTCACTCACTCCCTCACTCCCAATTCCTGTTTCCCTAGCTAGCCTGCCCACTACATCCTCAGCAGCCATCTTTAGTCTACTAGTTCTCACTCACTCAATAACCTTTTCCTTTGGCTGTAATATTGCAATCACTTCTGTATATCATCATTACAGTCACAATGCTTTTGATGCTTTTTTTGACATTTGGTAAAGATATACACTACTATTCAAAAGTTTAGGGTTACTTAGAAATTTCCTTATTTTTGAAAGAAAAGCACAGTTTTTTTCAATGAAGATAACATTAAATGATTCAGAAATACACTCTATACATTGTTAATGTGGTAAATGACTATTCTAGCTGCATAGACGTATCTAGGCCCATTTCCAGAAACTATCACTCCAGTGTTCTAATGGTACATTGTGTTTGCTAACTGTTTAAGAAGGCTAATGGATGTTTAGAAAACCCTTGAAAACCCTTGTGCAAGTATGTTAGCACAGCTGAAAACAGTTTTGCTGGTTAGAGAAGCTATAAAACTGACCTTCCTTTGAGCTAGTTGAGAATCTGGAGCATTACATTTGTTGGTTTGTTTAAACTCTCAAAATGGCCAGAAAAAGAGAACTTTCATGTGAAACTCGACAGTCTATTCTTGTTCTTAGAAATGAAGGCTATTCCATGCAAGAAATTGCCAAGAAACTGAAGATTTCCTATAATGGTGTGTACTACTCCCTTCAGAGGACAGCACAAACAGGCTCTAACCAGAGTAGAAAGAGAAGTGGGAGGCCCCGCTGCACAACTAAGCAACAAGACAAGTACATTAGAGTCTCTAGTTTGAGAAATCGACGCCTCACAGGTCCTCAACTGGCAGCTTCATTAAATAGTACCCGCAAAACGCCAGTGACAACGTCTACAGTGAAGAGGTGACTCAGTGATGCTGGCCTTCAGGGCAGAGTGGCCAAGAAAAAGCCATATCTGAGACTGGCTAATAAAAGGAAAAGATTAATATGGGCAAAAAAACACAGACATTGGACAGAGGAAGATTGGAAAAAAGTGTTATGGACAGGCGAATCGAAGTTTGAGGTGTTTGGATCACACAGAAGAACATTTGTGAGACGCAAAACAACTGAAAAGATGCTGGAAGAGTGCCTGACGCCATCTGTCAAGCATGGTGGAGGTAAAGTGATGGTCTGGGGTTGCTTTGGTGCTTGTAAAGTGGGAGATTTGTACAAGTTAAAAGGGATTTTGAATAAGGAAGGCTATCACTCAAACATTTTGCAACGCCATGCCATACCCAGTGGACAGCGCTTGATTGGAGCCAATTTCATCCTACAAAAGGACAATGACCCAAAGCACACCTGAAAATTATGCAAGAAGTATTTAGAGATGAAGCAGACATCTGGTATTCTATCTGTAATGGAGTGGCCAGCGCAGTCACCAGATCTCAACCCCATTGAGCTGTTGTGGGAGGAGCTTGACCATATGCAGAGGCGTAGCTAGGGGTTCAGCACAGGGGGGCGAACATGTCCAAGTGGGCCCCCAATTTGGACATGTTCGTATACTGATACTATCAGTATACGGTGAGCGTATAGTGGTATATGGCATCTCTACACAGGGCTCTGCAGACAATTTAGGTGAATACAGGGCAGTAACATTTTGTGACTAACAGGTGACGTCTCTGACTAATCGTTCACATTCTCCATCTCTTCCATCCGGACGGCCATGACCACTTCTTCCAGTCTCTGTAAAGTTTGCAATACAGACATCTTTGGCTCCTTACTTTTCCAGGCACCCAACCCACATTATCCTCACCTACACAAAGCCCCCATCCTGCTGCTACCCCCAATTATAACATATATAATATAACCCTCCATAATGAATAATACCCCCAAGTGCATCTTTAAATTTATAACTTCCCTGTGCACCCCCTTTAAATAGTGCCCCTTATTAATAATGCCCCAGATGTGTCCTAATTGAAAAGAGAAAAGAAAAACAAAAACAACAAGGGAAAAAAATTATTGGGGTTCCAATACCCGGGACCCCCAGGATCAGCTGTTTGAATGAACCATGGTACCTGTGTAAGCGCCGTGACCCCTTCTATGTTTACATAGTGTCATTCTTTTCATAACGGCCATGTAATGTAACTACAGCCTCGTCCTATACACGTCTATATGACAAGGCTGGAATGACATCACACGGTCAATATAAACAGACAGCGTGTGATATAAACAGACGCCATAGCCCCTTCATACAGCTGATCAGTGGGGATTCACTTATCTCTTATTGATGTTTTATTCTGAGGATAGATCATCGATAAAAATGAGCTGGAAAACGCCTTAAGGCTAAGGCTCCATGTGGCATCCCGCAGCAAAAAACAGCAATGCGTCGCACAGGTTTCCTCTGCTGACTTTCTGCTTCAATTATATCTATAGGGAAACCGCCTGTGTTTCCATAGGTATAATTGACATGCTGCGATTTCCAAAACTGCGACTGTTTTGGAAATCGCAGCGTGTCCACTGCACATATTTTACTGCAAAGTCGGGATGTGATGGGGGTCCCCATGTGGCGAAAACCCACAGAAAAAAACCGTGGCATTCTAGCAAATCCCATCCACACATTGCGGAAAAATATGTGCAGCAGACGCACTGCAATTTCCAAAACCGTTGCAGTTTTGGAAACTGCAGCATGTCAATTATGCCTATGGAAACACTGGTGGTTTCTATATAGGTTATTGAAAACAGAAAGTCCACAAGGGAAATCTCTGCGGACCTTCTGTGAAAAGCGCTGCGGGAAAAACCACAATGTTACCACCGTAGTTTCTCCTCTAGCGCTTTTTTTTGCTGCAGCCTGGTACATGGGTCCTTAGTCTTAATAAAGCCCAAGTGCCACTTTATTTTAATTAATTGACCCTCATATTATGCCTGATTCCCCCTGACATAAATACTGCACCTCTTATGACCCCTTATATCACTGACCATCCTCTTATGTTCATAATGTCTCCTAATATAAATGATGCCCCCTAATGGCCCCTTATATAAATAACCTCCCCCTTGTATTAATAATACCTCCTAATAACCCTTATATAAATGACCCCCCCATCGTCATAATGCCCCCTAATGAATCCTCCCTTTATAGTTATATTTCCCCCTCCTAACCACCCCTTATACCAGTGATGGTGAACCTTTTAGAGACCGAGTGCCCAAACTGCAACCTAAAACCCACTAAATTATCGCAAAGTGCCAACATGGCAGTTTAACCTTAAATTAACCAGGATCTGTTTTATATTGACCGTGCAATGTTATTACAGCCTGTAATAATATTACATGTCTGCTATAAAACAGATACTGTGAGATATAAATAGTGAAGGGCCCCCAGACAGTACAATGCGCCACACAGTGGCCCCCAGACAGTATGATGCGCTCCACAGTGGCCCCCAGACAGTACAATGCGCTCCACAGTGGCCCCCAGACAGTACAATGCGCTCCACAGTGGCCCAGACAGTATTATATGCTCCAGAATTGCCCCACACAGATAAGCCCACAGGGCCCCCCCACAGAACCCCCGCGGCGCCCCCCCCCAGATGGGCGCCCTGTGGGGGGGGGGGGGGGGTCCTCCCCCCCCCCCCCCACCCGCGGGCGCGCGGGTGGGTGGGGGGGAAGCCCGCGAAAGGAAGAGTGGGAACATATATGAAATATATCAGTGCCCCACCCAGGTAGAGCCTCTGTTTACAGGGAGGATCTCTTCCGGGACTACCCATGAAGTACAGTTAGTAGCCTAACAAGGACACGACAATCCACAGCTGAAGAATACATACAGATACCACATAAGGTTATAACAGTAGCTATAAGAATCAACAGGGAATAATACATTCATACAATATACCAGAACACAGCAATACACAACAACGCAAGTCCCAACCGCTTAGGTTATATACCCGGGATATATATAGATATATAGCAAGAGCCGGGCACAAACCCCAGGCAACAGAAGAGATGCAGGGGCCCCGGGAGACGTGGATCCGGATTCTCCAGGAGGACAGACAGCCGATCAGGGGTGATGATGTGGGGACCACAGGCGCAACAGGGCGACGGGACGGCAGAGATGCAGGCCGACACCCAACACGAGTCCAACGCGCAAACACAGGCCCCCGGGCCCTAACAGCAGTTGGCCCGGAAGCAACCATCACGCCCGAACATATATACAATAGGATCCCAACGGACAGCTAGGTCCGTGAGTAATAGGGGGAACACAACCAACATATACGTGAAGTAAAGAGGCAAGTGGCCTAGACTCCCCAGCAAAAGTGTCTCAGCAGCCTGCTCACATCTCTCCCCCGGGGGGCCCCGCCCCAGGGGGGGTGGCCCCGCTGTTTTAAAAAAAAAAAATTGGACTAAAGCCTGGGGCCGAAGCCAACGCAGGGGCAAAGAAGCCAGATACAATATACTAGTAGAAAGGAGTTCCCACACTCTCCCTCTGGTGAAATTACGCACGCAAAGACATACAAAGCATAGTATACAGTCAACATTACCAAGACAATACAATAGGTGCTTTGCATTACAGAGTCACAACAGGAATAGGATACAGCCAGCAGGAGCGAAAATTGGAACATATTGACCAAAGTGGACACGCACCCACAAGCATGGTATAAATGAGGCTGAGTAGTAAATCTGGGGTCCCCCAAACTATCATATGTCAGCATAGGTGGAGGGGCAATCTCTCCCTCCCGTACCCCCTGAGGTAAACAGCATGTCCAGGCCCAAACTAGGGTTGTCGCCATGGGAGGGGATGGGCTGGTGGCGAGGAGAGCTAGATCCCGCTCATCTGTAGACACAGATCTAGGTACGAATTCTGGAGTTTGAGGGTTCATAGGTCTCCCTGAAGGAGAAGATACTGGGATCTAGGAACTTCAGGAGCCACAGTCCAATCACTCTCAGGAGTTTCAGGAAGGTCAGGGGAATATCGGCTAAGGACGGGAGAATGCAGGCGAGCCATCAGGAGATATCCATACCACAATCTGAGGTACAGGCAACAAATGATTTCTATGCAAGTCCGACCTCCCGCGCCTATCTTGTAGACTGGTATTCCAGGCAACCGATCTACCACGTAAAGAGTTCACTCCGCCACGATCAGCAGCTTATGTTTTGCAGATGCTCCCAAATCGAGCAGAACATGGTCCAGGGTCAATTCTCGGTATCTTACTCGAAGATCAAATCTCCTTTTATTTCCTTCATTCACTTGGCCGCATTTTCCTCAGCCAGCTGATAAGCACTCTTAAGCGTTTCTTTCAAACGGCCACGTATCGGTAATGATCCGATGACTGATACCACGGTAGAGACTCCCAACAAGATGTCAATAGGTAGCCTAGGCTCTCTTCCAAACACAGAAAGTATGGTGAATATCCTGTGCTCTCGTGCCTTGTACTATTATAGGCATGCACCAAGCCTCCACTTTTCTACTCCAGGATGCTTATCCTCAATCGTAAGGTACCAAGCATATCAAGTAAAGTCCTGTTAAATCTTTCAGGAAGGGCATCTCCCTCTGGATGGTAAGGCGTCGTCCGACTTGCGGATGTTCAACAACTGAAGTAACTCTTGATCAGGTTACCCAAAATCCCGGCCTTGATCAGAATGCAACCGGTGTGGAAGCCATAATGGATAAAATACTTTTCCCAAAGCACTCTTGCAACAGTGATTGCTTTTTGATCCTTAGTCGGAAAGGCTTGAGCATATCGTGTGAAGTGATCAGTCACCACCAATACATTTCCAATTCCTCTGGAGTCGTTGTCAATACAAAGGAAGTCTATGCAGACAAGATCCATGGGGCCCGAACTCTTCAAGTGTCCCATGAAGGCCGCGAACGGGACAGTCTTCCTCTGCAAACACTGCGACAGCACCACACAGACGAGTCACGGTATCTCTCATTTTGGGCCCGTAGAATCGGTCTTGTATTAGGCCATAAGTCTTCTCAGGTCCCAAATGACCATGATAATCATGCAGACTGGAAAATCATCTTCTGAAAGCAGCTTGGAATAACTAGTTGGCGCCTTCCAGGGTGATCATGATACAGCACCACACGATAAAGTAGGCCATTGTCTATTTCAAACTTCTCCCAATCTCGTAGAAGTTGACTGCATTCAGAGGGTAGGGATGTCTTTAACATTTCTCTGTCTTGAGAACTCACTGCTTGATAAAGAGGTCCAATTAAAGGATCAGTCTTTTGACTCCAGATCATCGCTTTGAAGATATAGAACAACTCTCAAAGGATCCTAAAGCGGCAGGGTAGGCAAACATGTCTGGTACAGCTTCGGGACCTCCCCCAATAGAGTCAATAAGCGAGTTTCAGAAAAGGCTACTCGGTCTTCAACTACAGCAGCCATGGCACACAAAGCTCCTACTCCAGGACTTGGCACTTCTTCCCATTCATCCACTACTTCCGGACTAGGTAATCCAGGCCGTCTTGATAGAGCATCTGCCCCAATGTTCTTAGGCCCCGATTTATACTTGAGTGTGAATTGGTAGTTGGATAAAGCTGCCAACCAGCGATGTCCTGTAGCATCGAGCTTAGCGGTTGACAAAACGTATGTCAGTGGATTGTTGTCTGTTCTTACTTCAAACGTGGCTCCGTATAAATAGTCATGTAATTTATCAACAATGGCCCACTTGAGCGCCAAAAACTCCAATTTATGTACTGGATAATTTTTCTCGCTGGGAGAAAGACTTCGACTTATGAAAGCTATGGGCCGTAACCCGGCCGGGTATTCTTGGTGCAGCACGCCACCTAATCCTTCAAAGCTGGCATCTACATGTAGCACATATGACTTCTGTGCATCAGCATAAGCCAGAACGGGAGCTTCTGTCAATTTCTTCTTCAACAACTTAAATGCTTCTTCACAATCCGCAGTCCACCTATCGCCAAAAGGCTTTTGGAAGACCCTTTCTTCTTTCCCGGATCTCCTGCATCACTCTTCAACAGGTCGAGGAGGGCTCGAGCAATTTTTGAATATCCTTCCACAAATCGTCGATAGAATCCACAAAACCCCAAGAAAGATTGCAACTCCGTAATATTTTGCGGTCGGGGCCAATTCACCACAGCTTCAATCTTACCAGGATCGGTAGCAACTCCTTCAGCAGAAACAATATGACCTACATAAGTAACCGAAGATCTACAAAATTTGCATTTGTCAGCCGACAACTTCAGCCCCTCTCTTTAAGCGATGGAGTACTCTCATGAGTCGTTCTTCATGTTCTTCCAGCGCTTCCAAACACAATAATGTCATCAAGATATACAAGGCATTCCCGGGGCACTAAATCACCTAACACTCTTTCCATCAACCTTTGGAACGTTGCTGGCGCACCTTGTACCTTGCGGCATACGAGTGAACTGAAAGAAACCCAAGGGGCAATGAAGGCTGTCTTTCCTGATCCTCAGGTGCCATTGGGACTTGATAGTATCCCGATCTTAGGTCCAGCACTGTGAACCAACAGTTTCCATTCAGAGCTTCCAGAGCTTCTTCAATCTTGGCAGTGTATACTGATCAGGTAAGGTTCTCCGGTTCAGAGTTCTGTAATCCACACATAGGCGAATTGCTCCAGATTTTTCTTACCACCACAATAGGTGAGGCATAGGGGCTCTACTGTCCACAATGATCCCCTGACCTTCATTTGCTGTAGAGTCTGTCTTAACTCATCAACATCCTTGGAGCAACTCTCCGTGGTCGCTCCCGGAAGGGAGTAGAATCGGTCAATCGGAAAGTGTGTTGAGCACTAGCACAACCTACATCCATATCATCCATGGAGAACACTTCCGATAATTCAGACAACTTCTGTGTCAGTCGCTGATTCCAGGCCTCTGGTAAATGTGGATCACTCAAGTCAAGATTGAGATTAGGGATTGCATCTCGGATTTGAATCCTGCACACTTCAGCGTATGGATTTACTCCAAGCACAGGGTAGCAGTGGGCCACATTCTGGTATGGTCCAATTACGATCGGATGCGGTGAACAGTCCTCACTGTCACACAGGTAGATAACTCCACTTTATTTCTCCAGTCCTTCTCTCCGGGATCACCATCCAGCCATTCTGGTTAATCATTTCTTCAGGGGTTTCCATAAGGACAAACTCCCCCCAAGCAAATCGGGAGCGATGCTGGAGGCTACCTCAGAACTCTCTCCCCGCCGGCAGGAACTTCCACAGTTCTCTCACCGATATGATATACCATTCCATGTCGATAGCCAGTAGACAGGGCATCACAGAGTTCTCTAAGATCAGAAGATATATTCACCGGCTGAGCTGCAGGGTTCCAATCTCTTCCAAGAAACTTCTGAAAAGCATAATGCACTGCGGGACAATTAGTGCCAAGTATCACAGGAGCTGCACAAGAATCCCTGTATCAGGACAGACAAGAGCCGTAATCTTCATGGGAGCGACACTCTGATCTTCTAATTCAGGGACAGCTATAACTACTTGTAGGCTGCCATCTACAGGATATGATCCTGAATTAAGCCCCCACAATTTCATTTGTCCTGTAGACTGAAGAGGTATATCCCTCAGATACTTTTGGTAGAACGTGCGATAAATCAGGGTCACTTGAGATCCTGTATCAAACAGGGCAGGAGCGGCATGACCATTGACAGTGACTTTGACAACGGACCTGGAGCCCGCGATAGCCCTCTGGCTACCGGCCCGCCTTCCTTCGGTGTCTTTGATTCTGAATAGAGAAGACAGCACTGTGTCCCAATCCCTCACTGTCCTCCGTACACTGTCTGGCAGTATGGCCCATCTGACCACATTTATAACAGGTTCTAGCATCCTTCCTCCATTGAGTGGCAGTGGATGGAGTGGCGGACTGTCTAAGTTCTGACCGCTCCACTGGTTTGTCCTTGTTTGAATTAGGAACAACATCTTCTTTAGAGATGCTTTCGCTTTCTTAGGGGTACTAAAACTAATGTCAGCTTCTTGTTTCTTCACTAACTTCATTAAGTCAGGAAATGGAAGGACTCTATCGGATAGTAAGACCTTGAGTACTTGAGCAAGAGGATGATGAGGTTGTAACCCTCTCACCAACTGACTGGTTCTCATAGCGTCTACCTCTGAAGTAGATATAGGTGCGTGGTACACCAGACGTGAAAGAAGTAGCTGTAAACGGTTAATAAAAGTAGAGACATTTTCCCCTTCTTTTGACGAACCATTCGGTAATCAGCAACCATCTGGGCAAGGTCATAGTATGGCTCAAAGTGATCAGACAGTACTTGATATAGTCCAATGCACTCACTCCTTCATGAGAGTCTCTGTACAAGCGGATCAATTCTGCAGCAGGAGACCGCAAACTTTCACTGATACGCTGCCGCTTGCCTTCTTCAGAGCAAGACCATTCCTTCAGGCATTGGAGAGTATGTTCTTTCCATATCTCAAAGTTTTCCTTCCCTTGTGGTACTGGGACATTACCAGAGAATACTTTTAGTTTCTTGTAGTGAGTGGCCTGCAGGCCCTGAGCTAACATTTCAGTCAGCCTGGCTAAAGTGCTAATAGCACTGTCACTAGAGGAACTGCTAGCAACGGCCATACTGGGGGGTAACTGGCTGAGCGGGGTTCTTCCTTTACCTGAACCAGGGGAGGAACAGGCGGTCGGTAATCCCATGTAGTAGCTAGTGGGAGGTTCCCCTCTGAGCTATATCGCTTCTCCATATCAATGACTATTCCCACTTCTAAATCTCAGCAGTGCCTCCAAATGTAGCCCTATTTGGGGGGGTATGAGTATTATCCCTCCCGCAACAGACTCTGGTGCTGACCTGTGTGTATTATGGGACCTGAAGCCTTCGCTGAAGGGAAGAGTGGGAACATATATGAAATATATCAGTGCCTCCACCCAGGATAGAGCCTCTGTATTACAGGGAGGATCTCTTCCTGGGACTTACCCATGAAGTACAGTTAGTAGCCTTAACAAGGATCACTGTACTAATCTCACAGTCTGAAGAATACATACAGATACCACATAAGGTTATAACAGTAGCTTTATAAGAATCAACAGGGTAATAATACATTACATACAATATACTCAGAACACAGCAATACTACAACAACCAGCAAGTCCTCAACCGTCTTAGGTTATATACCCGGGTATATATATAGATATATAGCAAGAGTCCGGTGCACAATACCTCCAGGCAACAGAAGAGATGCAGGGGCCCCTGTGGATGACTGTGGATCCTCGGATTCTTCCAGGAGATGACAGACAGCCGATCAGGAGATGATGATGATGATGGTGAGATTCTTCACAGGCAGCAAACAGGGCGACGGTGACGGCAGTAGATGCAGGCCTGACTACCCTAACACTGAGTCCTTAACCTGCCAGCTAAACTACTAGTGCCCCCGGGCCTCTAACTAGCTAGTTGGCCTTCGGAAGCCTAACCTACACTGCCCTGAACTATATATACATATATGGATCCCTAACTACGGTTACTAGCTAGGTCCTGTGAGTATATAGGGGGTAACACATACCTAACTATATACTGTGAAGTAAAGAGGAACAAGTGGCTCTTAGACTCCCCCAGACATAACATGTCTGTCTCAGCAGCTCTGCTCACATCTCTCCCCCACAGCTCTGCCTCACATGTGTCTGACTCACTGTATTTACAAAACAAAACTTGCACTAAATGCCTGGGGTCTCTGAAGCCAAACTGCAGGGGCAAAGAAGCCAGATACATTATATACTAGTAGAAATGGCAGTTCCCTACATATGCTTCACAGAGGCCCCACACAGTATTATATGCTCCACTTTGGGCCCCCCACATTATATGCTTCACAGTGGGCCCCCACACAGTAGTATATGCTTCACAGTGTCCCCCACACAGTATTAGATGCTTCAGTGTCCTCCATACAGTATTAGATGCTTCAGTGTCCCCCACACAGTATTAGATGCTTCACAGTGTCCCCATACAGTAGTATATGCTTCAGTGTCCCCCCCATACAGTAATATATTCTTCAATGTCCCCCCCATACAGTAGTATATGCTTCAGTGTCCCCCAATACAGTAGTATATGCTTCAGTGTCCCTCCATACAGTAGTATATGCTTCAGTGTCCCCCCCATACAGTAGTATATGCTTCACAGTAGGCCCCCACACAATAGTTTGTTACTTACCCAGTCCCACGAAGAGCGTTCTCCTCCTCCTTCTGTTCGCAGGCGCTGATGAATGACGTCATCGCGCCAGCGTCGGGGCAGAGGTCACACTCTGCAGTCAGTGTAAGCCGCGGACCGTAGCCTACAGTGACAGCTTTCATCTGTATGATCGCTCACTAACCGGGAAACCTGTATCGGATTCCCGGTTAGTGAGCGATCATGGCGACGGTGCGCGTGCCAACCTACTTGCGATGCTGATGATTGGAGCCGCCGCTTCCTCCCTGTACACGCACCTGCGTGGGCCCCCAAAGACTCAATGGGCCGGGGGCAGCTGCCCCCTATGCCCCCCGCTAGCTACGCCTCTGACCGTATGGCATGCAAAAAGTGCCCATCACGCCAATCCAACTGGAAGCATGGGGTGAAATTTCTCCAGATTACCTCAGCAAATTAACAGCTAGAATGCCAAAGGTCTGCAATGCTGTAATTGCTGCAAATGGAGCATTCTTTGACGAAAGCAAAGTTTGAAGGAGAAAATTATTATTTCAAATAAAAATCATTATTTCTAACCTTGTCAATGTCTTGACTATATTTTCTATTCATTTTGCAACTCATTTGATAAATAAAAGTGTGAGTTTTCATGGAAAACACAAAACTGTCTGGGTGACCCCAAAGTTTTGAACGGTAGAGTTTTTATATATATATATATATATATATATATATATATACTGTATATGCACACATACATATATAAACAGTATAATGTTGCACTGTGGCCCCTGCACAGTAAAATATGCTCCACAGCGGCCCTTGCACAGTATAATGCTCCACGGTGGCCCCTGCACACTTCAATATGCTCCAAATAGTTTTCAGGTGCAATGTCATTTACAGAGCCCCTAGAGTACCAAAACAGTGAAAGTGACTCCATTTTGGAAATTACACCCTGACAGAATTCATCAAGGGGTATAATGAGCCTTTTGACCCCACAGCCGTTTCACAGATTTTATTAACATTGGGATGTGTAAATGAAAAATTACTAAAACGTCACTTTATCCCCAAAGTTTTCTTTTTCACAAGGGGTTAAAAGAGAAAAGTGCCCCACAGTTTGTTAAACAATTGCTCCTGAACAAGGAAATACCCCATTTGTGATCGTAATCTGCTGTATGGGTACATGGGGGGGGGGCTCAGAATGGAAAGAGAGATATTTGGCTTTCAGAGGGAAGATTTTGCTGGAATAGTTTTCAGGTGCCATGTTGCATTTGCACAGCCCACTAACGTGCCAATACAATGGAAACCCCAAGTGACCCCGTTTTAGAAACTACACCCCTCACAGAACATATCAAGGGGTATAGTGAGCATTTTGAACAGCTGTTTCACAGATTTTAGTAACATTGGGACTTGAAAATGAAAAATTACTTTTTTTTTTCCAATAAGCCATCAATTTAGCCCCAAATTTTTCATTTTTAAAAGAAGATAAAGGAGAAAAAGCTCCCCAAAGTCTGTTACACAATTTCTCCTGAACACAGAAATGCCCCATATGTGGTTGTAAACTGCTGCATGGGTACATGGCGGGGCTCAGAATTGACTTTTGGAGGGCAGATTTTGCTGGAATAGTTTCCGGGTGCCATGTTGCATTTGCAGAGCCCCTAAAGTACCAGTACAATGGAAACCCCTCAAAAGTGACTTCATTTTAGAAACAACACCCCTCAAGGAAATTCTAAAGTGGTATTATCATTTTGAGCCCAAGATTGCTTCCCAAACATTAATGTACAAAGTGAAAATTGAAATTTTTAAAGAATTATGTTGCGTCCACTTTGCATCATCAGAGACATGCACTCCTAAAACTAATAAGTGGGCTATCCTGGGTACAAAAAAGTTGTATATGTTGGCGTAAACTGCTTTTTGGCCACACAGCAGACCTCAGAAAGGAACTGCTCTTTTTAGCTTTTGGAGTATAGATTTACGGGGACTTTCTGGATGTCATGTTGTTTTTGCAGTGCCCTGGAGGTGCCAGTAAATTGTAATTCCCCAAGAAGCGACCCCATTTTGTAGAGGCAATTTTAGGGTCTCTGGAAATGTGACATAGTGTCCAAAAACTAACAATCTAAATCTGTGCTCCAAATACCTCATAGCGCTCCTTCACATCTGCACCTACTGTGTGCCCAAATGGCAGTTTATGCCGACATGTATGACACTGTTGTACCCAGGATAACATACTCAATGCCATATGTGGGTATAAACTGCTAAATCCCTTCTAAATCCCTGAATTGCCAGTAAAGTGGAATCCGCAGACATGTGACTGGGTGGGAGGCTTCAGCCATAATAATATAGTGGTTTGCCTTAAGACCCAGGCGGCCACGCTGTAATCATATGGCGCTTGTCACCTAAGGGTTAAAAAAAGATCAGCTAAGTGTAGTCAAGGAGAAACATAAGATAGGAGAAAACTAAAGTAAATATTCCTAATCTCAGGATATCATTCCGCCTTCCCCACCATCCTACAACTCCCACAAACATGGAAACAGGAGACTGGACATATCCACTTTAAATCCCTATCTATGTATCTATCTATTTGGCCCGGTGGGGGGGAACGCGACCCCGGGGCCCACCCCCCCCCCCCCCCCGGGGGGGGGGGGGGGGGGGCCCCCCCCCCCCCGGCCCGCCCCCCCCCCCCCCCGGGGGGGGGGGGGCCCCCCCCCCCCCCCCCCCCCCCCGGGGCCCCCCCCCCCCCCCCCCCACCCCCCCCAACACAGAAACACCAAAAAGCACCAAAACATATGGCAAAAACAAAACAAAACACAGAAACACCAAAATAGCAAAAACAAAAACAAGGCCAACAATGCTGTAGACTAAAGCAATACTAACCACAGTATTTAAACTAAATACAGAAAACGTCTAAAACACTGTGATGTACTACCCACAAAAGATGGGAGGGCCTCTCCAAAAAAAAACCAAGGAATAAAAAAAAAAAAAAAAAAAAAATAAGGGAAAGATGGCTCAGGACAAATAAGGAGGGGGGGGGGGGGGAAAAAAGGGGGGGGTGCAGATCAGGCAGGGAAAACCAGTTATAAAGAAAAAATGGAAAACAAATGGAAAGAAAAGACAAAGGGGGCGGAGGGGCAAGCAATTTCGGGTCACCAGTCTGTTCTGCCAATTGAGGCAGATGTTAAATGGCTTAATGAAATAAACCAATTCCAGAGGTCCACAAGCCCAGTGTGCCATGCTCCATTCATTTCAGCCGACCTTCACACGGGCCCAGGTGAGGAAGGAGGGAAAAAGACAAGGGGGGGGAGGCGGGGGGCCAGAGCATCAGGCAAGGCTAATAGCTTGGGGACGCGGGAAACAAAAGCGCGGGGGGGAAAACCCTGAATTCTCCTGATCAGTCTTGAGTGGTACCAGTCCAAAGAACCCACTGTGGCCTCACGACTACAGACCTGTACCACTGACATCCCACCTGATGAAGATCTTGGAGAGATGGTTCTCACACATCCCGCCCCGGGGGGGGGGGGGGGGGCGGGCCGGGGGGGGGTATCCGCCGGGCATAGGGGTAGATGATGCCACACCACTTCTGCACAGGGCTCTGTCTCACCGGAGAAACCAGGGAACACAGTGAGAATAATGTTCTTTGACTTCTCCAGTGCTTTTAACACCAACAGCCCAGGTTATTGAGGGACAACCTGGGCCTTGCTGGAGTGGACCTACACTACAACTGAATATGTTCAGCCAGGAAGACAGAAAAATGTATGGGATAAATTCCATAAAAATGCCATATCCAGAACATATTGGAATTTGACAAAAAATACATAAACATCAGAAACACCAAAATATGGCAAAAACATAAGTACCTTTATAGGTAGCCCTTTTTAACAAGTGGAGCCTTTGGCCTGTAGACTTTCTTCAACTCTATGGACAATATCAACCACAGAAATAAACTAAAACCATACTATGAAAAACGTACTATAAAATAGAAGAACACTATCGAATCTATCCTCCCCACCGCGTTACCACCAACACCACCAACAGATAAAAAAGATGAAAAATTTCGCGTAAACCCCCCCCCCCCCCCCCCCCCCTTTTTTTTTTTTTAAAATAACCCTCACCTTGGAAAACCTACATGTTGTATTTGTATTTGTATCTGCTTATCTTTGCTGCTGTAACACACTGAATTCCCCATTGTGGGACTATTAAAGACTATTATTATTATTATTATTATTATTTTATTAGTATTAGCCTAGTAGTACAATAACTTTAATTGCACTGCCCTTAAACAAAGAGCTTTGTTATTTCACAAAAATAAAAATTATATTTTTTGTTTTTGTTGAGGACTTAAATAGTTAAGTTATGATAATGCTTTATATAGTTTCCATATAAATTTTACTTATTTTTTCAGTATTATTCAAATATGTGAAATATGTATGTTGGTTAACAATGTCTGAATTATTTACATAATGGATGGAATGTTTTACAGAGTTTGTTTTGTTTTAGCTGTTGATGTAATTTTGCTTAGGTTAATCTGATTTGATTCATAAAGGGCTGTAATTCAAGTGCAATTATTAAAGATGAATAGGGATTAAATGCAATCATAATAAGACATTTTCAATGATATAATAAAGCTTTGCCATATAACTTCTTACAAATCTTAAAAATTCTTTTCAGAGGCAAGTTCCGAGGAAGAAAAAAATAATAAGGTCTCACGGGGCTAAGTAAAAGCAACACATTGCTCTTGTGAATTACCTTGACACTTTCCTTTTCTACTTGTTTCACAAATCTTCTTTTATCACATA
The DNA here is from genome assembly GCA_947044405.1 of Leptodactylus fallax. Lineage (NCBI taxonomy): Eukaryota > Metazoa > Chordata > Amphibia > Anura > Leptodactylidae > Leptodactylus > Leptodactylus fallax. The sequence continues at coordinate 9,479,583 of CAMRHE010000003.1, forward strand.
AATAAATTTCCTCCATTGTCAACGGTTGGCCAAAAACTTTTTCTCTTTGGATTTTTTTTTTTATAACTTATTTAGGCTTGTACCAAATTATTTACTTTTCTTACCTAAGTTATTTATGCACATTATGCACACCAAAGAGAATATCTTATAGAAAATATAATCCATCCACAATATTGAAACTATTGCTTAGGAATGAAGTAAATGCTTTGAATTTCACAAAATAATATTAGAAGAAAATAATCAATTATAGTTTATGTTAAAAAGTATGCAAGAGACATATAGGGAGAGATTTATCTTATTTTTAAATTAGTTTTGCTGAAGTCTGCGTTGCATAATTTGCTCAAATTGTATCTAAATTGTGTGATAAATATGGTGCTTCTATAAATCAAATTCTACTGTTCTGAGATGGCAAATATATATATACATATATGTATATGTTACTGTTAAAGTGCAGAAATCAGTTAGTCTGCAGATTAGCTAGGTAATGTGCAGATTAACTGTGGGGATCCATTAAAGTGCGGAAAACTGGTGTGATTTCTGACATTACCTAGCTAATCTGCACATTACCTACTAGGCACTCGTTAAAGTGCAGATAACATCTTTGCTGCAACAACAGCAACGTTGCTGTATGCGTAAATGAACATAATGTTATATATTTCTGTTGCGATATGTAAAGCATCAAGTTCATACAATGACATGTACGCGCTAAGTGGCAGAAACAAATGAAAACTGACTTAGCTATGTTTCGCAGTGGCAGCCGACAGTAATTATGAGACATAAAAACGAACCGGTGACGACAAGCCGCTGCCGAGACCACACTAACTGTGGAGGGAGAGGGGGAAGGAGCAGGGACAAGCCACTGCCAAGACCACACTAACAGTGGAGGGAGAGGAGGAAGGAGCAGGAACAGGACATGAGTGAAACAAATGGACGCAAGCCGTGAATGTGCACATTACCTACACGAGCGAAACAAACTTATGAACTTTAGCGGGACGCAAGCCGTGAATGTGCACATTACCTAGGTAAAGTGCGGAAAACTCTTGATTCCGCACATTAACTGAGCAAATCAGTTAATCTGCAGATTACCTAGGGAATATGCACATTCACGGCTTTCACACTTTAGTGGTAACATAAATATATATATATATATATATATATATATATATATATATATATAGGAAAATTTAAAGTTACAGAGTTACAGTGCCTTGCGAAAGTATTCGGCCCCTTTGAACTTTTCAACCTTTTGCCACATTTCAGGCTTTAACCCCTTAAGGACACAGCCCAAAAGTGTGTTAAGGACCAGACTTTGTTTTTCAAAACTGACATGTGTCACTTTATGTGGTAAGAACTTTGAGACGCTTTAACTTACACAAGTAATTTTGAGATTGTTTTCTCGTGACACATTGTACTTCATGTTAGTGGTAAACACTAATCAATATTTTTGTATTTATTTATAAAAAAATAGGATATTTGATGGAAATTTGGAAAAAAAAAATCACAATTTTCAAAATGTGAAATTCTCTGCTTTTCAGACAGATAGTCATACCACCCAAATACATTAATAAATATTATCTACCATATCTCTGATTTATATTGACATCATCTTTTAATCGTACTTTAATTTATTTTGGATGTTAGAAGGCTTACAAGTATAACAGCGATTTTCCAGATTTACAAGAAAATTTCCCAAACTAATTTTTTAGGAACCACTTCAGTTCTAAAGGGGATTATAAAGGCCTATATATTAGAAACCCCCCATAAATCACCCCATTTTCAAAACTGTACCCCTGAAATAATTCAAAATAGCATTTGGGAAGTTTGTTAACCCTTTAAGCATTTCACAAGAATTAAAACGATATTGAGGTGAAATTTAGACATTTCATTTTTTTCCACTAATCCCTTCATTTAGCCCTAAATTTAACACATTCACAAAGGGTTAAAGGAGAAAATGCATCTTCCAGTTTATTACACAATTTCTCCAGAGCACAGAAATGCCCCACATGTGGGTGTAAACTAATGTTTGGGCATTTGTCAGCGCACAGAAGGGAAGGAGCGACACTGGGTGTTTGAAAAGCAGATTTTGCTGGAATAGTTTTCAGGTGCCATGTCTCATTTGCAAAGCCACTAGAGTACCAAAACAATGGAAACCCCCTAAAAGTGACCCCATTTTGGAAACTACACCCCTCACAGAATTTATCAAGGGGTATAGTGAGCATTTTGACCCCACAGCTGTTTCACAGATTTTACTAACATTGGGATGTATAAATGAAAAATTACTAAAATGTCACTTTATCCCCAAAGTTTTCATTTTTACAAGGGGTTAAAGGAGAAAAAGGACCCCACAGTTTGTTAAACAATTTCTCCTGAACACAGCAATACCCCATATGTGGTCGTAAACTGCTGAATGGGTACATGGTGGGGCTCGGAATGGAAAGAGCGCTATTTTGCTTTTGTAGGGTAGATTTTGCTGGAATAGTTTTCAGGTGCCATGTTGCATTTGCAGAGCCCCCAAAGTACCAAAACAGTAGAAACCCCCTAAACGTGACCCCATTTTTGAAACCACACCTCTCACAGAACATGTCAAGGGGTATAGTGAGCATTTTGACCCCACAGCTGTTTCACAGATTTTATTAACATTGGGACATAAAAATGAAAAATTACTTTTTTTCCAATAAACTGTCAATTTAGCCCCAAATTTTTCATTTTCACAAGAGGACAAAGGAGAAAAAGCTCCCCAAAGTTTGTTACACAATTTCTCCTGAACACAGAAATGCCCCATATGTGGTTGTAATCTGCTGTTTGGGTACATGGTGGAGCTCAGAATGGAAAGAGCGCTATTTAGCATTTGGAGGGCAGATTTTGCTGAAATAGTTTTTGGGTGCCATGTCGCATTTGCAGAGCCCCTAAAGTACCAATACAATGGGAACCCCCAAAAGTTACCCCATTTTGGAAATTACACCCCTCATAGAATTTATCTAGGGGTATAGTGAGCATTTTGACCTCACAGCTGTTTCACAGATTTTATTATAATTGGGACGTAAAAATGAAAAATTACTTTTTTTTCCAATAAACCATCTATTTAGTGACATATTTTTAATTTTTGCAAGTGGTTACAGAAGAAAAAGTTTGTTACACAATTTCTTCTGAACACAGAAATGCCCCTTATGTGGTTGTAATCTGCTGTATGGGTACATGGTGGAGCTCAGAATGGAAAGAGCGCTATTTAGCTTTTTGTGGCTGGAATAGTTTTCAGGTGCCATGTCGCATTTGCAGAGCCCCTAAAGTACCAATGCAATGGAAACCCATCAAAAGGGACCCCATTTTAGAAACTATACCCCTCAAGGAATGTATCAAGGGGTATTATCATTTTGAGCCTAAAAATGCTTCCCAAAAATTAATGTACAAAGTGACAATTGAAGTTTTTGAAGAAATATCCAATTTCAGAATATGTTGCGGCCACTTTGTGGCATCAGAGACATGCACTCCTAAAACTATTAAGTGGGCTTTCCCAGGGGAAAAAAAAATATATATATGTGGGTGTAAACTGCTGCTTGGGAACACAGCAGACCTCAGAAAGGAAGGAGCACTGTGTTTTTTTAGCTTTTGGAGTACAGATTTAGAGGGACTTTCTGGTCGCCATGTTATTTTTGCAGAGCCCTGGAGGTGCCAGTAAACTGGAATTCCCCAAGAAGTGACCCCCATTTTGTAGGGGCAATTTTAGGGTCTCTGCAAATGTGACATGGCGTCCAAAAACCAACAATCTCCAAAAGTACATAGTGCTCCTTCACATCTGCACCCTGCTGTGTGCCCAAATGGCAGTTTATGCCCACATGTATGACACTGGTGTACCCAGGATAACGTACTTAATGCCATATGTGAGTATAAACTGCTGCTTGGGCACAGAAGGGAAGGAGCGCTATTTTGGTTTTTAGAGCACAGTTTGGTTTTTGGACACCATGTCACTTTTGCAGAGTCCAAGAATTGCCAGTAAAGTGGAATCCGTAGACTTGTGACCCCATTTTGGAAACTACACCCTTCAAGGGATTTATCAAGTGGTGCAGCGAGCATTATTAACCCTTAAGTGTTGCATTCTTTTAATTTCCAGAAATAAATGCACAGATGATAATGAAAAGTTAAAAATAACATTTTTCCAGAGATACGCCATTTCAGTGCCCGATATGTTGTGCCCACCTTATGTCTGCAGAGACACACAATACAAAAACTGTTAAGCGGGGATCCCGGGCACAACAGCTTTTGGAGCGTTCATCTCTGATACAAGCCGGGTACAACATATTACACACTGAAATGATGTATTCCTGGAAAATTGTCATTTTCACCGTTCACAATCAGCTGTGTATTCATTTATGGATAATAAATTATAGCAACACTTGGGGTTAAAAATGCTCACTGTACCCCTGGATAAATTTATTCAGGAGTGTAGTTTCCAAAATGGGGTCACATGTCAGGAGATTCCACTTTACTGGCGTTTCAGCTCTGCATGGCGTCCAAAAACCAAACCGTCCAAGCCTGTGCTCCAAAAACCAAATAGTGCTCCTTCAATTCTGTGCCCAGCTGTGTCCATACAGCAGTTTATACCCACATATGACATTACGTAGGTTACCCTGGGTACACCAGTGTCATACATGTGGGTATAAACTTCAGTTTGGGCACACAGCAGGGCGCAGAAGAGAAGGAGCGCTATGTGGCTTATGGAGTGCAGATTCAGATGTTTGGATTCTGGGTGCCATGTCATGTTTGCAGAGCCTGTAAGGTACCATAACAGTGGATTCCCCAAAGGAGTGACCCCATTTTGAAAACTGCACCCCTCAAAGAATTTATCAAGGTGTGTAGTAAGCATTAGTATCCCAGACGTGAATACACAGCGGATGGGGAAAAGTGAATAAGTAAGCTGTGCGGAGTACATTGGGAACACCAAATTCCCTACTACAGTACTATATTTCCGCAGTAGTTCCTATTATTGGGGAGGTCACTCTGGGGGTCACTTCTGGTTTATTTTCCCTCATAAGCTCTAAATCTGGTTTGTCCCCTGATATACGCTCGCACAGCTTATACATTCCCTTCCTGACACAGCCAGTTATGTTCTAATGATTTGGCGATTTTTGGGGTTTTTGTCTTCACATTGTACGAGCTATATTTTCTTTATTTTTCTGGTGATGTAGCCATATGAGGGCTTGTTGTTTGTGGGATGACATGTATTTTGTAATGACATCATCTTTGAGTGCCTATAACTTATTGAATAAATTTTATTAACTCTTTCTTGTTGGATTAAAAAAAAAAAAAAACATCAATTCTGGCACTGCGTTTTACCTTTTAAGTTTTTCACCATGCAGCATAAAGCATAAGTAACATGTTACCTTTATTCTACAGATCGGTACGGTTACGGAGATACCTCATTTATACTGTTTTTTTTATGCGATACTAATTTTGCAGAACAAAAACCCATTTGGCGACATAAATTAATTGTTTTTGCATCGCCATTTTCTGAGATGCGTAACATTTTTATTTTGCAGTTTACAGAGTTGGTTGAGGTCTTATTTTTTGTGGGACAACCTGTGCTTTTTATTGGTACAGTTTTGGGGTACATATGACTTTTTGATCACTTTCTATGGCATATTTTGTAAGGTGAGATGGAGAAAAATCATTACTTTTGGCGAGTTTTTTCTGTTTTTTTTTCCCGATGTTCACCATGTACATTAAATATTGTTTCAGTTTTATTGTACAGGTTGTTACGGACGCGGGGATACCAAATATGCATTGTTTTTATTAATTTTTAGGTTTTTTTTATATAATTCATTTTATATAGGAAAAGGGAATTTTTGGGGCTTTATTCTTTTATTAATTTTTTTCAAACACTTTATTTTATTTTTTTTTTTCACTTTTTTTTATTTTTTCATGTGTCCCATTAGGACACCTGAGCCAGCAATGCTTTGATTGCTGGCTCATCACTGTAGACTGCAAGACACGAGCATACAAGTGTCTTGCAGTCTATACAGGAAGTGAGGCTATGCAGACACATAGCGCTCACTTCTGCAGGTCTCGGCAGGATCAATCAGGTAGTGGGGTCTCCAGGCAGCCTGGGGTCACTTGGCAGACCCCAGGCTGCAGATTATAGATAGCAGCACCTCCCGATCTTGCCACGGGGGGTGCCGAGGGGAGCGGCAACATGGCGGAAACATGACCGCAGCATCCAAGGGGTTAAAACCTCCGATTGGAACTCAGTTCCGACCAGGGGATACGGAGCAGGGTGTTAGTAGAGCTAACACCCGGTTCCGATGCCGCCCGCTCAGATAGTGAGTGGGCAGCCGCCCCAGGGCGTATTATTACGCCCTGTTGCGCGAACTACCAAGTGCACAGGACGTAATAGTACGTCCAATGTCGTTAAGGGGTTAAACATAAGGATATAACATTTTAATTTTTTGGTGAAGAATCAACAACAAGTGGGACACAATTGTGAAGTGGAACGAAATTTATTGGTTATTTTAAACTTTTGTAAAAAATAAAAAACTGAAAAGTGGGGCGTACAATATTATTCGGCCCCTTTGCTTTCAGTGCAGCAAACTCACTCCAGAAGTTCAGTGAGGATCTCTGAATGATCCAATGTTGTCCTAAATGACTGATGATGATAAATATAATCCACCTGTGTGTAATCAAGTCTCCGTATAAATACACCTGCTCTGTGATAGTCTCAGGGTTCTGTTTAAAGCGCAGAGAGCATCATGAAGACCAAGGAACACACCAGGCAGGTCCGTGATACTGTTGTGGAGAAGTTTAAAGCCGGATTTGGATACAAAAAGATTTCCCAAACTTTAAACATCCCAAGGAGCACTGTGCAAGCGATTATATTGAAATGGAAGGAGTATCAGACCATTGCAAATCTACCAAGACCCGGACGTCCCTCTAAACTTTCAACTCAAACAAGGAGAAGACTGATCAGAGATGCAGCCATGAGGCCCATGATCACTCTGGATGAACTGCAGAAGTGGGAGTGTCTGTCCATAGGACAACAATCAGTCGTACACTGCACAAATCTGGCCTTTATGGTAGAATGGCAAGAAGAAAGCCATTTCTCAAAGATATCCATAAAAAGACTCGTTTAAAGTTTGCCACAAGCCACCTGGGAGAAACACCAAACATGTGGAAGAAGGTGCTCTGGTCAGATGAAACCAAAATCGAACTTTTTGGCCACAATGCAAAACAATATGTTTGGTGTAAAAGCAACACAGCTCATCACCCTGAACATACCATTCCCACTGTTAAACATGGTGGTGGCAGTATCATGGTTTGGGCCTGCTTGTCTTCAGCAGGGACAGGGAAGATGGTTAAAATTGATGGGAAGGTGGATGGAGCCAAATACAGGACCATTCTGGAAGAAAATCTGTTGGAGTCTGCAAAAGAACTGATAGTATATCTGCGCTTTCCAGATTAAAGAAACTTTATTGGGGCTCAAAACACACAACGCGTTTCGGAGATCAAAATTCTCCTTTTTCAAGTGTGTCTCATTTTACACTTGAAAAAGGAGAATTTTGATCTCCGAAACACGTTGTGTGTTTTGAGCCCCAATAAAGTTTCTTTAATCTGGAAAGCGCAGATATACTATCTCTCTTTTTTTGGAGTATCCACTCCATCTACAACAACTGGAACCATCATCGCCTGGATTCCTGTGGTCCCGACGCTGAGAGATTCTGCTGCCTCCACATATAGGATTATCATGCATGCTAAGTAGTTATGGCTTATCACAACTAGCCCAAGTGAGAGTCAAATCACAACACTGTATACCAAAAAATTTCTTTTTTTTTTTTTTTGTTTTTGTGTGGAAACTCTCTACCTGTTCTTTGTGGATCCATCCCAATCACAGTGCTTTTACAGGCTCTTGTGTGAGGTGCATTTAACTTCTATTTCACTGCACTGCTCTATTTGTACATCAATTTTACAAACAATATTACACTATGTGCCGCTCAGCTTTGTCTTTTTTTGTCCCTTTCCCATAAAGCAAAATCTACAATGGAATGGTTCACAAATAAACGTATCCAGGTGTTAGAATGGCCAAGTCAAAGTCCAGACCTGAATCCAATTGAGAATCTGTGGAAAGAGCTGAAAACTGCTGTTCACAAACGCTCTCCATCCAACCTCATTGAGCTCGAGCTGTTTTCCAAGGAAGAATTGGCAAGAATTTCAGTCTCTCAATGTGCAAAACTGATAGAGACATACCCCAAGCGACTTGCAGCTGTAATCGCAGCAAAAGGTGGTGCTACAAAGTATTACCACATTACAAAGATTATCAGATTCTTCTAATCTGAGTATCATTTGTGTCCAAGAAACACATTTGAAAAGAGAAGACCGTTCCATACTTAAATATAAATGTTACCCTTTCATCTTCTTTTCGGTAGCTACTAGAAAGGAATGTGAAAGATTTGATCGCATTTACAGTTAATAAGGAAATCATTGATGAAAACAGTTATGTTGCAATATTATATTATCTTAACAATATTCACTAGACTTTGTTGTCTCTACTCGCCTAACTTTGGCCAACATAACTTTTTTAGAAAAGTTACCTCTATTCTCAATAAGTTTCAAACCAGATTTTTAATTATTGTAGGAGATTACAGTAAAGTACTGTGTCCATCCTTGCCAGAATACATTCCTGTAATAACCACTTTGCACCCTCATCAATTATTCAATATTTGGAGAATTCTTCACCCTAGTGAAAAGGATTTTAGTTTCTTCCTCAATTGTCATAAAATCTATACAAGGATAGATCACTACCTATTAGACAGCTCTTCATTATCTTCATTAGCATTTAATTTACCTCCATTGAGAGATCTATGATGGTCTAACCATGCTTCTTTTTCAAGTGCCCTTCCTTTGTTGTGGTCAGGTAAATAATTGCAGTGCTGGTCAAAAGTATTGGCACCCCTGCAATTCTGTCAGATAATACTCAATTTCTTCCAGAAAATGATTGCAATCACAAATGCTTTGGTAATAATATCTTCATTTATTTTGCTTGCAATGAAAAAACACAAAAGAGAATGAAAAAAAAAGTCAAATCATTGATCATTTTACACAAAACTCCAAAAATGGGCCGGACAAAAGTATTGGCACCCTCAGCCTAATACTTGGTAGCACAACCTTTAGACAAAATAACTGCGAACAACCGCTTCCGGTAACCATCAATGAGTTTCTTACAATGCTCTGCTGGAATTTTAGACCATTCTTCTTTGGCAAATTTCTCCAGGTCCCTGAGATTTGAAGGGTGCCTTCTCCAAACTGCCATTTTGAGATCTCTCCACAGGTGTTCTATGGGATTCAAGTCTGGACTCATTGCTGGCCACTTTAGAAGTCTCCAGTGCTTTCTCTCAAACCATTTTCTAGTGCTTTTTGAAGTGTGTTTTGGGTCATTGTCCTGCTGGAAGACCCATGACCTCTGAGGGAGACCTAGCTTTCTCACACTGGGCCCTACATTATGCTGCAAAATCTGTTGGTAGTCTTCAGACTTCATAATGCCATGCACACGGTCAAGCAGTCCAGTGCCAGAGGCAGCAAAGCAACCCCAAAACATCAGGGAACCTCCGCCATGTTTGACTGTAGGGACCGTGTTCTTTTCTTTGAAGGCCTCTTTTTTTTTCCTGTAAATTCTATGTTGATGCCTTTTCCCAAAAAGCTCTACTTTTGTCTCATCTGACCAGAGAACATTCTTCCAAAAAGTTTTTGGCTTTCTCAGGTAAGTTTTGGCAAACTCCAGCCTGGCTTTTTTATGTCTCTGGGTCAGAAGTGGGGTCTTCCTGGGTATCCTACCATAGAGTCCCTTTTCATTCAGACGCCGACGGATAGTACGGGTTGACACTGTTATATCCTCTGACTGCAGGGCAGCTAGAACTTGTTTGGATGTTAGTCGAGGTTCTTTAGCCACCATCTGCACAATCTTTATCTCTGTTTTCTTTCCGTCCACATCTAGGGAGGTTAGCCACACTGCCATGGGCTTTAAACTTCTTGATGACACTGCGCACGGTAGACACAGGAACATTCAGGTCTTTGGAGATGGACTTGTAGCCTTGAGATTGCTCATGCTTCCTCACAATTTTGCTTCTGAAGTCCTCAGACAGTTCTTTGGTCTTCTTTCTTTTCTCCATGCTCAATGTGGTACACACAAGGACACAGGACAGAGGTTGAGTCAACTTTAATTCATTTCAACTGGCTGCAAGTGTGATTTAGTTATTGCCACCACCTGTTATGTGCCACAGGGAAGTAACAGGTGCTGTTAATTACACAAATTAGAGAAGCATCACCTGATTTTTCAAAGGGTGTCAATACTTTTGTCCACCCCCTTTTTTATGTTTGGTGTGGAATTATATCCAATTTGGCTTTTTGACAATTCTTTTTGTGGTTTTCCATTGAAGACAAATTAAATGAAGATATTATTACCAAAGCATTTGTGATTGCAATAATTTTCTGGAAGAAATTGAGTATTATCTGACAGAATTGCAGGGGTGCCAATACTTTTGGCCAGCACTGTATGTCTTTCAAGACCTCAAACTTCACAAACATTATCTAAATATTTCAGCATACAGAATAGAAGAGTTCCGCAAATAACCTTTTAACATATAAGAGTTCAGTTTGACCATCTCAAATGCATTTTGAACTCTTGCATTCAAAGACCCAGAGCATATTTATTATTTTGTCAATGGGGCTTTTCTTTTGCAGTACAACTCATAATCTACATTCGTGCCATTTAGAGGTGTGTGCTGCTTTTTGATCTTTTTATTTTCTATGGGCTTTCTAAAAAAATGTTACGAGGTTCATAAATCCCTTTTGGCACCATATATAGCCTGAAAATTCACCATGCAAGGCTACCTTCCCTTCAGAAATGTTAAAAGTAATAACCTTGCCCAAAGCAGGGAAATCACTGGACACTATGCTCAGGTTTAGGCCAATTTCACTGTTCAATATGGAATTAAAACTTTATGTCACAAAGTGCTAGCTCTCACATTGGGTGACATTATGCCACAGCTCATTAGAAGAGACCAAAAGCACTTGATTAAGAGTAGGTAGATACTACCTGTAGATTCATTGACATTGTAGATTCCCTCCCTTACCAATCATATTAGCTTGACATGTTCATATATTTGTATCACAAGTTAACACCTTAACAACACATGACATACAGGTAAGCCATCTGTTGCTAAGGTAAGGTGAGTATCAGCTGTATACAGCAGGCGTTTCCCTGCTAACAGCCATTATCAGTGCCTGCACAGATAGAGCATCTTAACCCTTTAGATGCCTAAGTCAATTGCAACTGAGGCACCTAAGTAAAAGAGAAGCATGGGGCTGCCATATTGGGCCCAATCGCTGCCCTTGAGATCAGTTATGATGATATCTGGGAGTCTATTGAAGTCTCCAAGGCCTGTCATTACTGAGGTTCTATTACATGAAGCCAAAGAAAGCAAGTAATAGAAATTAATGAATTTCACAATATACTGCAATATACTTGTATTGTAGCATACTGTATGGTGTGAGAAAGTGCAGGGTGTGGTTTGGGAGAACAGGTATGTTCCAGCCAGGGAGTTAAAGGGTGTGTGGTAGAAGCCCACAGCAGGGAGGTCACCTGACTAATTAAGGTCTGATATAGGCTGAGTGTCAAAGCTAGGAGGTGTGGCACTACACTGAGGAAACACTGACCTATGTATCTGAATCTGCATCAAGGTAACTCTGTGCCACCCATCTGTAGTAACCAGAGCTAGAGTCTGGCAGCCAGACTCTTGTATAGATAGGGTCTGTTTCTGTATTAGTTATTTCTCAGCCGAGAAGGTTTTGTTTTTGTTTGTGCCTTTGTTAAGGCAAACTGTTATGCACCTGAAACGAAATAAACTCCAAACTTGAGTGTGATCCAGCCTATGTGTCTCTGTTTCCTACACTGCTACGAAGCATCTACCTGAGCGGTTCCTCACAATGGGCAACCAGACCCCCTAGAGTGTAAGTCTGCTAGGGGCTCTAAAACTAAAATAAAAAATACAAGTTTAAATGTGTTAAAACATAACAAAAACTATATAAATTTGTTACTGTATCAACCAACAGTATGCAGGTAACATTTCATTTTTACCATGTGGTGAATGCCGTCAAAACAAAGTCTGTAAGAGAATTGTTCAATTGTTTTTTTTCAAATTCTAATCCACTCTGATTTTTTTTTCAGCTTTCCAGTACTGAACATCGTACAGAAAATTAAATCGTACCACTGTGAAGGGTAATTTGTCCAGCAAAAAATTAGTCCTTATATGACTCAGAACATAATAAACAGAAAAATGTTATGGCTTTGGAAAATGGACCAAATAATAAATGTGGATAAAAAAGTTGTTGCTCAAATATTAATGTGAACAAAAAGTATTAAATAGAACAACTAAAACGTAACTTTTAATTTTTAAAGTACGCATAAAATGTGTGTAAAAACACTATGATGAAACACACGCAATGGTTATCCGCTCAAGTGATATAAAATATAGTCCGTACTCAAAGAATATGCATATTGTTCACCCCAAAATGGTGAAATTCAAAAATGGTGAAATGGAAAATGGGAAGTGAAAAAGTGAAATGCAAAATCCGAAAATCAATGTAGCTTAATGGGTTAAGCTGCTTTCTCAACACATTGTTTCAGGACAAGTTATTACAATGTGATATGCTAAGTATCCTATATGTGTCTACGTATGAATGTGCAGTAGGAGAGGAAATTTTAGCCTTTTAAGCTTTTTGATATCATGTTGCAATATATTGTTGAATTGGTTTCAAAACAAAATAGACTCTTTAACCAATTTGGAGATCATTTGAGTGTGGGCATACTGGTTTATCAGTTGTTAGTAACCATCAAATGCCTTTTCTGCTCATTATTTTGGACACAGAGATATTCAGCTGAATCAATTGGGGATACCTGAGGGAGGTACTAAGCAAATATGGGTTTACTTTCCCTCTTAGTAGAATCTATCATGACCTATATATATATATATATATATATATATATATATATATATACACACACATATATGTTCAACCTTCAGCCCAGGCGTACTATCTATTATGTTTGAAACTACCAATAACACCAGTCAAAAGTGTCCATTGCCCCTGCTTATATTTGCTCATGTGATTCATCCATTTGCCCAGTGTATTCAGTCCAGCTCTGAGATACATGGTATCTAAATGAGTGAACTCGTTTGGAATGAACGGAATTTGAACAAAATGATCAAAAGGTTTTGTTTTCTAATGAAACTAAAATTTTTGCGGTTTGTCTGGAACAAAACTGTAAAATGGCCACCACCACATGAAACATTAGGTCAGCACAGTAATAGTGAAAAAAAAACACCAACCTTGCTGTAGTACTAATATAGAACTCTGAAGCATAGTTTAGCTACATTTATTCAATTTTACACAGATAGAAAGGCAGAAAGATCACAGAAATGGGGTGGGTTGGTGTGAAAGATCCTCAGTCATCACAGTTGGGGTGGGGGGAATTCTGCATTGTACTGTTCACATACACTGGCCAGACCACACTGATATAATTATGTGCTTGTCTTCCTATGCAATTTCATTTGCTAGGGTGGTACAAAAAAAATATTTTATCCTGATTAACTATTACATAGTCAATGATTTTTAGTCACTGATACTAAATATGGGAATTCCAGAATTATGGTCAGCTTTTATTACAGCACAACTTCCCTTTCCAATGGTCCAGTAGTTCAATCCCTTACATGACAGATGTACTAACCTTCTATAAATTACCTACATACCAAATATCTGCTATGTGAATGGGGATACTCCCACACATGCAATATTATTTTCACAATTCTCATATTACTGTTCTTAAATCATTTCTGGTTAGATTTTTAAAAACCATGTTGGGATTTATTTGGAAATATGAGAGAGTGAACAACTTTAGCCAAAACATTACATTTACCCATTTCCTTTGGGGAGTTAGGAAAACCATATATAAATAGAACACACTGATGCAAATACTAATAAAACTTAACATTTAATATTAAATATTAAAAAGGTCGCAAAAAGATAGATCAACCATCATAAATTTGTCACTCTATAGAGTCCAATGTTATAGCAAATACATATAAAATCACCACCATAAAAAGTTGTATATCATGGCAGCCATTCAATTAAATAATGAAACGATCTTACCAATATCTGAAGACGGGAGTAACCCAGCAGGTGAGGGTGCATCACAGGAGGAAGAAATTGCAGTCCCTATTCCTCCCCCTAAGACACTTTCCCTTACACCCAAAATGACTCCTGCCCTAACAAGGGCAGTACCAAGCTGTCCTTAAGATGACCCTATATATCCCTAGGCCCTACGCGTTTCCTGGTACAGTAACGCACCAATCATCAGGGGACTTACTAGACTACTGGGGCTGGGAGGATATGCGCATGCACGAGATTTTTATTCCGCGCATGCGCAGTATGATATATATCGCTCTTAGTATAACGTAGATGACGCGGTCCTGCGTATGACGTCATCAGTGTGCGCTGATTTCAGCGCGATTTTCAAACATCATTCATGTGAGTTTGGACACACCTGATTTGATAGGTGGAGTCCACTACTACATAAGTTGCCCTGAGATGCTGGGATCTTGCTACCATTGTCACTACATGGAGTCAGTTAGTGTTTTTCCTCCACTGTGGGGTTTCATTGGCTTTGCTTTACCACTGTAGGCAGCATTTACTTATTTATTTGTTAATATGTATTTATCTTCTTTGACCAAGAATTTTGGAATCTATGAGTAGTCTAGTAAGTCCCCTGATGATTGGTGCGTTACTGTACCAGGAAACGCGTAGGGGCTAGGGATATATAGGGTCATCTTAAGGACAGCTTGGTACTGCCCTTGTTAGGGCGGAAGTCATTTTGGGTGTAAGGGGGGAGGAATAGGGACTGCAATTTCTTCCTCCTGTGATGCACCCTCACCTGCTGGGTTACTCCCGTCTTCAGATATTGATAAAATCATTTCATTATTTAATTGTATGGCTGCCATGATATAACTTTATATGGTGGTGATTTTATATGTATTTGCTATAACATTGGACTCTATAGAGTGGCATATTTATGATGGTTGATCTATTTTTTTGGGACCTTTTAAATATTTAATATTAAATGTTAAGTTTTATTAGTATTTTCATCAGTGCCTTCTATTCATAATTTACTTTCTGTTGCAATTGGTGTACTGTTTTGTCAAATGACATAATACTCTACACCTCTGCTCCTTTTTGCTTTTGAGAAAACCATATATAGCATCCTATGTTATATGAGGTTTGCTCATCTCTAATCTTAACAGTCACAAGATCTTGTATAGGTGAAAATGGGAAAAGTACAAATCTTCCCACCATATCTGAAAAACAACATTTGAACAACATTAGACAATTTAAAGTCTTTTATGGTGCACTGGGCTAAAGAGCTCTAAGCAACAGGGTGCTTGTGTTAAATTTTATGCTGAAAGATTCTTGTTGTTACCCTATTTACATGCATTTCTTAGCACTAACTGGCAACTTTAAGACAGGCAACATAAGGACTCATTATGGCTTTAATCAGTACTTGCATGTCAATAGCAGGTCTTGTTCTGTCTTTTTGGTTTCTTATTTGCCTGTTGTTGCCTTTTTCCCACTACTCTCCCACCCTCTTCTTCCTTCTACCTTATAGTCAACAGCTCGGGATATTAAACATTGGCCCAGATTTACTATTGTGCACAGGACTAGATAATTATTCATCTAGGTATCCAGTTGGTTTTTCAGAAAAAGGGGCATGGTTTAAATATGCCATGATGTGCCTAAATGCACCACAATTGTGTCATTACTTCCTCAAAGTAGCTAATTAGGTGGTATTTCAACTTATACTAGACAATGTAGATACACCAGATTTATCACTGAGCATCAGTCACTGTGATATATCTGGCACATTTACAGACTGCCTAGCTATAGTTTACATTGTCTAAATATTAGTAAATCTGGACCATTGATTTTACAAGGTGGACTCACTTTACAATTGTGACTCAGTGTGTATAATAAGTAGACATTGTATATTTGACACCTCCCACACTTTTGTATCCTGACTTTCTTTATAACCTCCCCTTCATCTCTAAACTCCTGGAACGCTTGGTCTACACCCGCCTAATCTGCTATCTCTCTGCTAACTCTCTTCTGGACCCCTTACAATCAGGTTTTCATGCACTACACTCTACAGAAACGGCCCTCACGAATGTCTCCAACGATCTTATGATGGCTAAATCTAAAGGGAACTATTCATTACTTATTCTTCTGGATCTCTCAGCAGCATTTGACACTGTAGACTACCAACTCCTCCTCACTATGCTCAAATCTATTGGCCTTAGGGATACCGCTCTCTCTTGGTTTTCTTCCTATCTCTCTGACCGCTCATTTAGTGTATCATTCGCTGATGCTGTTTCTTCTCCTCTGCCCCTTGCGGTTGGGGTTCCTCAAGGCTCGGTCCTAGGCCCCCTCCTCTTCTCTCTGTACACAGCTCTAATTCGACAAACCATCAGCAGATTTGGATTTCAATACCATCTTTATGCTAATGATACTCAACTATATACCTAATCCCGTGACATCATCCTTGCACTACTACAGTACACCAGTGACTGTCTCTCTGCTGTCTCTAACATCATGTCTTCCCTTTATCTAAAATTGAATCTTTCAAAAACTGAACTTCTTGTGTTCCCTCCATCTTCTAACCAACCTAACCCTGATATCTCCATTTTTGTCTGTGGCCTTACTATTAGACCGAGACGGCCCGCTGTCTCGGGTTTGTATTTGACTCAAATCTCACTTGTACCCCACATATTCAGACAGTTGTACACTCTTGCCACCTGCACCTTAAAATCATCTCTAGAATTCACCCTTTTATCACCATGAAAACATCAAAAACCCTCATTGTTGCTCTGATTCTCTCTTGTTTTCACTATTGCAATTCTCTTCTAATTGGGCTTCCTCTTACTAAACTCTCCCCTCTACAATCTGTCCTGAATGCAACCGTCAGACTCATCTTTCTGTCAAATCGGTACACAGACGCATCTACCTTGTGTCAGTCAATGTATTGGTTGCCCAACCATCACAGAATATAATATAAAATTATCACACTCAGCCACAAATCCATCCATAGTGCTGCCCCCCCCCATATCTCCTCTCTCATCACTGTCTATCGCCCTAACCGTCCTCTCCGTTCTGCCAATGACCTTAGACTTGCATCCTCTGTTATCCGAACATGCCACTCCCGTCTCCAAGACTTTTCTCAAGCTGCACCGGTGCTCTGGAACGCTTTAACGTGGACAATCAGATTAATCCCCAACTACAGCAGCTTTAAACTGCCCTAAAATCACACCTGTATGGTCAGGCTTATCACGTGACCTGATCACAGTGTAGCGTTCCGAGGTGTAGAACAATAACACCTTTTATCCTTCCTCCTCTGTTCCTCAAGTCCTGTCCTCTCCATCTAGAAGTTACACTACACTCCTTGCACTTAGTATCTGTTTATTCACAGATACTGGCTGGTGACAGGTTCATACAGCTTCAGTTACACAACCTTTTCTATTAAAAGATGGCTGGACCATTGTGGCAAACAAGCCCTCTGAGCTCTTGTGTCCCCTATCTCCTCATAGAATGTAAGCTCTTGCGAGCAGGCCCTCACTCCTATTGTTTGATATTTTTATTTCTTTGTCACATTGTAATGTCTCATATTGTCTGTTCATGTTGTCCTCTGATTTTTAAAGTGCTACGGAATATGTTGGCGCTATATAAATAAAGTTTATTATTTATTTATCTATAACTCTGTATTAATAGTTTCCTTATGCTTTGCTTGTCTTTATTAGAAATGAAAAACTGTAGTGACATGCTATATCAAACACAGATTGTCCAACATCTGATATGTTTGCAGTTCCACATACTATAGGCACATACTGAGGGGCCACCAGTATAAAAATAAAAATAAAGGGTTATTCCTATCATAATAATTTTATCCCATATTGTTACTTGTGTTAAGTTACTAAAATCTGTAAATGCCTTCAACTCTTGTTCTACACCTTTTGCTGTATATTTCTGCATGTACCTTTTGGCTGTTTATTTGTTGTTTAAGGCAATTTCAGTGCTCCTACCACTTGTGCAGTGGCACCTGATCATAATCCTATGAGCTTGGCCAGGTTTTCAGGAGCATCAATGATTATGATTTGATTAAACTTCTGGCCGACCACTTCTCTGCACTGCTATAGAGTTGAATAGGACAACTTTGTCCTGTTGAGCTCTATACAACAGCTTTAGACACCGTTATAGCAGAAACAGCCAGCCATCTTTCTATATTACTTCCACAATAGTTATGCATAGCACAATACTATTTACAGACACCATCCTACTATCACGTTCAGTCTCTATGCCACTGCAATGTGGCTACTGTACAACATCTAATGATTTATTAATGCTCTTTGTTTGCTCTTTTCTGCACCGCAGATTCTGATCCTAAGCAGAGAGTGAAGCCAATCCTCCTTCACTGCCAGCAGTGTCACATATTAGGGGAATGTGAAGTATGAAGCAAAAATGTGTCTCCAAGGCTCCTATCCTGATATCTGAACCTGCAGTACTATAAATGTCATACTGCTGGCTCTAGCGCTGGTGATGGGAGACTTGAGGACACAGGAGTATTGCGTCACATTCACCAATTATATAACAGTCTTGACTTCAGCTTTGGAGCTGGAAAATACATTTAAGGTCCCAATGCAGTATGCGTAATGCAGAGCATTCACACAGTATTGACAGTTTCATGTCATGTTGTATAGTTGGGCAAAGAAGACACCAGATGATCTTTATTTACCAAGGCTTTACTTAGCTTGATTGCAGTTGACAAGCAAAGATAGACACATGGAAGATATGGCACACAAAACAGTATAGAGAGACATATGAGCTCACATGAGTCCAGTTATCCCTCTTGTTCTCACAGACAACGCTACCAGCAGTACTCATGGACTGGGCCTAAATCTCCAGTGTCGCAGTTGCTTCTCTCCAGAGACACACTGAACTAACTCATACAGACTCGACACAAACTCCTGATGAGCCACACTCTTACAGTGCACCTTCATTCCTATGTACCATAACATCATGCCACAGCCAGTGTAGGGTCAGACCTCTGGACCCCAGAACTCCTTCCATGGCACAACTCCTCTCCACAATCAATGCTCCACCCTCACTCAAGGCACGAAACATGATTTGTACACAGCATATACAGGCAAACTATATAGCAAAATGTTAAATAAACAGAATAACCATCATTCCTAATGAAATGGCAACCAATCTTGGGCAGGGACTCTGTATATGGCCTCTAAAGGTCTCACTTTTAGAAATGACTGATGCTGCAGTTTGTTTACAGAGGTAAGCTGAGCTTCTGCTGTTTCATGAAGTGCAGAAGGATGGTCCCACTCCCAAATCTGGCTCAGAAAGAAAATATAAAATCTAAACATGGAGATGGAATTAACCTTTTAACTTAGTAAAAAAGCAAGTGTCTAAATGTAATATGACACCAAAGAGGATCAAAGGATGAAAGATTGGAGATGTATACCTAGGAGTATCTTCAAGGAGACCATTAACCAATAAAAAATGAATAGAAAGATAGCAGTATTTTATGAGTTTATGCTATCAGGTGCAGAGTTGGTGACCACTTTACAGCATATGTACCATACAAAAATGTAAAAATAAAAGAATAGCAGAACATTAAAACTACATTGAAAAAAATGAGCAATTTCTCTGAAAAAGGGTGGAAAAACCAAGATGGAATGCTGGTTAGGGTAAAAAGGTTCTTCGCAGGGAAGCAATATGGATTTTTCCAACTGAACACCAGGTTGCCTGGTAGTCTGACTTGAAAGTCAGATCCTCTTTAAGTTTAATAAACCTGTTACATTATGTTCCATCTCAAGTTTGGAGTTTACACTAAAATAAGATGTAAACCTACTGTTGGATACATTGAATGTATATATGTAATATATACTTTTGTATCATGAGCAGCTAACTACCAATTCTGTGGAGCCATTAATACAACTTTTACTTTTAACTAGATCGGTGTCTGCAGACACCAATCTAGTTAAAACGCTTCCTGCAACTTGACTGTCTTGTAAACCGCAAGCCACCTCAGGCCTGCGGTTTACAAGACACCGAGACCATAGACAGACGTCTGCATCTCTATAGGTGAGTATAACTTTTTTTTTTGTTTTAGCTTAGTTGTGGGTATTTTAATAGTATAAGGGGTTGTTAGGATGGGGAATTATAACTATAAGGGAGGGGGCATTATGAACATAAGGGGGGTCATTTCTATAAGGGTTATTAGGGGGTATTATGAATACAAGGAGTAGGTTATTTATATAAAGGGCCATTAGGGGGAATCATTTATATTAGGAGGTATTATGAACATAAGGAGGTGGTCATTCATATAAGGGTTCATTAGGGGCATAATTTATATTATGGGTCATTACAAGCATTATGAACATAAGGGGGTGGTCAATGATATAAGGGGTCATTAGAGGTGCAGTATTTATGTCAGGGGAATCAGGGGCATAATATGAGGGGGCAATTAATTTAATTAAGGTGGCACTTGGGCTTTATTAAGACTAAGGCGCCACGTAGCGGTCACAGCAAAAAAGCACTGCAGGAAAAACTGCGCACGTAACGCATTGTGGTTTTTCCCACAGCACTTTTGACAGACTTTCTGCTTCCATTATACCTATATGGAAACCGCCAGCATTTCCATAGGTATAATTGACATGCTGCGATTTCCAAAACCGCAACATTCCGCTGCATGTTTTTTTTCTGCAATGTTTGGATGGAATTTCCTAGAATCGCATCCTCTTTGCAGGAACTGTAAAATGGCGCATTTTTTTTCCCGTGGCGTTTTCGCCATGTGGGGCGCTATCCCATCCCCACTTTGCGGTAAAATATGCGCAGCAGACACACTGCAATTTCCAAAACAGTTAAGGTTTAGGAAATCGCAGCTTACCTACGGAAACGCAAGCGGTTTCCCTATAGACATAATTGAAGCAGAAAGTTTGCAGAGGAAACCTCTGTGAACTTTCTGATCAAAGCGCTGTGGGAAGAAGCGCGATGTGTTTTCGTCGCGTTTTTTCCGGCAGCGCTTTTTTGCTGCGGGACGCCACGTGGGGCCTTAGCCTTAAAGGAGTATTCCCATGAACATAATCATATTTATATTTGTAGATAATTAAACGTTAAACATTTTTGCAAATATAAGTAGTTAAAAATTCTGCAGAGTTTTAAAGATTTTCTCTAACTATCTTAGTGGTGACAGTCTGTTGTCTTGATTGGTTGCCAATTGATACAACCAGGAATTCAGAAACTTTCTATGGTCTGGGACTTGTCAGGAACCCAGCCATGATTTTCTTATTGTAGCTGGATTAGCAGGGACACTACATGTATCAGAAGATATTCCGGCCACAATAAGCAAATCATGGCTGATTTTCTGACCTTAGAAAGGTCCTGCATTCATGGTCGTATCCACTGGTAACTGATCAAGACAACAACTTTCGATCACAAGATATTTAGAGAAAATCTTTAAGACTCTGCAAAATGTTTAGTTACTTATATTTGCTAAAATGTTTAACTTTTAATTATTGTGGTAAAGTGTATGGTAAAGTGCTGGACGGGGTGCATATCTCGTCTGGTTTCCTCAGCCAGGCAAGGTAATGGAAATCCAGGAAGATATCTGTTGTCTTAGCATAACGTAGTCTGCTAGCGAGTTTCTTTAACTTACATGGGCTGGATTTTCTGGACTGGAGGACAGGTTGGTAGTGGGAGTCTTCCAGTCCCCACCCCTGGTCCACTACTGGGTTTTCCCCTACTCCCAGGTGCTCTCAGCTGAGGCTTCCTGTCAATGATTACTGAGGAAGGAAGCCTGGCAAAAGGAGGGCTGACAAGTGGTAGACGGGGAGAGCGATCATCCCTGGAGTGGAGGTTTGCACACTTTGACACTGTGTCTGATGTTATGTATTTGCCTGCACTAGACTAGTGAGGTGCATGATGCTGTTTAGCTAGAGCCGGACAAGCTTAGGCTTTAGTTTTGTTTATGTAATGTTGCTTTGTACTGAAGTGCCTAAATAAAGCATCTTTGGAGATTTTAAACCCAATCCCTGCGTGAACTTGGTCATTGCTGCCCCCACCGTGTGAGCTGTTCCCTACATTATCTACAAATTTAAAATGGTTATGTTCGTTGGAATACCCCTTTAAGGAGTTTTTCAGCTCATTTTTATTGATGATCTATCCTCAGAATAGATCATCAATAAGAGATAAGTGAATCCCCACTGATCAGCTGTATGAGGGGGCCATGGCGCCTGTGTATATCACACGCTGTCTGTTTATAGTGACTGTGTGATGTAATTACAGTCTTGCCACATAGATGTGTATAGGACGAGGCTGTAGTTACATTATATGGCCACTATGAAATGAATGACACTATGTAAACAGAGAAGGGGTCACGGCACTTACACAGATACCATGGTTCATTCAAACACCTGATCCTGGGGGTCCCGGGTATTGGAACCCCACTAATTTTTTTACCTTTTGTTTACCTTTTTATTAAGAAATGCCTGGGGCATTATTAATAAGGGGCACTATTTAAAGGGGGTACACAGGAAAGTTATTAAAGATGCACTTGGGGGTATTATTTATTATGGGAGGTTATATTATATATTTTAACATTGGAAGTCGCAGCAGGATGGGGGTTCAGGTGAGGAGAATGTGGGTCAGGTGCCTGGAAAAGTAAGGAGCCAAAGACGTCTGTGCTGCAAACTTTACAGAGACTGGAATAAATGGTCCTGGCGGTCCAGATGAAAGAGACAGGGAATATGAATGATTAGGCAGAGACGTAACCGGTAAGTCACTAAATGTTACTGCCCTGTATTCACCTAAATCATCTGCAAAGCCCTGTGTAGAGCTGATATATACCACTATACGGTCACCGTAAAATATAGTGAGAACTATATAAGTAAATAGTGTTATGCATTATTATTAGATATTATTATTATTATCATTCTTGTAATAGCTCTTGCTATGATATTGATTTTTTTTATGTTCCTCATGTCCCTTTTTTGAGGGAAGTTTGAGATTGATCGGGGAGGAGACACAGTGGGCTGTATCAGTATGCTTGAGGAAGTTTGAAACATGTTGCAGTTACAGCAGCATTGTGATTTATTTACCCGCATAAGTGCTGTTAGTAGTGGTGGAGTGGTAGGATTCAACAAGACTGGCATATTGTATACCAGTCTTGATGTCCTTGGCACCACTGTACACGTCATCATAAATTAGGTGAATTCTCTGATAACCTTTGTGTTTCAGCTAAAATAAACTCATCAGCTACAAGCCACAAAAGTGAGGTAAATTTTAATGGGCCTGATGCCGGTGATGGTTCCTCATCACCATGACTGTGCCCTGAGAAAGGGCAGCATAAAAATGACACTTGCAACTTTTTTATACCAAAAAAAGTGTCATAAATTCTTAGTGTTTCTGCCTTAGTGTTTTTATAGAAAGTAGGACTCACTACTTTTAGTAGTGCTCTAAAACAACACCATACTAAGAGCAAGCATTGTTTTTAATGGCTCAGGAAGAGTGGGCGTCAATTGCTGAAGTAGGCTTTTAATATTGAAACTTTTATCAGACTTTTCAAATAAGTGACATTGATTTTTATTGTTCTCTTGTTATTTTCTTACAAATGTACATTGCATAATAGGCAAGTTAATATGACAATTAATGTCTTTCTGCATTATAAAGCCTTGAACCCTAACTTCTGTACTTCACAGCAAACAATACAGAAGCAGAAATATTGCATAAGGTGAGATAATCAGTGTGAACATACAGTAATATTCACTTACATTTATTGAAATTATATCTCTGGTGACGCTTGTATTTATTTAACTGTTGAATCTGAAAATAATAAAATATGGTTAATCTGCTGGCTTCATCTATTGCTACAAAACCTCAACTGCTTCAGCATAGAATATTATTCTTATGCTAACATATTCACAATTTTACACTTAATGGAAGCAGTCATAAACCAATCCCGTTCCATCAGTTCACACATATGCTTTGAAGAGATACAGTTCAGAATATAAATGCCTCATATATCTTTGGATGAAAGCTTTCTCTTACATTGAGTCTTCAAAACAAAGACTCTTAACAAACTGATGATACAATGTGGAAAAAGCTACCTTACTATTAGAGAAAAATCTTTCCCTCCGTGGCATAATTATCATTAATGAGAGAAAAAATGTTTAAATCCTAATAAATCAAACTGGATTGACTGACCATGCATCCAAATTGCTGCATTATTCACAGCGGAATTACTCCATAGATTAACTGCAAATTGGCCTCTAAATTAAATTTAGGATTTTATTTTTCATAGCTTCTGTGTTATGACAGATGAGGAAAGTCTCTGATATAAATGGCAGTGATGGCCTAAAGTTTTATTACTCAACCTTAGGATAAAACTAAACTATCTCTGTTCACTGTGATATTAGCTCAATTTAGTTGGTAAGCATAATAAACACTATTAGAAACTGGTATACACATTGTATCACATTTTCTACTATATTATAGGGGACTGTAGAGCAATAGATTTCTCTACATACTGTATACATGTTAACAGGCATATACTGAACTATGAGAAGATGAAATTATTTTTCCCTTAAATGGTGCAGGGAGTATGACATAGCATTGTAAACAAATTATTACAGTTATATAAACCATTACATGTTTTTTATATTACCATGATTTGTTCTTGCAACTATACAAGTATTTGAAAAAGGGTTTGGGGGGGGGGGGAGTGCTGACCAAGATGATGTATGCATGATCCCAGAACTGCCTGATCTTCAGCTACCTGACGTTTTTAGCACCCCAAAATAGTTAAAACGGGGAAGAACAGAATTAAAGACATACAATGTACCCCAAAAACACTTCACAACCAAGCTATCTTTCCTGGCCAGTAGAGGCAAGATGGTGTTTCCAGGCACACATAAGGCATACCAAGCAGAAGAAGAAGAAGAAGATGATGAGAGCTCTTATTGCTCTCTCAAACATTACAGATAATGCTGAAACTATATCTATTTCCAAGGTCTTGAATAGGATCCATGGCATTCTGGAGGAAAAAATGGCAGAAGGTTATTTGGACTTGCTATTCTGTTAGGGAATTTCCAGATAAGCAATTCCCCTGTTACTGCTGCTGAACCTGGGAGGAAGGGAATGACAGAGACAGTGAGTCCTAAACTCGACACAGCCCCAGCATACCTACTTGCCTCAATTACCCTAGGCAGCAGAGGACAACTGGGCAACAGTCCCTTCTTACAATACAAGTATAAACACAAAATGCAGACAAGACAAACAAACAGACACGGCAGATAAGGAAAGCCAAGGGTCAGAACCAGTTGAGCAGTGAAGTACAGAATCAGAATCCAAAAGAGTAGTCACAGAGAATAGCCAAGGTCATCAATATATAATTAGAAAACAGATAATAGCCAGCACGCTCAGAGAAGCAATAGCAAACATCAAGGAGTGGTCTGGAAAACTATATAAAGGGAATCCTCTCTAGGCTCCATTGGCAAGGAGGAATATCAATCAAATAGCTACTAACTTAACTCCTTAGTAACCAGGACTAATAGCACTGGCTGGACTGACACACAGCAATGAATACCCAGCTGTACTAAAACAGCAGGAGCAAAGGATCACAAATGGACATGCCTCCTGCACCTGAGGATGGCACAGAGACCCGTACAAAGGCCCGGGCAAAGATCTTACACATGACCTGGCTGCTAGTACCCTTGCAAAACACTAAGGGCTTGCAAGATGCTGATGAAATGGTTGTACCCATTTGGTGTTGTTGCAATGAAAGAGGGATACCCTGAATCCCTGAAGATCTCCAGAATCAAAGCAAATGCAGGATATACTGCTCCTGGAAACAGTACTTTGCAACGATTTAGGTAGGTGTGGAAAAATACTGCAGAGTAAGAATGCTTTCAAATATAGAAGTGTTAATAGTTTTTGTTAGTTATCAAAATACAGATTGAATGAACAAAAAAAAATTATAAATCAAATCAATATTTGGTGTGACTACCCTTTGGAGGAATCCTGGAAGTAACGCTATAACCCCCACAAAAGCTCTTACCTCCACATAATGGAGTATGTCTGTGATTAAATGAAGAGACAGAAGGATTCGAGGAAGCCTACTGTACATCCACAGAAGATCTGTGGATAGTTCTCCAAAATGTAACAGGATGCACAATTCCTTAAAAAACTGTGTGCAAGTGTACCTTGAAGAATTGATGTTGTTTTGCATGCAAAGGGTGGTCAAGTATTGATTTAATTTAGATTACCCTTTATTTCATTATAAGTTTAAGTGAATGGATTGTGTCTTTGTCCAAGTTTATCAATCATGTTATTATGTGACAAAAATAAAGTAATAGCACATTGGAACTGGCAAACCGTTCTGAAGACAAAATCTCTCATGAGTAAGAAATCCATAATGGCCTTAATAACTTGACTCATTAATAAATGTTTAACTATTAAATTGTTCAAAGGTGACATTTTTCCTAATAAATATATGTTACTGCATCCCCCCCTTTCTCTCCTTACAGATAGAATATAAAAAAAAACTTCTCCCAATACCATGCTGGGCTTTAAACCTTAAATGACCATCAAACAACCCCTTTCTCTACTTTTCTTTACCTTATAAAAGATCTGGTATGGTTGACTTTTGCAGAGTATGGCAATCTCTTATCCCCTCAAGACCTCATCAGGTGCCTTATTGCACCTCAAATGCTTCTACTTACTATGGGACACTAAGCAGGATTATGCTCAGCTTTTCTAACAGCTTGAAACTGTAGTCACAGTTTACATGTTGTGGTTCCTCCACTGTTGAGATGTGCATTATTACTTTGTAACTCAAGGTGACTGACTTATAAGTCTTTTTATAATGCTTGGCCTCCAAAAGTGTCTATATATGGATAAGATCAAAATATGATTCTTTAATGCTAAGGATTTGAATTCCCCTGAGAAATGCCTAGATTGTGAGGGAATCATACTTTTAACTAACAAGCACAACAAAAGTATTACCAAATTGATTATCTTTTTATTCCAGCAGTCCTGTTGTCATCCCTGCACCAAGTAGAGATAGGTAAGGTCACTGTGTCCGCCCCACTCTCTATTACTTTGAAGCTTCAGTCTACTATCTGACAATGGACCTGGAGGCTAAACGATACCATTATCGAACTATAAAAAAACTTCTTTCAATTTAATGATTCCCTTCAAGTATTCAGGCATATTCTCTGGGAATCCCATAAAACCTATGTAAGAAAGGAATTGATTGCCTTTGTATTCCAAATTAAAAAACAAAGTGCTTTGCAGTTATATACTCTATACTGGTCCAGACTACAACCCTGGAAACAGCTCAAACAGCTCAACACCCCATCAGTATATGAACTTATGTCCTTACACCAGCACTTGAAAAACGTATTAAACTTGAAAGCATGCAAATCATTCCAGCTACTGCATAGCTGAATATATCTCTACAGGGACAAAACGTAGGTCTTGGCTTAATAAACAAAAACAGGCTAAATTATTTACTGTGTCTATCAAATAAGGCGATCATGGGAAAATCACTACTACCCCACTTATAGCTAGGGAATTCCTAAAATTCTATTATTCTCTGTACAGTCTTGACAATGCCCCCCACTGATGTTATGACACCTTCACCTGCTAAAGCTGTTTTAATTAACTCCTTTTTAGAATCCATATCCATTTTCTACAAAGCCTTTCAAAAAATGATAGAGCTACCCTAATAGTGCTATACTATAGAGGAAGTGGAAGATATTTTAAATTCTATACCTTTTGGAAACAGCCAAGACCCTGACAACTTGTCCATTTCGTAATTGCAAAAACATTCAGACAGCAACTTATTTTATGTTTTTTAGAGGTCAGTAACTCCCTACTGCCGGGCTCCTTGCTACGCAAGCAAACCCTTGAAGCTCAATTCTTTCCTGGTTGGGAAGCAAGAATCCTTTAACCACTTATGTGCTCCCACAGAATTTTTTAAACATTTCAATCACCCCCTATTGAAAGAAAGTTGCTCCACATATTGAGAAGTATGCAATGGTGTAATAGGCACAGGGTATTTGCCTCTGATTTTGGTTAAAATATCTATTCCTGAGTAGTCCAAACTGGTCAGTGGGCTGACTAGAGGTATGCTTCAAGTTTTTCATACATCCAATAGTTCAATATACCACTTGACCTCTCACACTTATAGCTCCATTAACCACTGTGCCACAATTCTTGGATAAAACATGTGCTATTGCCTCTGATCTCTGACCCAATATGTCTTATATACATATTATTTAATTTGTTAAACCTCACCTAGTCCCTGAGCAATGGTTTCACCTCCTTTGTTATGCATAATTTGACTTTTAAGGAATGTGTCTGAAATTCAAGGCTATTCAACCTTGCTCATATTATGATCTCGGTGCCAATTATGATCTTTTTCAATTCCTCCTTGATACATCCATATCCAAAATCTATACAGGCTTTCTACCTAGCACTACTCCTCCAAAGCCTTATTTCTTGACTGAGTGGGAAGGGGATTATCTCTTTAGATTGCATCTGATCCCCTCAGACACATGCTTGTGGTTTGGCCAGAGTAGGGGCACAATTTCTCACATATGCTGGTCCTGCCCCAAAATTGAATCCTATTGGAAACAAATTGAAAAAGCAATATTTAACATATGTAAGATTGAACCTTGTTTAACCCCTGAACTGATCTTACTTTGTCCCTGTTATGATATTATCACTGTAGGAAATATCACAAAAATTGCAGTATCTAGCTGACAGCAGGGATCAGTAGAACAAGTTATCTAAATCTCACACAGTGCTGAGAGATAGATCTTGGGCACTCAAAAATCTTCACCAGCGCCAGCCGTGAAGCCAGATGGACTTGTGCTGAATTTTGGCACAAGTTATCACCACAGAAACTAGTATAACAAATAAATGCTCTACAAACTGAAGTCAAACCATAACTCACAAGGCAGATCTAAACCAGAAGGATGATTCAGAAGATAAAATGTTTCTGAGCCAAAAGGTCAAACCGAGAGGTATTGTCAGAGCCAAAATCAGAAGACAAGAGGAATTTCCAGTAACAGGACAATGGTCAGTAATACAGCAATCTAACACAAATGATCTGACTTCAGAGCCTCACTAAAGTATGAACTAATAGCAGGCTCCTGGGTTGGCAGGAACAGGGTATAATATTCCTCTTCAGCAGCTGATTGGATCAGCAGAGCGGAGCTCAGACAACTTCAGAAGCTACATATGTTGGCATGGTAAACAGTGGTGAACCTAGCCTCTTTGCGGCCTGAGGCGGACTATAGAAAGACGCCCCCCCCAAAAAAAAAATTGAGTTTACATGCTACTAGCTTCACACTCTGTTATCGTCGCACAATATACACAATACACAGAGTTATAAAACAGTTTTTAAGAATTCTTCTTCCTGTATTACTTTAGTATCAGATCAACAACACGGAATTAACAATGACAATAACTTCACACATCTTCTGCTTGGTGGATGGATGAGCCCACATGGCCCCCATTCTCTATAATAGGAACGCTGCAGATAGCTGAGTACTGTACTTCGGCTATATTTCGTACTCCCATCGAAGTGAATAAGAGCGCGGGTTCGTCCATCCACCAAGCGACACACCTATATTCAGCCGCAGCCAGGTTGAATTCCCACCCAGTGGGGGGAGAAAACCCAATTCTCAGGCCCAGTGGGGGGGTCTCAGCAGACAGACCCCCATCAATCAGGTATCTACCCTCTAGCAGAAGGGGAAGCGGAGGCGGCCACGAGCAGGCGTAGGGATAGGTATGTAAATAGGCCATTACCTGATGGGTTACTCCAGCAGGTAACGGCCTATTTAAAAAAAAAAAAGTTATCCTCACCTACCTACGATCCCTTGATGGAACCGCTGCCTCCTCTTCTTGTCCGTGACGTCTGGTAGTGACTAAACCCAGGGTCAAAAATAGGGTTCAGTTTGGTACTGCCCTTGTCAGGGTGGAAGTTATTTCATGGGATTGAGGGTGAGCGCTAAGAGGAACAATAGGGATTGCTGGCTCTTTCCATCTCTCCTGTTCCTATCGGTCCACTCCCGTCATTAGATATTGGTAAGACCTTTCCATATCTTCTGTTTTTCATTGGTATATTTTTCAGTAGTGATTTATGATGGTTTCTGTTTTTTTGGGGGCCCTTATGTATTTTAACATAATTATTAAATGTTAAGTTTTATTGTTTTTTGCATCAGTGCTTTGAATTATATTGGAACGTTATCTCTGCACTTGGAAACAATGATTAGATTTTCATAAAGATTAATTATTTTCATTGAAGTTGTGCACAGGTGAGCAATACAACAATTTTAGTGTGACTTCAAGATGTCAAATTGCCACTGTGGAGCACAAGCCGTGCTGAAACCCAGCAACAACAGACAGGACAATATGTTAAGGTGACAATGCATAAGCATACAGGTACATTAAAATTAGTTTTTGATAAGAAGCATGCAAAAGAAGTTAAAATAAAAGTTTTACGTTTACTCATTGGTTCCAGAAAAACCAGGAGTGCACAGTAGCATCCTGACAAAATACTGTACAGGCACATTTTTGCTATGTAAGCACAATAAGAAAAAAAGATTGGCTGTTAAAAAATGAATAGTGAAACTTTACATTCTATATTTTGCAGTATATTCAGAATCTCATTTGCCCTAACTTTTTGAATCGTATTGTTAAGCATAATTGTTGTAGGTTTAAAATAGGTAGCATTAAACTTAGTGGCAGAGAGATCATTAAAGATAATTAAAGTTTTCTTCTATTAGAATTAGTGGAGGTATTTCTATGTTAAATGCCAAGTAAGGTAAATCTTATTACAGCTATGTGGTAAAAAGTTATTATATGGGTCAGTTTATACTAATCTTTTCAATTAAATGTCAGGTTAAAAGCCTAACATGGTTTCACTAATTTCTGAAGCATTCAGGATTGTAAAACACGGTGGATAATTACAGTATGCAAGGCTAAAAATTCCAGATTCCTGAAAATGCAAGTTCCGAGTTGAAATACTTGGTAACTATATTAAAGACAATCTTTCCTACAATGAGAAAATTGAACAAAATATTTATATTTCCAGTTCCAGCCCCTTTAATAACAACCCCTTTCTGCCCCCAAAACAGTAACAACCATCTGCCCTTATGCCCACACACAATTCAAATAACCACCTTTGTACCGCCTAATAGATTTTTGCACCCCCTCATCAGTTATTATAGCGTCTCCTTATAAATAATAGTCCCTGCTTATAAACAGTGCCGGATATCAGTAATAGTTCCCCCTTATCAGTAATAGCCCCCCTCATAAATAATAGTGCTCCCTTATAAATAGTCCCCCTTATTAATAATAGCTCTCTCATGAATAATAGTTCACCGTATAAATAATAGTCCACATTATCAATGTTAGCCCTCTTATAAATAATATCCCCTTATAAATAATAGCCTCTTTAACAATACCCTCCTTATAAAGTTTCCCTCTTATAAATAAAAGCAACCACATTGTAATAGCCACCTCCATATATATATATAATTCCTCCCCTTATTATAGACATATCATAAATAGTTCTTCCCTTATAAATAATAGCTCGCATTATATGTTTCCCCTTATAATAGCCCACCTTATATATAATAATTTCCTCTTATAATAGCCCCCTTATATTAAAGCTTCCTCCCTTATACATAATAGCCCCCTTATGTATAACAGTCTCCCCCCTTACAACAATCCTCCTTATATTATAATAGTTCCTCTCCTATAATAGCCTCCTTATATATAATAGTTCCTCCCTTATACATAATAGCCCCCTTGTATATAACAGTCTCCCTCTTATAACTGTCAAACT
This sequence comes from Leptodactylus fallax, assembly GCA_947044405.1. Classification (NCBI taxonomy): domain Eukaryota; kingdom Metazoa; phylum Chordata; class Amphibia; order Anura; family Leptodactylidae; genus Leptodactylus; species Leptodactylus fallax. Next base: position 9,511,597 of record CAMRHE010000003.1, read on the forward strand.
TTTATATATTAGTTCCCCCTTATAATATACCCCTTATATATAATAGCTCCTCTCCTATAATACCCCCTTATATATAACAGTCCCCCTTATATAAAATAGCCCCCTTATATATGTCATGTGTTATAATAATCCCCTTACATATAACACTCTACCCATTATAATAGCCCCTTATAAATAATTGTTTCCCCTTATTTATATTAGTTTCAACCTTATAATAGCCTCACTTATTTTTAATGGTTCTCCCCTTTTAAGGGGGGCTATTATAAGGGGGGTACAATTATACTGTTAGTAGTAGGTGAGGGGGTGGAGCAGGTGTGAAAGAAATCAGCTCAGCGAAACATGGCCAGCCAGTGGGACCAGGTCTTCTGAAAACGTGGACATTCTTCTCCCACTGTTCAGTTCTTCAAAGTGGTCAATTCGGTTAACCTTAGCAGCTCAAAGTTGTATGGAGGGAGTGGTGGTTTGAAGCCAAAGTTGTGGAATCATAGACTTGGCTACTGCCGGCATGTGTGTTACCAAGGAATATTTTGAAGGTTTGAAGTCCTTAGACACTAAAGAGATGAAACTATGTTAGGTTTCAGCGTGAAGTTAGTCGAAGTAACTTTCCTGATGAAATCTTGAACCTGTGTCCAGAATGGAATTATTTCTGGACACTTCCACCAAATATGGAGATAGGTACTCCCCTGTGCTTGAAATCTCCAGCATTTGTTGCCAGTGGTGATTCATTTGTGAAAAAGCCAATCTGGTGTTCTGTACCACCTCACTAATAGTTTATAGTGGTTTTCTTGTAGGCGTATACAAGGGGAATAGCCATGGGCATATTTCAGAACTTGTGTATCTTCCTCAGGAGTCAGCAACAACCCCAATTCCTGTTCCCACGACATGAGAAATGTGGATTTCACTGGAGATTATGGATCAATATACAGTACAGACCAAAAGTTTGGACACACCTTCTCATTCCAAGAGTTTTCTGTATTTTCATGACTATAAAAATTGTAGATTCATACTGAAGGCATCAAAACTATGAATTAACACATGTGGAATTATATACTTAACAAAAAAGTGTGAAACAACTGAAAATATGTCTTATATTCTAGGTTCTTCAAAGTAGCCACCTTTTGCTTTGATTACTGCTTTGCACACTCTTGGCATTCTCTTAATGAGCTTCAAGAGGTAGTCACCTGAAATAGTTTTCACTTCACAGGTGCGCCCTGTCAGGTTTAATAAGTGGGATTTCTTGCCTTATAAATGGGGTTGGGACCATCAGTTGTGTTGTTCAGAAGTCAGGTGGATACACAGCTGATAGTCCTACTGAATGGAGTGTTAGAATTTGTATTATGGCAAGAAAAAAGCAGCTAAGTAAAGAAAAATGAGTGGCCATCATTACTTTAAGAAATGAAGGTCAGTCAGTCTGAAAAATTTGGCCAAGTGCAGTGGCCAAAACCATCAAGCGCAACAAAGAAACTGGCTCACATGAGGACCGCCCCAGGAAAGGAAGACCAAGAGTCACCTCTGCTGCGGAGGATAAGTTCATCCGAGTCACCAGCCTCAGAAATCGCAGGTTAACAGCAGCTCAGATTAGAGACCAGGTCAATGCCACACAGAGTTCTAGCAGCAGACACATCTCTACAACAACTGTTAAGAGGAGACTGTGTGCAGCAGGCCTTCATGGTAAAATAGCTGCTAGGAAACCACTGCTAAGGACAGGCAACAAGCAGAAGAGACTTGTTTGGGCTAAAGAACACAAGGAATGGACATTAGACTTGTGGAAATCTGTGCTTTGGTCTGATGAGTCCAAATTTGAGATCTTTGGTTCCAACCACCGTGTCTTTGTGCGACGCAGAAAAGGTGAACGAATGGACTCTACATGCCTGGTTCCCACCGTGAAGCATGGAGGAGGAGGTGTGATGGTGTTGGGGTGCTTTGCTGGTGACACTGTTGGGGATTTATTCAAAATTGAAGGAATACTGAACCAGCATGGTTACCACAGCATCTTGCAGCGGCATGCTATTCCATCCGGTTTGCATTTAGTTGGACCATCATTTATTTTTCAACAGGACAATGACCCCAAACACACCTCCAGACTGTGTAAGGGCTATTTGACCAAGAAGGAGAGTGATGGGGTGCTACGCCAGATGACCTGGCCTCCACAGTCACCAGACCTCAACCCAATCGAGATGGTTTGGGGTGAGCTGGACCGCAGAGTGAAGGGAAAAGGGCCAACAAGTGCTAAGCATCTCTGGGAACTCCTTCAAGACTGTTGGAAGACCATTTCAGGTGACTACCTCTTGAAGCTCATCAAGAGAATGCCAAGAGTGTGCAAAGCAGTAATCAAAGAAAAAGGTGGCTACTTTGAAGAACCTAGAATATAAGACATATTTTCAGTTGTTTCACACTTTTTTGTTAAGTATATAATTCCACGTTTGTTAATTCATAGTTTTGATGCCTTCAGTGTGAATCTACAATTTTTATAGTCATGAAAATACAGAAAACTCTTGGAATGAGAAGGTGTGTCCAAACTTTTGGTCTGTACTGTATCAGGAGAGAAAGTAGGCCATCTACCTCAGCAACTTTGTTTTAGACACTAAGAGTTTCTCAAATGGAGTCAATTGGATTCTAATTTGGAAAGATTTCTGGAAGAGACTAATGTGGTGTCTAAGATGCAAGAAGGTGAGGTCTGTGATTTTGGATTAGGGCAAATATGTCATCCACAACCCTCAAAGAGTCATTAAATATTAAGTCCAGAAGAGAAATATTGTTCAGTGTATTCCAGACATATCTGTACACATCATCCTGTAGACCCAGAAGAGATGGTATTAGTCCAGCTGGCATGAGAGGTGAGGATGCTGGGGCTAGAGTGTGTCCAAATTCTTTCCAGACATTGGACAGGCCTTTGATTTGTGCATTGGATGGGGTATCCACGAGCTTTGTTCGAGAGAAGGATGAGACAGTTCCTTCATCAGTTTGTTGATGAGCTCTTCAGTGGGGAGCCAGGCATGTCCACTAATTTAATTGCACGGCCTTGTAATACTTGAGGATGTCTGGTAGGCCTATGCTGCCAGAGAGTTTTCTACAAGTGATTCATGACCACGCCAGCCTCAGTTTTTTCTTCCTCCAGACAAAACTAAAAAAGATATTGCGAACTGTTCAAAAGAAGAAGGGTGGAAGATAAATCAGCAGCATGTACAGGCAATATAAGATTTTTTGAACAAGGTACACTTGAAACTTGGAGTTTATCATAGGAAGCTAGAAACAGTTTAATTTCCTCTAAGATGGGCATAAAATGCTTTTGATCGTCTGGTACAGCAGTGGGAAGGATTCCAAAGTATTTGATAGCTGTATCAGTCTACATCAGGGGTCTCAAACTCAATTTAGCCGGGGGCCACTGGAGGTAGAGTCTGGGTGAGTCTGGGCCGCATCAGGTTTTCCACACCGGTAATATGCTCCATATTGGCCCCTGCACACGGTATTATGCTCCCTAGTGGCCCCTGCACACGGTATGATGCTCCATAATGGCCCCTGCACTTGTATTATACTCCCTAGTGGCCCCTGCACTTGTATTAAGCTCCATTGTGGCCCCTACACATGGTATTATGCTCCATAGTGGCCCCTGCACTGGTATTAGGCTCCATAGTGGCCCCTGCACACGGTATTGTGCCCCATAGTTGCCCACCCACGAACTTTTTATTATACTCTGGGGTCTTTTCAAAAGCCAGAGTATAATGATCGGAGACCCAGGGGGGGTGACAAACATAAAAACCAGTGTTACTTACCTATCCTGGAAACAGGAGCACTCCCAGCAGCTCTCGGCCCTGTCTAATTGCGCACAGACGTCACGTGATGAGACCGGCGACGCGACCTGATGACGTCACCAGAGCGCCCAAGTCTGCTTGGAGTGACAGCGGATCGCAGGAGAGGTGAGTAGCATTGGTTTTTATGTTCGTTCACCTCCCCTGGGTCTCCGACATTATACTCCGGGGTTTAAAAAGACCCCGGAGTATAATAATAGTAGTATTTGAGGCCCGCGGCCTCACTTACCGATGGCCGCGGCTGCTCACAGCGGCATCCACTTCCTCTTCTGCATTCCATAGCAGAAGGGGGAAGCGGGGGCGGCCACGAGCAGACGCCGGGTAGGGAAATAAATAGGCTGTCATCTGCCGGGGATACTCCATCAGGTAACGGCCTATTTATATAAATAAAAAAAACTTATCCTCACCTACCTGCGATGCCTTGATGCAGCCGCCGCCTCCTCCTCTTGTCCGAGACGTCTGTGTCTCAGCGTAGGAGGCACGATGACGTCATTATATCGCTGCTTGCGCTGTGATGCGGACGTCTCGTAAGCCAGCCCAGGACAGGCCCCACTCAGCGTTGTTTTTTTTGGGCTGGTTTACATTAGATAGTAAAAAATGCCACCCCCCAGACAGTGACAGTGCCGCCCCACTTCGCCTCATTAGCGGTGCGCCCCTGGTGCCATTCGTATCAAACTCGGGCCGCACTAACATTAAACTTTGATATTGAGGTGGGGGCCGCAAACTATTGTCTCGAGGGCCGCAGTTGGCCCGCGGGCCGCGAGCTTGAGACCCCTGGTCTACATAAAGGGGATACTACTTCTAACCCATTCTTTTTCTCTAGGAGAGAGAATAATATTCAGTACCTCGGATTTTGTCAGATTGACTTTGTATCCAGACACCTGTCCATAGGCTTTTAGAAGGTCAGCTATGGCTGGGAGGCCTACTGCTGGATTTGATATTACAAAAAGAACATCATACGTGAACTCTGTTGCGTGTAGAGTGTCTTTACCTATACTTTTGCCCTTTATGTCTGGATGTTGCCTGACTGCCTGCAGGAGAGTCTCAAGAACCATTGTGAACAATGTGGGGGAGAGTGGGCATCCCTGCCTCGTTCAATTAGAGATATCAACGCTAGTGGATAGGTTGCTGTTAATCTTTAGATGGGTGTGAAGTTGAGTATAGAGGGAGAAGATGGTGTCAATAAACTGGGTAGGGATATTAAATTTCTATAAAGTGGCCCTCATAAATCTCCAATCCACTCTATTAAAGGCTTTTTCTGCGTCTACTCCTTCAAGGACTAGAGGTTAGTTGGTTTTTCAGGCAAGCTTGATGAGAGGAAGTAGCTTAAACATATTATCTTTTCCATCTCTACCTAATACAAAGCCAGACTGTTCTTCTTGAATTACAGTGGGGATTAGGGGTTTCAATCTTATCGCTTGTAACTTTGCCCAGATTTTGACATCAAGATTTAGCAAAGAAATTGGACACAGCATCCGGGGTGCTTGCCCTCCTTAGCTATAAGAGTTATATGTGCTCCTGTGCTTGTCTTGGGAGTTGTTTCCCTTGTAACAGGGCATTACAGACTGAAGAGAGCTGGGCCTAGGTTTTTGCCCACAGGGAAACTTTAAAACTGATATCAATTCTTCTAAAGAGATAGGTACTCTAAGCCGTGTACCAGGGTGGGCTCCCCAGGATACAGCGAAGTCACGAACAAAGGAAGTGACTCCAAATCAATTTAGTAAAAATACAAGATTTTTACTATTTACCAGAAAAACATTCTCAACTATTTACATACACTCAGCCAGTAAGCTGAGACCCTGGTGTTGTACAACGTGGTGCCCTCTCATGTGCAGCTCCAAAACACTCCAAGCTTTTACCTATCTGCAGGCTGCAACTAACCAGCCGCTTGTTACCTTTTTATCACCCTAGTCACAGAAACAATTCAGTGAGTGTGATAGGGGCACCGACGGTATAACACAAGAGCTTACAAACTTATCAAAATACCCCTATTCCCCACAAACAAAGTATAACCAAGTAAATATAATAGTAGGTCAGCTTGCAAGCCAAAGAAATATGACAATGTATAAAATGTCGCTTCTAGACTCCCTCAGAAGCTCAATAGAATTCTCTGAGTCCTTCCTACCGAATAGGTAGATAATTCACCAGTAGTGTGGCCTGTGAATATGAGGATGCCTAGCTAGTCTAACTACAGGCCCTTATTCAGTCTCAAGCAATTTGCGCCAAAAATGTAATGCGGTGCGTGCACGTTTACTTCTCTTACTGATTCAGATTTGTTGGGTACCTTTTAACTTCTCTCTGGAATCGCTGAAAGCAGGGCTCATCCAAACATGCGGTCTCACTGACAGGGCCACTTCTCAGCCGGTCCTTGATAGCAATCTTCAACTTAGGATGGTGTCTGAACAAACACTGGAACAGTCTCTGCTTTAGTACACTCTTGTTATATCTCTAATCCTTTAATAATGTTTTTCCTCTCACTTCAGCCCTTCTTCTTCTAAAAGCTCAGAAGCACACACCTAAAAATGGCTGCCACACACTCTCTCTTCCTTCTTGTTCCTCCTCTGCAGAACAGGGTCTCCACGTCACTACTCCAGGGAATTACAGAATTACAGTCTCTTCTATTTCTGAGGTAACAGTGGCCTCTTGTGGTCAAACAAACAAATGTCAGTTTATAAAAAAAAAATAAACTTATCTACAGAAACAGTTACATTCATAACATGAGGGCTGTTTCCCCATCTTACAGTACCATCAACATTTCTGCTGTTGCTGGACAGATAGCTGGCAAGGACAGGTGTTTTAAGAAAGCCTCCGTTAGGTGAGCCTTCTCCTCCTTAGAAATTCCTGCAGGGGGAGAGCTTAAGTTGTATAGTTCCAAATAGAAAGAGACAAACTTAGAAGCGATGTCACGGGTGGTGGTGTGTAGCAAGCCAGTTTTATTTTGATTGGATGTTATAAACGCTTTAGCTTTTTATTTGCATAGTCAGTTCAACATGAGATGACCCCCTTCCCCCTTATCTCCATGTGCATATAACATCTGCTGATATTTCAAGTGGTGCTTGGCAGCTCTGGAGTCTCCAGGAGGGGCAGAACAGACAGAACAGGCTAACGCCAGTTAATTGACAATAATGCAATTAAACTAAATAATTCTTATCAACTAACTGCCATTCCATCTAGACTATGTCTATTAGAAACATACAGTTTGAAATAAGTATTCTTCTGAGAAACTCACTATTCAGATGGGGTAAGCCCGACAGTCCTACAGTTTGTCTCCAGCAGGGTGATCCCGCTGCTTCATAGAATGCTTTCGACTTTTTGGCAACTTGAACAGGCTAGGGGTGTGACAATGCAGGAAGCCAACTGGAATCTTCTGTAATAGATAACCAGGATGGGACTGGTACTGGCGGAATATCAAAGAGGGTCAACGCTGCCTCCAGATCGCATGGAGTGTGGATGTTGATTCTCCTGCCATTTTTTAGAATGGACAGTCTGAACGGGAATAACCAGGCATATGTGAGATTATGAGCCCAAAGAGTATCTAGTAGGGGTTTGAGGGTCCTTCTCTTAAGTAGAGTAGATGGTGCAATGTCTTGAAAGAGTTGCAATTCCACATCTCCATAAGTAACCGTTGGTGGCTCTCTGGCCGCAGCAAGTATATTCTTGGTGTCTACTGTCGTTAGTAGGTCACAAATAACATCTCTGGAAGGATCATTCACCCTCGGCTTGAATTCTTTCAATAGCTATAAAAGCCGCTCTCTCTACTCCCACTAGACTTGAGAAAAGTACAGTCGCACCCTTTTTTATGGACTCAGTGGCTCATGATTACTATACAACCTGAGCCATTTGAATTGCCTACTCCCTATACCCACAGCTTCAGTCTTTAACCTCATTCATGGTGTAGCAGCGGCAGAAATGGACAGTGGGGGCTTGTCAACCTGCAGGGGTAGTAGGAGAGAAACATAGGTCCTCCTTCTAACTGTAGAAGACACAAGGCAGCAGGGTAACATTAACTTTTGGTCCCTTTTTCTCACATCAAATAGCATAATTGCTCTCTCATAGTCATATATGAGTTCGTTCTTTATATATATTATATTTACATTTCCATTGTACTATCTTGTCCGTACCTGATCATTCTCTATAAATACCCATTGCACGCTACAGTAATAATGATAATGATCACTAGACAAGAATGTCTAATGCATGAGAAAAAAAAATTCCATCAGTGACCCAGTGGCTGTCACCATAAAAAAAAAATCAGTATTTTACAGTTTTCAGACAGTCATTTTATGCATACTTTCTTTACTTTTTAATGACTAACATTCTCTTTTTTTAAGTGTAAAAACAGTATTATTCACTGACATTTAAAAGATTAAAAGGACTAAGTAATACAGTATGTATTTTCATGATAGGCATACATAAAAAAGGAAGATTTTTGTCTTTTTCATTGGGTTGTTTTAGAAGGAAAATATGTTAATTTGCATATTGCATGTGTGTCAAGAGTCACTTTTATAGTGTAATAAAAAAAATATTCATGTGTTTTAATATCAGGGAGGCACTTAATAAGACTCCAGAGCTTAGGTTCAGTAATGGAGCAGAAGAATATCTCTATAAACTATGGACAGTGACATAATGAACCATTTCATAAAACTAATAAAAATGAGTATATAAAAAAAAGAAAAGAAAAGCTATAACAATATGATCAATAGCCAAGTATGATACTGTTGTTTGAATAGAAAGACAAGTGTTTAAAATATTTCTATAATCAATTGGAATACACAGTCAAAGGTTCCCTATTTCAAAGATCCAAATCTGGACCAGACTGGGCCATAATCAGATATAGTACATAGAGCCAGGTAACCACAACAGGAAAAGGCTCTAAACTAGTTACAGACTAAGGGTGGGTTCACACCTGCGCTTGAGTCCATCCGCTGCCAATTCGAGTGAAAATCTTGGGAAACAGGATAGGCATCGGATACCGACAGGTTAGCGACGCATTGGTTAAAAACCCATTCATTTGAATGGGTTTTTAAAGCAATGTGCGGGTGTGCGCTTACACCCTCTGCGATGCAAATCCTTTTTTTTCCTCGGAAACAAAGTCAGACATGCAGGACTTCGTGTCCGATGAAAAAAAACAGCTTCGCAGCGCAGAGGAAACATCTGCATATTTAACTGGGTGTCTTTACCGTATATTGGGAAAATCCACACTGCATGTAAGCAATGGAGATCCAAGCTCACTCCTTGTGATGTACACTTGTGACCATTTTACCTACAATGTCCCTTGCATGTGCTAATATAGTTCGTATGTGCCAATATAGTTGAGTGATTGTGCAAATGTAGACTTTGCTAGTGACAGTGCACTGTCATGTGGTCACATCACATGACTGTTTTCATGAAAGATAAAAATGAGAGTCTTCAGTAGATGATACCTTTTAATGGCTAACTTAAAAGATGATGACAAACAGCAAGCTTTCAAGGCTGCTTAGGTCTCTTCATCAGGCATAGGATAATACAGTGTCTGAAGAGTCTTATATATACAAAAAAGGACTAAAAAACATACTCACCTGTCCCCGGTGCTCCAGTGCCTCCCAGCACGGTCCAGACCTGCTGCTCAGATGTTTTCTTTTAGCGGAAGTCCCTGCTGCACGTGACCGCTGAGGCCAATCAGCGGTCTCATTAAAGGACACGAGATGTCACTACCTTTCCTTAGGCTGTTGAGGCCGCTGATTGTCCTGAGCAGTCACGTGACCTCTTAGGGCAATCAGTGGCCTAAGGGAAGGGACCCAGAACATCACAGATGGCGACAACTTTCACTGCAAGAATACACCAGAGCAGCAGGAACAGACCATGCTGGGAGGCATCAGGTACGGGTGAGTATTGTTTTTTTTGTTTTGTTTTGTTTTGTTTTTCACTTCCCTTGGCCTAACTTTAAAAAATAATTTATCCTGCACTACCTCTTTAAGTGATGTAGAATGACATAAATCCATGAGACACATTCATCCCTGTTCTAAGTGTATCAAAGGTTGTCAGACCCTTATTACCCTCATGTCTCTCTAATATTTGAAGTTTCCTCCAAATACCACAATTTTCATGTCATTTATGTTGAGAGCAGAGTTACAAAAATGTTTTCGCGCAGGGAGATCCATCTTCTCTTTGATTGTATGGTAATATGAATTCAACCTCATTCTAAGCTTATGCCCCTTTTTTCCTACTTATAGACCACTGGTAGTACATTTTCTACAAATAATAACACATTTGGTGACGTGCAGGTGAAGGTACCTGGGATATTCTAGTCCTGATACAAGTTGGGGTATCTTTGTCTTGAACTTTGCAGTGATATGGAAAATTACTTCAGGAGACTATTCCTGAGAGAGTTTTTTTCATGACACAGAGAATTCAGAACCCACTCCTACAGATGGCAGTGAAATCTTGATGACAAAGAAGAGATCAGACCGGGCACCTCCAATTTTGATGCAATACCCATTTGGATAAATATCTAGAGTCTTTGAAACATATGGTTAAATCCATAATCCTGGACATAGACAAGAAACAGTTATACAACATCAGTGGTCAGGGAAGGAGGGTCGTACAATCCTTGTAAACTAACAAAGATATCATCATTAGACCTGCAGACAAAGGTGGTACAATAGCTATGATGAACACATCAGACTACATAAAGGAAGCACATAGACAACTGACAGACACACATTACTACTCGTAACTGGAATCTGACTGTAAAGAGGAATACTTCAAGGATCTATAAAAGATCATTGCTGGTCTCTCTGGCAGGACCATGAAACTACATTACTTCATACCATCAAGTCCAAGGATAAGGAAATTTTACATGCTTCCCAAAATGCACAAGCCTGGGGATTCAGGAAGACTAATTATTTCGGGTTGTCGACACCTTCAGAGTAAATTTCTGGATGGGTGGAGTGTATTCTTAAACCCTTGGAGAAGGATACAGCCAGCTATCTTCAAGACCTATTAAATAAATTGACAATAGGTTACCTACCAGAGGGAACCATCTTGGCTAACATGGATATGACATTTTTGTGTTCTAATATCCTACACCAGGATGGATTAAAAGCCTGCCAAGTCTTCATGGAAAAGCAAGGTTTGAACCTATAATGAAACACACTAAATTCATTATCAACCACAATTACTTTTCCTTTGGTGACAGCATACTGTATATTTACAGCAGCCTGGCACAACAATGGGGAGTAACATGGTACCATAGTATGCAAATATTTTCATGGCCAAGCCTGAGAGTGACTTCCTGTCCACCTGCACCACCAGATCTTTGACCTACTATTGTTTCATTGATGAAATCCTAATCATTTGGACAGGATGTAACATCCTTGCCTGTCCAGGCTTTGGCATCATCCACCGGGTGCACGCTGCGGCGCAGGAGGCGTGCCCGGTTGTGATTCCTTCCTTTGGGTTTTTCTTGTATTTTCTGAACACTGTCCTATTCCCTCACCTCCTTAATTGATTTTCCACCACACCCTTCTCCTTCACCTTGCTCTCCCCCTGCTCCACTAAGAGTTAACTTTAGTCCTGCCTTTGTAATTGACAGCCTGTCCTCCTATCAAGTCTGGGGCGGGTTCTTTCTCCCTATTTATTGTTTGCTCACTTTCCCATTGGCGCCTGCTATTGCATTTCGCTTACTGGCTATACTCCTTGTTCCTTGTTACCTGCTCTTCTGATTTTCTGACCACTGGCTTACCTTTGACTTCTCTTGGATTGTGATTTTGTACTGCATTGCTCGTTTGTTACCGACCCCTTGGCTAGCTGACCTCCCTTTGTTGTTGTGCATCTTGTCTGCATTCTGTGTTATCACTTATTATAAGGAGGGATTGTCGACTGGTTGCTGGCTGTCACCTAGGACAGATCGGGCAAGTTAGCCAGGGACAGTGGGGTGGATTCAGCTTAGGGTCCACTGTCTTGTTGTGCCCTTCCCCCCTAAGTTCTCCAGCAGCTACTGGGGAATCCCTCCTCTAGTGATTCCCTTACACAGGATCTGAACAACAATTAAAAACCTTCCATGAGCATTTCAATCAGTTTCATCCCACTGTCAACTTGACACTACTACTTTACTGAACTAAACTTTCTGGACAGTCATCCAAATACAGAGCAACAAAATTGAGATATCACTGTACCGGAAGCCGATTAACTGTCCTAAATACTTCAGATGGGAAAGTTTTCATAACAACACCAAGATTTGAGCTATTATAGTACAAAACAAAACGGTAGAACAATCAGGTCCCACTAGTTGTCACCTACAACCCTCACCTTGATATGCAGAGGAAAGGCACACAGAAAATTCATCTACAAGGAGATAGACATTTAAAATCCATATTTCCAGATCCCCTCTCCTTTGTTATAGGCAGCTACCTAATCTCAAGAGGTCATTGTCCCCTCTAACAACAGGAACATTTCCCTGCAACCAGAGGAAGCGTAAAAAATGTGCCCATGTATAATGACCACTGACAAGATAAAGATCCCCAACTTCCCAATCCTCAATCAGGACTAGAAAATCCAAGGTGCCTTCACCCGCATCACACCAAATATGATCTACTTAATTATATGTAGAAAATGTCCTACTGGTGGTCTATTTGTATGATAAACAGGGCAGAGGCTTTGAATGAGGTTGAACTCACATTTTTATACAATCAAAGAAAGACAATGGATCTCCCTCTACCAAAGCATTTCTATAACTCTGATCACAAAATAAATTACATGAAAATAGTGGTAGGGTAGGGTCGGGGAGTATAAATTCATGACAATCTTTTACACCCAAAACAGGGATAAATGAGTCTCATTGAATGATGTCATTCTACATCACTTAAGGAATGTGTCTTCATATCTTGTGAGGGCATCACAACCAGGGGCCAGATCTAAAATGTGTTGCTTTGGGACTTTCTATGAGCTCACTGTTACCAACTGCAATATCTGTACAGGGATCTCAGAGTTCCAGTTAAAATACGTCATTATGTTCAGGATGAGGGAGGATGACATAATGTATGCAATATGTAGTCTGTGCAGGCAACTGTGTGTTTGCATAGTGTATGTTCAGAAAACAGCAGACACACAAACAGTGTGAAGACATTGCAAAATCATCATTTATGTCATCATATAATATTGCATATAATATATTGTTAACCAAACAGTGCTGTCCCCCAAGATAAAGATTTAAAGGTCCCTTTGTGCTTAGACGATGGGTGAAAACAAGTGTACTGAAGAGATTAAAAGTTAATTTTTTTCAGCAACAATAATGCACTTTGATACAAAAATAACTAAACAGCATATAGGCAGTTTAGAAGTGATTTTGGAGGTGGTAGACTCAATTTAAGAATTCATTCCTGTAGAATTTTGAGTGCAGCTTTGGACTATAATACAGAATGTAAGTGTCATGACGTTGGCGCACCCCATATGACCGCTAAGGCCCAATCACAGGCCTCAGTGGTCTCCAAAGGCCCATGACATCAATCAGGAGCCTGGAAGAGACAGAGGATGTCTGAAGAGGACCATAATAAAGCACCTGACACTGCAAAGATGTGAGGGAAGGTCAGTGTTTATTATGTATATGCACCCTGAGCCATTGCTTATTATTGTCTGAGATCTGAAGAGACTCCAGAGTACAATAATAGCACTTTTGGTTTGGACTGAATAAGCCTGTTCTGAAACAAAACTGGAGGGCAAACCTTACAAATATTTGCGAAGAGATTTTTAAAAGATTTGCCCATCTCTAAATGTAATGTCTATTGACTCCACAACCCAGACTTTTTCCAGCTTCCAGGTCACAATGTCTAATAAGTTGCACCACTGGTACCACACTCACAAACTTTAATAAAGATAAAACATTTTACAGTCTCTATAATGTCTTTACCTGAGCAGAAATCCTTCTGACTGCTTCTTTAATGATACCTGTTAAATGCTACAGCCAAGGTAATACTATAAGCAAAAAAAAAAACAATGTCTAATATGTTTCTGACAGATGGAACAGACTCGGTATGTGCATAGGCATAAGTAGAATATAAGAACAATGGACATCTTACATTTTTATTTTTAGAAGATATTGTAACTCATTTTTTTTTGTTTGGGTCAGGGGTTTAGATTTTTTTTTTTTGACAATTTAGTTTTTATTCATATATGCCAACAGTGCCAACCTGTTCTGATGCAAAGTGTCTAGAATCCCCTGGCAGTCTTTGCTAGTTGGCTAGATGAATGGAGAACCCTTTTTTAAAATCTTATTTACTGGAGCTGTTTTTGGAAAGCTGCCTTCAGATGAATAGCAGATAAAACAGTACATTTAGAAGATAGGTAGCACCTTCAGATTTATGTGCTTCTGCAGTATCTGTTCAATATAGCTTAGTTAAAAGAAAGTAATAAGAAATAGAGCAGTTAATATATAGGTAGTACAAACTCGATTTAATTTTGGCAAGTTAATTGCTGTACTTGCAGGGCCTATCTTTGTTTATTAGCAATTAAATATACAAAGTCCATAAGGGGTTTTAAATGTAAAGCCGTAGACATATAGTATGTATCCTTGGATCTATGCATCATGACCTAGTGCTAACCTTTGTGAAAAAAGTCATAACAGCGCAATTAAGTAGAAAACTCATTAGTTACTACATCTAATACAGTATGTGGTAATACTATATGACTCTATTGTTTGAGAGCTGCTGTCTAGGGGCATTCTGATGTGTGGAACCAATATTAGAGTGTGGCTTTCCGTTTCAGTAGTAGCCATTTCCTTATCTGGGCACTTTGACTTCCTGTTTATTATAATCTAGTGTTGTATGTTGGATTGGATATGTGGGTATCTGCATCTTACTGTTTATTGAAATATACTGGTCTAGTGCACTTTATTTGATTTGTACCTTAAATGCCAATGATGTGTATGCAAATGGTTAAAGGGGTTGTATAGACAAAAATGGACAATAAATTTATTTTTTAAATATGGCAGGGAGGTGAAAAAAAATAAAACAAAAACATACTCACCTTTTCACGGTGCTCTGGAGCCTCCCAGCGTGGTCCGGGCCTCTCGGTCCAGTGTTGACTTGTGGAAGTGCCAGCCACATGTGACCACTGAAGCCAATCAATGGCCTCAGCAAAGGGCATGTGATGTCACTACCTGTGAATGGCCTCAGCGGTCACATGACAAAAATTGGTATGGTATGATATGGTTACCTTTTCTACAGGTCATTATGATTATGGTGATATCAAACTTCATCAGTTAAAGTAGTCAAAAATGCCAGAATTAAGCAAGTGTGTATGTGAACCAAGGCAAAGGATCAAACACATGAACCTTAAGTAACAGAATTGTAAGGAATAAGCTGAAAGGAAAATGCAAGTTTTCATTACTCATATACTGACCACCCATTGACTATATACATCCAGATGGCTAGTATCTAAGTCTGCAAGGAAGTCCCTGCTTCCTGTGGCTGTATACACAGTCTCAATGAGCGCTGTGTATGGGAGCCATCACAATGTGGTTCCTTTTGTGGCACAGCGCTCATTGAGACTGTGTATACATTTTCTGCCAGAACAAATACATAAAAAAAGAAAAAATATTACTATTGTTGTCTGAACTTTTGCACATAATGGAGGTTATTTATCAATTATGCAATTGTTTGCAACTTTTTTTTTACTTGCGCCTTTTTTTGTCTTGCCAATACATGCGCCTAATTTATTAAAAAGGCACACTTGCATCATAATCTTTGCCTGATTTTCACCACATGAAATTGTGATTCCAACTTTGACATGAAGACATTTTTTACGCTGTCCATGAACTGGAGTGCATTTGCACCTATTTTGCACCTTTTTTAATATAGGTTCACATTGTAAATGTGTCAGAAAAAGAGACTCAAAATAAAGAACATCCCCTTTTCCTGTCAATATCTCAAAATCACTGGCTCAGCAGGAGTGATTTTGCAAATGAAACAGGAACAAATGTATAGTAAATCTTGCCCAAGTCCCAAAAACCAAGAAAAAGTAATGTTAGTCATAAAAAGGTACAGATAGCTTGATAAATGTGCCCTATTAAGTCTTATGTCTCATGTGTTTAGTTTACTAAAATAGAAGCTTAGTGCTAAAATCATCAGAAAATGTAATTTGATAAGGAGTGCTCAGACTTTAGGATACAGCTGTAGGCACCATCTAAATATACAGAGTAGAGCAACAATTTCATGTTTTCAACCCTTGCCTGTATCACATAAGATGAGGATTTTTATAACCATTAGTCTGTCACCAGCCATCCCTAGGGTGGGCAGCCGCTCAATAATTAAATAACTTAACAAGCTAACAATATGTTTGTATTGACTGAACCATTTGACATAAATGATTGATCTGACTGTCTGCTAATGAGAGACGTCCACTAATTCACCAAATGGAAGGTCTTTAAGGTTATTCAGCTTTAATGCTACAAAATAACATTGACAATTCACATTTTTTGATCATCAATTCTCTTTTAAGTTTTAGCTCAGGGAATGCGTTATGTTATATTACTCCATTGTAATTTGCACAGTGACTAAAGTGATATCTACTCTTTAGTCTGTTCAGTCAGGCTGCATGTGCATTATTTATTGGATTTTGGCAATCTGCTAGCTCTAGCATACTTCTTAGGTTTTGTTCCATACTAGTGGACATGACTGATGTTCAGAATAGATCTACTATTTTTCATCCCTCTACATTATATATCCCTGATTTCTAGTAATAGAACTTCCATTTTTATTCCATACTAAACAAAAGACATAGATAGTTAATCTTCTAAATGTGTATAGCTAAAGAAATGTGAGACATGATAAATTATGTAATTGGAGTTTACTATGCTATATTAATAATACTGTGTAAGTTTACAGACATACTCTAAGGGTGAATTCACACTTGGCAGATTTCTTCCTTCTGAACCAAAAATTAGTTTTAGCCATTTGAACATTTTGTGGTATGTACATGGATTTCTGTAAGCGTTATCAAATAAATGCGTCAAGTGCTGAATTTTTCAAGAAATCTGTCCTGTGTGATTTGACTCTAATGACCCAGTTACCAGGAAGGATGTAGATAAACTAATGTATTCTCATACTATTATACCAACGTGCTATCATAGTCAATATGCTAACTTAATTTAACCATTTCCTGCTTTTCCACTCTTTTTCACATATTCATTGCAATAGCGCATGAATAGATGGTATATAGATTGCAGTACTGCAGATTTTTCTCTGTCGCCTTTGCTCACTCCCTGCCAGGAGGTATAGAGCCTGGAGAGAAGATTAATCCAGAGGTGCTAATCCTTTAGATGCCATGGTCTAGAGTGATCCTAGCGTCTACCGGGTTTGGAGGGTAGGGGCTTCCTCTATCAATCATTGGCACCTCCACAAACACGGTTGTTCCAGAGCATAACACATTGGACTACCTACAGTAAGTAATATAATATATTGTGTCAGAGATCAAATACATTATAAAAAAAAAAAAATGGTGGAATTTCTGTGTAGTTCTATGCCTTCTCGGAAAGCTAATAAAATGAATTAATTAGATATGTATATACCACAAAATGGTACCATTAAACATTACAACTTGTTCCACATTAAACATCCTGATACAGATGTATTAATAGAAAAATAAAGAATGCATAGCTTTTGATATGTGTTAATGGAAAAAAAAATAAACTGATGTCAAAATTGGCCGATCAATAAGAGGTTATTAAAAAATCAATAATATTTTAATAAATAACACAGTATATAAGGGAATATTTTAAATAAGCAGAATTCAACCAATTTGTGACATATTGAATTGTTATGTATTTAAACATATCCATCGTGTCACTTCTCTAACCCTCCTTAAAGGGCTTTACAGAACAGGACTCCAAAAGATTGGAGAGATTGATTGGAGTTTTTATCTTATCCAGTTTTCCAGTTGAATACTCTACCCTGAGAGTATTGCTTGGGGCTAACCAGTGGCTGTGATGTAAATTGCACTCTGTCAAGAGTTTTGCCAGTATGTCACAGCATTGTATTAAATTTCTTCTTTGAAAAATTGAAGCCCCTAGACCTCATGCACATGACAATGAAAAACGGCTATTTTCAAAACACAGTCACTGGGGCAGATTTAGTAAAACAGTCTAAACGCAAATGTATAAGGAATCTATGAAATCCTGATGGATGCATGAGTCCTTAACCAAAACCAAGCTAAGGTAAGGGTGGACACATCTATTTGAATTTAGAAAATGATTTATAAACAATGCCCTGGAATTTTAGTCCTTGTGTGAAATAGGGTTTTCCCTACTGTAGCAGGAATGACAAGAATGAAGATACAATGACTATATTAAGTATTATATATTTTATGCACAGTGCCACAGAATAGGTAAAAAACTATCTTGACAAACAGTTTGAAGACCTTCCACTTATTACCTATTATTTCCTTAAATATGGGGACTTTAGACAAACAAGGACTGTAGATGTAAATTTGCATGGCACAGTTATGCAGATACTTTACTAAAGCGACAATTCCTGAGATTGGAAAGACTAGGAAACATTAAAACAAACATTTTGGATTATAGATAAATAAGGACCTTATGGACTTAGTTGTTGTAAACCCTAAATTAGCCACTGGAAAAAGAGTCACTTCTAAACCCCCCCCCCCCAAAATTACCATTGGCTAGATTTGGAAAATATTGTTTTACTTGTTGATTTTGCAGGTTTATCAGACACATTCCGACTACTCATTATTTGCGAGTGTATCAAAAGACCATTCTGATGACATCAGCCTATATACTGTTCTGATCAATTACTATACTATATATACTTTACTATATAACATGCACTTGTACCCACAATTGCATACAATAAAAACAAAATCAGAGCTAAACAAGAGGAAACCATGACAAACACCCAAGTAGCTTGATGCAATTACTTGGCACAAGGAGACAGCCTGTTTTTGGAAGATATGTTTGAATACAATGGGAGATCAAAAAAAATAATTAAGTGTGATAGCACTAAAGATCTCCTTTAAAAGTTGTCACATTAACCATATAGAACTGCAAAAGTATCAAACTTCCTGATGTTGCAATTATTTTCAGCAACTTGTGTTCAGCAGTCTATGCAGACTCAGATTCTAATAATCCGATGTTATTTACTTAAAATAAATTATTAAGAGGTTCTGGCGTGGAGTGGAAATCTATGCCAGTTAGAAGATGTGAAATGGATGTTGCATTTTTATTTATTTGTTCGTTTTAAATGTGGGGGCCATTTTATTTATTTTTTTATTTTTTGGATAATTTACCCTGTAACTGAGGCTGATATAATATCTCCAGTTACAGTTGGAATACAGCTTTCAGTACTACACTGTAGAGATGATCTGGGTCTTCTAGAACCCAGCAGCTACTACAGGTCCCTATCCCCGGCAGATCACATGAACCCCGGGCTGGAAGGGGGGCCATTAATGGCAGCAGCCATGACCATTGAGTGCAGTTTGAAAGGCAGGTATGATAATGAACTACAAACTCCCTGCAGTTATAAAATTATACAGTTACATCCTTGCAGGGATAGATTCTGAATGCTTGGACATATATATTCAGTGGATGGTAGTAATCTGGTTAAAGCACAGTGATTGGAAGTTATACTACTCTACTACTACACTAGTTTTCCTACACTCCTTTTCCTATTATATTACTTTGATTTGTTTGATCTTCTGTTTTTTTGCATGTTGTGTTCATACTATACCTCTAAAGTTTTAATACTAGAAAGCACATTTTTTTGGTACTGCTTTCATACACTGAAGTAATGTAGAATTACAAGCTGGCTTTCATCTGTGTTCACATCTCCTCCTAATACTATGTATTGTTAGATGACAGCAGGTTAAATTCATGTACTGTATTTACTGAAAACGAATCATCTATGTTTAATTTAGAAACTCTCCTCTGTCATAGAGGCTTATTTTCCTTACCAATTTTATGATGCAATGAGCGTAACTCAAGATGCAGTCTAGATACAGTTTTGTGTGAATGCTCGGAGATTGGTTGATAGATTTTCTTTAAGCTGTGCAATCTGTTCAAACTTCACATCTTCTTGTAAGTAATGCTACCAATTAAATGTCCTCAGTCAACACATACTGCTGTTTGATGTTGACAGCTGATTTAAGAGAAAATTGGCTACTTTCAAATATGTCCTAGAGAGTCTTTGTGGTAGTATCAAACACATTATATTGGGAATAAGTTACCTACATGTAAATTGAAATAGTCTATTTTAGTATATTACCAAGCGAAAAAACAGCCTAGCATGTTGAGGATTTTTTTTACTATATCAAGTTCTCAGTGATAAAGAAGTAAAATGAGAACAATGTATGATTTTTTAATAATAAAATATAATATACCAATTGCTGCTTCCCAAATGTTCACAAAGTAATCAATTACAACAATCTTATTCAAAGCATATCATCCTCTGTATCCCCAGTTTAATGTCCTA
Organism: Leptodactylus fallax; assembly: GCA_947044405.1. NCBI lineage: Eukaryota > Metazoa > Chordata > Amphibia > Anura > Leptodactylidae > Leptodactylus > Leptodactylus fallax. The sequence continues at coordinate 9,531,863 of CAMRHE010000003.1, forward strand.
GAATTGGTGATCATGGCTACTCACAATACTCATTCACTTGTTTTCATCTTGTGAAAAGATGAGCCACTTGGCTAAACCAAGCTTTTTCTGATTTAATTTACACAAGAAATCTCTTATTCTACTCAAACCTATTGACTAATACACATAACAGAAAAAAACATTTTTGATATACAATGTCATTTGTACTAATAATAATAATAATTAAAAAGCACAATATTTTTCAATCCCATTGCATGATTAACTATTTGGATACATTTTCTAACTACTAATGTTCAGGCATAGTCAATATTCCAGTACATTTCACTTTGGATCATTATTATATGTCCTATCAACAAGTAACATGGAAAGAATAGAAAAAAATAATCTAAAATAAAAAAAATCAGAAAATAGATCCCCATCCATAACCTCCACCACCTACAAAGTAGGACAAAAAGGAGAAAAAAAAAAAACATTGATTTTCTTTGACTTATTTTATTTTAAGAAAGTTAAAACCTTTTAAATATCCATTGAAAAGTTAATCTAGTGGTTCCAAATCTAGAAAAACCTTCATTTTGACACCTACTTTTTACCAGTTGGTTGTTTAATTTATTTGATCCATGCATCAATAGTTAGTGGTGTATATTATCAAAGATCCAAGCCTGAGCAAAAGGGTAACAATGTTTTGAACTTTTGACTTTCAGGCTTCATATCTCACCATCCACTACAGATTCAAACGTGAGACTACCATCATTTTATAGACAATCATCAATGTTGGTGCATATCGGTAGACTCATTTACAGCTTTTTATTCAACTCTGTCCACAAGTGTTCGATTGGGTTTAGGTCTTGGGACTGTGGGGGCTAAGCCAGCATCTCTACTTAATTGTCATTGAACCATTGTTTTGCTAATCTCGATGTACGCTTTGGGTTGTTGACCTGCTGGAACACTATGTCATCCTTTTTATACTCAAGTATACGAAGTAACTCATCTTGTAGGTTACTCAGATATAGCTCATATCAATTTGGCCATATCATCAGGCTTCCTCTACCAAACTTGACAGTTCCTTCAATTTCTTGATACATTAGCTCCATTTTCCCTTGTTTCTTCCAGACAAATTTGCACCCAGTCTATTGACTTATGTCTCATTGCTCCAAATCTTCTACTCTCCACTTTTCGTATATTTTTGCAAACTCGAGCTGACACTTCTTATGGCTATATTGAAGTCAAGACTTCTTAAACTTTTTCAGGCCACCATTCTAGATTTGTGTAACGCGCATCTCAAGGTGCTTGCATGGACATCTGTAATCTCATTATTATGAAGCATATGAGCCCCCTTCACTGCCATGTTTGTTGCATCAGAACTGATAGATTTTGTGATGAACCGACTTGTTCACTCAAGATTTTGCCTGAACGTCCACATCTTAGTATTTGAATGGATGGATGGACTTCTTTTTGTATTCTTCCAACGGTCATGATGCAGTTTGGCAATTTTCTTGTCTGAAAGACCGATATTGATGAGCTGGATGATGCTGTTTGTTTTTTCATGGCGAAATCTTCTTCATGGCTGATCCTCAATTTAAACCAGTGACCTTTCGCTTGGGAATCAACCTAATAACACACTGAGCTATTAGGGAATGTGAGAACAGGTTGTACTTTGTAGTATACAAGAAGAAAAAATTTTATGACAGCCAAGATGATTGTCTATAAAATGATGGTAGTCTTATGTTCGAAATTGTAGTAGATGGTGAGATATGGAGCCTGAAAGTCAAAAGTTCAAAACATTTTTACCCTTTTGTTTGTTAGTGTATATAAGAAAGACAGTGAAGGACTGGGTATTTTAAATCTGGACCTCTACATCTTGGTTATGGCTTGATACTATGTACATCCCTAGGAAACAGTAATACAATACTTTTGCAAATGTGGTTTAATGTGTGAGAATAGCATAACTTCTGGGACTGTCAGAAATCAGGGAGGTCAAACAGATGTTCCATCCCAGAACCCCATTGTTAGGAATTGCCAGTAAGTAATTCCCAGAGACAGTGAGCCCTAAAACTAGGCCCACCCCGTGTCTCTACCTAATTTCTGCAACTGTCCTAATGAGAGAGACAACACTGGACGACAAACCCTGCTCTAGATAAATGATACACAGAACAGGACAAGACAAGACAAGACAACACAAAAGAGGAGTCAGCAAGCCAAGGTCAAACCAGAGAGACAAAACAAATCGTACTCCAAAAGAGTAGTCACAAGGCCAAAAAGCAAAGGTCAGAAAAGAGCTAGGAGAAACGCTTAGCAAGGTCAGAGACACAATAGCCAGCAACCATGCGTGGGTTGATGGCCAGTTTAAGGAAGTCCAGAACCTGCCCCAGGCTTGATTCGCAGATAGGCTGTCAATCACAAACACACAAAAGTTAACTCCATAGTTACCAGAGGACACTAGCACTGTCTGAACTGACACAATGCAACAAATACTCAGCTGTGCAAAAACAACAGGAGCAGAGGATTATATATGGACACACCTGCTGCGCTGTACAATGTGGCCAGAGGATGGCGCAGGAATTCGAACGGGTGAGGATATAATGCCCATTGAATTAAAATACAGTATAATTAGAGTAAGAATTCTTGCTCTGGGTAAGCCAAAAAGGAAATAAAACACAGTATATTATTTGTTTTGATAGTTATTCAATGTAAATCTTGACTGATGCCTACATTTCATTAAAATGAAGGACAAGCAACAGTTTGCAAATTTCTAAGTATAGCACTGTTGTTATCACTATATGAGAAACTACAACTAAACACACAACTACAGTATGATGAAAGTAAATCATATTTGGATAATTAGCTAAATATTTCTTGGCATTCATAATATAATTACAAAATTAATAACCGTTCAACTGATTTGTGCTATTTAAAATAAATTGACAGATGGTGTTTATCAGTTGGCACATGGCATACAAATTATCAAAATGAAATACAAAACAAATGTAATAATTGTACATTGTTCTTAATTTTGAAGGGCAGTATAATAGACATAAGATTATTCAAACTTTTTCTTGGTTGTAGCTTGTAAAAGCATGAAATCTTAGAAAAAATGACACAACCAAACGGCATAATGTTATTAAATAATTTGCATAATTAATTAAGTATTCTGGCATGCAATAAATAAATTGTGTTTCTGGCAGACATTGATTTCAAGTACAGCATTTCAAGTTACTGTGAAGCCAGACTTGGCCATCAATTCTTATATAGACAAAACGATTTGACAAGTTACAAAAAAATGGGAAATAACTGACCTTTTAACAATTGATGATAAATAAAATAATTTTTGTAAAACTTTAAATATAAAATATTATTTAAGAATTTTCAGACAATGTTCTGTTGTCTGTTTGTGAAATATTGGGATGTGCCAGGAATACAGAATTTAGAATATCTCGTAACAGATGAAATTTGGTTACACTTTCTTGAACAAGGCAACATCGAAGTGGACAAATGTGTGTTCCCTTACTTGTGCTTATATCTGGACATGTCCAGATATCTGTGAGGCTATAGAACTTGGTGAATTCATTTTTCAAGTTCAAAAATGGCCTGGATGCCTTTCTTGAACAGACAAATATTATGGGTTTTGGGTTTTAGATTTTGGCAAAAACAAGTGGATCCAGGGTTTTATGTTGATTGTCGAATTTAAAGTTGGTAAGAAACTTTTTTCCTTGACATAGGGCAATTGACATCAGTCTCATGGGTTTTTGCCTTCCTCTGGATTAATACTGTAGGATTATAGGTTAGACTTATTAGACTTATGTTAGGATATTGTGTTAAACTGGTTTCTTGAAAAACTGTATTAGTTAACTAAACACATACCGTTATGTAAGGACCTGGACTCTCCTTAGAAGATGCTAGTAGAGGCCTATAAGACCTAAGCTATCACCCTAACTGGAACCAATCCCAATCAAAAGGACCCTAACAATCCCTACCTATCTCCCAAAGCTCACCAACATTCAGTGGCTTACAAGCACATTCAGCTCCTTGTATGCAGGGTGAAAACTCCATACCCCCCTTAAATCAGGCTCATAGCCACATACCACAATACAGCTTCCCAATTTTATTGGGATACATTGGTATAGTTTGTGCATGGATTTCAATGTCATGGAGGTATTAGGCGAACAGTGTGAGGGATCACCTGGTGAGGAGCCATTTCGTATGGACACCATCTTTTAAGACCTGGCTTGATTGGTGAAATTAAGAGCTGGCTTCATTGCAGTGGCTTCATAACATGTGCCTTTATACAAACAGGCTGAATATTCCAAAGCCACATCACAAATCAGACCCTTGAGGTATGATATTTAATAAATTGCAGCTCCAAAGGAGTGATTTACAAAGCAACATATGCCTTTAGGGTGGAATATGTTGGGAAGATCATTAGGGAATTGAGGAGAAGGGTGGGGGTCCACTAGGGCGACATCCAACATGGTAGAGGCACCCCATTAATCAGGCATGCACACCATCAGCACAATAGTGACTCCTCTGTCATCTGTTTCATAAGTATTGACCTAATTAGACCACCATCCAGAAGAGGGAATTGGGACAGCCTGTTCCTGCACGGGAGACTCAATGGCCTTTTTTGTTTTTTTTTCCAATTGTAATTTTTATTAAGTTTTATTAAAAAAAAACAAAGAATACAAGGCAGCAGAGTATAGACAAGATATTCAGGCCAACACCATGTGGAAATGAGTATAGGAGGAATATACATAACTGTGATTTAAACAACCATCCAAAAAACTTGAAACAGATGTAAGGGGAGAAAAAGGATACAACCCACAAGGAAAGGAAGGGAATGGGGTGAATGCAATTCCATACAACAATTGTCCCAGGGAAGGGGAGATACAGTCATATGAAAAAGTTTGGGCACCCCTATTAATCTTAATCATTTTTAGTTCTAAATATTTGGGTGTTTGCAACAGCCATTTCAATTTGATATATCTAATAACTGATGGACACAGTAATATTTCAGGATTGAAATGAGGTTTATTGTACTAACAGAAAATGTGCAATATGCATTAAACCAAAATTTGACCGGTGCAAAAATTTGGGTACCCTTATCATTTTATTGATTTGAATACTCCTAACTACTTTTTACTGACTTACTGAAGCACAAAATTGGTTTTGTAACCTCACTGAGCTTTGAACTTCAGAGCCAGGTGTATCCAATCATGAGAAAAGGTATTTAAGGTGGCCAATTGCAAGTTGTTCTCCTATTTGAATCTCCTCTGAAGAGTGGCATCATGGGCTCCTCAAAACAACTCTCAAATGATCTGAAAACAAAGATTGTTCAACATAGTTGTTCAGGGGAAGGATACAAAAAGTTGTCTCAGAGATTTAATCTGTCAGTTTCCACTGTGAGGAACATAGTAAGGAAATGGAAGACCACAGGGACAGTTCTTGTTAAGCCCAGAAGTGGCAGGCCAAGAAAAATATCAGAAAGGCAGAGAAGAAGAATGGTGAGAACAGTCAAGGACAATCCACAGACCACCTCCAAAGAGCTGCAGCATCATCTTGCTGCACATGGTGTCACTGTGCATCGGTCAACAATACAGCACACTTTGCACAAGGAGAAGCTGTATGGGAGAGTGATGCGAAAGAAGCCGTTTCTGAAAGCAAACAGAGTCGCCTGAGGTATGCAAAAGCACATTTGGACAAGCCAGCTTCATTTTGGAAGAAGGTCCTGTGGACTGATGAAACAAAGATTGAGTTGTTTGGTCATACAAAAGGGCGTTATGCATCGCGTCCAAAAAACACAGCATTCCAAGAAAAACACTTACAACCCACTGTAAAATTTGGTGGAGGTTCCATCATGCTTTGGGGCTGTGTGGCCAATGCCGGCATCGGGAATCTTGTTAAAGTTGAGGGTCGCATGGATTCAACTCAGTATCGGCAGATTCTTGAGAATAATGTACAAGAATCAGTGACGAATTTGAAGTTACGCCGGGGAAGGATATTTCAGCAAGACAATGATCCAAAACACAGCTCCAAATCTACTCAGGCATTCATGCAGAGGAACAATTACAATGTTCTGGAATGGCCATCCCAGTCCCCAGACCTGAATATCATTGAACATCTGTGGGATAATTTGAAGCGGGCTGTCCATGCTCGGCGACCATCAAACTTAACTGAACTGGAATTGTTTTGTAAAGAGGAATAGTCAAAAATACCTTCATCCAGGATCCAGGAACTGATTAAAAGCTACAGGAAGCGACTAGAGGCTGTTATTTTTGCAAAAGTAGGATCTACTAAATATTAATGTCACTTTTCTGTTGAGGTGCCCAAACTTTTTCATATGACTGTAAGTGAGAAATTATAGCTCAAGAGCTTATAAATCGTGGAACACCCAAAAGGTATCCCAGTATACCCAGATGGTTTGAAACCTCTCCTCCTCATTATTTAGAAGAGCCATGAAATATTCAAGTGTTCTAGACTTACATACAGTAGCATGCAAAAGTTTGGACATCCCTGGTCAAAATGACTGTTATTGTGAACAGTTAAGCAAGTTGAAGATAAAATTATCTTCAAAAGGCATAACATTAAAGATGACCACATTCACAATGTATTTTTTGGGAAAAAAAATATATTTTCATATTTTACATTTTCAAAATAACAAAAAATGAAAATGACCTGATGCAAAAGTTTGGGCACCCTGCATGGTTAGTTCCTAGTAGCACCCCCTTTGGTAAGTATCACAGCTTGTAAACACTTTTTGTAGCCAACCAAGAGTCTTTCAATTCTTGTTTGAGGGATTTTTATCCATTCTTCCATGGAAAAGTCTTCCAGTTCTGTGAGATTCCTGGGTCGACTTGCAGGTACTGCTCTTTTGAGGTCTAGCCACAGATTTTCAACGATGTACAGATCAGGGGTCTGTGAGGGCCATGGTAAAACCTTCAGCTTGCTCCTTTTTAGGTAGTCTGTGGTGGATATTGATGTGTGTTTAGGATCATTATCCATTTGTAGCAGCCATCCTCTCTTCAATTTCAGTTTTTTTACAGATGGTGTTATATTTGCTTCAAGAATTTGCTGAAATTTCATTGAATCCATTCTTCCCTCTAACCATGAAATGTTCATCATGCCATTGGCTGCAACACAACCCCAAAGCATGATTGATCCTTTGATCCTTTCCCATGCTTAATGGTTGGAGAGATGTTCTTTTCCTGAAATTCTTTGCCCTTTTGTCTCCAAACATACCTTTGATCGTTGTGGCCAAAGAGTTCTATTTTAACCTCATTGGTACACAGGACTTGTTTCCAAAATTCATCAGGCTTGTTTAGATGTTCTTTTGCAAACTTCTGACGTTGAATTTTATGGTGAGGACGCAGGAGAGGTTTTCTTCTGATGGCTCTTCCATGAAGGCCATATTTGTGCAGGTATCACTGAACAATGTACCACAACTCCAGAGTCTGCTAAATATTCCTGAAGGTCTTTTGCAGTCAATCGGGGATCTGATTTGCCACTCTTCCAGACCTTATCTTGACCTACTCTGTTCCTGGTAACTGCCATTTCTTAATTACATTACTGAGGAAAGGGCAACTTGAAAACACTTTGCTATCTTCTTATAACCTTCTCCTGCTTTGTGGGCCTCCACCATTTTCATTTTCAGAGTGCTAGGCAGCTGCTTAGAAGAATCCATGGCTGCTGTTTTTTGGCACAAGGTTAAAGGAAGCTGAGTATTTATAAATCTGTAAAATTTGCATCACTTGGCCTTTCCTAACAATGATAGTGAACAAGCCATAACCCTAACTGGTTAATTAAAGTCTGAGACCTTGGTCAAGTTATCTGAGCACACAAATCTACAAGGGTTCCCAAACTTTTGCAAGGTACTCCTTTCCCTTTTTCACTCTAAAATTGTACTCAAACATAATAATACACTGATATTGCTTAAAATTATAGACAAGTTTGTTTAATCTTTAACTTTAGGCCTTTTAAAGATCATTTCATCTTCAACTTGCTTAACTGTTCACAATAACAGTCATTTTGACCAGGGGTGTCCAAACTTTTGCATGCCACTGTATTCTTGCGTACAGCTTGTCTAAGGAGGGAAGGGGGCCTCCTTTAGTTTTTGGCAATAAGGCACCTGGCCAAAGTAAGGATATAGATTAAAAACTGTAACAAGTGTTTGCGTAGGTGCTCAGAGGGTAAATTGAGTAGGTACATCTTGGGGAGCAAGGGGAGGCAAATTCCTAACACCCGTTCAATTAATTATTGGACTTGTCCCCAGTAAGTTTTGGAGTAGGGGGCACATCCAGAACAGGTTAAATATTTTAGCTGGATGGGCACCACCCCTCTAGCAATTATCGGGTACAGTTGTAATAAAAGAATTATGCAATGCTGGGGGATGGTACCAGTGCATCAACATTTACAGGAGGGACTATGATATGACCTCTCCCTTGTAGCCATTCCACTTTCACATATAAGGATGGTTGGGGATCATGTCATAATCCCATATATGCTCGAAATTAGGCTGGCAGTGCAGCAGTCAGATTTACCGAGTTGCTCAAAACTAGTGGGTAGAGGCATCCTTGTGCCCCAAAAATTGGAATTAGCTAAATGGGAGATCTGGAAGTAATGAAACTCACTAGAAGGAGAGAGATGAAATTCAGATTGTACAACTGCAAACTTGAGAAGTGAGTAAGTCCTATAATCTAAATAGGAAGGAGCTTAAACATGCCATCTGGAAAAGGCATCCTTCAAACCCAAGACAACTGGAGCAGTTTGCTCATGAGGAGTGGGCCAAAATACCTGTTGAGAGGTGCAGAAGTCTCATTGACAGTTACAGGAATCGTTTGATTGCAGTGATTGCCTCAAAAGGTTGTGCAACAAAATATTAAGTTAAGGGTACCATCATTTCTGTCCAGGCCTGTTTCATGAGTTTTCTTTTTTTAAAAATTCTGTTGAAGCATGGTGAAAAGCATGGTGTCTGACTTTCATTTGTTCATTTTCATAGAAATTTTATATATTATTATTACTTTTGTCAGATTCACATTATTTCTGTGACCATTGTGGGTTTTTCTTTCATTAAACGAGGGCTACCAATATATATACTGTCTAGTCTCATCATGGGTATTTTCAAGCGTATCCACCCTCTCAGCTAGTTGCGTAGGTCTAAATGTACAGCTGCAATCTCTCTCTTACAGGTCTGCTTGACCTCGCCCACTAGATCCTTAAAATTCTGTTTAGTGGGAAGCTGCAGGAATAGAGACTGCCACTGGGAGAGAGAGTCAGGAAGCTGATGAGGTGAGGGACCGTGGACTGGCTTGGGACCTGATGGTAGTGTATTCTGGGGTTCTCCATTTTTTCCAGCTGCACTGGGTCAGCCACAAGGAAACCGCAGCACAGGTATCCAGAGGTAGCCTGCACTTGGGAGAGCACACTGCAGTCCTGCCCATCCAGTGGAGATAGTGCAGCAGGCGGGGAAGAAGACCAGGAGTCAGAGTCCAGGAGAGCAGGAGCAGGGACATCATGGCCCACAGGAGATGTCAAATGATCCATTCTAGGAGCTGGAAAGATGGGTGCTGCAAGAGGACCCTGCCGGCAATGGGAGGAGCTCTGCAGGAAGGGTTTCACAGAAGGAACCGCCAAAGGAGGTAGCTGGGAGCTCGCGGGTTTTCTCAGGGGTAGTTTTTTCCCTACAGAGAACTTATAAAGTACTGTATTCTCTCAATAGTTGCGGAAACTGGGAGCTGAAAAGCTAAGCGGCCATCATGTTCAGTGTCCAAACCACACCCCTAACACAATAGACTTTTAAGTTATAAGTTGAGAAGCACTTAGGCTAAATGATCAATTATAACTTAAGAACCATTCAGCTAAATAAGCAATTCAATTTTTCTTATTTTATCTAGACTCTATACTTTCATCTATCTTGAAGACTCACTCTGATATATTTGATTTTGTTCATTGTAAGCTAAATTCACTCTGTCATCTTTCTAAGGACCCACCCACCTGGGGGCATCTTTATTGAATGACCTGCAATCTATTTGGCCATGTAAGTTCCACTTTACCCCATGTTAATATTCATGTATGGTTCATTAATACTTTATTGGACCTATATGTATTTTATAACTGGCAGCCTTTGAATAACATAGTGTGACAGCTTGGGGGAATTAAACTCAAAATGGCGGCTTGTCCTGGTCCGGACAGCGGTGGTTCGTGGTACTGGGCGCCGAAAAGATAGCTTTCAGATGGTCCAAGTGTAAAAATAAACGTGGCTTTATTCAGCTTAACTGCAACATAACAAAACAACAAAAAAAAACCTATGCCACAGTTAGGGCCTAACTCATTCCTTGAGCCCCTAACTGTCCTGACTGTTACTCAGCTCTAGCAACAGTCCTCTGTGGACGCCAGCCCTCTGGGACAGAGCCTATCTCTCTGTCCTAGCTGGTCCACTTGAGCAGTCGGACTAATGCTCCACTCAGCAAAAGTCCCCTGTGGCCCCAGCCCCTCTGGCACAGACTGTCTATCTGTCCAACTGGTCCACTATTTCCTGCTCTGTGCAGGATACTCCAGTCCTCTGGAGTTACACGCCACCCACTCAAAGGTGTGGCTGAAGGCCTTTTCAGGGCTGGGCCTGGGTCGCTCAACAGCACCCTCTGGTTCACATACCTACATACCCTCCCCCTCAGCTCACTACCCATGGGGTGAGTTACAATGGGACAAGACATATGTCGCCGTCCCTCTTCAATGCTATACATTTGTCCAGTGTCTCTCCAGATGTCCCCATCTGGCGGTCTCAACTTCCAAGTTCCAGTCAGTCGAGTCTTCCGTCTTCTCCTCACTTTAAACGCTATGCCAAGATCCTGGCCATTCTGCGCAAAGGCAAGCTCTACTCCATCACCTCCACAATTCGCCACACAGGGAATCACATCATTTTCATCACATTTTCCATCATAGTTTTCAGCAATCCCATTGCATGACTTTGATCCCTTTAGTGAATAGCCGTAAGAATCTTCTTCTTCTCCTATCACGAATCCACAGGAGCTTGGATACCAGCTAACACGTACTTCATGTACATCAATGTCTTTAGAGTATAAATATTTCACGGGTACCTTTTCTGTAACCTTCATCTCAAAGCGAACTTTGCCATCACCATCAAGGCTTAGAAGTTTAGGAGACATAGGCTGCTTGCTCTCCTCTTTGTTTGAGATACACAAGCTCTGTTCCGCAATATCTTCTTCTGCACAAGGGTCATACAGTACACTCTCGCAAAATAGATCACGCTGAACTACATTTTCTGTTATGTCTTTAACAACTGTCACATCATTGGTGACATGTAACCATCTCTTACTTCCTGACTCCTCCTTCACAACATGGAGTCATTATTCACCGTTTGTCCACCAGACATTTGGCTAGAGACAGGCACAGCAACACCTTTATCCACAATGGCTTCAGACACTTTAGCTGTTGGGACAACACATGCGTGGTCAGTCTTCTTACGGACTCTTGTTCCACACTTTTGGTGACCCTTCACCTTATTTACCATTTCACAGCCCTCTAGGCTTTGGACCTCATTGGTTTGAAGCTGGACCCACTCTGTCACAGGCAGTGTGTGACCAATCACAGTTTCTTCTTCTGTTGGACCTTCTTTGGCCTCCTCACATTTTGCAGGAAGTCCACCTTTAGCAGCATCTTCCTGGGGTACTCTACCCTCTACTTGACGTTTTACCGAGTCACATGGTTTCATCATACTCTGATCAGTGGTATCAACATCAGTGGACAGGTCACTCATGTCTGTCTGACTCAATGATTCTCCTTTCTCTGCCTCTATGCTGGCAGCTTTTTCCAATTCTAACGCCTTCTGTAGCGCACAAATCTCTGATTCCAGCTCCAGAACTTTCTTCACTGCGACATTTTTCTGTGCCGCTTCCATCTCAGTCTTTACTAGTGCACCTTGCAGCTCTGATTCTTTAGAGGTTAACAGGCTCTGCAGCGAATCCTTCTTAGCTTCTAGTGCTGACAGCTTTGAAGATAGTGCAGATGCCGACTGTTCAGTATTGGATAGAGACTGCTGCAATCGATCCAATTCTTCTTTTTTAGATTCCACTTTAGTTTTTAACTGTTCAATCTGAACAGTGCGCTCTTCCAACTTTATTTCTGACTCGCGCTTCACTTGATCCATCTGAAACTCCAGCTGTTTCTTGATTTCCTCCTGCTTGTTCACTTGCACCTTTAATTTAGCAACAAGCATTTTTAGATCTACCATCTCAGCAGATAAATTAGACAGGTTTCCTTCAAACTGAATCCTCATGTCTTCTGTCTGGAGGTCCAATTCTCTCTTGGCCTTTTCCAGCATCTCATAAGCATTAGCTTTGTTCTCATACAATATCTGCACAGATTCCAGGTTTGTCTCAACTTCATCCTTGGAGCTAACCAAATCCTCCATTTTTACCTTCATATCAGTCGCCTGAGCCTGTAGTCTGTTTGCCTTGTCTAGCAGCTCTGCTTGAAACCTGTCCCCTTCTGTGACTTTTAGTTGCATCACTTGAAGTTGAGTCTCTACTTTTTTGTGACTCTCCTGTAAGGCTTGCACTTTCTGAGCATGAACAGACGACATCTCCATCAATTCTTTGTCTTTATTTTGCACCAAAACAGACAACTTCTCATTATCTTCACAAGATCCTGACAGCGCCCTCTCCAGGCTACATATTCTAGCTTTGAGTTCCCTTTCTCTTTGTTTAGCAGTTTCAAGCTCATCTCTTAATTTTTCAATGACACTCTCTTTGACAATGGAGTCTTGAACATGCTGCTCCTTTAAATCCTGCAATTGCTTCTCAAGCACTTGCTTTTGCTCTACACTCTGTATAACTTCATTAGATAGAGCACATTTCATTTCAGCAAACTCCTTCTCAGTGACACAGTCCATTCCAGGCAAACCCAGTACCACATTTTCACAATGACTAGAATATGAACTCCTCAGATTCAAGATCTTTCTTTAACTTCAAGTTCAACTTAAAGTTCTCTTTTTCTAATACCTCAAGTTGCCATTTCCAATCAGATATTTTATCCTCATCAATGCACTTGATGGTTTTATTCTCATCTTGAAGCTGCTGCACTATAATATTTTCATCTTTGGCGCTTTCATGCACTCCATTATGAGATACACACTCAGCAGGGACATATTCCATCATAGAACAGAGGAGCTTTAGAAAAATTGAGTCACCATCATGCAACCCTTTATCCTTACTTGCACTCCACCTGATCTGCTCCAGGTTTTGTGTCTCTCTGCATTCAGACTGCTGCACTAATAAACCTGTGGATAACTTCTCTGCTTTTTTACAAGCTGAAATTCTCTTTTTCTTGCCCATGGTTTACTAACAAGATTACACAATATTCCACAGCAACCTTGGATTCAACCGACAGCAACTTCTTGCTATCTTCTGCAGTCACCTGTATTCACACAGTTAACTTATGTGGCACTACAACAACCAGCATTTTCTTCTGTCTTCCACAGAAAACACCAACATGGCACCATAGCTTTTCACATAGACTGTTTGCAATATACAGCTTCTACACACATTGCTTATTTTCTTGCCATCAGCAAGCACTTTATAGACTTCTGTGCCACAGTATACACAAAGTCCATTCCCTGGATTCCTCTTCCAGAGTTTTACTTTCACCAGTTTTTTTCACACACATTGCTATGTTGCAATTCACTCACCCACCTGGGTTTCTTCAGTTGAAATCACAGATTTCTTCCAGCTGTAGGCCACAATGCACACTTAGCAGTACTGCAGTCACCAAACACTTGTCTTCCAGGACTTGCGTGGATCTCTTTATGCCCGCATTCTCCACCATATGTGACAGCTTGGGGGAATTAAACTCAAAATGGCGGCTTGTCCTGGTCCGGACAGCGGTGGTTCGTGGTACTGGGCGCCGAAAAGATAGCTTTCAGACGGTCCAAGTGTAAAAATAAATGTGGCTTTATTCAGCTTAACTGCAACATAACAAAACAACAAAAAAAAACCTATGCCACAGTTAGGGCCTAACTCACTCCTTGAGCCCCTAACTGTCCTGACTTTTACTCAGCTCTAGCAACAGTCCTCTGTGGACGCCAGCCCTCTGGGACAGAGCCTATCTCTCTGTCCTAGCTGGTCCACTTGAGCAGCCGGACTAATGCTCCACTCAGCAAAAGTCCCCTGTGGCCCCAGCCCCTCTGGCACAGACCGTCTATCTGTCCAACTGGTCCACTATTTCCTGCTCTGTGCAGGATACTCCAGTCCTCTGGAGTTACACGCCACCCACTCAAAGGTGTGGCTGAAGTCCTTTTCAGGGCTGGGCCTGGGTCGCTCAACAGCGTCCTCTGGCTCACATACCTACAATAGTATGTCGCAGGTTTTGTAGAGCGGACTGAAGGAGAGTTAAATGTGTATTCTGAGCAGTTCCCTCGACTGCTCATTGGGTATTGGAAACTGTCTAACACACCTAGTGAGTGACTTTACCCTTACTCTGACATCATTAATGGGCGCCACTTCCCCTCCCCTGTGACATTCTGCATCCGTTCTTGCCTGGAGTGGGCAGTGATAATGATCTCATCTGATACCAGGAAGACAGGTTTCCAATAAATGTGACCATGGCAGAAATTCATGTAAGTTTTTACAACTGGGCTACAGCATCTGTACTGGATCCATTTTGCATGCTAGGGTAGAAGGGTATCTTTGTAAAATGGGGCTTAAATAGTCTATTTACAATAAGACATTACAAGATCCTTTTCAGGCATTTTTACCTTTATCTCTTGTTTTCCCTCTTTTATATTGGATAGCTAGGTTTGCATTTCATAGTTAACCAGACTGATAACCTCCAGTACCCTAAACATATGAATTTTGTTTTTTTGGTGATATTAATAACTTGAATTTTGGTTATTACCGTAAGTGTTTACCCCAATTTGCTATATCTTTGTCCCCTGACGAACACTATGATTTGGGGCAAAACATTACATATCAGGACAGGACCACATTTTATTAAAGGAGTTGTACATACATTTTAAGGACCCTGGAGATAGGTAGGGACTACTAGGATCCTCTTGATAGATCTAGGTTCCAGTCAGGATTGCAGCTTCAAACGGCTGCAGTTCCAAGTTAGGTCCTAGGTAGCCTTCTCCTAGCATCTTTTAAGAAGAATCTAGGTCCCTACATAACACTATATGTTTGGGATGCTCATCAGAACTGCTATCTCTACCACAGATCACTCCTGGCCACAGACCCAATGCATTGGGGACATCTGTCTGATATATTTGTGTCTGGATACAGCCTCATTCACATATCGCAGGATTGCTGCATGTTTGGTGTATGTTTCTACAATTTACCTACTTGTAGCCTAGAATGAGCATTTGAATTCAGGTGTCTACAATTGCCTCATGCCCTGGGAGGGTTTATTATTTGATCCATGTTGTATACCTATATGTGTAGTTAGTGTGCTCACTAGGACCTTTTGTCTGTGACCTTTTTATTGCAGTTTTATTAAAAGGTATATTATAAAGAGGACCTTTCATGTCCTCTGGCACTGGCGGTTTTATATACCTATGGAAAGATAATAGTGTGCTGAAGGTAGAACACTGTCAGCTTTGACAGTACACACCCAGGTGCTGGAGATATCTTTGCTGTTATTTTCAGCTCCGATATCCCTTCACCGCCAGAAGGGAGAGCCTTAATGCTCAGCAGCATCGCTGAGCGGCAAGGAATGCCCCCTCTGTACAATGCTATGGAAGAGTACTGTTGGTGGGGGCGTTTCTTACTGACGCTAGGCAGTACGGTCCACCCTTCTGACATTGGGGAGATATTGGTGCCGAAACTAACGGCACCGATATCTCCACCACCGGGGCACATACCGGGAAAGCTGACAGTGCGCTGAATTCAGTGCACTGGCAACTTTCTAGTGATATTTAATACTGTGGGTGCCAAAAAACGTGAAAGGTCCTCTTTAAAGACAACTATTTTTGGATTTTTGTAGCTTACCCTTTGGTATTTAAGACAGTGTCTATCAGTACAGCTTTTTTATTATTGTTTGGGGAAAATTTTACATTAATTGAATAGATCACAAGAGTGAACAATCTTTGTCATATACCTGCTATTAAAAATATGATCCAATGAAGAGTTATGACACTTACTCACATAGTGTGGCACCACCTGATGTTTAAAGTGTATTGCAATGTGCATGTCCAGTACTCAGCTCATTCACTCTTCCCATAGTCAGGTCCCTGCAGAGGTATCCTCAGTTCATTGCCAAGAAGCTAATAGAAATTATGTCATTATGGCTGCCTCCAAGCACCACTAGGTTATTTCACTTTCACCATGTGTGATTTGCAAATGAAATCAGCAATACTATATAAAGTAAATTCAAAATGATACTAGAATTTTTTTCTTTTCATTGCTATGATTGTCTTCACGTTTCTAAACATTTTCAGCTGTCAAATCTTTTCATAAGCTGGCCCCGACAAATACTTGTTGCCTCTCAACATTACAGCATTTCTTTTTCCGATACATTTGGAACGTTATTGTTTACACTTCAATGCACTAGCTGTAATCGCGGACATCTGACTCTGTTACTTGTTTTTACTCAAATCAAAGACAAATCCAAGCAGCGCATATTACTATAAGGGATGACACTCTAGACGCCTGCTCATCTTACTGCAAAGTGAACTATTTTCTTGCTTTTATTTTACTGCTAAGTGCATATTTGTCTATCAGTACAAAGGTAATTTAGGAAAACTGTTTGAGTTATCTCAAGGCTAACATTGTTACAAAGCTGGTGTCATCATACATAGTACACCAAGTGCTAAAGGTGTCAAAATTATGAAAGTCTGTTTTCTTTGTTGTAATTTAATTCACTATAGACCACTGGAAACTGTCATACTTCTCTTGGAATCTCTTGTATTTGCTGACAAGATGATGAATAATGTTTGCATTTTTTTATCCAGACACAATAGTAAAATGCATCATTTGTTCTCCCTATTTTATCGCTAACAGTGATGTCACATAATAGAACGGTGGAGAGATACAGATACGATAGAAATTCTCAGAAACACAACCAGTGTAAAAACTATTCAGTTTGCCACAAGAAAAGAAAGAAAGAAAGAAAGAATATTACACATTACAAATAGTAATAGATGATCTGCCCAAGCAAGAATTGCATTCATGTAAAGGCTATACATTAATCCTGAATTTACTGTATATACAGTAGTATTGTAGATTTACATTAATACATATTGCAAGTAGTAATAGATCATCTGCCCAAGCAAATAGTTTGTTTAACAGCTAAGGATACATTTAACCAGAATACAATTTAGTTTTCATATTCCAAAAATTACATTTAAAAAAAAAGTTGCACTAAGGTTTAAACTGCAATCTGTATTCCTTCATTCATTTTTGACCCCTGATATGTAGTCTGCAACCTAATCCTATAATTTTTCATGTGTGACATTGACCCTTTCAGTAATACTTGCTGGATGTGTGTTCTGTGAATCAAGAATGTTGTTGTCTTCACTAGGTCACATAATCTAGCACAGCTTCATTTATGTGCTGCTTTTCCCTTTTGACATAGCCCCTATATGATCCTTTGCACCCATGCCAAAACAAACAATGATGCTGTCTGTATGTGATTTCTTACTCTCCTGCCCCTGAAAACTCTCATTTTATAAATCAGATCATGAGATTCTTCCCTCCTTCTAAAGACTGTTACATTAACCCTTTTTCCACATCTGCCTTTTCATTACACATTATTACATTATTTTGTTATACATTAGATATTCCTGTGTCCAAAATGCCCAGTCTACAAACTTATGAAAATATTTTTCCCATACAGTTAATGATGTGGTGAGAAAAAAAATCAAAGTTAAAATGCAGAAGAAAAGATGCTAAGAACATTAAGACATATTCATTCCTAACCTTTGCCAGCTTTCACCCAGAAAATTTAATATAGCATCTATGTGCAGGAGAATGATTTGCACATGCACTTCATTGGACTCCAGAATGGCTGCCGTTGTACATCTGCAGTCTATTAAGGGGTCTATATAAGGTACACAACTCTCATGAGACTATATTCCCTGGGGAAGCCGCTTGTCAGTAATAGACATGGGGGTTCTGAGCTCTGTTGCTTTTCAGCTTTTCTGCTGTCTTGTGGGTATTATTTTCCTATTTTCTTGTTTTGCACTTTTTTTTTGTTATTGGTATGTTCATGTTTTTCTTTTATGTTCTGTATTTTTGCAGGTGTATCTATACTTATTCGGTTTCTTTCAGTTTATCGGTTTTATTGCCTATTTACATACAGTATATATATATATCTTCTGTGGGATTAAACATGGTTTCTACTGTATTAGGGACAGCCTTGTTATTGGTTTATCACTCTTACTATGTTACTCTTGCTTATGTGTTTTGGGGTATATTTTTACCCTTATACCCAATGTTATCTTTTTTGTGTGGAAGTTGATTACTTTGAATGTACCTTTAGTGAATATGTTTAGTCCTATTTAGGACAGCAACGGAGAGATTGTTTGTCTATATGATTTTGTGTATCTGTATAATAAATGTTATTTTTTTTTCCTTATCTGTTTATGAATGTGCATGTGCGTTCAGTTTGGTGTTATACTGTTCTCCTCTTTGGGTGTTAATTGTTGTCTTGCACTCTGTGTATATGATTTAGAGCTGCACCCATGCTTTTTTGTTCTCTCACCAAAGAGGCCTAATTCACAAAGTCTCAGTAGTTTGTCTTCTTCCTCTTAGGTAATATCCTAATAGGGGGTCATAGCCTAGACTAGGTTATGGTACCTGTTCTAATATTGTGAGAAATAATTGCTATGTAACTGTTTCTTTGGCTCAGGCTGAGTTCTCCGGGATTCCATTCCCCATTCTGCTTAAAAAATTTTTTGGATGGAAATTGAGCAGAAACCCGGCGGACCCCATTATAGTCTATGGGGTGCGTGCGTTTCTACGGGTAACCGCATTTTGAGCGAAGTGGGTTTCTGTTTTTCCGGGTTGCCAAGTGGACCTGAAGAATGGAGACCCAAATACAGGTGTGAACTCCTGGGGTGGTTTCTGTTGAGGGTAATACCTTTTTGTATTTTTATAGTTATCCCCTGGGCTGCTGCAATGTCTTATTTATGTAACTTGAAAGTTGAATGTTGGAGACTTTAATAAAATGATCTGATTTAAAAAACAAACAAATAAAATATAGCTCTGTAGATTTTACCTAAAGTCCTATAGAATGTAACAATACATCATGATATTACAATGAACTAAGCTAAATGGCAAACTCAGCTTCATTATATGGCACATTTAATGCTATATGTAAAATATCTTTGCAAATGCAGTGTGATTTTCTGAATGAACAACTAGAAAGTTTTTCTATTCCTTCTATACCTTAATATCATTTTATTAATTGTATTATTACTGTTGTTTCCTCTCTTCATTCACCTGTGTGTGACTCATTCATGTGGCCATCACAAGTTACCAATTTAGTCTTAAAATAATGATACCATGTAAAGCTAAGAACTTGTCAATGAGAACATACTGTGCCCTTCACAGCAAAAATTTTAATAATAACTATGTATGTAAAGATTACAGAAACTCTGCAGTCCAGACCACACTGGAGAAAGCTTAATAAACCAAGATTAGCTTAAAATATTTGGAATTAGCTTCCCAGATGAGTTTGGCTTTGCTGCGTGGTGTACTTTCTTTGGTTAGTATACATAGTATATTTTTATATATCAATTTATTATTAGATTACATTATATAAAACACTTCATGTTTATTTCCAACTATTTAAGAGTAAATGTCATTATAATATGATGAATAAAAAAAATCACCAGCATTCTCAAAAACTTTCAACAAAATCTGGAATAATAGGGTTAACCCAGGATCACTGATTAAAGCTGATCTCATTTATGGGGGGTAGGCAATATTATCTTTACTGTAACTTTTCTGCTTGGTCATCCTATGTCTTTGTAGCACTTGAAATGATGGCACAATGAGATTCAACTTTACACATATTCTTTATTGCCTGGCATGAGTTGGACTATTTACTACCATACCTGCTTTCCACATATCAACCTGGCTATTTTCTGACTATCTTAGCTAAAAACCAAGTAAATCTGTTAGTCATCTACTTTTCTATCACATATTTTAAGTCTGTGTTTCATGTATATTAGTTAAAGGGGAAAGCCAGGATTTTAAGAAAAATAAAACAAACAAACTGTGATCAAATATCAAAATAACTATTACTCACCAGGTAAATCTCCCACTCTGGTGGTCCTGCACGTTTATGGGCATCACAGTGGCACCTTGCATCTCTAGAGTCCTAGGCTCAAATCTGACCAAGGACAACATCTGCAAGGATACAATATGTTCACCTTGTGTTTGTATGGGTTACTTTCCACTCTCCAAATACATACTGATAGGGAATTTAGAGTGTGAGCCCTATATGGGACAGAGATTGACAATATCTGTAAAGCACTGTAGAATATGTTGGAGCTATATAAATAAAAAAAAAATACATTTTTGTTAACTGTATGCAGCCAAAATGTGCCATCATGTACGTTTGACTGTTGCAGCCAATCTCTGTCCTCCAGTGGTGCTTGAATGCATGGCATGAGCCCACTGATGCCAGAAATTGGCCGCAGTTAACATGGACACATGATCAGCAAATCATCAATGCAGGACAGTTTAACAAAGAACAGTGTAACCACTGAAGTGACAGCACAAGAGCACCAGAGGCTTTACCAGGTAAAAATTATTTAATACTAATAGTGTTTTTATATTTAACTTTTAACCAACACTTTAGCACATATGTAATGTATTGTTATATTTTTGTTATTTATGTATACATATATCTTAAAATATATGAAATGTAAGATAATTAATTACAAGAACACAAATATTTATTCAAACTAGCCCATCAATAAAAATGAAAATAGCATATTGATGCATAATACATAAATATTTATATATTATAGAGCAGCACATAAATTTCATATCCCTATCCTTTGTATTGCAATCCAAATAAGAACTTTTAATGTAGAGTTAACCAATCTGTCCTTCATGTACTATTCCATCTTATCCATCTTATCAATATGTCATTAGTTGAGGTCAAGTAATCAGAAATCAAATATTTAGAATAAGAATTAGTAATAAGCTCTCATGGGAATGCATGAATGTACCCGGCACTTGTAACATGATTTCTATTCTCACAAGTATTTTCTGGAATCTTGTGGAATCTTTACTACATTTAAGCAATTTTATATTGATTGATATGATAAGGTAATAACTAAAACACAATAATATGATACAATGAAATATGTATGTCTTGCCTTTAAAAGAGATACATTTATTTTCAAAGTCTAACCTAAAGCTAGCTACACTTGCTTCTGTTGAATAAGTATCAACTAAATTTAGTTTGACCAAAATGCCATTCAGGTCATGCCATTTCCTAAATCCAATTACTGCAGTTCAGTGCAAAATGAAGGGGAAAGATGTATCTCTGACCTTTGCTCTATGGTCCTCAACATTATCCTGAAGGTAACAATCATTTCTTTGTTAAAAACAAAGAAAAAAAAAAATAAAAAAATAAAATATATATACTACTTCTTATACTTCTTACAACTGAGCGTATTCTTCTCTATGTTTATTTGAAAATTATTTCAATCGTTTCAAATCTAAATAATCTCTAAATCTGATGCTTTAAGATGCATTTGGTGTTGTATAGGTTAGTAAGACTATGTTCACACTGTTGTTTAGTTCATTGTTCTGATCCATCATAGGATTTAATTTAATGTTAAAAAACATGGAAGCCTTCTTTCTTTTTTTTTGTGTTTATTTTTTCAATGGAAGATGCAATACTATACAGTGGGGAAAAAAAGTATTTAGTCAGCCACCAATTGTGCAAGTTCTCCCACTTAAAAAGATGAGAGGCCTGTAATTGACATCATAGGTAGACCTCAACTATGAGAGACAAAATGAGAAAGCAAATCCAGAAAAATCACATTGTCTGATTTTTAAAGAATTTATTTGCAAATTATGGTGGAAAATAAGTATTTGGTCAACAACAAAAGTTCATCTTAATACTTTGTTATATATCCTTTGTTGGCAATGACAGAGGTCAAACGTTTTCTGTAAGTCTTCACAAGGTTGGCACACACTGTTGTTGGTATGTTGGCCATTCCTCCATGCAGATCTCCTCTAGAGCAGTGATGTTTTGGGGCTGTCGCTGGGCAACACGGACTTTCAACTCCCTCCAAAGGTTTTCTATGGGGTTGAGATCTGGAGACTGGCTAGGCCACTCCAGGACCTTGAAATGCTTCTTACAAAGCCACTCCTTCGTTGCCCTGGCGGTGTGCTTGGGATCATTGTCATGCTGAAAGACCCAGCCATGTTTCATCTTCAATGCCCTTTCTGATGGAAGGAGGTTTGCACTCAAAATCTCACGATACATGGCCCCATTCATTCTTTCATGTACACAGATCAGTCGTCCTGGTCCCTTTGCAGAGAAACAGCCCCAAAACATGATGTTGCGACCCCCATGCTTCACAGTAGGTATGGTGTTCTTTGGATGCAACTCAGCATTCACTCTACTCCAAACACGACGAGTTGTGTTTCTACCAAACATTTCTACTTTGGTTTCATCTGACCATATGACATTCTCCCAATACTCTTCTGGAACATCCAAATGCTCTCTAGAAAACTTCAGACGGGCCCGGATATGTACTGGCTTAAGCAGGGGGACACGTCTGGCAGTGCAGGATCTGAGTCCCTGGCGGCATAGTGTGTTACTGACGGTAGCCTTTGTTACATTAGTCCCAGCTTTCTGCAGGTCATTCACTAGGTCCCCTCGTGTGGTTCTTGGATTTTTGCTCACTATTCTTGTGCTCATTTTGACTCCACGGGGTGAGATCTTGCGTGGAGCCCCTGATCGAGGGAGATTATCAGTGGTCTTGTATGTCTTCCATTTTCTAATGATTGCTCCCACAGTTGATTTCTTCACACCAAGCTGCTTGCCTATTGCAGATTCAGTCTTCCCAGCCTGATGCAGGTCTACAATTTTGTTTCTGGTGTCCTTCCACAGCTCTTTGGACTTCACCATAGTGGTGTTTGGAGTGTGACTGTTTGAGGTTGTGGACAGGTGTCTTTTATACTGATAACAATTTCAAACAGGTGCCATTACTACAGGTAATGAGTGGAGGACAGAGGAACAGAGGAAAGAAGAAGTTACAGGTCTGTGAGAGCCAGAAATCTTGCTTGTTTGTAGGTGACCAAATACTTATTTTCCACCATAATTTGCAAATAAATTCTTAAAAAATCAGACAATGTGATTTTTTAGATATGTTTTCTCATTTTGTGTCTCATAGTTGAGGTCTATCTATGATGTCAATTACAGGCCTCTCTCATCTTTTTAAGTGGGAGAACTTGCACAATTGGTGGCTGACTAAATACTTTTTTCCCCACTGTATGCAGAACTTTATCCTCCATTGATATAAACTGGAGGGAAGAGAGCTTCCTTTGTCTTTTTAACATTATCAGTGACGACAGATGCAGACAGAATGAGACACATTTTTCAAAACTGTCGATCTTTGTCTTAAACTACGAATCCCATCTGTCATACGGACCTTAAAAAATATGGAAAGTTTCTAGAAGCTCCAAAATTCTGACTCACCATGAGACAAATATTTAGCGTAAAAATGGAGACAAATGTTTGGTGCAAAACATGTAGACAAAAATCTTAACTTGCAGGCTGTAAGGAACAAATGTTTGGCGCACGCATCAAAAAGACCCTACAATTCTTGGCATAACAT
Source organism: Leptodactylus fallax (assembly GCA_947044405.1). Taxonomy (NCBI): domain Eukaryota; kingdom Metazoa; phylum Chordata; class Amphibia; order Anura; family Leptodactylidae; genus Leptodactylus; species Leptodactylus fallax. The sequence continues at coordinate 9,555,651 of CAMRHE010000003.1, forward strand.
AAGCAGACACAAATTATTTCTCACTTATTGAGAAGACAAATATGTGGCGCCTGACAGAAATTTTTGGCGCACAAAGTAAATTGTCATAAATTCTTTACATCATTTTAAACTTGGTCTACTTTGCACAGGAAATCTGTGCCATATTCATTCTTTTCTGTTTCATAAATGTGTCAAAAAGTGAGACACTTCTAAACCTCACCCCATTCTGTTCTGAACCACTCTCATTCTGGTGCACAATTTTCAAAAGTGTCGTAGTCTGCCGTATTTTTATTTTCTTTCTGGTGTACACTGTTCATAAATATGTCCTAAATGCTGTGCACTATGAATTTTGGTGCAAATGTACAAAGAAAAGTGTTGGACTTGGATTGATAAATGTGCCTCAATGTGCTTCATCTGTATCTTACATTCTATGACTTTTTTAGCCCTTTGTTCTGATTCTATAACAGATCAGAACGCTGACCTAAACAATGCAGTTAGGAAGGAACCTTTGCCAACTATATTTAATTCAAGTGTACTTTGACTTTCACTCATTTTTATGACAGTAAGGCTAAGGCCCCGCTTAGTGGGCCACAGCAAAAAACGCAACGCATCATGGTTTTTCCCCCAGTGCTTTTCACAGAAAGTCCACATAGGTTTCCTCTGCAGACTTTCTGCTTCAATTATACCTATAGGGAAAACATCGGTGTTTCCATAGGTTTAATTGACATGCTGTGATTTCCAAAACTGCAACGTTTTTGGGATTCGCAGCGTGTCTGCTGCGCGGATTTTCCCGCAATGTGTGGATGGGATTTGCAGGAATCCCATCCACTTTGCAGGGACTATAAAATGCTGTGACTCTTTCTGCAGCGTATATGTATATTTCTGGGGAACTTTTTGTTTTTAACCATGCATGAATCTGTAGGGACTACCATCCAAAATGTGGCGCAAGATGGAGTTCCTTTTGTCCTCCAAAGAGGTCTACTGTATATTTGCATTTTGCTTATCAAAATTACCAAATACAATAGGACAATGATCATAATCCCCTTACCAACTGTCATAGTTATAATACCAGCTTCTCAGTAGTACAGCTTTAATAATAAGAATCTTATCCTTATTGTGCCTTATTTTTATAGTACTACGATTAGATTTCTCCCATTTGGGTAAACCAGCTATCAGTGACTGTTATTCAACTGTATTGTAATTGTATCTAAAATCTGGCCCAAACTCTTACAAATAACTGTTTTATGTGCCCTTATTAATCATTTCTTTTAGCTTGAAATATCTGGAGATGAGAATATGACAAGCTAAAAAAATAATTTTGTGTTACTCACACCTTCAAATGTTTTTTTTTTTTCTTTTATAAATAACCCTTATTTGTGCCTCTCATCTAAAAATTTGCTATTGATAATGTCCATATTAATTTTATTAGATTTTTATTAGATTTTCTGCTAATGCAATATGCAGTCAGCTTCCATTCTTAGATGAAGTATTTGTCTTTCCTGTTATTTTCTTATCAGCTGTGTGGATTACTTCCATTTCTGTGTCACTAATAAAAAGCCATGGAAACCTTCACCCCTTGTCAGTTTCAGTCATCACTTTGCCCTTTGCTTTCAATGTTTTGGGAACATGATTTGTAACATGATACATTTAGAATGATAGTGACACTCTGACAACTGTCTGTTATTACAATAGATATATCTTCATATACCTTGTCCTTATGATAGGAAATACCATAGAAATGTTTTCCTCAGCTTTGACATCCATGTCTTACTTTGCAACCATCCGGAAAGAAGGATCCTTTCAGATTTCACATGCCTTCACTTATATTTATTCAGACTATTTCTTCTAATTAATATATTTCCAAAGTGATTATTTCTATTGTTAGAGACCAGGAACGCTCTTGAAATATGATTTGCCCACATCCTTCCTATAGAGAACATAATATTTAGGCAAATATTTACCAGTGCTAATATGGATCTATATTTCGGTGTCTTTGGACTACAAATATAGCCCTGTAACAGAAATCCTTCCTTTAATAAGATATTCTTTCATTGGCCATGATAATTTTCATCCATTCAGTGATCTCTAATTTTCATTATATGAATCATATATCTCTAGCTATTTGTGTTAGTATGTCAAGGTGTTGTAGTTAAATACAATGGGAGGAGTTTTCCAAACTGGGCACACATTTTGTGGTGCATTTTTGACATATGACCACTTGCACCAAAATGCACCACTTTGTCCATTTTCTGACTTGCTTGCTACTTTTGAGAAAATTGGGCAAAGAAGACCAGGGATCATGGAGGGCCAGGGTGAGGAGGTCTTGTATTAACAGAAATAACTCATGCCAAAAGTAGTTGTGAGTTACACCTGGAATCTATGTTAGTCCCAGACTAGTGTAGATTTAATTTCTGTTGCATGGGACTGCAAGAAGTGTGCCAGAATAATTAGGTCAGAGCCTCTTAATAATTCTGGCACATCTGCCAAGATCCGATCTCAAAATTAAGTGGTTTCCTAGCTATAGTGGTTTCCTCTACTTGGAATCAAAGTGTTATACATACCATTGAACTAGTAAAGCTAACAGTGTCTCAGTGGTTAGCATTGTTGCCTTGCAGTGAACCTGAGCAAGAGCTATAGCTGCAATGAATTTGTATGTTCTTGCTGTGTTTGCATGGGTTTCCCCTGGGTTCTCTGGTTTCCTCCACCAACTTCAAAGACATACGGATAGTGAATTTAGATTATGAGGCTTAGGCCCCATTCACGGAGTGGAATCTGACACTGATTTTGTGGCAGATTTGTCCTGATTCTGCCTCCTATTGTGGCAGTTATAGGAGCAGGATGCTGAAAAGATAGACATCCATCTCGAACTAGCCATGGCGCAAGACTCCCAGCTGAACAGGCCCATTCATTAGCGGCAAGCTAATGAAGAGGAATCTGATGAATGGGCCCTGAGATGAAACATGTTTGTAGAGTGCTGCAGAATATGTTGCCACTATACAAATAAGAGAAATAAATTATAATATAGGCATTTATTTAAAAAAAAAAAAGTGTTGTCAGTCTTTTTATACATATATTCATTGATGAAGTGTCATGTAATGAGGTGAGTAAAGATTTCCACAATGTTGTTTTGAATTTAGATAGCATAGGACTAGACTAGATGCTAAGCTAGATGCTGCATCCTAAACCACTTCCTATTTCACCAAGTACAAAGGGAGTTTAAGGTAAGGGTGGCCCAGGCTAATTTTCACAACTAAGTGATTAACCCCTCCTGTGCTGGACTCCTAAGTTTTGCAGCTTCCGCTGTCCCATTGACTTATGCTGATTGACACCATATAAATCCTGTCTGCCCCATTGGCCTGGGCTTGAGGATTGTTTGTGTTTGTTCTTTGTATAGTTTCTGGATCTAGACCTCTCCAGTCCTGTATATCTGGATTCTGACTCTTGCCACCAGTTTCCACTGCATTCTTTATTTTGTGTCATGTTACAAGTCTGTATCCTATGTCCTGTTGCAAGCCTGTATCCTGTGCCCTGCTGTACCTGTATCCCATGGTAAGGCCTATATTGTATGCCCTGCTGTGCCTGTATCCTGAGTCCAGTTATATGTATGTACCCTGTGATCTGCAATGAGGCTGTATCCTGTGGCCTGCTATAAGCAAGCCTGTCACGGTAATCATCTGCCTGTGCCAAGAGATTGATTTTCTATTGTGACCCCGCCTGCTCCTGTATTCTGTTCCTGGTATTTCCTAGTTCCAACTCTGGCTTTTCTTAATACCCTGCTCCTGGATTCTCCTGGTTCCAAGTTTAAGGCTTAATAATTTGGTAGTCTCTGTATTTCATAGTAAAACAATATCCAGAATATGTTAATGCTATATGAATCAAGATTGTTATTATTATTGGTAGTAGTAGTGGCATGATTATTATTAAGGAATTCCTCTTCATTTCCCGACTGCTGTGTCCCTGCGGTGGAATTCCTATGCAAAGCATCAGCATTCCACTATGGCTTTCTGCTGCTGATTAGGCCCAGAGGGGAGTCTAGAACTGCAGACTCCATGGCTATATCAAAGCTCTTATCCCATGAAGGCATGCTGTTTTCCTTCTCCTGATCTATACTAACAAAACCACATCTAGTCACTATCCCACTGAAGAAGGTGAAGTGTGTCACAAAAACGTCTGGAACTCAATATGACCTGGTATACATGCTGTAATTTCTTTTGACTATTTATGCCGTCTGGATCTGGTTGTCTACACACTGTTTAATAAACCCTCACATTGTTTACTCTACAAATGAAGTGCCTGGAATAAATCTATGATATACAGATATGACAAGCCCTCCTAATGGCACCCTGAATACCTATATCTGAGTGTAGAACCATTTAATGTTGATTTACGTGGCTAAATCAGATGCAGCATCCGTATTTTTTTCAGCATACTGATGCAATGTCTGTCTCCCATTGAAAACAATGGAAGGCAGAATCTGGGCAGAATTTGTCGCTGATGAGGGGTCCGAATTCTCCCCAAATCAGCGTTAAATTCCTATGCGTGAACACCCCCTTAGTGAATCATGCAGGGAAAAGCAAAGTTGCCGTATGTGAAAAGAGAGTTTGTTTGTTTTTTTCTAATGTACAGATGTAGCAAATTGTTACTTGACTTGCTATACTATGCTACTGCATCTTATTACAGAAGACAAATAAAGCATTGAAAGAGTCAAGTCACATTTTTCTGTGGAAAAATTAGGCACACCAGACCAGACCTTAATGTAAATTTTTTTTCAGCTGTGTAACGTTCTAGTTACTGTTTCTTCAAGTAATACGAGAAATTTATGCATGGCTTGTTTTTTTTTTTTTTTATAAATTACTGTAAAGTCAATTTCTTTTTGTTCAGTAACCTTTATTATTAATATACTTTTGAATGCAGTCCATATGAATCATATGTCCATAAAAGTCATAAAATCTAAAACTTTTTTATTTGTTTTTCTGTCCTTACTTTTTCACGTACCTGTATGTGAGAACCAGACTAAATAACACAGCAAGCTACTCTTTTCTGGGGGGGTTTTCAATCTGAAAAATTATTGTATATTGTCAGTGGGGTAGGGATTAGGCAACTGGAAAAAAAGTAATCAGTTGTCCAGTTTATTTCTTCACATAAACCATCCAAGGTGGATCATACAACTACAAGTTCTTTATTGTGAACCAGACTTTAGTTCTGTGCAGACAAAAAGATGAACATTCATGAGTAGATGTAAGCTTTATTATAGGGATTTGTATTCATACTGAGGGCAGACACAGAAATCTCAAGACTTATTACTCATCCATGGGAAAAGTGTACAGTAAGTAAACAAACTGAAATAGTCCTTGAAACTAATGCTTTGGACTGATATGAAACATGCTAAAGTATGAAACTTGACCATCATGTGCTTATATTCACTTGTGTAAAGTTAGGTAGGGTTCACACTACTGTTGATGTCCGTTAAAAAATGAAAAAAAAACAAAAAACGGACACCTATCATAACAGACATTAACGGACACTAACTGATGTTAATGTGTCCGTTTTTTTAACTGATCCAATTAATGGATTAGTTTAAAAATACGGACACATTAGCATCAGTTAGCATCAGTTAGTGTCTGTTTTTTAACAGTCCTTTTTTTTTTTTTTTTTCCTGCTTTCTGAGCATGCGCAGCAAAAAAATGGACATAAAATAACGGACAGTAACTGATGGCTATCAGTTACTGTCCGTTATAAGTCCGTTACCCATATACTTCAATGCTAAAAAAATAACAGACACTTGCTGTCCGTCAAGAATCCGTTTTTTTCAAACGGACAAAAAGTCCTGCATGTAGGATTTTTTGTCCGCGAAAAAATAACGGACTTCTCACGGATTTGGTGTAAACGGACACAAACGGACACTAACGGACACAATATAAAAACCCATTGAATGTAATGGAAATTTTAACGGATTTCTGACGGTTCAGCTAGTGTCCAATGCTAAAATCTTGTAACGGACAATAGCAACGGACACTACTGACGGTCACCAACGGTAGTGTGAACGACCCCTTAGTGTAGCATAGATGCAGCCTCATTAAAATTACTATTGGCACATTGCTGGCATGATATCTCACCCCAGCAACATGCCAGAAGTTATAGCAGGAGCTGTCTGTCAATTCAAATGAATTGTCAGAAAGTGCCTGCTTCCTCCTTCATCCCTCTCCTGTCTCCACTGCTTTCTGCTGCCAGAGATTTCTTTTAAAGCATTTTCTGGGGATACCAAATTTATATGGTTTTATTTGCATTTTAACCCCTTAATAAAAATAGAAAACTGTGCAAAAAAATTTTTCTTGCTAAAAGTCACCATATTCTGACACCCTTAACTTTTTTATACTTCCATGTATGGGGATGCATAGGGTGTCTTTTTTTGCGGGGCCAGGTGTACTTTTTAGTTATACCATTTTGGAGAATTGATATTGCTTTGATCACTAATGCAATGCATTACAATGCTAATGCATAGAGCAGCCTGCCATATAAAGTAACTAAAGACAGCCCTGGGAGCCTTGACAAGGCTTCCGGCTGTCATGCCAACAGGATGCCGGCCCTGGACCTTGCTCCTGGTGCTGGCAATCCCCGGCAAAATGGCGGCGCCCATGCGCCTCCGGTAAAATGGCGCCTCTTCACATGAAACAGAATACTTCACAATGTACTGTATCTGCCAGCTTTCTTCCTTCTTAAACTACATCTTGGTCTCATCTCTTCCCCAGCTATATTATATATGTGCACACATCTGTCAAAATGACATAAAATGAATTTGATTTATTAGACCAGATGATCTTCTACTATTGTTCTCTGCTCCGGTATTGATGCTCAAATGGCAGTAGATGCCTTCAAAACGAGACTGAGGTCAGCATTGTTATTCTGTTATATTGCCTGTTGAGCAATTCCCCAGTGGCTGCTGATGAAACCTGGGAGGAAGGGAATGACAGAGACAGTGAGTCCTAAACTCAACACAGTCCCTGTCCCTATCTAGTTGACTCACTTGACTCAAATTATGGAGCAGGTCCTATATCTGTCTGCATTTGTGGCCCTGTCAATTCATTTTTAATGTATAGGTCAGTGACAACCACATCCGTGCCATTTGTGTGCATGAGGCCTAAGACTGAGGTCCCACGTTGCGGAAACGCAGCGTTTTTGTTGCAGATTTTGCTGTGCTTTCTATACCTTTCCCATTCCTTTTGTAGCCACTCTTGGCTTTGGCTCAAAAAAATGCAGCAAAATCTGCAAGAAAAAAAGCTGCATCTCTGCAACGTGGCGCATCAGTCTAAGGGTGTTTCTTTTTGGGTGGTGACACTAAGTACCCAGATGCAGCTATAGCCAAATCCAGTTCCTGGGCACCAATGCTGTCACTTTGGGGTAAATGTGACACCCATTAATTCCTGGCTGTGGTTTTGCTGTTACCACACAGCCAGGAATTAAATGTGGCTGAAATTAATCCGAATTTCACTTACAGAAAAGTGAAAGTACTGGCGACCCGGGGATGTAGCATCCAGGTACATAGTGTGTCACCGTCCTACAGGTGTTACCTCACTGCTCCCAGTCATATACATTTACTACTAATTGTGAGTTACACATGTACTTACGTTGCTTCTAACAGAAAAGTACAGGTGTATCAAGGCAAATAGTGGTAAATGCATGTGACTGGGAGCACAGTATGACAGCACCCCTATGTTATGGTTTGTGCTATATAATTTTAGTGTAGGGGGTCGTCAGCCTTACAATTATTGCGCGGCACTCCGAGTAACTCATCTTTTGATTTTTTAATTTAAATCGGCACGCTAAACAAAAAAGGTTGCCTACCCCTGTATTACTGGGAAAGCTGCAGTTTATGGTATATCTAGAACATGCCTTAACTGGTAATTAATGTGGCTCCAACCTCTAGGATCTCAACCAATACAAAGAATGAAGGAACCAAAGTCCCTTTGCATTTTTCTCTACTCAGTTGTACTTCCAGGTTACTATTTTTTACAGAAAAGTGTAACATAGCCTCATTTAAGGGAATTAAGCTGATCCTAGGACAGGTATTGACTGAAAGTGTTGCTGTGCTATGTACTGTGAAGGGGGCCATAGCACATAGCTGATGCTGTGTCTATTAGGTCTATGGAGAGCGATAGTCCAGTCAGTCAGATGAATATTTACTAGCATATCTTATTGATATCTAATCATATACTATGGTGCAGAAACTGCTTTTAGCAGCAAAGATTAATGATCAAAAGTGAATTGTGCTAGAGTGATTCGCCTGTGATGTTGTGTTGCTCTGCCAGGCAATTCATTTGAATTGCCTGGCTGTCTCTATGTGCAATTGTTTTGCAGAGCCCACTCAGAAATTCATATGAATATGAATTTCCCATCCTGCCCCCCTCCCATTCTCCTCTGCTGGTGCATGCAATGAAAAATCATTGATGGTGGAGGAATAATATATAATAGCAAACCTGCTGCCACTAAAAGCAGCAGGGGCCACATTATAATTTATCCCTGTACTCCAACACATTGATGTCAGAGTACTGTGGTAAAAAAATGAAAAAAAATCATAGTGGAATTTTTGCTTTGGTATTGAACTCAAGTCGGTCAATCACTTAAATGCTGACAACCAATATTGATTCCATAGAACATGCTTCGGTGCTAAAATCAAATGGCCAAAGGGCTAAATCATAGCGAGTCTGCAGTTGCTGGTAGCGATACTGTTCCACTATAATTGTTTCTGTTTTTTACCTCTACCCCATCAATATTTTTTATATCATTGTACTGTGACATCACTGTGACAGAGTACAGGGATAAATCATAGCAGCTCTGCTGCTTATAGTGCTATACGGTGGTTTGTATCAACAATAGCTTTAGCCATGAATATATTCAGTATCTACATATTCTCATATGCTATATTGATTTCATTGGATAAAATTTAGCACTAATAATTTATAATACAAGTAAGAAATCTTTGACATGGTGTATTATGCCTTATTAGTGTTTTGTGCATCTTAAATGGTATTTCTAATTTATAATTATGAAGATGAAAAAAAAGTCTATTCTGAGGTGTCATTTAAGAACCATTTGCAAATTATATCAGTACCGTCTCATTTACTATTTACAGCTAAAACTCATGAATTATTTTGTATTTTTCACAGACTTTTATAAAGTTATATAAAGGCACTTGTGTATTATTATGTATGAGGTAACACAATACTTATAATAAGTTGCACCTAGTGCATTAGCAAGGGACATAATTTGCAACACAAAATGACTGTATAAATTAGATGTTCTATTAGTACCGTGCATAACAAATTTTACATCATTATAACCACACAGATAAATGGTAGGAGATATACATTAACCTTGATAATTCATTCTGAATTTTGTGAAGGAGGAATCAAGGAACAGTGTTTAATGAATGTGTGACAAACAGAGTTTACACTGCCCTAATTAGGTAAAATTAAACATAAAATGAGGGAACAAATACACAAAAAAGATGCTGCTTTAATAATAAATTTGTAACACCCAGCAAAGTGAACAAGTACAAATAAATATTGAAATTTTCGGTTATTACAGAACATTTAATTCTGACTATTCTAAATTATTTGGGCAATTCATACAAAATACATGATATTCATAATCTACAGAAGACTGTGTACAATGTGCAGTATGAACAAAATGGTAGAAAATTGAGGTCATTTCACATAGCAGACATACAAAAGTTGTCATGTGATATAAAATAGTGCAATCTTCTTTATAAGCTCTCTCTTAAACTAAGACATGGATATAATAGTGGTATAGCTCTTATATTCTTTCCTTAAAATGTGCTTTGGCCATATAAATCTGCAACGATCCATTAATATCTTGTATTAGGTTATATTTGACAAATGATAATGGTATGTTCACAACAGATTTGTTTCAGAAAATTAATTCCATATATACAATTGGGCTGTTTCTGCAACGTGTGCCATGCCAAATGTTATACTAGAGTGAATGGGATTTTAGGAAAATAATTTTCATTTTCAGGGCATACTGTTTTTTTTGTTTTTGTTTAACTACTGTAATTTTATTTTTCATGGATTTGCTGCAGGCTTTAAGACTAATTGAAATAGGGAAGCATTCAGCAAAAAAATACATGATTTTTTTTTCTGTGTGGTATCATACTGTTTCATAGAGGCAAAGCCATCATGAAGTATAATAATAATAATAATACATTTTATTTATATAGCGCCAACATATTCCGCAGCACTGTAATTTTTCAGGTACAGTCTTATTTTTCCTGTTTGCTATCCTGCTCCTTGCATGTGGCTTCTCAGTTAGTCTTAACTTAGTAGTGTCATATCCATTGTGATACAGCCACTGTCATAATAATACTGAAATTTGGCACTATAGAGAAAACCATTTATCTGGCAATTAACACTTATTTGACGCTTTATTATCTTTAATATCTAATGTGACTCAGCACCACATGTCACATATTTTAAAACAGCTTTGAGTGCACTTTGTGAACCTAGTCTTATGAAACATGAAACTCCTGATTTTTTTTATGTAGTCAATGAAACTACTCAGGTATATAACATTAATTATTTCACTCTGGTCCCTTGCAAGCAAGTCCCCAAGATGCTATATGCACAATAGGGTCTTAAAGGGGTTTTCCCATCTGAGGCTGAAGCCCCTCGTTGTGGAAACGCAGCTTTTTTTGTTGCAGATTTTGTTGCAGGTTTTTTGAGCCAAAGCCAACAGAAAAGTGATGTTAAATAGACACAAATCTAAGGTTTGCAACTTTTTAAATGTCCCATCAACAAAAATTGCCACAACTGGTGTTTTTACACCATTCCAACCACTATCCTGAAAAAAGTTGTGGTGTGGCTGGGGCCCTCGGCTCTGTCAGATTTTTTTAAATCATTTTCATTAGTTTTCTAGTGTAAATGATGCCTGAAATCTACACTAACAGTGAAGGCGCATGGTCCGCTGGAGGATGCACCTGATATATGATAAGGCTTGCGCTTTAATGTAAATTAGATGCATTGTCCAGTGGCACAGGGATTATCAAGGCAAAGAACACTCAGTATTAACAGTTTTATGTGCATGCAGGCAGTGGCAGATCTACCACGGTAGCAGCTGTAGCAGGTTCTATGGGGCCTGTGAGATTAGGCAGTCTGCCCCTGCTTCTTTTTTTTTTTTTTTGTTTACATTGGATGTTATCTACTGGATTACTCCACCAGGCAATGGCCGATATTCATTTACCCATATCTGCTCCTGCCCATGGCCATCTCCACATGAGACAAAGTGAAAGAATTACATAACCCCTGTAGTTTCATTTTACAAATTATGAAGTGTGCCTGAAAAACCTTGCCAAAAAGTACCAGAGTCTTATAGTCTGGTCAGAGGGGTCTAGTTGCTTAATAATCTGCACTGTTCTCTCTCTCTCCAAATCTGTCAGATCAGTGTAGGGCAGGGGAGAGGATAGTTCAACTTGCTGACCGCAGCCGGAACGGGGACTGTGACCAGCAGCTGTCCAGGCCCTTCCTCCCTATACATTACTATTGTGGAAGCTGGGATTAGTAATGATTACAGATCCCTGCTACTGCTATAGTAATGTATTAATAGTAAAGAACAGTGGTCAGGAGGTAAGTGTTTCTCATGACTGCTTTCAGAGTTTGTTTGGGCGCAATAAGGAGAATTGCACGGTTAAGGGAATAGTCAATAGAACAATATACTGTGTGGGGAGTACTAATGCCCCTTGAGTGCCCCCCACACATTGCAATGCTCCCTTAGTGCTCCATACTCAGTATAATGTCCGTTAATGCCCCACACGCAGTATAATTTACAGTTAATGCCCCCCATAAGGTATAATGCTCCTTAAAGCCCCTCCAAACAATATAATGACATATTAGTGCTTGCCACATAGTATAATGCTCCATTAGTGCCCCCTACACAGTATAATGCTACTTAGTTCCCCACACGCAGTATAATTTGCCGTTAGTGTCCCCCATGCATTAGTGCCCCATTATATTGTGTGGGGACACCAACAGGACATATACCATGTGCAGGTGACTAACAAGGCTTTGTGAATGTGCACCTTAACTGTTATCTAATAACCCCCTTTATCTTCCCTACACACCAGTTAGTGACATTTACCCCGTACTGTTACTAACATACCAGGAGTTGAGCAGCCACTATAGCCTTTGGGTCTTTGCTGTATTATACCGCAAAGACCTAGCACTAATCACTGACATTAAGGCCCCTGGCTCCTCGGTCAAAGCTGACCGAGACACCATTTTTCGAGCTGTGCATAGGCACTGCCATTTTGAGGAGGATCACCAGTGCCCAGAACGAGATCTGGGGCCCTCGATCCATTGCCAAGACAGCAGAGCGCACAATGAAGGCTCACAATCTTGTCTAGCATATACTTCTACTACCATCTGCTCTATGCAACCTATAATAGATGTACCGGTATGTTGCAATGCATTAGCTTTGCAATGCATTGCATTAGTGATCAGAACCCTGGGGTTCAAGACCCCTAGCAGGTCTAATAAATGCAGTATAAAAAAAAAAAAAAATTAAAAATTCAGTTAGTTATCATGAAAATACTTCGATGGATGTCAGCACTTTGAATGTGACACCTGCTTGGTTAAACATGAACAAGACATTTTACAGGCAGCAAACAAGTTCAGGGGACAAAAATCTGTTTCTGTGACAGCCAGGAGACTAATGGTGTTTTAGTCTTCCTCCCTTCCTTCCTCTGAATTTTTTTGCAGCTTCTGTTTACATTGTATAGTACATTAAATGGTACCATATGGCCCACAATAAAATAAGTCCTCATATAGCTCTGTGAAAGGAAAAAATAAAAAGATGGCTTTTGAAAGGCAGGGAGTAAAAAATGAAAATCCAAAAATGTCTCCATCGGGAATGGGTTAAATATGACATAGGGTATCATATGTTACAGATTGTCCCTCTCTACAATTTACTGATAAAAATGAACCACCTGATATTCTCATACAGCATTGAATCTAGAGTTCCTAACATGTCTAATCATTTCAGTATTTTATCTTAGGATCTCTGTAATATGAGCAATGTTTTTGGAAAATGTACACAAAACTTCAAATATTTCCTACATTTATTTTAAGAACTGTTAAAATATAAATTAATAGTAAAATATCTAATTTAAATAAATGTGTTCTTTGTATTCAAAACTCTTAGTCTTCTAAAAATAATCATCCTACTCTTTTGAATATATATTCTGTATGCCATCATTTATTATTAATATTTCATTCTTGCGTTTTATTATAAATTCGTAGCAGACAAAATAATTTTGAACACATAAAACCCAAGCCAGCTCCAATTCTTATTGTTCCATCTATTTAGACACAAAGTTAGAAAATAAGACTGCTACACTACGTTCTAAATATCAGTATTTCAGTATCACTTTCCTTAGAGAAAGGTGTTACAGAATATAAAGACTCTCAGCAGAGAATGCAAGAAATAACTGTGGGGTCATGCCATTCAACAAATAAAAATATGTCACCTGCAAAAGGTTTCTATTATATCTCTATCTTGAAAGCCAAAGATTCATAGTTCAAGAAAGCCTCAGGCAAGATGAACTGGTGCACAATCTTTCATGTATCTGCAAAAAACAAAATCATCATTCTTCATTGATATTATAGAATATCTTCTTATTATGTGAAGCACGGTGTTTTGAGCCATTATATTGCTTCTTGCACTGCTTTCTGCTCCTTGCAATGTTTAAAGTAATAAATTGCGAAAAAGTGAACCAGAGTCATCAAATACTTCTTTTTTCCAATGCTGTCCTGTCTTTACTGAGGTACACTTGTTTAAGTAACAAACATGTATCTACCCCAAATAATACAATAATACAACTGCATAATAATGCACAAACAATTAGATATTATGAAAATGACTGTAAAAAAATATCTATCGTACTGTACTATAACATTGTATATGACATACAGTATAATACAAGTACATTATATTTATTCATCCATGAAGTTACAAAAAGAGCAGAAGAAAGCTATGTTTCTCTGGAGAACCATTCTGTGAGGATATTCATATATAGCACAAATAGTACTGCAGATTGCAGTTTCATAGGAAAAATGGTGGCAATAATTTGTATCTTTACATGTACTTTCGCACAAACACAATCTTGGTTTTCAATATACAATTGTTATCATGTGGCAAATGTTCGGCTGCATATAATATGGGGTTTCATGCCTCGTACAAAAAAAAAGGTTTAACTTTATTGGAGAACGTAATAATAATAATACCTTTTATGTATTAAGTGCCAATATATTCCACAGCACTTTACAAATCGTAGGGTTCAATTACAGATAAAATAAGACATTATAGTGTAATAAATCAATTCATACAATAAGAGTGAGGGTCCTGCTCACAAGATCTTACAATCTATGAGGTAGAGGGGGTAACACAAGAGGTAGCAGGGAAGACACATAAGGTAGAATACAGTGGACCAAGAAGTTTTATGATAAGGATTACTTTAAAAGTTAAAGAGGGAGTTAATCTGATAGTCCGGGGTCGAGCAATCTAGAGAAATGGTACAACTCAGGAGAAATCTTGGAGAGTGGGAGATTGTGATAATAGAGAATGTTAGTCTTAGGTCATTGCCTGAACGAAAAGCAAGGGTTTGGTGGAAGATAGAGATAAGTGAGGAAATGTAGGGAGGTGAAGCATTATGGAGAGTCTTGTGGACAATAATTTTATATTGTATTCTATAGGGAATAGGCAGCCAGTGCAGTGACTGGCACAGAACGGAGGAATCAATGTAGCATTTAGACTGATAGATGAGTCTGGCTGCCACATTAAGAACAAACAGTAGTCAAGTCTAGATTGAATCAGGGCAACAATAATCGTTTTCGATGTTTCCATGGTAAGGAAAGGGTAGATTCCTAAGATGTTTTGAGGTGCAGGTAACATGAATGTGTGAGTAATTGGATATGGGAGGTAAAGGAAAGGTCTGAATCTAACCTAACCCCAAGGGACCGGGCATGCTGCTTTAGTTGGTAAGACTGCCGATGGAAATTAAAATATCAGGGGTAGGTCAGTTAGTTGATGGTGAAAACAGCAGTAGTTCAGTCTTAGAAAGATTCAGTTTTTGATAGAGGGAATAAATAATAATAATAAATTTATTTATATAGCGTCAACATATTCCGTAGCACTTTACAAATCAGAGGACACATGAGACATTACAATGTAAAAAAGAAATAAACATATCAAACAATAGGAGTGAGGGCCCTGCTCGCAAGACCTTACATTCTATGAGGAGATAGGGGACAAAAGAGATCAGAGGGCTTGTTTGCTACCATGGTCCAGCCATCTTTTAATAGAAAAGGTTGTGTAACTGAAGCTGTATGAACCCATCACCAGCCAGTATCTGTGAATAAACAGATACTAAGTGCAAAGAGTGCAGTGTAACTTCTAGATGGAGGGGCCAGGATATGAGGAACAGAGGAGGAAGGATGAAAGGTGTTATTGTTCTGCACCTCCGAACCCTACACTGTGATCAGGTCACGTGATAAGCCTGACCAAACAGATATGATTTTAGGGCAGTTTTGAAGCTTCTGTAGTTGGGGATTAATCGGATTGTCTGGGGTAAAGCATTCCAGAGCACCAGTGCAGCTCGAGAAAAGTCTTGGAGACAGGAGTGGGATGTTCGAATAACAGAGGATGCAAGTCTAAAGTCATTGGCAGAACGGAGAGGACAGTTAGGGCGGTAGACAGTAGTGGCGAGAGAGGAGATATCCGGGGGCACAGCACTATGGATGGATTTGTGGGTCAGTTTGATAATTTTATATTGAATTCTGTGATGGATGGGCAACCAATACATTGACTGACACAAGGTAGATGCGTCTGTGTACCAGTTTGACCGAAAGATGAGTCTGGCGGCTGCATTCAGGACAGATTGCAGTGGGGAGAGTTTAGTAAGAGGAAGCCCAATTAGAAGAGAATTGCAATAGTGAAGATGAGAGAGAATCAGAGCGACAATGAGGGTTTTTGATGTTTCCATGGTGAGAAAAGGGCAAATTCTAGAGATGTTTTTAAGGTGCAGGTGGCAAGTGCGTGCAAGTGTCTGAATATGTGGGGTTAAGGTGAGATCTGAATCAAATACAACCCCCAGACAGTGGGCATGCTGCCTCGGTGTAATAGTAAGGCCACAGACAGAAATGGAGATATCAGGGTTAGGTCGGTTAGTAGATGGAGGGAACACAAGAAGTTCAGTTTTTGAAAGGTTCAATTTCAGATAAAGGGAAGACATGATGTTAGAGACAGCAGAGACCCAGTCACTGGTGTTCTGTAGTAGTACAGGGGTGATGACACGGGATGAGGTATATAGTTGGGTATCATCTGCATAAAGATGGTATTGAAGACATGATTTTAGAGACAGCAGAGAGGCAGTCACTTGTGTTCTGTTTTACTGCATTGGTGATGTCATGAGAGGAGGTATATAGTTGGGTCATCAGATACCAAAAGCCAAATCTGCTCATGGTTTGTCCAATAGAGGCTGTGTAGGGTGTGTATTGAAGGGGACCTAGGACTGATACCTGGGGAACGCTGACAGCAAGGGAAAAGGGGAAAGTGACACAGACGCAAATGATACATTGAAAGTGTGGTCTGAGAGATAGGAGGAAAACCTGTCTATGAGGCCAACAGAACTGAGCATACAAAGGAGGAGTTGATGGTCTATGCCAGTGGTGGTGAACCTCTTAGAGACCGAGTGCCCAAACTGCAACCCAAAGCCCACTAAATTATCGCAAAGTGCCAACACGGCAATTTCACCTTAAATTAACCTGCCTCCCCCCTCTTGCTCACCACAGCCTGCATCCCCATTCCCCCCTCTTGCTCACACGCAGCCGGCACCCCCCATTCCCCCCTCTTGCATGCACCCTGCACCTCGCATCTCTCCCCCCCACACTACACCCTGACCTCGCATCTCTCCCCCCCCACACTACACCCTGCACTTTGCATCTCTCCCCCCACACTACACCCTGCACCTCGCATCTCTCCCCCCCACACTACACCTTGCACCTCGCATCTCTCACCCCCCACAGTACACCCTGTACCTCGCATCTCTCCCCCCCACACTACACCCTGACCTCACATCTCTCCCCCCCACAGTACACCCTGTACCTCGCATCTCTCCCCCCCACACTACACCCTGTACCCCACATCTCTCCCACTGCATCCTGCACCCCACATCTCTCCCCCCCACAGTACACCCTGCACCTCACATCCCACCACAGTACACCCTGCACCTCACATTCCTCCACAGTACACCCTGTACCTCACATCCCCCCCACAGTATACCCTGTACCTCACATCCCTCCCACAGTACACCCTGTATCTCACATCCCTCCCAAAGTACATCCTGTAGCCCACATCTCTCCCACTGCACCCTGCACCCCACATCTCTCCCCCCCACAGTACACCCTGCACTTCTCCCCCCACATTACACCCCACATCTCTCCCCCCCACACTACACCCTGCACCCCACATCTCTCCCACCTCACATCTCTCCATTTTCCTCCACTACTCAGGATACAACTTTTCTTCATGTAGAAGGACCTTCTTACAAGAAAAGACACGCCTACCCTGTCATGTGACCTTATGACGTCAGAAGGTCCTTCCAGAGTACAGCATTTAGCCTTTACCAATTTACACTGACAGTTTTCAGCTGTATGGGCATTTGCACATACAGCTGAAAGAAGCGATCGTTCACTAACGGGGAATCCTGTATCGGATTCCCCGTTAGTGAGTGATCAGGGCGACGGCGCGCGTGCCAACTGAGAGGGCTCTGTGTGCCCTCTCTGGCACGTGTGCCATAGGTTCGCCATCACGGGTGTATGCTGTCAAATGAGAGTTCCTGAAGAATAAGAAGAGAATAGTTGCCTTTAGATTTAGCTGTCAGGAGATTATTGGAGACTTTTGTAAGGGCCGTTTCAATGGACTGCAGAATATGTAAGCTAGATTGTAAGGGGTGATACTAGAAAGATAGAGATTTGAGCAAGAATAGACAAAGTGTTCCAATATATTGGAAATGGAAGGGTTAGAGACGGGTTAGCAACACAGGACAGGTCAAGGGAGGGTGTTTTTCAATACTGGTGTTATAACAGCATGTTTGAAAGAAGAGTGAAAGATTTTAGTACAGTGCCACATAAAGTGTTCCTGTCATTTTCGGAAACACAGTATGCTTAATGGTTTAAATACTCAAATGAGGTACAATGATCTTGGTGGTTGCAGTGCCATAAGATGATGCAAAGTGGTTTCCTGGGCTAAAAATATCAATGTCAGATTTGTTAGAGGCTGACATCTTGCACCCTTGCTGATCAGCTGTTCTCAGCAACTTTTACACAGAGAATGGAGCAGAAAGAAGACAGTGTTGTTCTCTCTGCAATAGCTTATCCAAGCCATTGCAGTTTATCTCCCAAGTGAATGGGAGCTAATTGTCAGTAACCTGTTTTGGCCATTACACAGAGAACAGAGCTGTCTTCTTCCTGCTCTACTCTCTTTGTAACAGTAGCTGGGTGTCAGACCACTTATCAAAAGAAAAGTTCTGCTTAGGAGGAAACATATCAAAATTGCTTCAGCACATAAAAATGAAAATTTTAACAGGTTAATTTATTTTTCTTATTTTACAAACTTTTTAAAGGAGACCTTTCTCCAACCCCAGCTCTTTGTATCCATAAATAAGTACTTCTCCACTGATTCCAGCACAATTGGAATTTTTTCTATCAATATTCCTGAGCAAACCGTGTTGTTAGTTTCAGCAGCCAATATGCTAATTAGGTTCTCTACCATCAGGTGGGTGCCAAGAGAATACTATATATTGTATACCTATTTGTTGTACATAATGCTTATTAGCAAAGCTTTCAAGTTACAAAAGTAAAGGAATAATAGACAAGCAGTACAATGTACAAAAAATGTGCACAACAGTTATGAAAATAAAAAAAATAAAAAACCTTTGATTGCCCCCAAGGAGATTGGCAGGAAAAAGTATGCAAATCCAATTGACTTAGGTCCCCAACTTCTGTCACCATAGCATACATACATTTTGTTTATCCATCTCAACACTGGGGTTGGGTTGGTGTCTGATCTTCCTCCTTCCTAGGTCAGACAAAGGGGAGAATATTTCATTATTCATGCACAGTGCCACCTCTAATTTCAACGAGTTTGTTACGACATAATGTCATATGGAAGAATTTGTACAGGTCATCGTACTATTAAGGGTATATTCAGACATGGAACATGTAATCATCATCAAGGCTCTTAGGTCTTTGTACTTGGCTGGAAGCTTGAGAAATACACAACATGCTTATGGTAGATATAGAAAGATAGATCCTTAGAAGAACTCTTTAAGGCTGGATTCACACCAGCATTTGAACTCTGTTCGGGGTTTCGATCCCTGAATCCGCTTGAAAAATGCAGAGAGAAAAGTCCTTCAAGCAGGACTTTTCTCTCCACATTTTTCAGGTGGAAACCTGGCGGACCCATTATAGTCTATGCGGTCCTCGGGGGAACCTCTTTTTAAGCGGATTAGGTTTCCGTTTTTCGGATCCCCAAGTGGACCCAAAGAATGGAAAGCCGAATGCTAGTGTGAACCTAGCGTTAGATATAGTTTACTTTCAGACTACAACAACTGGATGTGGGGACATTTGCCATTGACTTCATGTGAATACATTATGTAATTACTACATTAATAAGTAGTTTTAGCAAAGGAAGGTGATTTGCATTTCTCACAGTGAGAGATTAATGGGATTATGAGATACAGTGGGGAAAAAAGTATTTAGTCAGCCACCAATTGTGCAAGTTCTCCCACTTAAATAGATGAGAGAGGCCTGTAATTGACATCATAGGTAGATCTCAACTATGAGAGACAGAATGAGAAAACAAATCCAGAAAATCACATTGTCTGATTTTTAAAGAATTTATTTGCAAATTATGGTGGAAAATAAGTATTTGGTCAATAACAAAAGTTCATCTCAATACCTTTGTGATATATCCTTTGTTGGCAATGACAGAGGTCAAACATTTTCTGTAAATCTTCACAAGGTTGGCACACACTGTTGCTGGTATGTTGGCCCATTCCTCCATGCAGATCTCCTCTAGAGCAGTGATGTTTTGGGGCTGTCGCTGGGAAACACGGACTTTCAACTCCCTCCAAAGGTTTTCTATGGGGTTGAGATCTGGAGACTGGCTAGGCCACTCCAGGACCTTGAAATCTTCTTACGAAGCCACTCCTTCGTTGCCCTGGCGGTGTGCTTGGGATCATTGTCATGCTGAAAGACCCAGCCACATTTCATCTTCAATGCTTTTGCTGATGGAAGGAGGTTTGCACTCAAAATCTCACGATACGTGGCCCCATTCATTCTTTCATGTACACAGATCAGTCGTCCTGGTCCCTTTGCAGAGAAACACCCCCAAAGCATGATGTTGCCACCCCCATGCTTCACAGTAGGTATGGTGTTCTTTGGATGCAACTCAGAATTCACTCTCCTCCACACACGATGAGTTGTGTTTCAACCAAAAAGTTCTACTTTGGTTTCATCTGACCATATGACATTCTCCCAATACTCTTCTGGAACATCCAAATTCTCTCTAGCAGACTTCAGACGGGCCCGGATATGTACTGGTTTAAGCAGGGGGACACGTGTTACTGACGGTAGCCTTTGTTACATTAGTCCCAGCTTTTTGCAGGTCATTCACTAGGTCCCCCCGTGTGGTTCTGGGATTTTTGCTCACTATTCTTGTGATCATTTTGACCCCATGGGGTGAGATCTTGCGTGGAGTCCCTGATGGAGGGAGATTATCAGTGGTCTTGTATGTCTTCCATTTTCTAATTATTGCTCCCACAGTTGATTTCTTCAGATTCAGTCTTCCCAGCCTAGTGCAGGTCTACAATTTTGTTTCTAGTGTCCTTCCACAGCTCTTTGGTCTTCACCATAGTGGAGTTTGGAGTGTGACTGTTTGAGGTTGTGGACAGGTGTCTTTTATACTTATAACAATTTCAAACAGGTGCCATTACTACAGGTAATGAGTGGAGGACAGAGGAGCCTCTTAAAGAAGAAGTTACAGGTCTGTGAGAGCCAGAAATCTTGCTTGTTTGTAGGTGACCAAATACTTATTTTCCACCATAATTTGCAAATAAATTCTTAAAAAATCAGACAATGTGATTTTTTAGATATGTTTTCTCATTTTGTGTCTCATAGTTGAGGTCTACCTATGATGTCAATTACAGGCCTCTCTCATCTTTTTAAGTGGGAGAACTTGCACAATTGATGGCTGACTAAATACTTTTTTTCCCCACTGTACAGGACCTGGGAAATGCTTCTATATAACAGAGTTAGAGAGACAGATCACAACAAGGTTTATAAAGTCAGTCACCAGTAGATTTATTTTTAAAAATTACAAGACCAAGATTTATCTTTATTACTCTGTATATAAACTGGGAAAAGACAAAACACTAAAAATGTCAGGCCATTGGAAGATAAACCAATATGAATTATTAATATTGCTAGGGCTGTTTTTGGAAGAACAGAAAAATGCAAAGTTTGTGCCTATGTACATCACAAATGTTATTACATTATCATTACATGTGTAGAACATATTGTATCCATAAAGCATAATAAGTAATTTATGAAACAACTAATAAAGACCTAGTGACGAGTGAGTGGGTATAAAGTCAGTTAAAAAGAGGTTGTGTTCTGCTGGATCTTTAGGGGGTCTTATTTTAGGTGCTTAATTTTAGTGTCAGTGCTTTATATGGCAGAAAAGTCAAATCCTGCTTAGGTTGAAAAAAAAAGACATTGTCCATAAAGTTCCACCAATTAGACATACAAGTAGGTGTTTGATCAAAAGGTACTGTGTACAAAATTTTTGAGCACACTGTACACCAAATATTCTTGATTATTTTTACATATCTGAGGGTCCTGGTGCTGAGACCCCTCCTATTATTGCTCAGCTGTCCATAGAGAGTAAGCAGTAAACGGACTAAAAGGAAATATATGATCTCATATACTACTTTCACTTGCCTTTCTGAGGAGCAGATCAGAAATAAAGGGACTTAGCTGTGCTCTTTGACTACTGTTGTAGTGCTTGGTGGGAGCCTCAGCACCTGAACTCCAACTAATCAAAACTTCTAATATGTCACTCTGACATGACAAAGGCTTTAAATAATGACAATTATCCTATAGGACATATATTGCAGAGCTTATATCAGATTCTACCATTTAACATCAAAGACAAAGCACAGCAATTATACTCTGTACTTAGAAACCTAGGTAACCCTAAACCCCTCTGCCCAGAGGCATAGCTAGGGGTTTAGCACAGGGGGGCAAACACGTACAAGTGGGCCCCCAACTCAGGTATACCAACACTATCACTATACGGTGACCGTATAGTGGTAGATAGTGGTTCTACACAGGGCTGTGAAGACCAGTTAGGTAAGTGCAGTACAGGCAGGGGCGTAAATACCGGGGTATCAGTGGTAGCGGCTGCCACAGGGCCCGGGACATTAAGGGGCCCGGAGCCCTGTGGCAGCTGCTCCCGCGAACCCCACAAACACTGCTATCATTATACTCAGGTGTCTTTTCAGACCCCCGTGTATAATGATCGAGGGCCCAGGGGAGGTGAGGGAACATAATAAACACTGTAACTTACCTCTCCTGCGCTCTGGCAGGCTTCGGGCCTATTTGGTGACGTTCCAGACGTCAGCCGACGTCATTATGCGTCACAACGCCGGCCTGGATCACGCAAGGTCTGGTCCAACATTGAAGATGGCCGAGTGCGGACCGGAGCGAGGAAGAGGTAAGTAGCATTGTTTTTTATGTTTGTATCCTATCCTGGGTCTCCCATCATTATACTCTGGGGTCTGAAAAGACCCTAGAGTATAATAATCGTTCATGGGTGGTCCAAAATGGGGCATACTTTTTTTGATTGAACAAAAACTCTTTATTTACAACACATCTTATTTCCACAAGGAATAACAAGGGGTTTGCGACGCAGCGCACTGAGTTACAAAACCACAATCAATGACTAAGAGTCATCCTTAAGGGATGCGGTGCAACATGCAGCGGGAAATGAATTTTATTCCTACCTAACATGCTGCACTACAAACCTACTCTAACATTGGTCAAAGTATAAAGCATAGAACTGTGACAAAAAGAAGGGGGAAAAAAGGGGGGGAGGTCACAGGCCCAAAGCTTTATTTAAGACCACAACACACAAGGGGGCAGGACAGGTACAATACAGGCAACGATACACTCCCTATACTACCACTACTTCCTACCCTACATAGCATACATTTCTGAAAACAAGGTTAAACAAAAAGCATACAGTACATGTGATGGGACAAAATGGGGCATACTACTGTGTACAGGGGCCACTATGGGGCATGATACTGTGTGCAGGGACCACTATGCTGCATAATACTTTAGGGACAAGAACATCTCTCCTTGAGGAGAGCACCAGTGAAGGTGTGTAGAGTTTTGAATTGCCTTTCGCCCTCTACTAAGCATCTACATCTTCTTGTCCCTAAGCCACTCATTGCCTCCCACAAAGCCAACCAACTCACTTTGCCCTGCACTGATGAGGGACAAAAATCCCAAAACGGCGCTGTATGCGGATAAGTGAAGTTGGCTTGGCTAAAATCCTGTTTGCTGTCTCAAAACTCGGTGAGTCAAAAGCAAATTGAGGATCTGTTACATCCAACAGAGGGCGCATGAGCTCCCCAGCTCCTTTCCCATAATGCCTTGTGATATCTAAATGCTTAGTAG
This sequence comes from Leptodactylus fallax, assembly GCA_947044405.1. Taxonomy (NCBI): domain Eukaryota; kingdom Metazoa; phylum Chordata; class Amphibia; order Anura; family Leptodactylidae; genus Leptodactylus; species Leptodactylus fallax. The sequence goes on from CAMRHE010000003.1 coordinate 9,579,443, forward strand.
AGGGCGAAAGGCAATTCAAAACTCTACACACCTTCACTGGTGCTCTCCTCAAGGAGAGATGTTCTTGTCCCTAAGCCACTCATTGCCTCCCACAAAGCCAGCCAACTCACTTTGCTCTGCACTGATGAGGGACAAAAATCCCGAAACGGCTCTGTATGCAGATAAGTGAAGTTGGCTTGGCTAAAATCCTGTTTGCTGTATCAAGACTCGGTGAGTCAAAAGCAAATTGAGGATCTGTTACATCCAACATAGGGCGCATGAGCTCCCCAGCTCCTTTCGCATAATACTTTGTTCAGGGTCAACTATGGGGCATAATACTGTGTGCAGGGACCACTATGGGGCATGATACTGTGTGCAGGGACCACTATGGGACATAATACTTTGTGCAGGGGCCACTATGGGGCATAATACTGTGTGCAGTGGCCACTATGGGGCATAATACTGTGTGCAGGGACCACTATGGGGCATAATACTGTGTGCAGGGACCACTATGGGGCATAATACTGTGTTCAGGGGCCTCTATGCTGCATAATACTGTTTGCAGGGGCCACTATGGGGCATAATACTGTGTGCAGGAGCCACTATGGGGCATAATACTGTGTGCAGGGGCCCTTATGGGGCATAATACTGTTTGCAGGGGCCACTATGGGGCATAATACTGTGTGCAGGGGCCACTATGGTGCATAATAGTGTGCGCAGGAATGCGGTTTGTGCAGGGGGGGTTGGAGGGGGCGGTCCAGGGGGGGTTGGGATTGGTGGTTTGGGGGGGGACCCATATCAAATGTTCACCTTGGGGCCCAGCCATTCCTAGTTACGCCACTGAGTACAGGCACAATGTTGTGACTTGCAGGTGACGTCTCTGACTGTTTACACTTATTGTCTCTTCCATCTGGACTGCCATGACCACTTCTTTCAGTTGTGACTGTAAAGTCTGTAACACAGGCATCTTTGGCTCCTCATTTTTCCAGGCACGCGACCACATTGTCCTCAACTATATAAAATATCCATCCTGCTGCTACCCCAATAATAAAATATATGATATAAAATCCCCTGGAAATGAATAATACCCTTGTGTGCCTTTTTAATTTAATAATGTTCTTATATGCCCCATTTATTTAATAGTGATCCTCAATTAATAATTTCCCCTAATTAATAATGCCCTGTGTACCCCCTTAAATCAATAATGCCCTGAGTGCCACCTAAAATTAATAATGCCCAATTCCTTTATTATTAATTCTACCCTCTAATGTCTCCTTGTATAAATTATGCCCTCTTACATAAATGCCCCTCTTGTATTAATAACGTGTAAGGGAATTGCCAGTTGAGCAATTCTCCAGTGCTGCTGCAAAAACCTGAGAGGAAGGGGAAACAGAGACAGTGAGCCCTAAAGTTGACCCAGACCCAGTCCCTACCTACTTGTCTCACTGTCCTAATGACAGGAACAACTTGGAGCCGGTCCCTACTCTGAATAAGTGACAACACAGAACGCAGACAGGACGCACAAACAACAAAGGGAGGTCAGCTAGCCAAGGGGTCAGTAACAATCGAGCAATGCAGTACAGATTCAAAATCCAAGAGAATAGTCAAAGGAAAGCCAGTGGTCAGAAAATCAGAAGAGCAGGTAACAAGGAACAAGGAGTATAGCCAGTAAGCGAAATGCAATAGCAGGCACCAATGGGAAAGTGAGCAAACAATAAATAGGGAGAAAGAACCCGCCCCAGACTTGATAGGAGGACAGGCTGTCAATCACAAAGGCAGGACTAAAGTTAACTCTTAGTGGAGCAGGGGGAAAGCAAGGTGAAGGAGAAGGGCGTGGTGGAAAATCAATTAAGGAGGTGAGAGAATAGGACAGTGTTCAGACAATACAAGAAAAACCCAAGGAAAGAATTACAACCGGGCACGCCTCCTGCGCCGCAGCATGCGCCCGGAGGATGGCGCCAAAGCCCGGACAGGCAAGGACGTTACAGTACCCCCCCTTTTACGAGGGGCCTCTGGACCCTCGCCAGATGGACCAGGTTTCGAAGGGTTCTGGCGAAGAAAGAGATTAATTAAACGTGGCGCATGCAGGTCCCTACCAGAAACCCACATTCGCTCTTCCGAGCCATAACTCTTCCAGTGCACGAGGTACTGAACAGCATTCTGCAGCCGACAGGAATCCAGAATTTTTTCTACTTCATATTCTAGTTCCCCTTGGACCACCACCGGCGCAGGTGGACTGGAAGAAGTAAGGACAGGGGAGATATACTTCTTCAAAAGCAACTTGTGGAAGACGTTGTGGATACGAAAAGAACTTGGAAGTTGTAATTTAAAAGATACTGGGTTTATGAGTTCAGAAATGACATAGGGCCCAATGTAATGTGGTGCAAATTTCCGCGAAGGAACTCTAAGATGCAGATTCCTAGTGGACAGCCAGACTCGATCTCCCACTCTGTATTCAGGGCCTGGGCCCAAGACCGTGCACAGTCGCTGATAAGTCTGTTCGGCAGTGGGATTAACAGACTCGGTGCTATGGAGAGAGGAGTACCTGGGGTTAAAACCATAGTTGCAATAAAACGAAGACATTTTAGTGGTGACGTTAACCCTGTTGTTTATTGCAAACTCTGCTAGAGGAAGAAAGGTTCTCCATTTTTCTTGAGCACCAGACACAAAACACCTTAAAGCACTGTTCCAAAGTTTGGTTGAATCTCTCTGTCTGGCCATTGGTCTCAGGGTGGAACGCGGAAGAGAAAGACAGAGAGACCCCCAGACGACCACAAAATTCCTTCCAGAATCTAGAGACAAATTGTACACCGCGATCAGATACAATATTTTCCGGTACACCATGCAAGTGGAGTATGTGATTAATAAAGAACGAGGCTAGACGTGGAGCACTAGGAATTTTCTTTAGGGGTACAAAATGACACATTTTGGAGAATCTATCCACAACAGCCCAAATCACAGTCTTCCCTTGGGAACAAGGCAAATCAGTAATGAAGTCCATTGACAAATGGGAACATGGTCTCTTAGGTATAGGAAGGGGATGAAGAAGGCCCTCGGGTAATCTCCTAGGAGTCTTCATCTTAGCACATGTCTCACAGGCAGCAACAAATTCACATACGTCTCGAGACCAGGACGGCCACCAGTAAGAGCGGGAGAGAAGGTAATTAGTCCCAGTGAAGCCGGGATGTTCCGTTAAGGTAGAACAATGAATTTCCTCCAAAACACAAAGACGAAGATTTGGAGGTACAAATAGTTTCCCAGTGGGAGTATTACTGGGAGCAAGATCTTGTGAATTAACCACTAAAGTAGCAAGATGAGGAGTAATAATGGTGAGAACCACTCCAGGAGACAAGATTTTATCTGGGATATCCTTAGGGGCACCGCTGGGACCAAAACTGCGAGATAGGGCATCAGCCCGTACATTTTTAGAGCCTGGACGATAAGTCAGCACAAAAATAAAACGTGTGAAGAATAGCGCCCAGCGGGCCTGCCTAGGAGACAGTCGCTTAGCGCTATCCAGATATAGTAGGTTCTTATGATCGGTGAATACTGTGATCTGGTGTTTGGCCCCCTCGAGGAAATGTCTCCACTCCTCGATTGCCCATTTAATGGCTAGGAGTTCTCGATTACCAAAGTCATAGTTGCGCTGCGTAGGAGAGAATTTCCTCGAGAAGAAGGCTACAGGTTGCAAACACGTAAAATTTTCAGAGCCCTGAGACAACACGGCACCAACCCCCACTTCAGAGGCATCAACCTCAATAATAAATGGGCAATCATAGTCTGGTGGTACTAATAAAGGAGCCTCAACAAAACATTTCTTGAGATGTACAAAAGCCTCTTCCGCTTCTGGAGTCCATTTGGTCACATCGGCACCTTTCTTTGTGAGATCCGTCAATGGCTTCACTATAGAAGAGAAATTCTTAATAAATTTTCGATAATAGTTGGAGAACCCCCAAGAAACGTTGCAGGGCTTTAAGGTTGGAGGGGCGTTCCCAGTTTTTAATAGCCATGACTTTTAGTGGATCCATACAAAAAGAATCAGGAGTAATAACGTAACCGAGGAAGGTGACCCTTTGGACTCCGAACAGGCATTTGGACAGTTTGGCAAAGAGAGAGTTTTGACGCAACTGTAGCAAAACACTCCTAACATGCTCAATATGTGTGGCCCAATCAGGAGAGAACACTAGAATATCATCCAGGTAGACAACCACATAACGACTGAGCAAGTCTCTAAAGATATCGTTAACAAAGTGTTGAAATACTGCGGGTGCATTACATAACCCGAAAGGCATTATCAAATATTCAAAGTGACCTTCCGGGGTGTTGAATGCAGTTTTCCATTCATCTCCTTCTCTAATCCGGATCAGATTGTATGCCCCACGGAGGTCAATTTTAGAAAACCAGCGGGCACCCACAATCTGATTGAAAAGATCAGGGATCAGGGGAAGAGGGTACTGATTTTTAACCGTAATTTTATTTAATTCTCGGTAGTCAATACATGGTCGCAGTCCGCCATCTTTCTTTTTAACAAAAAAGAACCCAGCTCCCATGGGAGACTGAGACGGACGGATGTGACCTTTAAGAAGACTATCCTGAGTGTAATCCCGCATAGCCTCATGTTCTGGAGCAGAAAGATTGAAGATCCTTCCCTTAGGGTATTTGGAGTCGGGAAGGAGTTCAATCGCACAATCGTAAGGTCTATGCGACGGTAGAACTTCAGCAGCTTTAGGATCAAAAACATCATGAAAATCAGACAGAAATTCAGGAAGAAGCGTCTCCTCACTGAGACAATCGGAGGCATGCAAAGCAATACAATGGGAGGAGCACTGATTCCCCCATTTCACTAACTCTTTTTTGGGCCAATCAAAGGTAGGGTTATGGAGGTCTAGCCAGGGAAGCCCTAAAATGATATCAGACGAGAGAGCCTCCATAACAAAAAAACTTATGAGCTCTGTATGTATTGAGCCCACTTGCAAAGAGAGTAAGGGGGGTTTTAAAACGGATTTTACCCCTGGCCAGTGGAGTAAAATCCGCCCCAGTAACCAACAGAGGAGTATCTAATGATACAAGTGTAGCCCTATTTGGAGGGGGTATGAGTATTATCCCTCCCGCAACAGACTCTGGCGCTGACCTGTGTGTATAATGGGACCTGAAGCCTTCGCTGAAGGGAAGAGTGGGAACATATATGAAATATATCAGTGCCTCCACCCAGGATAGAGCCTCTGTATTACAGGGAGGATCTCTTCCTGGGACTTACCCATGAAATACAGTTAGTAGCCTTAACAAGGATCACTGTACTAATCTCACAGTCTGAAGAATACATACAGATACCACATAAGGTTATAACAGTAGCTTTATAAGAATCCACAGGGTAATAATACATTACATACAATATACTCAGAACACAGCAATACTACAACAACCAGCAAGTCCTCAACCGTCTTAGGTTATATACCCGGGTATATATATAGATATATAGCAAGAGTCCAGTGCACAATACCTCCAGGCAACAGAAGAGATGCAGGGGCCCCTGTGGATGACTGTGGATCCTCGGATTCTTCCAGGAGATGACAGACAGCCGATCAGGAGATGATGATGATGATGGTGAGATTCTTCACAGGCAGCAAACAGGGCGACGGTGACGGCAGTAGATGCAGGCCTGACTACCCTAACACTGAGTCCTTAACCTGCCAGCTAAACTACTAGTGCCACCGGGCCTCTAACTAGCTAGTTGGCCTTCGGAAGCCTAACCTATCACTGCCCTGAACTATATATATATATGGATCCCTAACTACGGTTACTAGCTAGGTCCTGTGAGTATATAGGGGGTAACACATACCTAACTATATACTGTGAAGTAAAGAGGAACAAGTGGCTCTTAGACTCCCCCAGACATAACATGTCTGTCTCAGCAGCTCTGCTCACATCTCTCCCCCCAGCAGCTCTGCCTCACATGTGTCTGACTCACTGTATTTACAAAACAAAACTTGCACTGAATGCCTGGGGTCTCTGAAGCCAAACTGCAGGGGCAAAGAAGCCAGATACATTATATACTAGTAGAAATGACAGTTCCCTACACTCTCCCTCTGGTGAAATCTTTACGTCACGTCAAAGACATACAAAGTCATAGTATACAGTCAACATTACCAATGACAATATCAATATGGTTGCTTTTGCATTTACAGAGTCACAACAGGTTAATAGGTATACATGCCAGCAGGAGCGAAAATTGGTAACATATTGACCAAAGTGGACACTGCACCCACCCAAGCATGGTATAAATGAGGCTAAGTAGTAAATCTGGGGTCCCCCAAACTATCATATGTCAGCATAGGTGGAGGGTGTCTAATTCTCTCTCCTCTCCGTACCTCTCTCTGAGGTAAACTAGCATGTCCAGGCCCTAAACTAGGGTTGTTTGCCATGGGAGGGGATGGTGCTGGTGGCGTAGGAGAGCTAGATCCCTGCTCATCTGTAGACACAAATCTAGGTACGAATTCTGGAGTTTGAGGGTTCATAGGTCTCCCTGAAGGAGAAGATACTGGTGATCTAGGAACTTCAGGAGCCACAGTCCAATCACTCTCAGGAGTTTCAGGAAGGTCAGGTGGAATATCGGCTAAGGACTGTGGAGAATCGCAGGCCGAGCCATCATTGGAGATATCCATACCATCAATCTGAGGTACAGGCAACAAATGATTTCTATGCCAAGTCCTGATCCTCCTGTCCCGTCCTTTTATCTTGTAGACTGGTATTCCAGGCAACCGATCTACCACTGTAAAGAGTTCACTCCGCCATCGATCAGCCAGCTTATGTTTTGCAGATGCTCCCAAATTCCGTAGCAGAACATGGTCCCCAGGGTTCAATTCTCGGTATCTTACTCGAAGATCAAATCTCCTTTTATTTCCTTCATTCACTTTGGCCGCATTTTCCTCAGCCAGCTCATAAGCACTCTTAAGCGTTTCTTTCAAACATGCCACGTATCGGTAATGATCTCGATGACTGATACCATCGGTAGAGACTCCCAACAAGATGTCAATAGGTAGCCTAGGCTCTCTTCCAAACATCAGAAAGTATGGTGAATATCCTGTGCTCTCGTGCCTTGTACTATTATAGGCATGCACCATAGCCTCCACTTTTCGACTCCAGGATCGCTTATCCTCAATTCGTAAGGTACCAAGCATATCAAGTAAAGTCCTGTTAAATCTTTCAGGAAGGGCATCTCCCTCTGGATGGTAAGGCGTCGTCCGACTTTTGCGGATGTTCAACAACTGAAGTAACTCTTTGATCAGGTTACTCTCAAAATCCCGGCCTTGATCAGAATGCAACCGGTGTGGTAAGCCATAATGGATAAAATACTTTTCCCAAAGCACTCTTGCAACAGTGACTGCTTTTTGATCCTTAGTCGGAAAGGCTTGAGCATATCGTGTGAAGTGATCAGTCACCACCAATACATTTCCAAATCCTCTGGAGTCGTTGTCAATACAAAGGAAGTCTATGCAGACAAGATCCATGGGGCCCGAACTCTTCAAGTGTCCCATGAAGGCCGCTCGAACCGGGACAGTCTTCCTCTGCAAACATCTGCGACAGCACCTACACAAACGAGTCACGGTATCTCTCATTTTGGGCCAGTAGAATCGGTCTTGTATTAGGCCATAAGTCTTCTCAGGTCCCATATGACCATGATAATCATGCAGACTTCGGAAAATCATCTTCTGAAAGCAGCTTGGAATAACTAGTTGGCGCCTTCCAGGGTGATCATGATACAGCACCACACGATAAAGTAGGCCATTGTCTATTTCAAACTTCTCCCAATCTCGTAGAAGTTGACTGCATTCAGAGGGTAGGGATGTCTTTAACATTTCTCTGTCTTGAGAACTCACTGCTTGATAAAGAGGTCCAATTAAAGGATCAGTCTTTTGACTCCAGATCATTCGCTTTGAAGATATAGAACAACTCTCAAAGGATCCTAAAGCGGCAGGGTAGGCAAACATGTCTGGTACAGCTTCGGGACCTCCCCCAATAGAGTCAATAAGCCGAGTTTCAGAAAAGGCTACTCGGTCTTCAACTACAGCAGCCATGGCACACAAAGCTCCTACTCCAGGACTTGGCACTTCTTCCCATTCATCCACTACTTCCGGACTAGGTAATCCAGGCCGTCTTGATAGAGCATCTGCCCCAATGTTCTTAGGCCCCGATTTATACTTGAGTGTGAATTGGTAGTTGGATAAAGCTGCCAACCAGCGATGTCCTGTAGCATCGAGTTTAGCGGTTGACAAAACGTATGTCAGTGGATTGTTGTCTGTTCTTACTTCAAACGTGGCTCCGTATAAATAGTCATGTAATTTATCAACAATGGCCCACTTGAGCGCCAAAAACTCCAATTTATGTACTGGATAATTTTTTCTCGCTGGGAGAAAGTCTTCGACTTATGAAAGCTATGGGCCGTAACCCGGCCGGGTATTCTTGGTGCAGCACGCCACCTAAAGCTGGCATCTACATGTAGCACATATGGCTTCTGTGCATCAGCATAAGCCAGAACGGGAGCTTCTGTCAATTTCTTCTTCAACAACTTAAATGCTTCTTCACAATCCGCAGTCCACCTATCGCCAAAAAGGCTTTTGGAAGACCCTTTCTTCTTTCCCGGATCTCCTGCATCACTCTTCAACAGGTCGAGGAGGGCTCGAGCAATTTTTTGAATATCCTTCCACAAATCGTCGATAGAATCCACAAAACCCCAAGAAAGATTGCAACTCCGTAATATTTTGAGGTCGGGGCCAATTCACCACAGCTTCAATCTTACCAGGATCGGTAGCAACTCCTTCAGCAGAAACAATATGACCTACATAAGTAACCGAAGATCTACAAAATTTGCATTTGTCAGCCGACAACTTCAGCCCCTCTTCTTTTAAGCGTTGGAGTACTCTCATGAGTCGTTTTTCATGTTCTTCCAGCGTCTTTCCAAACACAATAATGTCGTCAAGATATACAAGGCATTCCCGGGGCACTAAATCACCTAACACTCTTTCCATCAACCTTTGGAATGTTGCTGGCGCACCTTTTGTACCTTGCGGCATACGAGTGAACTGAAAGAAACCCAAGGGGCATATGAAGGCTGTCTTTTCCTGATCCTCAGGTGCCATTGGGACTTGATAGTATCCCGATCTTAGGTCCAGCACTGTGAACCAACAGTTTCCATTCAGAGCTTCCAGAGCTTCTTCAATTCTCAGCAGTGTATACTGATCAGGTAAGGTTCTCCGGTTCAGAGTTCTGTAATCCACACATAGGCGAATTGCTCCAGATTTTTTTCTTACCACCACAATAGGTGAGGCATAGGGGCTCTTACTGTCCACAATGATCCCCTGACCTTTCATTTTCTGTAGAGTCTGTCTTAACTCATCAACATCCTTTGGAGCAACTCTCCGTGGTCGCTCCCGGAAGGGAGTAGAATCGGTCAATCGGAAAGTGTGTTGAGCACTTTTAGCACAACCTACATCCATATCATCCATGGAGAACACTTCCAATAATTCAGACAACTTCTGTGTCAGTCGCTGATTCCAGGCCTCTGGTAAATGTGGATCACTCAAGTCAAGATTGAGATTAGGGATTGCATCTCGGATTTGAATCCTGCACACTTCAGTGTATGGATTTACTCCAAGCACAGGGTAGCAGTGGGCCACATTCTGGTATGGTCCAATTACGATCGGATGCGGTGAACAGTTCCTCACTGTCACACAGGTAGATAACTCCACTTTATTTCTCCAGTCCTTTCTCTCCGGGATCACCATCCAGCCATTCTGGTTAATCATTTCTTCAGGGGTTTCCATAAGGACATAACTCCCCCCTTCAAGCAAATCGGGAGCAATGCTGGAGGCTACTCTCAGAACTCTCTCCCCGCCGGCAGGAACTTCCACGGTTCTCTCACCGATATGATATACCATTCCATGTCGATAGCCAGTAGACAGGGCATCACAGAGTTCTCTAAGATCAGAAGATATATTCACCGGCTGAGCTGCAGGGTTCCAATCTCTTCCAAGAAACTTCTGAAAAGCATAATGCACTGCGGGACAATTAGTGCCAAGTATCACAGGAGCTGCACAAGAATCCCCTGTATCAGGACAGACAAGAGCCGTAATCTTCATGGGAGCGACACTCTGATCTTCTAATTCAGGGACAGCTATAACTACTTGTAGGCTGCCATCTACAGGATATGATCCTGAATTAAGCCCCCACAATTTCATTTGTCCCGTAGACTGAAGAGGTATATCCCTCAGATACTTTTGGTAGAACGAGTGATAAATCAGGGTCACTTGAGATCCTGTATCAAACAGGGCAGGAGCGGCATGACCATTGACAGTGACTTTGACAACGGACCTGGAGCCCGCGATAGCGCCTCTGGTCTTTACTCGGCCCGCCTTCCTTCGGTGTCTTTGATTCTGAATAGAGAAGACAGCACTGTGTCCCAATCCCTCACTGTCCTCCGTACACTGTCTGGCAGTATGGCCCGTCTGACCACATTTATAACAGGTTCTAGCATCCTTCCTCCATTGAGTGGCAGTGGGTGGAGTGGCGGACTGTCTAAGTTCTGACCGTTCCGCTGGTTTGTCCTTGTTCGAATTAGGAACAACATCTTCTTTAGAGATGCTTTTCGCTTTCTTAGGGGTACTAAAACTAATGTCAGCTTCTTGTTTCTTCACTAACTTCATTAAGTCAGGAAATGGAAGGACTCTATCAGATAGTAAGACCTTGAGTACTTGAGCAAGAGGATGATGAGGTTGTAACCCTCTCACCAACTGACTGGTTCTCATAGCGTCTACCTCTGAAGTAGATATAGCTGCGTGGTACACCAGACGTGAAAGAAGTAGCTGTAAACGGTTAATAAAAGTAGAGACATTTTCCCCTTCTTTTTGACGAACCATTCGGTAATCAGCAACCATCTGGGCAAGGTCATAGTATGGCTCAAAGTGATCAGACAGTACTTGTATATAGTCCAATGCACTCACTCCTTCATGAGAGTCTCTGTACAAGCGGATCAATTCTGCAGCAGGAGACCGCAAACTTTCACTGATACGCTGCCGCTTGCCTTCTTCAGAGCAAGACCATTCCTTCAGGCATTGGAGAGTATGTTCTTTCCGTATCTCAAAGTCTTCCTCCCCTTGTGGTACTGGGACATTACCAGAGAATACTTTTAGATTCTTGTAGTGAGTGGCCTGCAGGCCCTGAGCTAACATTTCAGTCAGCCTGGCTAAAGTGCTAATAGCACTGTCACTAGAGGAACTGCTAGTGACGGCCATACTGGGGGGGTAACTGGCTGAGCGGGGTTCTTCCTTTACCTGAACCAGGGGAGGAACAGGAGGTCGGTAATCCCATGTAGTAGCTAGTGGGAGGTTCCCCTCTGAGCTATATCGCTTCTCCATAACAATGACTATTCCCACTTCTAAATCTCAGCAGTGCCTCCAAATGTAGCCCTATTTGGAGTGGGTATGAGTATTATCCCTCCCGCAACAGACTCTGGCGCTGACCTGTGTGTATAATGGGACCTGAAGCCTTCGCTGAAGGGAAGAGTGGGAACATATATGAAATATATCAGTGCCTCCACCCAGGATAGAGCCTCTGTATTACAGGGAGGATCTCTTCCTGGGACTTAACCATGAAATACAGTTAGTAGCCTTAACAAGGATCACTGTACTAATCTCACAGTCTGAAGAATACATACAGATACCACATAAGGTTATAACAGTAGCTTTATAAGAATCCACAGGGTAATAATACATTACATACCATATACTCAGAACACAGCAATACTACAACAACCAGCAAGTCCTCAACCGTCTTAGGTTATATACCCGGGTATATATATAGATATATAGCAAGAGTCCAGTGCACAATACCTCCAGGCAACAGAAGAGATGCAGGGGCCCCTGTGGATGACTGTGGATCCTCGGATTCTTCCAGGAGATGACAGACAGCCGATCAGGAGATGATGATGATGATGGTGAGATTCTTCACAGACAGCAAACAGGGCGACGGTGACGGCAGTAGATGCAGGCCTGACTACCCTAACACTGAGTCCTTAACCTGCCAGCTAAACTACTAGTGCCACTGGGCCTCTAACTAGCTAGTTGGCCTTCGGAAGCCTAACCTATCACTGCCCTGAACTATATATATATATGGATCCCTAACTACGGTTACTAGCTAGGTCCTGTGAGTATATAGGGGGTAACACATACCTAACTATATACTGTGAAGTAAAGAGGAACAAGTGGCTCTTAGACTCCCCCAGACATAACATGTCTGTCTCAGCAGCTCTGCTCACATCTCTCCCCCCAGCAGCTCTGCCTCACATGTGTCTGACTCACTGTATTTACAAAACAAAACTTGCACTGAATGCCTGGGGTCTCTGAAGCCAAACTGCAGGGGCAAAGAAGCCAGATACATTATATACTAGTAGAAATGGCAGTTCCCTACACAAGTTCAATACGTAAAGCAGAAACAAACGAAAATTTAACAAAGTTAGTGGCAGCCCCAGAATCTTCTAGGGCCCGCCCAGAAACAGATTTGCCCCCAAAGGACAGAGACAGAGGTAACATCAATTTGTGAGATTTTTCAGAAGATACCTGACTGCCTGAGTGGTTCTTCTGAATACCACTCAGGCCCTGGAGTTTTCCGCTGGTGTACGTGGTTTGATGGAACAGTCTCGGATGAGATGACCCGGTTTGCCGCAATACAGTCAGAGATGATTCCGGAGACGATATTCTCGTCTAGCCTTGGTATCCAGTGCTCCCAACTACATAGGCTCATCTCCAGGGGTGACAGAAGGAGAAACAGATTTTTTAACAGAAAGAGAGGGATAGACAGAAGACTTAGTGGGACCAATCCCCACCCTCTCTTTACGTCTGTCCTGGAGTCTCCTGTCAATGCGGACGGCTAAGGTCATGGCCTTTTCTAAGGTAGGGGGATCAGGGTGACCTACCCAGACATCCTTCACTGAATCATTCAGGCCCTGTTTAAAAAGAGCTTTCAAAGCGGAGTCACACCAACCTGCTGTTATACTCAACTTCCGAAACTCAGAGCAGTAAGTTTCAGCGGATAGTTTACCTTGCCGGAGGGTAAGAAGTTGGGACTCGGCAAGTCCAATTTGATCAGGCTCAGCATAAATGGCCCCCAAAGACTTAAAAAAATTTTCCAGATCTGTCCACTCCTCTGCCTCCGGGGGGGAGTTTAAGGGCCCAAGTCTGTGGATCCCCCTGTAAGAGGGAAATGACCACCCCCACCATCTGAGACTGCAACGCATGAGGGTTGACACAAAAATACAACAGACATGATTCCCTGAACGTCTCAAATTTACCTCGGTCCCCTGAAAACCTATCTGGGAGTAACATTTTAACCCTGGGAAGGGAAATGACAGCAGGTGGTGTAGCAGCGGCCTCAGCTTGATTCTGCGTGAGAGTGTGTACCTGATTGGCCAGCTCAGACACCAAACCTGCCAAACCCTACATTCAAGTCACAAGGTCCTGAATAGAAGCCATGCCAGTAATGAGTAGAAGTTTTTTTGTTTTTTTTTAAGGCCTGCTATTCTGTAAGGGAATTGCCAGTTGAGCAATTCTCCTGTGCTGCTGCAAAAACCTGAGAGGAAGGGAAAACAGAGACAGTGAGCCCTAAAGTTGACCCAGGCCCTGTCCCTACCTACCTGTCTCACTGTCCTAATGACAGGAACAACTTGGAGCCGGTCCCTACTCTGTATAAGTGACAACACAGAACGCAGACAGGACGCACAAACAACAAAGGGAGGTCAGCTAGCCAAGGGGTCAGTAACAATCGAGCAATGCAGTACAGATTCAAAATCCAAGAGAATAGTCAAAGGAAAGCCAGTGGTCAGAAAATCAGAAGAGCAGGTAACAAGGAACAAGGAGTATAGCCAGTAAGCGAAATGCAATAGCAGGCACCAATGGGAAAGTGAGCAAACAATAAATAGGCAGAAAGAACCCGCCCCAGACTTGATAGGAGGACAGGCTGTCAATCACAAAGGCAGGACTAAAGTTAACTCTTAGTGGAGCAGGGGGAAAGCAAGGTGAAGGAGAAGGGCGTGGTGGAAAATCAATTAAGGAGGTGAGAGAATAGGACAGTGTTCAGACAATACAAGAAAAACCCAAGGAAAGAATTACAACCGGGCACGCCTCCTGCGCCGCAGCATGCCCAGAGGACGGCGCCAAAGCCCGGACAGGCAAGGACGTTACATAACGTCTATTAACAACCCTTTTCTATTAAAGAGGACCTTTCACATCCTTTCAAGTCCTCATGCATATGCGATTTTATATACTGAATTCAGCGCACTGTCGGCTTTCCCATTATGTGCCCTGGTGAAAGAGATATCGGTGCCGTTAGTTTCGGCACCAATCTCTCCCCACTGTCAGAAGGGTGTTCCTGACAGTCTAACGTCATTGCTGGGCTGTGAGGAATGCCCCCTCCCTCCCAACAGTACTCATCCATAGAGTTGTACTGGGGGAGGGGGGCCTTCCTCATAGCTCAGCGTCATCGCAGGGCGGTAAGGAACGACCTTCTGATAGTGGGGAGAGATCTGTGCCGATATCTCCAGCCCCAGGGTACATAACATTATATAATATCACAGGTTCATGAGGACATGAAAGGTCCTCTTTAAAGGGGTTGTCCAGGAAGTGGACCAATCACAGTGGAGGTGGGGTAGTTGATAAAAAATCATACTCAGGCTGGGTCCACACCAGCGCTTGAACTCTGTTGGGATATTCTGTCCCACATTCCATTTGAAAAATGTGGAAAGAAAAGTCCTGCAAGCAGGACTTCTTTTTCCACATTTTTCAGGCAGAAACCGGGCAGAAACCCAGCAGACCACATTATAATCTATGGTGTCTGCAGGTAACTGCCTTTTAAGCAGATTGGGTTGCTGTTTTTTCAGGTCCCCAAGTGAACCTGAAAAACAGAATCCGAGCGATAGTGTGAACCCAGCCTTACCTGTCCCCAGTGCACTGGTGTCTGCCGCCACTGTCTGTTCAGACACGTGCCATATTTGACTGCTGAGGCCATCAGTGGCCTCAGTGTTGGCTGGAAAGGACCCAGTGATGTATATGAGTGACATCACCGAGTCCTTTCCAGCCACCGCTGAGGCCAATCACGTGCAGTGCAGGACTTGTGGCAGGGAAGCGGCATGCATGTGCCTTGACAGACAGCAGCAGAGAGCTGAGGACATCAGTAGCCCGGGGACAAGTGAGTTGTTTTTTTTTTTGTGTTTTTTTTTTATGTTTCACAAGTGAGTATGTTTTTTTTATGTTTCACATTTTCCGCCTCCTTACCAGTAAACTTTATTATTCCTAGAAAACTCCTTTAATACTGCCCCAATGCCCCCTAATTTTATCTCCCCTTACATTCATACAGACCCCACTAACCTTTCACTGTAATTTATATCCTCTTTTATTAAAGCCACCATAATACCCCTTATATTAGTTATGGCCTCTTATCTTGTAAAATTCCTAATGCTCCCAATTGACCTTATATGTATTACAACCCCCACCCCCAATTAAAACGCCCAAAGTGAGTTAAAAAAAAAAAGTTGATGATACTTACCTACCTCCGATCTCCCTAGGAGGAGCCTCCGCCACCGGCACTACCGCTGCTTACTGAAGCAGCAGAATTTCTGCGTCCTGGCGTGGACGGTTCAGGACAGTGACGTCATCACGCAGACGTCTGTGCCAGGACGCAGACATCATAGGGCAGCTCGTAGGCCACAGGCCTGAAGTGGCTTGTGGCTTACGAGCTACTTACTTGCAGAGAAGTAAGCCAGAGGCTTCTTTCTCTACTATATATTTTAACTGTATTGGAGTCTTGCAGACGCCGATGCAGTTGATGTGTGAGGGTAACCTGTGTTGCGGCGACCTGAAGTGGGCCCCCAAGAGTCAGTGGGCCTGGGGCCGCTGCCCCCTTGCCCCCCCACTAGCTACGCCTCTGCCTCTGCCACATAAGAAGAAGACACCAGTATTACAAATGCAGCATTGTACAGTAGATGAGAGTAATTCTGATAAATTCTACATGACTTCAGGTTACACCTCTAAGTAACATAAAAAATGTATCAGGTATGTCCAAAACATGCATTTTTTAAAGCATTTTTTAATGGGTTCCTTTCATTTCCAGGTTATACAAAGGCAAAAAAAACTGCTAATTATATATTTTATCTGATCTGTTATAAATTAGCAATTAAGATCAGTCATAGAATTTGCTTATTAACCCGCTAAATAGACAGATAAATGATAGATAGATAGATAGATAGATAGATAGATAGATAGATAGATAGATAGCTCTTTAATGTTACACACATTTGGCATTATTATGATAAAGTTATGTTCAAAGACAGTAAGTTACAAAATGCTAAAAAACTATCCAAATTTAGTGAGTATTATAGCTTTCTCATAGATTTACAACAGATTCAAATATTTGGAAGATCATGACTTTCAACGTGATCAGCATAAACTCCAAGGTGTTGACTTAGTGACTCTAAACCTTTTAAAACAAATTCCTTAGAGATATTTGTAGAGTAAGTTGTGTGATCCAATTTAGTAGAGTAGCCCACAGGGCCTGAATTGTGTAAAGGGAGCATCCAGTAATAGAAAACTCTGACCAGTGGATCATCAGGGGAAGAAGATGTTGTTATAGCAAGTTTGTATCCAGAGCTTGATGTACATTTCAACTGACATAATTGACCTGCTTTACTGAAACTGTCCACAGTACTGTACATTAAAGTTAAATGAAACTGCCTGCAAAGATAGTGAATGGAGAAGATGGATAGATGCAGTAAGTATATGTACAGCTATAGTAATCTTTAAATTGACATTTAACATACTGTACATTAGCATGAAATACATTACCAAGAAAGAATGACAGATTTAGCAAAGTTTATATATAAACTCTAGTAAAACATTTTTGTCCCCCGATTTGAAAATAAGTTTATGTCTGGTGTAACTTTACTCACTTATGATTGACTTACTCACAGCTGAATGTATGTGAATTTATGTGATCCCCTCAGGAACACTGACCCCCTTTCTGCTCCTCTGATGCACACAGTGTTTCCTGTATGAACAGGAGGTCAAACTCACAATGCAAGGAAACAGGAAACACTGTATGCAACACAGGAAGCCAGTTCTCAAAGAATTTCACAATTACAGATGTGCTAACTGCTTCGGTACAATCCGGGTTCAACCCAAATGTCCCAAATTGTTCGTTTTTTTAACCTAACCGAACAATTTGGGATTCATCTTGGATTAACTAAAATGGCCACTTTGACATGCATTGCGGTAAATTATTATACTCTGTGGTCTCCTCAGAGATAAAAAAGAAATAAAAACATTTATACTCACCTTCCATCACCTCTTTTGGGCCTTCTCACAGCATCTCACAGGTGATGTCATGCGCACAGGGTCACCGATGGGGCCTGTGATTGGTCCACATTCATCATATGGGCATGCCGAAAGTCATGGTGTCATGAGGTCAGACACTGCAAGGAGACCCAAAAGAGGTGAAGGAAGGTGAGTATAAATGGTTTTTATTTTTTTACACTTCCCTGAAGAGACCCTAGAATATAATAATTTTACATCTGGTTCGTACCAAACTTGTTCGACCCAAAATGAATCAGGGACCTGACCCACCCAAACCTGAAATGAAACGACTCTTGGGGGTTAGATCATCTCTATTTCCAATTAAACTGTTATTCATTAACATTACATTGCATTATCATTGGATGGTTTAGATTAGGTTACTGTATATGACCTACTTTATGTGACTAAAAGTAAGACAGGTCATATGATATAAATTAGCCAATGACAGCTGTAGCTGAATACAACTGTCATTGGCTGATTTAGACTATGTTGCTCTAGGTAATGACCTATTTTCAGTGACTGAAGGTAAACCAGTAACAGTTTAGCTTTCAGAATTAGTTTTCAGGGTTTAGTGTCCCTTTAAGAGCAATGCATTATTAATTCACAAAAATACCAAGATATCTAAAAGTACTTGAAGGATCTGATTCTGAATATAAATCTCAAATGAGCATGTTTTGTTCCCTAGTTGCATCAAAAGCCACTGACCAATTGATCCTCAAGCTAGATAAGTTCCCATATTTATTGATAATCTCAAGAATAATAAGATCTGAGGTCTCAGTATGGGTCACATAAAGAAGGAAATCGTCTGCATAGAGCAAACTTTAATTTATGTCTACCATGTGTAAAACCTCAAAATTCATGTGAGGCCCATAGTTTTATTGCTAAAGGTGTTTTGTTCCTCTATATATTGAGAAGTGAATAGCTACAAAACCATTCATTTTAATTCTCGTGCAAGGTTCAGAATACAGCATATGTGTCTATCTAATAAAGTTAATTCTAAAACCCAATCTGTTCTGCTCAACGGAATCAAAAGTTTTAATAGTGTCTAAGGACAAAATTGAGTCATCTGTAATTCTTCCTTCTGCCAGAGGTTGCAAATCAGAATATAATATATATAAATTAATGGATGTAGACAGAACTATAGTTAGGCATTCCTTCACCCTGGGCAAAGGTTTACTTTACTGCCCTTAGCCCTTAAGAGGCTTAAGATAGATCATTAGCCAGGGGACATAATTTAAGTGGTGGCGAACTCCGTGCTTTACATGATCTTTCACGTGATGAGACGATTATTATAAAACCTTCAGATAAAGGGGGTAATCTGGTTATCATGGACAGATCACAATATGTAGCAATGTGTAATTCCCTTTTGTTGGATTCTGAGACATACAAAATTTTAGATCATGATCCTACCACTAAATTTAAGAGAGAACTTGATGTTATTCTATTGAGGGCCCATGAGGCGGGCCTAATTAGTAAGAAGGAATTGACATTCATGTCTACTCCATTTCCAACAACGGCTACTTTTTATAGTTTACCCAAGATACATAAAGGGTTTCCCCCTTTAAGGGGTCGTCCTATTGTCTCGAGCATAGGAAGCTTAACCCAAGGAGCGAGTGTTTACATTGACAAAATATTGCGACCATTTGTCTTAACGCTCCCTTCCTATGCCCGAGACACAATGGATATCTTGAAACGGTTGGAAAATATAACACTACCACCAGGTTCATTTTTGGCATCAATTGATGTCGAGGTCTTATACAGTTCAATACCATATGATAAGGGCTGTGAGGCCATTAGACATTTCCTTCAATCTCGTACCATTCAATTGGCCCCCCATGGCGAATTCATCCTAGAGCTCCTTGATTTCGTTTTAAAGAGGAATTTTTTTCTGTTTGACGGGTGCTTCTTCCATCAGCAATGCGGGACCGCTATGGGCAGTTCAGCTGCGCCCACATATGCTAATTTATTTTTGGGCTGGTGGGAGGAGCGTCTGGTTTTTTCGGATCTCTTTGAGAGGTGGACTGGGATGATTTCGCTATGGATAAGGTACATGGATGATGTGCTTATCCTTTGGACAGGCCCCAAAGAAGAGTTCTGGGGCTTTGTTGAGGCCCTCAATGAAAATGACATCAATATGAAATTTACTGCGTCAATAGATTCTCACTCAATTACTTTTTTGGACCTTCGCATTATTATTAACAGACAGGGGGATTTGGAAACCTCTTTATACCGTAAAGAGACAGCTACAAATAACTTATTAAAATGGGATAGTTTCCATCCAGCCCCCCTCAGGCGGGGAATACCTAAGGGTCAATTCCTTCGTATACGTAGGAATCGTTCTAATTTGGATGATTTTCATGTCAAAGCTAAAGAGCTAGAGGGTAGGTTTTACGAACGAGGATATCCAACGTCTGTCCTCAAAGAAGCCAAAGAGATGGCAGTTCTTAGTGATCGTACCACTTTACTTACCCCTAAGATTAAACCAAAGGATATACATGCTATCCGCCTGATAGGGAATTATGACCGTGGAGCTAAGGGTGTCATGGAAATACTCAAATCCTATTGGAACATATTAACAATTGATCCAGATGTAAGAGAATTAATTAGTCAACATCCCTCTGTTACTTATCGCAGAGGTCAGAATTTGGGTAATTTGCTAACACATAGCCACTTTACATCCCGCTCTGCGGCTAGCACTTGGCTGGATAAGAGTGTCCCTGTTGGGACCTTCAAATGTGGCTCATGCAAGGCATGTGACTACATCTTGAAAGGGGACACTATTCCTATTGTCTCTACTGGTAAGAAACATCTTACTAAACAGTTCATCAACTGTAGGACCACTGGTGTGATCTATGTGGCCACATGCCCCTGTCCGTTAAATTACGTAGGTAAAACTATACGAGAATTTAGACGCAGAATACTTGACCATGTAGGCTATATCACACGGAGAGAAGATCGCACCCTCTCTACCCATGTATGGGAATATCATGGAGGTGACCCTAAGTCTCTGACCTTTCAAGGTATAGAACGAGTATGTCCCCCAATGAGAGGTGGTAACTGGGATCGGTTGATCCTACAACATGAGACCAGGCGTATTTTTCAATTTCAGAGTGTGAAACCTAAAGGCTTGAATGATTCACTCTCTTTTGCATCATTTATATAATTATGGTTTCATCTGCATTTTACATCTATTTAGTCTGTTTATATAGCAATATTAGTTTTCATTCAACTCTATGGTTTATTATTATGCTTTACCCAAATATTTTTTGTTTATTTTACTGATGTTTTACATCCTTGGGTATTTCTCTATATGGATGGGATATAACAATTAAAACAGTACATAATTTTATGCACTGCTGTGGTGGCTGGTTTATCTTTGCCACTCTAGTACATATTAGTGTACATATCAATGTTTCCCTAGTCCAGTCATTTACCCGTTCTTACAGACTTATACTTGTATTTTGCATTTGTTATCTTAAGTAAATATGATTGTGATCTTGAAAGGTTCTTTTCTATTTACTTTATTGCAGTCTTGTTTTCATTCACCATTTTCTCTTTTTTACATTTGTTTGTTCAGCGTCTCCTCTCCATGGAAACCTGTTTTCCCCTGCATGACAAACCTCCGGACGAGGTGGGCGGAGCCTCTGTCCAATGACGTCATGAGGGGGAGTGTCATGGGGGCGGAGCTACGGGTTTATTAACCCGGCGGGGCACAGTGAATGGCGTCGGCTCTCTTAGTACCAGTGTCCACCATCAGGACACTGGGAACTGCAGTTATTACTGCAAATTATCTCAGTAAGCTTGATATTATCTATATCTTTACCTTCTCCTGATGAACCCTGCTTATCTCTGGGGGAAACGCGTTGAGGATAGTTTTATACAAATAGGGGCTCTGTTTACATTGCTAAAGCCTCTTAGAGGATAGCTTTAACAAACAGGGGCTGTGTTTATTTTGAGATAAGCCTCTTAGAGGATAGCTATATACAAACAGGGGCTGTGTGGACATTGTTATAAACCTCTTAGAGGATATCTTTATACAAACAAGGGCTGTGTTTACATTTTGTTAAGCCTCTTAAGATAGATCTATTCAAACAGGGGCTCTATTGACCTTGTGATAAAGCCACTCACATGCTGCTGATTATTGAGCACTTAGTTTAGCTGTTTTTCAAACAGAGGCTTTATGGACATTGTGAAAGCTACTTATGTGCTGTTGTCTGCTTAATGCCATATGCAGCAACACTACAGACGTCATTTTCTTTGTAGTGCATTGTACACTTTTTAATCAGATTATTAAAGGTTATATTTTAGGTTTTAGTGCTAGTTTGTTATTTTTCCGCCCTGGAAGTAATGCAGCACTGGATAAATATATTGACTGTTTCAGAAGCAAAGTAAAATCAGAAATCCTGGAGAAACAAAAGAAACAGGTGCATAACCTAACCCTGCAGGAACAGAAGGCTATTACTTCACTAAAAGAAAATCAGGATATAATAATAAAACCATCTGACAAAGGGGGCGCAATAGTCATAATGAACACCTCAGACTATATCCAGGAAGCAAACAGGCAACTGTCAAATCCCATCCATTACTCCAAACTTGGAAGTGATCCCACAAAGGCCTATATGAAAGAACTAAAGAGTATGATCAAGAAGTTTCCAATCCAGATCCAGAATCAGATAAAAGGACTTATCCCACAAGATCCCAGGCCGGGCTGCTTCTATATGCTCCCAAAGATACACAAAGATGGCAACCCTGGTAGGCCTATCATTTCTGGCATTGGGACATTGACAGAAAACATCTCAGGTTGGGTGGAAAATCTCCTAAAACCCCTTGTAAGGGATACTCCAAGCTATATCCAGGACACCACTGACCTTCTCAACAAACTGAATGCCCTGGGCCCACTACCTGAGGGTACCATTTTGGCCACCATGGATGTGGAATCCCTGTATACCAACATTCCCCACAAGGATGGAGTTGCAGCATGTCGGGTACACCTGGCAAAATAAAACCTCCCAACAGAACCAGTAACACAGCTCATACAATTCATCCTGAGCCACAACCATTTTACCTTTGGAGAGGATCTGCAGCAAATGGGAACTTCAATGGGGACCAGATGTGAACCCCAATATGCAAATCTCTTTATGGCAGAAATGGAAGGAGCATATTTATCAACATGCACCACCAAACCTATGATTTACCTTCGTTATATCGATGATATCCTTGTAATCTGGACTGCAGGTGAGGAGGCCCTACTTCAATTCCATAATGACTTCAATGACTTTCACCCTACCATCAACCTCAAACTTAGCTATTCAGGGAGTGAAATTCACTTTCTGGATACCACAATATACATCAAAGACCACAGGCTACTCACATCGATATACCACAAACCCACAGACAGAACGGCCTACCTGAGAAACGACAGCTTCCACCCCAAGCACACAAGACAATCTATTATCTACAGCCAGGCTATACGATACAATCGTATTTGCTCCGACAAAGCAGACCTGGACAAGCACCTCCTGGATCTGAGGATGAAATTTCTCCGATTGGGATACAAACCAAAAGTGACAGACAACCAATTAAACAAAGCGTCAGCCATTAACAGAGACAGTCTGCTCACATATGAAAAGACCCAGAAAGAAGCCCGAGTGCCCCTAGTTGTCACCTACAACCCACAGCTGGAGATCCTACGAAGGATTGCCAAGGATCTCCAACCTGTGCTACATAGGGACAACAGGCTCAAGGACATATTTCCAGTTCCCCCTCTCCTTTCCTTTCGACAACCACCAAACCTGAGGCGTATTATTGTCCGGAGTGCCCTGAAGGCCCCAACTGAAAATGGCACCTCACCTTGCCTACATAAAAGGTGCATGACCTGCAAGCACATCCACACCGCTGACAGTGTACCTATCCCACAGTCCCCACAGTCACAACAGGTGCACAGAATTAGGGGGACATTCTTCTGCAGGTCTTCCAATGTGGTGTACCTCATAATGTGTGCGCAATGTCCCACCACAGGCCTCTATGTGGGGGAAACAGGGCAGAGACTTAGTCAGCGAATGAACTCACACAGGTCCAATATTAATAACAGCAGAACCGATCTCCCAGTGGCCGCACATTTCTCCGGAGAAAACCATTCTATTGAAGATTTGCGGGTTGTGGTTTTAATGGGACCAGTTTAAGACGCAGGAGGAAAGGAAACAATGGGAGTACAAATTTATGCAAAAATTTAAAATTCTGCAATTTGGACTTAATATTCATGCCAGCTTCATGTCACACTATGTATGAACTGTGCGGGTCACAAATCACCTCCTGATAGCAAACAGACAACAGATCCCTCTGTCACGCACCACAACTTTCCAGATTGTTTTTTGACCGGTTGTAAATAACTTCTCTACTTAGATTGCATTTTGTTTTGGTTTTTTTAAGGACTCTAAAATCCTTTGAAGACCATGTGTATAAAAATCTGTGAATTTTCAGTTCTTGTATAACACCATGTCTGATGAAGGAAACTTGCACTTCTGAAAGCTTACTTATAAATATACTCAATTAGCCTCTAAAAGGTATCGCCTGATTTCTTCACTCTTCCACTACTTTCAATGGCTAACACGGTACAACATTATAATATTAACATTAACATTTTTATGTTTCCATGTACGGATCTGTCACATTTCTGCAGGGAAATTTGTACATTTTATTTATTAATACCATTTTAGGGAAAGTGTCATGTTTTGATCACTTTTTAGTACATTTTTTTTGGATGTGAAATGGCAGAAAAATGACTATTCAGGCATTTTGATTTTTTTCAGCTACATCATTCACTATATAGATTAAATATTTGAGGCATTGGTAATTTAACATGCTTATATTTTTGTTTTTTATTACTTTATAAACTAGGTGAAATACTTGAATTTTATATTTTTAGTATTAAAAAAAACAAAAAAGCTTTTTTTTTAGCCCCTTCAATTGGGCACAAATTTCAGAACTGTATTAGGCTAAGGCCCCATGTTATGGAACACAGCTATAAACCAGAGTTTTCCCCCCCGCGTTTTTTGATTTTTGCGGGGTGTTCCCCGCGTTTTCTTACCTTTCTATAGGGAAACAGCAGAGCTTTTTCGCCACTAAAATTGAAATACTACTTTTTTAAAAACCCCCTCCTTTTTTCTGGTACTTAAAAAAAAAAATTTCCTCAACAGAGGGCCTCAGCCTTAGACTGCAATACTAAAATTGAGTCATGCCTAGTAGCATTCTAAAGGCTCCCCACTGAATGACTTCTGTGATCTTGTCGTGGGTAGCTGATTGACTGCAAAACTAGCCTTTCAGCTGCACTGGTAACATCTGACCATGCCATCTGATCAGACTGCCCTTGATCAGAGTTGTATCCAACCATTGACACTGCTCTTGGGTCTCTGCTGTATAAAACAGCAGAGAGTGGAGTGTAGACCTGGCATCTATTTTTATTTAAAGTAAAACATGAACAGTTGATGTCAGAAAGAGGTTAAACTTTCCCATAAGCATAAGATTGTTCTATTTCAACTTTTCGATGTTTATACATTAGCAGATAAATTTTTCCAGCATATGTTGAGAATGTAGAATGAAAATAGCATTTAATCCATTGTTTATAAGGCAGGGATAGTTTTTCTTTTCTGAATATAGTATTTTTCTTAAAGGAAAACACTATACACTTTCAAGCCTTTTAAGATATCAATCAGGATATCTAAATTTGAAATAATTCCAAGCAAGCTATAAAAAAGAGTGAGGCTAAGGCCCCACGTAGAGGGACAAAGCCAAAAACCACTGCGGAAAGAAACGCGGCGCAATTCCATCGGGGTTTTTTGCGTAGCAGTTTTCACAGAAAGTCTGCAGAGTTTTCCTCTGCGGACTTTCTGATTCCATTATACCTATATGGAAACCGTCAGCGTTTCCGTAGGTATAATTGACATGCTGTGATTTATAAAAAAACATGACGGTTTTTGAAATCACATGTCTGCTGCAGATTTTTTTCTGCAATGTGGGGATTCTGGCTAATCCCATCCACTTTGCAGGTACTGTAAACCTCTGCTGTTTTAAAACCGCTACGTGGGATCCCGGTCTCAAAGAGTCAGACTGAGAAAAAGTTTTCCTCAAATCTGATCTTCTTTCAAATCACCTAAGTTCATAAGCGCTTTGTCAAAAAATAAAGGGAGTCTGTCAGCAGTAAATTGGTTATAAACCTAATCCCAGTACCTTGTAGAGGTGATTCTACAGTTTCCAAATATATCTCTGTTAATAAGCATTAGAGTCCAATTTTCATGTAATTCATATTCAATTATTATTCATATGCAAGTGAGGGAAAAGTGCTTTGGGACTTGCCTTAGCTGGTCTGGGCTTTGGTCTCAGCTCTAGACTTCTAGGAAAAGCACTTCCTCCTAATTTGCCTATGAATATTGACTTGAAATGTTGACTCAAATGAAAATGGGGCTTCAAAGCTGAATAAAAGAGGCATATTTGAAAACTATAGAATCACCTCTACGAGATATTGTTATTAGGTACATAACCAATTTACTGTTGACACTGCTGACAGACTCCCCTTTAATTTAAAAAAATCACATTAAAAAATCACAGTACCTGAACACTTGAAGTATGTAATTTTTTTTTTCTTTTACATCATGTCCTCTCATGTACTGTGTTGGGAGGACTGATATGGAATTCATATGCATTCCTGTATATATTTATATGTTTTATTTTTAGAAAATAATGTAAAAAGTATACAAAAATATGTTGCTGACATATTAAGAGATTTTTTACTACCATTGCCATATTCAAAAGTCTCTATACTAATGTCATCACAGATTATTAATACCAAAGAGGAGGCAGTGGTCAAGTACAGTATATGGTTTTCCATTTAAGTACATAAAAAATATTTACACATGTGCATTCGTTTCAGCCAAGCATGCATGAGCTTTCAGTGGGGAGAGGGCAATAAGCCAATGTCAGGCACTTCTTACAGTGACTTATCTGCTGTAAAAACAAAGTAATCAAGCTTGCTGATTTACAACATTCTTAACCCTTCATCTGCCATTTGGATGTAATGCTCTTTTACATATTAGATGGTCAGCAGACAGAAATTGGTGGGTTTGAACAATGTTTCTCTAATGTGTATGACCAACTTAATGCAAAAAGTTTTTGAAAAGAAACATATACACCATACTTTATGAGAGAGTATAAACAAAAACTTTTTGGTAAAAAATTGTTTGCACAACATTACATTTTAAAAATTGCAAGCTAAAGTAAAAAAATGAATTGATAGATAATTGTTGAGTGTCATACATGTACTGCTAGGTTGACCTTAGCGCAAGGCTCTGTCGGTCAGGTCCGTTGGGGAACCCAAACGACGGTGAGCTGAACCACTACAACAGTGGTTACACACGGAGCCAGGCAGACCCCACTGACTATAATAGGGTCCACTGGATTTTTGGCATTTGCCGCTTTGAAACTGAAAGCAGCTGAGAAAAAAGTCCTCCATGCAGGTGGCCTCTGTGATGGATTCTGAAACAGAGACTCCAACACAGATGTGAACCCAAACTAAAGCAATCTTCTTTGAACATTGTAAAGAATTGTTTTTGCATAGCATTACGTTTCAAAACTTGCAAGCTGAAGTAAAAAAAGAATAGATATATAGATAGATAGATAGATGCAACAAAAGGGAAATAGAGCAGCACTAGTGCCAAGAAGGAGAGAGAAGGTACAACGCCTACAGGTTCACTAGCAATTCAATAGTTCAACAGATAATAATAATAATAATAATAATAATAATAATACATTTTATTTATATAGTGCCAGCATATTCCGCAGCACTGTACTATTTGTAGGATTCAAATACAGACAAAAAAGATACATTACAAAGAAATAGTCAATTCACACAATAGGACTGAGGGCCCTGCTCGCAAGAGGTTACAGTCTATGAGGTAGCAGGGGCGGCATTGGAGGTAGCTTTGCTTATACAATGGTCAGACAATTTTGTAAGAGAGGTTACTGTCATTACACATATATAACGCTGTATGAGCTGTCACCAGTCATGTCCTTTAATGTGCAGATGGTGCCTGGACAAATAAAGTTAGTCTGATACTGCATCATATCCTGTGAGGTAATGCAGGAGCGTGAACAGAGGAGGGTACGTTTTAGGGATTCTAACTATGGAAGGGTTTACATTAGGAGTTGTGATAGCCCTGTCTGAAAAGATATGTCTTTAGTTTGTGCTTGAAGCTGTAGAAATTGGGGGTTAATCTGATAGTCCGGGATAGAGCTTTCTGGAGAAGTGGTGCAACTCGAGAGAAGTCTTGTATACGAGCGTGGGAGGTTCTGATAATAGAGAATGTTAGTCTTAGGTCATTGAGTGAATGGAGGGTACGGGTTGGGCGATAGACAGAGATGAGGGAGGAAATGTAGGGAGGTGCAGCATTATGGAGAGCCTTGTGGATGAGGGTGATAAGTTTATATTGTATTCTTTATTGAATAGGCAGCCAATGTAGTGACCGACACAGACCGGAGGCATCGCTGTAGCGTCTAGACTGATAGATGAGCCTGGCTGCTGCATTCAGAATAGATTGTAGAGGGGAGAATTTAGTAAGGGGAAGACAGATTAGTAAGGAGTTACAGTAGTCAAGGTGAGAGTGAATCAGGGCAACAATAAGTGTCTTTAGTGTATCTCTGGTAAAGAAAGGGCGTATTCTGGAGATTTTTTTGAGGTGGAGATGACATGGGCATGCGAGTGATTGGATATGGGAGGTGAAGGAAAGGTCTGAGTCAAACATAACCCCGAGGCAGCGGGAATACTGCCTAGGAGTTATGGTAAGGCCAGAGACTGCAATGGGACAGATTTATTTGATGGTGGAAACAGCAGTAGTTCAGTCTTTGAGAGATTCAGTTTCAGATAGAGCGAAGACATGATATTTGAGACAGCAGAGAGACAGTCACTGGTGTTCTGTATTAGTGCAGGGGTGATGTCGCGGGATGACGTATATAATTGGGTGTCATCAGCATAAAGATGGTACCGGAAGCCAAATCTGGTGATAGTTTGTCCAATGGGGGTTGTGTAGAGGGAGAAGAACAGGGGGCCTAGGACCGAGTCCTGAGGAACCCCAACGGCAAGGGGAAGAGAGGAAGAAACAGAGCCCGCAAATAATACACAGAAAGTGCGGTCAGAGAGATAAGCGGAGAACCAGGAGTGCAAGGTGTCTGTGAGGCCAACAGAACGAAGTATAGTGAGGAGGAGTTGATGGTCAACAGTGTCAAATGCTGCTGAGAGATCTAGAAGAATAAGAAGAAAAAAAGTCACCTTTGGATTTAGCCGTCAGGATATCATTGGAGACTTGTTATTGCCTTTTCAGTGGAGTGCAGAAGCCAGATTGTAAGGGGTCAAGAAGAGAATTAGCAGAAAGATAGCGGATTAAACGAGAATAGACAAAGCATTCCAAGATTTTGGAGATGAAGGGGAGGTTATAGACAGGTCGATAGTTAGCAGCACAGGGCGGGTCAATTGAGGATTTCTTCAATAGCGGGGTTATGACAGCATGTTTGAAAGAGGATGAGAAAATTCCAGAAGAGAGAGAGAGAGGTTAAATATTTTAGTAAGGTAAGTCATGACAGCAGGAGATAGAGACTGGAGAAGGTGTGAGGGGAAAGGGTCACTACTGCAGGTCGTAGGGCAAGAAGAAGAAAGTATCTGAGAAACTTCCTCTTCTGTAACAGGTTCAAAAGATGAGAATGAACAGTCTGAAGTGTGGCCGGTGAGGGGGTCAGTGCCACCTGGGGATTGGGCAGTTATTTCTTAACAGATCTTATCAATTTTGTCATGGAAATAAGTGGCCAGGCAGGTGAAAGGCAGAGCTATAGGTTTTAAGCATAAATTTGAAGTGGAGGAAGTCTGCAGGTGTATGTGATTTTCTCCACAGACATTCAGCACACCTAGAGCACCACTGAAGAAAACATGTTTGTGGCGTCTGCCAGGGTTGCTGCCTCCTGCATTTAACTTGTCGAGTTTAGTGGTGAGCCGCCTCATCCAATGCACTCTTAAAGGTTTAATTATAGTGACTGGTGGCCAGATTGGGGCAGGAGAGTGAAGAGATGGAGGACAGAGAGGACTGTAGCGTATTTGAGAGATGCTGGGTATTAATAGCACGTAAATTCCTATATGTATGATGAGTAGGTGTGTCCTGTGAAGGAGAGGAAGCACTGATGGTGAGAGAAATAAGGTTATGGTCAGAAAGTGGCAGAGAAGCGTTAGTAAATTTAGAAACTGTGAGGAGTCGATGGAAGACAAGATCAATGGTGTTGCCGTCTACATGTTTGGCGGAAGAGGAAAGTTGTGAAAGACCAAAAGATGTGGTTATTGAGAGAAACTGTGAGGTAGCTGGGGAGACAGGGGTGTCAGTCACCCAAGAAGCGAAGTGATCCAGAAATTGGTACGGTGAGCCAAGTGGACGGTAGATCACAGCTACACGTAAGGAGAGTGGGTGGAAAAGTCTGATAGCAGTTCAACAGAACCCTTCTGAAACTTTCTCACTGCTTGAGAAAGGTTCTATTGAACTTAAATGTTGCACTTTTGGGCTAATAAAGTCACTTTTTTCACTTATTTGTGTGCTGCCCAATCCTCTATTTTTTAAAATAGATATATGGATAGATTAATAATAGTTGAGTGTCATACATGTGAAGCAACCTTCTGTGAACTAAAATTTTATCAGTGTTAAACATATCTGTTTTTTGCATCTTTGGGAGAAAAAAATGATAATCTGTAAATTGCACTGTGGTTACTTATCCAATTGTATTACGGCCAAAAGTGATAAATTGCTTAATCTTGACAGTGAAATTATTTTATGTCAACATATTTTTGCCTATTACCATGATATGGTGCTGTAATATTGATCCTCATCTCTTCACAAACACAACTTTCCCCCTGTAAATAACAATAGTCACATCTGTCAATGAGTTGATCATCCTAATCAAAAAGCTAAACGTAAATAGGCAAATATACTTTAGTAATAAAAAGCCCTATCCTACAATTATCTAAACCAGTATATTAATGCTAAAGTGTTTTTTTTTTTTTAATAAAAAAGCAAGATATTTTACAAATGTACTCCAGACAAAGACATGTATAAACCATTTTCACAGCTTGGAACTTGCATAAATCAATAATTGGTCATATTATTTTGTCTTTCACTCAATGCCTTTTTCCTATTTTAAAATGAAATGAATGGCCTGTTTCCATGGTTACTCTAGGACTCAAGAATGAGTGTTGTTTTCTCATAATCACATCTCTATATTTCTGCAAGTATTTAAAATTCTGAGCTGCATCCAACTTTTATCCCAATTGAACCACATAAGGTATTAGAGTCTCGTAGACTGTGAGCCGAAAGGACTAGTTTATTTGGCCTAGTCTGCTGGTAGGTTTTAAGAAACACATATACCCATTATTGCAAAGTATGCTTGGCCAGTATTACATAAAATGCAGGTCTGGCAGAATTTATAATTGGGCTCCTATGTAGTCAACAAAGCCAATTCCTGCTGAATTTTACTCTTCATAGACTAGTATGTGCTGTATTCAGAATAACAATGACTACTCCTCTGAGACTCTGAGGCTTAAATTCTGACCGAGGCTTTCTGTCCTGTTTTGTGCAGCGTATCATTGATTAAGAAATTTTTCTTTAGTACGGCCTGCTCAAAAATATTACATATAAATAAAAAAAAAAAAACCCTGAAACCCTGTACATAATATAATAATAATAATAATAATAATAATAATAATAATAATAATAATAGTCCTTTAATAGTCCCACAGTGGGGAAATTCAGTGTGTTACAGCAGCAAAGATAAGATAAGATAAGCAGATACAAATACAAATACAACATGTACAGGAATGTTCCAAGGTAAGAGGCATTACATTAATAGCAGACAGACAGATAGGACGTAGCAGAGGGGGGGGGGGGATTTAACAGGCAGAGAGATATTTCAGTTCTCTGTATGTAATGATCTCCGCTTAGGTCGGTGTTGGTTGTACAGCCTAACCGCGGTGGGGAGGAAAGACTTCCGATAGCGCTCCTTATCACACCTAGGGTGGAGCAGTCGGTCACTGACAGTACTGCCCAGCGCAATCACAGTCTCATGCATGGGATGGGAGTTATTCTCCCGCATGGAGCTCACCACGGACAGTATCCTTCTGTCACCCACCACCTGCACTGGGTCCAGTGGGCACCCCAGGACAGAGCTGGCCCTTCTAATCCAGCTTGTCAAGTTTATTTCTGTCCCTGGTTGATATACTGCTCCCCCAGCAGGCCACTCCAAAGAAGATGGCTGATGCCACTACCGAGTTGAAGAAAGTCCTAAGAAGTGCCCCCCGGATTCCAAAGGCTCTCAGTTTCCTAAGCAGGTAGAGCCTGCTGTGGCCCTTCCTGTACAGGGCCTCCATATGATCTGCCCAGTCCAGCTTATTATTAAGGAGCAGACCCAGGTACTTATAGGTGTTCACAATTTCGATGCCCGTCCCCAGGATGTCCACTGGTTTTGGAGGGCATCTGCCTTTATGGAAGTCCACCACCATCTCCTTGGTCTTCCCCGCGTTAATCTTCAGGTGGTTCTGGTGGCACCAGTCCACAAAAAAACGGTTCAGTTCTCTGTACTCCCTGTCATCATACATACAAAGGTTACAAAATGGCATCTGTAAGTGACTATTACAAGACATGTGAAAGAGTGATATATGTACTGGAAAAATAGCTAAGTCTATTAATTTTAAAATACTACTCTATATAATATCCCAGTGGTTAATACTATTGCCTTATAGAGCTGTGGTCCTGTGTTAGAATCTGAGCATGGGTAACATATGCGTGCAGTTTGCATGTTCTCCCATGATTTCAGGGATTTCCTCTGGGTGCTCCAGTTACCTGCTACGTTCCTAAACCATACTGATATGTTAATTTAGAGCTTAGACTGTGAGCCCTCAGTGGGGACAGGGACCAATGTAAGTAATGACAATCTCTCTACAGCGTTGTGTAATGTTTTGGTGCTACTGTATATACAGTAAATGAAGGAAATAAAGACATTAATAAAAACTATTGGCTTGTACATTGAGGGTTGTCTTCCAAATACAGTATATGTACTACTCTATATTCTACTGCTGTCTTGAGACTTTAATCTCGCAGTATAAGTTCCCATGCAAAGTTGTAGCTACAGGAGGTGCTGCGGTAGAGGTTGCTAATCGGTCCTGGACCCTGAGGGGGCCCCAAAAGTTCCATAGTCACATAGAATATACCACTATTCTAAATGGCACAAGGTAGGTAGGATCCCTATTACAGATTTTGCATTGAGGTCCGGGAACTTCAAGTTACGATTCTGTTCTCTTGGTAGTTGGACACTTTACATATGATTTGCGTCCATGTTTTCTTTTTCATGGTTTGGCGTTGTTTCAAATGTCAGATATTAGACACTAATTCAGAATAACTTTTTCAGGCTCCAGTGATTTGTATGGGGGAATGAAATCGAGTCTGTCAGCTCAGATACAGTGCCTTGCGAAAGTATTCGGCCCCCTTGAACTTTTCAAACTTTTGTCACATTTCAGGCTTCAAACATAAGGATATAAAAATGTAATATTTTGGTGAAGAATCAACAACAAGTGGGACACAATTGTGAAGTGGAACGAAATTTATTGGTTATTTTAAACTTTTGTAAAAAATAAAAAACTGAAAAGTGGGGCATGCAATATTATTCGGCCCCTTTACTTTCAGTGCAGCAAACTCACTCCAGAAGTTCATTGAGGATCTCTGAATGATCCAATGTTGTCCTAAATGACTGATGATGATAAATATAATTCACCTGTGTGTAATCAAGTCTCCGTATAAATGCACCTGCGCTGTGATAGTCTCAGGGTTCTGTTTAAAGCGCAGAGAGCATCATGAAGACCAAGGAACACACCAGGCAGGACTGTGATACTGTTGTGGAGAAGTTTAAAGCCAGATTTGGATACAAAAAGATTTCCCAAACTTTAACCATCCCAAGGAGCACTGTGCAAGCGATCATATTGAAATGGAAGGAGTATCAGACCACTGCAAATCTACCAAGACCCGGCCGTCCCTCTAAACTTTCATCTCAAACAAGGAGAAGACTCATCAGAGATACAGCCAAGAGGCCCATGATCACTCTGGATGAACTGCAGAGATCTACAGCTGAGGTGGAAGAGTCTGTCCATAGGACAACAATCAGTCGTACACTGCACAAATCTGGCCTATATGGAAGAGTGGCAAGAAGAAAGCCATTTCTCAAAGATATCCATAAAAAGTCTCGTTTAAAGTTTGCCACAAGTCACCTGGGAGACACACCAAACATGTGGAAGAAGGTGCTCTGGTCAGATGAAACCAAAATCGAACTTTTTGGCCACAATGCAAAACCATATGTTTGGCGTAAAAGCAATACAGCTCATCACCCTGAACACACCATCCCCACTGTCAAACATGGCGGTGGCAGCATCATGGTTTGGGCCTGCTTTTCTTCAGCAGGGACAAGGAAGATGGTTAAAATTGATGGGAAGATGGATGGAGCCAAATACAGGACTATTCTGGAAGAAAACCTGTTGGAGTCTGCAAAAGACCTGAGACTGGGACGGAGATTTATCTTCCAACAAGACAATGATCCCAAACATAAAGCAAAATCTACAATGGAATGGTTCACAAATAAATGTATCCAGGTGTTAGAATGGCCAAGTCAAAGTCGAATCCAATCGAGAATCTGTGGAAAGAGCTGAAAACTGCTGTTCACAAATGCTCTCCATCCAACCTCACTGAGCTCAAGCTGTTTTCCAAGGAAGAATGGGCAAGAATTTCAGTCTCTCGATGTGAAATCATTATGTTGTGGAGCTAATAAGATACAGCAATTGTGACACTCAGGATCCCTGTTGTTTGGTGATAACGAGAGTAGGGATCATATACACTGAGTATAGACATGTTATTGTTAGTGCTCCATTACTACATATTGGAATTTCTTAGAATGTCAGATCCTGTTGGATGTACAGTGGATGTCCCACATTAATAATACTTAGCACAATTAAAAGTTAAGTTTTATCCAGATTTGTTTGAGACCATTCGTTACTATGATCTTTTGACTTACAAGGAATAGTATACGAACCTCTGTGACATTTACTCTTCCAAGTTAAAACAGGGTTGAAAAGCCTATATTGAAGCAAACAATAAAAACATTACAAAAAACATGTATACTGTACAGTGCCTTACAAAAGTATTCTTACCCCTTGAACTTTTTCATATTTTGTAACCTTACAACCACAAACTTAAATGTATTTTATTGAGATTTTAAGTGATAGACCAACACAAAGTAGCAGATAATTGTGAAGTGGAACGAAAATGATACATGGTTATCAAAATTTTAAATAAATAAAAATCTGAAAAGTGTGGTGTGCAAAAGTATTTAGCCTTCCTATATAAATACTTTGTAGAGCCACCTTTCGCTGCAATTAAAGCTGCAAGTCTTTTGGGGTATGTCTCTACCAGATTTGTGCATCTAGAGACTGAGATTTTTGTCCATTCTTCTTTGCAAAATAGCTCAAGCTCAACCAGATTGGATGGAGAGCATCTGTGAACAGCAATTTTCATGTCTTGCCTCAGATGCTCAATGAGATTTAGATCTGGACTTTGACTGGGCCATTCTAACACATGAATATTCTTTTATCTAAAGCATTCCACTGTAGCTCTGGCTTTATGTTTAGGGTCATTGTCTTGCTGGAAGGTGAATCTCCTTCCCAGTCACATGTCTTTTTCATCCTCTAACAGGTCTTCTTCCAGAACTGCCCTGTATTTAGCTCCATCCATTTTCCCATCAACTCTGACCAGCTTTCCTGTCCATGCTGAAGAAAAGCCTCCCCACAGCATGATGCTGTCACCATCGTGTTTCACAGTGGGGATGGTGTGTTCAGAGTGATGAGCAGTGTTACTTTTCTGCCACACATAGCGCTTTGCATTTAGGCCAAAACTTCAACTTTGGTCTCATCTGACCAGAGCACCTTCTTCCACATGTTTGCTGTGTCCCCTATATGGCTTGTGGCATACGGCACTTTTTATGTCTTTCTTTCAGCAATGGTTTTCTTCTTGACACTTTTCTATAAAGGCCAGACTTGTGGAGTGCATGACTTATTGTTCTGTGGACAGATTCTCCCACCTGAGCTGTGGATTTCTGCAGCTCCTCCAGAGTGACCATGGGCCTCTTGGCTGCTTCTTTGACCAGTGCTATCCTTGCTTGTTCTGTCAGTTTAGGTGGACGGCCATGTCTTGGTAGATTTGCAGTTGTAGAGTACTTTTTCCATTTTTGGATGATGCATTGAGCAGTGCTCCTTGCAATGCTCAAAGCTTGGGATATGTTTCTATAACTTAAACCTGCTTTAAACTTCTCCACAACTTTATCTTTGACTTGTCTGGTGAGTTCCTTGGTCTTCATGATGTTTGTTCACTGGTGTTCTCTAACAAACCACTGAAGCCTTCACAGAAGAGGTGTATTTATACTGAGACTAAATTATACACAGCTGGACTCTATTAACTAATTAAGTGACTTCTGAAGGCAATTGACTGAACTGGATTTTATTTAGGGATATCAGAGTACAGGAGGCTGAATACTTTTGCACGTCACACTTTTCAGATTTTTATTTGATTAAAATGTTGAAAACCATGTATCATTTTCATTCCACTTTACAATTATCTGCTACTTTGTGTTGGTCTATCACTTAAAATCTCAATAAAATACATTTAAGTTT
The DNA here is from genome assembly GCA_947044405.1 of Leptodactylus fallax. Classification (NCBI taxonomy): domain Eukaryota; kingdom Metazoa; phylum Chordata; class Amphibia; order Anura; family Leptodactylidae; genus Leptodactylus; species Leptodactylus fallax. The sequence goes on from CAMRHE010000003.1 coordinate 9,615,596, forward strand.
GTGGTTGTAAGATGACAAAATGTGAAAAAGTTCAAGGGGTATGAATACTTTTCAAGTCACTGTAAATACAAAAGTATATACAACACGTTTCACACTCAAACCTAGCGCTTCCTCGGGTATACCTGAGTTCACGCTCAAACCAAGCGAACCAATACAATGCTCTGGCATAAAGCCCAAGTCCAATTATTGTACTCATTAAGTGGTTAAACCACAAATTTGTCACTTTTGGAATAGCAAATCTGCATCATTATTTTACTTTTACAGATTGAAACCTAATAATAAAACTTAAATTAATTAATGAGACATTCCCTTTTTTTTTTTTTTTAAGTCTTGCTTTAAAGAATGAACGTTTCATTAGTGTAATTAATTAGAATCACCGTATATTGTGTGATAATATTTGATTAGACACAGTTATATTATAATATGCTAATATTTCTAGCACCAAAAGGTGGAAACATTTCACAATAATCTTTAATAATTGCACTACTTGTTTGCACTATACAATTTACAAAAACCTAATATTATTAATGCTTGCTCTAAGAGAGTTATTCTCATGTGCAGACTGTCTCCAGTAAAAGTATGTTCCTAATCATCTCACCAAAAAACCACATGCAATTTGCCATGAGGTGCCTAGATTTTGTAAAAAACAACTTTTTGACTGTACAGCTTGTACAGGTAAAACACATTGAAACTAAACCATATTCTAAAGACACATTAATTTGCTGTAAAACATGCATGCGGTACATTAGTGGTACCATTCAGCATGTAAGAATATACCTGAAAACATTTTCACTTCTTGCATATTTATATGTGAATGCAATCAACATATATACATAAATATTTAATAAGGAGATAATTTAAAGGGGTTGTCTGGGATAAATTGATCTTTCTAATCTAAGCTAAATACCCCCCCACCCCCCACCTTCTAAATTACTTAGTGTACTAAAAATTTATAATTACCTAGATTTTGAGTTAGTTTACAGTAAGTCAAGTTAGTTAGGAAGGGCTAGTAGTGGGTGGGCTAGCTAGGGAAACAGGTAGGGGGTGTGAGTGAGAAAGGGAGGTGGAGGGAGTGAGAAAGGAAGGGGAGAAGAGTGAGAGAGGGAGGTAGTGTGAGTCAGCTCTGAGTTAAGCCCAAGGCATCATGGTAGTTGTAGGAAAACACAGAACAGGAAGATGCCCATGTAAACAAATGCATAAGATGCCAAGAGCTCACAGAGAAGCCTAGAAATCACTCAAAACACTGCTAAAGGTATTTGGGTGCACTTACTAACCTATTAATAGCACTATCATTTTTTGAAAAATGATTTTTTTTTTTTTTGCCCGGAAATCCCCTTTAACTACTTTTGGACCACTCCTTGAATTTTTATGTCTGGATGGTCCACTTTTTAGATTGCAACTTTATATATATATATATATATATATATATATATATATATATGTCATTTCAGTGTTTAGCAGCTGCACAATCAGGATGCTGGCTGTTACTACAGTTGGACCTGTTATATGAAAGGCAGGGACAGTTTATTACACAGCGCCCCATGATGCAATTCCACCTCCAGCTCCTCAGAAATCAAAATCTAAAAATAAAAAAAAAAGTTAAATTGACATTACACCCATCCCACCGCCCACCGCCCACCGCCCACCGCCCACCGCCCACCGCCAACATCACAGGCTCTAGCCTTGCCCTGGGACATAACTATAATTGTCACCTACATAAAAATTACCCATATCAGAGAGGGAAATATTAAAATAGATAAAAAACATAGAAACATAAAGACAACATAAAAATAAAGCCCTATTTAGCACTGAAAAAGACACAAAAATTGTTATAGCTTTCAAAACAGCATGTAAGAAAAAAACCTGAAAATGTGTCCAGCTCTGAACCAGGGAAAATTGCCATGTACAGAAATGGTTAAAAAAATATTGCAATTCATTTTAAATTTAAATTTGTGATGCTTTCTAATTGCTCTTTTTTTTTTTTTTTTGGCATTTTTCTTGAAGAGAGGGAGTTATATATATTTTTTTTACTGTATAGTATTAGCATTTAGAAGTGAATTAAACTCTTTCCTTTACAAATCTATGAGATATCTTAAAATACACTTCATGACAAAGGTATTGGGGCTCAACTCATAAATGGAATTTATCACATTAAATTTACTATTACTGTTCTACCTGCAGCATGTTATAGAGCAGAAGGCACAGAGCAGATAGATAAATAGTTTTGTGTGAAAAGATTCAGTATAAGTTGTCATCTATCTATCTGCTCTTTGCATTGTCAGAAGTCAAGGAAGCAGTCCTATCATTGACAGACCAGCTCTCCGCTATGACTGTGCATACAGAGATAACTGTCAATCACTGATAGAACAAACTCCTTGAGTTCTGAGCATAGAAAAAGCATAGATTTCAATGGATAATTCTGCTCTAATACATGCTGCCTGCAGATTGAACAGCATTTTCCATGTTACAGATTCCCATTAATCATTGAATCCAAGTTTCTTATTTAGTCCTTTTGACAAAGGTGTATAAAGTAAAGCCCCTAGCCATGCAGTCTGCCTATAAACATTTGTGAAACAATGGCTTATTCTAAAGAGCTTACTAAATTTCAGTGTTATACTGTAATAGGATGTCACCGCCACAAGTCAGTTGAAGAAATTTCTTTCCTTATAGATATTCCACAATCAACTGTGAGAGGTATTATTGAAAAGTTGAAGCATTTAGAAGCCATAGCAACTCAGCCACAAAGTGGCAGATCACAAAAAGTTATACAGCCGGGTTTCTGATCGCTGAGGTGCATAGGGCATAAAGGTCAACAACTGCTGCGCTCCAAACCTCTTCTGCATTAACATTAGCGCAAATGTATTGGAGATATATAAACAGAAGAAAAATTATATCCAAAGCATTTCTGAATATCCATATTTCATATCTGCTAACATATGGAAAGGGTAATGAACACCTTTTTTTTCCGTAATGCTTTCAAATGTATGTCTGTATATTCAAAACTTATTTATGGCCAAAGTCCAAAGGTATCAACATCCTATCAGATTTCTTTTAAGTCCCCATTATACTATAAAGGGTATTGCACGGAATTATTACTTGAGTGCTGGGTGGCAGCATTATGAAGACCTTTAGTAGCGTATGATTACATGGTATTACTGTACTCATGGTATTACATGAGTACAGTAAATGTTAAGTTAACTTTATGTCTGTCTTTTTTTTTTTAATAAGGGGACATTTTGGCTAGTGTGGGCTAGAGGAAGATCCCAAGATTCCAGTTACTTTGCTTTCATACCTCATGCTTTTCATTGATACTACTACCACCTAAATACAATAGAATTCCTACAGTACCTCTGGCTAGTCATTCATAACCTTCAATTATTATGGAATATGAATGGATGGTTTCCAAAATTTACTGCTTTGTTGAAATCGCTAGTAACTATTCTTCTAACTATGAAAACATCAGAAATCAATGTGTGCACCAAATCTATTTGATACTTTGTACTGATGCTCTTGATTTGATGACTTTTCATTGTATGTAGGAACTTGTATATAATGGCAATGGCAATGGTTAATAACAATGGCAGTAGATTTCAATGGAGATGATGACCTTTTAGTCTATTTAAGATTACAATGATGTTCTTATGCTATTCATTCTTTGATTCATACAAACCTACTTGCTGCCTACAGATCCAAAGTAAGTTACAGTCATATGAAAAAGTTTGGGCACCCCTATTAATCTTAATCATTTTTAGTTCTAAATATTTGGGTGTTTGCAACAGCCATTTCAATTTGATATATCTAATAACTGATGGACACAGTAATATTTCAGGATTGAAATGAGGTTTATTGTACTAACAGAAAATGTGCAATATGCATTAAACCAAAATTTGACCGGTGCAAAAATTTGGGTACCCTTATCATTTTATTGATTTGAATACTCCTAACTACTTTTTACTGACTTACTGAAGCACAGAATTGGTTTTGTAACCTCACTGAGCTTTGAACTTCATAGCCAGGTGTATCCAATCATGAGAAAAGGTATTTAAGGTGGCCAATTGCAAGTTGTTCTCCTATTTGAATCTCCTCTGAAGAGTGGCATCATGGGCTCCTCAAAACAACTCTCAAATGATCTGAAAACAAAGATTGTTCAACATAGTTGTTCAGGGGAAGGATACAAAAAGTTGTCTCAGAGATTTAACCTGTCAGTTTCCACTGTGAGGAACATAGTAAGGAAATGGAAGACCACAGGGACAGTTCTTGTTAAGCCCAGAAGTGGCAGGCCAAGAAAAATATCAGAAAGGCAGAGAAGAAGAATGGTGAGAACAGTCAAGGACAATCCACAGACCACCTCCAAAGAGCTGCAGCATCATCTTGCTGCAGATGGTGTCACTGTGCATCGGTCAACAATACAGCACACTTTGCACAAGGAGAAGCTGTATGGGAGAGTGATGAGAAAGAAGTCGTTTCTGAAAGCATGCCACAAACAGAGTCGCCTGATGTATGCAAAAGCACATTTGGACAAGCCAGCTTCATTTTGGAAGAAGGTCCTGTGGACTGATGAAACAAAGATTGAGTTGTTTGGTCATACAAAAAGGCGTTATGCATCGCGTCCAAAAAACACAGCATTCCAAGAAAAACACTTGCTACCCACTGTAAAATTTGGTGGAGGTTCCATCATGCTTTGGGGCTGTGTGGCCAATGCCGGCACCGGGAATCTTGTTAAAGTTGAGGGTCGCATGGATTCAACTCAGTATCAGCAGATTCTTGAGAATAATGTACAAGAATCAGTGACGAATTTGAAATTACGCCGGGGATGGATATTTCAGCAAGACAATGATCCAAAACACAGCTCCAAATCTACTCAGGCATTCATGCAGAGGAACAATTACAATGTTCTGGAATGGCCATCCCAGTCCCCAGACCTGAATATCATTGAACATCTGTGGGATAATTTGAAGAGGGCTGTCCATGCTCGGCGACCATCAAACTTAACTGAACTGGAATTGTTTTGTAAAGAGGAATGGTCAAAAATACCTTCATCCAGGATCCAGGAACTGATTAAAAGCTACAGGAAGCGACTAGAGACTGTTATTTTTGCAAAAGGAGGATCTACTAAATATTAATGTCACTTTTCTGTTGAGGTGCCCATACTTTTGCACCGGTCAAATTTTGGTTTAATGCATATTGCACATTTTCTGTTAGTACAATAAACCTCATTTCAATCCTGAAATATTACTGTGTCCATCAGTTATTAGATATATCAAATTGAAATGGCTGTTGCAAACACCCAAATATTTAGAACTAAAAACGATTAAGATTAATAGGGGTGCCCAAACTTTTTCATATGACTGTATATATGTCACTCTTATCTATTATTCTTATAATATAGAAAAAGGAAAAATAATCACAAAAGTGATAAAGATAAAGCAAGCATTGACATATAGTCAGAAAAAGCTAATGCAAGTTACAGAATCATTTTCTATGTTTAAGGCTGGAAGCTTTCCCAGGGTTCTGTACAACATATGCAGTGGAAAGTAAAATAAAATAGAGCCATCCTAACCTATTTGCCCTGGTGTACAGTAGGTATAGGGTTTCCTGTGGGAAGTACTGATACAAATAAAACACAATTCATGAATTTAAGTTGGGAAGTGAAGTGCAATGCAATTCAAGAAATACAAAGAGCAGCACTCGACATGTGGTACAGATGGATAGTGCAGTTCAGTTAGGAAGCAGTATAATGGATGTATTTAAGATGCAGCAGATAGCAATACATGTACAGTACATGTAACACAGGTTGATAGTATAGTAACATAACGCATGTAGTGCACGTAGAGAGCAGTACAGTACAAGTAGCACAGAAAATGTAGTACAAATATTGCAGATAAAAGTACAAGATACAGTATATAGTACAAATAGTGTAGCTAACAGAGCATATAGTAAAGGCAGACAATCCTATATGTAATTCAAGTAGAGGAAATAGGTAGACCCAAATAAGTGCTTGACACCAACATAATGCGGTGATTGGATGTTGACTGTGGTGCATATGTCTACCAGTGAAATGTGTCTAACGGATCTTTTAGTCAAACAGTACTGCCTCAGATTTGCACAGTCTACAGTATTATAAAATGACTGGTTCCTTTCAATGACTGTAGCTGTACCTCTATGATGGTTCAGTCAAAGTCAATTTAAAATGCTGCTATCTGAGGCTATTGCAACGTGATATCCACACATCAATTAGCACAGCATATAAGAATGAGAAAAAACATCTATTTTCTCATTATATGAGAACAAGATTATCTGCATTGGTTTTGAAGTAGGAGATAAATATCAGTACAGCATTTACATGAACATCAAGCATTTATGCATTTAGCTGCCATCTACCATCCTCTGTGTGGCTATGTGAAAGTGTATAAATTATGTGTTTATTTGGTTGCCACTATATTTGGCATAAAATTCTTTTTTTTTAAGTACTCGATTTATTTAATTGCATGTTTCTTAATGGGCATGACACTGTAAAACAGGACAGAGTGGCACCAGGAATCAGTCTTATGCTAGGTCCACACCTGCGTTCGAGTTTCCGTTCGGGAGGTCCTAGTCCGCTTAAAAAAGCGGTTACCTGCGGAAACCCATGGGCCCCATAGACTATAATGGGGTTCGCCGATTTTCCGCTCGAAAAGGGGTGAAAAATGTGAAGAGACAAGCGCTGCTTGCAGGACTTTTCTCTCCACATTTTTAAAGCGGAATGGGGAACAGAATCCCCCAGCTGAGAGCCAGCACAGGTGTGAACCTAGCCTTTCCCTAACAACAGGAAGTGAGCGCAACTGTACTATTTATATTATTAGCTCTTTGCATTCAAACTGAAATCATAAGATTGTCTTGACAGGGTTGGTTTTTGGGATACAGTAATATGTTCTGCAGTAAGTACTTATTCTGTTCATTAATGTTGTCATAATTAATGGAAGATTCATTTGTCTTTTTATCTTCCATTTATTTGGACACTGCAAAGCCATATTGCTTGACTACTAAAAGGTAGTATTATATGGGCACAGTACATATAGCAACCCTGTGGAACACAAAGTCAGGAACTGACTTATTTGCACTTATTTGACATTGCTTTATGTCAATTTGCACTTTGAAAGCCTATTTCCATGTTATTGATGTACAGTATGTGAACTCTGTCACTCGGACATTTAGGCTGAAGATGTGTAGGGAGTACAACCCTTTGCATAGATTATTCTAATAAGGGGGAGAAGGCAGTCAATCTCTTTTCTCTCTAGTGTGGGAAAAGTAGTAAAATGGAGTAACTTGGCTTCGTTGACAGCTAGTCTGTTACAAGTCAGAAATGTGTTGATGTTGCAGCCAGGAGATGGGTCATAGCCCTACTCACTTTTTGGAGACTGTGAAGGAAATTTTGGATGGACCTCATAGTTAAGATCCAATCTATGAACCTCAAGCCAGGTTGTAGACCTGTTTTGGAACCTGTGCACCACAGCCTGGGCATTGTAGGTATTTTTGTGGAAGTCTCAGAACACATTTTTTGATGAGAAGACTGCCCAAATAATAGAGATAGTAACTAAATTCAGAAAGAACTATTTCACCTATAGTCAATTGGTTATTAAGATTGTTCTTCCATTTTATGGAAGGTTGATGTTTGTTGTTAACTGTCTTACTTGAAGCGTGAGTTGTTGTACCGTTCAACACTCCTTAGAATCCTGAGTCCTTTATCCACTACTACCATCAAAGGCAATCCAACTACCATCAGACTGAGGGATGCTTAATACAGAGGATTTGCCCCATGGGATACTACTATCTCCATCTTCCATACTGTAGGCCCCCTCATCACTGTGCAAACCCTGAGGAGTGCTGGAAAGTTGGTTGTGTATGTATGGTTAGTTGTGTATGTATGGTATATGATCTATATCACTGTTTCTTAACCTTCTCAGGAAAGTACCCCCTAATGAGAAAACATCCCAACTGAGTACCCCAAAAGTAGTGATCACTTATACATTTTAATAAAATAAGGCTTTGTTTGAAGCCTTTGTTAACTAACAGTCATGTTATGCCCCCCTCAATGCTGCCGCATGTAGTATTATAGCTTTCATACTCAGTAGAATGGCCCGTCATTGCCCCACATATAATATAATGGCCCCCATACTGCCTCCACATATAAAATAACGACCCCCACAGTTCCCCCCAAATATAATAAAATGGCCCCCATGCTCAGTGATATTCAAGGAGTGAGTGGTAAGTTGCATTCATTAATTACCACTGCTGTGGATTAAGGGTATGATTGGCCTCGGGCTGTTCAGAAAGCACAATCCTTAAATTCATGCCAAAGATCCCTGTGACAGAGTAATGTCCCATAGTGATCCTTCACGCAGTGTAATGTCCAATAGTGGCCCACATACAGTATAATGTCCTATAGAGGCCCTCCGCATAGTAGTATGTCCCATAGTGGTCCCTGTACAGTATAATGTCCCATAGTGACCCTCCACACAGTATAATGTCCCATAATGGCCTCATACAGTATAATGTTAGATATTGGTCCTCCACACAGTATAATATTCCAGAGTGGCCCCTACACTAATAAAATTTTAAAAATTCCACATACATTGGGATGACAGGTGTTACTTGTTATGGATTTTATGTAGTTTGTCCGAACCTGAAATTTGGGAATTTGCCACCAACATACTACTATTATACCCTGATGATCTGAAGACACCCCAGAGTATAATAGTAGTTCATGGGTGGTGAATCCCACAAAACTTCCATGGGTACACATACCGCAGGTTGAGAACCACTGCTCTATATGGTATATGATCTGTATAGCATTAGTATTAGTTTGGCAATGTTCTGCTTGAATTTTCTCACTTGATTGTGCCTGTAGCAAAATGGAACAATAACAATATTAATAAAACAATATTATATTACTATATGCTATTTTAACTTAACTCCCTAATATAATAATCAAAGTGAATCTAGCACCTTATCTTTATGGTTAATAACTTCTTATTGACATTTTAATGTGTTTCTTTTTGTATGAACAATCCCATTAGAACTTAGAATTTTGAAAATGTATCACTGAACAAGAAATATCTTTTTTCTGACAAACCTAAAATTAAAAATAAACACCATCCTTTTATAACTGTTCAGATTCTTTGATGTGAAACCTATATTATCCTTTGAAGACCAGCTAGTTACTGAATCCAGGACTGACATTCAATTTTATTATTGCCTTCCCATGATCGTCATAACATTTTTTTTACTCCAACATAGCTCTTTTCTGCATAAAAATGTGTCCTTTGTTATGACAACATTTTTGGGTATACATATTTTAGTTTTTAATTTTTATGCATTTATAATATGGGAGAAAAGGGGATAAAACACTATGCTTTTACTTTTTGTTATTTTTAGGCTGTCCAACAATCAATTAAAAAGTATTATACATTTATCATAGCACATTATAGTTATGGGGATTTCAAACATGTCTATGTTATGTGGTGATTCCAAATTTTACTATAAAAACATATTCACTGGATAAGTGATAAATGTGTCATCTGTGGTGGTCTGACAACTGGAACCCCCACCAATTATCATAATGAGGGACTCCTTGCTTGACTGTTTCAATTAATGCATATACTTTGAATAGAGGGGCAGGATACACTGTTTTTGTTGCTCCACTCATAAACCACCTAGCCCTGGTCTTTTCATTGGAAGAAATAGGAAACTGAGGTCCCCATTTTGGCAATCGATGGGGTTTCAACAGTTGGGCTCCCAAACTTCAGCCTTTATCACGTATTCAGTGGATACATAATAAATGTTTTATGATAGAATATCCTTCTAAGATGTGTTTAAAAATATATAATGAACTTGATAGAATTAAACCAATGCAGAAAGAAGAAAAATTTTTGCATTTTTGTGATCATATCCCTTTAAGAAAAAAAAGTTAATACTTACTTTTCTGTATAGAGAAGTATAATACAATTAAAGGTACATAGAACATTATTATTGAATAATTACATGAATGAATGAATGCATTTTATTGTTGAGAGGAAGGTTACATGCAGCATGATCAATATACTCTCTTCATATAGTGCATTTGCTTTACAGCCATTGTTCTGAGCAATAACAAGTTTGTATGCATAGATAAAATACAAATATAACACTGCATGTGCATAGCAGAGTTGCTTGCTTTTTCTGTACATCAGGTTGTCACAGTAATCTGACCTTGCAAAGCTCATTATTTAGTAGATACCAATTTGGCATGCTGTTCCTAGCAGTTTTTCCAGTCACTCATTGTGTGCTTTCAGTGCCACATTATATTCGAGTTGAGCCTTAAAACCCTGAGCACCTTAATGTAAAAAGCACATTGCTTATAATAGTGAAAAAGCAGCAGGGAATTCAATTTGTCAGAAAGGATTTCTCTAGATTATCATGTTTGATTTCCAAAAGAAAAAAATCTAGCAGGCAGTATCTTGAACTTCTAATGGAAGCATCCATAGGAGACTAAGAGACAGTACCAGGCAGCATTTTATACTATTCCATTAAACAGAGGTATCTTTCTTCAAGCCTAAACTGGTTAAACAATTGAAAAATAAATTAGTTGGTTTTCTTTGAAACCAGGATAAAATATTAAATATTAAACTATTCTCAAGTTTCCCGAAACCATTCTACTCAATCACTTGTGGCCCTTTACAAAAGATTACAAACGTAGTATTCCACTAAAATTACATTTATATCACACCCATCTCCTTCATCATTTTAATCTTCTTAGAAATAAAAACGAGATGGCCTTTGAAGTTTATGGTTTATTTTTCACTGCTTTACCCATTTTTAATCTAACCAACAAGTCTATAGCATGTTTGATGTATGACTTCAATTGAAAGTGTTCTTTGATTCTCTGTGCCTTGTGGCTTTTTAGTCTGAGACTGGATTTTGAAGTAGTTTTAAAGATTTACACAATGGTAAGATGTGTATATATGTAAGTTGAAGTCTGCAGCACCTGTCTCAATCCATTTGATGCTGCACATGTTAAAATTGGCTGGAGTATTTCATAGACTAATATATATATATATATATATATAGGAGAGAGAGAGAGAGAGAGAGAGAGAGAGAGAGAGAGAGAGAGAGAGAGAGTCCAGCCCGCCAGCATCTTGCAAAATTATGGAAAGATACTTTGCTGGAAATAGCAAACACCACGTATTGACTCTCACAGGGGTCTTTCTCAGGTGCAAATGACAACACTCACTTCACCATGACACTATATAAACCAGTATCAACCGATCAAAGTGTATAAAGTAATGAGCCAATCCTAGCCCATATGACATCCAAATACATCATACTCCATAAATGGCAAACATCTATATAAAAAGTATCATAAAACATTTTTACATTCATATAAATAATCACATTTTAAATACTTATGTGTAAATACACCACAATGTGTCCAGTGCTCTGTTCTCTCATACTCGGCATGCACAGATGGCTAGTGCACACATGCACATACAAAATGCTCCAGTCTTCTCCACACGTATAGATCCAGTGCGCAAGTTCGCACACATATACAATGACCTAATGTGCATACGCACATACAAGACCAAATGCGCATGTGTGTACTCATAATGCGTCTGTTACCTAGTAACAAGACGCTTATCTGCCATACTCAGGCTTCTAGCATGAATACAAAGTTAAGAGACATGATGGCATCTTATAACTTTGTTTTACACAATAGACCTGGCATAAAATTAGATAAAGTACTTTAGTATGTATTACAAGGATACCTAAATGTCAACTGTACAAATGTCCCCATATAGTCCGCAACAAGATGTATGTCACAGTACTCATTGTGATAACTCAACAGGACCACATACAGGTGCATCTCAATAAATTAGAATATCTTTGAAACGTTCTTTCATTTCAGTAATTCAGTAACACAATTCATAATCAGCGTCTTCCATGATTGTGTGTCCTACTGAACCAGACTGAGGGGCCATTTAAAGGCTTAGGAAACCTTGGCAGGTGACACACTGAATTTACAATACTGAACTTTTTTACAATATTCTAATTTTCTTAGATTTGGGTTTTCATTACCTGTAATCCATAATCAACATTTACAGAAATAAAACACTTGAAATAGAACACTCTGTATGTAAAGAATCTAGAAAATATAGGAGGCCACTTTTTTAATTTAAGTACTGAAATAAATAAACGTTTCAAAGATATTCTAATTTATTGAGATGCACCTGTATATACTCTATTATCAGGATAATGTTGTCCACAAAAGTATAAAGTCATATCTAGATATATCCAGATAGACTGAGAGTCGATACGTGGTGTTTGCTATTTCCATTAAAAGGTATTTCCATCATTTTGTAAGATGCTGGCATGCCTTCATAACCTCATGTCTCCACTACTGTGATGCGCTAAATGTAGGCCTTCCCGAAAAAAGAGATATATCACCATCACTTAGTCCAAATTGCTGCAGTAAAGTTAAAACTAAAAAACACCAATCCTACACTCACTGCACTGGGTGCCTGTAAAATAGAGAATAACATTTGCTTACTGACCTTTAACCGTTTCCCGACATTCGCTGTACTGTTACAGTGGATGTTGGGTCTCTAAATAAGGTGATTGCTAAGGAACTGAGTGGCTGCCATAGCCATTGGGACTCTGCTGAATTATACAGTATTAGGCTAAAGTCCCACGTCGCAAGCCAAAAAATGATGCAGAAAAGACTGCGGCAGAAACGCATTAGCTTTTTTTTCTGCAGTGTTTTTCCTTGAAATTCAGCAGTGTTTTCCTGCCTCCCATTTGCCAGTGTTTTTTTTAAAGTGAAATTTCCAAGTGCATACACTATGCTGAAGTAAAAAACTGTGTCAAAAAACGCAACAAAAACCGCACCAAAAAACACATGATATAAAAAAAGTCAAAAAAAGTTTCCTAATTCCTGAAGTTGATTTTTTCAGCTTGCAAAAAACTCAGTGTGAACATACCCTTATACAGTATGTATTATACTGTACAAACCAAGTGACAAAGCCCACACACTGATCACAGGCATTAACCCTTCTGATGCCTCGATCAAATCACAATGTAAATAACATACACATTAGGTATCCCTGAATCTGAAAATGCCTAATCTACAAACTCATAAAAATATTTTTCTCATTTGGTGAACACCATAGAAGAAAAAGCAATCGTAACAGCAATTTTTGTAAAATGTTAAAGTGTAACAAAAACTATATAATTTTGGCATCACTATAATTATACCAACCCGCAGAATACAGGTAGCATGGCATTTTGGCTGCACAGTGAGTGCTGTGAAAAGGAAGCTAGTAAGAAATTCATGCACATGCCGTTTTCCTCTAATTCAACACCATTCTGATTTCTTTTTTAGGTTCCCAGCACTAAAGATGGGCAAACTGATCATGAACCGGGTTCAACGCGAATATATTCCAAATAGTTTTTTCTTTTTATGAATCTGAAAAAATAGAAATTTGTTTTGGGCAAGCTAAAATGGCTGCTGTAGCATGACGGCGTGCCCAGGTCAATCTCAAAACTGATCTTGGGCTGATGACGTCATTGAAGAGTGCTTGGAACCTTTAAATCAAGACTCAAAACGCATCTTTTCAGTCTGGCACTTGAGGGCAAATAACACCCTTTCTATATATAGGACATTACAACATACTGTTTTCTCTACTCCTGAACTGAAACTTCAGTCCATTGAGAGAAAGTTGCATTACAGATGGCTTCAAAGATGCTATTATGGCTCTTCTATGCCGCCAATGCTAAATAAGATAATATATCTATTCAGATATTTTTTTTTATACATTGAATAGCACTTAAAGTCTACCTTTAATTTATAAAACAAACGAATAGTACAAGTGAATATAAGAAACTTTGTAATATATCTTGTTAAGGAAATCTGTTTCCTTTTTCCACTTATTAGGCTGCTCTTCCTTATCTCTTTATCATACTTTTTGCTTACATAGAATCCATAGTTGTATCCAGCTCATACACAGAACTTTTTGGAGAGAGGATGGTGATGAGGAGGCTGTTAATTAATTTATTGCCTTGTTTTGCACACTCGTAGCCAGCTATCTTCAAGCATTATAGTATTACTGGACTCAACTTGATAAATGGAGAAGTAAACATATTTCTTAAATAAGTTTCTATTATATACATGTGCTATTCATTTATGAAAAGTTGCTTTATATTATTATGTCACTCACATGTACCCTAATTATGTAATTACATGCTTTTGATTGATTATTGGCACATTGTTACTTGTATATATACTTGGCACTGTGAATCTAGGCGTAATATTAGTTATTCACTTTTCTGCTCTTTTAGAGTGCTGCCTCTATTTTTGTTTCTTTTTATTTTGAACTCTTGGTCAAAGTACAGCATTATATAAATACTGTATATACACATATATATACTAGCAGAAGGACCTGGCTTCACATGGGTATATTTCATTTTTTGTTTGTGTAGTGAACCCATAAGAATTGGCACTGGTCTTTTTTGTATGTCTCTTGTGTGTAGTTTAAATGTGTTTCAATTTGTAAGAATGCTGACATCCAGGATGGTAGTCCAGTATAGGTACAGTCTATTTATGGCTGTGTTGTTATGGAAACCTGGTAAATTAAATGTGAAGTTATATTGGCTGATACACATCATACGACTGAATATTTAAGGACCTGCAAACTGCTATTGACTAATACAGGTCATAAATAGCTTGGTTGCTATGGAAAACTGGTGTAAAGCTGTGTGTATGTCACGACTAAAGAACCTTTGAGTTTCCATTGGTCCATAAGCGTCATGTGATCATGTGTATCTCAGTGTGGATATCAGTGAAAAACCTGCGGTTGGTTTTTATGGAAACCTGGAATAAAACTGTGTGTATGTGACCTTGTGTAACATTGTGGAAGAGTGAAGAAATCAGGTGATACCTCTTAGAGGCTAACTGAGTATATTTAATGGTAAGCTTTCAGAAGTACTTGCTCCCTTCATCAGAAATGGTGTTATACAAGAAACTGAAAATTCACAGATTTTTTATACCCTAAAGACATGGATCTTCAGCACACACTGACCATATCAAACTCTGCAATGATATGGATGAGTTTTTCAGAAAAATGAGATTGAGAAAATATTTTTATGACAAAGACCTTCCATACAGCATACCAAAAAATCTACCAAAAAATTTATTGACTGCTTCAGAAGCAAAGTAAAATCAGAAATGCTGGAGAAACAAAATAAACAGGCACATAACCTAACCCTGCAGGAACAGAAGGCTATTGCTTCACTGAAAGAAAATCAGGATATTATAATCAAACCTGCTGACAAAGGGGACACAATAGTCATAATCCCATCCATTACTCCAAGTGATCCCACAGAGGCCTACATGAAACAACTAAAGAATATGATCAAGAAGTTTCCAATCCAGGTCCAGTAGCAGGTAAAACGGCTTATCCCAGAGGATCCCAGGCCGGGCTCCTTCTATATTCTCCCAATGATACACAAAGATGGCAACCCTGGGAGGCCTATCATTTCTAGCATTGGGACACTGACGGAAAACATCTCGGTTTGGGTGGAAAATCTCCTAAAACCCCTTGTCAGGGATACTCCAAGCTATATCCAAGACACCACTGACCTTCTTAACAAACTGGATGCCCTGGGCCAACTACCTGAGGGTACCATTTTGGCCACCATGGATGTGGAATCCCTGTATACCAACATTCCCCACAAGGATGGAGTTGCAGCATGTCGGGTACACCTGGTAAACCCAAAACAATTAGAGTTGGCAAGTGCCAATGGTGGATGAGCTCTGTCAACGGCCTGTCACTGTCGGGTCCTTTGCTGTATCATCAGCGTTCCACTGCAGCCAAGTGTAGCAGTTGGCTCTCCCTGGTGACCAGAAGCAGTCACAGTCCTCAGGCTCAGAAGTGGAGTGATGCCAGCAGAACTACCTAATCTGTGTGTTAGAGCCCGGCACTTCCGGTAGTCAACCCTTATTGTTGTGGAGAACTATCTCACTAGTGTCATCTTGTACAGATACCTCCTTTATGGTCTATTTCTGATTCTTTTGGGGGTGTCTGCTTTCCTTGATGAAGAGTCTACTGTATCTGTCTTCCTGTATTCTATTTACTTTTTTTAGATATATTGGTGCCTGGACACTATATTTAATGAACTGCAACTAGGGCTTATTTTTGAAGTAGGGCTTATATTTCAAGCTTATTCCAAAAATCCTGAAAAATCAGGCTTGGGATTATTTTCGGGGTAGGACTTGTTTTCAGAGAAAAAGGGTGTATCTATCTATCTATCTATCTATCTATCTATCTATCTATCTACAGTCGGAAAGTATTCAGACCCCTTTAAATTTTTCACTGTTTGTTTCATTGCAGCCATTTGCTAAAAGCAAAAAAGTTCATTTTATTTCTCATTTTATTTTGCTCAGTATTGAGTAGAAGCACCCTTTTGAGCTAGTACAGCCATGAGTCTTCTTGGGAATGATGCAACAAGTTTTTCACATCTGGATTTGGGGATCCTCTGCCATTCTTCCTTGCAGATCCTATCCAGTTCCGTCAGGTTGAATGTTGGTGGACAGCCATTTTCAGGTCTCTCCAGAGATGCTAAATTGGGTTGAGGTCAGGGCTCTGGCTGGGCCAGTCCAGAATGATCACAGAGTTGTTCCTAAGCCACTCCTTTGTTATTTTAGATGTGTGCTTAGAGTCATTGTCTTGTTGGAAGGTGAACCTTCGGCCCAGTCTGAGGTCCAGAGCACTCTGGAAGAGGTTTTCTTCCAGGATATCTCTGTACTTGGCCGCATTCATCTTTTCCTTCAATTGCAAGCAGTCGTCCTGTCCCTGCAGCTGAAAAACATCCCCAAAGCATGATGCTGCCACCAGCATGTTTCACTGTTGGGATTGTATTGGGCAGTTGATGAGCAGTGCCTGGTTTTCTCCACACATACCGCTTAGAATTAATGCCAATAAGTTCAATCTTCGTCTCATCAAACCAAAGAATCTTATTTCTGATAGTCTGGGAGTCCTTCATGTGTTTTTTGGCAAACTCTATGCGGGCTTTCATATGTCTTGCACTGAGGAGAGGCTTCCTTTGGGCCACACAAAGATAGTTGACTTTGTGGAACTTTCTCCCATCCCTCTACTGCATCTCTGGAGCTCAGCCACAGCGATCTTTGGGTTCTTCATTACCTCTCTCACCAAGGCTCTTCTCCCACGGTTGCTGGATGGCCAGGTCTAGGAAGAGTTCTGGTTGTCCCAAACTTCTTCCATTTAAGGAATATGGAGGCCACTGTGCTCTTAGGAACCTTGAGTGCTGCAGAAATTCTTTTGTAACCTTGGCCAGATCTGTGCCTTGCCACAATTCTGTTTCTGAGCTCCTTGGGCAGTTCCTTTGACCTCATGATTCTCATTTGCTCTGACATGCACTGTGAGTTGTGAGGTCTTATATAGACAGGTGTGTGCCTTTCCTAATCAAGTCCAATCAGTTTAATTAAACACAGCTTGTGAGTTAAATATGAGTGTCACAGCAAAGGGTCTGAATACTTATGACCATGTGATATTTCAGTTTTTCTTTTTTAATAAATTTGCAAAAATATCTGCATTTCTGTTTTTTTCTGTCAAGATGGGGTGCTTAGTGTACATTAATGAGAAATAAAATAAACTTTTTTTGCTTTTAGCAAATGGCTGCAATGAAACAAAGAGTGAAAAATTTAAAGGGGTCTAAATACTTTCCGTACCCACTGTATCTATCTATATAACATGTCACATGCTCCTAGTAATTTTACTATGACTCAATTACATTTATTTACATTAACATACAATTAACAGTTACACATATTTGTAATATAAATAATTAAACATTTTGAAGAGTTTTAAAAAATTTCTCTAAACTTCTTACTGATGACAGTCTTTTGCCTTGATTTTTTGCCAATAGATACAACCATGAATGCAGGAAGTTTCTATGGTCTTGGACTTGTCAGAAACTCAGCCATGATTTCCTTATTGTTACCAGGTTATCAGGCAGGGACCCTACATGCATGAGAAGATAACCTGGCCACAATAATGGAATCATGTAGTATAGAAATTACCTGCATTCATGGTCATACACAGTAGCAACAGACTGTCGCCATTAAGATGATTAGAGAAAACCTTTAGGCCGGGGGCCCAGGTGGCGTAAACTCATCATGTTTTTTTCCGCAGCATTTTTCATTGTATTTTCACAGAGTTTTCTTCAGTGGACTTTCTGCCCCTATTATACCTATACCGAAAATGACAGCGTTTCCACAGTAATAATTGACGTGCGGCAATTTTCAAAAACGCATCCAATTTTTTTCTGCAATGTGTGGATGGTACTAGCCAGAATCCCATCCACTTTGCACTTACTGTGAAAAACTGCATTAGTTTTGCAGCGTTTCCACCGCGTCCAAAACTCTATGTTTTAACAACATGGGGCTTCAGCCTTAAAGTTTATGTACTCCTTTGAGGTAATTTTTTTTATATATCATCTTTTTAACATTTACTATTATTGGCATTGGCTGTATTATTGTATTATTAGAAAACATTTTTGAAAGATTTATTCAAAATTCTGCTTACTTTTTTTTTTCTGCAGCCTTCACTTGATCTCATATAGTGAAAGCTGCATTATCACCCTTTCCAAAGAGATCCAAAGAGAACTCACTATTTTTGTCGTATGTGCATCTGTTTTTGGGTAAAAGTGTGAATTTTCCCATTTTGTGTCCCATTTGCCACATTTCAAAAAGGTGGGCAGAATGGGGCAAGAATCTTGTTTGGACGGGGCAGGGATGTCTTGATTACTCTGGTTTATTATAATTAATGCAGGAAAACTGGTGTGAGATAAACCAGAAATCTATGCTGGAACCTCTGAATAATTCTGCTGTGTCTTGACACCAATGCAAAAATAGATTCCCCTTACGTCCGGCAGCAGCACAATATGGGGTATCTCTGTCCCTGTGTGTTGTTTAGGACGGTGGAACCTATAATTAGCACCAAAAATAAGAAGGTGCCTCCTACTGGCCCTATAAGAGGGCACCAGAGACCTCCCTCCCCTGTGTTTTTTTCTGTCCTGTGTGGGACAGGTGGACGGAGGTCTCTGGTGACCTCCCGTTGCTAGGGGTTTTTTCTACTCCTGGCTTACCTTTAGGGGGTACCTCAGTCCTTTCTGATGTCCCAAGAAACCTCCAGTCCTTCGGAGACTTTTTCGCTCCGCAGCGCAGCGTTATCCGGCTCATCGCACTGCAGGCAGTGCGATCCCGGAAGTAAGCGGGGAACCTCTTCGGCCGGAACCTTTTCTTCGGTCCCATGTTCCCCGGGGAAGGAAGCCTTTGCGCACCACCGCGGCCTACTTCTGGTTTTCTCGGAAAAGTGCGGTAAGTTTGAAAATTGAAAATTTAAAGGCAAAAATATAGAATTGTTTTTTGCTGCTTGTATTTTGAGCCTCTGGCTTAGGCTTATGCTCCTCTATGTTCCATTATGGTGTTTGACCTGTTTGGTGCTGTATGAATGTTTTCTTTGTTGGCTCCTCCCCTCGCTGCTGGATTAAAAAGGTCCTCAGTCCTTTACTTGTTGAGCTCGTGGTTTCTAGCTCCTCTGCTGCGGTTTGTGGTGTCTGGTTTTTCCTGATGGGATCTTTTTTTCTCTTCAAGTGACCGATTTAAAAAGTAAGGTACCCCTTGGTTTTTTTCTTCTTGCTTGGCAATCTTCCATTCTTCATTGTCATGTGGTTTTTGATGTTTCAGATGTCATCTTCTGCGTCAGGCAACAGCGATGGGCTTAGGAGGAAAAAGTCTTCCCTACGGATCGCTGATGAAGATTATCAGATAGTGGACGAGACACTCTCATCTGAAGATTCCACTGCAGATTCCAGCAGGCCGTGCTTCCCACTCGAAAAATTAAGACGGCTGCTGAAGTCCATCCAGTCTAAGGATCGTGATGTTGACAGGGAAGCCTCCATGTCCACCTATAGAGGGCCTAGGGTCTTCCAAGTGGACCAGACATTACAAAAATTAATGTCTTCAGAGTGGAAATATCCTGAAAAACCTCTTGTGGGTTCTAGGAGGTTCAGGGCTTTATTCCCAGTTGCTCAATGGGATCAATGGGGTCCTCCTCCCAAGGTGGACATGGCGGTGGCCAAATTGTCCCGCCGCACTATGGTACCATCAGATGATGGATCAAATTTGCACGACGCCATGGACAGGCGCATCGACAATACCCTCAAGAAGGCTTATTCAGCTGCCTTGGCCCAGACCGCTGTGGCGGTTGCGTCTTGTGAAGTATCAGCCAAATTACGCACTGACCTGGTCCACCTCGAGAGGGACATCGACTCTGGAGTCTCCAGAGACGAGCTGCTAGGGTTTCTAGGCTCGGTTTCCATGGCAGCCGAATTTTTAGCGGAGGCCTCCCACCATCAATTAAGGCTGGCGGCCAAATCCCTGGCACTTACCACTGCAGCAAGAAGACCTCTATGGTTAAAACCCTGGAGAGCTGATTTCCCCTCAAAATATAATTTGTGCGCATTACCCTTTGAGCCAGGTAGAGTCTTTGGCAGTGCCCTAGACAAGATCCTGGAGGGCTTGGCCGACAGAAAGGGTAAAACTTTACCCCAGGCCTTTAGAGGTAGATCTGACTCTGGCCGTGGTAGAGGCTATCCGCCTCGTCATGGACGGCAGTCCCAGAGAGGCTCTAGATATTCCTCTAGAGGTGCCGGCCGGAGATTCCCGAAGTTTGATGATAAAAAAGAGAAGCCTAGCTTTTGACATCAGGAGCAGTCTTCCTGTGGCCGAGATTCCTGTCGGGGGTCGTCTCTCCCATTTTTTCAACTGCTGGCAGGAAAAAATTCGAGACCCATGGGTCCTGCAGGTAATCCAAAGAGGATATGCAATAGAATTCCTCCATCCTCCTCAGGATCGGTTTGTGTTTACTCGCAGCCTCCCTACAAGGCAGCAGACTACATTGGAATGCTCCATCCGAGAGTACATTCACAAGGGAGCCCTGGAGGAAGTCCCTTCTCTAGAAGAAGGATCCGGTGTCTATTCTTCCGTCTTCCTGGTGCCAAAACTGGCTGCATCATGGTCATCTCAGTTGACCTTAGTTAAACATTATCGTTTAGACGTCCGCAGTTCCCAGACAACTGCCTTTGGTCAGACAGTCCTTGACGTTGTAAGGCGAGGAAACCCTCCCTAGGGGTATTACTTGCTATCTCCCCATATTGTGCTGCTGTCGGATGTAAGGGGAATCGTTGATTGTAATGTCAATCTGTATTCCCTTAGTCCTGACAGCAGCATAAGGCTTCCCTCCCTAGAAGCTTGTTTCCTTTTACTTTATAATTTACACAGGGGAGGGAGGTCTCTGGTGCCCTCTTATAGGGCCAGTAGAAGGCACCTTCTTATTTTTGGTGCTAATTAAAGGTTCCACTGTCCTAAACAACACACAGGGGCAGAGATACCCCATATTGTGCTGCTGTCAGGACTAAGGGAATACAGATTGACATTACAATAAATGATTAGAACTGATGAAGACAGCCCTGGTTTTAATTAATTGGCCCCATTGTTTTTAGCTTTCTTAGTAATGTGATCTTGAAAACAATAGTAAATCAGCAGATGTGATATCATCAAACTGTAGTACTTTTAATCTAAACAGACACTTTATCTCCAGTGCAAGGAGCAGGTGTTTTGCGTGGGGGGGGGGGGGGTGAAAATGGGGTAGAACAGGGAAATTTAAATTAATGTTTTTATATGTATCCTTTTATAATTTGTGATAGAAAAGTAATACACATTATTGAAAAAAAACAGACACTGAAGCCCACTGTTTATAACAACACAACAATAGGACAATATAATGTCAGTTAGTAATCCCATTCAAGGATGTTAAAGTCAGCTCTTGTTCAGTCTGAAATAGTTGCTTACAGACAATGGATTATATTTAACTGTGCAGCAATTGGAGACCCTAATGATTTGGATACACTGTTACCTATTCTAACTACTGCTTAAAAACAGAAGTATTCCTTAATACCTACTATAAGGTACATCATCTAAAAATATTTGCTTATGTTTTTTATTAGGATTAACCTGGAGTAACTCAATCATATTGTGAAGTTCACTAAAATCGATCCATGGTGGAGGCAGCAGACCATCATCATGTGTTTGTGAATGGGTCTTCTGCAATCCTATTATGTGCAGGGAAAATTTTCTGGTGGATTTGTCATGGGCAGCAGAAAAGTATGAGCCATGGAGTAAATGGTATATCATTTATTTAGCTGTGCAATAGATCCAGAACCTACCATATATGGAGAGGACTTGCTCCTGCCTGATCCATCTCTATATGCCCATGTACATAAAATGTCAGGAAGAAGTTAATGAGATGTGTGAACATAGTCTAAATCTCCCTTATAGCACCATCACTTTCAGTCTCTTAGTATGATTTCATCAGCAACAAATCTTTGTATCTTGACTCATGTTGAAGACACATTTTTTGTATGAAAACTAGACAAAATCACAGCTTAAAAATTGTATCTCACTTCTTCATATAATATTTTCTTCAGTCCATTGTTTCCATATCTGTATTGTATCAGGATTGAGAAGTCTTGTGGGCTGGGAACTCTCTAGTCCATGAGCTGCAGAAAGTACTAAAGTAAATACAAATAAAATGAATTCCTGTTTGGGAAATATATATGCAAAGCAGTGATAAAATAGCATTTCATTTGAGTCAGGTATTCTTTGTATGGCCTTGTCTTGTAAGATCTAAGGTCTAATATTGTAAATCAGCTAATTTCACTTTGACTTTTCTTCTGATTAGCACCAATAGGGAATATAATTAAAATAGTTGAAGTAGCTTCAGGTGCAGAATGTGAAGGAGCAGATGTGGTTTTATTCATACACCTAATAGTATTACATGTATCACATCTGTCTGAGACTTTCAATGAGAAACAAAGAACTTAATGCAATAGAATTTAATATGTTTCAGATTATACCAGCCTAGGTCAAAATGAGGATGCCTATTCTAGCTTTGTGTTGCTTAAATACTACTGCATATCAGATATTCGGGTTGGATTTATAATAAAACTTGACTAAATCGCTTAATATTGTTGAAATCTACTCACTGCTGTGACATTCACACAGACATGTCTTGTATTTCGACAGTAATGGAATCAGGAGTAATTCTTTTACATAATTCATTGTATGAGTTGCACTGTAGGTAAATCACAGCTTTTTTATGGTTTCTATAGTATTGAGATAATTCTCAATTGAGTTTAAACAGCTCACAATATTTCAAGTCAAATGAGGGATTGAAACATAATAATGTTCTGTAGCCCTTATAGTTTTATGTGAGCTGCTTCAGAGTGAAGGAAATAGGAACAGATTTTAATGTGACCTCCCTCTCCTTCATTTTATTAGTTCTGAATGTTGCTGTGAAATTTCGTATGTAAGTCAAGATGTGCACACTAATTTCTTAAGACAGAAAAAGCTAGCTATATAGTTTGCTTTGTACTTTTTCAAGTAGTTAATCATTCACCTGAGTATCCATATGCTATGCTGAATTTATATATTTTTTAAATATATCCAGTGATTTTCAGGTAGATATTGTATTAATCTAATTGATTATTAGTAGAGATAGGTAAACCTCTGAAGATTTGCTTCGTTTTATGCTGGGGTTGTCTAAAACATAATAAAACATAGAGTAAGGTTCTCTAAGGCAAACACAGCCAAAGTTATGTCAAAGTGACAGTGACATATATGTCTATGCAAACACATATGGTTTAGGCATTGGATACAAACTACTAGTTTAACCATACATTGCACTGCAACTTTACTTACGATTTTTAACATTTAAATTGTTCCAAAAACTATTATTATTATTATTATTATTATTATTATTTATTTTTAGAGAACCATTAATTCCATGGTGCTGTACATGTAAAGTTATATATCCAATACACAAAATACACAAAAACAAATACCATACAAACAATGACCGACTGGTACAGTGTGCTAGAGGGCCCTACCCACAAGGGCTTACATGGTGATGGTGTGGTGGCAGCAGTGTTATTGAAGGTTGTAGACCTTCCAGAAGAGGTGGATCTTCAAGGTCTTCTTGAAGCGTGTGACTGTGGGGGATAGTCTTATGTGTCATGGTAGTGAGTTTTAGAGTACGGGGGATGCACAGGAGAAGTCTTGTAGGCAGTTATGTGAAAAACGGATAAAAGCAAAGCGAAGTAGGAGGTCTAAAGAGGATTGGAAGTTACGTGTGAGTAGGTAGTGGAAGATTAGATCAAAGATGTATGGAGGGGACAGGTTGTGGATGGCCTTATATGTCAGCGTTAAAATTTTAAACTCTATTTGCTGGGCAACGGGTAGCCAGTGAAGGGATTGGAAGAGGGAGAGGTTGGTGAAAAATGAGGGAGAGGTGGATTAAGCAAGCGGAAGAATTTAGAGTGGGCTAGAGGGGGGCAAGAGCATTTGCTCGGAGGCCATGGAGAAGGGTGTTACAGTAGTCTAATTGGGAGATTATGATTGCATGCACTAAAATTTTTGTAGTTTCAGGGGTGAGGAAGGAGTGAATTCAATGGATGTTCTTGAATTGGAGGCGACAGGAGGTGTTGAGGACTTGAATGTGAGTTTTGAAGGATATGTTAGAATTAAGGGTTACCCACAGGCAACATACTTGTGGGACTGGGGTAGGGGGGCACCGTTCATTTTGATAGATGGGTCAGGTGGGGGAGCCGTGCTAGTGAGGGGAAGTTAATAAACTCTGTTTTCTCCATGTTGAGTTTGAGAAAGTGGGAGTAGAGAAAGAACGCTATGGCTGCTAGACATGCTGGAACTCTGGACAACAGAGCGGTAACATCTGGGCCAGTAAGATATATTTGCATGTCATCAGCGTTGTTTTGAACAATAACAGAATTCCCAGATTCAGCGCAAGTCCAACTCTCCTCGCGGAGAGCTCTGATGAAGGCATCTGGAGGTCTGTCTTGACTCGCAGAAGTGTTCTATTTTTGAATAGCTTTTATTGTGGCCTTGCATAAAACAACCAACACCTGCTATCTGTCTCCTTGCTTATCTTTACTTCTAGCGACATATCTCCCAATCCAACATCTTCCAACTTCACTGCCTGGCTAATGCACTTCCTATCGACAGACACCCCCACCATCATCATGGGTGATTTCAACATCCCCAATAACACAAAACACCCCCCATCACTTTCAGTCTCCTGTCCCTCACCACCTCCTTTGGTCTCTCTCAATGGTCCTCCTCTGCCACTCACACAAAGGGGCACACACTGGGCCTCATATTCACCCGCCTCTGCTCTCTAGTCAACCTCTCTAACTCTCTGTCTATGCTCTCTGACCACAACCTGCTAACTTTCCCTGCCATCTTCTCTGTAATATATCCTCCAACCCCTAATCCAACACGCCCCCACAGGAACCTTAATTGCCTTGACATCCGCATGTTCTCAGATTCCCTCCTACCGCTTGCTAACATATCCTCACTCTAGAACGCAGATGTCGCTGCTGCCTTTTATAATACCACCATTACTTCAGCCCTTGACTCTGTGGCCCCCTTCACAAACACCAGAGCCCGACCAATCAATAGGCAACCCTGGCACACTGACCTGACTAAAAAACTGAGACGTGCCTCACAGGTTGCAGAATGCCTCTGGAAGAAAAGCCACTCCCAGGAGGACTTCATCAAGCATAAAGTGGCAGTATTCACATTCAAGAACGCACTTACCTCTGCAAAGCAGGTCTGCTTCACCATACTCATATCTGCCGTATCCCGCAACCCCAAACAGCTGTTCACTACCTTCAACTCCTTTCTCCATCCTCCTGTGACCCCTTTGACATCACTTATCACAGCTGATGACTTTGTCTCTTATTTCAAAAGCAAAATCGACACCATCAGACAGTCTCACCCTTCACCCCCGACAACGACTCTACCCAACTGCTCGGTGCTCTTCTTTTTTAACCTGTTTCTCCACCGTCACTGATGAAAAGCTCTCCACCCTAATCTCTAAATCCCACCTCACCTCCTGCGCGCTTGAGCCGATCCAGTCACATCTCATCCCCAAACTCATTAAAGTCATTATTCCGGCCCTAACCCATCTATTCAACCTATCCCTAACCAATGGATCCTTCCCTTCCACCTTCAAACATGCTACCATCACTCCTATAGTTAAGAAACCGTCCCTCAACCCGTCCTCTCCAGCCAACTATCACCCCATCTCACTGCTCCCGTACACCTCTAAATTGCTTGAACAACACGTCCACTCCGAACTATCCTCCTATCTCTTGTCCAACATGCTCTTTGACAGACTACAGTCAGGTTTCAGACCCCATCACTCCACAGAAACTGCCCTAACCAAAGTCACTAATGACCTTCTAACTGCCAAAACCAAGTGTCACTACTCTGTCCTCCTCCTCCTTGACCTCTCCTCCACCTTTGACACAGTCGACCACTCCCTCTTGTTAGAAACGCGCTCATCCCTTGGCATCTCAGACCTAGCCCTTTCCTGGATCTCCTCATACCTCACCAAGCGCACATTTAGTGTCTGCCACTTGCACACCACCTCACCGCCATGCCCTCTTTCTGTAGATGTCCCCCAAAGCTCCGTTCTAGGACCCCTCCTGTTCTCCATCTACACCCTCGGCCTTGGCCAACTCATAGACTCTCATGGTTTTCAATACCATTGCTATGCTGATGACACTCAAATATATCAATCTGGACCAGACATTACTTCCCTCTTGTCCAGAGTCCCACAGTGTCTAGCAGCCATAGCCTCCTTTCTCTCCTCCCACTTTCTCAAACTCAACATGGAGAAAACGATGCTCATCATCTTCGCCCCACCTTGCACGGCCCCTCTGCCTGACCCATCTATCAAAGTTAATGGAACCACACTCACCCCAGTCCCATGGGTCCGCTGCTTTGGGATAACCTTAGACTCTGACCTATCCTTCAAGCCGCACATCCAAACCCTCAACACCTCCTGCTGCCCCCAGCTCAAGAACATACATCGAATCCGCTCCTTTCTCACCCCTGAAACTACAAAGATGCCTTCATAATCTCCCGCTTAGACTACTGTAACACCCTTCTCCATGGCCTCCCTGCAAATACTCTCGCCCCCCTCCAGTCCACCTTAAACTGTGCTGCTCGCTTAATACACCCCTCCTCCCATTCTTCATTGGCCACTCCCCTCTGCCAATCCCTTCACTGGCTACCCGTTGCCCAGCGAATAGAGTTGAAATTACTAACGCTGACATACAAAGCCATCCGCAACCTGTCCCCTCCATATATCTCTGACCTAATCTCCCGCTACCTGCCCACACGTAACCTCCAATCCTCCAAAGACCTCCTACTCTGCTCTGCTCTTATCCGCATTTCACACAACTGTCTCCAAGACTTCTCCCATGCATCCCCCATACTCTGGAACTCATTACCAAGACACATAAGACTGACCCCCACAATCACAAGCTTCAAGAAGGCCCTGAAGACTCACCTATTAAGGAAGGCCTACAACCTCCAATAACGCTACTGTCACCACAGCACCATCTGTACAGCCTATCCCCTCACCTTCTGTGTCTATCACTCTTCCCTCATAGATTGTAAGTCCTTGCGGGCAGGGCCCTGTATCCCACTGTGCCAGTTGGTCACTGTTAGTATTACATTTGTCTTGTATATTTTGTGTACCGTATGTAAATCCTCAAATGTAAAGCACCATGGAATTAATGGTGCTATATAAATAAACAATAATAATAATAACTATAACAAAAGCATTTTGCAGGAGAATATACTGTAGGTGTGAAGGAACAGGGATTGAATCATCTGCCCTACCAGAGAGGTGATCTGAAGCCTAGGCAATGAGCTGTAAACACTGAGTGGGCATAAAGAGCAGTATCTGGCAAATGGAGCAAGATAGATAAAGCAATGTATTGGGTAAAACTTCAGTTAGCTTAAAGGGATTCTATCATTGGATTTTTCTAGTTTTAACTGACACCATGTAGGAATAGCCTATTCATCTCCAACCTTTATTTCCACTTTCCTCGCCGCCATTTTCACGTTCCTGGTTTTCGGGTTATGCAAATGAAGCTCAGAGAGCACAGGGCGTTCCCCCTGTGCTCACAGCACAGCTTCGTCACAATCCCCAACGCCGCCAACGTTATCATCTTCGGGATTGAAATCCCACTCATGCGCTGTCGGCTCTGCCTCTTCAGGTTCGGGCAGATCTTACAGCGCATGCTCCGTCCGCCATCTTAATTTGATAACTACACCAGCATACTGTGCATGTGTAGTTCTATGGAGTACTGAGCATACTCCATAGAACTACACGAGCGTACTGCATCTGTGCGGTACACTCGGTGTAGGCATCGAAGCAACATGGCAGGCGGAGTGAACCCGTAGAGGCAGAGCCAATAGCACATACATGGGATTTCGATCCCAAAGATGATAACGTCAGCTCCTGATGAGCAAAGAGGCCAGACAAAAGAAGCAGGGGGTGTACTGAAAAATACACATAGGCGGCATTGCGGGTTGTGACGAAGCTGTGCTCTGAGCACAGAGTAACGCCCCCTGTGCTCTCTGAGCTTCATTTGCATAAACCGAAAACCGGGAATAACATGAAAATGGTGGCGAGGACAGTGGAAATAAAGGTAGGAGATGAATAGCCTTTATAAAGGCTATTTCTACGTGGTGTCAGTTAAAACTAGAAAAATCCAATGATAGAATCCCTTTAAGCTACAAGTATGAATATGATCCTGGGGATGGGAATACCTCTTTAAAGGGAGTCTGTCACCAGGGTGAAAAATATTAAACCAGCAACACAGCTAGATAGGCCAGGCTCACCTGAATGTAATGCTTTTTCACCATGAAAACAGTGCCTCCATTGTTGAGATATACTTTTATTTCACAATATGCAAATGAGCAGTTGTTGCTCTGATATGCCCTCCTTCCTCTTTGATTGGCATGGTCAGGGATCTATGCTGAAATCTAATACGCTGGCGTATTAAAGCAGAGTGGGGGGTAGCAGTTTGCAATTGTGCAGCTGCCTGCAGTTCTCCAGACTGCATATTGGGAAATAAATTAATATGTTGGTAACTGAGATTCAGATTTTCCTGAAGAAAAAAGGTGTTACATTCAGGTGACCCTGACCTATCTAGCTGTGTTGCTGGTTTAATATGGTTTAGCCTTCTGACAGACTCCCTTTAAGCATGCACACTCCATTGCATGCATGAAGCCAAGGATAGTACACCCAACAATGCATTCCATGGCTGATCTTCAAAGAAATTTTGAAAGATGCTCCAGTGACGCAGGACTTCCAATCATGCTTCTATGGGTGTGATTACAACAATGCCTGTTTGACTTAAACCCCTCCCCACCCTAGAATGTCAGTCGCACCATAATGGATATGATTAAAGCAATGACTGTGAATATTCGTCGCAGCTGGTATGTCCAGAAGACTAGTATAGGTAATTTGCATGTGAAATAAAAGTTATTTTTGTCCATTATCCCTTAGCAGGAAATTTATACAAGAGCATGTCTGTAAAGCACTTTAATGGCGCATTCACAAGACCAAGATTCAGGTGTGAAATTTAGTCCATGTGTTGGCTGGATTTACCGACCTGCACCCTATGCTGGGAGAGGGACTCGTAACATCATAGTTATCTATTCTGCCAGGAGTCCCTGCCTCCCAGTGACAATCTATCCCATACAGTAATCGCTGGAAGGAAGGAACACCTAGCATCATACAAAACTATACTGCTAGGAGTCCCTCTCCTGGCATAGGGTACAGGCTGGTAAATCTGGCTAACATATAGACCAAGTTTAATGGTTGAAACCTGGTCGTGTGAATTTGCTCTAACAGTACTAAAGCCCAGTGCCTGGGGTTAAACAGCTAATATCCACATGACAGCTTACCTTTAGCACATATGTAAATCTTTTGATTGCAAATCTAATTAGGCAATAAAGTCAGAGTATCATGTAGCATATGTGTCAACAATTGACAAAAAAAAGTAAATTGAGAAAAAGTAGTTGAAAATTACTGTACTTGTCTAATTTTTGCTAAGAAACAAGTATATGAAAATGGAGAGTTACAATAAATATGTACTGAACATGTATGGTCATTTGTTGGTCATGAAAAGTTGATCTGAAGTTAAAGGGAATCTTCCAGGTCTAAAATGAATCCCAAACCAATAATAGTGAAATGCGGGGAATAATTTGCCCTATTTGCTTACAAATAGAGACAAGTGCTCTGAATGTGCCCCAAAAGGGCAGCTTCTTTACTTTCAGCCTCTGCCTGCCTCTCTAGGCAAATATGGCAAATTAAGCCCTGTAGGCTGATTTGCATATCCATAAATAAATCATCTTCTTTTATTAATTCATCGATTTATACCCACAACTGTACATTTCTGCATTATTATTAGTTTGGGGGTCATTATGGACCTCACTGACTGTCTTTAATTTTTCCAAATACTAAAATTTTTCTATATTAAAGAAAATAATAGACAAATTATTAAATTCTGATTGTAGAAATATTTTCGTGACTAAATAATCTGTTTTTTGGATATATTTTTTTTTCAATTTTTATTTCTATATTCTCTATGCATTGTACTAAACATAACTCAAAACTGGTACAAACTTCTTTTTCTAAAATATATGTTTAATTCACATGCAGAAGAGTGTCTAATGATAGAATAGACAACCTTTATACTTTTATAAAAAGTTGTTTTGCAAATCAACCATCTGCTCAATGATGGAATTGTTCTGAGAAGTTATCCCAGTTGGAACATTTAGGAAATGAAAACATTGTTTTAGGAGCCAGGAAACTTGCATGTGAAAAATGTTGAGATGACAGATGCCTGTAAATTCCTGCTGAGGTACAATAAGATCATAGATGATGCATGGATTAACGGAAATAGTCAAATGAAAGTTCTGAATACATGACAATATTTTATTATTGTTTATGACAATATTTTACTTAAGAATATAAGCGATAAATCACTTGTACATTAATGGTATGGAAGTACTATCTAATGTAATTTATGACTTTACTGAAGTGTTTTGTTTTTGGATATTGATTTGTGCAGATTTTTAGTTTAAAATATGATATTTTTAAACTTCTCAAGTCCTTGCATTAGTCTTAAAATCATGACTATAATTAAAACATGCCTGCCTGTACATTTGTGCTTTTTTTAGTACTAGAATAGTCAATTCCTATATTTTATTTTATATTTGAACATGAACTACATGCAAACCTTTGCTACTTTTCATAGTTGAATTTAACTGGTACAAATTATTAATGTAAAGTCTTGCCAATTCTTTGTCATTGTATAAAGTTCTGAAACTTTCTAATTCATTTTGCATTTGAATTCTTTATGATATTTAAGATATGAATGGAAACTTTTAATGTTTAGATAATTCCACCTGTTTGGACATAGGTCTGCTCACAAAGCTGAACATTTAGAAATCAATGTAGTTAGGTGCTGTCAACAGTATGGTTTTTTTTTTCATATTCAAGTTTTCTAATCTTGAATATTGTTGTTACTGTTGCTGTTAACAGTATTCATGGATTTCGTTTACAACAGCCACATGGACATAGATATCAGTAGAGTATATAAAAACTGCATAATTTCAGGATTTTTTACATGGTTGACTTGGAGCCTTAAAGGGGTTTTCCGGGCATAAAAAATATTTTTAACCACTTCCTTACTGCCCATAGACTATATACGTCCAGAATGTGGTTATCTATTTCTGCAAGGACGTACTGGAAGCGGGGAGCCGGCTGTAACTTCAGCCAGAGCTCCCAGAGAGAAGACAGGGAAGGTTTATTACCGATCGCTGTGTATACAGTGCTCAACTTGCGGCTCCCCGTTGACCCGGTGCTCACGTGATCCGCCGGGATCAGCATGTGTTAGAGCTGCAGGGTCCTACAGGACCCAGATTAGCTCTATAGTAATGTGCAAGTAACGTGCAGGAGGCTGTATTCCTCCAGCAACTGGGGATCTATGTACCAGCCCCAGTCACAGGGGAAATCAGCTTATTAAAAGTTATACCCCTACCCCTGACAACACCATACAAAATAAAAATTACCGTAACAGAGAGGAAAAACTATTTTACAAAGTTTTTTAGTAGCGCTTTGTGTTATTAAATAAAAAAAATGAAAAGTGAAAAACAGACACGTTTTCCCTCCTCTTGTGTTTATATTTTCCCAGATATAAAAAAAAATTAAAACACATGCAAAAATAAAAACAACATAAAAATAAAGCTCTATGTGTCACCGAAAAAAGGTGCAGAAATTAGTTGAATAACGCAAGTGATAAAAATGTTATAGCTCTCCAAAACCGCACATACAAAAAACTTGAAAATGTGCCTGGTCTGTAAAGCATCTGGTATGGAAGTAGTTAAAGTGCTATCAATGGGTTAATAAGTGCACCCAAATACCTTTAGCAGTGTTTTGAGTGATTTCTGGCTTTCTATGGGAGCTCCTGATATCCTATGCATTTGTTTACATGGGTAGCTTCCTGCTGTCTTAGCCTACAACTGCCACGATGCATTGCAGTTCACTCAGATCCAACCCTCTCACTTCCTCCCTCACAACCCCCCAATTTCCCTAGCTAGCCCGCGGACTACTAGCCCTACCTACCTAGCTAATTAACTCAGTCCCCCAAACCCCTCCCCACCCATCATACTTACCTGTCTTCTCGTCCTGGAGATGAATTTCATCTGTGCTGCTGTCCCCTCTTCTGCCCGCACCTGGGAGCTGGTGCCTAGGCAATAGAATGCTGGTTCTCCCAGCGCTCTATTGTGCAGGCACCGGATCCCTTGTCAAGGAAGCGACGCCCAGCAAAGAAGAGGGTGTGAGCATTGGTAAGTATGATGGGGACGGGGGAGGGGGGAGAGGAGTACTGGTGACCTCCCGTCTCCGGAAACAGCGAAACAGAACGTCACCTGGAAATCAGAAAATGTGCCTGGGGCGGTCACATGGGTAAATATACATTTTTTTAAAGGAAGTAAATTAGAAGTTAGGCAGGGGGAAGGGGTTTAGTTTAGTATTAAAGTTTTAGATTATGCTGGACAACACCTTTAAGCTCAAAGGATTTTTTACTTTCATCTTTATAAAATCTCAGCTATTAGAAGAACTAGGACATAAAGGATTTTGTAAACAGTACATTTTTTCGATGTCTGATAGCAAGCAGAGGTCACTTATTAAATCCGAACATTGCATGATTTTTAACTTTACATAATATTTTAGCTAAATGCAAATGTTCATCTAATTTTTAAACTTTGAGACTAAGGCTGCAGTCAAACTAGTGTCTGGAGACAGTTCAGGGACTCCGTTCCCTATTCCGCTTAAAATATGTGGAGAGAAAAGTCCTGCAAGCAGGTAACCGCTTTTGAATTGAATAGGGTTTCCGTTTTTCGGGTCCCAAAGTGGACCATAAGAACAGAAACCCAAACGCTAGTGTCAACCTTGCGTAACATCGTAAAGGGGTTGTCATAAAATGAAAAATTATACAATTTTCCAATATACTTTCTGTATCAATTCCTCACAGTTTTCTAGATGAAAATCAGCCCATGGTCATGTGATGGACACACAGGTGCACAGTTTGTTACAGACACAGCACAGTAATTGGATATCTGTCTTGTAACGAGCTGTGCACCTGTTTGTACATCACATGACCATGGACTGATTTCTATCCACTGGAAATAAACAAAAAATGACAGCAAGCAGAGATCGAGAAAACACAAGGATTTGATACAGAATGTAAATGGGGAAAATGCATAACTTTTCATTATACAAACAATAATATGTATTTTCTGAAACTGGACAACCCCTTTAAGATTGACACTACAGTGGCTAAAAGTAAATTAACCCCACAAAATGACATTACTGAACACTGAGTTTTAAAGTAGTTAGCAGCAACTAGATGAATAGTTATTTTAGGATGATGGCACAGGCTAAGGAGCTGAGCATGGTTCATCTGCAGTTGGCATCAGCTGTTACAGCTCACACCCTGCTGCAAGTACCACAATTTGTGCTAATGCCAATGTTAACAGTTGATCCCCTTAGATGCCGATGTCAATAACAAATGTGACATTTAAGAAGTTAGATAGAGGGAAGGGGCACCTTAACAAGTTAATAAAAGTTAATGAAAAAGGTAATGGTGCTGTTGAAAAGTATACGTCCAACCAAAACACCAAGGGTTTAACTAGGTATGAGTATGTTTTAAATATAATATTCATTTCATTTTGACATTAAAAGAGGATTTCTTTACATGATATAAAAGCTAAAGAACAGCATTATACAGTTTCGGTTGAAATCTACAAACTGTCCTCCAAAAGGAAAGAAGCTTGTCAAATAGTATCAACAAAAGGTAGTTGTTTCCATGCAAATGATAATAATACAAATATTAATAAAATTAATTATAGTGCTACATATGGTTTGAATTGCACATTAATATACATCTATTCTTTTAGCACTCACACTTCAGAATTACAGTTGATATGAAAATTGTACCCCTTCATAGGTTTGTTCTTTATTTTAGAAACTTTCTGCCATGACTTTCTGTATGACTCACAAAGGTACAGTGAATTCTCTCCATAAGACCACTCCTCTGAAAAGACCCTAGCCTAAGTAACTGATTTTTCCAGTGATGTAGGTTGGCGGCTCTCTTGTTGGGGGTGATTTGGAACAAAGTAGAGAAAGCAGACTGTTTTATTATAAAGGAAAATAAATTGGAACATAGTTACATATAGTTACATAGTAGATGAGGTTGGATAAAGACATCAGTACATCAAGTCCAACCTATAACCCTACAGTCCCTACGGTGTTGATCCAGAGGAAGGTAAAAAACCCCATGAGGCTTATGCCAATGCCCCATTTCAGGGGAAAAAAATTCCTTTCCGACTCCAATCTGGCAATCAGTATAAAACTCTGGATCAATTTGTCCTTAACAAAATCTAGAACCCATAACCCGTAATATTGTTCTGTTCGAGAAAAACATCCAAGCCCTCTTTGAACTTGTCCAATGAATCCACCATCACCACTTATTGGAAAATATTTGGGTAACAATTCAGGGGAAAAACAATGATAAGGACATCATAATAGGTGTTTATTATAGACCACCAGGACAGACAGAAGACAGGGATGAGATTTTTTCACAGCAAATGACCACGCTTTCGAAGAAATTTGAAATTGTTATCATGGGAGACTTTAATTACCCAGATATTCATTGGGAAACTCACATAGCTACGAGTAAAAGCTCTATCAAATTTTTATCCTCTCTAGCAGACAACTTCATTGCCCAGTTAGTAGAAAAAAACACGAGAGGAACATCCATTCTGGACCTAGTTTTAACTAATAAGGAGGACATGGTTAAGGAATTAAGGGTAGCAGGGACATTGGGATTCAGCGACCATGCTATACTCGAGTTTGGGGTTGTAAGAAGAAGAAGACCTGAGAAGACAAAAGACTAGAAGGCTCAATTTTAGTAGGGCAGATTTTAGGGGCCTAAAGGTAAGGGTTAGTAGAATTCCCTGGCGAAAATTACTTAAGCACAAAAATGCACATGAGGGGTGGGAAATTTTCCGTAGGGAAATCATTAATGCACAGGAACTAATAATACCTAGAAGCAAGAAAAATGGGAATCACCTAAAAACTCCAGGATGGATGACCAAAAAATTACATAACATACTAAAAAAGAAAAAGGAAACTTACAACAAGTGGAAGATGGGAGCTATATCTAAGGGAGAGTATACAGCAGTTTGCAGACTCTGCAAGATAAGCATCAAAAAAGCCAAGGCTGAATACGAATTGAAGCTTGCAAAAGAAGTTAAGAGTAATGTAAAAGGTTTTTGGGGATATGTTAAGAGCAAAAGAAAAGTGAAGGAAACCATTGGAGTCCTAAAGAACGAAAAGGGTGAAAAAGTTAACATGGTGGATCAGCAGGTGGAGTTACTAAATTCATATTTTGTATCCGTCTTCTCCCAAGAAATGGATGGTAATATCAACATTAATGGTGATAGTGATGAGGGGAATGAGGACTCCAAGCTGATTATAAGTGAAGGTTTGGTAAGAGAACATTTAGCTAAGATTAAGGAAACCAAGTCCCCAGGACCGGATGATTTACACCCTAGAGTTTTAAAAGAATTTAGCAGAGGAAATAACAGAACCCCTTGCAATAATCTTTAATAAGTCATGGGATACAGGAGTGGTCCCTCTAGATTGGAAAAGGGCAAATGTGGTCCCCATCTACAAAAAGGGGAATAGGGACGACCCAGGAAATTATAGGCCAGTAAGTCTGACCTCGATAGTAGGAAAAATCTTTGAACAAATCGTTAAAGAACATTTAATTAGGTACCTGGATGGGAAGGCTTTAATTAATCAGAGCCAGCACGGCTTTATGCCTAATAAATCTTGTCAGACTAATCTTATTTCCTTCTATAATAAAGTCACTGAATGGTTGGACCAGGGAAATGCAGTGGACATAGTATATTTTGACTTTAGTAAGGCCTTTGATAAAGTATCACATAACATTCTTATTGAAAAAATGATCAAGTATGGCTTTGATAAAATATCAGTGAGGTGGGTTCACAATTGGCTTAATGATCGGGCACAACGAGTAATTCTAAATGGCTATACATCAAACTGGAAGAAAGTAAAAAGCGGGGTGCCGCAGGGCTCTGTCCTGGGCCCAGTACTTTTTAATATTTTTATAAATGATCTGGATGATGGGGTTAATGGGGAACTAATAAAATTTGCAGATGATACAAAGATAGGAGGAATGGCCAACACTAGAGAGGAGAGAGAATGCATCCAAAAGGACTTGGACACACTGGAACAATGGGCTGAGGTGAACAAAATGGTATTCAACAGGGACAAATGCAAAGTTCTACATCTGGGTAACAGAAATGCAAGAAGCATATATAGTATGGGAGGAATAGTACTAAGTGAGAGTACAGGGGAAAAGGATCTGGGCATAATAATAGATCGCAAATTCAACATGAGTCAACAGTGCGGTGCGGTGGCTAAAAAGGCTAATAAAATTCTAGGATGTATCAAGACGAGCATTGAAGCTAGATCAAGAGAGGTAATTATTCCGCTGTACTCTGCTCTGGACAGACCCCACCTGGAATACTGTGTACAGTTCTGGGCTCCCCAGTTTAAGAAAGACATCGATTTATTGGAGCAGGTCCAGAGAAGAGCAACCAAAATGGTGGAAGGTCTACAAACCATGTCCTACGAGGAGAGGCTAAAAGAATTGGGACTGCTTAGTTTGCAGAAGAGAAGGCTAAGGGGAGACTTAATAGCGGTATTTAAATATCTGAAAGGTTGTCACAGTGCAGAGGGATCTACCCTTTTCTCATTAGCAGAAGGAAGCACGAGAAGTAATGGGATGAAACTAAGAGGAAGGAGATTCAGATTAGACATTAGGAAAAACTTTCTAACAGTAAGGGTAGTGAGAGAGTGGAATAGGCTGCCACGGGAGGTGGTGAGTTCTCCATCAATTGAAATCTTCAAGTGGAAACTGGATAGGTATATAGCTGGGATGTTTTAGGAATTCCTGCTTTTGCAGGGGGTTGGACTCGATGGCCCTTGAGGTCCCTTCCAACTCAAACAAACAAACAAACAAACAAACTTCCTGGGGCAGTGAGTTCCATAGCCTCACTGTTCTTACTGTAAAGAATCCTCTTCTATGTTGCTGGTGAAACCTTCTCTCCTCCAGACGTAGAGGATGTCCCCTTGTCACTGTCACTGGCCTAGGGGTAAAAAGATCATTAGAAAGTTCTTTGTGCTGTACCTTCATGTATTTGTACATTGTTATTAGATCTCCCCGTGGACGTCTTTTTTCTAAACTGAATAACCCCAAGTTTGTTAATCTATCGTTGTACTCCAATCCACCCATTCCCCCAATAATTTTGGTCACTCTTCTCTGCACTCACTCTACTTTGATTATGTCTTTCTTGTATGCTGGAGCCCAAAATTGTGCGCAATAGTTTAAGTGTGGCCGTACCAGTGATTTTTATAGAAGCATAGCTATGTTCTTGTCATGAGAATCTATACCTGTTCCTCGTCTCCTCACTCAGGAATCTTGACATGAAGTTCTGCCCAGAGTTGAACTGTTTTGTTTTTTTTTGTTTGTTTTTCTGTATTGACCCAGTATAGGGACTTTGAAAATTTGACTATTAACGGGTACATTAATATTGACTGACATTTGCTGTATAAAAGTGCAGGAATTTTGGAGATAACACTTCCTGGCAGAATATGTTTTTGTATTAAAAGCTTAAATCAGTTAGAGACTGTATCCATTACCAGTTATATTAATACCAGGTAACACTTGCACGGACTGTATTAACCCCTTCCAGCTAGAGGCATTTTTTGATTTTTGTTTTTGACTCCCCACCTTCTAAACCCCATAACTTTTTTATTTTTTCTGTTCACAGAGCTATATGAGGGCTTAATGTTTGCAGGACAAATTGTTCTTCATAATGGTACCATTTATTATTCAGTACAATGTACTGGGAAGCTGGAAAAAAATTCAGAATGGGGTGTAATTGGAGAAAAAGTGCATTTGTGCGACTTTCTTAAGGGCTTCATTTTTACAGCGTTCACTCTGCAGCCAAAATGACATGTCACCTGTATTCTAGGTTTCGGTACAATTCTGGGAATACCAAATTTATATAGTTTTATTTACATTTTAACCACTTAACAAAAATCCAAAGTGTTGTAAAAAATGTTATTTCTTAATGTCATAAATATTCTGACACACTTTTTTTGTGTGTACAGGGATGCACAGGGCTATGCATGTCTACTGCTTTAATCCCTGTATATTAAAATTTTTATCGGAGTAGAAACAGCAACTGATTTTGTTTCCCACTACTATGTTCACTGTACCGGAAAATTATTTTATACGTCTGTAGACTGGGCGTTTTTGGAGACAGGAATACCTAATGTGTATGTGTTCCACGGTATTTTTTTAGTTTTATATGTATTCTAGTGAAGGGGGTGATTTGAACTTTTAGGTTTTTTTTTTTTTTTTTTATATTTTTAAAACTTTTATTTATTTTTTTACTATTTTATTAGCCCAGAAAACTCCTTTAAGGTTCTTTGTTCTAAAGATCAGGGCTCTATTATTTGAGTAGCTAGAGGTTTACCAGATCTGAAGTACAATGGTGTGAAAGTTTTTGTTTACCCGGACTATTCACAAGCAACCCAAAAGAAGAGACTCAGTTTTTTTAGAGGTTAAAAGAAGACTGGCGACGGCTAAGATACCTTACTCCTTGATTTTTCCTGTGACGTTACAAACTACTCACCAGAGTCGAACTAGGTCTTTTTTGAACACCTGAAGAAGCAACAGAGTGGATGGAAATAATGGATTAAAAAATTTTTTGTGTGTCCTTCTGCTGTTGAAATTTTAAAATATACTGTGGAGGGTATATGAGGGTAGGGGGAGAGCCTTTTGGTTTATAGTCTTGCTCTTGTTTTTCTGGTAAGGATGAGGTTGGGGGCTACTGGCAGGAGGGTTTTGGGGAGGAATTGGGAGGAGGTTGATAGTTTTTTTTTCCCTCTAGGCTAAAGCCCAATGTAGCGAGTCACAGCCAAAAAGTGTTGAAAAATGAAAAACTGCGGATTATACGCATCACGTTTATTCCCGCAGCGTTTTTTACAGAATGTTCGCAGAGTTCTCAGCAGATTTTCTGACCCTATTATACAGAAAATGCCAGTGTTTCCATAGGTATAATTGACATGCTGGAATTTGCAAAGCAGCTCACATTTTTAAAATCGCAGCATTTCCTCTGCGGATTTTTTTCTTCAATGTGTGGATGGGGTTAGCCAGAATCCCATTCACTTTGCAGATACTGTAAAATGTGGAATTTTTTGCTGCAGCGTTTCGGCATTTTGCCACGTTTTTGCAACGTAGGGCCCCAGTCTTAGATGAGATTTAGAATATTTACTTGGAACATCAGTGGACTGGGAGAAAAAGTTAAAAGATGTGTTGAATATGATGTAGTAACACAGCATCTACCAGCTAGACACGCACTTCTTTTTCACAGCATGTTAGTGTTTACATACATAAGTTAATTTAAATAATGAGTTACTTTAAATGAGCAGGTATAAGAAGGGTAGATATATTTTTTAGAAGGCAAAATGGAAAGTGGAAGATATATTTTGAGGTTTATAAATATCCTTCCCTCTTTCTCATTGGAAGTGCTTAACACTTTCTGGTCTTTTGTTTTGCAAAGATGTTGGATAGAGCTTCAGTTTCAGGGTTTGTCCCAGTTAAGGCATTGGGTTTACGGCATTTGGAGAAGTTCTGTAGAGAGACGTGGTGTATATATGTGTGGTGTCAATAGTATGTGCGTAAAAGTTTTTTTTTTCTTGCTTTAATAGTTCACGTAAATCAATGTCAAGGTAGAATTGACTTGTCCTTGGCAGATGAATTGGGGATGGAATTAATTAAGGAAATTAATTATGAATTGAATGTAGTGTCTGATCACTCTTTGGTTGTTTTAGAAATGAATTCTAGGAGGGTTCACATCACAAAGGAATGTATTTTGTATATTTAATCCACATTGCTTACAAATTATTGAAGGGACTGAATAATTGGAAAGGGAAGTTTCCCATTTTTGGGAACTAAATAGGAATTCTGCACATATTTTTGTGGCAGAGAAGATGATTTATTAATGAAGTAGGGTTTTGTAAGAAGTGTTTTCACGAATAGGAAAATGAGTTGAGGGTAAATTTAAGGAAAGCGGAACAAGACTTAGCCAACCTGCCTACTAATGTTAACCACAAAAGGTTTTGGGACACTAATCAGAAATAAAAGGGTTATTTTGGAAAATAAAATTCAACAAAAAATATTCTTTAGGGGAGCAAAATATTATGACGAAGTAGGTAAACCTGGAAAAATTTTTGCAGATCTAGTTCAAAATCAGCAGAATAGTAACAGGGTAAGAAGTCTTTATAAAGAGGATAGTAAAACTACAAGGAAGCATGAAAAGCATGAAGCATGAGATAAAGGGAGAATTTCTGTCCTATTTAGGGAACTGTACTGCACAGCTTTGGGACCTGATCTTTTTGAGATGGATAACTTTTTGGACGGGCTAATTTTTTCCAGGTGGTTGAAATGAGTCAGATGTTGGAGGCTCCTCTTTCTCTGGAAGAGCTGAAAGAGGCATTGAGCTCATTTGTTGGAAATACTTCTGTTTGAGATTATAAAGTATGAAGATGTACTGTTACCAATCTTCTTGGAGGCTTTCAATGAGGCGAAAAAACAGGGTCACTTTACTAGTTTTTGATTGAACAAAAAACTCTTTATTGACAACACATCTTATTTCCACAAGAGATAACAAAGGGTTTGCGACGCAGCGCACTGAGTTACAAATCCACAATCAATGACTAAGAGTCATCCTTAAGGGATGCGGCGCAACATACGGCGGGAAATGCATTTTATTCCTACCTAACATGCTGCACTACAAACCTACTCTAACATTGGCCAAAACATAAAACACAGAACTGTGACAAACAGAGGGGGGAAAGGGAGGGGAGGTCACAGGCCCGAAGCTTTATTTAAGACCACAACACACAAGGGGGCAGGACAGGTACAATACAGGCAATGATACACTCCCTATACTACCACTACTTCCTACCCTACATAGCATACATTTCTGAAAACAAGGTTAAACAAAAAGCATACAGTACATGTGATGGAAGGGGGAGAGGAGAGAGGGGAAAAGGTAGGGGGTAATCACAAGGCCCGAAGCTTTATTGAATAACACAACACACATGAGGGGAGAGGGGAGGGGAGAACGTCGCCGCCGATGGTGGTGGATCAGTCCTCTTCCTCCTCTTCGCCGGCCAGGCTATTCAAGATCGAATAGTCCCGTTGCAGACTGTGGATCAGTCTGCAACAATCCTGGAAGGAGACACTCTCCCTCCGCAAAGTCAATCTTCTCCTGGCGAACCAGATGGCATCCTTGAAGCAGTTCACAAGGCGCCAGGCCGCCTGGATGTCAGTCTCTGCGTGAGTCCCCTGGAAAAGTCCATACAGCACCGCGTGGTACGTCAGACCCCTCCTGGGGACGCAGTCCTCAAATTCTTCCTCCAGCTCATCCAACAGACCCTGGGCGAATGGGCACTCCCAAAAGATGTGCAGAGATGTTTCCTCCTTGTAGGGGCACCGCGGGCAATACCTCGTCCTGCTCAGGTTGCGGGCGTGCATGAACGACCTCGTTGGAAGTCCTCCTCCGACAGCCATCCACGACAGGTAATTGTGTCCGTTGGTCAGCGAGTTTGAAGAGATGTTTTCCCAAACGACCTCCGCGACCCGAGCTGGCACCTCCTCCAACGAATCCCTCGCTCGGATGAGCTTGTGAATCGTCTTCGGTTTCCAGAGATCCGGCTTCAGACCCTCCAGTTGGAACTCCCTCACGAATCTGGTCACGTCTGCGTAGAACCACGGGACGGTCCAGTTGTAAGGGACGGAACTGTCCCACTTCTCCCAGCCGAGTCCTCTCCAGAGGGGTAGCAGGAACAAGCGCGACATGGTCTTCCCCCCGGATCCGTTAGCTGTCCTCAGGGTTCTGCGAACACAATCACAAACAAAAGCAATCCTTAGTAAAGTCGGAATATCTGGGATATTCTTACCTCCCTTCAGATGACTCTTGCACATGCGTGTCCGCTTCACCCGATCCATCTTGGAGCCCCAGATGAAGTGGAAGACGGTCCTGGTGATGGCCCTCGACACCGTTGCCAGCGGCGGCCATGCCTGTGCCATGTACTGGAGTACAGGCAAGATCTCGTTCCTCAGGACCAGCGCTTTCCCTTCGATGGTAAGGTTCCGGAGACTCCACAGTCCAGTCCTCTGATTGACCTTCTTCAGATGTTCATCCCAGGACTTCAGGGCCGCACCTTCCTTCCTGAACCAGACTCCCAGGATCTTGATGAAGTCCGGTTTAACTGTGAAAGGAAAGGCAGCAGGGGAGGCCAGCTGCCACGCCCCGAAGAGCATGGCTTCTGACTTTCCGCAGTTGACTCTTGCCCCCAAAGCCTGACCGAAGCGCTCGCAGGTCCGGACGAGTGTTGACACCGACGCCTCATCAGCGCAGAAGACAGTCACATCGTCCATGTACAACAAACACTTCACTTCGTATCCACCTGGTCCCGGTGCGGCGATTCCTCTGATCTCTCGATTCTGCCGGATAGACACCGCGAAGAGCTCTATAACACAAACAAAAAGGAGAGGTGACAGAGGACAGCCTTGACCTGACTCCAGAGCTAACAGAAAAGGAGTCAGTCTTCCAGCCGTTCACCATCACCAAGCTGTGAATATCAAAATACATAAGGCTGACATAACGACAAAACATCTTACTCATACCAAGTTGGCGGAGTGCCTTGGCCATGAAGGTGTGAGAGACGCGATCGAAAGCCTTCTCCTGATCCAGGCTGATCAGGGCCGCATGTGCACGGCGGTCTCCGATGTAGTGCAATGTGTCTCTCACCATGGCCAAGCTGTCCGCGATCCTACGACCTGGAATCCCACAAGTTTGGTCCGGATGGATGATCGTGCCGATGACAGCCTTCAGTCTCATAGCCAGAATCTTCGCCAGGATCTTGTAGTCCACGTTGAGAAGAGTGATGGGTCGCCAATTCTTCAGCTCGCATTGTTCTCCCTTCCGCTTGTACAGGATCGTGACCAGTCCCTCCCGCAGTGACGGCGGCATGGTACCCTCCGCTATCATCTCCTCATAGAGGTCCCTCAGGTCCGGGCAGATCAGATCCCCCAGAGCTACGTATAGCTCCGCCGGGAGACCGTCGCTGC
Organism: Leptodactylus fallax; assembly: GCA_947044405.1. Taxonomy (NCBI): domain Eukaryota; kingdom Metazoa; phylum Chordata; class Amphibia; order Anura; family Leptodactylidae; genus Leptodactylus; species Leptodactylus fallax. Next base: position 9,659,441 of record CAMRHE010000003.1, read on the forward strand.
CCGGGGTCCTTCCGGTTCTAAAGGATTTGGCAGCAGTGAGCACTTCCGCCACCGTCAAAGGGTCACTTTACTAGTTCCATAATGGAGCCAGTCATTGTTTTAATCCCAAAGAAAGGGGAGGACCTTAAATTGAAGGAATCTTATAGACATACTGTATATGTCTTCTCAATACTGACATAAAATCTTGTCAAAAACTTTAACCTTTAGATTGAGAAAAATGATTAATACCTTAGTACATCCAGATAAGAACAGATTTATCCTAAGTCCAGAAAATTTAAATAGATTATATGTTAATATGTAATTTGGTAATGGAGAGTCCCACTCCATCCTGTCTGTTAATGAGACAATGGCATTTAGCATGGTGGAGTAGAATGTCCTATGTAAAGTTTTGGAATAACTTGGACTAGGTGATAATTTTGTTTCCTGGGTTCTTGCCTTATACAACTCTCCAACTGCAAAGGTATTAGTCAATGGAGATTTATCTGATTTGTTTATGTTAACTAGGGGTATGAGACAGGGCTTCCCTATTTCCCCAATGTTGTTTGATTCATTTATAGAGTCCCTAGCTATCATTATTAGAAGAGACTACCTGATAAAGGGTTTTGGTTGTGGGCAAAGTGGGAGCGAAATCCTTTTGTATGCAGACGATCTTCTGCTCTGTTTGTCAAACTCAGAAAGATATATTCCCAGAGTGTTGCAGGTTAGGAACAATTTGGTCATTCCAGATTTGAGATAAATAGGAAAAAGTCTTATGTGTTAACATTAGACGCTAGTCTTTTGACCCTGGATAATGAGATGGGTGTTTTGAGACCAACTGACAGTTTGGAATAATGGTCTGATGGTTAATACTGAACCATCAGATTTTGAGATTGAACCTGTTACTTCTGATCTCTAGCATTAGATCAAAAATTTCCAATGACTTAAAGCATAACTAAACTTTAGGAAAACTTTTGATTTTCTGGCAGTATTTGTGTCATTAATATGTTTTGTAATTTACTTTAGTAACACGTTTTGGCTCCTTTCTGTGAAAACCTGCATTTCTTTATTCTTTTGCTTTCATCTGTATTGAAAGCTGTTCCTGCCTCTCACAGAGTAACTATGTATGGAGTACAAACTTTGAGTACGGGGTTCAACAGAGTTTATGTTATTACATTGCTCTTATGGTATATTTCAAGTGGATTTTGATAAAAAGAGGAGCTTGATTTACACTTTCAAGATGATTGTTTTAACTAAAGTATTGATAATAAGATACTGAATAACAGTTAAGGTCCCCATCATTTCAGAATGGATGAACCTGATTAGGAAAACCTGACAATTTGGGAAGATTTTGCATAAATCTAGAAATGATATCTAAATTGAAGGAAATATGGGGAAGATGGTAAAGGAACGGTATTGGTCCCCTCTTCCAACTTTGGGCTGTTGGGATTTTTTTTTAATTTATTTTTCTCCTCCTATCTTCCTCTTCAGTTGGGATTAGTTATGGGTGGGGGAGGTTTGTTCTTTGTGTATGATTACACTTGTTACTAGAGATTTTGATTGTTAATAGGCTTTTAGATAAAAATTTATTGATGTAATATGGATGAACTAATTGTATTGGGAAATAAAAAATTAATAACTTCTTTAAAAAAATAGAAAAATAAAGAAAAGAACCCACATTACATTTATATACATGATGAGACCAGTTCTATGCTGCACCTCATCACTGTAGTGCAGCAAGCAAAAGCAAGAGACTTGTAAGGGATATCAAGGAAGCACTGGAGTAGAAAGTAGATAGCCAAAGAAATTCTCAGAAACCATGCCATAGAAGGGACAAGTTTCATGTATACCCCCCTTCAATAATATGCATTCTTGGGGTGTTCCAAGTGGGCTTTAAAGTTCATAATTTGTCCTATGAAATGTCAACAAGTATGGTCAATGGAAAGGTTAACCATGCTAAGAACCAGATATAAGGGAGGATCTTATAGAGAAGGGGGCAATGTTGAGGACCAAGATTTAAAGGGATATAGTGTTGGGGGCTAGGAATGAGAGAAGAATTATGCTGAGGACTATGATTTAAAGGAATACTGTGCTGGGGACCATGAATGAGAATTGGAGCCATGCTGGCACTAGGAAAATTTGGAAAGCCATGATGTGGACCAAGATTTGGAAAGATGCCATGATGGGGAACTAGAATGATGGGGCCATCTTGAACTAGGAAATTTGCAGGTCACAAGGAGAGCAAGAAAGAGTTGGGGCCCCCTATGGTTATGTGTGTGGTCTGGGGAGACTTGTGTTTAGTACCCTGGTGGTTTTATTAGTCTTGGTTCTGTGCAATATATAGATGTAATACCTGTGATTTTTGTCTCTTTCATCATTATTTGGGATTTTTGGGGGCTATACACGCTGACTCTATTAGACACTTTAACTTCCATTATTTATAACATATATATATATATATATATATATATATATATATATATATATAAAGACCATCTTGATGTGCAAATGTCAGTGGTCGGCTCAGGCATGTTTCATTGTAGTCATTTTGGATATTTTAGAGTTTACTAAACAGACACAATGTATTACAGTTTAGAAAAGCACCAAATACTCCCGTCTTCCTATAAATCCAGCGGTGTAAAGCTGAGGCATTCTTTAAGATGGAAAAACTGACACAAGCAGATTGGGTCAAGACATGAAATTAGTCATATATAAACACTAATACCAGCATGCTACAACAAACCCTAGTGTCAATGTTGCATACATAGAACCCAAATATATTTGCCAAGATATTGTTAAATTTCTGTTAAAATGTGATGGAAAATGGAAAGCCATTAACGTGTTGCTTGTTTAGAATGACTGAATGGCATAACTTCAATGTTATAACAATGATTATCCGAGAAATGTCAGACTTCTCTAAAATCTGACAATCATTAATCTTAGTTTTCCTTACTATACAGTCTGTTTCCCTGATATTTTAGAATAACATGTTTAATAATTAATAATACTGACAGTGTTCAGAATATACATATTTATTGATTCTATATTTATGGAATGAAAAAGGCAGCTTCATTAATTTATGCAACATATCCAAGAAATACATATATCTGCTATACCAGATATAATTTATAACACACAATAAAAAAAAAATTTGTGACACAAAATAATATAAAAATGAATGAAAATAAAAACACATAAAAATAGTCAGATAAAGAAAGAGAGAGATTAACATGACAAGATGAGTTTTCTTGGCTGTACAATAACAGACTAAGGCCCCTTTCACATCATGTTTTTCAAGCCAGTTTAACTGATCAGTTTAACGGATCCGTTATTTTAATCAAACGGATTAAATTGACGCAAACTGACTGCAATTCATGCATCAAAAAAACTGATCCATTAACGGATGTGCATCTGCTTGCATCAGTTTTTTGCTAAAAAAATGGATCAGTTTTTCTATGTTTACCTCTGCCATCCCCCCCCCCACATATGCTTCACCTAATACCATCAGAGGTAGCATATGTGGGGGGGGACAATCAATCCCTAATAGCTGCCCCCACTCATGTGCTACCCCTGATGGTATTAGGTGAAGCACATGACAGGAGCTGTCCCCCAAGCACAATTTTTTTTGTTATTAGTGCTGTAACTTGGAGTGCATGGGGACAGCTCTTCTGCCACCCCCCACATGTACTTCACCCAATACCATCAGGGGTAGCACACGAGAGGGCAGCCATTAGGGATTGATTCCCCCCCCCCACATGTGCTACCCCTGATGGTATTCGGTGCATCCTCACGTCTGCTACTCCCACACGTGCGATACCCCTAGTGGTATTAGGTAAAGCATATGTGGGGGGTGGCGGAGGAGCTGTCCCCATGCACTCCAAGTTACAGCACAAATAACAAAAAAAATTGTGCTGTGACTTGTAGTGCTTGGGGCAACAGCTCTTCTGCTACCCCCCCACATGTGCTTCACCTAATACCATTAGGGGTAGCACATGTAAGGGGTGGGGGTTCAGCCATAAGGGATTGTTTGCCCCCGCCCACATGTGCTAGCCCTAAAGGCTACTACCCCTTCCCCCAGCATGAATTATACTGCCAATTGTGATCCCCTTAGAGAAATGGCTGCCGACACTCCCACTTATCCTCCCCCCTCACCTCTCACCACTCCATGTCTCCAGCGCCACCCCAGTCCCTCCCGCCATGAGTGCCGCCCCTCCCCCACCTCTCACCACTCGCATGTCCTGCCTACCAAATGAGGTCGGGGGAGGGACAGCACTCATAGCAGGGGAGGAGAAGACAGGACTGGGGTGGCGCTGGGGCATGAAGTGGTGAGAGGTGAGCAGCATGGATTTCTCTAAGGGGGTCACAATCGCAGGATCATTCATGCTGGGACCAGGGAAGGGAGGGGCAGCCATTTCAGGTAGGACAGGGTTGGGGAGGAGGGAATTTGGGCTTACCTTATGGAGAGTTGGCTTCTCCTTTCTGCAAGACCCTGTTGCGCAGTTTCAGCACGATAAAGAGGGGAAGGGTTGTGGCTAATGGGGGAGGGTTCCCTCTTCAGGGGATGAACTGACCAGCCATAACGGAAATGCTTTACGTGGCTGCAAATTTATAAAATATGTTGTTGTTAAAGGATTGAAAAGAGTGGTAGTACACGCGTTTCTGTCTGTTTGAAACAGTATATTGAAGCAGTATATTGTTTGAAATAACAGACAGGGGCATTCAGAGATCATAACGGATTTTTTTTTTTATTGGAGGCAATGGGTCCACTGACTGACACGTTTTTATGAGGTAAACATCTATAAAAACGTATCAGTAAGGCGGACCTCTATAATGTGATTTGAAAGGGGCCTAATATAGAATTTATGTACAAAATCCATTACTTATGAAAGAAAAGGGAAAAAAGAAAAGATTCATATTCATCAGACCAACAGCCAAACCAGGTAGTGCTGGTAGTACAGTTGCATTTGGCTGCTTTGCTGCCTCATTATTTTATATATGCATTGTTGACATAGCTATACAACTATTCATTTTGTAATGCACTAATACCAAAATAACTGAAACAACTTTGCAAATTCATGGTAACAAATTCAAGGAATTCACACTTAGGGAATTCTGATCTCACTATCATAAGCCAACCTCTCGTGCCCTCTTCATTTTCAAAGTAAGACCTATATTAACACTTATTACATGAAACATTGAAATAAATAGGTAAAATAATCCAGAAAGGGAGCACTGGTTTCCCCTCTCTCTTTTTAAACCACTGGGATAGAAGGAGGCTATAAAATAAATGTGCAAAAAAAAGGAATGATAAACCATGTAAGTAAGACAGAGACTATGACAGAGTGAGGTATATGGGGTTTAGTCACATATGGTGATTCACAGTATATTGAAGCAATACAGGATGTACCCAAGCTCACAGTGATCCTCTCCAATGGCCCTCACTTCTGGGCTAACATAACTCTGAGCTTGCTACAAGTTATATTCAAACTGTCCCTCACCACTAGTGAGACATAAAGTACATCCTTAAAAGAACAACCTCTGACTAGTCACAGGAAGCTAAACCCTTCACTGATTGTTGAGCCCTAGGTGCTAACTACTATGCTGCTGTCCCTACTCCTATGCATTTCATGAGAAAAGGTATAGTGTCTACAGCAGAAGCAGCATTAAGTGGTAATGACCAAAGTGCTGCACAAATGTACATATTGCCAAAATACCAATTGCATAGATGCACATACTGCCCAAATAGCAATAGCACAAACATATGTATTGTCCAAATAGGAATCGCATACATGCTGACCAGCTAACAGTGGCACACATTGACATACTGCTTAAATTGTAATTGTATGAATATACATATTGCCCAAATAACAATTGCACAAGTCTACATATTGTCCAGATAGCACTCACATAACCATACCTACTGTCAAAGTGGCAATCACACAAATGGACATGCACTAATAGTAATTGCATAAGTGTAAATACTGCCAAACAGATATCACATAAATGTGCATATTGTCCAAAAGGAAATTGTATCACTATGCAGCTATAAACTATAGCAGCAGCGCAAGTGCCACATAAGGCTCATCAATTTCATCAAATATGTGTGTATTGATGTATACCACTGCCATACAGTGCCCTGCAGGGTAGTAAATACATCCTCCCATACACAAAGTTGACAGTCATAGTGATTTCCCTATGTTATAATCCAGGGCCAAGTCAAATCAAGTGTTTTACTTGACATCAGACTCAAAGGAAACTTTTGAGCCTGGGCAGAGTCTCACCCTATTGCTCCATCCCCACTCAGTCTGCAGAATTGTACAGTCTCAGTCACCACCATTTGGAGGTGTTGTAAAAACCTGGACTGCCATAAAATCAAGTTGGGTAAATTGATGACATTTAGGCCGAGGCCCCATGTTGCGAAAATGCAGAGGTAAAAAACGCTGTAAGTACCTGCAAAGTGGATGGGATTCTGGCTAATCCCATCCACACATTGCAGAAAAAAAAATGTGAGCATTTTTGCAAGTCACAGCATGTCAGTTATACCTGCGGAAACACTGGCATATTTCGTATAGGTATAATAGGGAGAGAAAGACCGCAGAGGAAAACTCTGCGATTTTCTGTGAAAAGCACTTCGGATATGTTTTTACAACGGTTTCTTCTGCAGCGCTTTTTGGCTGCAGCTCGCTATGTGGGGCATTACCTTTAAAGGAGTTTACCTCATGCATCTAAAAATAGAACTGTCCACCAAAGATGGTGGAAATGGGTAATGCCTACAAAGATATATGTCCCTATTAAATGAAATAATTTACAATAATTTTATAAAAATGCAAGTTATAAACACGTTATTGTAACTTAAACAAACTTGAACCTGTTCAAATACCACACTGGTCCATTCTTTCACATATTGTGTACTCACCTGGACTGCATGAAATCAAGTCTGGGTAAAATAATGACATTTAGGCTAAGACCCCAGATTTGTTGCAGATTTTGCAGCGGTTTTTTGGGGTTTTTTTTGAGTCAAAGCCAGGTGTGGATGGAGCAGAAAAAACAAGTATAAGAGCTTCCTTTATATTTTGAATTCCTTTTATTGCCTCTCCTGGGTTTAACTAAAAAAAACAACAAAATCTGCAACAAAAAAAGCAGCTAAGGCCCCACGTAGCGGGCCACAGCAAAAAAGCAGGGAGGCAGCAATTGTGCGGTTTTTCTCACATCGCTTTCTGCTCCTGTTATACCTATAGGGAAACTGCCGGCATTTCCGTAGATATAACTGACACAATGGTTTTAGAAATCGCAGTATCTCTGCTTCATGTATTTTTCCGCAATGTGTGGATGGGATTCACTGGACTGTAAAACACTGCGGCCAAACCGCGGCGTTTACGCCATGTGGGGCCCCTGGCCTAGGAATCAAAGGAGTTCAGTTTACCTCATATATTTAATATTGGAGTTATCTACCAAGTGTGGTGGAAATGTATGATGCTTACAATGACATGAATCCCTATTAGATGAAATAATTTGCCATCATTTTATAAGTTAAGAAGAAGTTATTGTAACATAAATAAACTTGCTTATTGTTAAGCAATTTAACTGTCAGTGGATTAATTGGGCTGTTTTGCTTAGAATTGCTATATTAGGTCATGTTCTCCTTTCTTCTGTCTTGGCAAAGGGGATTATTCTGAAGTGGCGAATGATGCATCCTAATGGGTCATAATTGTTTTAATTAAAACTATACTGAGAATTTTCAGTATTTAACCTTTAGTTTGAATCTGACCAGCTGCTTTGCTAGTACAATTAAGAAGTGCAAAAAAGTTTGACTTGTTGCTATGAACTGCTTAAAACAATGGAACTATTAATGAAAAGAAAACACACATGAACTGTCTACTTAAAGAAAAACACTTAACTAGTAATGCTTAATTAATGAGAAAATGATTTCACCCACTGCACACACAAAACAGCATGGCACAATTAGACATCAGATAGAACAGAGTGTTCACTGAGCACAAAAAGAAGAAATGACAGAAAGATGAAAACTAGGACATAAGCTATAGTACAGTATGTCAACTTGAGTCTCTTCTGTTCCTAACTCATTCAATTGTTACATTAAAAGCGGGAACCAGGAAGGTAAAAATAACAATTCTTTGCAAACCAAACCAAAGTCCCAACACTTTGGATACTACTCAGCAGTAATTATTGGCAAAGCCATCAATTACCTAAAGACGCAATGTCTAGACATTTTGAATTACTTAATGGAAAGGTGAGAAGCATAAACAAACACTAATGTTAATATAAACTCCCTTCCAGTAAAGCACATTCTTATTTAAAAACTTTCCTTTTCAAGCAAGTACACACTAAAATAACAAAGAACAGATTGACCTAGGATGACTTATTGCAAAGGTCTTTATGTATATTGTCTGAAAAATATCTGTATATTATGTGAGCAATCTATTTTACAAATACATATTCAATTGTCTACTTCTCTGTGTCATCCAAGACATAATCAACAATTGCAGCATAATTATGGTTTCTGTTGATTAAACAGTGCTGAAAATCAAATACACACCGTATATAGCATCTCAATGACCGCAAGTATGAAAAAAACAAAAAGTTATTTTTATTGTTAAAGAGCACTATGGCACTCTTCACATCCATCAGAATCTAGACAAAAGAATTCCAACTTCCTTTTGGAGGATGCAAAGACTTGGAGTTGGTAGAGATGGTGAAAGGTCCTCTTTAAATATTAGCAATCTAGTAGTGAAAGGATTTTGAAGATAGAAGTTATTTATCATTACTCCTGGGACACTGTACATATGAAATACATAGGGATTTATATATATAATTCCAAATGAAGAGAACAGTACTTTGTTCTCTTCATTTGGAAAGAGATAGATTGGTTATTTCACACAGAAGTTAGAAGTTAAGGGAAGTATTTAGTAGCTTTGGGAACCGTGCCATGAAAATATTTTATCTATACCCATATTTTTTGTCTTTTCTACCACTCATTTAAGTGGTCAATTATGAATATGCAGGTATGTATCTACACCGTATCTACCGGGATATTTGTACAGTAAACGTGGAGCTATCCAAAATGTTTCTGATATCTTTTAATTTGCCTAATTCACAAAAAGGGGTTGTGCTACTATGGACAGGACAGAGTATAAGTGTTCGAACGCTGGGGGCCTGATCACTGTTCTCACAGTGTTCAGGAGGATGGGGGTCTAAAAGCCCCCCTAAGGCTTCCTTGTGAATGGAGCACCTGTGCACTTGCATAACCATTGCTCCATTTACTTCGATGGGGTTGTGGGCACTGCCGGAGATTACAGTCCCGACAGCCCCATAGAATTGAATGATGTGCTGCTCCATTTGATGTTGACATAATTGTCCTGATCTTGGTCATAATTGTCTTGACCCAGTACATCTTATAAGATATTAATGACAATTACAAACATTTGTAATGCGCTTTTCTCATGGATACTCAAAGCACTGGGAGCATTGTGGAGTAGGGAAGTTAGTAGCTGCCATATAGTCACTCATTCTCAACACCTGCAAGGGTCAGATGTTTGTACTAGGAGCCAATTTATCAGTATATTTTTGGGATGTCAGAAGAAACCCAGGGAGAACATACAATACTCCATGCACATGGTGCCCTGTCAGATTTGAACCAGTGCAGTACAATTTCTCTTACAAAAAACTAGGTTTCATACAGTGAATGGTGTCTATGTGAATAGAAAAAAATAAGGCTGTTCTGGTTTTTGGATGGCCGGAGGCCAAAAAAAGAATGACAAAATGGAAAATGACAGAAAGGGGTAAAGGACAAGAAGAAATTCACTTTTCTTCTAAACTGTAGTGGAAATATTTGTCCGAATTGTACCGTTTGTTAAAACACATGGGGGAAAATTTATTAATTCTTTATATACCAGTCTTAACCCACGTGGTAATTGTACAAGAATGATTAGGAATTCTGGCACAACAGAAAATGGCGTAGATTCCTGGTATCACTCACGCTAGTTTTCTGGTTTGAGGTTTTGTAAATCTGACAGGTCAAGGCGTCCTTGCCCTGATCCACCTAGATTCCTGCAACGCTCCACCCACTTTCTTAGTGTTAAGCAGGGTAAAAAACTAAGGATTCTACATCTTAGACACAACTCAAGTCCGTACATCTAAGATGTGCCACTGCTACGCCAGTCTTCAGGTGTAGCAGTGTTAGTAAATTCTCCTCAGGTTGTTAGAATTAGATATTCATCAAGCATGGATTTTTCTAACATATTTGTTTCAATATACAAATACTTTTAAGCTATATGCTTGAATACTATACTACTTTTTCTAAACAGATCTAAAATAATTTCTTAATATATGTTTATACATTATACATATGTTTGGATTTTTGCCTGTAGCCACCTCTGGAGGAAACTTAGAAGGTTACAATATGTTGTTTGTATATAGAACCCTATAACAAAACAGTAAGAAGTAACCAGTTTAGCTCTCTGTAGTTGTGGCTGCAGCAACTAGAATGTTATGTTTTAACTGTGTGACTATGAAAGATATTTGACCCCTGTATCAAAAATATAGAGCCGTGGCTACTAAAAATACATTTTAAGAGCTGAATCAACAAAGAATTTTGTACCTAAAATGACCTGGCATCAAAAACAAAATAAATAACAAGTAAATATATTTAAAAAAAAAAAAAAAGTACAGAGCATGTAAAGATGTTTTCCATAACATTTCAATTAATGACTTATCCTTAGAATAGGTCATCAATTGATTATGCTTGAGGGTCCGACACGAAGGACCTCTCTAGATAGGCTTTTTGAAGCTACAGAGGCGCTCCAGAAATGCCGCTTCCTCATCACAGGCCATGTAATGTCATGTTCAACGGTCACATGCCCTGATTGCAGATCAGTCCAATTCAGGTGTGGGCTGAGCTGCGATACCAGGCACAGTTGCTGTATAAATGTATGGAGCTGTGCTTGGTAAATACTGGAGCTGTGCTTGGTAACTACTGAAGAATCTGTAGCACTCATCTGAATGCTGCAGCCTCTTCAAACAGCTGATCGGTCGGGGACCTGGGTGTTGGACCCCTGCCAAACTTGAATTAAAGAGGACCTTTCACCACCTCCACCAAGTACAGCTATTTGCATGATTTAATATCCATTGTTCCACTTATTCCAGCACAGTTGGAATATTTTCTCTAGCCCCCATCATTCCAAAGCAATAATTGCTCTTGATGCCTTATATGCTATGTAGGCTTTCTCCTATCATGTGGGCAGTGAGCTCTGACACTGTCCACATCTGTTTGGAGCTTTGCTCCTGCCTGATACTGCCCACCTGACAGTACAGAATGTAAGTAGCATATTAGTCACCAAAACTAATAGTACTGGTTGCTCAGGAACAGTGAGGGCTAGAGAAAAAATTCCAAATGCTCTGGAATCAGTGGAGCGGTGCCGATTATCAGATGCTAAGAACTAGAGGTGTTGGAGGTAGTGACAGTTCCTCTTTAAAGATAGGTCACAGGAAACTCTTTTAGACTAAGGCCCCACGTAGCGTGACGCAGCAAAAAAGCTCTGTGGGAAGAACAACTCATCACAGTTTTTCCCGCAGCACTTTTCACAGAAAGTCTGCAGAGGTTTCCTCTGCTGACTTTCTGCTTCAACTATACCTATAGGGAATCCGCTAACATTTCTGTAGGTATAACTGACATGCTGCGATTTCCAAAACCGCATCCACCTTGCTGTGACTGTAAAATGCCGCATTTTTTTCCACGGTGTTTCTGCCGCAGCATTTCCGCCATATGGGGCCCTGGCCTTAGGGTCAGTTGTGACTAATTTGACATTGATATGTTGTGTTTCACAAAGAGAAAAGAGATATTATGGATTCTTCAATGCAATATAAATGAATCAGCTATCTGATGTTGCACTTACAAAGTATGTATAAGTTAGATAAAATGTAAATATCATGTTTCTTAAAGATATTATTGGTTCTTTCCAATATCATAATTTTTATTGCACTTTGCAAACACAGAATATATCAGTAAAATGAGCACTCAAAAAAATGAAGACACATAAAATCTGATAAGTGGCATGTTAAATGTAGTTGGTTTTAAGTTTGACACAAAGCTTTGTGCACTCAAGGGACTTTGTAAAGCTAAAATATTTAGCTAGGGAAAATTTCTCATTACAAAGTCATTAATAATATTAATTGACTGTAACTAAGTCAAAGAAATAGAAGGAATATAGTTTGCAGATAAGAAATGTTGCCATAAGCTATGTTTGAGAATGAAATCTGCTAGGAAATATGAAAATATTCAGTGAACTCCCCTATTCAGACTAATAAATTCTGCACATTCAAACAAGAGAATGAATTAATCATTGTAATTAATCTATGTAAAACAGAGCCTTCAATTTTCATCAATTGTTAATAAGAAGACTTCTAAAATCTAAACTGTGTGGTTGTTCTTTCTCACGATGTTATGAATCCAACAATTACAGCATTTTAAAAGTAGTCATTTCTGCCTATCTGGTCAATGTCCTTGACAGATCAAAACCTCAGAAACTGCATTTGTCATCCATTTTATAAGTTATGATGGCTGTGAAAAAAAATGAAAAATGTGATGGAGTAATGAAGAATCTCTTGTTCTTTTGCCCTCTGTTATCAAGTAAAGTCTTTTATCAAGTATTCCCCTTTCCTTCTTTGAACATCAGAACTTTCAGAAAATTCCAATTATGAGTTTGCCATGTAGCATTCAATTTTATATGAGATACAGATGTAGCAAAGTTTAGTTTGTCATTTAACTGGTTCTTTGGTGAACTGTGACACCTCTTTGAAATAACTCAATAGATTTACTTACAGTCCTAAGCTACAGGTGATACTATGATCAGTTGTGCTGAGAAATTCTGCTCAGGAAATAATCAAAATCAGTCCTGCTACATCTGCAAATTATATATTGTAATAGATGGCTTATAATAAATATAATATTGAGCAAAAGTTTTAGGCAGGCATGGAAACAAAACTACGAAGTAAGAATGTTTTGAAAAATAGATATATATTTTAAAATAGTTTATTTTAACAAAATTAACAGTTAACAAAATTAAGTGAATGAACAAAAGAGAAATCTAAATCAAATCAATATTTGGTGTGATCAACCTATGCAGGACGAGTCCTGGAAGTGATGATATGTTCCCAATAGAGCCTTGATATCAACATCACTGAGTCTGTCTTATGTTACATGAACAGAGGAAGCCTACATCCACTGAAAATCTTCGGTTAGTTCTCAAAGATGTTTGTAATAGCCTCTCTGTTAGAGATGGGTGGAATTTGTTTAATTTCAGGTTTGGGTGGTCCCTGATTTGTTTCGGGTTGAACAACTTACAAACTACAACTTAAATTGGCTTAAAACATTTTTTTAAGCAGTGGTCGCAAGGGATGCGACCACGACCGGGCCCGGAGGGAACGACCATGATAGTGGTTGCGGAACCAGGCTTTCCCTAACCGCTATACATGTTGAGACCCCTTTCCAGTTAATGCCAGCCCAGGGTAGGTGACAAAAAATATTTATACTCACCTGTCCGGGGCTCTTCCGGCCGGTTTCTGAGGTTTTCCTGCGCTCCAAACGTCACTGCTGGGGCATGTGATTAGGGCGCGCCGACGTAATGACTTTACATGACAACTGAGGCCCAATCACAGGCCCCAGCAATGACGTCTGGAGCACAGGACCTCAGTTGCAAGACGGAAGAGGAGCGAGGATACACAGGAGAGGTAAGGTAAGGTGGGTATAAGTGTTTGTTATTTTTAAACCCCTTCCCGATATCCGCCGTAATAGTACGGCGGATATCGGGTGTTTAAAGATGACGGCCACTCGGCGGCCGCCATAGCTGGAGAGTCTCTGCTGATCACGGGTATTAACCCCTCTGGCGCCTCGGTCAAAACTAACCGAGGCGCCATTTTACTGGCGGCACGCGGGTGCCGCAATTTTGCCAGGGATCGGGGTCCTGTTGCTATGATAGACGGGAGCCTTCTGAAGGCTCCCAGGACTGTCTTTTATTAGTTTCTATTGCAGGCTACTCTATGTAGCCTGCAATAGAAATGACATTTTTTGGCAATGCATTAGCATTGTAATGCATTGCATTAGTGAGCAGACCCCCTGGGGTTCAAGACCCCCTAGAGGGTCTAATAAATGCAAAAAAAAATAAATAAAAAAAATATATATATAAAAAAATTAAAAAAAAAATTAAAAGTTCAAATCACCCCCCCTTTCCCTAGAACACATGTAAAAGTACTTAAATACTGTGAAACACATACACATTAGGTATCCCTGTGTCCAAAAACACCTGGTCTACAAATCTATAAAAATATTTTTCCCGTATGGTAAGCACCATAGCGGGAAAAAAAAATCAAAAGTGTAAAACCGCCATTTTTTCATTGTCTTGCCTCAGATAAAAATGTGAATAAGAAGTGATCAAAGCAATAGCAATTCCCCAAAACTAAAAAGTACACCTGGTCCTGCAAAAAATGATGCCCTATGCATCCCAGTACACCGAAGTATAAAAAAGTTACAGGTGTCAGAATATGGTGACTTGTAGAAAAAAAATTTTTTTTGCAGTTTTGAAATTTTGTTAACATGTAAATAAAACCATATAAATTTGGTATCCCCGGAATCGTACCAAAACATAGAATACAGGTGACATGTCATTTTGGCTGCACAGTGAACGCTGTAAAAACAAAGCCCGTAAGAAAGTCTCACAAAAGCACTTTTTCTATAAATCTACCCCATTCTGAATTTTTTTCCAGCTTCCCAGTACATTGCACAGAATAACTAATGGTAGCATCATGAATAAACATTTGTCCATCAAACATTAAGACCTCATATTGCTCTGAGAGCTGAAAAATAAAAAAGTTATAGCGTTTGGAAGGGGGGAGTCAAAAACGAAAAATTCCTCCAGCAGGAAGGGGTTAATCACTTCTCCTGGGCCTCTACTTATTATACTCTGGGGTTTGAGGAGACCCCAAAGTATAATAATAGCACCGGCTCTAGGGAGGGGGGTGCTTTTGGGAGATCATGATACTATATGGGGGCCACTGTGGGCATATAATACTCTGTGGGGCCACTGTGGAGCGCATAAAGCTGTGTGGGGGGCCACTGTGGAGCACATAATGCTGTGTGGGGGGCCACTGTGGAGCACATAATGCTGTGTGGGGGCCACTGTTGAGCGCATAATACTGTCCCAGTATTGTTTACATGTCGGCGCTGTGCTGCTCACTCACCATATTCTTGATAACTGCAGTTGTGGGTACTAAAGCTGTATCCCTTTCAAGTATCAGAGTTATCGCTGCAGCAACCATAACCACGACTATCAAGAATTCACTCTAGGGAGGGGGCCCCAGACAGAAGTTTGCACCCGGGCCCAGAAGACTTTAGTTACGCCACTGGTTTTAATTGTATAAAGCTACCAGGGCATAGTGCATAAAGCTGCCTTAGGATCCTATCCATCCAAGTTTGGTCAAAATGTATGTCTATGGAAAAAACAAATAGTAAGCAGTGGATTCAAACTCTAAGTTTAATCATACACTGCTCTGACACTCGATTTTACACATTTTAACATTTAAAACACTCAAAAATTACCCTTTTATTAGTGGAAAGGTACCTGTGGTTTTTTAAACACACATGGAGGTATATAGTAAAAAGCAATGGTTTGTGGAAAAATTAGCATTTTTTGATGACTTGTAAGTGTAACAGGCTTGTTGTTATTTGGGAGACAAATTTGTGTCTGTGAGTCTAGTTGAAAAGTGGTGAAGAACAACAAAAATGTGGCTGTGGCAACATGAGTGGCAGTATGGCATGGAATGATATGATGGACCAGGTCACAGGATATGTCTGTCTGAGTGGTGGCAACGTTGGTAGCTGTTTAGGAGTAGCAGGCAGCATCAGCAGTACAGTAAATGGAGATACAGGGAGACGGTGGCACCACTATTTGTAGACATCAACTGGAGTTTCATGAAAATTCATAATGGATCCATGCCTAATTCATTTAGACAAAAGTATTTTTTTCCATGCTAGCTGAGGACAGTTTCATTCTACTAGGTGTTACATCACCACCAGCAGCACTGAACACCCTCTTGGTTACTACACTTGAGGCCAGACAAAATAAAACTCCCGTGGCAAACTGGGCCAGCTCCTTCCACTGCTCTAACCTACTGGTCCAGAATTCCATGGAAACACAGTTATGTGCTGATATTGGTGCCTGCTGTACCTGCTGGTGCAACCAATGGGTGTCAGTTGCCTTTGTGGATCTAGTTGGCACTGTGTGCTGAAAAATTTCTGGTTCATCATATTCCAGATACTATACTGGCTGCTGCTGCTGCTTTTTCTCCTGATGCTTGTAACTGTGGCACTGACAGAGAATGTGGAGTGCTGGCTGAGTCAGGTGGACTGGGAAAAGGCAGAGGCCACCTTAGTACGCATGCATCAGGCAGTTGCAGTGGTCTCCTTAAACGTTGCAGTAAGCTGGATATACAGCCCATCCTGATAATATTCCAATTTTTCTTTCCTTTGGGAGGCATGGAAGAATTCCAGTATTTTGGCTTTATAGCAAGGGCCTAAGCACACTAACATCCAGTACACTATTGCTAATATGCTAATAATACGCTTGTTGCTGTGTAAGCAGCGGGCCATACAGCCATGTTTGCCAATGTGTGCATGGACACAGGGGCCTGCCATGGTTGGTGTTCTTTGCCAGTGTGGTCATTGTTATCAGCATCATCATCATCTCTGGCTGACAAATAAAAGACCCCCTCTGCATCCCAAAGAGAGTCTTCCTCCTTCTCTTCAAGTCTGAGTTTCAGTTTCTCCACCATAGTGACCCTGACCCAAATCATCATCCTCCTCCATCAACCCAGGGTGATGTCAAAGAGGTGGAAACTGTTCCTTCTTTTCCTTCCCTTGTTGCATGTGTAAGTGTTTTCTGTAAGATATACAATAAAGGAATCACATCACTGATGCTGTAAGTTGTGCTGCTAACAAATTTGGTGGCCCTCTTCAAAGGGTCTGAGAAGCCAACATACTTCCTTTGTAAGCCTACAATTATGTATTTTGAAAGAACACATTGTCCCTCTGGTCTTCTACATGCAATATTCATTCACCATCTTGTGCTGCTGACACAGAGGCATAAATATGTTTAACATGGAGTTCACAGAAATGGTGGTGCAAAGGTAGCCTGTTTTGTCGCTGAAAATCGAGCAGGGTGTTTTTTGCGACATAAGAACAGCTGAAATGCACAGACTTTTCTGGCCATGAGGAGCACCACTTTTAAGCCACTATACAGGATAAAAAAGTGGAGAACCAACAGATTATGGATATGCACCATATAGGAACAATGTCTCATTCATCCTAACTGCAGCGCAACGACAATATCGGTGCCATTGTTGCTGGCAAGGTTGCCCAGTTAGAGTTGGCAATGAGCCATCCAGTGGGACACTTGCTGACAGATACTGTGAAGCAGCTCCACTGTATGGATCCTCTGATCCAAGCTTATTAATTGTAAAACGGCATGGCAGTGCTTCACCTTTCACCGATGAAATGATGGTGGAGGAGTAGAAGCATGGCAAGAAATGTTCCAGAGAGGAGGATCCAGAGGAGGTGGATGGCCCCTGCATGGTGTTGGAACCGGGCCTGCACAAACGGGGCAGAACATTGACCCAGTGGGCCATGAAAGTCATATATTGTCCTTGTTCATAATTGTTGCTCCACGTGTTGATGGTGGTTTGCACCTTTCCCTAGACTGACATATCCAAGGAAAGGCCCACATTTTCCAACAGGGTGATATAAAGCAGAGACAACTTTCCTAGAGAAATAATCACAGCTAGGTATCCTCCTTTGTGGTTGAGTGCATGATTTGGCAAAAAGCAGTGTAATCCACTAAGTGGTACGGCAGCAACTGCACCACCAGCAGCAAGTTAAGTTGCAGAACTGCCAGATGACTTGGTGCATACTGCTTTTTCCTGGACACACATTCCCTTATGGATGACTGACATTGGCATGAAAGAAGAGGAGGAGGAGGAGAAACAGTTGATGATGATGATCATAACAACGGACATGTGATAGGTGTAGCTGTAGCCTGCCTACAAGGAAGGTCACGGTGAGAAGGAGTAGAACAGTATCACTCACTTCCCCTGCCAGTGCAACTGCCAAGTCTGTTTTGCCAAATAATGTAGTGATGCCTTTTCATATGAGTATTGTGGGGAACCACTGAGGAAGATGCTTGGTAGCAGTGCAGGAAACAGGGACACAGAGGCTGGATCACACTCAAGTCTGGTGTTTATTTAGTTTCAGGTGCATAAACAGGTTGCCTTTACAAAGGCACAAACAAAAACCAAACCTTCTCGGCTGAGAACTACCTACTACAACAAATGTTCCTTAACTATACAAGAGCCTGGCTGCCAGACTCCCGCTCAGGTTATGCAAACAGGGGTGGCACACAGTTACCTTGTTTGCAGGTTCAGATACACAAGTCACTTTCCTCCGTGTAGTGCCACACCCCCTAGTTCTGACACACAATCTATATCAGACCTTAATTAGTCACCTGACCTCCCTGCTGTGGGCTTCTACCACACACCCTTTAACTGTCTGGCTGGAAGATACCTGTTTTCCCAAACCACACCCTTCACTTTCTCTCAGTATGTAGAGATATCAATTCTTCATTTGTTCCTCTATGGCCAAGGCTAAGTTTCTGCTTGCAGGTCTTTACTTTACCATGAATTTATCATTTGGAAATGTACAAAAGAAATCTCCATATGGGTGATGACCACGTGTAGTTGCTGCTGCCAATACCAGCAGAAGAGGAAACATGTCTGCCACTACCACCAACCTGACCCCATGAGCTACCTCTAGGTCTGCCCCAGGCAGGCTTTTAGCATGTTGGGCCTGCGCAATGGCTGAAATTGTTACTATCACCACTGCTACCACCCTCTTCATCTGATAATACATTCTTACCCTAACCCGGTTGCCAGATTCTATCAACAAAAGAATTAGATTAGCACACTAAATCCCATTGTGTATTGGGTGAGCGGTTTCTACTTTGAGTTTTTATTTTAGATTAGCACAGACTTTGAGACTGCATATTTGGTGAACAACAACAATGCTTATTTTCAGATTAGCTCAGGCGAAATCAGCATTTTGTTGTTAGAACATCAGTTTCTATGTACTGTATTTAATGAAAAAAATTAAACTGTTGCTGAAAACAACCTTTAACAAAACTGTCAGTAAAAATTTTAAACTCTGTATACAGAGGAAACTGCTCTATTGCCCAACAGACTTATGTTTATGTGAGGTAAAGTCATATTTTATTAACATAAGAACATCTAAACAATACTTATACTGAACCTTTAAGATACAATGGTCTGAATATAGTAATTGCCACAGTTTTTGGAGTGAATTTTGTCTTTATGCAATTCATGCCACGAGCCAAATATACACAAAAATGACTTTTCTCACCACTTGCCACATTTATAAAGCGCCAGGAAAAGAAGGCATAGTCTTCATGGGAGGTGGGTGATCTTCAACGTTTGGGGTAAATCTATACAGTTGAATGGTGGATTAAATTTTCTGACTTTTAGACAGTCCTAAACGTGCCAGTTTAAAATAAATGGTGCAAATCTCTCCAGCTATATAATTTTCTTAGACTAGTTACCAAAGAAAATTTGGCTGGGTCAATAACTGTGTAAACATGCTATTGTACTTAAAGGGAATCTGTCATCAGGAAAATAGGTATCAAACTAATGCCAGTACCTTGTAGTGCATTTTATACTTTCCAACGATGAATTTCTTATTCTGTATTGCAGCTACATTTTCATGAAAATCAGCATGTTATTGTTATGCAAATTTGCTGACAAAAGCTGCTGGGGCTTCACTCTTTGCTTAGATAATAGCCTCTAAGTGTAGACAAAGTGTGACAAAGTGGAAGATGTCACTCAAGCAATGAGAGGTGGACAGAAGTTATGGGTGGTTATCTAGAGCAGAGAGTGAAGCGCCAGCAGGTAAAGAAAAGCCTGTAAAAGCTCTTTTCAGCTAAACTGCATAAGGATGAAACACTGATTTTCATGAATATGGGGCTGCAATGCAGAATAAGAAAGGCATCTTTGGAAACTGTAGAAGCCGCCCAATATGCCTGATTTTTGACAAGTCTTGGACTTCATCATCAACAAGGCATACTATTCCATAGTTCTGATGAAGCCTTACTCCTCTTTCTCTATATATAAATTGAATACTTTTCTTATCCCTTTCAATTTGATATTTTATGTGACGCTAGGTTCACACCTGTGTTGGGGTTTCTATTCTTCGGGCCTGCTTGAGGACCTGAAGAATGGAAACCCAATCCACTTAAAAAGCAGTTACTCGTAGAAACCCGCGGACCCCATAGACTTCAGGTTTCCGCCTGAAAAATGCAAAGGGAAAAGTCCTGCTTGCAGGACTTTTCTCTCCGCATTTTTCAAGCGGAATGGGCTACAGAATCCCTGAACGGTCATGGATCACAGATGTGAACATAGCCTTACATTGCCATACTCAAATTTTTGTTTAATTTCTGAACTAAATAACATGAAAGAAAAACTTTCTTATAGGGGTATTCCAGTACCAAGAAATTATGCCCTATCCAAAGACTAGGCGTTAACTTGCTGATCAGTGGGGTCTGACTTCTGTGACCCCAACAATCCCTAGAACTGGGGTGTTTTGGACCCCAGTTTCAATGGAGTGGCAGGTTAACCAGCATTTGTGCTGCTCTCTCTCTAAAAAAAATGTAGTTATTTATATATTTTTTTTAATAAAATGTTACTGATGTGGTTGCTTAAATATGTTTCTATATTTATTCTATACACACAGCGATGAGAGATCTGATGAAGGGGTGCGTTCTCCTGAACGCTGTAAACCCTGAAACGCGTTATCCGAATAAAGCCTGAACTATTCCTATCCTTTAACAATTCTGTGGTTTGGTTTTGTGGAGCGCATATCCTGGGCTTTTTAGGAACGTATAGTTCCAATTGTTCACATCTATTACCAACGGCTCCAGTCCTCCGGATGGCCGGCAATCCCAGTTGAGTGCGACCCTTGCTTAAGGTTAATTCCATTGTATACTCATCATCCTGACCCTATTCAGTTTGGTTAAGTATCCTCAGGTTGTGAGGAAAAACTGAGGATCAACCTACTTACACCATAATTAGTGGTTCCATTACGGAGCGCATCCTTTCCAGTAATTTTCTTCCTCTACATGTGTGATCTTTTACAATACATTTACTTTATATTTTTATTCTCATAATTTTTTGAACATCTATAGTTCAGGGTATGAGTACAGTACAATGACCTCCAACAAAATTCACAATTCTGTAGAAATATATTAAGATATACTTTTAACAGAATCCTTAGCTTCACTTCGACCTACTTTTAATGAATCATATTGGTACTGTCATCTAACATCCCTGAAGGAAATTTATAAAGGAAAAAGTAAAATTGTGTTTAGTGAATCAATGTAATGCCTTAGGAATTTTCTACTTCATAAAAAATTGTTAGAAACAATTTGTGTTTGCTTTTTAGCATAATGCTACTGATCAAGATCAGTTTCAAGTCTCTGGAGAACCTCAAAGTGACTACAGTTTTTATTTTAGCATCCTACAGAAGGAAAGTTCTGAAAAAGAAAATTGACTGCCTGAAGCTTTGCACCATCCCTAGTACTTAGAAATAAATTTACACAGCTATGAATATGCTCTTTCAACTAATGATAATGTCATCAAGTATCTATATACTGTATTCAATCATTTGCATTTCATGCACAACATTTTACAATATAAGGTTTATCCTGTAATACTGGATTATGTAGCCTTAGTTGTTATTACTAATATTGGTATTAAAGTAATCATCATCATAGTCTATCCTGGGAGAACAGTGTGCAGATTGTCTCATAAGGAAGACTGTATTATTTAACTGATTCTTATAGACCACTCTTTTTTAATGGTGGTTATTTTAAAATATCTATCTATCTATCTATCTATCTATCTATCTATCTATCTATATTCTATTTAAGTATTTATTTATTTATTATTTATTTATTATACTAACTTATATAGCACCATCATATTCCGCAGCACTTTACAGACATTGACAGTCACTGTCCCATATAGGACTCACAATCTACATATACATATCGGAACACCATAAATTAAAAACAATACACCAATATTTTGCCTAATACAATACTGTTCAAAGTAGGAAGAGCTAATAGTTTATTTTTAACAAAAAATTAATTGAAAACAAATAAAAAAATAAAAATCTAAATCACATTGATTTTTGGTGTTACCACTCATTGCCTTCAAAATAGCATCAATTCATCTAGGTATAGTCACACACAGTTTTTGAAGGAACTTGGCAGGGAAGCTGTTCCAAGCATCTTGGTGAGCTAATCATAGATCTTCTGTAAATGTAGACTTGGTCAGATCCTTCTGCTGTCTCTTCATGTAATCCCAGATAGACTCAAGGATGTTGAGATTTGTGAGGGCCATATCATCACTTCCATTACTCCTCCTCCAAAGGGTGATCACACCAAATATTAATTTTATTTAGGTTTCTCTTGTGTTAATTAACTTTGCATTATCTTAATTGATACAAATAAACAATTTTTTTAAAATCATTCTTACTTTACAGTATTTTTCCACAAATGCTTAAAACTTTAGCACCACACTGTATGCGACCACGTTATCAATTATTACTGACATGATCCAAAAGAATTTTTGAAAACATGTTAAAATGTTAATATTAAAATTAATCTGCTCAAATTAGAGTTCTATCCAACTCTGGCAACTGTGTGCATGCTACAAATGGCATTATTTATTTATTTTTTTTAAACTGTATTTTTATTCAAGGAGCAAGGCATACAATACAGGAAGGTGTACATACAAAAGAGAGAGCAGAGCTTAACAGCCATGTTACTGATATCTAGTGAATTATCTTAATGATTGAATCATATTACCTCAACAATTAATGTTCCATTAAAACAATAAACCCCACAAGAGATTGATAGCCCGATGAAGGGCAAGACCCAGATTTGGTCAAAATAAGAGAAGTATATAGCAACCAAAAGAAACTGACAAGATACCCCTCTGGAAAAGACATAAATACAAGACATAAGACAATCGGGAAGGAAGAGGAAAGGAAATGGCACTGTTCCAGGCAGTTGTGGTCTGTATATATTAATATATGATATACATTTATTCCATCATTGTACTTACATTGTGTGCATGTGCTCAGTAGAGCTTTCATGTAGTCAATATTGTTTGGTATTATGGGTTGGTATAGTATGCAATCCCTTTAAGCCTTAGCACCTTCCTTGCCATGTGACCTTTCAACATTTAATTTCTTTTCATCTATATATTTTATAACTAATGTTTAAATAAAGATCTGCATTTTATTATGGATTTTGTGTGTCATTGTCTGGTGGTATACACCACAGCCCCTTCATTGTCAGGAATAAAAGGGTTTGGCCCAAATATTCAAAATTATTTGTTTTTTTAACTAACCTGAATACTTTGGGATTTGTCTCAAACGAACTCAAACGGTTATCACAACATGCATTGCGCAGTGAATATACAGAAGAGAGGTGTGTGTGACGTTTTGGCATCAACTGACATGACCAGACAGCCTCTCAGCCAATAATTAGTGATAGATAGACACCTTAAACTGCTGATGTCACATTCAGTATATAAGATGCTGTGGGCAGGAAGATGAGGCATTTTAGAGATATTCAAGCTAGGGATGGACATGTTATTCATCACTGAATGATCTAAAGCAATTACTCTATTTTCTTCTGTAAAACATAGCAGCAACACTTGCAAATAGGACTAGAGAATCATAGGAGTAGGAGAGATAGAATAAAGTTTATTCAGATTTAATCAATTACAGGCAGATAGTGAGATAAATCATAGGAGTGACGGGGGAAGAATATCTGTGCTTTGAGCCTGTGCAGTAGACACTGGGCAGTTAACCCTTTCATTGGCAATAATCTAATTTTGTCTGTTTTGCAATAGATCTGTGACTGTCTACAGAGTGTCTTAAAATTGTTTTTACTGACAGTTAGTTATTTTTTAAAGGCAATAAATTTTTTTTATTAAGTACATGAAAACTGTCATTCTGATGGAAAAACACTGATTCCACCTGTAGTGATCTGAAAAATTTACATTTTTTAAGGAGGTTTTTTGGTTACCCAATATACATACAAAGTGCCATTTTAATGGCAAAACAGTGATGCAGCCCGTGCTAAACAGAAAAGGTTTTTTTTTTTGTTACCCAATAAAAAGTAATGTAAACTGTGACAATCTGAAAAAATCTCTGTTTTTTTGGTTGCCTAATAAACAGAAACAGCCTGTGATAGTCTGAAAAAATCTTTGTTTGTTAAGCGTTTTTTCCCCCTCTGGTTACCCAAAAAACAGTGAAGCAGCATGTGGTAATCTGTTATTATGTTTTTGGTTTTTTTTTTTGGTTACACAACATACATACAAACTTCCACCATTGTAAAGGAAAACTCTGATTCTGCCTGTGCTAATCTGAAAAATCTCTCTTTCTTAAGGGGTTTTTTGGTTACCGAGTATACATACTCTTTATATACTACTAAACAGCTGGACATCATCTCTTTTGGCCCAGTCAATCACATTATTCTATGTTGTAATGCCACTCATGTTGCCACAGCTACCACTACTGCCACCACTGAGCCAGACATGTCCTGAGGCTTGATCTATCATATGAATACATACTTTACCACCACTGCCACCAGATAAATTGGAGTTGGCCACCTATACCATTTCACTTTAAATAAAACAAAAATAAACAATATCCATCTCCCAACTAAGATATTATGTAATAGAGAAAATACAATTACCAAGGGAGGAAGCCTACTGGATCCAGACATTACAAACACTTAAAGAGGACCTTTCACGTCCTATGTACAGTATATGCTGTTTTACATACCGCTAGAAAGCCGACAGCACGCTGAATTCAGCGCACTGCTGACTTTCCCGGTATATGCCCCGGGGCTCGAGATATCGGGGGTTGAAGTTTCACGTTTTCACCGTCAGAATGGAGTTCCTGACAGTCTAGCTGGTCTGTGAGGAACGCCCTCCCTGACTGTACTCGTCCATAGACTTGTACTGGGGGGGGCGTTCCTCACAGCTCAGCGTCATCGCTGGGCTGTAAGGAACGCCCCCTCTGACAGTACAGCGCTATGGATGAATACAGAGAGAGGGGGCGTTCCTTACAGCCCAGTGATGACACTGAGCTGTGAGGAACGCCCCACCAGTACAAGCCTATGGACGAGTACTGTCAGGGAGGGCGTTGCTCACAGCGCAGCTAGACTGTCAGGAACGCCCTTCTGACGGTGAATGGTGAAACTAAGACCACCGATATCTCCAGCCCCGTGGCACATACCGGGAAAGTTGGCAGTGCGCTGAATTCAGCGTGCTGTCGGTTTTCTAGCGGTATGTAAAACAGCATATACATGAGGACAAGAAAGGTCCTCTTTAAGACAAAAGGGCTCAATAGGTAATACAAAATCCACCAATTGACTCACCGATTGTTCAATTTTTACTTTATAGTTACAGAATTTTATCTATTTTATCTATTTCCAGACATTTCAGAATTGTTAACTTGCATCAGGGATTCCTCATGCAGTTGTTCAAGTCCAGTCTAGAAACATATGGATGTAGCAGAGTTAACCTGAACTTCTGGAACTGGTTAAACTGCTGCAGTGTGATATCTTAATTAATATCTCTGAATTAATAAATTAAAAAAATTTTTTTGACTAAGGTCTCATGTAGCAAAACGTAGCTAAAAATGCAGCAGAAAAAAACACAGCAAAAATGTTTTGCTATGTTTTTCTCTGCATTTTTTCTTCCCCTATTAAATATATAGGGAAAACACTGTTTAACATGCTGAGTTTTTCAAAAACACAATATGTACATAAATAAGATTGATGAAGTTTCATTTGCTTTGCTGGTACTGTAAAATGCAGAATTTTTTTTCTGCTGCGTTTACACAGCAGCCAAAAATTATACATTTTTGCCATGAGGAGCCTTAGCCTTTAGGCTGAGGCCCCACTTTTTCGAAATGCAGCTTTTTTGTTGCAGTTTGCTGCTTTTTTTTTTTTAAGTCAAAAGCAAGAATGGCTACAAAAGGAATGGGAAATATATAGGAAGATCTTATACTTCTGCCTTCTGCTCTGTTCATTCCTGGGTTTGGCTCAAAAAACATAGCAAAATCTGCAACAAAAAAAGCTGTATTTCTGCAATGTGGGGCCCTAGCCTTAAATAGTTTTTCCTCTCCATTATGGAGAGTTTTGTTAATTTCCAACCTGTTGGACATACAGTTGGCAAGCAGTTAAAGAGGACCTTTCATGTCCTTCTGCACATGTGGTTTTATATACCGCTAGTCAGCTCTCCCATTATGTGCCCCGGAGCTGGAGATATCGGTGCCGTTAGTTTCACCACTGATCTCTGCCCACTATCAGAAGGGCATTCCTGACAGTCTAGCTGGGCTGTGAGCTGGGGCGTAAATAATGAGGTAGCAGCGGTAGCGCCTGCCACAGGGCCCGGGACATTAAGGGGCCCGGAACCCTGTGGCAGCCGCTACCGCGAAAACCACAAACACTGCTATCATTATACTCGGGGTCTTTTCAGACCCCTGTGTATAACGATCAGAGACCCAGGGGAGGTGAGGGAACATAAAAAACAATGTTACTTGCCTCTCCAGTGCTCCGGCAGGCTTCGGGCCTGTTTGGTGACGTCCCAGACGTCAGCCGACATCATTATGCGTCGCATCGCCGGCCTGGCTCACGCGAGATCTGATCCAACATTGAAGATGGCCGAAGTAGCGCACTGGAGTGCAGCGAAGCCAGGAAGAGGTAAGTAGCATTGCTTTTTTTTCTTTGTCTCCTCCCATGGGTCTCCGATCATTATACTCTGGGGTCTGAAAAAAACCCAGAGTATAATCATTCATGGGTGGTCCACTATGGGGAATAATACTGTGTGCAGGGGCCACTATGGGGCATAATACCGTGTGCAGGGGCCACTATGGGGCATAATACTGTGTGCAGGGGCCACTATGGTGCATAATAGTGTGCGCAGGGATGCGGTTTGTGCGGGGGGGATAGGAGGGGGCGGTCCAGGGTGGTGGGATTGGGGTCTAGTGGTTCGAGGAGGCCCCATGTCAAATGTTTGCCTTGGGGCCCAGCCATTCCTAGTTACGCCACTGGCTGTGAGGCACGCCCCCCTGACAATACTTGTCCATAGCCCTGTACTGTCAGAGGGGGCGTTCCTTACCTCCCAGCGATGATACTGAGCTGTGAGGAACGCCCCGCCCCCCCCAGTACAAGCTAGACTGTAAAGCAATTCTGAAAGTGGGCAGAGAACGGTGCCGAAACTAACGGCACCGATATCTCTAGCCCTGGGAAACATAACGGGAAAACCTACAGTGTGCTGAATTCAGCACGCTGTCGACTTTCTACTGGTATTATAAAACAGCATGTGCAGGAGGGCATGAAAGGTCCTCTTTAAGTCACATTGATTGTTACGGTTACATGCAGCAGTTGACAAAAGCTGAGGATGGCCTGAAACTTGTTCTGCAGTTTGTACCTGCAGCTGTAGATAGGTGTAACATCACTTTTAACATGTTAAGCAAACAGTTGTTAATCACTGTAACTTGACTTATTTCCCTTCTTTTATTTACTTTTGTTATAAGTTATCATGGTGTAGCAAGTTATCAAATTCAAGCTGAAGATGGCTACATCAGTATGCTATAGTAAAAAGAAGTTGAAGAACTGCAAGAGTGCTAGGATTTACTTTACTATACCTTAATTCCCAAGGACAGTTGTGGCCTAACGCTCAGATATCATGGTTATGTATTGGAAATACCACTTTATGTTATGTGCACACACATTAAATTTGTGTACTGCAATCCAATATGTACATTATTTTAGTAAAAAATCAGTAAATCCCAAACAAAGTAACCTGAGACTTAAGCTATATTCACAAGATTATGACTAATGACATCACACAGTTATTAGTCACCACAACTAATGACTGTGTGATGTCTGTTTTTTTAATGGATTGATGTCTGTTTTTTTAATGGATGTCGCATAGCAGCATTAAATTCAATGCAGTGAAGGAGGGCATTGTAACGGACAATCAAAATATAGGTCATGTCCTATTTTTGTATGGGGGATCCATTAAAAGGGGTTCCCCTTGGGTACAAGACGGACATGAAAAATTAACGTTTTTCACGGCTGTTTTGCACCTCGATTGTGTGGATGTAGCCTTACAATTGGATTTCTTCCACATATGTGTGTGAGTATGCAACAGATACGCACAAGGATTAACCCCATTGTCATTTAATGGGGGTAAATTTTGTCTTTTCCATGCAAAATACTGTAAGTAATATGCTACTTATTTCAAGGGGGATTTTTTTTTCTGTGGCAGTTCCAAAATTCCTCCTAGAAATTTTCTGTTGCATGGGAATAAGGTTTTCTCATTCATATGCATTGCATGTGGATTGTCACCAAATCTAACATGAATTTCAGTGCAGAATTCATGCCAAAATACATGTCAAATCTGACATGTGCGAAAGGATCCTTAACATCCAATAAAGAGGTGTTGCATCACGTGTCATACATACTTTTGTATGTTAATGCTGGCATTGAGAGAGCATCTGTTTTTCAACCTGATATTTCATTTTATTTTTCCTTTTCAACAAGGTATATGTTTATTAACCTATTACACTCTATCACGATTAATGTTGGTCATGAAATGCTTCGGACTTTCAGCGTAATAAAAAAGCTTTGATTAATTGATAATCTGTGATGTTCCAAATGGCTTGTTTCAAATATGTTTCCACTAAGTGACACTAAGCACAGATTGTCTTGATTTGTAATGTCTAACTATGCTTGCTGTGAGGTGTACAGCTGTTACAGGGACACTGCTGGCCTGAAAAAGTAAATGTGAAAAATTGCCTGGTGCATGCAACATGGTACAAATACCTGGCAACAAAAAGTGAAGAAGCATAACTTTAATAGCTCATTGTTTCCATCGGTCTTTCATTCACTACATAAATTATAAAGATAACTATTGATGTATGTAAAATATAAAGATATATTTAAGAAAATATAGCCAAAGAGAATCAGTATTGTCTAGTGAATCATAGTACTACAATCAATAATGTTTCTAAATTGTCAATATTTTTATACTCTCAAAATGTTTCACGGTGGCAGAAATTGTAACATGACAATAACATATGAGGACAACGTATATTTTTTTTACTCTTCGATAGATGTATTGCTTTTACATATTTGTTAAGAAATTTGCTAAATAGATTGAATATAATTTGTAATGTTCAGCAGAATTTGTATCTATTTGCTTCAATTTTTTCAGCAAATCATTCTGCTAGTCCTAATTTCTTTTCAGTTTGCAAATTTGTGTTATAAGAACTATGTTGTTCATAATACATGATTCATGTATTATGAAATGTCTTAAATAACGAATAGCACATTAACTAGGCACTCAATACATAATGAAATACTAGGCTTGTGTCCTCATTTTCCAAACAGTATTGCACTATTCAGTAGCTATTGTATTACCCAATGGCCCTTTGGCATGTTATTCAAAGAAAACCAGTAATGCTCATAAAATTAGCAAGTAAACATATTGTTTATTTATGCTTTATCCACATTGTATAAATGTTACAAGCATATATTGGATGGCTATTGCAGTCTAAGTTTCTTTACAAATAGGTATTTTTATTGTTCCAGGAATAATGCTGATGTTAGGGTATTGTTAAATCAGAATGACCAAACATCAAATGTACTTACAGATGCAAATTTATGCCATCATATTTTACTGAAATTAGAAAATAGGATATATAAAGACACTGTAACCAAATATTTGCATGATAGTTACTATGGAATTAAAGTGGATCAGGAAAGTGGATTAGGATATTACCTGAGAATTTTGAAGCATGCTAGCCTTGTTCTCTGAAGGTTTGTTTCATTGTAGTAGCATATATACTGTAGTGTAGATACAGAATTAGACAATATGGTCATTTATTTTTCATTTTCCTGACCAACAGGCCAAAAGGAGATTGGGGTGGGACCAGGGTTGTAGCTATAGCGGGGTGCAGCAGCAGCAGTTTCTACTGGGCCCTGGACCAACAGCTAGAGTGCATAAAAAATGCACTTTAGCTGTTGTAAAACTACAACTCTCAACATGTTCTGTGTTCTATAGAAGTTCTGAGAGCATCCAAGCAAGAGTGCATGCTGGGAAGTATCGTTTAACAACAGCTATAGTGCTAAGGTTTCTGATCACTGGTCTAGTAAGATTTTTTTTTTTTAGTGTAATATATTGTATGTGCTAGGACAGTATTATTCCAAGCCGTATTGAGAAAAACATCCACAAATAGATTTTACAATAACAAACATTTGTAGCGTGCTTTTTTCACATAAGAGACTTGAAGCACAGAAAGAGTGGAATGGGGAAATCAATGGTCATATAGGCACTCATCCCCACACCTACAAGAGTCAGTTTTTATTATAACCCAATTTACCTCTCAATATATTTCTGGCACGTGGGAGGAATACAGAGTACCTGTAGGAAACTTACACAAACACAGGGTGAATATATAAATCAATGCAGATGTTTCCTTTGGTTAGACTTGAACTCAGGACCCCAGTGCTGCAAACCACTAAGCCACTGTACTAATATGCATACTACAAAACATAATTTCTGCTCCCTTGATGGTACTGGGATTTACCACTCATACCATTGAGTCTTAGTTTTCTAAGGTAGTAGTGAGCTGTGAACAAATGAAATGTAATATGAAATGTGTTAGGAAGCCTGTAATAGAACTATAGTGATTTTACATAAAAAAAAAAATAAAAAAAGGACAAAAAATCACCCACCTTTCCCTAGGACAACTATAAAAATAAAAAAATTTAAATATAAAGATATTAGGTATACCTGTGTGCTGAACCAACGTTTTTTCACCATTTTGCATCCCATAAAAAATTTGAATAAAAAGCAATCAAAACATCAGACATTCCCCAAAATGGTATAAATAAAAAGAACATGTGGCCCCACAAAAAAGTGACTTATGCACTCCTATATATATATATATATATATATATATATATATAAATATAAAAAGTTACGGGTGTCAGAATAAGGTGGCTCCAAGTAAAACATTTTTTCAAATTTTGTATTGCAGTAATCTTGCCAATCACAAGAATATAGGTAACATGTAATTTTGGCAGCACAGTTTCTCCCTAATTCTAGGTCATTCTGAATTTTTTTTCTAACTTCCCAGGACATTATATGGAATATTTAATAGTGCTATCATGAAGTACAGTTTGACCCACAAAAAATAAGTCCCCATATGACTCTGTGATGGAAAAATAAAAAAAAAATTATGGCTTTTGTAAAAAGGGAAGTAAAAATGAAAATCAAGAATTAAAAAATGGCTGCAGCCAGAAGGGTTTAAATTTGGTTATGTTTGTGGGGAAAACCCCTTTAAATGACAAACATCAGTACTTATGGCATCATTTATAGTCACCACCACAGGTATTTTTTTAAACTTGGATAACACCTTTAATATATAATAAACATGGTAGAAAAATAATACCAAATGGTCATTGTGGAGAATGAACTGCAGGATATTATTCATCTGTAGCTTAATCAAATTCATTACATAATATAAGAACACTACAGGTAACAGGATATTAATTATGTATAAATAGGGTATTGCTTTTGCCATCAAGCCATGTTTTCACATTTGATTCACACTTTATTTCCATTATATAAGTTTTATTACTTTTGCCTACTCCAAAGTAACCTTGTTTTGTATGGCCAATTGTAGTTTGTAACTCTTTTAAAGCTTTTTATTTTGATACTGGCCTAACCTTTTTTTTCCCAGTAGAGTGTTAGAATTATGTAGCATTGTTATGAATGCTCCCAAATGTACTGGACCTTGACTTCTACCTGAAATGGTTTGTGAAACAACCCACACAATCAATAGCAGAAACAAATAAGCTCTGTACAATTAAGTTAGAGACAGATACCATATATTTCTATACTTTTTATGCAGCTGAAAGACTATAAAATATTTCATATTTTCACTGTAAATAAAATATGCATGCAACTACATTACAATGTAAAGGCATGACCCTTACACAGTAGTAATAAATAAAATGAAAACATTAACTGCTATAATATGGCTTTAATAGTTCACTGTGAAATGTAGAAGTAGAATTTTTGACATTCTTTTGCACATGCAAACTACTATACTACTTCTGTTTTTAAAATGGATTAGATAAACTCACACCAAAGACTCTGGTGCATGTATGTCAAAAATGAAGTTCAATGTGGATTCATGTAAAGTTGTGCATCTGGGTAAGAATAATCTGCATGCAACATACAGTGAAGGAAATAAGTATCTGATCCCTTGCTGATTTTGTAAGTTTGCCCACTGACAAAGACATGAACAGTCTATAATTTTAAGGGTAGGTTAATTTTAACAGTGAGAGATTCAATATCAAAAATAAAATCCAGAAAATCACATTGTATAAATTTTATAAATTTATTTGCGTTTTGCAGAGAGAAATAAGTATTTGATCCCTCTGGCAAACAAGACTTAATACTTGGTGGCAAAACCCTTGTTGGTAAGCACAGCAGTCAGACATTTTTGTAGTTAATGATGAGTTTTGCGCACATCAGGAGGAATTTTGGTCCACTCCTCTTTGCAGATAATCTCTAAATCATTAAGATTTTGAGGCTGTCGCTTGGCAACTTGGAGCTTCAGCTCCCTCCATAAGTTTTCTATGGGATTAAGGTCTGGAGACTGGCTAGGCCACTCCATGACCTTAATGTGCTTCTTTTTGAGCCACTCCTTTGTTGCCTTGGCTGTACCAGGCTCCTTTGTTGCCTGGCTTTTGGGTCATTGTCCTGCTGGAAGACCCAGCCACGACCCATTTTTAATGTCTTGGCGGAGAGAAGGAGGTTGTCGCTCCATCCATTCTCCCATTGATGCGGTGAAGTAGTCCTGTGCATTAGCAGAGAAACACCCCCAAAACATAATGTTTCCACCTCCATGCTTGACAGTGGGGATGGTGTTCTTTGGGTCATAGGCAGCATTTCTCTTCCTCCAAACATGGTGAGTTGAGTTAATGCCAAAGAGCTCAATTTTTGTCTCATCTGACCACAGCACCTTCTCCCATTCACTCGCAGAATCATTCAGGTGTTCATTGGCAAACTTCAGACGGGCCTGCACTTGGGCCTTCTTGAGCAGGGGGACCTTTTGGCACTGCGGGATTTTAATCCATTATGGCGTAATGTATTACCAATGATTTTCTTGGTGACTGTGGTCCCAGCTGCCTTGAGATCATTAACAAGTTTCCCCTGTGTAGTTTTAGGCTGATCTCTCACCTTCCTCATGATCAAGGATACCCCACGAGGTGAGATTATGCTTGGTGCCCCAGATCAATGTCGATTGACAGTCATTTTGTATTTGTTCCATTTTCTTACTATTGCACCAACAGTTGTCTCCTTCTCACCCAGCGTCTTACTTATGGTTTTGTAGCCCATTCCAGCCTTGTGCAGGTCTATGATCTTGTCCCTGACAAGCTCTTTGGTCTTGCCCATGTTGTAGAGGTTAGAGTCTGACTGAGTAATTGAGTCTGTGGACAGGAGTCTTTTATACAGGTGACAATATAAGAGAGCTGTCTTTAATGCAGGTAACAAGTTGATTAGGGGCATTTAAATGGTCTGTGGGAGCCAGAACTCTTAATGGTTGGTAGGGGATCAAATACTTATTTCTCTCTGCAAAATACAAATAAATGTATAAAATTTATACAATGTGATTTTCTGGATTTTATTTTTGATATTCTATCTATCACTGTTAAAATTAACCTACCCTTAAAATTATAGACTGTTCATGTCTTTGTCAGTGGGCAAACTTACAAAATCAGCAAGGGATCAAATACTTATTTCCTTCACTGTATATCCTAGGGAGAGTAAAACTGGGAGAGTCACTGGTGGAGAAAGACCTGGATGTACCTGTAAACTAAATAACATAAACTAAATAAACATAAACTAACATAAACTAAACTAACTAACTAACTAACTAACTAACTAACTAACTAAACTAACATAAATAACATAAACTAAATAACAGCATGCAAGGTCCTGTCAAATTTCCCCTGGTATGGGCTCTGTGGTGCCTATCCCCATTGACTCACTATAGTGTTCATGGCCTTCATAGTGCCCTTTCTGAGGCTGAAGCGCTTTTCTGGATTTCGATTGTGTCTCTCCATTCATTTCATGTATAATGATAAATGCTGTATCTGCCTGCATGTGGTAATTAATGTTACTTGTCATTTACATGAGTTTTGCTATCTTTGTACATATTTGACAAGATGGTGACTGTGTTCTGTATGCTACACAGTATGTTCTATTTTTTGATATGTTCTGTTGGTGTTTATCACTCAATAAAATAAAAAATAACAGCATGCAATGTCAGTCAGCTGCTTTTAAGGCCATGTATTAAAATGGGTATAGACTCACAGAACAGGGCTATAATATTACAACGTTACAAATCATTAGTGTGGCCCCATCTGACATATGCAGTTCAGTTCTGGACACCAGTTCATAGAAAGAATGTCCTAGAGTTAGAAAAGGTACAAAGGAGAGCCACAAAAATTATAAGGAGCATGGAAGACCTTCCTTTATGAGATGAGAGTAATGGAGGTAGTCACAGTGTGGAAGTAGTGTACTACCTGAGCCTTGTGTACAGGTGTTATTGGTATTAGTGGTCTTTATATGATGTGTTTTGTTTGGTAATTGTCTGTATAGTGGTGATAAATTTCCCCGGTATAGTATTATTATTTCACAACTATATACTGTATATGTTTACAATTTTTATTTCTTCTCCTGATCTTTTAACACTATATCAATACCTCTGGGAGTGCAGCACTGTCTGAAACGACTGAATAAGATGATGTTGTTGGTATGTGTCAGAATTTGGAGCCCCACTTTTAGTTTGGCCACACTTTGTCTAAAATCGGCCCTGGGAACACTCTAAGGTTAATAAACTGTTTATAGCATGCTTTATTGTAATCCTGACATTGGATTTAAATTGAGACAATTAGATTGGCAAAACTGTGGAACAGTTCAAAAAGCCTTGGTGTTAACTTTTTACATTTGCAAGGAAGTCATGGTGTTCCAAGAGAATACATCCAGAAAAAGTTGATAGCAGGAGACTGTAGGGAAAAACTGGATTGAAGCAACAACCAGATGATGAACCAGAATCAGATATACAAAAAGGGAATGTTAAATGTGAATGTTAAAACAATTAAATAAATAGTATAAAAAAAAAAAAATCAATAGCATATGTGAGAAGCCTAAATTCAGGAATTATTCCTTCTCGAGGAGGCAATGAGGGGTGAGTCACATACTAACATATGATATAAATTGTGAGAATGTGAGTAGATCTGCTTTCTTTCTGTCTAGTTGCATCCTAATTGTATTTTCTGCTCATGTCTGCTTATGTCTGCATATAAGAAGACTAGATTCAAGAATTAGTCCTGCTTGAGGAGGCAATGAGGGGTGAGTCACATATTATACAGATTGTGAGAATGTGAGTAGATCTGCTTTCTTTCCGACTAGTTGCAACCTAATTGTATTTCTGCTTATGTCTGCAGCCCTTCTAAGAAGAAAGACACAAGATCATCGATTAATGCTACTTGCACCAAATTATAACCCTCCTATCACCATAGTGAAGCAAAATATGGATATATCTGAACAGGCAATGTTTTCCACTGCTCGGTGATCTAATTTTTCTTCCTTTGCTCTCTGAAGCTTTGCCTTTGTGTTTCCCTTAGATAACAATGGTGCTCAATCTAAAGCAATGAGTTTTACATTCATTCACATTCATTTGAACAGCAGTGCTATATTTACCTGCAATTTGCTTGACTGTTCACTGCCTGTTTGTCCGAACATTCTCTTCTCTCCACTTTCATTGATGAGTTGTTTATGTCCATAGGTCCTTTTGTCACGGGATGTTTTAACTTGATCACACCATCACGGTATACTCTTGACACAAAACAAAAAGCAAACAGGAATCACACAAAATGTGGTGACCCATGAAGGAGTGTCCTACTAACAAATATTACTACCAGCAATGACAATAGATAGTATTGCTGGTAGTTATATTATTGACACAGTTACAGAACAAAACTCCACAAACTTGGCTAGTCTAGCACCAATGACCGTGCCTCCTTTGATGATGCTGAGACCACTCAATTTTCCCATTCTAATGTGGATTCACATAGAAAGTGGTAAACAGAAAACTTGCTCACTAGATTTTATTCTGCACCCTAGGATCACATATATAATTTCCATAGAGGGAAGCTCCAATTGTAAAAGTGCAGGTGTCATTTAGTTCAGCACAGAACTAAAATATAATGTGGAATTTCACATTCTGTTTTCTATACATTAGGGGGGGGATCATTCAGACTTGTCTACTGTACACCAGTCTTTATATCCTCTGCATCAGCAGAGGATGCACATCTTCCTGGCATCCTTGTGCCCAGGCAAAAAGCTATGCCATCATTTATGCCACTTTTGTGATGTAAATTACAATCAATTTGGTGCAGGTAATAGTGCTGGCCCTCATCCTGCCTCAGCTCTCTTCACTTTCAAAAAAGTGTTGAATTTGACGCAAAAATGTCAGTTGTGACTATTTTAGCTACAAGTGGTGTTAAATTAGTTACTCAAATTATTGATTTGCAACCATTTTACGCCAAAAAAAAACTGTTGTAAGCTCTATGATGAATTTCCCCCATTATTTAAAATTCAGTTTAAAAAAAATGTTCTGCCCCTACATGGATGTGTTATATACTTTTCTATGATTGTCCGATAATTCAGAATATTTGATAGTTCACCTTCTATAACATTCAATTATTCACTGTGAAAATCACCAGCTTTATATAAATGTTATTGGCACAAAACTACTTTCTAATAACCTAAGAACAATATCTATCTGTCTGTTAATTAGAACTTCCAACAATGAGAACTTCCTCTGTAACGATATAGCCCCTGTGTATATTAATTTTCTATCAAAAGCAATACGTTTCCTGACAAGATACTGTCTAGAAAGCAACAAATTCATTATAATATGTCAGGAGTGCACAAATCTCTGTGTTTATCATTAACTTCACAGAGAGTTGCTGATGTGAAATGTCTGCTTATAATTTATATTTTACTAATAAGGTCCATTCTCCACTATGGTTGTCAAAATCATTATTCACACAGCTAAAGCATCATAGATCCTCTAGACAGGATTTAAATTGAATGTTGAGAGTTTCGTTTATACAGGATTTTTCACCTGTCCATATTACAGCGTGTGATGCATTGCTTTCACGTTTTATTTTATTTCACTTTTTTTAAAGAACTATATGGGAAACTTTTGATTGCACTTTAAATCGCAAATCCAATCACTAATAGGTTATTGAAGGGTTTTGCACCCAGGCATTTACTCAATGTACACAGTTGATCCTGTTGAGTGAAAACGTATTGCAGCACAGGATCCAATCATGTCCTTGGTACAGTATATGCAGTTCATACATGGAGGGATCAAATGACTGTGTGCATAACTCCTGAATGCAAAATATCCTTAAATGGTCAAACTGTGATACTTCCTTGTAGCTATCTTAAGTTTTTAACTCATCTGTAATAGAGTATTCAGATCTGCCCTCCTTTATCCTATTACCTGTCCTCTTGGCTTGGCATGTCTAGATATGTGTATCACAGGTTAGGGTGAATTCACAAGATCGAGTTTCAACTGTGAAACTCAGTCTGTGTGTTGGCCGGATTTACCAGCCTGCACCTTATGCCAGGAGAGGGACTCCTAGTAGCATAGCTAACTATGCTGCTAGGAGTTCCTGCCTCCCAGCTACATACTTTGCCGTACTGCA
The DNA here is from genome assembly GCA_947044405.1 of Leptodactylus fallax. Taxonomy (NCBI): domain Eukaryota; kingdom Metazoa; phylum Chordata; class Amphibia; order Anura; family Leptodactylidae; genus Leptodactylus; species Leptodactylus fallax. The sequence goes on from CAMRHE010000003.1 coordinate 9,697,441, forward strand.
ATTGGTACAGGACAGTATGTTGATGGGAGGCAGGAACTCCTAGGAGCATAGATAACTATACTGGTAGGAGTATCTCTCTCGGCATAAGGTGCAGGACGGTAAATCCGGTCAACACACAGACTGAGTTTCACAGCTGACACTCAGTTAAGTTAATGCATTCTTTAGCTGCTTTTCTGAACATAACATGGTTTCATGACTATTGTATTTCTAATTAACTGGACTTTTTAAAATAGTTTTTAATGAATTTTTAAGTTATTTGCATTATGCTATCACATTCAAGCAAAAAGGGCTACATCTGTACACAAAGTGTCTGTGTGATCACCCAGTGGGGGAGGAAAAATTACTACCTATTTTTGTGGAACATGACAGGTAGAGATGTGGATGTGTCACATTTAGAGAACAGACTCTGCAGACTATTTTCAATCCAGTCCTTTGTGTACAGTAAAAGATGAATTGGATGATTTCATGACGAGTGGAAATGCACCAGTGAATGGTAGATACAGTCACATCAATTGACCCTAAATTTCTGTGTTACAAGGAATAGAATTATTTCTCATGTGATATTCTGTAAGACTTTTTGTTACATTATGAATTGGCTATGTGAACAAATGTACAGGTTTTAACTCCCTCCCACATTGTGATGTCATAGTAAGTTGTGGTGATCATATGGATACTTCAGCTATGCCCATGTAATAACTGACAGACTGTTCGCTGTATTACACAGCTGCTCCACCCCCCAATTTCAGGATAAGAGAAAATATGGCAGAGTGATGTTTTTGCATGTCCCCTGACCCACCAAAATGTAATTAATAAAAACAGAATACTCATAAATATGTACCAAAAATGGTACATGTAGAAACTATAGCTTTTCTTAACTTTTGTGTGGTCATAAAGTACCAAAAATGATTTCAAGCTTTTTTTTAACAAAATATAGCTATTGGTATCTGGGTAATAAGCATGTGACTGTAAACATCTATAAAATAGTAAATACAGGTAAAGAAGAATAATGATAATTAAGCATTTCAGATCAGTCCTCTTTGAAATGAGTGGGCTTTACACTGTCCATGTAATAAATGTATGTGCCAGGTTTTCTTGAGTTATTGGAGTACTCCAAGGCCATCCACTAGTGTTGAACTGGCATAGAAAATTTGTTGCCTTCTACTGAAGCAGTTACACTTGAAGTATAAACATAATGGAAGCACTCTTATATTGTGTACTGTATATAAAGCAATTACTGTTCATTACCATGTAGGTTGTAATGGAAATGGAAATGACCAGTAGTGCGAAAATCTCATGAACTCGTATAATCAAGGCAAAAGCTATAATCAAGGCATTAAGACTAAACAATCCTGCATAAGAGGTGCTTATTATTTCAGAGTGATTCTTAAAAGATGTGTGAACCATTGCGATTGGCTGCCAGTATTAAATCTAGTGAATCTATGCTGTCATCTCTAGTTATAACCGATATAACAACTAAACTGATAAAATACATAGCCGTTGTTATATTCACTTTACTGGCGTAACACACTTCTATTTCTTACTTAAATAAGCAGGAAGTATTTTCTTGTTAATCCAAAGAAGATTATAGTCAATTATTTTTCATACAAACCTTCTATATTACTTATATTACGGTATCAGCTAAAAGAATCTTAGGTTGCCCTTCTCAGAAATGTCAGCCTTTAAGTACAGTATATTAGAGAGAAATAGTGTAACAGATGTGTTTGTTCCTTCTCATTAGCATGAGCATAATGTCTGCAGTGCTGCTTAGCACTGTGCAATGTCCTTTGTTTTTGTAAGCATTAGTGGTAGAAGGAGGCCAGAGATGAAGAATACTAAACAAGAAATGGAACAGCACTTCCATATTAATGCAAACACTGAAGCACCACAGAATACTTCAAGGTGTGGTGATCCTTATTTAAAATGAGAAATGCTTAGAAATTTAGGAGATAAAAATTTGCTGCAGTAAAGGATGGGCCATACAGTGGGTTACAAAAATCACATGTGAATTAAAGCCTCCATACATATAAGAGAAAAGTCAACTAAATCTGCCAAATATCTCATGCTTCCCCATTCCTAAACCCAGAGATTATATTGAGGAACTAAGGTTAGAACATGTTAAATTTTCAGAATGGGGTGGAATTGTAGAAAAACTGTGTTTGCTCAACTTTCTTAAGGGCTTTGTTTTTACGGCATTCACTGTGCAGCCACAATTACATGTCACGTATATTCTATGGGTTGATACAATTCTGGCATGGCATACCAAATTTATAAAGTTTTCTTTTTATGCTTTATTCCCTTAAAAATCAAAAACTTTGCAAAAAAAATACATCTTGGAATCGCCATATTCTGACGCAGGTAACTTTTTGATATTTCTGTGTACACAGATGCCAAAGATGTTTTGTTTTGTGCTTATTTTTGCCATCTAGCTAGAAACGAAATAATAAAATTCGATCAATAAGCTAAATGTTTCACAAAATGGTACAATAGAAAAGTGCAACTTGTTGCATAAAAAAGTATGCATAAGGCTTTGTCAACATTAAAATTAAAAGGTTATGGCTTTTAGAATTTGACAATGGAAAAAACAAAAAAGGACACACATCCTCAAGTATCAAACTAGGCCACATCTTTACTGGGTTAAAGCTTTGTGCACATTGACACTGAGCTTGCATGGTTCATTTAGTATAGAGCTGTATAGCCCACATGCATTGCCATAAAGGCTCAGTTGGGCAAGTGTATAGAAATAGTCTCCCTTAGATACAATGACACAACTTTGTTCTGTTGGCTTCATCTCACATTCCATAGAAAAAACCCTTCCATATTTCTCTGTATAAAATCATCTAATGCACCTCTATGGAAGCTCTATTATGGCTCTGTACAAAACAAAGCCATAATACAGATATGTGCATGAGTCCTTACAATATGCTCTAATTGTGAAAGCTTTCAGGTTCTGACAAATTTGTGTCTATATGTGCCATGGTATTATTTTACACAGGATGGTTTTTGCTCACTTTTTCATGCTTTTATTTTTCAGTTGATCCACTGTATCTTTGATGTAAAAAAAAATGTAGCAGCTACAATCGCACTATTTCATGGCTAGAGTAGCTTCTACTCCGGAAGCAAAATACACCAAGACCTTTATCTACTCTCTACTCCACCCTTCTGAGCAAACTAGGCACAGAGCTCCCCTCATATGTGCGAAAATGGGAGGCAGACCTTCAAATGTACCTCAACCCTGGAGAAATATCATCTGTCCTCAAGAGTTCCATAGATCCTTCCAGATGTGTGCGCTTGCAGGAGTTAAGCTACAAATTGGTCACCAGATGGTATAGAACGCCCACTGTAGTCCATAAGTACTTTCCAGATGTATCCCCTCTGTGTTGGCGCTGCCATAAGTCCTAGGGTTCCTACCTCCATATTTGGTGGGAATGCGAAAAAATATCCCCGTACTGGTCACTCGTTCAGCAGCTTCTGAACCAGGTTTGTGGACTCACCGAGCCTCTGACCCCTGTAGGCATATTCTTGAATCTGTGGCCCACCTTCCCGCCTAGGTCCCACAAGCGACTCTGGCTTCAACTTGTGACTATCGCCAAATCTATGATTCCTCTATACTGGGCATCCGAATCCCCCCCTCCAATATACCACTTTCTACGGAAAGTCTCTCAAATAGCCCGGATGGAAGAACTTTCCCACTTAGAACTCAGCACCCACCAGAAGTTTAGCTCTATGTGGGCGCTGAGTTCTAATGATCCTACCTGGGCGCACCTGTGGGAACCCCCTGCTTAATTAAAATACCCTCTGAGACCCTTGGCCTTTCACCCTAAGAACTCATCGTCTCTCCCCCCTCCCACGTTCCATTTCTTTTCGTGTTTTTAGTTATCCGTTGTAAGTTAATACACCAGCTCTTCTGTCCGTTTGGTTAATGATTCTTTTGTCATGCTCATTGTTTTCAACAATGTATATTCATTGGTGTTATTTGAAAATCCAATAAAATGTTAATTATAAAAAAAAAAAAAAAAAAATGTAGCAGCTGGTCTAACAAATAATTTACAATGCATTATTTTTTGGTTAGATTTATATTGTACTTTTTGAAGTATACACACGTCGACAAAATTGTTGGTAACCCTCGTTTAATGAAAGAAGAACCCACAATGGTCTCAGAAATAACTTGAATCTGACAAAAGTAATAATATATAAAAATTCAATGAAAATGAACACATGAAAGTCAGACATTGCTTTTCAACCATGCTTCAACAGAATTTTTTTAAAAAAGAAAACTCATGAAACAGGCCTGGACAGAAATGATGGTACCCCTGAAAATAATGTGACCAAAGGGACATGTTAAATCAAAGTGTGTCCACTAATTAGCATAACAGGCATCTACAATCTTGTAATCAGTCAGTGGGCCTGTATATAGGGCTACAGATACTCACTGTGATGTTTGGTGACATGGCGAGTACCACACTCAACATGGACCAGAGAAAGCGAAGGAAAGAGTTGTCTCAGGATCTTAGAAACAAAATTATAGACAAGCATGTTAAAGGTAAAGGTTATAAGACCATCTCCAAGCAACTTGATGTTCCTGTGACTACAGTTGCACATATTATTCAGAAATGTAAGATCCATGGGACTGTAGCCAACCTCCCTGGACGTGGCCACAGGAGGAAAATTGATGATAAATCAAAGAGAAGGATAATACGAATAGTAACAAAAGAACACAGAAAAACTTCTAAAGAGATTAAAGGTAAACTTCAAGATCAATGAACATCAGTGTCAGATCACACCATCCGTCGTTTGTTTGAGCCAAAGTGGACTTCATGGGAGATGACCAAGGAGGACACCATTGTTGAAAACAAATCATAAAAAAGCCAGACTGAAATTTGCCAAACTACATGTTGATAAGCCACAAAGCTTCTGGGATAATATCCTATGGACAGATGAGACAAAAATCGAAATTTTTGGCAAGGTACATCAGCTCTATGTTCACAGATGGAAAAATGAAGCATATCTTGAAAAGAACACTGTCCCTACTGTGAAACATGGAGGAGGATCTGTTATGTTCTGGGGCTGCTTTGCTGCATCTGGCACAGGGTGCCTGGAATCTGTGCAGGGTACAATGAAATCTCAAGACTATCAAGGAATTCTAGAGAGAAATGTGCTGCCCAGTGTCAGAAAGCTTGGTCTCAGTCGCAGGTAATGGGTCTTGCAACAAGATAATGACCCAAAACACACAACTAAAAACACCCAAGAGTGGCTAAGAGGAAAACATTGGACTATTCTGAAGTGGCCTTCTATGAGCCCTGACCTAAATCCTATTGCTCATCTTTGGAAGGAGCTGAAACATGCCGTCTGGAAAAGGCACCCTTCAAACCCTAGACAACTGGAGCAGTTTGCTCATGAGGAGTGGGCCAAAATACCTTTTGAGAGGTGCAGAAGTCTCATTGACAGTTACAGGAATCGTTGATTGCAGTGATTGCCTCAAAAGGTTGTGCAACAAAATATTAAGTTAAGGGTACCATCATTTCTGTCCAGGCCTGTTTCATGAGTTTTCTTTTTTAAAAAATTCTGTTGAAGCATGGTTGAAAAGCAATGTCTGACTTTCATTTGTTCATTTTCATAGAATTTTTATATATTATTACTTTTGTCAGATTTAAGTTATTTCTGTGACCATTGTGGGTTTTTCTTTCATTAAACGAGGGGTACCAACAATTTTGTCGACGTGTGTATGAAGCATATGATATCAAAATGCTCCAGTTATCCAAAGGCAGAAAACAATATAAGTATTATATAATAATAGTAATAATAATAATCATCCTTTAATAGTCCCACCATGGGGAAATTCAGTGTGTTACAGCAGCAAAGATAAACAATACAAATACAAACATATACAAGAATGTTCCAAGGTAGAGGCATTTCATTGATAGTAGACAGACAGATAAAAAGGAGCAGGGGATATCCCAGACAAAAAGATATTTCAGTTCTCAGTATGGACTAATCTCCGCTTAGGTCGGTGTTGGTTGTACAGCCTGACCGCAGTGGGGAGGAAAGACTTCCGATAGCGCTCCTTCTCACACTTATGGTGAAGTAGTCGGTCACTGACAGTACTGCCCAGCGCTATCACGGTCTCATGCATGGGATGGGAATTATTCTCCTGCATGAAGCTCACCATGGACAGTATCCTTCTGTCACCCACTGCCTGCACCGGGTCCAGTGGGCTCCCCACGTACAGAGCTGGCCCTCCTAATCAGCTTGTCGAGTTTATTTCTATCCCTGGATGATATACTGCTACCCCAGCAGGCCACTCCGAAGAAGATGGCTGACGCCACTACCGAGTTGAAAAAAGTCCTAAGAAGTGCCCCCTGGACTCCAAAGGCTCTCAGCCTCCTAAGCAGGTAGAGCCTGCTGTGGCCCTTCCTGTACAGAACCTCCATGTAATCTGCCCAGTCCAGCTTATTATTAAGGAGCACACCCAGGTACTTATAGGTGATGACAATCTCTATGCCACTGGTTTAGGAGGGCATCCGCATTTACGGAAGTCCACCACCATCTCCTTGGTCCTCCCAAGTTAATCCTCAGGTGATTCTGCTGGCACCAGTCCACAAAATTTCGGTTCAGTTCTCTGTACTCCCTGTCATCATCATCAACACTACATTGTTAATGATAAAATACATCTGAGTGACATGATGATGGGAAATCTTAAGTAAAACTTGAGGAGGGATGAGTTCATTGATGAATATAGGGTTCATGAGAGGAGCTGTGAGTTTGCCTCTATCGGCGTACATTTTCCTGGCATATGGCCTATGCAGATGCTGTTCTACATCAGATTTGAACCCAGGACTCTAGTGCTGTCAGGCAATGTTTCTCTGGCCTTTTAGAAAGGTATGTGATGTAAATCAGAGTAAAACAGGCATCCTGTCCACACATGAGAAGCTGTGTCAGATTGGAGAATAAGATGGTTGGTCACCTGACACAACTGAAGAACAGAAGGGAGTATACAACACAGATACAGCCACGGGTAAGGGTAAGACTATTTTCTTTATATATTTATATCATGTAAATTTCTAACATGCCAGAGAAACACATTTTTTTAAGTGAATGCTACATTAGGCTAAGGCCCCACGTAGCGGGCCGCAGCAAAAAAGCGCTGTGGGAAAAACCACGGTGGAAATGCATCAAGGTTTTTACCACAGTGCTTTTCACAGAAAGTCCTCTTCAATTATACCCATAATGAAACCTGACAGTGTTTACGTAGGTATAATTGACATGCTGCAATTTCTAAAAATGGTTTTGAAAATGGCAGGATTTCCGCTGCATGGAATTTTTCTGCAATGTGTGGATGGGATTCACTTTATTGTAAAATGCTGTGGTTTTTGCCTTGGATGTTTCCGCCACGGCCAAACTGCGAGGTTTACACTACGTGGGGCCCAGGAAAATGTTTTTTCAATGAAACAAAAATTACCAATAAAAGACTCAGGAGAAATGACATATTTTGCTTCTTGTTAACAAGCTGTCTCATACCTCTGTCTACAACACATAAAATCCATTTGGCTAGTAGTATAATAATACAATGTGTGCTCATTTGAAACACTATTACCTTTTTACCAAGAACTTCTGGATCCAATGCACATTTGTTTACTTCTAATTATATATGTAAGATTTCATTTTCTATAGGGGCACAGTTTATAAATTGAGCAAATTATACAAAGTTCCAAGTGCTACTAACATCTTACATGTCTAAAAAAGACATTTTGCTTTTCCTTAATTTCTTTTTTAGGTTCTACAAGAGATAATTCGGGAATGTTAATTACCGCAGATTTTTCTTCCGAGCTGGTAATTTCTTTTGTTTGTTTTAACATTCATTATCACATCCTAGATGATAACAGATGAAAAAAAAAAATCCCCAGAGGCCTTTGCAGAAAAAGAGCTAGAAACGAAGTTCAGATGTATCAGTTTCTTAATGATTCCTATTTTCAGTAGGTGAAGATGAAATTGGAAACAACATTTAATTTAAATCACTGCTTACATGGATGGTTGACCAATGAGCTATAATTGTTCCATCATTGTGAAAAATATGTAAGGAAGGAGATATGTAGGAAAATATTCATTAGTGTACTCTAACCACAGTTTCCTCTGTCAGGTTTTATGGTAAAATACATTAATGAGTCATTCCCTTGGGTCTACAATTTCACTTTCCTAGGGATATATGTGATTAGCGTCTTTGTCAAAGTTTCTCCTTCAAAGTATGACTATTATAGAAACCTTAAGCTGTCTTAGTATGTCTTTTTCAGAGAGGAAAATGAAAAAAAAAAGCTGATATGTAAAAAAAAAAATAAAAATTACTGTAATACAGGTAATGCGTGCAGAGTAGGAGAGCTTCTTAAAGAAAAACTAACAGGTCTGTGAGAGCCAGAATTCTTGCTGGTTAGTAGGGTTTCAAATACTTATTTCATGCAATAAAATGCAAATTAATTATTTAAAAATCATATAATGTGATTTTCTGGATTTTTTTTAGATTAAAAATTATAGACCTCTCCATTCTTTGTAGGTGGGAAAACTTGCAAAATCGCCAGTGTATCAAATATTTATTTTCTCCACTGTATATATGTTTAAATACCTATTATGAAGAAAATAGTTTATCTCTATATATTTCCAGCAATCACTATTAATTCATGTTAGAAATATATTCTGATCTGTGTTTTGTACTGCAGATCTCCTGAATTTTATGTATGCAACGTAAGAAAATGGTTGCAGATGAATATTTATTAGGAGACCGACTCCTGACCAGTTGTAACATACCTGCCTGTTCTGACCTCTGCGCCATCCTCCAGCCGCATGCTACGGTGCATGAGGCATGTCCATATATAATCCTCTGCTCCTGTTGTTTTTGCACAGCTGAGTATTCGTTCCAGTGTCTTATTTCAGCCAGTCCTATTAGCACTCTGGTTACTATGGAGTTAACTTTTGTTTGCTGGTGATTGACAGCCTATCTGCCAATCAAGCCTGGGGCGGGTTCTGGACTACCTATAAACAGCCCATCAGCCCACACATGGTTTCTGGCTATTGTGACTCTGTCCTTGCTAAGCAGTGCTTTTTATTGTATTACTGACCTCTGCTTTTTGGCTTTTGACTTCTCTTTTGGATTGCGATTTGGTACTGCTTTGTCTCTCTGGCTTTGACCCTTGGCTTGCTTACTCCTCTTCTGTGTTGTTTTGTCTTGTAAGTGTCTTGTTATCACTTATCTAGAGAAGGGACTGTCGCCCAGTTGTCCCAGTCATTAGGACAGTTGAGGCAAGTAGGCAGGGACAGGGGCTGGGTCGAGTTTAGGACTCACTGTTTCTGTCGTTCCCTTCCTCCCAGGTTTCAGCAGCAGCACTGGAGAATTGCTCAACTGGCAATTCCCTAACACCAGTAATCCAAGAATATGGCATTCAGCAGCTAACTGGTTGACTATATGACCACACATAATCTCCTAAACTACACAGATTCTGGCTGGTCAGAGCCCTCACTAGAAGCCCAGTTTTTAGACTTGTGCACTGTTAATCCTTTTAGGTTGTATCATTATTATTATTATTTATTTATTTATTTATTAGAGCACCATTAATCCCATGGTGCTGTACATTATTATATTATTTCCATGGTGCTGTGCATTTGAGGGTTTACATACAATACACATAATATGCAAAACAAATACGGACCAACTAGTACAGTGGGATAAAGGACCCTGCCCATAAGGGCTTACAATCTATCATATTGTGCAAACATATGAACAGTTGTATTAGTTGCATCTACATCAGATTTTTCACTTGTGTACTCAGTTTATATGTCTGCAGAGTACACTGAACATGAGACTGTCAGAGACTATTTTCACCAATGGCTTCTAAATTCATATCCTTCACATTATGAACAGTACATGTTGTTCTTTTATTTTAAACAGATATGTGAATTGTAGAATGAACCACTATTGCTACATGTTCCCTCTCTATGGAATCCAGTGAACACATAAACAGAACACAGACAGAAAATATCTGAATCAGCCCTTAGATTCACAGTAAAGATTACTTTACAAAAATAGATAAAGATTAAAAAAATATATATAAAAACAGTAATATATTTACCTGAATGTACACAACAGAATATATTGCAAACTAATAACAATTAAACCTCAATATAAACTTCAATAGTATCACTAACAGGCATTAGTATCAAGTGCAGATGTAATATTTTGTTCCTGCACTGAGTTTGCAGTCATGGCAGGAATTGCTGGTCACCCCCTGCTGCGATTAAGGGAATTAACCCTTCTTATCCCCATATCCATGGAGATTATTTATCAGTATATTGTCTGATCTTACCTCTCCTATGTTGCTGTGCTGGAGATGTAAGGGTTAATTCTCCAACACATGCTCTCTGTAGCTCCTTAACATTTTACCTCCTCACCATGCACTCCATGACCTGAAATAAATATTTATCTCATGGCCTATATTAAACATCTTCCTTCCTCTCTGAACAATATACATGTTAATAGGAATCCTTAAAAAACTTAGATAGGTCCTAACACCTCAGTGGATGTGGTCAAGGCTGACAATGGTATCTGAGTGGTTTTACAGTGAAAAGTCAAATATTATTTAGATATGTCAAATAATATTAAGAAAATTTTCAAAAAGTCAAAAATCCCCTCACAAAATATTTTATTAAAAAAAAAAAAAAATGAAACGAAAAATGACAGATAACTACTATATAACTGGCTCCTATAAAATACAACTTGTCCCTCACAATGCAGAGTCTTAAATAAGTACACTGATGAACCAATAAAAAAATTATGACTATTGTCAAACAGAGGAAAAACATTGTTATTGGTTGTAAAAGCTAAAACTAGGTATGTTGTTAAGGCGTTAAAATGCACTTAAGGCATCAAAGCTATGTGCCAATATATTTACTTGATGCATGAATTAAAAATCAACAATAAAAAGTGACCTTTTTGAAAAGTTTTTTTTTACAATTTTAATGTGACTGTTAGGGGGTTAATGTGTCCACTGGTAACCTGGTCACATAGCTAATATAGGGTATCTTGTGTAACTTTAAGAGTCCCTGCATTAGCTTATTCTGGTGCATAAGACCTCCCAGATGCGCCAGAATTATTAATACCTATTTAATAATTCTGGTGCAGGTCCCTTGCGCCACAATAGAAACTAGAGTTCATTGAAGAAAGACACCTACAGTATCATTGTATGACAAGACAATATAAATAAATGGCGTAGGAAGGATTCAGCTGGTGACATCACTCTACTCAATTTTCATCCAGTAGACTGAAAGAGGTGTCATCAATGTTTAATCAAGAATGTAGGGGGACCCAGAATAACTGTCCACGAGTAAAAAAAATGTGCTATAAATGGTTCATTATAAGGAAATATATAAGATTAGTCTGCCCTGAAGTGCCTTTTAATGTTACTATATCCTTACATTGCACATGAATAGACTGGGTATTTAAGTTGCTCAATATGCCAAAAAACGATAATAGACAAAGAACAAATTATTGCAGCAATGACTTTGTGCTGAAAAAGCACATCTGATCTGAAAGGTAGGAGTTGGTTTACATTTCAAGTTCAGCAAAGATCAATGTAAAGTAAGAAACTAAAAGAATTTCTTAACGATGAGCTGTAGAAGTGAAAAGTGCAAAAAACCATAGAATGTATAAATATATTTTGTATTAGATCTATTATGTGTTAAAGTAGAATGGCTTTACTTATAAGTATTTGGGTTATGGATATGCTGAAAGATGTGGTTATCACAAAAATGAATAAACTAGAGCATACAGTTTCATCTCAAACTGTAATGAGCCAATTGGGAAAAGAAGGCTTGTCTCACTTAATCCAAGCATATAATATTTAACTGATGCAATAAGTGTTAGGCTGAGGTGCCATGTTGCGGAAAAGCAGCTTTTTTATTGCAGATTTTGCTGTGTTTTTTGAGCCAAAGCTAGGAGTGGATTGAGAAGAAGGTAGAAGTAAAAGTACTTCCTATATATTTCCCATTCCCTTTGTAGCCATTCTTGGCTTTGGCTCAAAAAACGCAATAAAATCTGCACCAAAAAAAGCTGTGTTTCTGCAATGTGAAGCCTCAGTGTTAAGGTTATTTCTGATAGGTTAGCAAATATGTGCTGTATACACAGGCTCTATGCTACAATTTAAATACTGTGATCTAGATTAAAAAGTTTGTCTAATCATATATAAGTTTAGTAATAACAATAAACTACTTTTTTTTAGAAGTAATCTTAATAAAAAAATAAAAAAATATTTCAAATATTCTTTTATATTATCCTACTTATCTCTGTATATGCCGATCTTTAGTATTAAGTTTGTTGCAACAGTATGAATATTTATTACCATATCAATGGTATGGTATGGTTACTAAAATGTGCCTAAAGTGGAATTCTGGAGAAATTTTCAGGCCATCAATATCTGATTGGTGTGGGGTACAACTCTAAGCTGTTTAAAGGGACTGTGGAGTTTTGCAAGTGCAGTGGCCTTTTTATTGTTTAATTTGTTTGTTTTACATGTATGTCATTTACTTAACAGCAAACATGCATAATATTGTAAATTTGTCCTGTTAAGTTGAAAGCTGCCACTAGCGCTACTAAGTGCATGGCTACATGTAGACAGACTAAGATAAACAACAAGGAGGACACAACACTTACACAAGCTCCCCTACTCTTTCAAACAGCTGACCCTTGGAGTTCTGTGTGCCAGACCTGCACCAATATGATATTGGTAACCTATCCTAAGGATAAGCCATCAATAATATGTTCTCAGAAAGCCCTTTATCTCTAGTTACTCTCATGCAAGTGTAACGTCTCTGCCTGTTCGGGTCTCTGCACCACTCTCTGCTTGCACGCTGCGGCACAGGACGCGTGTTCAGTTTGATTCCTTGCATAAGATTCTTGTTGCTCAGTCTGAACACTGTCCTAGACTATGTAATTGAATTTCAGCCACACCCGTCTCCTGCACCTTGTTTCTTTCGGCTCCTCAATGGTTAATCTTAGCCTTGCCTTTGTGATTGACAGCTTGTCTACCAATCAAGTCTGGGGTTCTCCTGAACTTGCTATAAACAAGTCATCAGCCCTCACATGGTTGCTGGCTATTGAGATTCTGTCTTGTGACTTTGTCCATGCTAGCTCCTTTTCTGCTATTACCTGTATTCTTATTCCTGAACTTTAGCTTTGACTTTGACTACTATCTTGGATTTTGATTCTGTACTGCTTTGCTCGACTGTTACCAACCCCTTGGCTTGCTGGCCTCCCTTTTGTTGTTGTTTGTCCTGTCTGCATTCTGTGTTGTCACTTATTATTTATTATAATATATTATATGTCCTTAACATCACAGGGCAAATAACATCAATGAAAAAGTTTGGGCACCCCTATAAACCTTAACCATTTTTGGTTCTAAATATTGGGGGGTGGGCGCCGCCCCCTTCACTTTGATATATCTAAAAACGGGGACAAAAAATTTCGGGGAAAAGAGGGGTTTTTTTCAAAAAAAAAAAACAAAAACAAAAAACAAAAACCGCGCAAAAAAAACCCCCCTATAATATTATTGATATGAATACTCCTAAGTACTTAATACTGCTTACTGAAGCACAAAATTGGTTTTGTAACCTCACTGAGCTTGAACTTCATAGCCAGGGTCCAACATGGGAAAAGGGATTTAAGGGGGGCAATTGGAAGGTGTTCCCCCTTTTACCCCCCCCGGGTGGCATCATGGGCTCCTCAAAACAACCCAAAGACGAAAACAAAGATTGTTCAACAAGTGGTTCAGGGGAAGGTTTTACAGAGAGAAGTTACCAAAATTATACCACTCACAGACTTCTAGCTCAGACCTGCCTCATAATACTCCAATCACTGTGCATCGTCAACAATACAGCACACCACAAAAAGCTGAGACAACAGAGTCCGAATGATGACACCTCTAAACAGCTAAGCATTTTAGAAGCCCCCTACTCCATTTGGACTAGAAAGCAGGGTGAGTTGTCTGGTCTTAGCTGCCAGAGGTTTTATTTGTGAGGCCACATGCTTTGGGGCTGTGTGGCCAATGCCGCACCAACTTTAAATAGAACCAAAAAAAAAAGACAAACAAAACACAGCTCCAAACCCAGCATCAGCAAAACAATACAACTGAATCCATCCCATCCCCAACCAAATCATTACATCAATTACCCCCATCAAACAACTGAACCATTTTAAAGAAACAAAAAACTACAACTATAAAATACAATTTTTCAAAGGAAATAACCCCCCCCCAAACAAACATTTCTTTCAAAACCTCATCAACCAAATATTACTGTGTCCACAGTTATTAATATATCAAATTGAAAGCAAAACCAAAAAAACAAAAAGAAAAAAAAGTCACTCAAGACTTATAATATTAATATAATATAATACTTATTAACAAAATGGCGCATTTATGGGTTTACAGAAGTTACCAAATAACCACCAAAGCTCGCCTGTCTCCTAAACAGTATATGACACCTCTCACTAACATTTTAGATGCCTCCCTACTCCATTTGGACTAGAAAGCAGGGTGAATTATCTGGCTTAGCTGTCAGAGGTTTTATTTTAGCTGCTTTCTATTCCACAGCAAATTGGAAACTTGCAGTTGAGAGACCTGAATAACAGAATGAATATCCCCGATATGTTACTAATGATGAAACTTTATATATATCGTATAAAGATGCACGGGTCAAAATTGTTTTATTTACCATCCATAAAAACAACCATTTTCATGAATATACATATTTCCATACAAAAGAGACGCCTTTTGAAAAAGCAGGGGAAAAAGCATGTTGAGGCTCGGATGGCCATACAGACTCTTTATGGGTATGCACTATGCACTTTAACTTGCTACGAATAACTTCAAATGAGGTGTGTATATTATACTATTATCTCAACTATATTGATGCTGGTCATTGGTACTTTTTGATATAAAGTTTACATCATAATATACTCAGTGCTTACTTCTTTAACTTAGTGGTGTATGATACCCTTATCTTTTTGGTATCAACGTTTATGTATGGAAAGATATATAGAGCACACACACTCACTCACTCACGCACGCACACACACACACACACACATATATATTTAAATAAGAGTATCTGTACAATGTCCATAAAGGACTACAAAACTAGTTGCACATAGTGGTCATATTTGAACTTGAAGGTACTGTTATCGAAACCCAAACTGGGTTCAAAATCCTGATTGTCAAGTGGTGCCAAAATACTGTATTTATAATCCATATTGATATATATATATACTGTGAGCTCACAGAGAAAGAACCAGCCTGACACACACAGTCGGTGTTAAGCAAGTTGTGTTTATTAAAAACATAGCATAAGCTTTTATAGAGAACAGTAAATAATTATGAACTATTCAAACATATGAAATTATGTCTTGTACTATACCATGCTTTCTGAAACATTGGGAGAAGTGGAGGGTTTAACAGCGCAGCGGTGCGTGGGTGGCTGCTTGCATGATTTTGTCCTTGAGAGTACAGTGGTGTAAAGTATCAGGGAAAGACAGGCCCTCCCGCCCCAGTGTCCCTTTTGTCCTCACAGGATAGGGGAATTCAGATTTTTCAACCTGTATTGATTAATGGAAAGGAGGTGCCATTTTTGATAGACACTGGGGCAACAAAATCATGTGTGAGCAAACAGGATGCCAGCACATTCAAATTACCACTCTCAGGAGACAGCCAGGTGGTTCAAGGGGTATCGGGGCTACCAGTCACTTTAGATCAAACTGATCCTGTAGAAACTTCATTTCAGGGTTGCAGGATACTCACCAGGTATCTAGTCTCTGACACATCAGATAACATTCTTGGTACAGATGTGATGGGAGCATTAGGTTGTAACATCATGCTGCATCCATCAGGGGCAGCATATGTAAAAGTCACACATACCAATCATGAGATTTTATGCTTGTTATCTGCTGAGTTAAATACACCAAATTGTATTTTTGTCCTCACTGAGGAAGAAAATGTACTGTTATCCCAAGTGCCAACAGCATTATGGGCAACTGGGAAAACAGATTTAGGTAAATTGGATGTACCCCCTGTTATGGTAACCCTGAAACCTGGAGCTCAGCCACCAAGGATTAAACAATATCCTTTGACTCATGCCCAAGAGGATGCCATAGCAGTAACAATAGTAGAATTAGTGAAGGCAGAGGCATTGAAGGAATGTACTTCTGTAGCTAACACTTCTCTTTTTCCAGTGAAGAAAAAGGGCAAGAAGGGAGAACCAGACACATACCATATGGTTCATGATCTCAGGGAATTGAACAAAGTGACATTGCTTGAAACACCTGTAGTGCCCAATCCACATACCCTGTTATCAGCTGTCCCTACTGGAACCACTTATTACAGCACTATAGATCTTTGTAATGTTTTTTTTTTTTTTTTTTCCGTACCTTTGCACCCCGATTGCCAGTATTTGTTTGCATTCACATTTAGGGGAAAACAGTACACCTGGACAGTACTACCACAAGGGGCGCAAAACAGTCCTAACCAATTCACACGATGTCTTACACTAATCATGAGTACTTGGCATCCACCACGTAATGATGTTGTTTTGTTACAATATGTTAATGACCTTCTTCTCTGTGCTCCAGACAAATCAACCTGTGAAGCAGCGACCATCAGCCTGTTGTGTTTCCTCTGCCAGAACGGCTGCAAGGCCAGCAAGGATAAGTTGCAATTTTGCAAGCAAAAAGTGTTGTTTTTGGGACACTGTCTTGGCCAGGGTACCAAGCACCTGTCAGATGAGAGGACCAAGGTGGTGAGAGGCATGTAGGTGCCAACCTCTCATGCTCAGCTACGTACCTTTTTGGAATTGGTATCCTACTGTGGGCCATGGATAAGATCTGCATCTCTGACCATGCAACCTCTGTATGATTGCCTCTCCTCAAAACCATTCAGCCTCACATCTGAGGCCTTGGATGCATTTTACCAGCTGAAGTTGCAGATAGTCAGTGCTCCGGCCTTAGGCCTACCTGACTATCAGAAACCTTTTCAGCTCTACGTGACTGAGATGATGGGACATGCAACTGCAGTTCTCACACAACAACACGGGGATAAGAAATGCCCTGTGGCCTATTACAGCTCACGGTTAGATGCTGTAACCCCCTCCTGTGTGCGGGTTGTCCTCTCAGTACAAGCGTTGCTTGACAAGAGCTCAGACATTGTCCTAGATCATTCATTGGTTGTGTATACCCCTCATGACATCCATGCTATGCTCACACAAGTAGACAGACGTCACCTTTCTTTGGCACGGCAGTGCAAAATGGAATTTGCTCTGCAGTCCTCCTCAAACATCTCTTTTCAACGCTGTTTAACTTTGAATCCTGCAACTCTTCTTCCTGTAGGAGTTCATGATTCAAAAGGGGGAGTGGAGGATGAGTTATTTTTAAACTCCCTCTCTGAAGAAGAACTGTTTGACAGCCAGCATGAGCATGATTGTGTGGCTCTTATGTCACAGGAAACAGTGGGATTTGACCATGTCACGGATGTGCCATTACAAAATCCTGATTATGAGATGTTTTTGGACGGCTCAAGGTATCAGACAGATGAAGGCAAATTTGTTACAGGGTATGCTGTAGTCACTGAACATGACATTATAGTCCAAGAAGCTCTTCCACCACACATGTCAGCCCAAGAAGCTGAGCTTAAAGAGCTTATGGAGGCTTGTAAGATAGCCAAAGGTAGAACAGCCAACATATACACTGACTCCAGGTATGCTTTTGGCATCGCACATGATTACGGTCCGATATGGAGGTCAAGGAACTTCCTAACGGCCCAGGGCAAGCCAATTAAAGATGGAGATGTGGTAAGTCGACTGATGGAGGCCATACTGCTCCCAAAGCAGCTGGCAATTGTGAAAGTCAGAGCTCACGCAAAAGGAAGAGACCCTGAAAGCCGTGGAAATGAGAGAGCTGACAGAGCAGCCAAGGCGGCAGCACTACTGGCCAGAAGGGGTCCCAACCAGGTGAGCAAAATGGACATTGACCTAGCAGACCCAAAAGGGCTGTACTCAAAGGTTACCAGTGTGGAAACTGAAAGATGGAAGAAAGCAGGTGCTACAGAAGGTGATGGTATGTGGAAAATGGGGGATCGATTATGTCTGCCCGCAGCAGTCTACCCCCAGATGGCTGGCTCGGCCCACGGTAAGGTGCATGCCTCTCGAAATGCCATGGAGTCATTAGTGGGTAAATTATGGTTTGCCCCAGGTTTTGGAAGAGCTGCTAGCAATCACGTAAAAGCATGTCACATATGTGCTCTACACAACCCAGGACAGGTAGTTAAAACACCCACCAAGTGTACACCAAAATCCCTGTACCCATTTCAGAGGATACAGATAGATTACATACAGTTGCCTAAGTCTGGAACATACGAGTATGTATTGGTCTGTGTGGATTTGTTTTCAGGATGGCCTGAGGCCTACCCTGTGAGCAAAGCAACCGCACAAGCAACTGCCAAGAAACTGATGTCCGAGCTTGTGTGCAGGTTTGGAGTGCCCGAGGTGATTGAGTCTGACAGAGGTACACATTTCACAGGTGAGATAGTGAAAGAAATAATGTCTGCACTAAGGATTGAGCAAGCTTTCCACACACCCTACCATCCTCAGAGTTCAGGCAAAGTGGAAAGGTTGAATGGTACACTCAAGTTGAAGACTCAGAAAGCCATGGCAGAGACAGGAAAGCCCTGGCCTGAATGCCTGTCTCTAGCCTTATATTCAGTAAGAACTACTCCTAACAGGAGGACAGGGTTGTCACCATTTGAAATATTGTTTGGAAGTGCACCCAAAAACAGGATTGTACTTCCCTCAGACATTACAGCTTAACTATGACAGCATTGCCAGCTATGTACAAAATCTGTGTCAAAAATTAAAAGTAACACACGATCAAGTGTTTTCTTCTATTCCAGACCCTTCCGATCTTACAGGTACCCATAATCTGAAGCCTGAAGATTGGGTAGTTATAAAAAGACACACCAGGAAATCTCTTGAACCCAGATATGATGGCCCCTTCCAGATATTGCTGACAACTGCCACCTCAGTAAAGTTGGAGGGAAAATCTACCTGGATACACGCTTCACATTGCAAGAAAGTTGAAGCGCTGAGAAGGAAATGGAATACAGTTAACCAATATGTAAGATAGGATTTTTAACCTCTTCAATGGAGAATCCATCAAAGATGGCACACAAACAGTGTGAAGGTATTCATTGAACTTGATTAAAAATAAAGTCCTAAAATGGGGGAATTGTGAGGGTTAAAATATAATTTGTATTATATTCTATACACTCTATACACAGAGAATGAAATAGTCTGCAGATAGCCTGCACAGTTTAGAAGATAAGATAGGAAGCAGACACTGGG
Organism: Leptodactylus fallax; assembly: GCA_947044405.1. NCBI lineage: Eukaryota > Metazoa > Chordata > Amphibia > Anura > Leptodactylidae > Leptodactylus > Leptodactylus fallax. The sequence goes on from CAMRHE010000003.1 coordinate 9,716,857, forward strand.
ACGGCATTCAACAGTACTGTTGTTCTCAGGAAAAGATAAGGGGAAACAACCACAAAATTCAAGGAGAGATGTTGTTATGAGAAACTGAACAAATCTGTTTAGCAGCGGAACCGGAAAGACCAAATATGTACATTGGTCACATGACTGTTGTGTAACCAACTTGCCTTTAAAACTTGTATGAACTATACAATAAAGAAATCATTCTTACTAGACTCCTGGGCATGTCTGTAGTTTGTTTTCCTCGAGCTCGATATTATTCTTTATTTAATTAGGATTACGGTGACATCCATCCCGGGGGAACTTAACCCCCGACACAGAGCATGCGTGAAAACTGGTTAACCTGATTGACCATTGGAGGGAGGAGGGTCTTGACACCCCCCCCTTACTCCTCTCAATAATCAAAGTATATTAGTACTATGAGCTGCGTAATGCAAAGCATGGCTGGGACCTGTTGTTCTACATTGCACATCTGAGGGGAGAAATTGCGCAGCTACGTGCTGGGGGCTGTTTGGGGGCTGTTTGCGTAAGCAGTGTTAATCTCCAGACTCTTCGAAGGACAGCTCACCGAAAGTTTATAAACAAGCAAGTCCACTAGGACATGCTGCCCTAGACTGGCCTTGCTCTCAGTGTATATCCTTATCATTAGAAGCTGCAAGCTTCTTCTACTAGATGCATTTCTATAATTGTTAAGAATAGCAAGCTAATGAGAAGTTAAAGTGACAGACATTTAATTTCTACAACAGTACTAAACATCTACATGTGGTGGACTGATCAGCTGAACAACAGTTTCTGAGATGGTGTTGTCATTCTTTCTGGGATGTTGATCAGAGGAAAGCTGCTCTAGGTTACACTACCTTGCAGTTATGCAGGAAAGAGGAAGTAGTGTACAGCAAGCCCTTGTGTTGAAATGAGTCCTGTCACATGACAGGGGAACCTTGAAACCTGACACATATACAGTACTTGTGACCACTGTCCATGATAGTGGAACTTTGCAGAAGTATGAATAATAATAGTTTAAATGATTGTAAGTTCATTTGCAGTCTGTCTGGACATATTTTGCCAAAGTGACATGAGACTGACAACCATTCCTTGATCCCTGAGGCTGGGGCCCTACGTGGAATAAACGCTGCAGTTTGGCCACTGTTTGGCCGCTGAAAAAAAAAACGCGGCGTTTTATAATCACAGCAAGGTGGATAGGATTCTAGCGAATCACATCGACACCTTGAGAAAAAATATGTGCTGCCGATACGCTATGATTTCCAAAACTGACACGGTTTTGGAAATCACAGCATGTCAATTTATACCTATGGAAAGGCCAGCAGTTTTCCTCTGCAGACTTTCTGTGAAAAGCGCTGTGGGAAAAACCGCAATGTGTTGCTGCCGCGGTTTTTCCCGCAGAGCTTTTTGCTGCGGGACGCTACGTGGGGTTTTAGCCTTAAAGGGGTTTTCCCATGAACATGACCATATTCAAATTTATAGACAATTAAAAGTAAAACATTTTTTGAAAATACAAGTAATTAACAATTTTGCTGAGTTTTAAAGATTTTCTCTAACCATCTTAGTGGTGACAGTATCTTGACTTGATCGATTACGACCATGAATACACGAACTTTCTATGTGCTGAAACCCAGCCATGATTTCCTTCTTGTGGCCTGATAACCTGTCCATAATAAGGAAGTCATGGCTGGGTTTCTGTCAAGTTCCAGATCATAGAAAGCTCCTGTATTTAGGGCCGTATCCATTTGCAACCGATCAAGACAAAAGATTGTCAACACTGCAAAGATTAGAGAAAAATCTCATTGAAATTTAGAATTATTTATATTTGTAAAAATGTTTAACTTTTAATTATCTACAAATCTAAATATGGTGATGATTATGGGAATACCCCTTTAAGTGGATTGTGTAACACTAGGTTCACACCTGTGTTCGGGTTTCCGTTTGAAGGGTTCCACTTGGGGATCCCCCGAACGGAAACATAATCTGCTAATCTGCTTAAAAAAAATCTATGGGGCCCACCGGGTTTTCACTCAGTTTCCTTCCAAAAAGGGCAGGACTTTTCTCTCCGCATTTTTAAAGTGGAATGGTGAACAGAATTCCTGAGCGGAGACCGAGCACTAGTGTGAACCTACCCTAAACTGTGATTTTTATTTTGCTTTTGATTTTATTTTTGACTTCTGAATATCAGTTCTTATGCTTTTTTTTTAATGCCATTCTGACCCTTTTAAAAGTAAGTAAAACATTAGAAGACAGACAACCACTTTAAGGGTATTAGCAAAGGTCTCTGCTACTAAATGCAAAATATTAAATATTTATCAGTGTATTAATATTAGTGTTAGAACCATTTCAGAATATGGCACAGTAAAGACGTGTTTCTAGGGTTGACTGGAAAGTCAGTATAGAAGAATCATATCAAAATCACATTCTTGTAAGAAATCCAGTGGTTTGAGGTTACTTTTGAAAATTATTTTGAACTAGAATAATGCTGAAGGAAATATAGGTGGAAAACAATATAGCAAAAAGAAAATGATTGGAGAAGTAGTAATAAATCTCATGTGTTATCAATGTAGACATAAAATATAATCATATTCCTATGTTTTCATCTTTTCTCTTTACTTTCTTTACATTTAAGTTGAGTAATATTAATCTCTGCCGTCTAGCCAGGTATTATAATGAAGTGCATTCATGAATATAAAGTGGGTATGTAAAATTTTGATATCGCTCTTGATTATTCTATCTCTTTTTGACATAGGATGAACTGCCAATATATAACACCTGTTGCATTAGATTCATCCAAATTTTGAGTCACAGCATGAATCTTTAAAATTATAATCTGGTTTGTCTGGCAGGATCAATCTATAGAAAGCCCATGAGAAGTTACATTAATTACTTGATGATTAATTATGTTGTTTCCTATGAAGCCTTTGCCAAATTATTGATTCCAGATGCTCATATGATGTTTTCTGGCAGGTTTTTTTTTTAGCCTTGGCATAATATATGTACTGGTAATTCAACAAAGAATTATTTTTGCACTAGTTCTCAGTTAATTCATTAGAATGATTGACAACAGTATGTTTGTGCCACATTTCTGCTCTGTATATCCTTTTCTAAAATAAATCAATGTAATAATGGCAATTTTCCTTCCTTGGCTTCCTTAGTAGAAGAATTTCATGCGATATCTGTTGTTGGCTTTGTCTATATAGTTTTATCCCTGTTTTCTTTTGTTTTCAATCAAGTAATTTTAGTTGAAGCTTTGTTGTTTTTACAAGGTGAACAATAAAGAAAAATAAACCAGTAAACCAAAAACCAAGCCGTCATCTTGAATCAAAGTAACGTTCCACTATACTAGGCGTTATCAATGATAGAATAGTATAGTAATAGTCACATACTGTATGTATAGAAATGCAGAAGGAAAGCCATGTGTCAGACTTCTAGCTAATGCTATACTTTATGCCAATAACTGTCCAAGAATTGTATCATGGACAACAGTCATCGAGACTAACCTGGCATATCCCTTCACAGACAAATTTGTCCAATCTAAAAAGTAAGATAACCTTATCAATACATTCAAAAATAGTGGAAGGCAATCTATTTCCTAGTTCATTACAGTAGTCTTAGCATCGTTAGTTTATTTCTCTCTGTGATGGGAAGCTCTTAAACATAGCTCAGGATACAGATTATAGGTAAACAATTCAGTTTAAGCGAGTACATTTTATAAATTAAGTCAAACACCTCAGTCCAATATCTTCTCAGTGAAGGACAGTTCCACATTAATGGAGTTTTCCGGGCAAAAAAAAAAAAAATCATTTTTCATAAAAGTTCTGTTGGTGCTATTAATAGGTTAATAAGTGCAACCAAATACCTTTTTCTGTGTTTTCCTACAACTACCATGGTGCCTTGTGCTTCACTCAGAGCTGACTCAAACCAACTGCCTCTCTCATTTACTCTCCCACCCTTTCTCACTCACACCCCCTCCCTGTTTCCCTAGCTAGCCTGCCTACTACTAGTCTTTCCTAACTAACTGAAACCCTCCCACCCCATCATACTTACCTGTCTTCTGATCCAGACCTTCTGGGCATGGGACGTCACTTCTTCTGGGCACAAATAATAGAACCGGAGTGCTGCCATGCGCAGTAGCCCAGACCAGACTTGAAGAGAGGTAAGTATGATGAAGTGGGGGGTGGTGGTTTAGAATAGGTGACATTCCTTTCCCCCCCTTTGGAAAATGTGCCTGGGGGGTTACATGACTGCCCTGGCGATCTTGGTACATATATATTTTTGGTACACTAAGTAATTTAGAAGGTAGGTGAGGGGGGGGTTTATGGATTACTAACTATCCCTCTTTCCTGCAGCAGCCATTTTCTCCTTTATTCATTTTTGTTCTTTGCCCCAACTTTCCAAAAGCCATAACTTTTTTTCTTTTTAAATTGCTTTTTTGCAGTGCTTTTTTTTGTGTGACAAATTGCACTTGACTTGTTACCAATATTCTATGAGTCAGTATGATTATATTGAATTAATACAGGTTTTGTTATGTTTTAACACTTTAACAAAAATCTAAAATTTTGAAAAATAAAAAAAAAAATATTTGACTCGTCATATACAGACAACCATTTTTTCTTTTTTATATTTCAGTGTACGGAGCTGTGTAAGGCATTTTTTTGTGGGGCAAGTTGTACTTTTTATTTAAACTATTTTGGGGTTTCTGATGCAATTTGTCTCAAAAAACTGATGTACATGTTTTTCACCACATTTTCATTAACAGCTTTAGACAATTTCTGACACTTTCTGAACTTTTGGAAAGAGATCTGGCTTAAGATTTTATACCAAGAGTCAAAATTTTCCAAATATCCAACTGTCCAAAAGATATAGCCCTGGAAGATTATATATAAATTAGATCTTATTAACCAAGTGGGTGGTAACCCTTTAATAATTATTATGCAAATTGGATTTAAGTGTCATAAAGATTTAAGTTTTCGTTTTTCAATTAAACTCATGGATGATATTGTGTTTCAGGGCTCAATGGATCACTGAAATCAGTCTCAAGCATCTGTGATAATTAATTTTCCATGTGAGCCCAATTAAAGGAAATCTACTTAAAGGGAGTCTATCACTGCCCCAGTTACTTTAAACCACTCACATAGTGCTGTAGATGCTGTTAGAATAAAAATGATACCTTTCTTATGTTTCAGAGCCGCAGGGATGCGTAGAAAAATCACTGGGGAGCGCAGGGGGAGTTTTCTTCTATTACTGAGCACTACTGCATCATCACTTTACACGTCAATCCTGTATTCAGTTTGTCCCTCTGGGCAGCGGGAGGATCAACTTTCTGACTGACCATTTTCTTCCATGGTACAAAAAGAAGAATTTTGCGTTCTGTAACAAAATCATTTTCATGCATGACAATGCAGCAATTAATACCTCTGAGTCATTAGGTGCTATAGACATAAAATGAGAGAAACTCATGGTGTGGCCACCATCCTACCCTGACCCTATTGAGAACCTTTGGAGTATCCTCAAGCAAAACACCTTTAAGGGTGGAAGAGCAGTTCACATCAAAACAGCAGCTCTGGGAGGAAATTCAAGCAGAAACTATCCAAAAAATCACAAGTTCAACAGATGCAAGAATTGTGAAGGTGATATCAAAGAAGGGGTCCTACTTTAACATGTAACTTGGCCTAGTAAGATGTTTTTCAGATTTTAACACCTACAAAATGTATAGAAACTCTGTTGTGCATAATTTGCAACAGTAGATTTTGATTTTATATTGTGTGAAAAAATGTTATCATTGAGAGATTTGTCCAAAAACATTTTATTTATACTCTAATGGTTGAAGATTTCAACATTATACTGACTGTCATTTGCATTGACCAGTTTGAAAAATCAGAGAAAAATATGATTTGCATAATAATTTGGAATAGTTGATGAATAAGAGCTAATTTACATATAATCTTCCAGGGGCCACATATTTTGGATGGGTAGATGAATTTTAAAGACAAAAATTAAATTTTTTTTTATTTTATCGAAGGTCTCAAAGCTGTGCCAACGAAAACACCAGTGCACGACAAAAAAGTGACGGGTGCCACTGAAAAAAACGTGCATAGGATGCTGTCTATCGCAAAACCCATCTCAAAAGAGAATGGGTCCTCCGAAACTGTCCCCAAACTCTAAGCCAAAAGGCACAAGAGTAAGGGGGGTTGTACCAACCCAACTGCCTAGACAGGAGGATCAGTGACTTACTTGGTTTCCTCCATGGGCTGCCACCACCAGGAGTACCGCCAAGCCAGCTACTTGCATCAGTCCCCTCAAGGGCTGCCACCCCAAGAGTACGACTGAGCCTGCAACTGTTGTCCATCTCCACAAAAGCAGAGACAGACACTGGAGAGCAAAGAAGGAGGGAACCCGAAGGCCACACACTCCAACTCCTAGACTTCGGGTAGGACCCAAAAAGGTTTCCGCACCCCTACATCCACACAAAAACAGTGACAAAACAGGTGACAAGACGTGATAAACAAAAAGAATAAATAAGTGAATAGAGTGCCAGTGTACTGGCCCGGTCTATCCGCCGGATCTATAAAAAATTACCCATGCTGGATAAACCAAGCAATAGGGTGAGTGCTTCTTAGGTGTGATCAAGTGCTTGTGCAATGTGCCAAAAGGCCAAGAAGCACTTTAGCTTTTTACAGCTAACCCCTCCAGCCTGTCTCTTGTACACTTGATAAAGAGGACCATTCATCCTCGAAACGCGTTGTGTTTTAGAGTTTATTAAAGCAACCTTGGTGAAGCACGGTCCCCTACCTCTCTTTTTTTGGAGTCACTCCTACCATTTCTACATTTGGAATACCGTTTGGATCCAGGAGATCCTGACGCCTAGAGGTCCCGCTGCTCCCTCATCTTGTGACATAGTTTGGACCATTCCACTAAAATATATGACATTATACCATACCTAACCATTCAAGGTGAGAGCATATCTACACTGTGGCCAATCCACTACTAGTGGGCTAATCAACTGAGGGGGTATTGACATACACTATACCCATTCAGGTGTATGCCCATGCATTGTGGACCCACTCTACCACTTTATCCACCTCCTCTCAACCTTTATTAGTGGACACGTCCTAGTCACTTTATTCTTCCCACGTTTTCTGAACACAATTTACATTGTGTCATTCAACTTTTTGTAAAAACAATATTACCCTATGTGCCGCTCGGCGTTGTTGTTTTTGTTTTTTTACTTAAGCTAAAGTGAGGATCCAGAATGCTTCCCTATTCAGAAGTCCCCTACTTCAATCTCCAATCAGTAGTAGCAGTTGTATTTGTATATAGGAACGAATACTAACTGGGATGGTAATTTGCATTCTATGATAGCATGTTATCACTCTTAGGATCTGCTTGCATCTGTATTGGAGGCTCCATTTGGATATTTACAACACTATTTCTCCTGTTACACAAACACTAATTTGGGAACCAAGTGAGCCTCATTATATCAGAATGGAGTAAATCAGTTTGCTAATGTTTTCCCTCATATGCTGATATGGTGTGTTTCTGAAAGAAAGCAATGCAAGTGTAAACATGTGCTTGCTTATACCTCCAACATTAATCTCTAAGACAAATACTCTCAGAATTGCCAGGAATTTATTGATAAATTATTGGTCAAATTTTTAGATATGTCAGCAAAATTTCAAAAGATTTCATTTGTTTAAAACCGACTTAAGGCTGAGGCCCCACATAGCAAGCCGCAGTCAAAAAACGCTGCGGAAAAGACCGCAGTAGAGACTCATTGTGTTTTTTTTTCTACAGGGTTATTCTGCCCCTATTAAACCTATACAGAAAACTCCAGCATTTCCATAGGTATAATTGACATGCTGCAATTTTCAAAAACTCAAGCGTTTTTGAAAATGCGGCTTTTCAGCTGCAGATTTTTTTCTACAGGTAATGTAAAATGCTGCTTTTTCTCAATGTTGGACCCTGGCCTAAAGGGTTTTTTCAGACTTTAGGTCATCAATTAAAGATCAGGGAGTCTGACACCCAGGACCCCTGCAGCTATTTAAAGTGGCATAGGCTTCATAGGCCATATACATGGGTTACATATACACGTGGACAAAATTGTTGGTACCCCTCATTTAATGAAAGAAAAATCCACAATGGTCATAGAAATAACTTGAATCTGACATAAGTAATAATATATAAAAATTCTATGAAAATGAACAAATGAAAATCAGACATTGCTTTCCAACCATGCTTCAACAGAATTTTTTTAAAAAAGAGAACTCATGAAACAGGCTTGGACAGAAATGATGGTACCCTTAACTTAATATTTTGTTGCACAACCTTTTGAGACAATCACTGCAATCAAACGATTCCTGTAACTGTCAATGAGACTTCTTCACCTCTCAACAGGTATTTTGGCCACTCCTCATGAGCAAACTGATCCAGTTGTCTCGGGTTTGAAGGGTGACTTTTCCAGACGGCATGTTTCAGCTACTGTTTCACAGTAGAGACAGTGTTCTTTTCAAGATATGCTTCATTTTTCCGTCTGTGAACATAGAGCTGATGTGCCTTGCCAAAAATTTCGATTTTTGTCTCCTCTATCCATAGGATGTTCTCCCAGAAGCTTTATGGCTTGTCAACATGTAGTTTGGCAAATTCCAGTCTGTCAGATTGAAGTTATGCCTGAGCTACAATACCAAGTACAGCCATTACACAAGTGTACAGCACACTTGCTTTTTTTTTTGTGAAGAGGCCACAGTGCGCACCTGAATGCTGCAAACAGTTGATATATTGGGTGCAAAGGTGTTGAAACCTCTTACAATCTTAAAATTATGACTTAACAATCTTAACAATAGGTCATCAATTAATAAACCTGGAAAATGCTTTAGGCGAAGGTCCATGATGCGGAAAAGCAGTGTTTTTGTTGAAGATTTTGATGCATGTTTTTGAGCCAAAGCCAGAAGTGAATTGAGCAGAAGGGAGAAGTATAATACTTACTATATATTTCCTTTCCTATTGTAGTCAGTCTTGGCTTTGGCTGTTAAGAACCAATGCAAAATCTCTAACTAAAAAACAGCTTTTCTGCAACATTAGTCCTTGACCTTAATCTGAAAGCATGGAAACATACAGATACACATACAGATTGCTTTGTTTAAAAAATTGTCATAATTTGTAATATTTGTAATAATGTAATAGTAATTTGTTGTAAAAACTGTAATAATTGCAACCTGAAAACCAAAACGCACTCAACTGATGTCAGGAGTCAACTGATTCTTTATGACAATAAAACATTCAATAGAGGTCCATGGGACTGTCCAAAACCATAACTTGCAATTTATTCACTGGAGTAGTCTTTTACCTTTGTCCAGTATTAAAAAATCCATATCTGACTCTGACGTTTTGACCCAGACAGTATATTACAGTGTGTTTTGTATATGTATGTGTGAATATATTTCCATCAGCCTATGTGTATTGTACACATATTATTATTTTTTGTATACTGTCATTATTTAACAGGTGTTGATGTGGTGAGAGGTCTACAATGTCGAAGGAGCACAGCAACAAAAGCATCTGCTACTGTGGCTTAAAATGACTCTGCCAACCTGTGTTTATGTATTAATAAGCTGCATCTGTCTTAGTACATAACCTTAGAGAGTAAATGATATTTCTAAAACAGCTGGCTTTGCAATTTGAAGTTGTTGTAGTCAATAATACCTTTTGGTCCTGAGGGTTTATAAAATCCAATAAGCTATGGATCTGTTCATTCTTTATACTGTATCATCATGAGTAGATTATGACTCCACATCTTTAGGAATATATGTCACAATATTTTGTAATATTCTACTAAGACATTTTATTGAATGAACGTAAATAATGTTTGTCGTTCATTGTCATCTTAATATCATTTAGTGAATTCAATATATATTCATTAGTGTCATTCTGAGAGCTCCAAATGCAAGTACTGAAGGTTTTCAATAGTGCAAATCTATGTGAAAAGAATATCACCTCTTACATTAGGTTATCTGTACAATGCCCTATAAAAATTGGCCTTGGGGGCTCAAACCAGAATGCTAATGACGACTTTCAGATGTATCTGAGTCACATTTTTCGATATGCTATAATATACTTTTCATGGCTAGCTGGTGATGTGCCTAGATATTGCCCTTCACCATAATGTTTCACAAAAAGGTGAAAAAGTGCTGCTGATTCTGTGACGTGGATCTGTTAGAGCTCTCCAGTTATATTTAGTGCTGTCTTGACAAATTAACTCCTGTTATCAGTGCTTACAATACTTCAATGCAACCTAGTAAAGTTCTAATGATTGACCATGAAGATCTCTTGGCTGTGTGCTTCATCTTTATGTATGTTTTTTTGTTTTGTTTAGGTGTGGTAAAAATGGCTAAACCTACTGTACAGTATTATAAAAAGTGTTTCATTTGACATGCAATTAACTATTTCAGTATAATACTACAGTCATGGCCAAAAGTTTTGAGAATGATACAAATATTAATTTTTACAAAGTCTACTGCTTCAGTTTTTCTAATGGCAATTTGCATATACTCCAGAATGTTATAAAGAGTTATCAGCTTAACAGCAATTACTTGCAAAGTCAATATTTGCCTAGAAAATGAACTTTATCCCCCAAAACATATTTCAACATCATTGCAGCCCTGCCTTAAAAGGACCACCTAACATCGTTTCAGTGATTGCTCCATTAACACAGGTGTGAGTGTTGATGAGGACAGGGCTGGAGATCAATCTGTCATGATTAAGTAAGAATGACACCACTGGACACTTTAAAAGGAGGCTGGTGCTTGCCATCATTGTTTCTCTTCTGTTAACCATGGTTATCTCTAAAGAAACACGTGCAGTCATCATTGCACTGCACAAAAATGGCCTAACTGGGAAGAGTATTGCAGCTAGAAAGATTGCACCTCAGTCAACAATCTATCGCATCATCAAGAACTTCAAGGAGAGAGGTTCCATTGGTGCCAAAAAGGCTCCAGGGCGCCCAAGAAAGACCAGCAAGCGGCAGGACCGTCTCTTAAAAGTGTTTCAGCTGCGGGATCGGGCTACCAGCAGTGCAGAGCTTGCTGAGGAATGGCAGCAGGCAGGTGTGAGTGCATCTGCCCGCACTGTGAGGCGGAGACTCTTGGAGCAAGGCCTGGTCTCAAGGAGGGCAGCAAAGAAGCCACTTCTCTCCAGAAAAAACATCAGGGACAGACTGATATTCTGCAAAAGGTACAGGGAGTGGACTGCTGAGGACTGGGGTAAAGTCATTTTCTCTGATGAATCCCCTTTTCGATTGTTTGGAACATCTGGAAAACAGCTTATTCGGAGAAGAAGAGGTGAGCGCTACTACCAGTCTTGTCTCATGCCAACTGTAAAGCATCCTGAAACCATTCATGTGTGGGGTTGCTTCTCAGCCAAGGGAATCGGCTCTCTCACAGTCTTGCCTAAAAACACAGCCATGAATAAAGAATGGTACCAGAATGTCCTCCAAGAGCAACTTCTCCCAACCGTCCAAGAGCAGTTTGGCGCTCAACAATGCCTTTTCCAGCATGATGGAGCACCTTGCCATAAAGCAAAGGTGATAACTAAATGGCTCAGGGAACAAAACATAGAGATTTTGGGTCCATGGCCTGGAAACTCCCCAGATCTTAATCCCATTGAGAACTTGTGGTCAATCATCAAGAGACGGGTGGACAAACAAAAACCAACAAATTCAGACAAAATTAAAGCATTGATTCTGCAAGAATGGACTGCTATCAGTCAGGATTTGGTCCAGAAGTTGATTGAGAGCATGCCAGGGAGAATTGCAGAGGTCCTGAAGAAGAAGGGTCAACACTGCAAATATTGACTTGCTGCATTAACTCATTCTAACTGTCAATATAAGCTTCTGTTACTCATAATATGAATGCAATTATATTTCTGTATGTGATAAAAACATCTGACAAACACGCATAAAAACCAGATGGCAGCAGATCATGTGAAAATATAATATTTGTGTCATTCTCAAAACTTTTGGCCATGACTGTATGTATTAAAAACCAAGCTGACCCAAAAAACACTGTATAATTAAAAAATAGAAACGCATTCCTAAAAAGTCATAACTATCTATCTGTCAATTTATCTATATGAGGATGTTTTCTGCAAGAAAAGGTTGTTGTTTTTTTTGCACCATTTTGAAGTACATACAGTATTTGGTTTAGCTTCTATTAATGGTTTTTGAGTGGCAATGAGGAAAAAATGAAATGTTGTCATTGGTTTTTGCTTTTATGATGTTCACTGTGCAGCAAACATACATTGGAACTTTTTCTGTGGATCATTATGGCTTCAGCAATACCAAATGTATATAGGTTTTGCTATGTTTCATGACTTAAAAAAAAAAAAAAAGTTTCTAGGCAACATCATATTCTGAGGTTCAGAGTTGTTTAATCTTTACATTGCTGTGTTAAGGTTTGCTTTTGCAGTAAAGCTGTAGTTTGTATTAGCACCATTTTAAGATAAACATAACTTTTTGAAAACTTTTCATTCATTTACTTCTGGGAGGCAAGGTGACCAAAAGCAATAATACATGGTCTCTTTACTTGTTAGTTTTCACAGTGTTTACCTTGCAGGCAGTGGTGTAACAAAGGTCTTGTGGTCCCCGGTGCAAACTTTTCTCCAGTGCCCCCTACCCCCTCCCTAGAGCGAATTCCTGATAGTGACGGTTACGGGTGCTGCAGCGATATCTCAGATACTTGAAAGAGATACAGCTTTAGTACCCACAACTGCAGTTATTAAGAATATGGTGAGCAGCGCCCGGCATGTAAACAATATTGGGATAGTATAATATGCTCCACAGTGGCTCCCACACAGAATTATATGCTCCACAGTGGCCCCCACATAGCATTATATGCTCCACAATGGCCCCAACACAGCATTATATGCTCCACAGTGGCCCCAACACAGCATTATATTATCCTCAGTGGCCCCAACACAGCATTATATTCTCCTCAGTGGCCCCCACATAGTATTATATGCCCACAGTGGCCCCCACACAGTATTATATGCCCACAGTGGCCCCCACACAGTATTATATGCCCACAGTGGCCCCCACACAGTATTATATGCCCACAGTGGCCCCCACACAGTATTATATGCTCACAGTGGCCCCCAAACAGTATTATATGCCCACAGTGGCCCCCTTCCCGAGCCGGTGCTATTATTATACTCTGGGGCCTCAGAGCCCAGAATATAGTAAGTAGAGGCCCAGGAGAAGTGATTAAAAATAACAAACACTTATACTCACCTTGTCTTGCCTCTCCCTGGCATCCTCGCTCCATCCTGCTATCTTTCCCATCTTCCTTGGTCCCTTGGTCGCCACGTACAGTGCCCCAGACGTCATCACTGGGGCCTTTGATTGGACCTCAGTGTTCACGTGGGGCGTGATGACGTTATTACGCCACTGCACCTCATGTGACCGCTGGGGCCTAATATACAGGCTCCAGCAGTGAGGCTGGAAAAGCACTGGAGATGATGCTGAGCCCAGGACAGGTGAGTATAAGTATTTTTTTTAATTTTTTGTCACTTCCCATGGGCTGGCATCTAATGGAAAGGGGCCCGGCCCCTTTCCAGTAACAATAGGTATAGCGGTCAAGGAACCAGGCCTTCCCCGACCACTATCATGGTAGTCTGGGGCCCCGGCCATTTCCAGCTGGCCGCGGGCCCCTGTACCCCTCTGGGCCCGGTCGTGGTCACACTCCCTGCGATCACAATCATTACGCCACTGCTTGCGGGACAGATTGTTATTTAAGGTGGACGAGCAGACTTAGACATGCAATGGCTGCATCAATTGTACAATGTTCTACAATGCTACTGTATTGCATTATAGTGTATTTGCTAGCAAAGTATATTAGATCCTGCATCTGGCTGTATGATATAGCTCATCAGCCCATGATTATAACAATTTCATACTAATACAGTGTTAAAGGGGTTTTCCCTCTCTCACCAGTTTGCCTGGTATCTCTTCTTCTCACTTCCTGAATTCTTCAGCAAGGTGATGTGAGTGCTTGTAAATGTATATTACGTTACACATGTTATCTTTGTGTTTACATAGAGAAATAACAGATACTGTTTGAGCCTTTATCTGCAAATCAGCAAACTGCAATCATCTTACCTAATAGCATGATATAACAGCTCTGAAAGCAAGCATAATCTGAAAACTTAACCCACCTCCACTCCAGAGAGCAGTGAGTCACATCATGTATCCTATAATGCTAGATAAGGAGAGATACCAGGCCGGGTACCTTGACAATGTTGTGTAAACAATGGGTGAAACAATCTAACATAGCAGGTAAATAAGAACATTTCTAAAGCAATGTATTTAAGAAAACTCTTGAATTTACATAAACTAGCAGTTTAGATAGGAACCTTGAGATGTGAATATCCCTTTAACTGAATGCTGAGCATGGTATGTCAGTACGGTTGGAAGCGTTTAAGGGGATACTTTCATCTTATGGCATGATATTTCTTATCTACATGATATGTCATTGTCATGCCTTCAGCAATATGTAATGTGTTGATTTCTGATAGCTCCATCTGGTGGCTGTTTGTGCAAATAGCAAATAATCATACTATTCCCTGTATGTCCCACTAGAGCTACTGAAGTTCCCACCTATGGCCTAATGACATCATCACGTCAGCTCATCAGTGGCCATTTCACTTGGAACTTGCTGTGCAGCTAGCAGCATCTTATTCCATCCTTCCCATATGGACCTACAGTAGCATCGCTGGTATGTTCCATTTGCTACCCAGTGTTATAGTTTGTGTTTATGCACATTATTATGTTTGCATGTCTCCTGGTGTAATTTCCCAGTCCATAGTTACTATAGCTGGAGACCATGCTTGTAGTTAGGACAGCACCACTCAGGAGCACATGTACAGTTTACGTATATGGATGTTCCTCATCTCTGTAGTACCATAATGTACACTTCTTGTATTTCATGTATATGTCTTTGTATACATTGGTTTGTATTATAATGTGTTGCTACATGCTTGTATGCATTAGTAAATGCATTATCTTTCTGTTTCCCAGTTTCACCCTATCCTTGTAATAAAAGTTAAAGTTTGGACATTGCTCCAGAGTCAATGAATTACTAGGAGGGAGTTTAGCTGCATGTCGACTTATGCCTCACACATAAGGAGGACAGAACAGTCATAATTGTCTGATATACCTGGATTATATCATATATTGAATTTTTGTCCAGACGGCTCTGTTTGTGAATACCAGTTACTGGTATACTTTGACATATATATTCTCACTTCTTAATTTCATGTTCAGTCGCATTTTGAAGATGAAGTGAAAAAATTTACATTTTGCTTTTGTTGCACCTATTAAATCTGCAAATTAGTAATAAATCTAGAACATTACAGATCCTGCTTGTGGGACCCACACCTAACACCAGAATGGACGAACAGTTGCTTGGCTATTTTCAAAAAACAGAAGTGGATGCAATAGAAGTCAAAGGAGAGAATGAAACCTGCAAACCACCTCTCTATTCACCATGGCCACTACACCAAACATGTCAGACGTAAGACACTGCATGTGGCTTAGCACACTTGCTTAACTGCATTCTGAACAGGGTACCAGAGGACGTGAATGGAGTGATTTGTTCATGCAAAGCTCTGTTCTCTCTGTTCACAGCAACCATGGCACTAGGCAGGACAAGACCTAACAAGTGGTCAATCACACTTGCTCAGCTATACTCTGTACTCCCAGAAAAAGAGACTGGAGGGAGTTACACATGCATAGCCACTATTTTACAACAACAACATTATGCAAGACTGGGGAAGGGGGCTGAAGACCCCCATTGTAGGGATAATTAGTACCCACATCTAACAGACATACAGTATATCTTAAACTTTTACAAACTTTGATTATATTTTTTATGGTTTATATTTTTATGTATTCACACTTAAATAGTAGTACAAGGGGACTTCAGCGTATGATCCCTTGATGCTGCAATGCAATACTGTACAGTTTCCCTCTGTATCTGCCATGTCAACCCTTAAAAACACTTTAAAACAAGAAGAAAAAAAAATAAATTAATAATAGACCATGAAATAAAAGCATTAATAGAACTGAATGCTATGCTTAAACCAGCAGAAGTTTTCCTTGAACTTTTACTTTGTCTGCTTACAACTTCAAGCAGTCACAAACAAATTATTATCGCTTGACCTCAAAGTACCATTATCATTTATAAGAGTATTCCAACTCTCAGCAGAGGGCCATCAATCATCCATGATGGTTAATGACTTTCCAAAAATCTGGCACTCAAATCCTGCACTTGAAATAGACAAATCTTCATAGTTAAATGTTAAGCTCAAGAGATCCCACTGCTACGTCTGTAGACTGAACTATCAGTTCTTTTAAAGACAGGGCATATTTGTTAGAAACAGTGGAATTTATTACCTTATCTGTGACAGGGATTTTAATAATGATGTACCTGAGCATGGATCCAATAAATAATGAAAGAAAAGTTTTATTGACAAGTAGATTGTCTGAGCTTCTGAAAATTTAGCTGCTTAAGCTGGCCAAGTAGTTTTGATGATGGAAAATTAAGGCATGGAAAAATTACACAGAATTTATATAAGGTATGTAATAGAACATTTACCTGGTCACACAATATGTATTATGTAACAAAACTCATTTAGACATAGTAATAATATTGTTTGAAAGAAAATTTACTGGCCCTTGTCTGAGATATATAGATTTTCTTTAATCATATATTTTTTTAAATTATATTTATACAGTACAGACCAAAAGTTTGGACACACCTTCTCATTCCAAGAGTTTTCTGTATTTTCATGACTATAAAAATTGTAGATTCACACTGAAGGCATCAAAACTATGAATTAACACATGTGGAATTATATACTTAACAAAAAAGTGTGAAATAACTGAAAATATGTCTTATATTCTAGGTTCTTCAAGTAGCCACCTTTTGCTTTGATTACTGCTTTGCACACTCTTGACATTCTCTTGATGAGCTTCAAGAGGTAGTCACCTGAAATGGTCTGCCAACAGTCTTGAAGGAGTTCTCAGAGATGCTTAGCACTTGTTGGCCCTTTTGCCTTCACCCTGCAGTCCAGCTCACCCCAAACCATCTCGATTGGGTTCAGGTCTGGTGACTGTGGAGGCCAGGTCATCTGGCGTAGCACCCCATCTCTCTCCTTCTTGGTCAAATAGCCCTTACACAGTCTGGAGGTGTGTTTGGGGTCATTGTCCTGTTGAAAAATAAATGATGGTCCAACTAAACGCAAACTGGATGGAATAGCATGCCGCTGCAAGATGCTGTGGTAACCATGCTGGTTCAGTATTCCTTCGATTTTGAATAAATCCCCAACAGTGTCACCAGCAAAGCACCCCCACACCATCACACCTCCTCCTCCATGCTTCACGGTGGGAACCAGGCATGTAGAGTCCATTCGTTCACCTTTTCTGCATCGCACAAAGATTCAAAGATCTCAAATTTGGACTCATCAGACCAAAGCACAGATTTCCACAGGTGTAATGTCCATTCCTTGTGTTCTTTAGCCCAAACAAGTCCCTTTTGGTTGTTGCCTGTCCTTAGCAGTGATTTCCAAGCAGCTATTTTACCATGAAGGCCTTCTGCACACAGTCTCCTCTTAACAGTTGTTGTAGAGATGTGTCTGCTGCTAGAACTCTGTGTGGCATTGATCTGGTCTCTAATCTGAGCTGCTGTTAACCTGCGATTTCTGAGGCTGGTGACTCGGATGAACTTATCCTCCGCAGCAGAGGTGACTCTTGGTCTTCCTTTCCTGGAGCGGTCCTCACGTGAGCCAGTTTCTTTGTAGCGCTTGATGGTTTTGGCCACTGCACTTGGGGACACTTTCAAAGTTTTCCCAATTTTTCGGACTGACTGACCTTCATTTCTTAAAGTAATGATGGCCACCCGTTTTTCTTTACTTAGCTGCTTTTTTCTTGCCATAATACAAATTCTAGCACTCCATTCAGTAGGACTATCAGCTGTGTATCCACCTGACTTCTGAACATCACAACTGATGGTCCCAACCCAATTTATAAGGCAAGAAATTCCACTTATTAAACCTGACAGGGCACACCTGTGAAGTGAAAACCATTTCAGGTGACTACCTCTTGAAGCTCATCAAGAGAATGCCAAGAGTGTGCAAAGCAGTAATCAAAGCACAAGGTGGCTACTTTGAAGAACCTAGAATATAAGACATATTTTCAGTTGTTTCACACTTTTCTGTAAGTATATAATTCCACATGTGTTAATTCATAGTTTTGATGCCTTCAGTGTGAATCTACAATTTTTATAGTCATGAAAATACAGAAAACTCTTGGAATGAGAAGGTTTGTCCAAACTTTTGGTCTGTACTGTATATGACTTTGTTTTATTGTAATTTTTATTAAATTTTAATTTTCCAAAAATAAAATACAAATACAGAGATGCAAAAATGTGCAAAAGAGTGCAAAAACAGCATGCACAGTGCATATAGAACACACAAGCCTGCATGGGAGAGCCAGAAAAAAAAAATCATATATCAATACAAAGGATACAACTATAAGCATTATGAATGTAATAAAAAGAGAAACAAAAGTACATCAATAAAACTTGGAGGGAACACAAGAAAAGAACCACAAAGGTTTTAGGGAAAACAGCAGACCGGTTGCCAGACTCTAAATAGCATGAAGCACCCAAAAGGTATCACAGAGCTTCCAAACCTTATCACACTTCTCCGCCTCATTATTCAGAAGGGCCATCAAATTGTCAAGAGTTCTAGTTTCTCAAATTCTAGCATACAGCTCCTCCAAAGAAGGAGGAGGAAATCTTCTCCAATTCTTAGCAATGAGGCATCTAGCAGATGTAAGGATATAAATGAGGAGTTGTAGTTGATGTTTACAAAGACGTTCAGATGGCATCTTAAGTAAGTAAGTCTTAGGAAGCAGTGGGAGATGAGTCCCCAAAACTTACTCAATTAGTGTCTGAACCTGCCGCCAGTAAGGTTGAAGGACAGGACATGACTAAAATAAATGAAACATGTTGGCAGGACAGGTACCACACTGCCAGCATTTATCTGACACAGTTGCATTAAAGGAGTGGAGCAGTGCCAGGGTGTGGTACCATTGCATCAACATTTTGTAAATTTTTTTCTAAAAGTAACACAGCAAGTGGACTTTGCTGTCCACCTCCAAATGATGGTCCAGAGGTGTGATATAGGCTCCCCTAGGTAACTCTCCCACTTGTGCATATAGGGATGGGTGGGTAGCGTCTCAGGGGTTGGGTTGGAAAGAATCCCATAGATGTCTGATATAAGACCAGAAGTGGGGTAATCAGATTTGCAAATTCTCTCAAAATGAGTAGGAAGAGACACCCTTGTACCCCTGAAAACTGAGTAAGCTAAGTGGGGAATCTGAATATAAGGGAACTCACTGGAATGGGGAAGAGAGCAAACAGGAGTTTGGAAGATTGGAAGTCAGCAAATAGGAGTAAGTAGAAGGTGCGATAGTGTACAATGTCCACAAAACGGAATAAGCCCATTTTCATCCATGGGTCCGAAACCAATGCCATAAGACTCGGCGGGAATTGCATATAGAAAGGCTTTCATAGAGGAGGACAAAGGGAAACAAGAAGCACGCATGTGCCAAACTTCCCTTGTGAGGGCTATGGGACCCAAAAGCATGCCCGTGGGGGGATTATGTGGATTTGTCCAGGTGAGGGAACTAGGGTGGTAGGGAGCCACAACTTTTCGATCTATGTTCACTTAGAATAGGCTAGAAGTGTGGACCAAGCAGAGACCCTTCGCAGTTGAGCAGCCCAGTAATAAAGAACCAAGTTAGGGAGAGCCAGGTCCCCTTTAGCTTTCAGGGTCATCATAAGTTGTCTAGAGAGCCAGTGTCTTCCTCCAACCCAAAATACTGCAGTATGGAGCCCTGAAAGGACCAATGATCCCGATGGTCAATGCAGAATATTAACCGATGAGAGACAGCGGAGGAGTCAGCCATTTAGTAAGAAGGGATCTAATTTGCCAGAGGAGAGGGGGAAACTTGACTTGGTATAATGTGGAGAAGCAACTAGTGAGTCAGATACCCAGATATTTTATAGAGGACTGTAGTTGAAGAAGATTTGTGCTAAATGGGTTGGGACAACTTGAATGGGGAGGGCCTCAGTTTTAGAAGAACAAATTTTAGAACCCGTCTATATGACTTTTGAGAAAAAAGCAGATCATAAGTTGTTAATTATTGTTTTCTTCTAATAAATTAATTGAGATGTTATTAGTTATTTTACTTTATGCTTAAGGCTGCATTCAGAGGGCTGTAATACTCACATTTTATTGGTCTGAAACAAATCTCAGCTTTGCCCATCTCTTGTAAAAACAATGATGCCCATTGTAAAATGTATTTTCCCTTACCTGCCCACTTGGCTGGACATATCCAATTACATGTGTCACAAGTCAGGTACCTTTCTAAATGAAACATGTTAAGTTAACACAAAGGGATATGCTAACTATTCTATTTATATCTATGTATGGCAACCCTATGCTTGATGGCCACCCTATGAGAACCAATGTGCATGATTGTATTCTCTGCCTCAATATTTCTATTGGACTCCTTATTAATACATTCATTTCTTGCACATTATAATTAGCTGATGAAGCAAAAATTGACTAATAATTTTGTAACATAACCTCCTGATTCATCCACAATAAAGGGGGATTATCAAGTGCTGCACCCTATTCAAAGAGCTAAAACCCCCACCTATGAAAATGCAGATCACTGGATACAATGAGTAATCTCTCACTAAATAACTAGAATTCACGGAGAGTACAGTGTGAGAAATATATGATAGTATATAAAACTAAACTATTAATACACTTGTTCTGATAAAATACTGCGGTCATCAATGTGGGCAATACCCTGTCATGATTCATTATACCACCAAGCATTTATATCAGCTTTGGCTCTCGTATTTATTGACCCTGATGATTTATTTTTAAAGAAACGCGTATGGTCTTTTCCACTTAGTGGGTTAGCAGTATCTATCTCTGAGTGTGTTCAGTGAACTACTGGAGGTCTGGCCCTGTTGGCACAGTAGGCCTGTAGTATAAGGGTGCATTCCTCCCTTGTTGGATTGTCACTGACTTCACATTTTTCATGCATTGTTGAGCAGCCTTGTCCCAGTAAAGGTTGTAGTTAGAGAAGAGTGTTCCCCTTTGTCTCACTATTTGTTTGATGGTTCAGTTTTTGGGCCTTGTCCGGCACAGGTACATTTTGTGGGCTGGAATTTATGGCAATTATTTACCATTCATCACCCTAGTCCCTACTACATGTTTTTATACATACTGGGTTTATTGTTTTTTTTTTTTTCAAGGCCAATGGGCTGTATTTTATCAGAACAAATGCATTAAAAGTTACGTTTTATATACTATTATATATTTCTTACACTTTCCTGAATTCTTGAAAAATACAGATGCCAGAATGGCTGACTGTGTAATATTTGATAGTAGTATAATGTTGTACCGTGTTAGCCATTCAAAGTAGTGGAAGAGTGAAGAAATCAGGTGATACCTTTTAGAGGCTAACTGAGTATATTTGATAAGTTTTGATAAGTAAGCTTTCAAGAGTCTAGCTCTCTTCTTCAGACATGGTGTTAACCAAGAACTGAAAATTCACAGATTATTTATACTCTATACACATGATCTTCAAAGGATTTTAGGGTCCTTAAAAAAACCAAAACAAAATGCAATCTAAGTAGAGAAGTTATTTACAACAGGTCAAAAAAACTATCTGGAAAGTTGTGGTGCGTGACAGAGGGACCTGTTATCTGTGTAATATTGTAATATTTGATCACACTTAAGTCATTCAAAGCAGTAGAGAACAACCATCTACAAAATACTCATGCTTGCCTACCTAAAAGGTGTGCCTGCAGGCACATCCACACCGCTGACAGTGTACCTATCCCACAGTCACAACAGGTGCACAGAATTAGGGGGACATTTTCTTGCAGGTCTTCCAATGTGGTGTACCTCATAATGTGTGTGCAATGTCCCACCACAGGCCTCTATGTGGGGGGAACAGGACAGAGACTTAGTCAGCGAATGAACTCACACAGATCCAATATTAATAACAGCAGAACCGATCTCCCAGTGGCCGCACATTTCTCCGGAGAAAACCACTCTATTGAAGATTTGCGGGTTGTGCTTTTAATGGGACAGTTTAAGACGCAGGAGGAGAGGAAACAATGGGAGTACAAGTGTGGCATCCCAGAGCTGGCTATGGCTGGGCTGAGGGTGATCTCTGTGCATTGTATTATTTCCTGTTGCTTCATAGCCTGTGTGACATAGCAGGGGGTCCTGAGTCTCACACAACACAGCGCCACCTAGTGAGCCTCACACATGCATTACACCTCCCATAGGATTGAATAGTAACCAAATGTCCAATGGGAGGACATCGCCTGGGAAAAGGGGAGGAGTCAGCTGATCACTGGGTCCCCATGGTAACACCCCTGCAGGAAGGTCCTGCGTGTGAGGAGTGAGAAGTGTGGAGTGTTAGGAGGAGGAGGTGAGGAGATAAGTGTGATGTCCTGTGAAGAAAGCAGTGAGTTTAGTGCAGGAATCTCAAGTCCTAGACAGGCCCAGGAAGGTTGGAGAGCTGACATACTCCAGCTATTCAGAAGACCCTGTTCCCTGTCTGCCTAGCCATCGCCCTGAAGGAAGTCAAGCATCATTATCTTGTCAGCATGAGACTGTGGAGAGAACATTCTGGAACACGTGCTCCATAGCAAGTATCACAGGATCCAGGGGCCAAGGCCAGACCTGTGGAATATCCCGCCACCCTGACTATTGCACCCCGAAACTCTGAGCTATCAGGACCACATAACGTGAGTGGGGAATATTATGTACTAGTATCATGGTGGGCATCCTCCTATGAGCCAAATAGGAGCCCAGACGCACCTTAGGGCTGTAACACTGAAGTATAAGGGGCTAGGAACACCTTTCATCAAGTCTACCCTGCACCCCAGGACTTTGCTGTGTCACCAGGCGTACCCCGTTGTTTTGTATTGAAGAAACTGTTTAAGCATTTGTGCCTCCGCACCCATGGAAGTAAAAGTTCAACTTTACAACCGTTTCTGTGTCTGACTCTGCACCGACAACATCAGGGCGCCCCAAACACCACCAGTCGGCACAGTATAGGGGAAGCGCCCCGGGGGAACAATCACCACCAACATTTGTGCAGCCCCCTCATCACCGGTACCAGTGGTGGTAACGTGGGACAGCACCAGCGCTGCGCCCTCGTGCCCAGAGACCGTGACAAGTCTGCGCTGTTTGCACCCTGCAATCCCAACTGCAGCGTTACCTTCCATCTGGTCACCGCACAAGTTTATGCAAAAATTTAAAACTCTGCAATTTGGACTTAATATTCATGCCAGCTTCATGTCACACTATGTATGAACTGTGAGGGTCACAAATCACCTCCTGATAGCAGACAGATAACAGATCCCTCTGTCACGCACCACAACTTTCCAGATTGTTTTTTGACCGGTTGTAAATAACTTCTCTACTTAGATTGCATTTTGTTTTTTTTGTTTTTTAAGGATTCTAAAATCCTTTGAAGAGCATGTGTATAAAAATCTGTGAATTTTCAGTTCTTGTATAACACCATGTCTGATGAAGGAAGCTAGTCTTCTGAAAGCTTACTTATAAATATACTCAGTTAGCCTCTAAAAGGTATCGCCTGATTTTTTCACTCTTCCACTAATAAGATAAAGACTGAGATTGTCCAATATGAATTTATATTCATTTACCATCCTGGTGCAAAAAAATCTAAATATACCTAAAATATCTGTTCATAAATGTATCAGGAGAAGGGGCCATACAAAGACACATGAAAATTAGTTGTATCTGATATAGCTTACAAAAAGCCATACTGGTCCGGATTGGAGACAACCTTAGTCCTGGCTGTTTCATTCCTTAAAGGGGTTGTCCGGGATAAAAGCAAATTACTACACTAATCTAAACATCCTCCTCCTGCCTACTTTCTAAATAACATAATTTATCAAAAATGTATATTTACCCATATCCCTGGGATGGCCAATGGACCGCCCCAGGGACATTTGCTGGTTATCCGGTGACAATCCGTTTCCCCAATTCCAGAAATGGAACGTCACTACTACCCCCCCCCATTCACTCCATTATACTTACCTCTCTTCCTTCCAGGCTTCCTCCTGCGGGACAGCTCCTTCCTCTTTTCTGACTGCCAGCGTGCGCAATAGTCCCATCGCTGCACTGTGCTCTGTAGCCGATAATCCACCTCTACTGTGCAGGCTCAGTAGAGGAGGATCATCGGCTACAGAGCAGTGTTGGGACTACTGCGCATGCCAGAAGAATCAGAAAAGAGGGAGGGATGTCCCGCAGGAGGAAGACTGGAAGGAAGTCACGTAAGTATAATGGGGTCGGTGGGGTAGGCGGGATAGCTAGAGAGACAGGGAGGGGATGTATGGAAGGAGGGAGAGAGGAGGGAGGGAGAGAGGAAAGGGGGAGTGAGAGGGAGCTAGTGTTGAAGCTACGTAGCAGGAAGCTGAACCATGTAAACAAATGCAGAAGATGCCAGGAGCTCACAGAGACACCCAGAAATCACTCAAAACACTGATAATGGTATATGGGTGCATTTATTAACCCATTAATAGCACTAACAGACTTTTTTTTTTTTTTTTTTAAACATTTTTTGCCCGGAAACCCTTTTAATGTCCCAATCATTAATGAATATTGTATCTACCGAATGGACATAGACAAAAAGAATAGTCTCCCTTTTTCACCTGGTTGGCAGCCCGCACAACATGATTTCATGGTGCCAGTGGTAGCTATAGTAACCAGGGGACCTACAAAGGCTTCAATGGTTGCCATCATAAAAAGCATAGACAGGGCTTAATTAATGTCTTTTAGACACTAATTAAGCCCTTTTGATATTACTACAATCTCAATACTATATACAATAATTATGCTACAATCCTTAAAGAAAAATAATTGTTAATGAATAATTACTTAATAATAATATACATATGTACATACAATGGTTCCAATAAATATTATTATTATTATTATTATTATTATTATTATTATTATTATTATTATTATATTATTATTAAATATTGTCCAGCAAAAACTCAACCTCATACAGCTGCATGTGAAAAATAAAACATTGACTTTCACTATGCTTTCTCCCAAAAAATTACACATTAAATAAAATGATATGTGCTGAATACCAAGACTTCTTCCTTAGTGGGTTAACAACCTATCAGTTACTCTCTGCCCTTACCTTATCTTATTTCTTTGAAAGGCAGTCAGATGATCCTGAGGTTAGATAACGTTAGCCACATGATTCACATCCATCGCTTTTAAACTTATGAGGTAGAATTGCATATAAAGAGAAGTGCATCCATTGTGTGTGGTCATGACCATTGATTTATCATCAATTCTGCACACATCACATATAAAGAAAAGGCAATGTTCATCGATCCATACCCTGGGCACACTTTCTTGTATTTTAATGTGTGTAACTTGCTTAATCTATTAGTCTCACATAGATAGAAGAATGAACAGACTTGATGAATATTTCCTGGTGATAAATGGTCAGGAGCAGTTGTTTACCAAGTTTACTTCTGAAACAAAATTCCACAATGTTTCAGTAAAATGTTTAGGTGAAAGAAAATTATTTTTGAGGAAACTAAAGCTCAAATATACTCAAGAGTGTTTATCTGTAGTTTGTGCCAGAATTGTATGCTTTTGAGATACATTAAACAAGGGTTATAACACTATTGAGTTTTATATTATTAAAGAATATGCCAAATAACAGAGAATGTAAGGTAATATTCCAACAATAGCATCCACTGGATGCCAGATATAGATGAGTACTTTCCTGCCTTTACTCTTGGATATGTCTACATATGTATGTCCATCTCATGAATATAACCAAACTCAAGCTATAAGTCCTAGCACCTAAAAGGACACAGCATTTTTTGTGCCCTTTTCATTTCTAGAAGTACAGACCGGTAGCTACAGTATGATGCAGTGTATTAAATAGACAGATCCACTGTAACTTTTCTGAAAAAGCAATTGGGTGGATTTATTATCATTTTATTGTTATAAATGAGGTGCACCCTCCTCTGTCACATGGGATATGAAACCTAGTATTGAAAATGCTAGTCTTCATAATTCTCCCCTAATTAAGCATACAACTATGTATGTTGTTTTATATATATCTACAATACTGTGCAAAAATGTTTAGACAGGCTTGTAAACAATGCTACAAAGTAAACATGCTTTCAAAAATACAAGTGTTAATAATGTATCATTGTTAATTAGTAAAATGCTAAGTAACTAAAGAGAAATCTAAAAAAATAAATATTTGCACATAGTTTTTGAAAGAACTCAGAAGGAAGTTTTTTCCAAACATCTCAGCTAACTAACCACAGACCTTCTGTGGATGTAGACTTATTCAGATCCTTCTGTCCATTTATATGATTCCAAACAGACACAATGATACTGACATCAGGGTGCTGTGGAGCCTATATCATCACTTCAAGGATGTTCTTTAAGATGAAGAAAGTATTAACCACTTCCCTACCACGAGCATTTTTCGATTTTTGTTTTTTTTACTCCCCACCTTCCAAACCCCATAATTTTTTTTTTATTTTTCCATTCACAAAGCTGAATGAGCACTTACTGTTTGCGGGACAAATTGTACTTTGTAATGGCACCATTTAATATTCTATACGGTGTACTGGGAAGCTGGAAAAAATTCAGAATGTGGTGGAATTGGAGAAAAACTGCATTTCTGCGACATTTCTTACAAGTTTTGATTTTACGGCGTTCAGGTGATATCAAATTTATATTTTTTTTATCCCTTTAAAAAGAATCTAAAAATTAGCAAAAAAAATCTTGGAGTCGCCATATTGACACTCGTAACTTTTTTATATTTCCATGCACATGGATGCATAAGGCGTATAATGCACAATTTTTTTGCGGGGCCAGATGTACTTTTTAGGTATACCATTTGGGGGAATGTCTGATGTTTTGATCACTTTTTATTCAAGTTTTTATGGGAGGCAAAACGGTGAAAAAACATCAGTTTGGCTCTTTTGATTTTCTTTATGCTACAGCCATATGGAAAAATATTTTTAGATGTTTGTTGTCCAGGTGTTTTCAGATGCAGGGATGTATAATTTGTTTATGTTTGTTTTGGGGTTTTTTTTTAATTTATCTTTATTCCAAATCTATGGAAAGGGGGTAATTTGGATTTTTAGGTTTGTATTTTTTTTATATTTTTAAAAAAATTAAATTTTTTTTTTTCAATTATTTTATTAGACCCATAGCCTTATTTTTTTGCAAGTCCCATAGACTGCAATACTGAGACCAGCCTCAATAGTTATATTCCTATGACAGGCCTGGGAGCCTACAGCTGCCATAGTGACAGAACCGCTCCCAAGATCTCACCACATGGGAGCTGCCCTGCACCAGAAAAGGTATGGGGGCAGCAGGAACCAGCCCTGTGGGTGGGTAATTTTCACTTTGAGAGGGATAACACGTGGCAATGCTCACGATAAGAGTGGACCCTGATTGCAAGCATTAGTTCTGTGTCTTAACTGTACATTACAGCAGAGATCTGGTAGCCATTTTTAAAGACCCGGCATCATCCATAATAGTGCGACCGATGTCGGTAATGGAATAATAAAATTGCCTCTATCTTTGGTGTTGTTATCCTTCTGCAAAATAAATTTAGAGCCAATCAGATGCCTCCCTGATGGCATTGCATGATGGATAGGTATTTACCTGTATTTCTCAGCTTTGAGGAGACCATTAACCCTGACCAAATTTACAACTCCTACACCATACTTCACTATTGACTGCAGACTCATTATTGTACTGTTTTTCAGTGCCTCAGCAAACTTTCTTCTTTTACAGCAATATATTTCAAACTCTGAGCCTTCAGACCAGAAAAACATTTTCCATTTCTCTGCACCCCAATTCCTACATTTTTATACATAGTTGAGCTGCTTGGCCTTGTTTCCATGTGGAAGGTATGGATTCTGGATCCAAACAGTAGAAAGGTATATCTGTGCCCTACAAGTTTTTGCCAGTTCTGAGCTGATGCCTCTGATGGACATCTTCCGATTCTGAAGAGAAGTAAGCATGACGTTTCTTTCATCTGCTGTACAAATTTCCTTCGCCAACCACTTTTCCAAAGTCCCAAAGTTGCTCATTTTTGTTGCTTCTCCAACTTTGCTGTAACAGAACAAATTTTACCATAGTAGGCATCTGACTGGCTCTAAATTCATTTTGAAGGACACCGACCCCAAACATACAGCCAATATCACAAAGAACATATAAAAGAACAAGGAGTCCTGTAAGTGATGATATGGCCCCACAGAACCCTGATCTCCACATTATCAGGCTGTCTGGGATTGCATGAAAGGACAGAAGGATTTGAGCAAGTCTACATCCACAGAAGATCTATGGTTAGTACTCCAAGTTGTTTGGAACAACCTCCCTGCCAAGTTCTTCAAAAACTATGTGAAAGTGTACCTAGAAGGCTTGAGGCTTTTTGAAGGCAAAGGTTGGTCATTGCTAAATATTGATTTCTCTTTTGTTTATTCACTTTGCCAAAAATAAACTATTAACGCTTCCATTTTGAAACAGTTTTTACTTTGCAGCATTTTTCCATACCTGCCTTTTGCATGGTATGATATATATAAAGTGCCTTGCGAAAGTATTCGGCCCCCTTGAACTTTTCAACCTTTTGCCACATTTCAGGCTTCAAACATAAGGATATAAAATTTTAATTTTTTTGGTGAAGAATCAACAACAAGCGGGACACAATTGTGAAGTGGAACGACATTTATTGGTTATTTTAAACTTTTGTGAAAAATAAAAAACTGAAAAGTGGGGCGTGCAATATTATTCGGCCCCTTTACTTCCAGTGCAGCAAACTCACTCCAGAATTTCAGTGAGGATCTCTGAATGATCCAATGTTGTCCCAAATGACTGATGATGATAAATATAATCCACCTGTGTGTAATCAAGTCTCCATATAAATGCACCTGCTCTGTGATAGTCTCAGGGTTCTGTTTAAAGCGCAGAGAGCATCATGAAGACCAAGGAACACACCAGGCAGGTCTGTGATACTGTTGTGGAGAAGTTTAAAGCTGGATTTGGATACAAAAAGATATTCCAAACTTTAAACATCCCAAGGAGCACTGTGCAAGCGATCATATTGAAATGGAAGGTGTATCAGACCACTGCAAATCTACCAAGACCCGGCCGTCCCTCTAAACTTTCATCTCAAACAAGGAGAAGACTGATCAGAGATGCAGCCAAAAGGCCCATGATTACTCTGGATGAACTGCAGAGATCTACAGCTATGGTGGGAGAGTCTGTCCATAGGACAACAATCAGTCGTACACTGCGCAAATCTGGCCTTTATGGAAGAATGGCAAGAAGAAAGCCATTTCTCAAAGATATCCATAAAAAGTCTCGTTTATAGTTTGCCACAAGCCACCTGGGAGACACACCAAACATGTGGAAGAAGGTGCTCTGGTCAGATGAAACCAAAATCAAACTTTTTGGCCACAATGCAAAATGATATGTTTGGCGTAAAAGCAACACAGCTCATCACCCTGAACACACCATCCCCACTGTCAAACATGGTGGTGGCAGCATCATGGTTTGGGCCTGCTTTTCTTCAGCAGGGACAGGGAAGATGGTTAAAATTGATGGGAAGATGGATGGAGCCAAATACAGGACCATTCTGGAAGAAAACCTGTTGGAGTCTGCAAAAGACCTGAGACTGGGACGGAGATTTATCTTCCAACAAGACAATGATCCCAAACATAAAGCAAAATCTACAATGGAATGGTTCACAAATAAATGTATCCAGGTGTTAGAATGGCCAAGTCAAAGTCCAGACCTGAATCCAATCGAGAATCTGTGGAAAGAGCTGAAAACTGCTGTTCACAAACGCTCTCCATCCAACCTCACTGAGCTTGAGCTGTTTTCCAAGGAAGAATGGGCAAGAATTTCAGTCTCTCGATGTGCAAAACTGATAGAGACATACCCCAAGCGACTTGCAGCTGTAATCGCAGCAAAAGGTGGCGCTACAAAGTATTAACTTAAGGGGGCCGAATAATTCGGCACACCCCACTTTTCAGTTTTTTATTTTTACAAAAGTTTAAAATATCCAATAAATTTCGTTCCACTTCATGATTGTGTCCCACTTGCTGTTGATTCTTCACCAAAAAAATTAAAATTTTATATACTTATGTTTGAAGCCTGAAATGTGGCAAAAGGTTGAAAAGTTCAAGGGGGCCGAATACTTTCGCAAGGCACTGTATATATATATATATATATATATACACACGTGGACAAAATTGTTGGTACCCCTCGTTTAATGAAAAAAAAACCACAATGGTCACAGAAATAACTTGAATCTGACAAAAGTAATAATATATAAAAATTCTATGAAAATGAACAAATGAAAGTCAGACATTGCTTTTCAACCATGCTTCAACAGAATTTTTTAAAAAGAAAACTCATGAAACAGGCCTGGACAGAAATGATGGTACCCTTAACTTAATATTTTGTTGCGCAACCTTTTGAGGCAGTCACTGCAATCAAATGATTCCTGTAACTGTCAATGAGACTTCTGCACCTCTCAACAGGTATTTTGGCCCACTCCTCATGAGCAAACCGCTCCAGTTGTCTCGGGTTTGAAGGGTACCTTTTCCAGACGGCATGTTTCAGCTCCTTCCAAAGATGCTCAATAGGATTTAGGTCAGGGCTCATAGAAGGCCACTTCAGAATAGTCCAATGTTTTCCTCTTAGCCATTCTTGGGTGTTTTAGCTGTGTGTTTTGGGTCATTATCCTATTGCAAGACCCATGACGTGCGACTGAGACCAAGCTCTCTGACACTGGGCAGCACATTTCTCTCTAGAATCCCTTGATAGTCTTGAGATTTCATTGTACCCTGCAAAGATTCAAGACACCCTGTGCCAGATGCAGCAAAGCAGCCCCAGAACATAACAGAGCCTCCTCCATGTTTCACAGTAGGGACAGTGTTCTTTTCAAGATATGCTTCATTTTTCCATCTGTGAACATAGAGCTGATGTGCCTTGCCAAAAATTTCGATTTTTGTCTCATCTGTCCATAGGACATTCTCCCAGAAGCTTTGTGGCTTGTCAACATGTAGTTTGGCAAATTCCAGTTTTGTCAGATTCAAGTTATTTCTGTGACCATTGTGGGTTTTTCTTTCATTAAACGAGGGGTACCAACAATTTTGTCCACGTGTGTGTGTGTATATATATATATATATATGTGTGTGTGTGTGTGTGTGTGTGTGTGTGTGTGTGTGTGTGTATGTGTGTGTGTGCCATACCATCACTTTCCATATTCTTTAAACCCAGTACTGAATATCTAAAATGTTTTATCCAGTGCAGCTTGGCTGTTTCTAAATGACTTAAGCAAATTGATTTTCTGTTGACTCAATGTGCTCTGTGTAGTTACAGCCCTAAATGATATGAGCATTGCTTGTCTTTTTTCAAATTATCAAAGAATAACCCTCACCTACAATACCCATTGGAGCATTGTACTTGCAGCAATCTCATACCATTTTCAGATGATATTTTGAGATGACACTTCATCAGTGTCTTGTTAGGGGCCTCCTGAAATCAGTTAATAGAAAGAAATGAAAGAATGATTTAATAAATGTAGCAGTGTATCCCAGTAGTATTCAAGAGAATAGGCAGGCTGGTGTATGTGTTAAAGTAATGCTAGCCTTCATTGTCTTTATTGCTTCCTAGCACTGTATGTGCATGATACAGTCCAGACATAGAGCTGTGTAACAATACCTGCTTAGCAGTGACTTTGTACGGCACACTGTAGAAACATGGTACAAGCAGCTAATTAGATTAATGCTTTCTGTTGCTCTGTTTTTGTTGCCGAGAGACTTAATTAATGACATTGCAAAATATGCACACATTTGTTCTAGCACGGCTGCTTCTCTCCTATTTGTCACAGAATGTTAACCATTATGTGTCAATAATCTGTCAAAAACAGCTGTTTGGAAAACTTTGTTTATCTACGGATAAGTTTAACATTTAAAGTTTCATCATTTTCATCAAACAGTGAAACTCATGAACCTATTCATGGACCTTACACTAGGTAATAATGATATAGTTCACTTGCCTAAAATTTTTAATCATTAAAAATGAATATTGCTCATACTGTCATGCTCCATTTGACTACCAATAAACAGATCATCACTAAATATAACACCTATTCTTCTCATAATATATTTATTTTACCTTTTTCTGTGTTTTTTTACTTACTTTATAGTCCAATTTTAACTTAAATTTATTGTCCAGGCTTTTGACAATGATGGCTTATTATTAGGGTATTGTTGTACAGGGCTCTGCTTGACTATATAGGACAGATCATCATTAAATGTAACATTATTATATTCATTGATTATTGATGACTAGAGATCCAGGTTGCAATGAAACAAGTTTGTTACAAATTTTTCAGAAATCTCTTGTTTGGCCGAAATCAATATTTTTTGGGTTAATCACCCACAGAATCATTGTTATACCCTGGGATCTCTTCAGTCCCCAGACTATAGTAAGTGGAGGCCCAGGTGAGGTGCTGAAAAATAATAAAGAGTCATACTCACCATCCCTCACTTCTCCTGGTCTCCCTTGCAGTTCTTTCCTGGGCATCTTGCAGCTGCTGACGTCACCCAAGAAACCATTGGAGGCCCAAAACAGCCCATGGAGGAGCAATAGATGCTGCAAGGGAGCCCTTGGGAGGTGATGGAAGGTGGGTGAGAATGTTTATTATTTTTATGCACCTCCCCTGGGTCTCCAATTGTTATAATCTAGGGTCTTCTGAGACAAAAATGGCAGGAGCACCTTGCAAATATTGTGAAAACTATTCTCGCGAGGTTGGTTAATCTCTATTGATGACCTGGCTATGCAGAAGTATTGCAGCTCAGCTCCCATTCACTTAAACTCAGCACAGCCACTACACTGCTTCTCGCAGGATCAAGTATGTAGCTCCAATACTGGTGAATGCAACGAACAGCTGTTTGGTGGCAGGTTATCAATACCAAAGGGCTGGACAACCCTTTTAAAACTGTATTGTAACATTTCTTGCTAACCTAAAGGGAGGAAAACAAATCTTTTAGTGGCAGTGTACATGTTTGAATGTAACCTGACTAAAAATGTCAAAGGCTTCTGGGACTTCTAACCCTTTTATGTGAGTGAAAGTTCAATAGTTCTTGTCTGTCTCTGTTAAACCCTGTCCCCAATAAACCCCATTAAAACTATTGCCATTTTTAGACCTTATCATTCCAACCATTGCTTTGCAGAACTAGGGTCCTTGCATTCCTACCAAGGACAACATCTGCACAGAGTTTGATTTATCTCTGTATTTTGGAGGTTTTAGTCTGGTTTGCTCCAATATGTCACAGAACATGCTAATAGGTATGTGTATGTGAGTCCCATTAGGGGTAGGGATGTGCAGTAAATGAGAAATATTATAATTATGGTATATTGCATGCACTTTAAAAGCATTTGCTTACTAGTGCAATGTTACTCAAAGTTGGAGATTCCCTTTAAACTGCTTATATATGTTAATAATAAGGGGTAATTTATTTTAATGGTAATTAAAACTATTAAGGTATATTCACACAAAGCAGATTTATTTCAGAAATTTCTTTGATGGAAAATCCTTCTGAATAATGTTCTTTATACAGCAGGGGTACATATCTCTGCAAATTTTGTTCAATCTGCAAAATATATGTCGCATGTGAGCATACCTTAACATGAAATTACTCTAGAACGTAAATAAATAAATTATAATATATAATAAAGTATATTTTTTTTATTAAACACAGTCATAAAAATAAAGTCAAATTTCTGAGAGAATCGTGAATCATTGTAAACTAACAAGCATACATTTTCTACAATATTGTATGGAAACAGTACCCTGAATATGTCAGCATAATATGCACTGCATGTTTGTGAGCACAAAACATATTAGTTTGCAGTTAAGAATGGCAGAAATGAACCCCAACAGCACAAAAGTCACATACAATATTATATGTCAAAATGTTATGTCTATTGAAGACATTTAGAAGGTAAATTGCCTGATGATGAGAACTGGAAGTGTCAATAAGTCACATATAGACTTGGTGATATACAGTAAGTCTTGGAAACAATGTTGCCCTTTTGACACTTTGTTCTGTCAATATTCTTTAGTATAGTTTGGGACAAAGATTTAGAAATGACTAACAATCTTATAGGTGTAGAATACCTCAGTACTCTTAGTTTTCTTTCTGAATTTGAAAGACTCAAGCGTTTTATTTAAAGATCTTTCACCAACTACAGTTCTTTTCATCCTTTAACCCTTTCCATTATCATCATAACGATCTGCTTCTCCTTATTCTTCCGCCATCCATTTTCAGGAATCTGTACAGGAAAGTGTGTCCGGAAAACAGCAATATGTGCTCGCATCAACTTAGCTCAACTTATCTTACACCGCGTCAAGATGCTGGCAGTGCTGTTTACCTCTGCACAACTAGACGTCATCTCCTGTGGTCTGGTCCATCATGTTCTAATTCATATTAGAATTCCCATGATACACCACATTTATTAACATGCTGGTGCTGCTTAATGATTATAGTACATTTGACCCTAATGGACCACAAATTGAATGGCATATAAAATGCAGGTCTTAAAGGATTTTCCATCCAGTCAAGTTACCCCATATCCACAGGAAAGAATTTGCCCTATAATGTCTCGATGCATATCATAAAATTGTTTTGCCTTTATCCCATTTGAGTCTGGAACATACACATAGCTTCATCCATTTAACAATTTCATATGAGAACTGAACCTTGATTTCCCTATGTGTAGCACTAAAATGATTCCAGTTCAATATGGCAGACAGTGAATTGACTGAACTTTTTGGTAGACTAGTTATGTTAGTTTTGCACTTTGTGCAATATTTTACACTACTTGAATGGTACTGTATGTTTCTAAAAAGTTAAAAGGATTTTCTTGGACCTTAAAATAGGTCATCAATATCAGATCAGCAGAGGTCAGATGCCTGAGACCCCCATCAATCAGCTTTTCAAAGCAGCAGTGGAGCTCGGGTGAGCATCGCTTCCACTTCACAGGCCAATGATGTCATGTACATCAGTCACATGGCCTGTTTGCAGCTCAGTCCTATTCAAGTGAATGGGGATGAGCTGCAATAGCAAGCACAGCCACTATACAATGTATGATAATGAGGCTGGGAAAGGCTTCAGAGTTCATCCAGACATTGCAGCCCCTTCAAACTGTTGATTGTTGGAAGTGTAAAACAGAGTTAATGATCTAATATCAATAATCTATCCTAAGGATTGGTTATCAATATCAGAGATGGAGAAACCCTTTTATTCCAACATGTAGACTTTATTTATATTTTCATATAAACTCAAGATTTTATTTTTAATTTAGCTATTACAAGTGCTAATGTTCATAATGAGTTGAGATAGACGTTAGATTTTTCTCTTACTCACGTCCTACTATATGCATATAATACATGCACAGTTGGAGCAGTGTCTGAAATTTGACTTTACTTTTTTACCTTTTTATAAATTGCAGTATTTCATTCAGGCATTTTTATTGCACATAAATAAAAGTATTCTTGGTCTACAAACATTGATTGGGCATTACTGAATTTCTTTTTCTTGTCTTTCATTTGACATTCATCCTTTCAGTACTGGATTGCTTTTGGAGCTGCTCAAAATTATGTATATATATTTTACAGTAATAAACATGTCTGCTCAAGTCCATATGTCGTTTTTTTTATCTATGTCTATTGCGATGGATATGAAGTATATAGATACAAAGAGAGGGAGATAGAAATGCATAGATATAGTAGATAGATACATTTAATATGTTTGTATTTTATGTATGTACTATATTTCATTTTGCTCAGTACTTGCTATTTCAACCTAGAGATACACTAACCTACTTTATATGTCCATTTTTACTTTTATCCTTTTGATATCTTAGAAATGCATCATTAAATTGTAAATAGTGTTCTTTTAAACTTTCAAATGTGGCAAACTTTTGCGATATCTTCCAGCATCTGCTGTTTATCATACTTATTTTAAGTTATTTAGTTACTTTCAGTATCCACAACATCAAGCATTCCTCAATAGTTTGCTACTGACATGTTACAGTTCAATGATTGATTAAGCTTTCCAGCTCTAAAATGAAAGCATACGGTTCCAATATGTTGTTTGAACAGGAACAGGAGTTTTCAAATCCACAGAACACAAGAGTGGTGTTTATTCCCTATGGCAAATATTGTGCAGTTCTTTCAAATTATAATACAGCAAAACATTCTCCCAGATGAGCCTTTTTTGCCTTCCTCATCTTGAGGTTTTAAAAGTGATCCTTACCTTATTATAAATGTTTCTGCCTGGTTGATGGTGACTAGTTCAGATTCTGACTCTAGTGACTCGACAAGCTTGAGTTTTGAAAAATTAATTGGTATAAGAAGAGACTGTAAAACTTACAAGCTTTGGTGTTCATTCACACTGATTTACCACACCTCTCACAGACGTATAAATGCATGAATAAGTAGATTTTATAGTGAGTCTGGGAGAAGAACGAAGCAGCCTTTCAGCTCAGCATTTGCAAGGGAAAGACTTATCTCCTGTTTGTTCTTAGCAATTGACAAAACTGCCTTAGATCTCTGATTCTTTTCACAAAACACCAACAATAATGGACAGTTTATAAATCATTGTTTTGCTTATAAAGACAGTTATGATTGTCAGTTTTAGTCATGATTGTCATGCCATCGGATTACTATGATACAATGATCTTTACTAACATGTTAGAGAGTGTTTCATATTACTGTACATTTATATGCATATAATGCTTAGCCCCGACTTGGCAGAATTGCAATGGTTTTGAGTAATCTACAGCAATTTACAACACTATGGTTTTCAAACCCCCTTATAAATGTACCTGAAAATGTCTACACAGAAGTCAAAGCATGCAGAGGATTTTCAATGCTGCAAATTTTCACAGTGGATTTTTCCCTTTACAAAGTAAAATCCACAAAAGTGCACATTTTGCCATGGATTTGCAGTGGATTCCCTGCAAAATCAGTAGCAGATAATTTTCACTGAATCTAGACCCAATATTAGCATTCCCATTTAATACACACTGTGCAGAACACAGACTTTCATGAATTTAAAGCTGTTTCAATTCCAGCATATACAAGGTTGAGTTGCAGCATGTCAAACATTTTGCTAGTATGTTGCAGTACGTGTTTGTTGAAAAATTGGAGTTCTTGATAGTAAGCAATTCACAACACAATCACTTGGTAGCCACACATATAGGGTAGATATATTGTGACAGAATATTGCAAAACCATGTTTTTCGGAAAAGCTTGTCTTTTTCTTGTCTTCACACTATGATGTCAAAATGTTTGAATATGGCATATGGACAGGGGTTGTCTTCATGAGACAGTCAATGTAAAATTGAAGAAAATAAATAGCAATTACGCATTATCCAAATTGAGTGATAAAGATACTATTTTAAGAACATCACACCAAACTATTTGTCAAATCTAAAACTAGTTATACATGAGAAATGAGAAATTTTAACTCACTTTTTGTCAAAACTGCCCCAGAGTATTATTTGATGACAAATCAAAACTTTTGGTCAGCCCAAAACTAATTTTGTTTCCTCTCTGCATGATGACTTGATTTTGTGGAGTGAATCATTCAGCTTTAAGGTATGCAAAGGTGACCTAATTTGGCCATAGTTATGGTCATGATATAATGAGCATTCTTAATTATTTTTAAATTTGCATACTTGTCAGGATAGGGGTGCTTTCTTTTTTTCGTAGATGTTAAAACTGCATGGTACCAAACAATGTGCAACCAAAGTCATATCCTTTAAGAACTTATACCCTACACTATCCTTTTCGCTTTTTCCAGATGGCAATCTGTTTTTGAAGAAAATTGAATGGAATGTGTAGTCTATGTTAAACCTTACAGAATATTCTGGGAGAACTTCTGTTTTATAATCTGTTGAATTTCCAGATTTTTAAGTGTGGGCTATTGAAAACTTGCTGTCCACTGTAACTAATACATTTTGTTTTTTCACATCTGTTGCATTCTTATTATTTTACAATGCCTTATATATGAGAGATCTTAATCAACATTTTGGAATTTATCCTCTTGTATAGTTTACCCCAGCTGCCACATGGAAAGGTCAATTTTGCTACTAATGGTGGAGGAAAATTAATTAGGCTTTAGGCAAATAAGCAAAGAAACATTGAAAGATTACTACTGTAACTGGTGAAGAAGGGATCACAAAGGATTATTTCTTAAGCTGACAGTTACCAACCAGAGTGAAACAAATAATTATCCCACTTGCAGAATAGCATAAAAATTTGTATTTGTTTACTTCTACACTTAGAAAGCAAAGAACACTGTGCCCTTGCCTTTTTCTGTTTATTTAGTTTGCATATGTTATTATTTAAAAGGAAATTCAATGGGTTAATGATATTTTCTAATTAGCAGTAAATAACACTTCAAGATCCAGATGCCCAGAATGCTCCTGGACCCAAAGTTCTCACTAGACCACCACCGTTTATGATACTGGTGTCCTCTTATTTGCCATTAAGTCTTTTTGTCATGGTTTCATCATCCACCTCTAAGCCTCTATTGCTATGGCCTTACTTACTACAGATATCTTTTGGACAAATGACATCAGTACAGAGAGGTTCAATATTTATGTATATATGACAATCTTTGTTGACAATGGCTTTTGTTGAGATTTGTGATATAACACTACAGTGTCAACTTAAACTTTGCTACTGTATATCTCTACTTTAAAAAAAATGGATTCTCTTGTTTCTTCCTTTTTAAAAAAAAACAAAAAACCTGAAATTCAAAGAGTTTTCCAAAGGTAATGATAAATGAATATATAATGACATTTATGAAACATTTTGCATATGCACCACTTTATAAAGTTGAACATGTTGTCATCTGGAATAATTAGCTTGTCACTTGCTCAAAAATGGTTACATTGATTTAAAACATCACACACAGATAACATAAACTGGCATCCTGCAATTATAGATAGGAGATGACTTTTGACAAAGTTAAGCTTGCAACATCTATATCTTGGTTTATCGACGTACACCTGTGTATTAAGACTAGCAAATCTTAGCAACTGCAATTATGTCTTCTAACAGCAGTTTTCTGGATACAGTGACAGCACATAACAGGGCTTGTTTTTAAAAACAGTAACTGGATAACAAAACCCCTTAAAACTGTAATAATACACCTCTTTAAAGATGGCTCCAAATTTGTCCAGCCTTAACTTAAGTCTTAATTTGGCAAAAGACTCCAATTTCTCATGAAACTAACTAAATATAATATCACAACATACCTTTAAAATGCTGCAATACACATCACAACCACTGGG
Source organism: Leptodactylus fallax (assembly GCA_947044405.1). Taxonomy (NCBI): domain Eukaryota; kingdom Metazoa; phylum Chordata; class Amphibia; order Anura; family Leptodactylidae; genus Leptodactylus; species Leptodactylus fallax. The sequence continues at coordinate 9,756,424 of CAMRHE010000003.1, forward strand.
CAGCTACACATGAACACATATAGCATTTCATTACAATATGGAAAAATAATATTGTCTTGAAAATCTGTTAAGGAGGTTGCCAATAGTGAGAAACAATTGTCTTTGTTTGTATTAAGATAGATAGATAGATAGACCATATATATATATATATATATATATATATATATATATATATAGTAAGTTGTACAAAAATATCCAAAATACTTTCTGTATGAGTTCCCCATGATTTTCTAGATCTCTGCTTGCTGTCATTCATTCTGCTTTCCAGTGGATAAAAATCAATCCATCGTCATGTGATATATGGTCCATGATCATGTGATGAACACAAGTGCACAGTTCATTTATAATCACAGCACAGTAATCAGACATCTGCCTGGTAACGAACTGTGCACTGTGACTGATTTTTATCCACTGGGAGTAAGCAGAATGAATGACAGCAAGCAGAGATCTAAAAACAGTGAGGGATGATACAGACAGTATATTAGAAAATTATATAACTTTTGATTATACAAACAATAACATTTGTCTCTCAATATTGGTCTGAAACTGTACAACCCCTTTAATATCATTACACACATATCTGTCCAGTCAAGATGAAAGGTAAGGAAACAAAATCTGTACCTACTCTAGCTAATAAATTATACAAATGCCACTATTCTTATGTATAAATTCTATCATTTTCTTACCTCTTATTGTCCTATAGCTGCTTGCATTACAGTTTTATCTTACAATATCTCCACCCATAGTACATATCACAGCATAGCATACAAAGGACCTCACTAACTGGTTGGTCCAATCATCTGAGGTCTGTACTTACAATATATACATATATTCATAGTTATTTGCTCTATTTGCTTTTATTGACTGATTCAAAAGTGCAACATATCAATTTTTATTTATTTATTTTTATCTTTTATTTTTAAACTCCCTAGGGGACTTGTCACTACAATATACCGCAATATAACAGCATTGCGATATATTGAAAAATCCATTCACTTCTATAATCAGATACTTCACATTAAAGGCTTAATGCCCACAATCAGGAAGGAGACTCATTGCAGGCATTGCCCATGGGTCTCTTCTGTGTAATACAGCAGAGACCTGGCAGTTTTTACACCTGCTCAGCTCCTGAGCTACCACTTTAATTAAGGTACATCTGCTGTACTATTACTATGGATGCCAGCAAGCGGTTAAATGAGAAAAAGGAAACCATGAAAAAACCCCAAAACCATTTTTTTAACAAACTGGGTTCATTATGGATTTTCCCACAAATTGCAGGTTCAACTGGGCTTTTGCTACCAAGGGATCATTATTATACTCTAGAGTTTCATCAGATCCCAGAGTATAATAAGCATAGTTCCTGGGGAGGTGCAGAATTATAATAATAAACAGTCATATTAACCTTCCTTCACCTCTCCTGGGCTTAGCGGTCACATGGGAAGTGTTGTGGTTATGACACTTCGATGTAAACACCTCCCCTGGCTCTCCTCTTATTATACTCTGAGGTCTGAAGAGATAATAATAGTACTTTCTATTCAAAACAGACAAAACTGGGGGGCGAACCTTGCAAATATTCCCAAGCAAATCTTGTGTGGCTCCCTCATCTCTACTCATATATAAATGCATCTTTAATAATGGTGCAACAGAAAGTATTTTCTAGCAATATTTACCAATAAAAGAAAACTATGGAAAACCATGAGACGGTGGTAAAAACTGTCACACACAAACCCTCCACCAATATAGTATGTTGAAGTTTTTAAACAGCAGAATTTCTTAAACATCAGCATAGTTTTCACTGGCACCATGGAAATGGCATTTCTTGAAACCCCATCCACTACAGAGTGAGAGATGGCCTTTTCATCTGAATATGGCTATGGTCAGTGACATAACTTGAAACTCCTTGGCCCCAGTGCAAAATATGTAATGGGCCCCCTACCTACATTGTGTTATTTTGAATAGTGGTATATTTTATGTGGCAGAGGGACCTTTGGGGCCACTTCAGGGTCCAGGACCCAATAGCGACTGATATCTCTGTACCCCATATAGCAACGCTCATGGCTGTGGTATACTTTTGGTACTGTATGTGCTGAAAACATGCCTGTCGTTAAATGAATTATATTAGTAAAAGCAAAGTGGGTTAAAAATATTAAAAGTACTTTTTTATTGTGCTAGTTATGTTTTCTCTTGCCCATGTTATAACAGATTTAAAGCACAAAAAAAAAATATTCCAAGTGCATTTCCTCCTTTGTGGTCCAAGTTCAGAGCCATCAGCCAAATCAGACAGCTGTTATCCAGGAAGAGAACCAGCAAAGTGTTTTAATCTGTCAATATCTTTGAAGGGATAAAAATTTGGAGCTTCTTATGCCTTATGGTTATTGGTTACCTGCCCAGCTGTGGCACAAATTTATCAGCTATACATAATCTTTTATGTTTTCTAATCCTTATTTTACTTACTCTACGAAGATGTATGATTGTGTACTATATATATATACAGGTATATATATATATATATATAGCCTTCTGATGTGAAGAAGTTAATGAAGCTTTGTATAATGGTGATATTGTACATATTTATCAGTGTCATATTTACTACTTCTTACCAAGTGTTTCTGTTACCTTAGTAACTGAAAAAGTAAAAAAAAAAACTCACACACACAACCAAAAACTGTCCCTTTTATTTGTCAGGTATCAAGAGGTATAGGTAAAACAGAAGGAGAGAAACTGTTACTTGTATGGTTAGTATACAGTATCCTCAATTTTAGAGAATAATATGCAGAATGGGCATACATAGTTTTAATCATAGGTTCATTTTACTCACATTTTAATTATTTATTGTAAAATTTATATCTGAAGAAAAAATAAATTGTTTGACAAGTGCTGCTATTTGAAGTCCTTCAACAACATGTTTAGCTAAATAATCCCATTACCTCTTTGTGGTTCCAAATTCCTTTTTTAATGACATCTGTCCCTAAAAAGTCATGTTTGTTTTAATTTTAGCATAATATAATAATAAATTTAGTTCTTCATTTTTTCATGTTCCCAGGCAGTGTCCCAGCTTGTCGTGGTTCAGGTGAGGAGAGGTCAGTTAAATTGCCAATGCTGATATGCCAAGCGAGTGGAAAGGTCAAAAAGCTACCTAGCGTGTGGGTTCAGGGATATTTAAGGACCATTCCTGTTCCTATTACACCCTACTTGAGGCCTATTCCACCCTAAAGAAACTAGCTTCAGAGCCAAGCCCTAAATGAATGAAGCCCCGACAGGAACCAGACTGTAATGCACTGGACCCGGTAAAGTGCCTACCTATATAAGGGTGGTCCTGATCTCACAAGTCATATTAAGTCATGAAAAATCTATACTTGTTTCTCTAAAACAGGTGACAATAAAATATTAATATTAGCAGTAACCGAGTAGGTATAGTCGAAGTATCCAATAGCCAACCCCTGAGTACAAACCATATACCAACAGCAAAAGAAGTAGACACATACAGTGGGGAAAAAAGTATTTAGTCAGCCGCCAATTGTGCAAGTTCTCCCACTTAAAAAGATGAGAGAGGCCTGTAATTGACATCATAGGTAGACCTCAACTATGAGAGACAAAATGAGAAAACAAATCCAGAAAATCACATTGTCTGATTTTTTAAGAATGTATTTGCAAATTATGGTGGAAAATAAGTATTTGGTCAATAACAAAAGTTCATCTCAATACTTTGTTATATATCCTTTGTTGGCAATGACAGAGATCAAACGTTTTCTGTAAGTCTTCACAAGGTTGGCACACACTGTTGCTGGTATGTTGGCCCATTCCTCCATGCAGATCTCTTCTAGAGCAGTGATGTTTTGGGGCTGTCGCTGGGCAACATGGACTTTCAACTCCTTCCAAAGGTTTTCTATGGGGTTGAGATCTGGAGACTGGCTAGGCCACTCCAGGACCTTGAAATGCTTCTTACGAAGCCACTCCTTCGTTGCCCTGGCGGTGTGCTTGGGATCATTGTCATGCTGAAAGACCCAGCTACGTTTCATCTTCAATGCCCTTGCTGATGGAAGGAGGTTTGCACTCAAAATCTCACGATGCATGGCCCTATTCATTCTTTCATGTACATGGATCAGTCGTCCTGGTACATTTGCAGAGAAACAGCCCCAAAGCATGATGTTGCCACCCCCATGCTTCACAGTAGGTATGGTGTTCTTTGGATGCAACTCAGCATTCACTCTCCTCCAAACACGACAATATGTGTTTCTACCAAACAGTTCTACTTTGGTTTCATCTGACCATATGACATTCTCCCAATACTCTTCTGGAACATCCAAATGCTCTCTAGCAAACTTCAGACGGGCCCGGATATGTACTGGCTTAAGCAGGGGGACACATCTGGCACTGCAGAATCTGAGTCTCTGGCGGTGTAGTGTGTTACTGACTGTAGCCTTTGTTATGCTAGTCCCAGCTTTCAGCAGGTCATTCACTAGGTTCCCCCGTGTGGTTCCGGGATTTTTGCTCACCGTTCTTGTGATCATTTTGACCCCACGGGGTGAGATCTTGCGTGGAGCCCCCGATCAAGGGAGATTATCAGTGGTCTTGTATGTCTTCCAATTTCTAATTATTGCTCTCACACTTGATTTCTTCACACCAAGTTGCTTGCCTATTGCGGATTCCGTCTTCCCAGCCTGGTGCAGGTCTTCAATTTTGTTTCTGGTGTCCTTCCACAGCTCTTTGGTCTTCACCATAGTGGAGTTTGGAGTGTGACTGTTTGAGGTTGTGGACAGGTGTCTTTTATACTGATAACAATGTCAAACAGGTGCCATTACTATAGGTAATGAGTGGAGGACAGAGGAGCCTCTTAAAGAAGAAGTTACAGGTCTGTGAGAGCCAGCAATCTTGCTTGTTTGTAGGTGACCAAGTACTTATTTTCCAACATAATTTGCAAATAAATTCTTAAAAAATCAGACAATGTAATTTTCTGGATTTGTTTTCTCATTTTGTCTCTCATAGTTGAGGTCTACCTATGATATCAATTAAAGGCCTCTCTCATCTTTTTAAGTGGGAGAACTTGCACAATTGGTGGCTGACTAAATACTTTTTTTTCCTCACTGTATAACCAAAGGTCAAACAACTAATTATGCTCAAGAGTCACAACCCCAGTAAATAACGGATTGATAGGAGGAACCCAAAAAAAGAGGTGTGGGGACCACGCTTCACCAACGATGCTTTATCTTACTCAAATTACACAACGTGTACAGTTATTAAAAGAAGTATAGATGGGACATAGGAATAATAAATAAATAGTAAATAAATAAATACTTATATTTATAGGTTGAGGAGAAGAAGTAGATAAGGATGATGTATACATACATATTCATAAATCAGAATACAAATCTTAGTCATATACTGACTCAAGTGCTTCATTAAGACCGTCTGGTGTTAAAAGAGTTGAATTTGAAAATCCAATACATTTCCTTTCTCTTGAGTTTTTCAAATCTATTGTTGGTATGGACAGGAATGTGATCTATTGGTGTGATTTTGATTGCATCAAAGCTAGATCTATGCATCATCAGAGCATGTTTTGATACGCTATGTTTGAGATAACCATTTGTTATATTGGATCTGTGCTTATTTAATCTCTCCTTTAATGGTCTAATGGTTCTTCCCACATACTGTAGGCCACAAGGGCATTCAAAGACGTAGATAACAAAAGAAGACGAGCAATTCAGGAAATGATTAATCTGAAAAGTATCGCCCGTTGAGAAACTAGTAATGGTTTTAGCTAAATGGTTGATTGTGTTACAACATTTACATTTCTTATGTTTGCATTTGTAAACACTGTTCGGTTGTGGATATGTTGAATTCCGGTCCATAGGTTTGGTGGGAGACCTCAGTCTGTTGGGGGCCAAAAATTTTTTAAGGTTACAACAGGACAGGGTTGATTACATCCTGAAAGCAAATCGGATTTTATCCGACTCCAATTATTATCAAATTTTGTGCAACGATCCCTCTGATACACACTACATCCAATACCGGGAGCTCACCGAGTGAGCTCACCAACTGAAGGAGTACTGTTTGCCATCAGACCCCGCCAGTCGCAAACTCACCTTATCGTGGACCAGTCACTTTTTACTATCTAATAGTCTCTCACCACACTAATAGTGAACATATCCAGACGCCTCATATTTTCAGTCACTTGACTAATCTTCCTGTTCAGCACGACTATCTATGTATAATTGATTTTTTTAAGCGATATTACACTATGTGCCACTCGGTGTTGTTGTTTTTATTTTTGTATTGAAGTATAACCCCAGTAAAAGTACTGGTCAGGATAGTGAGCAATCCTAGTGGCAGTCAGCCAAATCCCTACACTAGGGAACATGTAAACGGTGAGAACACAATTTGTTTTCTGTTCCTTATAACTGGTTATTTAAAGGCTGGTTTGTGTAAGTTACCATTTGTATGATATTTAGTGCCCAGTATTTATACTTTTTAACTTAAGATTGTTTCTAATTATACTTTTATAATTTTGACAATAATAATGTTTACATTTCAGTTTGTTCACCCTTTGGATTGTTGCCAGTGATCATTGGTGAATTAAATAGCTGTTAAAGCGGCTTTTGTACTTTGGATTTGCTCTGGTGTGAAGAAGAGTGTGGCCACTTTACTGCATAGTGGCTGTAGCATTGTATAGCATTGTAACTCAATCCCATTTAAGCTCAAGCATGGCCATGTAACCAAAGGACATAATGTCACAGACCAGAGAAAGGAAGCAGCAGCCTTCCACATGGCCTATCCTCTTCAAATACCTGATGTGTGTGAGACCCCCTCTGATATGATATCTGATTTAAGGGTAGGTCATCAATAGTCCAAGGATAACCCCTTTATGCTAAGGCCACACCAGTTGGGTCTACTGTGGCAAAAACCTATTAAATGTATTTGATTTTAACAGTGACTTTCAGTTTTCATTCACAAGTGCAAAGGATGAAAACCATGGTTGAACATGCAACAATAATTAACATGCTGAGTGTGGAAAACCCACAGTGTAAGACTTTATGCTTTTCTCTGCAGTATTTGGATGGGATTTGTTTAAAAAGGACCTTTCACCACCTCCACCAATTCAAGTTCTTAGCATCTGTTAGTAAGTGCCTCTCCACTGATTCCAGCACAGATGGAACTTTTTCTCGAGCCCCCTCTGTTCCTGAGCAACAAGTGCAGATAGTTTTGTGCCTGATGTACTATTTCTTTTCTGTAATGTCAGGGCAGTGTCAGGCAGGCAGCGTGATTCAGAGCTTCAATCATAGGCAGCCAGTGTCAGAGCTCATAATTACACCCCTTGCCTGCTCCTGCCTGACACCACCCTACTGACAGTACCAAGCCTAAATAGTCTATCAGACACCAAAACTAACAGCATAGATTTTTCAGGAATGGTGGGGGCTAGATAAAAAATTCCAATTGTGCCAGATTCAGTGGAACAGCAGCTATTAAATGTTGTAAAGAACTGGACTTGTTGGAGGTGGTGAAAATCTTCTTTAAGTCCTATCCACTACACTGCTACACCCTTTTTTTGTTTAGATTAAAATGAACCATGTAACCAATCGCAGACAGCTATCTCTTTAGGAACAATTCATTTTAGATAGAAGCCACAAACCTTTGAAAACATTTGATTTTGATGGAAGCCAGACATTTCCCCATGTAATACATAGCTACTATTTGCAATCATAGATTGGGGTCACACTTATGACATTAAAATGCCATACATTATGGTTTTCTATGTCATTCATTATTTATACAGTACCCGCATTGACACAGTACTTCCAGTATCTCACTAGTATAACCATGTTTGTGCTATATAGTATGTTGCAATATGTAAAAATCCTATTTCCTTCCACTTTCCTTTCCTTTGCAAGTTTGTTAGACACATTTTAAAGCTATTTTATTACACTGCACTGTCGAGAAGATACTGGTTTATTGATGTATTTTATTATTCCCATGACAGTTTTAAATTCTTAAACAACTAGTCCATTACAAGCATTTGGTTGAGCGTTTGCTTATAAGATTCAAGATGCAGATAAAGTGCCTCTAAGTAACTAGAATAATTGTTACGTTGCTAATGTGCTGTCAAAATACCCATTTGCATTTGTAATGCATATTTCTTTGCAATGATAAAACCGTAAAGAACGGAAATTATACTTTTTCCACAACTGAATGTCTTTTGCTTTGTTGTGTGCCTTCTGTGCCCTGTAAAAATCAGAACATATTATTTTTACACCAGCCACACAAATTCCCTTTTCTACTGGTCTGTGAATATTTGACTAAATGAGATATTTAGCAAAGTCTTGTAGCCTCAGATCCAGTGCAAATATCCCTACCTCAGGCATCGTTATTAGTAATCCCACTGAAAGCAATTTATTTTATTTCTTTATTTATTCTAGTGTACCTTTTCACTTGCCCATAGTCCCAGTTTTGCAGCAATTAGACTTTGATAAATAGCTGATTATATGCTTTATCTAATATTAGCCGTTACATTTTTGCATGTGTGCAAGTGATACCTCTAAATATTAGCAGAGCTTATTCTTTGATTAAGAAACCCAACATGAGCCAAGATTTTTTGTTTGAAGTGTGCAGTTATCTGTGGATGGCACAAGCTGCTTTGATACTGTTAGCACTCCAGATGTATTGCCAGTAGGATTTATGTTGCTGTGTGATACTGTGTATGTAAACATATCTTCTTCTGGAAGTCTGGAAGTGAAAAAAAACTTGAAAATAGCTATGATTTCTTATTGACACTATGTTTGTAATTTTAATGTAAGACATTTCTTTAATATTATTTACAATCACTGGTATAATATTCTCATGAGAGTATTCTATTAAATGATGACTCACTTTATAAATGTACTATTAGACTATGTTTCAAGATATTTTACATATTAATAAATGAGTCTAAGAGGTTTGCCTCAAAATAAGTATAAAGTGAAGAGCTTGAGTAAGAACACTGACAAATCAAAGCTACTATTGTTCATCAGGAAATGTTATGTTCTAGATGATGTACATTCATTGAAAAAAATAATGAGCCCAGATAGAAATGTTGAATTGCTGCAAAACCCAGCAAAACAGTTATGTCTTAGGCAGTTATGTTAAAGATTACAAGTGTGGTCTATTAAGACCATGGGTCTTGCCACAAAGCCCTTCCTTTGCTGCCCTATAAAAGTTTCTCAGAGGATACTTTTTGGTAGTGTACCCCTTGGTGAGAGATCGTTGACTGATAGACATGTTCTATGATGTACTTGAAGATATTTGACAGACTTTGAGAGGATGCTCATTATTTGACAGGATATTCATTACGACAAACTGCTTGCCATGTAAGCAGTTCTGATCTAGCTGTTAGTAGGTGTTAGGAGCAGTGGAGATGGGAGGGCATACATATGGAGAATAAGCTCCAGAAAAGAGGATTGTATGATCTGCCAACAAGCATGAACAAATCCCTCAGTTTCAGGTGGCACCTTCATTACACACCCCTGTCTTTGCCGAAACCATTTCCAGGCACTTAGCAGAATGAAATTTGGTATGACAGCATCCACAGTCAGCCACTATTACCTTTGTTTGTAGTGACATTATGAGCAAGAAACCTGGATTACTGTGGACTGGAACTGCATCATATTTAGTAATGAATCCCAATTTAAGTTATGATTTTTAAAGTGATTGCTTTAATATCAACTACCATACACATATGTGGATGTTGGTTCTTTAAAGATGGAGGGCACTCAGGAGCTGAGTGGGCACCATTGCCACTGAATCTCTGCTGTTTTATATAGCAGGGACAAAACAGCAGTATCTGTAATTGGAGACTGTTGATGGTCTTGATAGTAGCAATCTTCCCAAAGGCCAATATTGTAATATCATGGTAATGATACAAGCTCCCCTAGGGGAGCTAAACGTTTAAATAATTAAAAACTTTTAAAAATATAAAACGAAAATATATAAAAATTTAAATCACCCCATTTCCCTAGTTTACATAAAAATATTTAACCAAAATAAAAAAAATAAACACATTGCTACATCCAATTTTTTCAACACTTTGCCTTCTAAAAATTGAATAAAAAGTGATCAAAACATCATACATTCCCCAAAATTGTATAAATAAAAATTGCAGCTTGACCAGCAAAAAAAAAAATACATCTTACAAAGCTCTACAGATGGAAATATAGAAAAGTATCAAAATATGTTGATGCAAATACATTTTTTTCAAAGTTTTTAGGATTTAAATAATAACAAAAATCATATAAATATATAATTTTTTAATTTATACCCCATTCTGAAATTATTTTTCCAATTTCTTATTAACCCTGCTGTTCTGCTCGGGTCTTTATTACCCAAAATAAAATTTGAGACCCTGTAGATTATTTTTCATGCAGATCTGAAACTTGTGATTAATTGACTTTTCCTCATTTGAGGTGTTCTTACTATGAGTGTTTTTTTTTATTTTGTTTACTTTTTGCTACATGCTGATTTTTACACTTGTACTGTTCGGGTCAATATGACCCGAACAGTTTTACAGGTCACTAATTATTTCTGCCTGCAAAATTTATTTGTTTTCCTATGTACTTAATCTCATTATTCAAAAGGGTGCATATTGTAAAGTCATTCTTGATTACTGTGCCATGAAGTAAGCTAATGTGTGCCACTTTGTGACAGCAAAAGTTCATACGTTCAAAATGCTCAAGTGTATACAGGAAGAAACCCTGGAGAAAGAGCTGAAAAAAATCAGGATATGCGAGTTGTTCTCGATTTGACTCATGGACTAAAAGGACAAAATGTCACATGTGACAACTTTTTCACATCCTACCAACTGGGCCAGATGTTGCGAAAAAGATAACTTACCATGCTGGGTACTATAAGGAAAAACAAGTCAGAACTGCCACAAGGTATCCTTAGTAAAAGAGAAGTGTATAGTTCTACTTTTTACTTACTGGAGATACAGGGGGGGAAAAAAGTATTTAGTCAGCCACCAATTGTGCAAGTTCTCCCACTTAAAAAGATGAGAAAGGCCTGTAATTGACATCATAGGTAGACCTCAATTATGAGAGACAAAATGAGAAAACATATCTAGAAAGTCACATTGTCTGATTTTTTAAAGAATTTATTTGCAAATTATGGTGGAAAATAAGTATTTGGTCACCTACAAACAAGCAAGATTTCTGGCTCTCACAGACCTGTAACTTCTTCTTTAAGAAGCTCCTCTGTCCACTTGTAGTAATGGCACCTGTTTGACATTGTTATCAGTATAAAAGACATGGTGAAGACCAAAGAGCTGTGGAAGGACACCAGAAACAAAATTGTAGACCTGAACCAGGCTGGGAAGACTGAATCTGCAATAGGCAAGCAGCTTGGTGTGAAGAAATCAACTGTGGGAGCAATAATTAGAAAATGGAAGACATACAAGACCACTGAAAATTTCCCTCGATCGGGGACTCCATGCAAGATCTCATCCCGTGGGGTCAAAATGATCACAAGAACGGTGAGCAAAAATCCCAGAACCACACGAGGAGACCTAGTGAATGACCTGCAGAAAGCTGGAACTAATGTTACAAAGGCTACCATCAGTAACACACTACGCGGCCAGGGACTCAGATCCTGCAGTGCCAGATGTGTCCCCCTGCTTAAGCCAGTACATATCCGGGCCCATCTGAAGTTTTCTAGAGAGCATTTGGATGTTCCAGAAGAGTATTGGGAGAATGTCATATGGTCAGATGAAACCAAAGTAGAACTGTTTGGTAGAAACACATATTGTCGTGTTTGGAGGAGAGTGAATGCTGAGTTGCATCCAAAGAACACCATACCTACTGTGAAGCATGGGGGTGGCAACATCATGCTTTGGGGCTGTTTCTCTGCAAATGTACCAGGACGACTGATCCATGTACATGAAAGAATGAATAGGGCCATGCATCGTGAGATTTTGAGTGCAAACCTCCTTCCATCAGTAAGGGCATTGAAGATGAAACGTGGCTGGGTCTTTCAGCATGACAATGATCCCAAGCACACCACCAGGGCAACGAAGGAGTGGCTTCGTAAGAAGCATTTCAAGGTCCTGGAGTGGCCTAGCCAGTCTCCAGATCTCAACCCCATAGAAAACCTTTGGAGGGAGTTGAAAGTCCATGTTGCCCAGCGACAGCCATAAAACATCACTGATCTAGAGGAGATCTGCATGGAGGAATGGGCCAACATACCAGCAACAGTGTGTGCCAACCTTGTGAAGACTTACAGAAAACATTTGACCTCTGCCATTGCCAACAAAGGATATATAACAAAGTATTGAGATGAACTTTTGTTATTGACCAAATACTTACAGTGCTGGCCAAAAGTATTGGCACCCCTGCAATTCTGTCAGATAATACTCAATTTCTTCCAGAAAATAATTGCAATCACAAATGCTTTGGTAATAATATCTTCATTTAATTTGTCTTCAATGGAAAACCACAAACAGAATTGTCAAAAAGCCAAATTGGATATAATTCCACACCAAACATAAAAAAGGGGGTGGACAAAAGTATTGGCACCCTTTGAAAAATCATGTGATGCTTCTCTAATTTGTGTAATTAACAGCACCTGTTACTTACCTGTGGCATATAACAGGTGGTGGCAATAACTAAATCACACTTGCAGCCAGTTGAAATGGATTAAAGTTGACTCAACCTCTGTCCTGTGTCCTTGTGTGTACCACATTGAGCATGGAGAAAAGAAAGAAGACCAAAGAACTGTCTGAGGACTTGAGAAGCAAAATTGTGAGGAAGCATGAGCAATCTCAAGGCTACAAGTCCATCTCCAAAGACCTGAATGTTCCTGTGTCTACCGTGCGCAGTGTCATCAAGAAGTTTAAAGCCCATGGCACTGTGGCTAGCCTCCCTAGATGTGGACGGAAAAGAAAAATTGACGAGAGATTTCAACGAAAGATTGTGCGGATGGTGGCTAAAGAACCTCGACTAACATCCAAACAAGTTCTAGCTGCCCTGCAGTCCGAGGGTACAACAGTGTCAACCTGTACTATCCGTCGGCGTCTGAATGAAAAGGAACTCTATGGTAGGCTACCCAGGAAGACCCCACTTCTGACCCAGAGACATAAAAAAGCCAGGCTGGAGTTTGCCAAAACTTACCTGAGAAAGCCAAAAACTTTTTGGAAGAATGTTCTCTGGTCAGATGAGACAAAAGTAGAGCTTTTTGGGAAAAGGCATCAACATAGAGTTTACAGGAAAAAAAAAGAGGCCTTCAAAGAAAAGAACACGGTCCCTACAGTCAAACATGGCGGAGGTTCCCTGATGTTTTGGGGTTGCTTTGCTGCCTCTGGCACTGGACTGATTGACCGTGTGCATGGCATTATGAAGTCTGAAGACTACCAACAAATTTTGCAGCATAATGTAGGGCCCAGTGTGAGAAAGCTGGGTCTCCCTCAGAGGTCATGGGTCTTCCAGCAGGACAATGACCCAAAACACACTTCAAAAAGCACTAGAAAATGGTTTGAGAGAAAGCACTGGAGACTTCTAAAGTGGCCAGCAATGAGTCCAGACCTGAATCCCATAGAACACCTGTGGAGAGATCTCAAAATGGCAGTTTGGAGAAGGCACCCTTCAAATCTCAGGGACCTGGAGAAATTGGCCAAAGAAGAATGGTCTAAAATTCCAGCAGAGCATTGTAAGAAACTCATTGATGGTTACCGGAAGCGGTTGTTCGCAGTTATTTTGGCTAAAGGTTGTGCTACCAAGTATTAGGCTGAGGGTGCCAATACTTTTGTCCGGCCCATTTTTGGAGTTTTGTGTAAAATGATCAATGATTTGACTTTTTTTTTCATTCTCTTTTGTGTTTTTTCATTGCAAGCAAAATAAATGAAGATGTTATTACCAAAGCATTTGTGATTGCAATCATTTTCTGGAAGAAATTGAGTATTATCTGACAGAATTGCAGGGGTGCCAATACTTTTGGCCAGCACTGTATTTTCCGCCATAATTTGCAAATAAATTCTTAGAAAATCAGACAATGTGATTTTCTAGATATGTTTTCTCATTTTGTCTCTCATACCCTGTTTCCCCGAAAATAAGACAGCGTCTTATATTAATTTTTGCTCCCAAAGATGTGCTGTGTCTTATTTTCAGGGGATGTCTTATTTTTTTTTCAATGAAGAAGAATTCACATTTATTGCTGAACAAAAAAATGAACATTTATTATATACGGTACTGTAATGTAGTTGTCATCACAAACCAGCATAACCAGACAAACTGTGAATCCTATCAAGAATTTCTTACTACCGTACCATTATTTCCATGTACAACAATTAACAGTATGGTACATTTACCAATATTTACGGTACGAATAGAAAGTAAAATTTATTCAATGACAGTTATGTCATCATCTTCTAGGACATCATCATAACAATCCAAACCATTAATTTCCCTGCACACAGTATCATGCCCCATAGTGGCCCCTGCACACAGTATCATGTCCCATAGTGGCCTCTGCACACAGTATCATATCCCATAGTGGCCCCTGCACACAGTATCATATCCCATAGTGGCCCCTGCACACAGTATCATGCCCCATAGTGGCCCCTGCACACAATATCATTCGCCATAGTGGCCCCTGCACACAGTATCATTCCCCATAGTGGCCCCTGCACACAGTATCATTCCCCATAGTGGCCCCTGCACACAGTAGTTTGCCCCATAGTGGACCACCCATGAACAATTATTATACTGTGGGGTCTTTTCAGACCCCAGAGTATAATGATTGGAGACCCAGGGGAGGATAGAAACATAAAAAAACAACGTTGCTTACCTGTTCCTCGCTCCGGTGCATGCCCGTGCGCTACTCTGGCCTTCTTCACTGTTAGACCAGGCCGCGTCACATGATCCGGCCGGCGTCACGACGCAAAATGACGTCCGCTGACGTCTGCGACGTCACCAAACAGGCCCGAAGCCTGGAGAAGCGTAGGACAGGTAAGCACATAGTTTTTTATGTTCGCTCACCTCCCCTGGGCCGCCGATTATTATACTCCGGGGTCTGAAAAGACCCCGGAGTATAATGATAGCAGAGATTGTGGGGTTCTCCCGCGGCCTCACATATCGTATATACCGTATGTTCTGTTCGGGAACATACGCCTTACTTTCGGGGGATGCCTTATATTAGGCAATTCTCCGAAACCTCTCCTATGCCTTACTTTCGGGGGTGTCTTATTTTCAGGGAAACACGGTAGTTGAGGTCTACTTATGATGTCAATTACAGGCCTCTCACATCTTTTTAAGTGGGAGAACTTGCACAATTGGTGGCTGACTAAATACTTTTTTTTCCCCATTGTACAACAGTTGTGTCTTATGTTCCCAAACAAAATAAACAGGTAATTCTAATGAGCACAATGCACCATGACAATGCAATAAGTAATCGAGAAGACAAAAAGCTGGACATGATATTAGATTATAATGCCACAAAAGGGGCAGTTGATACACTAGATCAAGCAATATCAACATACACATACAAAAGCAAAACTAATCGTTGGCCAATGATAATGTTTTACAACATTCTGGATGTTTCGGCATATAACGCATTTGTTTTATGGAGAGAAATCGACCCCAATTAGAACAGAAATAAGCTGCATAAAAGAAGAATTTTTATTGAAGAATTAGGAAAATCCCTAGTTAGGCTGTATATTGAAGCCAGAAAAGTAAACCCCTGAAGTGAAGGAGCAGCTGCCATTGTTAAGAGTGCCCAGCAGCATGCTCAAGAAAGAGACTCCATGGCCTCCACCAGCACAGCTACCAGCCAAAAAAGGAAGAGATGTAGCTTCTGTCCATCTTCATGTGATAATAAAACAAATCTGACATATGCTGGGTGTACAAAATATCTTTGTAAAGGACATGTGTTTTATTATTGTGCTCAATGTAAAAATGAATGAACCTGTTCAAACTTTTTATAGATAAAAAAGAAAAACTGACGTTTTCATTATTTTTCATTTGTTTTATAAAATATAAGACAAAGTTATATTTAGTTAGATTTAAAGTTATAGTAAATTAAAATAAGCATGTTTGTTATTTGTGTGCAGAATGCTATAAAGCAAACATAATTGCAAACAGCCCATGTAACCTTTTTCTGAAAAAATAAATAAAAAGTTTATGATCAACCATGTTCACATACAGTTTAATAATGAAATAGGTATTTAAAAAAAAAACACTTACAGTAGCTCAAATCAACATTTTAATAGGTTGGGTCATATTGACCTGAAACAGTACAAGTGTATAGTAAATGTGAACAGTACAGCAGGGTTAAAGAACATGAAATATTAAATTGTGCCTTTGTGAATTACAATTCATCCTGCAAAAATCAAGCATAGATAGATAGATAAAATAAAAAGTTATGGCTCTTTAACCCCATCCCGTCTGAGGAATTTTTCATTTTTGACTCCCCCCCCTTCCAAAACCCATAACTTTTTTATTTTTCCGTTTTCAAAGCCATATGAGGTTTTAATGTTTGTGGGACAAATTTTTCATTATGATGCTACCATTTATTATTCTGTACAATGTACTGAGAAGCTGGAAAAAAATTCGGAATGTGGTGGATTTAAAGAAAAAGTGCATTTGTGCGACGTTTTTACGGGCTTTGTTTTTACCATGTTCACTCTGCAGCCACAATGACATGTTAGCTGTATTCTATGTTTTGGTACGATTCCGGGGATAACAAATTTATATGGTTTTATTTACATTTTAACCCCTTAACAAAAATCCAAAACTGTGCAAAAAGATTTTTTTTTCTAAAAGTTGCTATATTCTGACACCCGTAACTTTTTTATACTTCTGTGTACAGGGATGCATAGGGCTTCTTTTTTTGCAGGGCCAGGTGTACTTTTTAGTTATACCATTTTGGGGAATTGCTATTGCTTTGATCACTTTATATTAAAATTTTTATCAGAGGTGAAACAGTAAAAAAACGGTGGTTTGGCACTTTGCAAAATAACGGCACTTCTATTGCTGGCTGCATAGTGTTTTTTAACACTGTCCGTTTTTTTTTTTGTTTGTTTCTCCTTTCTGAGCATGCGCAGGATAAAAAACGGACATAAAATAACAGACAGTAACTGATGGCTATCAGTTACTGTCCGTTATAAGTTCATTACCCATAGACTTTAATGTTAAAAAAATAACGGACACTTGCTGTCCGTCAAAAATCCGTTTTTTTTCAAATGGACAAAAAGTCCTGCATGTAGGATTTTTTGTCCGCGAAAAAAAACGGACTTCTGACGGATTTGGTGTAAACAGACACAAACAGACACAAATGGACACTAACGGACACAATATAAAAACCCATTGAAATGAATGGAAATTTTAACGGATTTCTGAGAATTCAGCTAGTGTCCGATGCTAAAATCTTGTAACGGACAATAGCAACGGACACTACTGACGGTCACCAACGGTAGTGTGAACGCCCCCTAAGTTGCATCTACCTTGGTCTAATACTTTCTGAAAAGTGAGCAGTGTGATGGTTCTAACTGTGGGTGGTATCCTTTTCGTACCATATGCACAGCCTGACTGTGGCAGTCAAGCTGGGCAGGAAAAGTCTCTTATAAAATGGTTTTAAATGGTATTCTGGAACTCCATTGTGATCATTGTGGCTACCTATCTGTGGTGCAATCCTGGAATTGAACTTGACTGTATCCGAAGGCAAGCACTGCAAACCTAGTGTGTCTGAAAAAAGGAACACAGCATAAACCCCTGTGAGGGTATTTATTGCTGAGTAGAACTGCTGATCCTTGATACTCAAATGAACAAATGCTGTTAACTACTTTGTGGCTGAACAACTACTACCTCAGTAGTGTTGGTGACACTGGGGGACTTTATTTTTCAATCTATGCCAGTTTTCTGGTGTAGATGGGTGATACAAGTGCATCTCAATAAATAGAATATCTTTGAAACGTTTATTTATTTCAGTAATTAAATTAAAAAAGTGACCTCCTATATTTTCTAGATTCTTTACACAGAGTGTTCTATTTCAAGTGTTTTATTTCTGTAAATGTTAATTATGGATTACAGGTAATGAAAACCCAAATCTAAGAAAATTAGAATATTATAAAAAAGTTCAGTATTGTAAATTCAGTGTGTCACCTACCAAGGTTTCCTAAGCCTTTAAATGGCCCCTCAGTCTGGTTCAGTAGGACACACAATCATAGAAGACGCTGATTATGAATTGAATTACTGAAATGAATGAACGTTTCAAAGATATTCTAATTTATTGAGATGCACCTGTAATGTGGCACACATTTGGTACAAAGCACTTTCTTGCACCATATGTGTGCCACATTCCCCATTCTGTGTTTTGCTCACTTGAACGTGGTCGGAGTATGGTGGGGACGCCTTGGCCCCGACATATTTATTATAACTCATGCCAGTCTTCTGACATAAGTTACAGAAAATCTACACCAGTTCCTAACTCGAGGACATCTCCATACTGGCACAGAGGTCGGAGCCCTTTGATAGATCAGGCATGTTTTGTGTCTGCCAGTCTTAATAAATCGCCCCATTGTTCCTGTGGAAGTTGAGTGTATTTCATGGACAAATTTCCATGAACACTCAAGTAGCTAGGATCCAACTGAAAAAAAAAATGTTTCAAAACAGCATAGTACAATACCATAAACTGGGTGCAAGTCCAGAAGGTATGTGGCTATCTCCCAAAGTATAGACAAAAAGCAGACACCGGCAGTACTCCAAATGATTCAAAAAAAGTTCAGGATCCAACTGACCTATCCTTGGGTAGGCCAGAGTGGGGGAACACGCTTGGTCCTCTACAATCTGGTGGTTGGTTAGATAGTTGGTTAGGGCTGCAGATCCCTTATTTGATCTCAGTAAGTTCTTTATAAATTCAAGCAATTACCAGGGATGTTATTGCTGGCTACAAATTAGTGCATTAGTATATATAACTGTTCCTGCATCCCTATTTTATAATCCTTCATTATTTAAAATTATACATGCAATATGCCATCTTTCGCGTGCATAGTACCTTAACCCATTTACAGCACACGTTTTAACCATTTAAAATATAATTTTTTATGAAAAATCACTTTTGTATGCTAGTCATTTGTGTTGATACTATGAAGCAATAAATACATTGCAATTGTGATTCTGTAGTTATTTGGCATTATTAGAAGAACTAAGCAATAGAACAATTTTGAGAACTAACAAGTACCGACAGACAGAGGTATATCCATCAGCCAGAAACTGGGGTGATACTAAAAGGAGCAGGCAGTTGTCCTTTTGACTATATCATTCTGTTTTTGGGTAGTTAATAACCTTATTTCAATGAGTAGAATCCATCCTTCCATTTGTCAAACACAATATTGTTCTGTTTAAATACTTACCTATACATGTACAATGGAATGCCAATGTTTTGCTTCAGCATTCTGCAATAGGGAGTTGGAGTTTGAAAATGATGAGGAATCTGAGGAGGATGTCTGCCTCAAATTCCTCTTCATTTTATACCATGTGAACATAGCCATAGGGTTCAAAATGCACATTTGCCATCATTGCAATGAATAAAATACTGTACCTAGTATCTGGTAGCTGCATACTTTCCTGACAATGTAAACAAAACCAACATTTTATATGTTGGTCTTGATCTGTGGTCTGCAGGCATCAGATGGAACATACCTCTTAATAATTTTGGTGCATCCTGAGCCACCCATACCCCAGAACTAAAATCTATACGCACTAGGAACTGCTAAAGATTTCAGGTATAATTTACACCAGTTATCTATTGTAAATTATAATAAAAATAAATGTGCTCTATAGAATGAGCCCGCTAGATACTTGTACAGGTCTGGGAAGCCATCCGAATAAAGTCTCATTGGTGTCATGTTTGACCGAGGCATCAGAAGGGTCAATTTCTGCGATCAGCACAGACACTGATTGTGGGTGCTGTCGCCAGGTCTCCACTTCGCTCTCCACTAGGTCATTACGATTACAGCATTACCAGATTTATATCGGTTTTATTATGGTTGCCACAATCTCTTCACGGGGGAACCGAGGAGTTGAAAGGGGGTCTCAGCCTCTAACAACCCAGATGCCATGATAAATACTGATCACGACATCTGAGGGGTTACACTGCTGGGGTCAGAGCTTTGTAATACAACTGGGATCTGTAAGTGATGTAGTAGGCACAGCTTAAGCCGCTGAGCATTAATTATACACTCATTGCAACAAAATAGTATGGTGCAGGGCATTAAGGGGTTACGTTTTCTGGAGTTGTGAAGTGATGTATCCAGCCAATCACAGGCTGCAACACTGACCTCAGAAAGTATGGCAAATTCCTCTGAAAGTCAGTGATTGGCTGGAGAGTTCATGTGCTATTATGGAATGTTACAGATTCAATATTGTAGTCTTGGAAAATCCCTTTAAATTATGCCATTTGAAAAAAGCATTATATATTTTACAAAGCCTGGTAAAGTCTTTAACTCTTCCCGCAAGAGGAATTTTTCGATTTTTGTTTTTCATTTTTGACTCCCCCCCTTCCAAACCCCAGAACTTTTTTGTTTTTCCACTCTTAGAGCCATATGAGGTCTTAATATTTGCGGGACAAATTTTTCTTCATGATGCTACCATTTATTATTCTGTACAATGTACTGGAAAGCTGGAAAAAAATTCAGAATGAGGTGGATTTGAAGAAACAGTGCTCTTGTGCGACTTTGTTTTTACAGCATTCACTCTACAACCACAATGACATGTCATCTGTATTATATGTTTTGGTATGGTTTCGGGGATACCAAATTTATATGGTTTTATTTACATTTTAACCCCTTAACAAAAATCCAAAACTGTGCAAAAATTTTTTTTTATAAAAGTCGTCATATTCTGACACCCATAAATTTTTTATATTTCTGTGTACAGGGATGCATAGGGCGTCTTTTTTTTGCCGGGCCAGATGTACTTTTTAGTTATACTATTTTGGGGAATTACTATTGCTTTGATCACATTTTATTCAAATTTTTATCAGAGGTGAAACACCCCCCCATTTGAACACCAGGATGGGTCTGAACAGAAAGATCTGTTCTAGGAAAAGGGGGAGGATTAAAAGTTAAAAAATTTTTTATTTTTTTACTTTTTTATTTTTTTTTTTTTTTTTTGAAGCCGGGGGGGGGGGGGGGGGGGGGGGGGGGGGGGACTAATGCAATGCATTACAATGCTAATGCATTGCAATGCATTCAATGCAAAAAGTCTCTTCTACTGCAGGCTGCATAGTGCGGCCTGCAATAGAAACTAATAAAAGACAGGACTTGGAGCCTTCACAAGGCTCCCAGCTGTCATAGTTATGGGATCCCCGGCAAAGGCGCTATAGGGGTTAATGTCCGCAACCAGTGCAGGCACTGATCGTGGGAATTAGTGCCAGGTCTCTGCTGTATAAAACAGCAGAGATTCAGTGGCTCTGGTGGCCGCTCGACTTCAGAGCGGCTGCCATATTAAAACACCCGGCATTCGCCATACTATTACGGTGGATGTCGGGAAGGGGTTAAATGTATCTGCCCAAGATATCCCTTTATTGTCATGATAAGTTACAACCTACGTTAACACATTACACAGTTGATAAAATGATTCTGTCTCTACACTACACTCACTATTCAGGATTTAAATATGGCGTTCACTTAATATTAACTAGCATTGTAGTTATAATTCAAACCTATATTATTCCATTGCCATACAAAGCTATTATTTCAATATGAGTGGCCACTCATTGTAAACATAAGGCACAGATCTAGATTTAAAAAAAAAAAATCAGAGACCTTCAGAAGAATAAAGTGCTTCATTTTCATAAGAGTAATTGAAATGCCTGAATAACATAATTGAATAGTGGAACAATTTTCTTCCAGCTATACCAAGCAATTTTTATATTTCATTTGAGAAAGCTTATATTACAGTTCTAGAAACATGTTTTTCAATTAATTAAGATGTGCAATATATGTACTGCATGTGTGATGATGTAATTAATAACCCAAAACCAGAAATGAGTCTGTTTTTCTTCATGTTGAGTCTAGCTTGGCAACAGCTTAACGTAATTCACATTTTTTTCTATTTTTACCATTTTTTTGCTTGGAATTTGAATATAATAGTAGCTCTTTTATGAGGAATAAAATGGTATAATTTTCATTTGTTCATTCTGTTATTTGACCTATGGAGGTTCAGATTTCATTAATATTCTGTCATACACTGTTAACAGCGGGAGCATTCACTATGTCCATCCTTTTGGCTCTGATACAACTTTTTATCTGATGAGATGTATTATTTTACCCACTACTGATCACTAATAAATGCAAAAATATGTATAACATCTGTGTACATCTGTATACTGCAGACAGGAACAAGAAAACATTCTGTTTAACAAAAACAGAATGTTCAGTAAAAAAAAATATATTACCAATATAAGTAGTTACGGAACTATCTTGCACTATTTTTATGCTATAATTTGAAGTGAGCAAGGCATAAGTGGTATTTGCTTTACTGTCTATAAGATCTCATAATACTTTATACCAGGCAGAATTGATCAAACCTTAGAATTCATTTGTAGAAATAGTACTGGTGTTTAATTCCTCAAACTGATACAATACAGCAGCAAAAATACAGCCATGAAAGTATAATTTAGACAAATTATAGTAGGGTCTTGCTAACAGGTCACTTGACACTTATGTTTGATATTTTACTAGAAGCTTAATTCTATTGTTTAATAATTTTTTATTTGCCAGTTTATTCTGTACCTACAGAATATACCAAAAAGGGATTTTGATTCTTTAAATAGATGTACTGTATGTCAAGTTCTCACTGCTTGACCACATGTCACATACATACAGTGAATACATACATAAATATTTAAGGACAGTTGTTGATGCAAAATGTCATACTAAACAAAAAAAATATAAAAAAGTATAATGTGACATCACTATTTTCAAACAATGATACATCAGAAACATAAAAACTTAACTTTTGGCTGTCGTTCTTCTAAGATGGCCAAAAATCAGTCAAAACTGGTCTCTGGCTTCTTCATTATTATATTATAAAGATTATAATATTTGTCATAAAGGAAATGCTCCACTTATACATCCTCCAAATTTTTGATCTTACCATGTATGTTTTCTACTCCAAAGCGTATATTATCTTTTGATGATATTACTATTATTTAAGAGAGATGACAACAGAAGCTCTCAGCAGTGACATTTCTCATCCAGCAGAAATTTCCTTCATCGCAGCTGCCAGGGTTATACTTGGGGACAGGAACATCTCTCCTTGAGAAGAGCACCAGTGAAGGTGTGTAGAGTTTTGAATTGCCTTTCGCCCTCTACTAAGAATCTACATATCACAAGGCATTATGGGAAAGGAGCTGGGGAGCTCATGCGCCCTCTGTTGGATGTAACAGATCCTGAATTTGCTTTTGACTCACCGAGTCTTGAGACAGTAAACGGGATTTTAGCCAAGCCAACTTCACTTATCTGCATACAGCGCCGTTTCGGGATTTTTGTCCCTCATCAGTGCAGAGCAAAGTGAGTTGGCTGGTGAGTTGCACTGATGAGGGACAAAAATCCCGAAACGGCGCTGTATGCAGATAAGTGAAGTTGGCTTGGCTAAAATCCCGTTTGCTGTCTCAAGACTCGGTGAGTCAAAAGCAAATTGAGGATCTGTTACATCCAACAGAGGGCGCATGAGCTCCCCAGCTCCTTTCCCATAATGCCTTGTAATATGTAGATGCTTAGTAGAGGGCGAAAGGCAATTCAAAACTCTACACACCTTCACTGGTGCTCTCCTCAAGGAGAGAAGTTCCTGTCCCTAACCCACTCATTGCCTCCCACAAAGCCAGCCAACTCACTTTGCTCTGCACTGATGAGGGACAAAAATCCCGAAACGGCGCTGTATGCAGATAAGTGAAGTTGGCTTGGCTGAAATCCCGTTTGCTGTCTCAAGACTCGGTGAGTCAAAAGCAAATTGAGGATCTGTTACATCCAACAGAGGGCGCATGAGCTCCCCAGCTCCTTTCCCATAATGCCTTGTAATATAGGGTTATACTTGGCCATGATTTGTTGGTGGTTTGAAAAATTTGAAGGAATTTTGCAATGTATAAGTCCTTTCATCAGAGCATGAAAAAACAAAGCAAGTTTTGCTGTAAACTGGAAGCTTCCATAGTTTTAGCCTTAAGTGGATGTCTGATGTAAAAGTTCATACTCAAGATAGATTTGTGTGTGCTTTTGAGTAGTGTTTTGTGCATTCATTTAATCTGTGCATTTTCTGTTTGTTATAGCGTATTGCTGTACATTACATTGTTGATGCTGATGAACTGTATGTTACTGACACGTTATTTTTCATTGCTGCTGAATCATTGCACCACTTTCCATTCTGGTATTTGGAACCCTGTTTCACCTATTGACTGTATAGTAGGTGATGCCTTTTGTGCCATTTGAAGTACAAGCTACCCGCTGTGGCTTGATGCTTATCTGTAACTACAAGGCAGGACATTTTCCATTAAAATTTTTACCATGCCTTTTGAGGCCTTTCAGCACTCAATCTGTTTGTGTCTGGGGAGTCCAGGAATAGGCCAGAGTCTAACCTGAAAGCTGGCAGAGCAAGCCTTTGAGTAAGTCTGCAGTAGTAGGACGAATAAGTCGCAATGCAACCCCTGTGTGAGCAGGAAAGCTGCAATGTGCTACTGTGGGACTGTGTCTCTGACACGGTTTAAAAGGTTGCTGTCTACTTTTTGTGTAGCTTTTAAGAAGCTGCTATTAACTTAAATTGTAGTCAAAAACTCTCGACCACTCTTGTACCTGAAAACTACCTGTCACTGTTGGTGAAAAACTTGGTAATAGTGACCATAATCTAATCAGCTTCCACTTTATAGACAAACAAGGGTTTGAAGGGCAAAATCCTTCAATTTTAAAAAGGCCAATTTTCCCAGGTTGAGGACTGCACTTCAGATGTTGTCAAATAGTGGGAGAAATTTAAATATATAGTGCCTTGCGAAAGTATTCGGCCCCCTTGAACTTTTCAACCTTTTGCCACATTTCAGGCTTCAAACATAAGAATATAAAATTTTAAATTTTTGGTGAAGAATCAACAACAAGTGGGACACAATCATGAAGTGGAACGAAATTTATTGGATATTTTAAACTTTTGTAAAAAATAAAAAACTGAGAAGTGGGGCGTGCCAAATTATTCGGCCCCCTTAAGTTAATACTTTGTAGCGCCACCTTTTGCTGCGATTACAGCTGCAAGTCGCTTGGGGTATGTCTCTATCAGTTTTGCACATCGAGAGACTGAAATTCTTGCCCATTCTTCCTTGGAAAACAGCTCGAGCTCAGTGAGGTTGGATGGAGAGCATTTGTGAACAGCAGTTTTCAGCTCTTTCCACAGATTCAGGTCTGGACTTTGACTTGGCCATTCTAACACCTGGGTACGTTTATTTGTGAATCATTCCATTGTAGATTTTGCTTTATGTTTGGGATCATTATCTTGTTGGAAGATAAATCTCCGTCCCAGTCTCAGGTCTTTTGCAGACTCCAACAGGTTTTCTTCCAGAATGGTCCTGTATTTGGCTCCATCCATCTTCCCATCAATTTTAACCATCTTCCCTTTTCCTGCTGAAGAAAAGCAGGCCCAAACCATGATGCTGCCACCACCATGTTTGACAGTGGGGATGGTGTATTCAAGGTGATGAGCTGTGTTGCTTTTAAGCCAAACATATCGTTTTGCATTGTGGCCAAAAAGTTGGATTTTGGTTTCATCTGACCAGAGCACCTTCTTCCACATGTTTGGTGTGTCTCCCAGGTGGCTTGTGGCAAACTTTAAACGAGACTTTTTATGGATATCTTTGAGAAATGGCTTTCTTCTTGCCACTCTTCCATAAAGGACAGATTTGTGCAGTGTACAACTGATTGTTGACCTATGGACAGACTCTCCCACCTCAGCTGTAGATCTCTGCTGTTCATCCTGAGTGATCATGGGCCTCTTGGCTGCATCTCTGATCAGTCTTCTCCTTGTTTGAGATGAAAGTTTAGAGGGACGGCCGGGTCTTGGTAGATTTGCAGTGGTCTGATACCCCTTCCATTTCAATATGATCACTTGCACAGTGCTCCTTGGGATGTTTAAAGTTTGGGAAATCTTTTTGTATCCAAATCCAGCTTTAAACTTCTCCACAACAGTATCACGGACCTGCCTGGTGTGTTCCTTGGTCTTCATGATGATCATTCTAGATCCTCACTGAACTTCTGGAGTGAGTTTGCTGCACTGAAAGTAAAGGGGCCGAATAATATTGCACGCCCCACTTTTCAGTTTTTTATTTTTTACAAAAGTTTAAAATAACCAATAAATTTCGTTCCACTTCATAATTGTGTCCCACTTGTTGATTCTTCACCAAAAAAAATTAAAATTTGATATCTTTTTGTTTGAAGCCTGAAATGTGGCAAAAGGTTGAAAAGTTCAAGGGGGCCGAATACTTTCGCAAGGCACTGTATATATATATATATATATATATATATATATATATATATATATATACACCCATAGGTAATAAGTATAAATGTCTTAAATTAACACCCCCATGGCTTACAGCTATGGTTAAAAGGGCAATAAACAATAAAGAAAGGCATTTAAAAAAAATATAAATATGTAGGGTCAGCTGTAGCTAGAGATGAGCGCATCGATTCTGCAGAAGTGGAATTCGATCCGAATTTCAGGAAATCTTAGATTCTCCACATTTCTGGATTTCCTGATGCTTCGTGGTAACGAATATTTAGTAAGGACTTTTGTGACATCAGACAGTCACAAGATATTCTCTAGTGATGTGATTGGGTAGGCGTGTCTTTGCTTGTTAGCAGATCCTTCCACATGTATAAAAGTTGTCCGTGCTGAAGAGAGAGAGAGAGAAAAACATGACCGCGGCATCCAAGGGCTTCTGGCATTTTGCAGCCCACCCCGGCTTTCTGCAGTCCGGAAATAGCTGTTTATTCGTTGCAAAGTAATTCGGATCAAAGCAAATTTTTTTGGAACTTTGAATCGAACTGCTGAATTCGAACTTTTGAGAAATTCGCTGTAGCCTTTACAAAGAACTTATTAAACCTGTAAAAGGGAAATAAAAACAGCTAAATTACATAATGAAAGACAGGTGGCTAAGGAAAGTAAAAAAACAACCTAAAAAATTTCATTAAATATATAGATGATAAAAAACCAAGGTCAGAACAGGTAGGTCCCATAAATAATGGTAATGGGCACCGGGGATCAAGAAAAAGCAGCACTACTAAATGGGTTTTTTAGCCCTGTATATACAGAAGAACAGGGAGTAGTTGATGTAGGTTGTTATGGTTTTGATGCAAAGCCTCACAAAAGCAGTGGCAGGAGTTGGCTGATAACAGTGAGTAGTAGAGACAGCTATTTAAAACCAGTACACTACTGTGAGCCAAGACAGACCCCCAGACACCTTCATCAGAGCCCACTGCGAGGTGGGATGGACTTTTGCTGAATCTGGGGGTCTGAATTGTCACCAAACAGAAGGATCATGCACCAATAATAAACAAACTGCTGACTGGAAGCCAAAAAACCCCCACAATAACTTACACAGTGGCGTGGAGGTAGGAGACAAGTCGTACAGGCATGGGTCAGAACCAGGAGAAGACGTCAGAGGCAAAATCAGAAGACAAATACAAAATCCGGAAAACAGGCAAAGGGCCAAAAATCCATCCGGGCACATCACAGGAAAAATCAGCAGAGAATAGAGAATCCAAAAAACAAGCCAGTTTGAAGCAAACAACACAATTGTTGCCAAACTAGGGAGTGAACAAACATTAGTTGGCATCTGTGTCAGGCCGCTTCAGCTGCTAATTGGACCAACACAGGAAACTTTTGAAACTGCAAAAGCCTACCAGGTTGACATGGTAACGTTAAAGGTCCAGCAGCTAGATTGAGAATCCTGACATAGGTGTCACCAATGCTGGTAATACATCAGTCAATATACTAAACTGGATAAACACAGAAAAGCCAAGTTAAATTAAAGTATGCAAGGTTCTGGGTCCAGAAGGATTACACGCACGAGTACTTACAGAACTCAGTACAGTCTTTGCAGTATCCCTGTTCTTAATTTTTAGAGATTCTCTAATGACTGGTACAGTGCCAAGGGACTGGCGCCAGGTAAATGTGGTGCCTATTTTCAAAAAACCATTATGAAAATAGACACCACATTTATCTTGCGCCAGTCTCTTGGTGCTATACCAGTCACTAGAGAATCCCTAAAAATTAAGAACAGGGGTACAGCAATTATTCTAAGCTATAGGTCTTCCTCAGGTAATTACAGACCAGAGACTTTAACATCCATAATGGGTAAAATCAAGTCCATTCGCTTGGAAAATATAGTTATTGGCCACCACGCAGTATAATGTGCTCCACAGTGGCCCCCACACAGTACAATGTGCTCCACAGTGGAGTCCACACAGTACAATGTGCTCCACAATGACCTCCATGCAGTACAATGGGCTCCACAGTGGCCCCCCACACAGTACAATGCACTCCACAGTGGCACCCAGACAGTACAATATTCTCCACAGTAGCCACCGCGCAGTACAATGTACTCCACAGTGGCCCCCAACACAATATAATGTGCTCCACAGTGGCCCCCAACGCAGTATTATATGCTTCATAGTCGCCCCCACGCAGTATTATATGCTCCACAGTAGCCCCCACACAGTATTATATGCTCCACAGAGGGCTCCCACACAGTATTATATGCTCCACAGTGGGCCCACACAGTATTATATGCTCCACAGTAGGTCCCCACACAGTATTATATGCTCCACAGAGACCCCCCCACACAGTATTACATGCTCCACAGTGGGCCCAGACACAGTATTATATGCTCCACAGTGGGCACCCACACAGTATAATATAGTCCACAGTGGGCCCCCACACAGCATAATATACTACTTAACTGCACTCCCATGAAGAGCAGGTAAGTTGCATCCACCTTCTTCATGACAGTGCAGGCGCTGATGAATTACATCATTGCACCTGTGTTGGGGCAGAGGTCACACTCTGCGGTCCCATGGACACTGACATTTTTCAGCTTTATGTGTATTTTCACATATAAATGAAAGAAGCGCTTGCTCGCTAAATTAGATTTCCTGCCCCGAATTTCCTGTTAGTGAGTGATCAAGGAGCCTGGATGGAGTGATGGCACACGTGCCAACATAGAGGGCTCTGAGTGCCCCCTCTGGCATGCATGCCATAGGTTCGCCACCACGGTCCTAGGGGGAGTAAAGCTGGGAGTGTGACTGGTGGAGAAGGACCTGGATGTAATTGTAGATCATAGGTTAAATTACAGCATGCAAAATATATATATTGTGGGGAAGTTAGCTCGGTAGCAGCAATGGTGCGGAGCTAACCAGAGACAGGAACACAAAATCTGTAGCAAAACAGGTTTATTTAAAAAAAAACAGCAAAATAAATAAACCTTCATGTCAGGCACAACAGGAACAAAATAATGTACAGCCTTAACTTCAGGCGAAAGAAGTCAAACAAAACCTTGCTCGTCCGAGCACTAACTAAACAATAAGGTACTAACTGTACGTGTGGCTTACTACCAGCCACATGAGTAAACAACAATAGTGCAATACAGTCTCACCAGACTCTCAGGGTGTCAGGACAGACCCAGGCACCTCTTCTCACTCCCAGGATCTGCCCTGAAGTGGAGGCTTTTTGGTCCATTAACGAGCCTGGGACCTACACCTGGGCTGAGGCCTATTCATGACTCGTACTGGACCACTCATAAGTTAGAAATCTGGGGGAGATAAACCAGGACTCCAGCACTCTGCCTGTCACCTTCTCACAATATATATATTGAAAGAGCAAAAAATTTAAAGGGGTCTGAATACTTTCTGTACCCACTGTATATATATATATATATATATATATATATATATATACAGTACAGACCAATAGTTTGGACACACCTTCTCATTCCAAGAGTTTTCTGTATTTTCATGACTATAAAAATTGTAGATTCACACTGAAGGTATCAAAACTATGAATTAACACATGTGGAATTATATACTTAACAAAAAAGTGTGAAACAACTGAAAATATGTCTTATATTCTAGGTTCTTCAAAGTAGCCACCTTTTGCTTTGATTTCTGCTTTGCACACTCTTGGCATTCTCTTGATGAGCTTCAAGAGGTAGTCACCTGAAATGGTTTTCACTTCACAGGTGTGCCCTGTCAGGTTTAATGAGTGGGATTTCTTGCCTTAGAAATGGGGTTGGGACCATCAGTTGTGTTGTTCAGAAGTCAGGTGGATACACAGCTGATAGTCCTACTGAATGGAGTATTAGAATTTGTATTATGGCAAGAAAAAAGCAGCTAAGTAAAGAAAAACGAGTGGCCATCATTACTTTAAGAAATGAAGGTTAGTCAGACCAAAAAATTGGGAAAACTTTGAAAGTGTCCCCAAGTGCAGTGGCCAAAACCATCCCAAAGAAACTGGCTCACATGAGGACCGCCCCAGGAAAGGAAGACCAAGAGTCACCTCTGCTGCGGAGGATAAGTTCATCCGAGTCACCGGCCTCAGAAATCGCAGGTTTACAGCAGCTCAGATTAGAGACCAGGTCAATGCCACACAGAGTTCTAGCAGCAGACACATCACTACAACAACTGTTAAGAGGAGACTGTGTGCAGCAGGCCTTCATGGTAAAATAGCTGCTAGGAAACCACTGCTATGGACAGGCAACAAGCAGAAGAGACTTGTTTGGAATAAAGAACACAAGGAATGGACATTAGACCTGTGGAAATCTGTGCTTTGGTCTGATGAGTCCAAATTTGAGATCTTTGGTTCCAACCACCGTGTCTTTGTGCGACGCAGAAAAGGTGAACGAATGGACTCTACATGCCTGGTTCCCACCGTGAAGCATGGAGGAGGAGGTGTGATGGTGTGGGGGGTGCTTTGCTGGTGACACTGTTGGGGATTTATTCAAAATTGAAGGAATACTGAACCAGCATGGTTACCACAGCATCTTGCAGCGGCATGCTATTCCATTCGGTTTGCATTTAGTTGGACCATCATTTATTTTTCAACAGGACAATGACCCCAAACACACCTCCAGACTGTGTAAGGGCTATTTGACCAAGAAGGAGAGTGATGGGGTGCTACGCCAGATGACCTGGCCTCCACAGTCACCAGACCTGAACCCAATCGAGATGGTTTGGGGTGAGCTGGACCGCAGAGTGAAGGCAGAAGGGCCAACAAGTGCTAAGCATCTCTAGGAACTCCTTCAAGACTGTTGGAAGACCATTTCAGGTGACTACCTCTTGAAGCTCATCAAGAGAATGCCAAGAGTGTGCAAAGCAGTAATCAAAGCAAAAGGTGGCTACTTTGAAGAACCTAGAATATAAGACATATTTTCAGTTGTTTCACACTTTTTTGTTAAGTATATAATTCCACATGTGTTAATTCGTAGTTTTGATGCCTTCAGTGTGAATCTACAATTTTTATAGTCATGAAAATACAGAAAACTCTTGGAATGAGAAGGTGTGTCCAAACTTTTGGTCTGTACTGTTATATATATATATATATATATATATATATATATATATATACATACCATTTAATCATAGCAGTGTCCCTTTTACCCCCACTAGCCACAGCAGGGTTCTTTCCCTGCAGAGGTATATAAATGAAGATAAACAGCACTACCAGCAGCATTAATGTTATCTGTAACAGACATATTTGCAACCATGTCAGATAGATGAACATTGTTTTTAATTGAACACAATATGCAGCAGTCATAAGGATCAAGTGAGGCTTACACTGCGATAATATTTAGAACACAGCAAGTCAAGGACTTAGAAAAAAGTAAAGGACATCTATGATGAAGTACTGCACACATGTCATACACTTGCAATTGCCACCAGAGATTAATGATAGTAAACTATTCAAGAATACACATGTGAGCTTGTTAGCACCTTTAAAAGCGACAATTTACTGATTGCAAAATGATCAGATGTGTGCTTCTGTGTCTGTATTGCCAACATCAATTTAGCGCATTTTTCTTAATGAGACAATCATTATTCATTGTAATGCCTGAGAATTGCTTTTCTCATTATTCTCTTTTGTTCTTCACTTCTATTTCACATATAGGTGTGTTCATCTTCCCATCTGTCATCTTCTCTACTTTCAATGCGTTCTGAGTTATGGAGTTTAAGGATATCATTATATTAAGATTACTCTCGGTAAATTAGTCTTTTAAATTCAGTAGGAAATGTGCACAAAGTGATGAAGGCAGGTAAAGGTGAAACAAGTCAGATTTAATCATTCAATGCAAATTACGGCAAGATGTGGTGTGTCAATCTGGAATAAATAGTTACTGTATTCCTTTGGGTTTTCAATGCACTAACTAAATCTCTCTTCTCAGCACACAGAAGTTGATGGTATTATTTCTGCGTTAAAATAATATTCGAATGTATGAATTACTAGTACTGCCGTACAATCTCCTTATTGAAGTAAGAATACATAATGTATAAGACAAGGATATAAAACATGCTTTATAGAATTTTACAAAGGGAATTTCTTAACAATGAAAGAGATCATCAGGAATTATCCATCTCATGAGACATGTTACAACTTAAGAAGAGTCTCCCGAGAATTCAATAGTAACTGTAGTTCCACTAAGTAAGAATCTTAACCAAGTGAATTATCTGAAAATCATTACACTTAACATATTACTTAGCACAGAAAATATTTATTTTTGTTTCCACTAAGTAAACCATCATGAAAAGGAAACACAGTAAAATATAAACTGATAACAAGCAAGAACATACAGTACACAGTGGCTTATACTTGCCATACTTATTTGAGTGTTTTAGGCATCATCATGACCCCTTTCTTTTGACCGAGCCATGAAATGTGCTGGCCACAACTCCTTTTAAACATGACTGGCACATAAACTTTCCAAATCACTTATAAAATGAGTGCTAGACCAGCGGACACAGGAGATTTGCCTGCTCTTCCTGGAGTAGGGGAGGTCACCCCTTTTTTGGAAGCCTTCTGCACATTCTGGGAGAGTTGGCAAGTATGGAGATATCATTTACTGGGTCATTATGGCTATTATTCTTATGGCTCTATTGTGACTGATGTTGTCATTGTAAGAACACTTTGGCTATATGGTATTTTGGTTGGCATCATTGTTATAGGTCCATGGTTGCTCATCTCATTAGGTCTTAGTGGTGGACTCTTCATGGAGAAACTGTGTCTTATACTATTATAGGTGTGTTTGGTTTTGTTATGAAGGCACTGTGACTGTCATTGGAGCAACTATTCTGGGACACAATAGCAGTTTCTCTTTTATTAATAAAATTTTATTTTTGCAATTTATATTTAGAATGTCTAGTACTTGGGTTCTCAACCGCTTTTAAGGAGGGACATGCATGGTTTAAGGAGAGCTTTTACATTATTGTCAAGTGCAGAATACCTGGGTAAGAAATGTTGATAAGCACTTGTCTGAGAGATTTCTGAAACAATAGAGGAAGCTATCCAAGGTCTACATTTTGGTAGCCATACTGTGGGTGTAAAACAGTGGTGTAAATACTGGGGTAGCAGGTAACGGGCCCTTTTTACTTACCAATCCCCACTCCTACTCCTGGCCACCTCCGCTTTCCCTTCTGTGTCCCATATCATGTCGCTGGGGCCCCCTGGAGTGCAGAAGGGGAAGCAGATGCGGCTGTGAGTAGGAGTGTGGATTGGTAAGTGAGACCGCGAGCCTGCGAACCCCAACAAATACTACTATTATTATACTCCGGGGTCTTTTCAGACCCCGGAGTATAATGATCGGAGGCCCAGGGGAGGTGAGAAACATAAAAAAAAAAACAGTTTTACTCACCTCTCCTGCGATCTGGCATTTCCAGGCAGTATTCTGGCCTCTTTGGTGATGTCCCAGATGTCACGTGGGCCAGGTCGGCGTCATTATGCGTTGTGACACAGGCTTAGCACACGTGTCTTCTCTACCAACATTGAAGAGGGCTTAAAAATGTGGGAAGTATGCCAGAGCACAGGAAAGGTATGTAACATTGTTTTTTATGTTTCTCACCTCCCCTGTGCCTCCAATCATTATACTCTGGGGTCTGAATAGATCCCAGGGTATAATAATTGTTCAATGGTGGTCCACTATGGGGCATAATACTGTGTGCAGAGGCCACTATGGGGCATAATACTGCATGCAGGGGCCACTATGTGACATAATACTGCGTTCAGGGTGCAACATGGGGCATAATAGTGTGTGTGCAGGGGCCACTATGGGGCATAATACTGTGTGCAGGAGCCACTATGTGACATTACACTGTGTGCAGGAGCCATTATGGGGCATAATACTGTGTGCAGGGGCCACTATGGGGCATGATAGTGCTTGTGCAGGGGCCACGGTGGGACATAATACTGCACAGGGGCTGCTGTTGGACATTATACTGTGTGTGAGGGCCACTATGGGACATTATATTGTGTGGAGGGGTCACTATGGGACATCACACCATGCGGAGGGGCCGCTATGGGACATTATACTGTCTGGATGCCATTTTGGGACATTATAGTGTGTGTAAATGGGGTGTTGTACTGTGTGGGGGCCAGGAAAGGGGGCACTATGCCGTGGGAGGGGGGCCCCAAGTCAAAAGTTTGCTGGGGGGGGTGGCTCAGTCTTTGCTAGGTACGCCACTGGTGTAAAATACTGTATGTATACCTAATCTTAAGACATATACCATAGCATACTTCAAATTAAATTTTACTCTCTCTATAGGTAACAATTGTCATCTAAACCATTAGTATTTTCAGCAATTCAAAGAATATATATGTACACCTAGTTGGAATGCTATTAAGTACAGAAAAGATGAATCACTCATACATTAAATGGGAATTATGAAGGTGGAATTTATCAGATAAAAGTTATTTTATGATATTAATGGTGCCTTTGAGAGACCTATTAGGGCTGGACTAAAGACTAATAATAATAATAATAATAATGATGATAATAATAATCCTTTAATAGTCCCACCATGAGGAAATTCGGTGTGTTACAGCAGCAAGGATATGCAATGTAAGGTAAGAAATACAAATACACATAAAATATATACAAAACGTTCCAAGGTAGAGGCATCCCATTGATAGTAAACAGACAGACAGAAAGGTACAGGTAAAGAAGTAGCAGAGGAGGGGAGGGATATCACAACAGAAAGAAATTTCAGTTCTCTGTGTGGAATGATCTCTGCTTAGGTCGGTGTTGGTTGTACAGCCTGACCGCAGCGAGGAGGAAAGACTTCCGATAGTGCGCCTTCTCACACTTAGGATGAAGTAGTCGATCACTGACAGTACTGACCAGTGCTATCACGGTCTCATGCATGGGATGGGAGTTATTCTCCCGCATGGAGCTTACCACGGACAGTATCCTTCTGTCATCCACCACCTGCACTGGGTCCAGGGGGCTCCTCAGGATAGAGTTGGCCCTTCTAATCAGCTTGTCGAGTTTACTTCTATCCCTGGTCGATATACTGATCCCCCAGCTGGCCACTCCGAAGAAGATGGCTGACGCCACTACCGAGTTGAAAAAAGTCCTAAGAAGTGCCGCCTGGACTCCAAAGGCTCTCAGCCTCCGAAGCAGATAGAGCTTGCTGTGGCCCTTCCTGTACAGGAGGACCTCCATGTGATCTGCCCAGTCCAGCTTATAAGGAGCACACCCAGGTACTTATAGGTGTTGACACTGTCGATGCCTGTCCCCTGGCTGTCCACTGTTTTAGGAGGGCATCTGCATTTACGAAAGTCCACCACCATCTCCTTGGTCTTCCCAGCTTTAGTCCTCAGGTGGTTCCGCTGGCACCAGTCCACAAAATCCCGGTTCAGTTCCCTGTCATCTTCGTCTGTGATGAGGCCTGCTATTGCAGAGTCATCAGAATACTTCGTAGGTAGCAGCTAGATGAGTTGCACCTAAAATCTGCAGTGTACAGTATGAAAAGGAAAGAGGCAAGAACTGTACCCTGGGGTGCCCCCGTATTACAGATCACGGTATCTGACACACAGTCCCGGGCTGTCACATACTGAGGTTGTTTTGTGAGGGAGTCTAGGATCCAATTGGAGAGGTGGTGGTCCACTCCAGCAAGGGCTAGCTTGCCCCTCAGTAACCCCGGCTGTATGGTGCTAAAAGCACTGGAGAAATCAAAGAACATTATTCCCTGGTTTCTCCAGGTGAGAAAGGACCCTGTGCAGAAGGTGTATGATGGCATCATCCACCCCAATGCCTGGCCGATAAGCAAACTGGAGAGGGCCTATAGCCAGGCTCACTAGAGGACAGAGATGTATGAGAACTAATCTCTCTAAGACCTTCATCAGGTGGTATGTCAATGCTAAGGGTCTGTAGTTGTTGATGTCCATAGGATGAGGTTTCTTTGGAACCGGTACCACACAAGAAGATTTCCACAGATCAGGTATTATATCCCACTTCAGACTCATATTAAACATATATGTAATTATACTACAAAGCTGATCCCCACAAGTCTTAATTAGCCTTGCACTTATGCCATCTGGCCTTGCTGCCTTCTCAACTTTGATCTTTTTCAGCTCCCTTCTCACCTGGGCACATGTGAAGGTCAAACTGTGGTCAGATAATGACAATGGATTGCTGGATTTACTGGTCTGGTGGGAAGTAGCTGCCGGCGGTGAAGTCAGTGTGGTAGAGGGAACTGAAAGACATGCTGGGTTGGGAGGAGCTGGTGTGTGATCAAATCTATTGAAGAACAGATTTAGTTTGTTAAGCCAATTAACATCTGTTTCCACTTGGGAGTCAGACTGTCTGTGACCCGAGATTGACTTAAGCCCCTTCCAGACAGCCATTATATCTTTTCTTTTCATTTGCTTTTCCATTTTTTTCCTTATAATTGGCTTTTTCCTGCCTGATTTGACATCTGAGCTCATTTTGTAACTCCCTCAGCCCCACCTTATATCTTGCCTTGAATGCCATCTTTTTCTCCTTAAGTAGTGTTTTCATATCAGAATGAATCCACGGTTTGTTGTTGGAGAAGCACCTCACCACTTTTGTGGGTACTGTGTTGTCCACACAAAAATTAATGTAGTCCGTTATGCAGTGTGTGAGTCCTTCTATGTGTTCTCCATAAGAATCCAGCAGAACTTCCCATGCGGTTGTGTCAAAACAGTCCCTCAGAGCCTCATCACTATCCTCGGACCATATCCTCACTGTGCGGGTGACAGCTGGTTGCCTACGTACAAGTGGCTTGTACACAGGTCGGAGATGCACTAGGTTGTGATCTTATCTTCCCAGGGGTGGTAGGGCTGATGAGTTGTATGCCTCCCTCGCATTAGCAAAGAACAAGTGAAGTCAATAAAGTGCATTCTTAACTTACATAGAGGACCATGGACCCTCAAATGTTAATTCACATGTGACAAGTATTGGTACTTTAAGCACATCTCAAAGAGAAAACAAATGTATTATGATGCAGAGGAAATATAAAGAGGTCATACTGGGAGCTCAAAGTGAGGAGGGTCACCTGATAGGTACTGAGTTGTGAAAGAAGTGTATACAGTTGCATCTCAATAAATTAGAATATCTTTGAAACGTTCATTCATTTCAGTAATTCAATTCATAATCAGCAGTCTTCCATGATTGTGTGTCCTACTGAACCAGACTGAGAGACCATTTAAAGGCTTAGGAAACCTTGGCAGGTGACACACTGAATTTACAATACTGAACTTTTTCACAATATTCTAATTTTCTTAGATTTGGGACAGTCATGTGACCATCCCCAGGAATACTTTCTGATGTTCCGGTGACGTTCCCTTTCCCCATTTCAGGAAAAGGAACATCACCAATACTACCCCCCATCCCCATCATACTTCCCTGTCTTAATTCTCCTGGGAACGAGGTGTCACTTCCGTCTTCTCTGCCTGCGCCTGCGCAATAGAGCTTATTGCGCAATCACCGGCAGACGAAGAGAAGAAGCTGGGTTTCCATGCATGCACAATAGAACTCTGTTGGCTCTATTGCGCAGGCACCACAGAAGTCCACAGAATAAGTAGTGGACAGGACAGAAGACAGGACACAGAAGACAGGTAAGTATAATGTGATGGGATGGGGTGGACTCAGTTAATTAGGTAGGTGGGGCTAGTAGTCCATGGGCTAGCTAGAGAAACAGGGAGGGGGGTATGAGAGAGGGAGGAGGAGGGAGAGCTAAGACAGCAGGACAGTTTTTTTGCCCAGAGAACCCCTTTAAGTCAGATTATTGTCATGAAGCAGTTCCTCCATAATCTCAAGTACTGGCCTTTTGCTATTCCTCTCCTGAGAGGGGCCAGATGAGTTGATGGCAGTAGGTTTCCTATAGACAGTGTTTATCAATTCACCACCATGCCCACGTGTTATGAGCACATCCAGAAAAGCCAACCGCTTTGGCTTCATTTCATATGTAAATTTCAGGCCCAAAGGATTATTGTTAGTCCCTGCACAAAGTCAGGAATAGAGGACACCAAACTACGCCAAATAATGATTATATCATCAATATTTACATCCCCTTAGCTCTACCTGCTCAATGTCGTTGCTCTCCCCCTCAGTGAACACTATGGTGGCCTCCCACCAGCCCAGAAGCAGGTTTGCATAGGTTAGAGCACATGTACAACCCAATGCACCCTTGAGCTGGTATTAGTATCTGCTTTAGAATAGAAAAAAGTTCCTACTGAGGATAAATTCGAGAAGCATTAGCAAGAAGTTACTATGACCATGGTAATGTCAACCACATGATCTGAGGAAAAAGGCTGATGCCATTAGACCAAAATCATGAGGGATTGAGAAATACAGTGCCTCTACATCAATGCTGCCATCCTCTAGGACAGGGGTGTCAAACTCATTTTCTCCGGGGGCCACTTCAGCCTCACGGGGTACCTTGAAGGGCCAAGATTATTTTACACATGTATAAAAGTAACTTCTCCTTAACAGATAAGCGAGCTATTAAGCAGTAGTTACATTTGTACATTACTACTGTTACAATCAGCCCTTTGAGGTCAACCAGGAAGAACATAATGTATTGTTAAAACCTAAGACATTGGCATGTTACATACTATCCTCATCCTTTTCTGAATATATAAAAAATTAAGCACTATACAAATACTGTTTACCCCTGCAAACGGTATTATGCTCTATAGTTGCCTCTGCACACGGTATTACGCCCCACAGCAGCCCCTGCACACGGTATTATGCTCCATAGTTGCCCCTGCACACGGTATTATGCTCCATAGTTGCCCCTGCACATGGTATTATGCTCCATAGTGGCCACTGCACACGTTATTATGCTCCATAGTGGCCCCTGCACACGTTATTATGCTCCATAGTGGCCCCTGCAATTGGTATTATGCTCCTTAGTGGCCCCTGCATTGGTATTATGCCCCATAGTGGCCCCTGCAAACGGTATTATAGTCCATAGTGGCCCCTGCACATGGTATTATGCCCCATAGTGACCCTCCCCACCCATGAACTATTATTATACTCTGGGGTCTTTTCAGACCCCAGAGTATAATGATTGGAGACCCAGGTGGTGACAAACATTAAAATCAGTGTTATTTACCTGGGCCCTGGTGCGCTCCCTGCGTTCGGCCTTCTTCAATGTCGCACAGACTGGCGTCGCGACATAATGACGTCGGCCTGGCTCACGTGACGCCTGGGACGTCACCAAAGAAGGCCGAAGCCGGCTGGGAGCAGCATCGGATCACCGGAGAGGTGAGTAACTCTGGTTT
This sequence comes from Leptodactylus fallax, assembly GCA_947044405.1. Classification (NCBI taxonomy): domain Eukaryota; kingdom Metazoa; phylum Chordata; class Amphibia; order Anura; family Leptodactylidae; genus Leptodactylus; species Leptodactylus fallax. The sequence goes on from CAMRHE010000003.1 coordinate 9,796,200, forward strand.
TTATGTTTATCACTTCCCGGGGTCTCCGATTATTATACTCCGGGGTCTGAAAAGACCCCGGAGTATAATAATAGTAGTATTTGATGGGGTTCGCCGGCCGCGGCCTCACTTACCATCCCCGCTCCTGCACACAGCCGCTTCTGCGTCCCATAGCAGAAGGGGAAGCGGGGGCGGCCATGACCAGCAGTGGAGATCGATAAGTAAATAGGCCGTTACGTGCCGGGGATACTCCAGCAGGCAACGGCCTATTTATATATATAAAAAAAACTTATCTTCACCTACCTGCGATGCCTTGATGCAGCCGCCGCCTCCTCTTCTTGTCTGCGTGTCAGCGTAGGAGGCGCGATGACGTCATTGTATCGCCGCCTGCACTGACATGCAGAGGTCTTGTAAACCAGCCCAGGACAGGTATCGCGTAGCTTTGTTTTTGTTTTTTTTGAGCGGCCTGTCCTGGGCTGGTTTACATTACATAATGTACATAGACAATAAAAAATGCCGCGGCCCTGCGGGCCAGATAACTGCCGGGCCGGATAACAGAAGGCAGCGGGCCGGATTCGGCCCGCGGGCCTTGTGTTTGACACCTGTGCTCTAGGACAATATCCTCTAATCGTTTTAACAAATTCAAAGTATCACTCCAATATTAAGTCAATGCTAACACAAAGGGGCTCAGTACTTTATCCAAATATACACCTGCATTTTCACTCAGGTTGCCTATCCTGGAGTCCTCATTTCAGAGACTCATAATGGGATATAGGAGAGCATAAGTGAGAGAGGCAGATTTAGCCTCTAGGTCTCAAGACCATACTTAAAAAAAAAAAAAAACTACCCTAATATCAAGTAATACAGGTGGTTAACTATTTCTGAAGTGAAGTGTAAACATCAGTCCCATCCTAATGCACCACAGTAGTGAGCAAGATAGGGCAGACTCACAATGGTGAGATATGCTGGTGTAGTGGTATGGACACTGCTTCGGTGTCCAGCTTTAACACATCATGTGCTTTATGGGGCTGACCAGCTGGGATCAAGGAACTCGCCTACTGAAGGAGACAGTTTCAGAAAAAGTGGGCTGGACTTCAGTATCGCAGCTCCACTCAATGAATCCCTAAATGGGCTGTTTTGTTCAAGCTACTACCCCCTTCCTTCGCGTCATCCGACTTCGACACCTAAGGCGAAATCTGCCTCTCTCCCTTACTTTCCCCTAGATCCCCTGATGAGACCCTGAAATGAGGATGAAATGTGATGAGATGACTTGGGAGAAATAAGGAGAAATAACTGTTGCAACAATTACTTATTTCAGTGATGATGCAACCAAGTATGGCATGGGAATGTTGAAGCCTGTGATTGGCTGCAATGGTCATGGTATATAGTAGTATGGCATGTTATCAATCCCAGGTTGAATAATTCAGTGAATAATATGTATAATACATCATTGACTGCTTTGTCATAAACAGGTTATATATTTAAACATTTATTTTTAATGTGACATTGATTTATATTAATATATTTATGTTCCACCTGCTTGCTGTTATAAAAAGATAAAAGTGAATATTTTTATTTCTAGCACAATATGTTACATTTTTATTGTCAGCTCTCTATAACTTTAATATGACCTTCTTATGTATAGCATTTGAAGTATTTTCACCATCTCATTGTTTAGTACGGTATAACAGTTATTATAAGATTATATGACTGTATTTTTCCTGTAGGATGTAATATATATTTTTGCTTGATTGAAAAATTATATTGAACTTCATTGCTATCGCATGTTTATGAATGATGGAGTTTTTGCTTTTATATGCTTCCGCCATTATGTCAACTATTAAATACACTTATAAATCAAATCTAATCTGTTTATATGGTGGCACACAAAATGACTTTTGGCCTCTTATACCTTACCAGGATGGGGCTACACAACAACTTTGGTTGCAGGACATTGAAGATCACAATATCACATTGCAACATCACATTGAATGATAGTTAATATGATCACGTTGCACCACACAACATAACTAGACCCAAACATGCAAAAAACAGTCTATGGCAGCACAACTAAATACACAACTTTCCAGTGGTTAGTGGGTGCAAATCCAAGAAGACTGGCTAATCTCCTCCAATAGTAGAAAACCATACGGCAGCACTCCAGGACTTAGAATAGTTGATTAAAAAGTTAATCTGTTTTCCCTTTGTCCCAACAGCAGCAAAATATGGGGTATTTCTGCCCCTGTGTGTTGATAGGACAGGCGGAATTTTTAATTAGCATGATTTATGCATCACTATGGTACCCTATAAGAGGGCCAAAGAGACCTCCCCCCCTTGTGTTAGTTATAAAGAAAATAATTCTATCTTAGGGAGGGAAGCTTGTGCTGCTATTGGGACTAAGGGAAAACAGATTAACATCATAATCAACGATTCCCTTACATCCCACAGCAGCACAATATGGGGATGTAGCAAGTAATTCCCCTAGGGTGGGTTTCCTCGCTGTACAGTACTTAGGACTGACTGTCCAAAGTCAGTTGCCTCTGAACTCTGGACATTTAGCCGATAATGTTTTACAAAGGTCAGCTGAGATGACCAAGAAACGGCTGCACAAATCTGATCGAGAGGTACCACACGGCTCTCAGCCCCAGAGGTTCACACAGCCCTAGATGAGTGGGCTGTAAAGAATTCAGGTGGAGTTAACCCCTGAGCAGAAAAAGAAGTTTTAATCGCTTCCTTGATCCATCTAGATAAGGTAGGTTTGGAAGCTCTGAGACCTTAGTCTCTACCATATTAATATGAATATTCTCAGATTTCCTGAAAGGTCATGTACGTAGAAGGTAGGTCTGAAGACACCTCACTACATCCAGTGTGTGAAAACTTTCTTCTTCAGAGGAAGGAGCTGAAAGAAACACTGATAAGGAAACCATCTGGTTGATATTGGCATGAGAAGACACCTTAGGGTTAAGGCCAGGAGAAATCTGGACCCTATCCACAAGAACGAAATATATGGTTCTTTGGAAGAAAAGCCTGGAGCTCACCCACTCTCTTTTCTGAAGTGATGGCTAACAAAAAAGGTGGATTTAAAGGCTTAAATACTTAAGATCCATGTCCTCTAATGGCTCAAATGGAAGACCACAAAGACCCTAGAGAACTGTAGCAAGATCCCACTGGGGAACAGGAGTTGAAATCACCGGTCTAAGTCTCATAGCACCCTTAAGGAAATTAAGGGATTCTGAGACAGTTGGCTGCCTAAACAGGCAGATAGGGCTGAAACCTGTACCTTGAGTGTGGCAGGAGAAAGGCCCTTATCCAGGCCATCTTGAAGAAAGTTTTAGAATCTCTCCCGTTGTAGGATTCTAACTGTTAACTTCCTGTTTGGAGCACCATTCTTTGAAGGTGTTACCTATTCTTAGGTAACTCTTATTGGTAGACTCTGCTCTGGAGAAGGAAAGAGTCTTCTGGCAGCCCTCAAGATCTCCATTGGGACTGGTCAACCTCCAGGATGTCAGGTTGAATTTCCAGATTCTGGTGCTTCTGAGTTCCTTGGGAAACCAGGTTCTGGGTGGGGGAAGCCTCCAATAGATCCCTTGACTCATGTACATATGCTGGGAAAACCAAGCTCTTTTTAGCCCATATGGTAGAATGGCTATCACAGAGACTTGGTCCTGTCAGACTTTCATCAATACCCTTGGTATCATGGAAAGTGGAGGGAAAATGTATATCAGCCTGAACCTCCAAGGGATGGACAGGGCATCCACTGCCAAGGGATAGTCCTCCTGATACAGTGAGCAGAACGTCTCTACCTTGGTGTTGAGTCTGGTCGTCATAAGGTGTACTTCTAGAAGACCCCACTTCAGAGTAATCTGATGGAAGATCTCTGGATTGAGAAACCAATCTCCTGATATGGTGAGACCCCGACTCAACTGATCCGTTACTATGCTCAAGGAGCCCCTGATGTGAACCGCGGATAAGTGGGTCAGATTTTCCTCTGTCCAGGTAAAAATCAGACCTGTCTCCCTGAGGAGAGATAGTGATCTGGTGCCTCCCTGTTTGTTCAGGTACATTACGGTCGTCATACAGTCAGACTGGATGTTAACCGCTCTTCCTCGGAGGAGAGGAGAGAAATGAAGTAGTGCCAGGTAAACTTCTCTGAGCTCCTTCTAGTTGGACGATGTCCTTTTTCTAGCCTGCTCCAGACTCCTTGTATGGTCTTCTCGTACATGTGGGCTCCTCATCCTGAGTGGGATGCATGGGTAGTCAACAGGGTCCAACGAGGTTGGACCATGGACATCCATCTGAGGGAAAGATGGGTACTGGGGGAAAGTCTGATCCTCTTATCGAGACAGAGAGGAGTACGATTCCAGGCCTTTAGAGCTTCCAACTGAAGAGAACGTATATGCCATAAAGCCCAAAGGACAGCCATGGTTGAGGATGACATTAGGCCTAGGACTCTCATAGTTGTCCTGATAGACACCAGGCATGTTCTGAGAAGATACCAGACCGCTGTGGTTAACCTTTCTTTCCTTGCAGGAGTTAAGGAAATTTTCGTGCGGTCTGAGTCCAGGAGAAACCCCAGGAACTTTCTCTGAGTAGAGGGAATCACCTCTGACTTTCCTCAATTTATTAGCCAACCTAGGAGTTGAAGGACATAGCTATCTGCAAATGCTGGAGCAGGATGGATTTTGACTGAGCTTTTATTTAGCCAGTCGTATAAGTATGGCACTATGAATAGACCTTGAAGTCTGAATGCGGAACCACCACCTTGGTGAAGGTGTGGGAAGCTAACAGGATGCCGCAAACTAAAGATGCTTCCTGTGGCTGGGAACTGAGACAGTGATTCTGAGATACCTTCTGTGCGGAGGATAAACTGGAATGAGTAGATAAGCATCCTTTAGGTCTAGGGTGGCAAGGACCTTGCCCTGCAGTGGAAAGGATGTAATGAATTTCCATTAGAAAAATGCTTTATCCTTATGAAGAGATTCAGATATCTTAGATCTATAATCATCCTCCAGTCACCTGTTTGATTTTAGAACCAGAAAAACTTGTGAGCAAACACCGAATCCTTCTTCAGAGGGGGGATCTCTTCCAAGACCCCCTTGTAGGAGTCTCTGCCACATGAAGAAAACAGCTGGCGTCAAAGTTAGGCTTCTTCTTGTCCCCTTCTTTGGGGAACTTCCGTCCAGAACCCTTAGACTGGTATCTAGGATGCCTCTGGAACCTCTGACCTGGCCAATAGGTCTTAATCTACCTCTAAAAGATTGAGGTAGTCTCTCACTCTTCTTGTCGGGTAGACCCTCCGTGATTTCATCCAGGCCTCTGCTCAAAGGTTTACCGGGCTCAAAAGGCAGGGAACAAGTTATACTTGGAGGCATTATCAACTCTCCAGGGTTTTAGCCATAATGCTCTTCTAGCTGCCATGGAGAGGGCCATAGATTTTGCAGCCAGCTTAAACTGATGTTGAGAGGCCTCAGATAGAGACCGACCTCAAGAATGATAAGAGGTCATCTCTGGAGACTCCAGAGTCGATGTCCCTCTCTAGTTGAGCTAGATCAGAGCGCAACTTGTTTGATACTTCATTAGAGGCAATAGCCACCAAGGTCTGAGCAGAGACCACAGAATAAGCCTTTCTGAAGGTGCCCTCCATGCGCCTATTCATAGGGTCCTGGAGGTTGGAGCCATCATCCGCCGGGACCACCGTACGACGGAACAATTTGGTTACTGCCATATCGACTTTAGGATGGGGACCCATTGGTCCAGCTGGGATTCCACAATAGGAAATAAGGCCTTAACCTCCTGGATAAAATAGTGGCTCTTTCAGGATGTTTCCACTCCAATAGCATGAGCTTATCAGTGTTACGACCACTTGGAAGGCCCTACACCCCCTATTGGTGGAAGTGGAGGGCTTCCCCATCAACACCTTGGTCCCTTGAATGGATGGACTTCAGCAAACTATTTATCTTCTCTAGGGGAAAGAGGTCTGCTGGAATTCTCCAAGGTATTTTCATCCGATGAGAGCATCTTATCAATCACTTGGAAGTCCTCTTAGATACTAGTGAAAGAGTATGTTTCATTTCATGCCCACAGTGTGTTACAATCCACACAAACTAGGCCCCAAAATTGTATATGATTGAGGCCATCCAGACCATATGCAAGGGACTGACCCTGGTGTATTCACGCTCCCTCTGGCCTTTGGGACCCATCATTTATGTAGGGACATAAAATATGTAACAGTTACATCCTATTTACAAGCTCCATTTCCATTCTACAATTTCAATCCCAAATAAAGATGACTCATTTAGAAGAGGAGTTCTAATACTTATATCTTATATAGGCCACTACACTTAACAGCAACAGCAACGCCTTTTTCAAAGATAGAAAAAAATTATATTTTTTATTAATTATATATATATATATATATATATATATATATATATATATATACACATACATAAAAATAATGAAAAAAAATAAATTAATACGAGAAACATATGTGTATGTATATATAAAGGGATGTCCAATTCCAAGGAAAATCTTCAACATCAACACCAAGTACTCAGTGATGTATTCCACACTATAGAAAGAGAAAAATTACTATAAATATTGCAATCATCAATATTCCCATAATTTATTTACTATAGGGCATATCTCGCCTCTGGCACGCAACCAACCAAGATGAAGGAAGAGGAAACCTGGATCAGGCAGCAACCCATCACTCCTAAAGTATTCTGTTGAATTTAAAGTCCACATTAAGACACTTGGGTTTAAAGGTGTTTAAACTTATAAATCTGCTCTAACTCTTTAAATCTTAATAGACGTTCCCTATCTCCATCTCTTTGTGGTAATGGAATATGATCAATTATACGAAATTTCAACTGAACATGGCCGTTTCCTTAAAATCCAAACCTGCAGGATTTTTGGTTGCCTGTGACTTGCATCAACCTTGCAACCTGTCTGAGATTTGGTTGTTTTTACAGCCAAACTGCAAATGTAAAAAAGACATACAAGTCAGCAAGTCTCATGCAAATTCACATATTTTTGTTGTTGAGAGTTGATGCCACGCAAACATTGTAGCCCTGATTTTCTAATCTTTAACACTAAGCTAATCTGACTAGGGCTCATTGATGTCTATATCTAGTGCATTATCAGCATTTGTCTTTGGCTCTATGATTTTGGTCAGTTTGTATGTCAATTTTAAAAGATTGCTGTTCAAGAATTGGCTTTTTTTCAGGTTCATAAAGGAATGACATGGAGAAAAATGGATGCCTGATATGTAAAGTGTGAAAGCATTAGCAGCTATGAAACTGTTACATTATTTCCAGATAAAAGATCTTCACAGCCGTTTGATAGCTCTATTTTTCATAAGTATTATCCATAAAATTCAGGTAGTTTCACTAACCGTAAATAATGAATGGAATGTATCAATGTCAAAAATAGTGTAGTGTATAATTGGTCCTTACTGAAATGTGCTTAGGTGTCTGGGTTAGTAAAGGCCCCCACGTCAAGCAAACAAAATATTTTACATCAGTGGCATTTGATGAATGTTGTATTCACATGTTATCTCTCCACGGGATCCTATGTATTAAAAACAGACTTAGGAACTTAGGAGGTTGAAGCCAATAAACTCAAAGAAGATTATGCTGGTGGTAAAAGCTATGAGCAGAAAAGTCTACTGTCAATTTAACACAAAAGTTCCAATAGCTATAAAATAAATGCTATTATAAATAGGAAATGAAAAGACAGCGTGGTATTACAGAAAGCAATATGTCATTTGTAGTATTTTGCATAAAGAAAAAAGAAAATAAATAGATAAATAGAAAATAAATAAATGGGATTTCTTTTGACCTTATATTAGACCTTACAGCAATTTGCATTTTATTAAGGGATTGTGTTTTGACACTTTTCTAAGCCCTTAAAAATCTGTGAAATATTCCCAGCATTCTAACCGGCAGTTTTAGAACTGCAAATAGTTGCAAACAAATTATAAAGTGTAAATTAGAAAAGGATGTTTAGAAAGTCTAATTCATATTGGATGTTTTAGTTCTAATCAAAAAGATAGATTTCATGTACTTCAGTGCTTTATTGTGTAGGAAGAACCAACAGGTGTCCACAGTGCTAGATAAAAATTCTTACAAGCTAGCAACAAGGTAACAAATTATCTTTCCATTGTAATCAGTAGATGCATAAATGTTTCCTGTTATATTAGTTTTACAAGCCCAATCTGCAACATGTAGTGAGCTCCTACTGTAAGAAAAAAATACTAATGATTCTGTTCTATATATGAAACTAAAAACATGAAAATGTTATTTGCACGGCATATATACTGTATATATAAATAATAAATAATTATTGATAATTTGTTGATAATAAATCAATCAACAATCAACTACTTTGTTTAAAGGGAACCTGTCATATTGAAAGTACAGTGCAATCTGCAGGTAGCGTGTTCTAGACTCCGGAGCAGTGGAGCAGATTCATGAACATATTTGTGGGAAAGATTCAGAATAACTTGTATTTTATTAATGTAAATCACTCATTAATCAAAATCGCTCATTTGTTGACAGTCTTCCCCGTATAAGTATGCATAGAAAGGGAGCTGTCAGTCACTGAGTAGGACCACTCATTGGACTCCTAACTCCAGAACATGCAGTCATTAGAATCAATGAATAGATTACACAATAAGCTGGGTTTTTTTTTTTTTTATAAAACTATTTATCAATCTGCTCTGCGCCTCTGGCTCTATAAAATGCTGCCTTCAAATTGCACCGCATTTTCAATTTGACAGGTCCTTTTTAATAAAAAATATGTATAAATAAACAACAAATTATGAACAAAACAAAAATATTTGACGCAGGAAAACATGGTATTCTTATTTATTCCATATAATTCATATCTTATACAACAAGGGTTGAAAAATAATAATTTTGTTAGCAAGTTGAAACTATAGACTATAACCCAAGAGTACTCCAGCCTTCAGCAAGGTAGAATACGTTAACCCTTGAATTCAATGCCCTTAAGCGTGGTTTTTTTTTTTGTTGTTAAAGCTACAATGTTTGGGGTGTCAGGTGTATATTGCAAGCACATTATTGTAAAATAATTATTATTTTTTTAAATCATTTTACTCTCTAGTTAACAATAAAAATTTCACAATAACACTAAGCCTACATGGTGATTCTTGTACATTGTATAGTGGTTGTTCTTGGTATTGCAACTCAGCTCCATTTATTTGAAAGGACTTAAGTGGCAAACAGACCATGTGACAAATGAAAAGAGTGATCAGCTGAACCCCAAGTGTCTCAGGGTGTCAGATGCCTAATGACTTTCAAAGACATATTCAAAGGATGGGTCATCAATCTTGCCCTAAAGACACCTTTAATGTTGCATGGCCGCAAGTTGCTATGTAGCCCTTGCCTTAATGCCTAATGCATAGGCAAAATATCTGTTGTTATCTTTTTGAACCCCTTCCCGACGTCTGCCGTACTATTCCGGGGATGTTGGATGTTTAAAGATGGCGGACGCTCTGATGAGGAGCGCTCGCCATAGCTACCGTGTTTCCCCGAAAATAAGACACCCCCGAAAGTAAGACATAGGAGAGGTTTCGTAGAATTGCCCAATATAAGGCATCCCCCGAAAGTAAGACGTAGGAAACGTTTCGTTTCGCAGCATTCCCGAACAGAACATACGGTATGTGAGGCCGCGGGCCGAACCCCACAATCACTGCTATCATTATACTCCGGGGTCTTTGAAAAGACCCCGGAGTATAATAATTGGAGGCCCTGGGTAGGTTAGGGAACATAAAAAACAATGTACTTACCTCTCCTACGCTTCTCCAGGCTTCGGGCATGTTTGGTGTCATCGCAGACGTCAGCGGACGTCATTTTACATTGCGACGCCGGCCCGCATCACGTAACGCCGGCCTGGTTCAACATTGATGAAGGCCGAAGTAGCATGGAGTGGACAGGAGCGAGGAACAGGTAAGCAACGTTGTTTTTTTATGTTTCTATCCTCCCCTGGGTCTCCGATCATTATACTCGGGGGTCTGAGTATAATAATTGTTCATGGGTGGTCCACAATCGGACATATAATAGTGTGTGCAGGGGCCACTATGGGGCAAAATAGTGTGTGCAGGGGCCACTATGGGGAATGATACTGTGTGCAGGGGCCACTATGGGGAATGATACTGTGTGCAGGGGCCACTATGGGGCATGATACTGTGTGCAGGGGCCACTATGGGACATGATACTGTGTGCAGGGAAATTAATGGTTTGGATTGTTATGATGATGTAATAGAAGATGATGACATAATTGTTATTGAATAAATTTTACTTTCTATTCGCACCGTAAATATTGGTAAATGTACCATACTGTTAATTGTTGTACATGGAAATAATGGTACGGTAGTAGTAAGAAATTCTTGATAGGATTCACAGTTTGTCTGGTTATGCTGGTTTGTGATGACAACTACTGTACAGTACCGTATATAATAAATGTTCATTTTTTTGTTCAGCAATAAATGTGAATTCTTCTTCATTGAAAAAAAAATAAGACATCCCCTGAAAATAAGACACAGCACATCTTTGGGAGCCAAAATTAATATAAGACGCAGTCTTATTTTCAGGGAAACAGGGTACCAGGTCTCCACTGTATTGTACAGCAGAGACCCAGAGCTAATGCCTGCAATCAGAGTTCACTCTTATTGCGGGCATTGCACTGCACTGTGGGCCCCCAAAATAAAAGAAATTGCCCCTGGGGCTGGTCCCCACTGGCCTCAGACCTTTATCAGTGCAGGACAGCTCTCACACGGCGAGACCGCGGGAGCCATCTTGTTTCTACGACAGCTGGAAGCCTTCTGAAGACTCCCAGGCTTGTTATAGTAATATTGAGGCTGGTCTATGACTAGCGAAAGCCCCATAGACTGCACTACAGTTGTAGTGCAGTCTATGGGACTTGCCATCAAACTATTGCAGGTTCAAGCCCCCCAGGGAGGCTAATAAAATAGTTAAAAAAAAGTTTTTTTAAATATAAAAACAATAAAAAAACTAAAAATTCCAATCACCCCCCTTATCCTAGATTAGAAATGAAAGTAAATAAAGAAAAAAAAATATTAACATATTTTACATGTCCGTGTCGAAAAACGCCCGGTCTACAAGCATATCAAAATATTTTTCTCATACGGCAAACACCGTAGCGGGAAAAAACCCTCAAAATGCAATAAAAACAAAACCCATAAGAAAGTCGCACAAATGTAGTTTTTCTCCAATTACTCCCCACTTTGAATTTTTTTCTAGCTTCCCAGTACATCATAAAGAATATTAAATTGTACCATTATAAAGTACAATTTGCTAAACAAAAATTAAGCCATCATATGGCTCTGTGAACACAAAAATAACAAAGTTATGGCATTTGGAAAGCAGGGAATCATAAATGAAAATCAAAAATCGAAAAATACCTGAGGCAGGAAGAGGTTAAACTTCCTGGCTTGGTTCCACTGGTTTCCAATTCATTTCTTTGTTTCTGTAAAATTGCCACCAGCTTCTCAGACTACTCTATTCACAGTTTGCTTTAGGAATATGAGCAGTGTTGGACTTGGTCCCACCCCCACTCTGGTGGGTGAATCAGATGCTGAATCTGAGACTCCCTCCCCCTTCCATGTACCCTCTACTGGCTTATCAAACATCAGGGGAAAATATCTCAGACTACCAAAGCACAATTTTCATAGAGTAGTTGGAGATATTCTCCCCTGACTACAACCGATAGTTTAACTCTTGTGCTAAGAGCCAGGATTGGAAATAAATCTGATGCTGGCCATTTAACTAGTTATATAAATCAATCAATGTTACATTAGGTATGCCCTCAGCAGGTAGCACAGCATAATATTATACACAGATCTTATGTACTAGCAAATAGAAATATTTAAAAAAAAATCATACTCACCTTTCCACAGTGCTCCGGTGCCTTCCAACGCGGTCCGGTCTTCTCGGTCCAGTGTTGACATGTGGCAGAAGTCCCCGCCACATGTGACCACTGAGACCAATCAGCGGACTCAGCGAAGGGCATGCAATATCACTACTTGTGACATCACAGGTCTCTACCTGAGGCCTGCGAAGGCCGCTGAAAGGCCTCAGCGGTCACGTGACCGCTGAGGCCAATCAACGGCTTCAGCGGAAGGGATCCGTGATTTCACATCCAGTGAGCAGTTTCACTTTGAGAAGACGCCGGAGCAGCAGGACCGGACAACGCTGGAAGGACGCCGGAACACAGGGGACAGGTGAGTATAATTTTTAAAAAATTTTTCACCTCTCCCCGGCCTAGAAAAAAAAATAATAATAATTGCCTGGATAAACTCTTCAACCATTTCATGTTTCACGTTTTTCATTTACCCCCCCAGCTTTCCAAAAGCCATAAGTTTTTTATTATTATGTTCACATATGAAGGCTTAATTGTTGCAGGACAATTGTACTTCATAATGGTACCATTTAATATTCCATGCAATGCACTGGAAAGCTGGAAAACATCCAGAATGGGTCGGTATTAGAGAAAAACTTTTTGATATGTTTTAAGACCTTAAAGAAAAATTGAAAACTTTAAAAAAAAATTTCTTGGAGTTGCATATTCTGACAACCACAACTTTTTTATATTGCCATATATGGGGCTGCATAAGGCATCATTTTTACAAGGCTAGATTTACATTTATTATTGATACCACTTTGAGAAATGTCTAATGTTTTTGAGCGAACACCATGGTTAAAGACCCAACATCTGCAGTAATGGTGGATGTCAAGAAAGGTTTAAAGCATAACTAAACTTTCTGGCAGCATTTGTGTCATTAATAAGTTGAGAGCTGTAAACCGCTTCTCATTGTGTATGGTATATGGGCTTGTGTGTGAAATGAAAGAAAATGAGGGTGGGGAAGGGTCACTTCAAACATATCTTATACCTTTGGTATTATAACAGACTACTGTATATAAATATCTTGATCCAGACTTTATTTTCAACCAGTTATATTTCCGGAAATAGTACAGAACAGCAACCTTAGTGCCATTCCATACAACACCAAAAGCACCTCAGTGAGTCATTGTCAACTTTGAGATGTCCCTTTAACAGCCAAACTAGAACTCTTGCACATCTTAGACTGGATTAAAAAACTTTATAGAAATAATAGCTGTGAGACTGACTGCACTACCTTAAAAACCTCTAGTGTAAAAGCTTGTCACTATACCAAGCATTTTGGCATTATCATTTGTTTTTTTGAGTTTGTTTCCATTTGATTCCACATACCTGCATAAATGAATAACCCTGAAGATATCATGTAAAGGTTTTGTATGGTCTCTGCAAGTGGTGCATGTATTGCATAACATACTGGCAGTGTCACTTACAGATTATACCTGGAGCATCACAGTCCCCTGCCAGAGCCTGTAAAGGAGTGCTTGATAGATGACAGCAAGCACTTCATAACAAAGTGTCCCTAGTTATAGCTATAGCTCTGCATCTACTGTAGATGAGCTTTCTATAATCTCCTTTATTGTGAAGACTAGCAGCAAACCAAGGACCAGAAGCAATACTTTAGGGGAGAATACCTCTGTTCATATGGCATCTAATAAAGCAGGTCATAGAAGTAAGGGCTCATTCACTTACACATGGGTACAGCCATATGCATAAGATAATATACAATGTAATTTTAGAAATACTGTAATATCAGCCACACTGTGCCACATGGTTGTTAAGTAATGCAATATTTTCTCATTGAAATCAATGAAACAGTCAAAACAGTATTGAAAACTGCATATAAAAACATTAATAAGGTTTTCCTTTAGGCAGATTTTATTTCCTAGAACCATCTGTTTAAAAATTTTCATTAGTTCAACCATAAACCAAACAAGTATTATTTTGGCATATTTTTGACATAGTCTAGCACATTATCATGAAAAGTAAATGTTAAATTGGGTATGCCCAAGTGATAGCATTCAAATAAGACATGCTATGACTTAAATGCTCATGAACTTTTTATCAGTGATTATCAGCTCACTTACCCTATATTCAAAAATCTGAAAACCTTCTTAAAGCTAAGGCCCCACGTAGCGAACCACAGCAAAAAAGCGATGTGGGAAAAACCGCGGTGGGAACAGAAAGGCTTTTCATAGAAACCTTTCTGTTTCAGTTATACCTATAGGGAAACTACCAGTGTTTCCGTAGGTATAATTGACATGCTGCGATTTCCAAAACCGCTGGAATCCCATCCACCTTGCAGTAACTGTACAACTCCACAGTTTTTTCCGCGGTATTTCTGCCACAGCCAAACCACAGTGTTTACGCCACATGGGGCCCTGGCCTTAAAGTTCCTGCCACTAGGTGTGTCCCTTCTAATTTAGAGTTCAATCCCTGATGTTAGGCAAGGTTTGTCCATAGATACATCATATAAGCAAGACAGGATTACTGTTGCTCTGTGCAATGGACTGAAAATTCTGCAAATCTCACATCTTACAATGTAAGAGAAAAGTCTTTGATGTACTTGCATTTACTTCTGGATGTTTGTGTGAGTACAGATCGGATATTATTCACTGACAGCAAGAAGCTTTATTGACTGTGTTCACAGATTTTTTTTTCCCCGTTTTTAGTTGCTTGCTTGCATATATTATTCTGTATTTACAGTCCAGTGTTCCTAGATCTCCTATATTATGGTCACTTGGGTTTTTCTCAACTATCTGTTTGCTATTTCACAGTTACTCCTGGCAGGATGGATAGGGGAGGGGGCAGACTGCTTTGCTTTTTTTTACATGCCCTGCCGGAGGGAGAAATGTAAACTGTTTTGCAGCCTGTATAGTGATATTACCAGCAAAACACTGATAGGACACCATGTATGAAGACTTATACAGTCATAAAACAGACTGCCCAGCAAGATTCTGCACATATTTCAACTTTTCATGAAAACTCAGGTACCCTTTAATGATCTGTGAGGACCTCAACTCTGGGACCCCATCAGTCCTGAGAATACAGGGGCTGCAGTGCTAGTTTAGTGTTGTATTCCTTTCCCCTTTTTATCATGTATAGTGGTGCTCACAGTCAGCCACATTCTTTTAACAAAACAATGAAAAACACAGCACAACAGTAAAGGGAACACAACACTACATCTGCAATGCAGGCGCTTCATTTTCAAGATTGTGAAAGTCACAAGAGTTGGTTTACTGTCAATCATAACGTAATATACTAGTAATATGCCATCAATTTAGAAAATAGGAATACTCCTTTAGAATATATATATTTTTCACAATGAACATTAGGGGCAAACATATACTTCTATATGGGCATACAGTTTGATTTTTTTAAATATAAAATGGATTTCTCTCTATCTCTCTCCTCTCTCGCTCATTTTATATATATACATACAAACATAGATAGACTCAGGTGAGTCGGCTGGGCTCATCACTGGCCCATAAGAGGCTGCAGGATGTTCAGTTCAGGGCAGATCCTGGGTGTGAGAGGAGGCATCTGTGTCTGTCTTGGAGAGCTACTGTAAGGTGAGACTTGATTGGGCTAGTGACTGTTGTTTGCTTTGTAGTTAGGTTTATTTTCTGTTTAGTTAGAAGCCTAGATGAGCATGAGTTTGTTATTTTTGCCTGAAGTAAGGCTGTATTTTATTTGTATGTTTTTCTCTATAATAAACCAACATCTGACTTTGTGTTCCTGTCTCTGACTGTTTGGGTCCGCACCACCGCTACTACCGATCAATTTTTCCCCACAATATATATTGTGACAGCTTGGCGAATTAGACTCAAAATGGTGGTTTCTCCTGGTCCGGACAGCGGTGGTTCATGGTACTGGGTGTCGGAAAGATAGCTTTCAGACGGTCCAAGCGTAAATAAAAGTGGCTTTATTCAGCTTAACTGCAACACAGCAAAACAACAAAAAACCTAGACCACAGTTAGGGTCCTAACTCACTCCTTGAGCCCCTAACTGTCCTGACTGTTGCTCAGCTCCAGCAACAGTCCTCGGTGGACGCCAGCCCTCTGGGACAGAGCCTATCTCTCTGTCCTAGCTGGTCCACTCCTGTGGATGCCAGCCCTCTGGGACAGAGCCTCTCTCTCTGTCCTAGCTGGTCCACTCCTGTGGACACCAGCCCTCTGGGACAGAGCCTCTCTCTCTGTCCTAGCTGGTCCACCACTTCCTGCTTCCTGCAGGACACTCCAGCCCTCCTGGAGTTACGTGCCATCACCCAAAGGCGTGGCTGAGAGCCTTTTCTGGCCTGGCCTGGGTCGCTCAACAGCGCCCTCTGGCTCACATACTTACAATATACACAGATATATAATGTATACACTGTATATACAGTGCCTTGCGAAAGTATTTGGGCCCCCTTGAACTTTTCAACCTTTTGCCACATTTCAGGCTTCAAACATAAGGATATAAAATTTAAATTTTTTTTGGTGAAGAATCAACAACAAGTGGGATACAATCGTGAAGTTGAAAGAAATTTATTGGATATTTTAAACTTTTGTAAAAAATAAAAAACTGAAAAGTGGGGCGCTCCAAATTATTCGGCCCCCTTAAGTTAATACTTTGTAGTGCCACCTTTTGCTGCGATTACAGCTGCAAGTCGCTTGGGATATGTCTCTATCAGTTTTACACACCGAGAGACTGAAATTCTTGCCCATTCTTCCTTGGAAAACAGCTCGAGCTCAGTGAGGTTGGATGGAGAGCATTTGTGAACAGCAGTTTTCAGCTCTTTCCACAGATTCTCGATTGGATTCAAGTCTGGACTTTGACTTGGCCATTCTAACACCTGGATACGTTTATTTGTGAACCATTCCATTGTAGATTTTGCTTTATGTTTGGGATCATTGTCTTGTTGGAAGATAAATCTCCGTCCCAGTCTCAGGTCTTTTGCAGACTCCAACAGGTTTTCTTCCAGAATGGTCTTGTATTTGGCTCCATCCATCTTCCCATCAATTTTATCCATCTTCCCTGTCCCTGCTGAAGAAAAGCAGGCCCAAACCATGATGCTGCCACCACCATGTTTGACAGTGGGGATGGTGTGTTCAGGGTGATGAGCTGTGTTGTTTTTACGCCTAACATATCATTTTGCATTGTGACCAAAAAGTTCGATTTTGGTTTCATCTGACCAGAGCACCTTCTTCCACATGTTTGGTGTGTCTCCCAGGTGGCTTGTGGCAAACTTTAAACAAGACTTTTTATGGATATCTTTGAGAAATGGCTTTCTTCTTGCCACTCTTCCATAAAGGCCAGATTTGTGCAGTGTACGACTGATTGTTGTCCTATGGACAGACTCTCCCACCTCAGCTGTAGATCTCTGCAGTTGATCCAGAGTAATCATGGGCCTATTGGCTACATCTCTGATCAGTCTTCTCCTTGTTTGAGATGAAAGTTTAGAGGGACGGCCGGGTCTTGGTAGATTTGCAGTGGTCTGATACTCCTTCCATTTCAATAGGATTGCTTGCACAGTGCTCCTTGGGATGTTTAAAGTTTGGGAAATATTTTTGTATCCAAATCCGGCTTTAAACTTCTCCACAACAGTATCACGGACCTGCCTGGTGTGTTCCTTGGTCTTCATGATGCTCTCTGCGCTTTAAACAGAACCCTGAGACTATCACAGAGCAGGTGCATTTATACGCAGACTTGATTACACACAGGTGGATTATATTTATCATCATCAGTCATTTAGGACAACATTGGATCATTCAGAGATCCTCACTGATCTTCTGGAGTGAGTTTGCTGCACTGAAAGTAAAGGACCAAAAAACAAATTCATGCTCACACATGAGTAAAAATCCAATCATATAATTTATTAAGGAATAAATA
This sequence comes from Leptodactylus fallax, assembly GCA_947044405.1. NCBI lineage: Eukaryota > Metazoa > Chordata > Amphibia > Anura > Leptodactylidae > Leptodactylus > Leptodactylus fallax. The sequence continues at coordinate 9,813,987 of CAMRHE010000003.1, forward strand.
AACACAACAACATATAAACACATGGGGGAATCCAAGAAAAGACCAAATGAAAAATAAACATATACAAAAGCAGGAAAGTCAGGAAATCACATAATGGAAGTACATGGAAAATCCAAAAAAGCACAATATAAAATATATATATATATATATGTGTCTCTTGATAAATAGGGTATTAAAGATCTTTGTGTAAAAAAATACACCTAAGAACTATAAGGAAATAAACCATAAATCATGATATAATATATAAAATATGTGCTAAGGAAACCACGTATAGCATGAATAAATTGTCCTGAAAAAAACCCCACCTAAGTAACAAACACCTCAGGGGAATGCCAGAAAAGACCAAATGAAAAATAAGCATATACAAAAGCAGGAGAATCAGGAAATCACATAGTAGAAGTACATGGAAGATCCTAAGAAAGGAACAATGTAAAATATATATATATATGTCTTTTAATAAATAAGGTGTTAAAGATCTTTGTGTAAAAAATACACCTAAGAACTATAAGGAAATGAACCATAAATCATGATATAATATATAAAATATGTGCTAAGGAAACCACGTATAGCATAAGTAAAATGTCCTGAGAAAACCCACCTAAGTAACAGACACCTTGACGCGCGTTTCACCACAGGCTTTGTCCAGAGGAAAAGTGGCAATATTGCACTCAACCAGCAGGTCACCTGAAGCTCCACTGGCAAATAATGAACCCACAACAAGATACCTGGGTACACACTGTAGATTTCTTTTTGCTGTAGATGGTGAAGTACAGAGGACTTGTACAAGGACAATTTTCAAAGTACTGTAGAATGATACTCCCTCAGCTGATCTAATCTTTCTAGCTGTTGCCATTTCCAAGAGGCTCGCTCCAACAATGTGCTGATTTCCGGACCCATGAGTTGTCTCTTTGTTTCACTTTGAAATGTGTCAACACCCTACAGAGCATGGCAGCAGCCCATAAATAACTCCTGACCTGGTAACTGTAGTAGTGTCTGACATCAAACTGGATGCACTACAGGAGGGCAAGAGTCAACTTCTACCACAGGAATAATTAATCATTGTATGATCTAGTTCCTGAAAGTTCCAGAATACTGACTGTACCATGACCTGTACCATTTACAGAAGCATGAGCATGTATACATTTTCCAACACAGTGTAAGTACATTGTAACACATTATATAACACCATAATAACCAGTAAACTCTATTACGCCTAGTTGTGATGCACCAGCCTGGCTAACACTGAACCTTTGCTACACTAACAGATGTACTTGTGGTTTAATCCTTCCCCGTGCAATAGCTTTTCAGGGGTTGGCCTAAACTAATTAGTGCCAGTGAAGGGAAATCTTAATGCTGCAGCATACCAAAACATTTCAGACAACTATTTGCTTCCAACTCTGTGGAAACTGTTTGGAGAATACTTTTTTAGTTCCAACATGACTCTGCTCCAGTTCACAAAGAAAGGTCCCTAAAGACATGTGTTAGGAGCTCAGATGCAGGTACAGGGTTAAGTGTAGTCAGAATTGAGAGAAGCAGCAGAACTAAACCTAATGACCGCTAGTGGCAAAAACCATAATCAAACTGCTACACACCCAGTATGAGCAAAAGCCAATCTCAGGACATCTTCACCAGAGCTCCTAGTGGTGGAGATGGACTTGGCAGAATCCCAGACTGGAGTTGACAACACAGAGGAATGTGCCACAGATTGATTAACGCGAGCAGAAGCCAGAGAGCAGAATTGCAAGCCAGTCACGAGACACAGAGTAAACGACAAAGCAGGGTCAACAGCGGTGATAGCAGCGAAGTACAGGCGCGAGTGATGGAAGGAGAAGTCGAGGTACGTAGCTAGAGTCAAAATGCCAGAGAGGGCAAGTACAGCAGAGTCATAATCTAAAGAGAAATCCAGGAACACAGTCCGAAGGTCAGAGCCAGTGAAACACACACAGCAGCAGAAACAGGAAGCAACAGGGACGGGAGCCAAAACCAAGGTGAAACCAATAGCCGGCATGGAGGAGAGAAAAGGAGGGAATTATAAAGACCCGGACCGGCCCATAAATCAATGCACAATTTCTTAAAGGGGAATTTATCTCTGTGGACCCGGCAGTCTAAAAGGGGCCACAGCAGACATCAAAACCCTAACAACATGTTTGGATAAGTTTGTGGGGAAAAACTTGACTGGACCACACAGAGACCTGAACCCCACTGAACACTTCTGGAATGAATTAGAATGTAAATTGCAGGAAAGGTCCTCTTGTCCAACATCAGTATCTAACTTCACAAATCATCTTCTGGATAAATGGACACACGCCAAAGTCTTGTAGAAGACCTTCCCATAAGAATGAAAGTTGTTTTAGCTGCAGATGGGGGACCAACTTCATATTAATTGACTATTGTTATTGTAACATTGTAACATAATTAATATGTATTCACAGGTCTTTAACTTTAATTGTAGAAAACTTATTACATAAAATTATGATATTTTGATTAATCTATATTTCTAGGATAGTTTTATAATTTACTTCATCAAGGTTAAAGCCATAATACTAATCGAAAGGAGTGCTGGACAAACATATGACAAAATATAATATATTCCAGAAACTAAACTACCCTGGGCATTAAACTACACATCACTAACTTTCCTTTTTAAGAGTTATAAAGTGTGTTCCCAATTGTAGTTTATTAACTTTGCTGTTTTCTGAGACCAAACCATGCATTCTAATAACTTTTATTGATTAATTGTCTTACATCAGGATCTCTAGACATTTCATGTAATCAGCTCTCGATCCCTAATATATTTTATACAGAAAAAATGGTATATTAAAGATCAGGAGGCTACCAATGCAAGTATACTCATATAAACAAAAAAAATATTCAAAAAGCCTTGTTTACCCAAAACCTATATGGGTCTATATGTTTGTGTTGCAGTCATAACTCCATCATTGTTACATAAATACCAAAAATTGTCAGACCATATTTTAATTATCAAAACTACTTTAGATACTGTACTTATGTTCTAATGGAGGAAAAATCCTGGTTGTGATCAACAATCAGGACCACATCTACAATCTACAATCCTGGTCCTGATTATAATAGTATGTAGTTATGCACTTCCAATAAATACTACTTTCATAAAAAAAACATCTCATACAGTGGCATGCAAATGTTTGGACACCCCTGGTCAAAATGACTGTTATTATGAACAGCTAAGCAAGTAGAAGATGAAATGATGGTCTATAATTTTATGCAATATCAGTGTATTATTATGTGTGAGTACAATTTTAGAATGAAAAAAGGGAAAGGAGTACCTTGCAAAAGTTTGGGAACCCTTGTAGATTTGTGTGCTCAGATAACTTTGACCAAGGTCTCAGATTTTAATTAGCCAGTTAGGGTTATGTCTTGTTTACTATCATCAATAGGAAAGGCCGAGTGATGCAAATTTTACAGCTTTTAAATACCCAGCCTCCTCTAACCTTGTGCCAAAAATCAGCAGACATGGGTTCTTCTAAGCAGTTGCCTAGCACTCTGAAAATGAAAATGGTTGAGGCCCACAAAGCAGGAGAAGGCTATAAGAAGATAGCAAAGCGTTTTCAAGTTGCCCTTTCCTCAGTTCCAAATGTAATTAAGAATTGGCAGTTAACAGGAAAAGTGGAGGTCAAGATAAGGTCTGGAAGACCAAGAAAAATTTCAGAGACTGCTGCTCATAGGATTGCCAGAGTGGCAAATCAGAACCCCCGCTTGACTGCAAAAGACCTTCAGGAAGATTTAGCAGACTCTGGAGCTGTGGTACATTGTTCTACTGTTCAGCGATACCTGCACAAATTTGGCCTTCATGGAAGAGTCATCAGAAGAAAACCTCTCCTGCGTCCTCACCATAAAATTCAGCATCAGAAGTTTGCAAAAGAACAAGTAAACAAGCCTGATGCATTTTGGAAACAAGTCCCGTGTACCGATGAGGTTAAAATAGAACTCTTTGGCCACAGTGATCAAAGGTATGTTTGTAGAAAAAAAGGGCACAGAATTTCAGGAAAAGAACATCTCTCCAACCATTAAGCATGGGAGTGGATCAATCATGCTTTGGGGTTGTGTTGCAGCCAATGGCATGGGAACATTTCATGGGTAGAGGGAAAAATGGATTCAATTAAATTTTAGCAAATTCTTGAAGCAAACATAACACCATCTGTAAAAAAGCTGAAATTGAAAAGTGGATGGCTTCTACAAATGGATAATGATTCTAAACACACGTCAAAATCCACCATAGACTACCTAAAAAGGCGCAAGCTGAAGGCTTTACCATGGCCCTTATAGTCCATAGAGCTGGCTAGAGCTGGTTAGAGCAGTGCTTACAAGACGACCCAGGAATCTCACAGAACCGGAAGACTTTTCCAAGGAAGAATGGATGAAAAGCCCTCAAACGAGAATTGAAAGACTCTTGGCTGGCTACAAAAAGCATTTACAACCTGTGATACTTGCCAAAGGGGGTGCTACTAGATACTAACCATGCAGAGTGCCCAAACTTTTGCATCAGTCCATTTTCATTTTTTTAAAACGTAAAATATGAAAATATTTTTTTTTCCCAAAAATACCTTGGGGATGTGTCATCTTTAATGTTATACCTTTTGAAGATCATTTTATCTTCAACTTGCTTAACTGTTAACACAATAACAGTCATTTAGACCAGGGGTGTCCAAACTTTTGCATGCCACTGTACATTAATTCTCCAAAATGTAATCACTGATTCACTGTGATATCTAAAAAACAGACACATCAATTTTACAATCTCTATTTTCAACTCCCTCCTCAGCTCCTGATTGGTTCAGTGTCACAGAGTTCTGATATATGTTTAATGTTAGTCAATATGTATATGTGGAGTTCACACAACACATTTTAGAGATTTTAGTGCCTGTCTAAAGTTATATTCTTAAACAGGCTTACACTTTTTTAATCTGCAAATAGGCAGAAAAATATAAAAAGAAATCAGTTACACAGAGAAAGACTTTGAAGCCCCCCCTAATTTTTCTAATTCTGGAGTTTTCTGTTGTAACAAACTTTTTTGCAAATCTGTTTCTTTTTGTGCAAAAAATTGTGACATTTTACATTTTACACTTCATTTGTCACTTTTCTTAAACCATAGGCAGGGCGGACCTTAGCAGTGGGAAATGGCCTCTGCTCCCCAACATATTTTTTGTACAAAGGTGATTATTACCTGCACTATGGTTATATTAACTTATTTTGGCCACAATCTTTTATCAGTACTTTGCATATGAGGTCACTGTCTCCAAAATGCAGGTTTGAATGTGTTACGTTAGCTCATTTATGACTAGGTGCAAAAAAAACTTCGATTTCCACAAAAGAAGGAAATATTGCAGTGATTTCTTTTTTGTGATCTAAGGGTGTGTCTGGTGCCAATATTTATCAAACAGTTTATGCACAGAAAGTGTTTTTTTGAGAATAAGGGGATATAAATGGATAAAGAAGTTCAAGAAAGGTCACATAAGAGGTATCCATGCAGAAGAAGCCAGATGTCTGCCCATGTCCATGACTGATGACAACATTGAGCGCGCATGTGAACTGATTCTGTTGGATAGATCACCTGCTTTGTCCTCTAAAAGAAGCGCTATGAGGATGAAGATTCGTATGTAATGAAGACAGCGGTGTACGAAAGCTTGTTGACAGATGGACAAAGTGTACTGAAAAGCAGGGAGATTAAGTGGACAAATAATGTATTTGTCTTTTCTGAAACATGATTAAAATAAATTGTACAGTGGAGTGTGGATAACTGTTGACCCACCTTCGTAACTTATGTCAGAAATTGGCTTCAATTATAGTTCACATATTTGCCATCTCCTAGCCGAATGACATTTTTTTCTGTATCTTAGCCACATAACTGGTACAAACCCGTCGATAAATTTTCTATGCTACATTTTTTGGTTTCAGTTTATGACCATTGAGGCCATTTTTCCCAAATACTGCATGCTTTAGGTGCATTGAATATATAGATATATTACTGTGTAATAGTTTTATTACTATAGACTTTCACATAGAGTTTCACATACTCTTATACAATTGTTTTTGCTCTTTTTTTAAATACAGTAAACCACACTTACATAAAATTGTAAATCTTTCCTTTCAATATTACAATATTATCTTTGTATTTTGTAAAAAAAAAATAATTAAGCAAAATGTGATCTATAGGTTTGTAAGTTTTAAGAGCTATAATATGTGGTCAGTAGTATCAAAAGATTTTTGATTACTCCCTAATTGCTACCCTTGAAAGTACTGCGCCCTTTGATATTTAAATGAGCTCCTTCATCTCCTTTGTACATGAGTGAGTTAAGGCAAGGTGAATAAAGGATGTCATGAAGTCAGCAGGGGTACATGGCTGACAAGTTCTACAAGCCAAATGTACTCATGAAAGTTGAATCCTCAAAGATAAGAATAAAATAATATCCACGGGAAATGCTGACAATCAAACATCACTCATCATCCCACACCTTGTTCTTAATCAAAGTAATGTCTGTTAAATCCAATGTAGGGAACAAGGGAAAATCTTATTAGTAAAAAGGTCAAATGGCCTGTTCTTATTGTTTGTCAAAAATACTGTGAAAAGCTAAAATTTATATTACATTGCATTATAAATGGCTAATTTGGGTTATCGTTGTTAGATTAGAGAATTATGCCAGTTAATACAGGTTAAGTTATCACAAAAAAGCAACAAAATACTTATAAAAAGATGTGTTCTTTGCAGTGAATTTGATGTGATTGTGGCTACATGACTAATAAAGCAGATCTAGAATTCTATGCAGGATGTAGAGTCAGCTGTCGTAGCCAGGCCATGCTGCCAAAGCCCCCTCTGCCACCACATTACGTATATGAATTACAAATGTCACATGTTAAGCAGAGGACCATGTTACAGGGGTTTCCTACTTAAAATCAGTCCTAAAGTATTCCTTCACATACTAGTATTTTGGTCAGTGTTTGGCAGGAACCAGGATTGGAATGTACACTGACACAAACTGTAGTGCAAAAACTAATACAGTACCTGTTCCTTGGGTATGTACTCTTAATTTTGGCTTACAAATACTAATGCAGAATACTGACCAAAATACAGCCTTGTCAAAGTGGTCTTAGTAACAATAATATAAAGCCTTACAGCAGTAAAGATATGCAGCTATCTTATGACAAGTGCATCAAAAAAGAAAAGTGAACTCACATTACTTATGAAAAAAATACAGCCTATAAAATAAAGAAAAATCTCCCCACTGCACTATTTTGGCTCTGTTTTTTTATTGGTGGTCTAAATATTTCTGTTGGTAAAGAGTACATGAGCGAAGCATCCTCAGAATATGCTGTGGAGGTGTTACTGTCAGAGCCTGTTACAGGTGAAATACTGGAATAGTGAAGCACTGACAAGTGCGGTATAGATGAGTTCTCTTCAAAGAGCATATAAAGCGTTAATGCTGAGATCTCTTTTTATTTGCATTTATTGAGAAGAATTTCATAGATTTCTAGCACCTTACTTTCATCAGTTCCAGTGATTTATAAATATAAGAGTAGTCTTGTGTTTATATTAATTTTGTATATAAGAATCCAAGAGGGCCCACTGATCAGGTGAGAACTGAAAACATCAGTTTTATTAACAAAACCCTTGCTAACCTTGCTGTCGCCCATCTGCAACCCCCTGTGTCCTAAAGTTTCCCCTCTCTGACCTCTGACCCCTCTGTAGCTGCTCCAAGTGATGTACAGTGCTTCTGTAACAGCTGGTATGTAAGGGGCCGCAGATAAGTGATAGATAAGCAGTGAAAGTTTCAATCCTGTTAATTTGCACTGTACATTTGTTCTGCCCTCAGACTTGCAGTATCTCACCCATGTAACAGAGCAAAATTTCCAGTGTAAAAGCATGAAATGATAAAACTCAACAGACCACATTGTAAGTCAATGGAATCTGTAGGGTAAAGGTGGTGTCTGCCATTAGATGAAGCCAACACTATGTTGTTGTTTGCATTTATAACAGAATCCATGATGCAAAAGGAACCTTAGTTTGTGATTTTTTTTGGGGGTACAAAGTTTGTTAAAAAGTGTATTGAGACTATAATTAGTTGTATGTTTGACAATACTATTGACGGATACATCAAGTTATAGTTACCAGTCATTACAATACGGTATGAGTAAGGCTAGGGTCACACTTTTCAGTTTGTTGTTCTGACAGAATGACAGACGCTGCACTCAGTTTGCATCCACCAAAACTCAATGCAATGTTAAAACTTACTTTTTCCACTCAGAAAGAGCCTATATAATGTTCTTTATGAATTCCAGCCCTCACTGGATGTAACTGATTGGGTCTCTTAGAGGCCAAACCTGTAGCCAGCCCTGTAAGAAGCCATTGTAGTTTATGCAGAGCTCAAACACAGCAAGGGAGTCAGGCATTAAATTACGATATCGAGTTAGTGTGCATATCACATTATACTCACCAATCTATAAAAACATCTGGTCCTGTATAACCCTGTTAACCAAACTTATCAAGACAAGGAAATTTGTGAAATATTGCTTTGTCAACATTCAATGTATGGGCAAATTTATTATTACGGTGCCATAGCTCCTTCATATAGTACAATGGAAACTAAAATAGCAATCTGTATTAAAAAGTGTTAGCCTTAATTGACTTGTATAAGTAAAATACAGCTCTATAATGGGAAATTTGCCAGATGGCAAATTTCTAGTAAAGAGACTTTTATCAGATTTACTTATCTCTACTATACAATTCAAGGACAAACATCTACCCAACAATATGAAAACCACTTATAATGTCCATTCACCAAACATAAGGTTATCTGTTTCATTAAAATTGTACACTGCATTTTATAGCGGTAAATGGAAGTTAATATAATTTGTAACAATGTATTCCAATTCATTATGCTGCTTTCATTTTTCATGATAAGGACTGATCTTAATGGATCACCACACATTATATAAAAACACACTTATCACTGAGCTGAAAGGGGGTCATATTTAAGAGGCAAGAAGCCCGTCATACACAGATCCCATGTAGTCAGATGAAAGATTTATCAACAATATTAATTTTACATAAGCCATTCCACTGAATTGATAAGGATAAGTGGCTATTTTATGCTACATAGGAATGAGTTTCAGGATCACCGCTTAAAGCCTTTGAAGTGTGAAACAGTCTATCTAGATTGTTGCATTTTATATTTTCTCTTCCACAAAAGGTCACTGAGCTGCTTGAAAGGCCTTTAAGGCATTTTTGTGTATGACTGAGCTAATTCTTAGACAGCAACCTATATTAAAGGTAAGGTTTTACCAGCATGGCTCAATTTATAGTACTATAATTGACATAGTAACTATTGTTAGACAGTAAAGTAGCTATATACATAATATATCTCACTGCTTGTCGATGAGTGTAATTTTATACCAAAAAATGACTCTAATAAACATATATATATATATATATATATATATATATATATACACACATACTATTTATATATACCTCTCTTTTACTTTTGCCTGGCTTGGTTATTGAATGTCATTGGATATTCTGTCTAGCCTCCAGCCATTATTACGTCTTCTTATTTTATTTACTTCTAGTTTAGGGGCTTTCACATGGGCCCCTGGTGTAGAATAATCATATCTGCTAATCATAGTCAGTAGCAAATCTCTATGTATAAACATGGAATGGGCCACCAAATATAATTGAAACTGAATGTATATATTGCCGATATAGATTTGCATCCAGTCAGGTAAAAACCTCTTTAGGCTGAGGCCCCACATTGCGGAAATGCATGTTTCTTTTGCTGCAGATTTTGCTGTGTTTTTTATTTGAGCCAAAGCCAGGAGTGGATTGAGCAGAAGGTAGAAGTATAAGAACTTCCTATATATTTCCCATTCCTTTTGTAGCCATTCTTGGCTTTGACTCAAAAAAAACGCAGCAAAATCTGCAACAAAAAATACTGTTTTTCCTGTGGATAGGGGATAAGTCAGGAAAATCAGGAGAATGGGGGCCCAAAATCACTCTGCACCCTCCATATGAATAAAACGCCAGTGCGTATGAATGATCACCACTCCATTCACCTCTACGGAGCTTTAAGGAACACAATCTCCATAAAAGAGAATGGAGCATTGGTCATTAACACACTTATTTGTTTATTTATTTTGCTTACTTACATTTATTTTGCACTGGTTCTTCATTCACATTTAGGACACAGGAGGACTTTTGCTGTGGAAAGGGGATGTAATGTAATGACAAACCCCTTTATACAAGTTCCATACAATTTGATTTATCATTGATCGGCACTTGTTCCTAGTAAAAATTGGCTACTGTAAAGGAACTCTTAATCTCCAATTTCTGGCTCATCTCTTCCATTGGTTTCCACTAACTCTGACTACACATGTGTCTGGATTCTGCACTGCATTCTGAAGTTTAACATTTGTTTCCACTGTTCTCCATTGCTCCAAGGATAATAATGACAATAATTTCCTTTGCAGTAAAATCTAAAGCCTCAGGAGGGAGTTCAAGTGTGAAGACCAAGGAATCTCTTAGTCTCATCACCTTAATTTAGCTAATGTCATACCAATCATAACACAGAAATTTCACAAGCTCTGTTCTCTTTGTTTGAAGTGAGTGACATGGACTGATAAAAGAAGAGTCCACAGAAAAACTCTCAAAGTTCAATTTGGTATGTACCTTCTGGCCTTTTCCCCCCCACCCATTAACCATGAAGACCCATAACTAACAGGACTTTAGAATCTATGAAATACCACAGTGTCATAAGAAATGAACACTACAGAGTATATAGGAAGGAAGATGGTAAGCGTAATGTAAAAATTCTATACACCTATAGCTTGGTTGCAGAATGGAGAATCTACACCTCAGAAAAGCATGTTTTAGGTTTGCTCATCATTATCAGTGTGGTTGGCCTCTATGGCGCATACATCGTGTTTGTAAAAGCAATCATAACCCAGTGTCATTTGTACAGTCTTTCCTCACAAGAGCTTTCTAATATACTCTAACAGCATCTTCATGACTTTTTTTTATCTGTGTATCTGACAATTATTTTATATTCTTCATCAATGCTGTCCACCAATACATGGTGGAATGCAAAGAGTTCATTTTTATGTACATTTCCTGGCAGTCTAAAACAATCATTATTTACAAACTAACAAAAAGGGGTAGGCAGACAGCTGCAAGAAGTAGCAGAGAATGTCAAGGTCATTGCAAGCTAACTTTGGTGGAGAGCATCATTACATAAACATTGGCAAAACTTGATTTTTAATGTTTTCCCAAAAATATCAATTTAGCCCCCTGACAATTTTGCTTAAATTCTTTGAGCAAAGTGCCCAACAGTTTAGCCAGTGCAGAAGTTGGACAGTAAACTTCAGAGGGAGCAGCTACTCTAAAGGCTCTAAAGTGGGTGGTGAGCTGAGATGCAATTTTGGTCTTATTTTTAAGCTTTACTTTAAAATAAAACCAAAATCATGCTTGTAAACCTCAGTGAAATCAGAACTAGAACTGGTTGAAGTGGGAGCTGCATATACTGGAGAATGATTTCTTATTCTCCTGTCCCTGTGACTTGTTCATAATCTCACCCCCTTATTATTCAGAAAGCATAACTGATCTCTCACTCTCACATATTGGAGTCTTATTTTTAGAGGAACATTTCTTCATTTAATCACTGTTTTGAGCCTAGTTAGGTTGTTTTTTTTTGCCACTACAGCCTGGCCATCTAACCCCTTAGATGCTGTGGTCAATTTTTATAGCAGCATCTAAGTGCTTTTACAGAATAAGTAAAAGTAGACAATTTTTCTCTTATTAATGAAAGAAAATAACAATAATAATAAGAAAAAATTAACACATAATTGGTATCACCACATCTGCAATAACCCATAAAATAAAATTAGTATGTTATTTCAACTGGATGATAAATACTACAAACCCTAAAATTCAAATACCAAAACTAATGTTTTCTGTTCATCTCACATCTCAAAAACATAAAATAATAAAAATTGATGAAAAAGTCATATATATTCCTACATTGTACCTACCTACATTGCAAAAACAAGCCACATCAGCAGAGAAGTTAAAATATTATGAGTCTTGAAATATGGCAGGACACCTACAAATTAAAATTATAGACTGGAAAAAGGCTTTATTGTGCAAAAGTAGTAAAACATAGCTAAAACTATATAAATTTGGTGTTGTCATAATCATAGTGAACATAACATAATGTTAACATATTCTTTATACAGCTCTGTGAATGCCATAAATATAAATCTTTAAAAAAAATAACAGCAAAATTGCCTTTTTTTTCCCCGCTGGAAAACAAATACAATGTATTCAATACATGTACCCCCAAAATACAAGGTCTTGTAAGGCTACACTGAAGAAAAAAGTAAGCTGAAACACACTTTTGCAGTTTTTGCAGCACTTTCCTCTGTGTTTTACTTATTCCCCTATTAAATCTATAGGGAAAATGCTTGTGATTCCGCAGGTAAAATTAACATGCTGTAGTCAAGGCGGCAGTTATCAGCCAGGAATATTTATTTACTTTATAACATTTACCTAAGCAAAAAATAGAAAAAACTGCATTAAAAAAATTAAGTTTTTGCACTTTTTCATGTGACTGTTAGTGGGTTAATGTATCTACTTGTATATCAAAATTATTAGAGTACTTGTACTTATATATCATAGTTATTTGTGGAAAAAATGGCCACTGAAATCTGTTAAAATTCATTAAAGCGTCTGCATATCAGCAAGAGGCAATTTTCGCAGCATGTTTTAATGTGCACCTACTGCATTATGGTGCACCTACTGCATGTATCTAAATTGTACTTTCTCTTTATCCTATTATCCATTACTTTTTACCTTTTTGTCTCTTTCTTCCCTTTTATTTTCATTCTTCCCACTTCTTTGTCTTCTATTTTTTGATATTTTCATAAAATATACATGTTCCAAATTGTAGAATGTAATCTAAATAATGGCAGCATTTTCCAATTCTCTGACTTTACCCAATACACGTTTTTGTCTAACACTGTTGCTTTACCGTTACTGCTTTTCATGGTTGACTTGTGCTTGGTACTGTGCGGGGAGCTGCCTGTACTTTATTCAGAGACTATCTGATTGATGGAAATGAATTATTGCTGGGGCAGCACATCATCAGCACAATCATCAATAAAAACTAAAGGATTCTGGCAACCAGAAATAAAAGGAAGGTTCACAGCAAGCACCAGCACATTAAAAAGAGAAAACAATCTTTAATGATTTGAACTCATCTTCCTTGATAATTTTAGGTAAATTATTTGTATTCACTACAATATACCGCTGAGTGAAATTACTGTCGATGGGCAATGTTTTTATACAATTATTTTCACTGTACAAAGCGGTTTACTGAATCATGGCAGGCGTTCTGTGAAGTGGAAAGCAGCTTACCCTGAAAGATGCATTTTTTTTTTCTTTTACTTTTTAGTACGATACACAAAGTTCACTATTTTGCTGGAAGCTACTGAAAGATTTTTTTTTTTTTTTTAGCTGCTACAATCAGTTAATAGTGGGATTACACATACAAACTCTGTGTGCTATGTGACTTAGTTTACAACAAAAGATTTACAAGCCTAAAGGTTGTCATTTGCCTAGTGCAGTTGAATGATATACTACACCACAAAGTCTTTGTTCTTACATTGTCAAGTGAATTTATTTTGTTCCTTGTAGGAATAATACTGTCGGTATTACTATACCCTTTTGTAGCTTTTTCTACTTTAATAGCAGCTCCGGGGAATAATGACTTTCTGAATTAAGATGATATGCTGTAAATAGACTATTCCCTACCTCACCTTTGCATTCTTACATAACTGTACTTACAATATACTTCAAAGACCTGATTTTGAATTTGAAAGCTTGGAGAACATAAGTAGGCTTGGTGAGCAATATATGTTATTACACCTCTGTATTCCATGAAAATGCACAGTAGCAACATTTTATGCTATGGAGCGCAGTTATAAAATGTAAATGGATTTCTTTAGAACTTCAGTCTTTGAACACTGTAAGAATATGAATGCTCTGTTTTTCACTTTGATGATTCTCTATATTCATTCCACAAAAATGGAGAGGTAAAGCAAGAGAAACATATATGCACTTTAGTCTGTTGTGTTTACGGTGGGCAAAGCAATTTCAAACAAGCATTCACAATGCAGAAGATACTACAAAAAAGATAAACCAGTTCTCTTTTCTACAGTACTATCCCTGTAATTGGTTTAGCATTGCTGCATACTGAATCTATTTTCTATTTGTTTTCTCCCTTGTTTTGAGACGCTGAACTCAAATGAATTTTTCAAACCTATATCAGCTAGAAGTTGAGCCAGGATCTTCTTTCTGGCAAGCGTGTGAGATTTGTTAGGTCTTAGGGTAAGTAAACTTCACATTTTATACATTCTATAAACAAAGGATGCATTTCAAAGTGTCTTCATGTAAAATTTTTGTTGCTTATGCACTGTTGAATCATGTTGTACAAATGTAGCCACTTAAGGACTCTCTGCTGGAAATTTATGAAGCATTATCCTGATCACTAAACCAGCACTACTGCATACCTATCAGAAAGGGTTTACAATAGTTGTCTTAGTGATTGGACAGGCAAATGCCAAATTGTCAAAGACTGCCAAGAGAGACAGCAGAAGAAAAGACAAAGAACTTTTCGCTCATTCTTCAAAGGTGTAGCTTGAAGCTCCGGGGCTGCACTTCAAAATCTGTAATGGGGCCCCTACTTACCTTGTGCCGTTTAGTATAGAAGTATACAGTGGGGAAAAAAAGTATTTAGTCAGCCACCAATTGTGCAAGTTCTCCCACTTAAAAAGATGAGAGAGGCCTGTAATTGACATCATAGGTAGACCTCAACTATGAGAGACAAAATGAGAAAACATATCTAGAAAATCACATTGTCTGATTTTTTAAGAATTTATTTGCAAATTATGGTGGAAAATAAGTATTTGGTCACCTACAAACAAGCAAGATTTCTGGCTCTCACAGACCTGTAACTTCTTTAAGAGGCTCCTCTGTCCTCCACTCATTACCTGTAGTAATGGCTACTGTTTGAAATTGTTATCAGTATAAAAGACATCTGTCCACAACCTCAAACAGTCACACTCCAAACTCCACTATGGTGAAGACCAAAGAGCTGTACCAGGCTGGGAAGACTGAATCTGCAATAGGCAAGCAGCTTGGTGTGAAGAAATCAACTGTGGGAGCAATAATTAGAAAATGGAAGACTTACAAGACTAATCTCCCTCGATCAGGGGCTCCACGCAAGATCTCACCCCGTGGGGTCAAAATGATCACAAGAACGGTGAGCAAAAATCCCAGAACCACACAGGGGAACCTAGTGAATGACCTGCAGAAATCTGGGACTAATGTAACAAAGGCTACTGTCAGTAACACACTACGCCACCAGGGACTCAGATCCTGCAGTGCCCGACATGTCCCCCTGCTTAAGCCAGTACATATCCGGGCCCATCTGAAGTTTGCTAGAGAGCATTTGGATGTTCCAGAAGAGTATTGGGAGAATGTCATATGGTCAGATGAAGCAAAGTAGAAGTGTTTGGTAGAAACACAACTCGTCGTGTTTGGAGGAGAGTGAATGCTGAGTTGCATCCAAAGAACACCATACCTACTGTGAAGCATGGGGTGGCAACATCATGCTTTGGGGCTGTTTCTCTGCAAAAGGGACCAGGACGACTGATCCGTGTACATGAAAGAATGAATGGGGCTATGTATCGTGAGATTTTGAGTGCAAACCTCCTTCCATCAGCAAGGGCATTGAAGATGAAACGTGGCTGGGTCTTTCAGCATGACAATGATCCCAAGCACACCACCAGGGCAACAAAGGAGTGGCTTCGCAAGAAACATTTCAAGGTCCTGGAGTGGCCTAGCCAGTCTCCAGATCTCAACCCCATAGAAAACCTTTGGGGGGAGTTGAAAGTCTGTGTTGCCCTGTGACAGCCCCAAAACATCACTGCTCTAGAGGAGATCTGCATGGAGGAATGGGCCAACATACCAGCAACAGTGTGTGCCAACCTTGTGAAGACTTACAGAAAACGTTTGACCTCTTTCATTGCCAACAAAGGATATATAACAAAGTATTGAGATTAACTTTTGTTATTGACCAAATACTTATTTTCCACCATAATTTGCAAATAAATTCTTTAAAAATCAGACAATGTGATTTTCTGGATTTGTTTTCTCATTTTGTCTCTCATAGTTGAGGTCTACCTATGATGTCAATTACAGGCCTCTCTCATCTTTTTAAGCCACAATTGGTGGCTGACTAAATACTTTTTTTCCCCACTGTATTTTATGTAACAGGGCTACCAGGCCCCAGATCTCAGGGTCTGGGCCTGGTAGTGACTGCTACCAAAGCACAACCTATAGCTACCCTCCTGCATTTTCTATTTTCTTTGTTCTCATATACACAGTACAAAATTTTGTGCCATGTGCTGGAGCTGTTGTTCACTTGATTAGTGACATGATTGCCTGTGTGGCCCTAAAAGTTGCTTTCTGATTTTTTTTTTTTACCTTTAAGGGGTTTTCTTTAAAAAATTTAAAAAGGTAAAATATCAATAAATGCAATCCAAAAATATAAGCTAAAGAGGACCACCTTTCACCGCCTCCACCAATTCAAGTTTTTAGCATCTATTGATAGGTGCCACTCCACTGATTCCAGCTCATTTGGAATTTTCTCTTGAGCCCCCACTGTTCCTGAGCAACAAGCACAGTAATTTTTTGTGCCTTATATACTATTTAAGCTCTGTAATGTGAGAAGGGTACAGTCAGGCAGGAGCAGGTAAGGGGGTGTGATTCATAGCTCCAATCAGATGCAGTCAGTGTCAGAGCTGAGAATCACACCACTTGCCTTCTCCTCCCTGATACTGCACTCCTGACAGTACAGAGTCTAAATAGCATTCCAGGCAACAAAACTAACAGCATTGATTACTCAGAAATGGTGGGGGCTAGAGAAAAATAAAACTGTGCCAGAATCAGTGACACACCTATTAAATGAGGCAAAGAGCTAGACTTGTTGAAGGTGGTGAAAGGTCCTCTTTAAGTCCTAAAAAGACAATGTCCAGTGATAAAGCTAACCCTCTCCAAATTACCTTAACTTTTGTAATACTGTACTGTACAAAATTGATGGTAGACAAAGACAATAATGCATAATAATAATACATTTTATTTATATAGCGCCAACATATTCCGCAACACTGTACAATTTGTAGGGTTCAAGTACAGACAGATACATTCAAAAAAATAGTCAATACATTACAATGGGACTGAGGGGCCTTCTCGCAAGAACTTAAAAAAATGAGGTAGGGGGTGACACAAGAGGTAGCAGGGGCGACATCAGACGTAGCATTGCTTATACAATGGTCAGACAATTTTGTAATAGAGGTTACTGTCATTACACATATAGAAAGCTGTATGAGCTGTCACCAGTCGTGTCCTTTAACGTGCAGATGATGCCTGGATATATAAAGTTAGTTTGAAATGGCATCATATCCTGTGGGGTAATGTGGGAGTGTGAACAGAGGGTACGTTTTAGGGAATCTAACTACGGAAGGGTTTACATTAGAAATTGTGATAGGCCTGTCTGAAAAGATATGTCTTTAGTTTGCGCTTGAAGCTGTAGAAATTGGGGTTTAATCTGATAGCTCGGGATAGCGCATTCCTGAGAAGTGGTGCAACTCGGGAAAAGTCTTGTAAATGAGCATGGGAGGTTCTGATAATAGAGGATGTTAATCTTAGGTTATTGAGTGAACAGAGAGTACGGTTGGGTGATAGACAGAGATGAGGGAGGAAATGTAGGAAGGTGCAGCAATATGGAGAGCCTTGTGGATGAGGGTGATAAGTTTATATTGTATTCTGTATTGAATACAAGTTATGCTAGGTTCACACTAGCATTTGGATTTCCATTTTTCAGGTCCTCAAACTTAAAAAGTGGTTACCCGCAGAAACACGCAGACCCCATAGACTATAATGGGGTCTGCTGGGTTTCCCCCTGGTTTCATTCCAAA
Source organism: Leptodactylus fallax (assembly GCA_947044405.1). NCBI lineage: Eukaryota > Metazoa > Chordata > Amphibia > Anura > Leptodactylidae > Leptodactylus > Leptodactylus fallax. The sequence goes on from CAMRHE010000003.1 coordinate 9,832,053, forward strand.
ATCTGCAGAGAAAATAGTCCTGCTTGCAGGACTTTTCTCTCTGCACATTTTAAGTGAAATGGGTGATGGTGTCCACAAACACTAGTGTGACTGCATCTTACTCGTATAGTGTTACACCAAAATAAACTTGATGTTAGACAAGTTTATTTTGCGGCACCACTGTATGATTTAGAACATTATTTCTTTTTTTAAAATCATAATCTGAAACTCCAAAAACTAGTGAAATTATTGAACCACCCTGTATTAAAGACTGAGGCCACACATTGTAGAAAACCTGCATTTTGCTGCAATTTTTTTTTTTTTTTTTAGCCAAAGCCAGGAGTCGATTTAGCTGAAGTATTAGGAAAAGTATAAGCGATTCATTTATATTTCCCATTCTTTTTGAAGCCTCTCTTGGCTTTGGCTAAACAAACACAGCAAAATCTGCAAATAAAAACATAACTTTCCCAACTTTTCCTCACATAAAATTAGTTTTTAATGGTTAAAATTTGTGGCTGTTAAATGAAAGCGCAACATACTAAAAACAGCTAAGCAGTGTCTGATCCTAAAGGCCAAAAATACAGTGGACATGGTTTTGAAAAAAAATATATAATTAATTTACTGGAGCCACATATTGCTTTATGTGAACATAAATGGTAACGCAAATTTATACTCAAGCATACTCAAGAAAGAACCTTCTCCATTGTCAAACATCCTACTGTAGATGTTGTGGTTGCTATTGACTGTAGAAGTTAAGGGTGGATTCACATTACCATCATAGGATGAGAGCAACAAACATAAAATAACAGATGAAGATGGAGCCCCCTACATCTTGAGTCCGTCTGCATTCACCCATGTAAAAAGCATGATGAAAGCTTTCTTCCATCTTGTTTTTTGCTTTTTTAATAAGAAAAAGTTGTAAATGCAGGACTTTTTCTTCTGTTACAAAAGTAAATCAACATAACAAAAGAAAGTGCCTGCCGTGTTGTTTAGATTATAGTCAATAGAAGTGGACACATACGGAGGGGGATCTGTCTGTATCCATCACTATAGTACTATTAATGTCCGTTATGACTGGTTGAGGTCCCAGTGGTTGGACCCTTACAGATCAGACACTTTTCCCCGGTAATATAGAAAGGGGATAAGTAATCTTCAGGTTACAACCTCTTTAATTTGTCCTCTAAATAATTGCTCTCAGCATATCAATATGCTGCTTTCTGTTCTGTAGCTACAATTGACAAAATACATTTTTACTAATGTTAGGATTTATAAGTATAGCTACTACTGTTTTTTTCTACTTGCTTATATTGTATAAACGAAGACAGAAAATTAGCCCAGTCCTGTTTTGCTTCATACTATAATTTTTTAGATGGCATTGGAAGTTGGCATGATGCATTCCCAGATTTAAACTTTTCCACCCTTCAAAAATTGTGAAAAAAGGGGTGTTATATTTGAAGCTTCTTGTCGCCTATAGGAATGATATTGCTATAATAAATTCCTACAAAGTTTAGAACAGATTTTATTTATTACATCAGAGTTTTAACCTTGCAAATGAGGAGTGACTTAATGGGGTATTCCCATGAACATACAAATATCTATATATAAACATTTTTGCAAATATAAGTAGTTGAAAATTCTGCAGAGTTTTGAAGATTTTCTCTAACTATCTTAGTGATGACAGTCTGTTGTCTTGATCTGTTACCAATGACGACCACAAATGCAGAAACTTTCTATGGTCTGGGACTTGTCAGGAACCCAGCCAATATTTTCTTATTGTAGCTGGTTATCAGGCAGGGACACTACATGTATCAGAAGATATCCCGACAACATTTAAGGACATCATTGTTGATTTTCTGACCTTAGAAAGGTCCTGCATTTATGTTCATATCCATTGGCAACTGATCAAGACAACAACACTGTGACCACAAGATATTATAGAAAATCTTTAAAACTCTGAAAAATGTTGAATTATTTATATTTGCAAAAATGTTAAACTTTTAATTATCTACAAATTTAAAAAAGGTTATCTTCGTGGGTATACCCCTCTAAGAAGGCGATCAGAAGATGAACTGAACTGCTGTAGAAGGATAACAGAGTTGGAGGTAAGTAAAAAAAAAAAAAACAGTGATTAAACTTTCAAAGATAAAATTGGAAAATATAAGCAAAACAGCAAATATGGTTCTTCATCAATCCATTATAAAAACCCAAATTGCAGTGATAAAAGCCAATATAATGAATATGGAAAATTAGCCAGAAACAGAGGATACTTTATGGCCCACTTTCTTTTTGCAGCTAATATAAATAGTAAGCAATTTGCTCTACTAACTCTCATACCATCCTTTATCAATTAGCTAAACACAGTCATGCAGACTTTAGGTACCCTACTTATTACATTGGCAACTCCAATATTTTATGGAATATCTCACTCAAGAATAGTTTGAGTCTCTTATTTTCTATATTTTGCTATTAGGTTATGTTACACTGAAAATTGTGTAGCCTTCTTTTTTGATACAATATACATTGGCGTAACAAACTGTCTATTATAACGAGTTCAGTGTGTAATCCAGGGAACCATATTATAGAATGGGCTCATCCAAGTATAACTATCCTACTACACTTCTTCTTAGCACCAGCCCCAGTTCAATTATCTACTTTATTTTGCCATGAAAGCAGAAATATAGTTGCATTGATGACAGGAATATTGACGAACAAATCTTTTATATAGGCCTGCATAACAGTTGCCAAATTTTAACTTACTGACAAAACCCTAGTTCTTGTTTTCGATTCTTTTTGTTCCTAAACAATTAAAAAGTTTAAGACAGATATCGATAACATATTGTACAGAGATGACAACAATTTTTAATCCATGGGTGATTGACCACTTTAGTGAGCAATGGGTCGCAGTGATTGAGCCTGTGTCTATCAAACTTTGATCTTACAGCACTACACCATCAATGCTGGATACGAAACAACCTCTTTAAGTTTTTTTGTAAGGACATGAAGGATAAATTTGCCTAGGAATACTTACTTTGCAGATTTTTTTTTTTTATGTTAAAAGATGTTCTCTTTTTTATTTTTATTTATTAGTTTAAATTGAAGGTTACCAAGTTGTGGCACGATTTATTATGATTTGAGACTTTCTTTTATTTTTGTAAATTATAATATGTTAAACATGTACTTTGTATTTTACACCATTTTACTAAATGACCTCCAGATTAATACTGAATGCAAATGGTGTTTTTATTTAATATGTATGAATTATTTGTAGTGTAAATTTTATTCGGAAGGATAATATGCAAAATTTAATTAGCTTTAAACTTGAAAACTTTTTAGAAACTATTTGCTTCATTGAAGAACAGTTTTGCATGTTATGAATGCCACAAGTTTCGATAAATATGAACAATACCCTAAATAAAGGAAACATGCAATATTAGGAAAAGGAGTCATTTAAAGGGGTTTTCCTGGATTTTTTTTAAGGCCTATTGTTAGGATAGGCCATCAATATCTGATCGAGGGGGCAGATACCCAAACCCAGGATGGTTGTTTGAGACTGCTGCCAGTACTATACAGTGTATCGGGCTAGAAGCAGATGGCTCCGTATATGGTATAGTAGCCAAGCCAACTGTCATTCACTTCAAAGTCTTGCTGATGGACTGATGGAGATAGCTGAGAACAATGCTTAGCTTTTTGCGCTTCCTAATTCATGAAGTGTAGAGATGTACACATGCTTGCTAGTTCACATCTCTCTCCATTAAACGTCAAGATCGGCAGGAAGTCAGTACATGGAAAGCTGATTTCCATTACAGAAAGAGAAGATTAATTATAAAGTACAGACTACTGGTCCACCAGTAAGAATAAGATTGATATTAGGTAACTGATACTAATTTGAGGGGAATCTACCTTAGTAAAGGGGAGTCTGGGGGGGGGTCACATTAAGTTTTTGCTTTTTATAGTTATCTGATAATTTATATTTTTGTAGCGATACCAGTACAAGCTGGTGCTAGATCTATTTTTGTTGTGATTCAGATGTAGCCTGTTTGCTTCTTTCACATAGCTACATCCCTAAAAATAACATTCTGTTGTATTATACAGGTAGTTTACAAAGCCTGCTTTTCTATCTGTATTGCTGAAGGTAAACTGCCAGATTGCTGTAGGATATGTCCTATATGTGTATGTCTGTTACTGCAAAGCTAGTGTAGTATATAGTCATGCTGAATTAAAAGCCATAGCATCAATAGGTTTATTTCTGTTTTTGCATACAACTACTAAATTTAAAAATAAAACTGCAGGTAAAAAGCACTGAGAGAAAACTGAGAGAAACTAGGTTGCATCTGCAATAAATATAGATACATAGATAGTCACCAATGTATTTTCATTGTCTCAAAATGTTTGCACTGTATTGTTACTTACTATGTGCATAGTTAAATAGTCACTAACTTTATATAAATTAATAATACAGGAGAATATAATAGACTGTGTAACAAATCTTATCAGGTCAAATGACACAGACTATATATGTCTATAGAAGACAATGGAGGCGTGAGTAAGTAAGTGAGCTTAGTGTGATGTTCAGCCTCATGCACACGACCATAATTTTTATCTACAATTGTGGATAAAAGTTTGGATCCATTAATTTCTATGGGCCCATACACATGACTGCTATTTTTGCGGCTATGTGTCCATGCCATATACAAAGACCGCAAATTATGAAGCATGGCCGCATTTGCAGCACAGACTAGTGTAGGGATTGTACAAGTCTTTTTGTGGATCTGTGGTTGCGGATGACATATTGACATGTTTTTTACGGATTGTGGATCAGTATTTGCGGATGGTAAAAAACATTACGGTCATGTGCAGATTGCCTTACAGTTAAATAGGCGCTTTCTTTTACGACCCCAATTCCAATGAAGTTGGGACGTTGTGTAAAACATAAAAAAAGAATACGATAATTTGCAAATCCTTTTCAACCTATATTCAATTGAATGTACTACAAAGACAAGATATTTAAAGTTCAAAAGGATAAACTTTATTGTTTTTTTTGCAAATATTCACTCATTTTGAATTTGATGTCTGCAACACGTTCCAAAAAAACTGGGACAGGGGCAACAAAAGACTGGGAAAGTTGAGGAATGCTCAAAAACACCTGTTTGGAGCATTCCAGAGGTGAACAGGTTAATTGGAAACAGGTGAGTGTCATGATTAGGTATAAAGGGAGCATCCCCGAAAGCTCATTTGTTCACAAGCAAGGGGGCGAGGTTCACCACTTTGTGAACAACTGCGTGAGCAAATAGTCCAACAGTTTAAAAACAATGTTTCTCAATTTACAATTGCAAGGAATTTAGGGATTTCATCATCTACAGTCCATAATATCATAAAAAAAAATTCAGAGAATCTGGACAAATCTCTGCAAGTAAGCAGCAAGGCCGAAAACCAAAATAGGCACTTCAGAAAACCATTGTCAGTGAACACAGTTTGTCATTACATCTACAAGTGCAAGTTAAAACTCTGCCATGCAAAGTGAAAAGCCATATATCAGCAACACCCAGAATCATCGTCAGCTTCTCTGTGCCCAAGCTCATCTGAGATGGACTAACGCAAAGTGGAAAAGTGTCCTGTGGTCTGACCAGTCCACATTTCACATTGTTTTTGGAAATCATGGACGTCAGGTCCTCCGGGCCAAAGAGGAAAAGGACTGTCCGGATTGTTATAAGCGCAAAGATCAAAAGCCAGAATCTCTGAAGGTATGGGGGTGTGTTAGTGCCCATGGCATGGGTAACTTGCACATCTGTGAAGGCACCATTAATGCTGAAAGGTACATACAGTTTTTGGAGCAACATATGCTGCCATCCAAGCAACGTCTTTTTCAGGGACATCCCTGCTTATTTCCACAAGACAATGCCAAGTCACATTCTGCATGTGTTACAACAGCGTGGCTTCGTAGTAACAGATTGCGGGTACTAGACTGGCCTGCCTGCAGTCTAGACCTGTCTCCCATTGAAAACGTGTGGCGCATTATGAAGTGCAAAATATGACAACGGAGACCCCAGACTGTTCAGCAACTGAAGTTGTACATCAAGCAAGATTGGGAAAGAATTCCACATACAAAGCTTCAACAATTCGTGTCCTCAGTTCCCAAAAGCATATTGAGTGCTGTTAAAAGGAAAGGTGATGTAACATAGTGGGAAACATGCCCCTGTCCCAACTTTTTTGGAACTTGTTGCAGGCATCAAATTCAAAATGAATGAATATTTAAAAAAAACAAATAAAGTTTATCAGTTTGAACATTAAATATCTTGTCTTTGTAGTGTATTCAATTTAATATAGGTTGAAAAAGATTTGCAAATCATCATATTCTGCTTTTATTTATGTTTTACACGACGTCTCAACTTCATTGGAATTGGGGTTGTACATTTAAAGTACATTATTCAGTTCAGTACATGACAGTGCTTCTCTATATGTGGCTGGCATCATCCTTGGGATGCTTCTGAGTAAGAGAGAGACAGTTATGGACCAGATTTTCCTCTACTAACTGCGTGTAGTATATGGCAGCTAAACTCCAGCCTACCAGGTCAGAAATACAAAACTACACAGGGCAAAACTAATAAAAATGGAAGAATACACATCATATAATGGTAAGAAATAGTGTTATTCCCCATGTACACACACTGTACTATTGTAAAGTTCAATAACTGGCTATGACTATTGACATTAAACATGCTATTTAATTTCCAGAAGCAAAATGGTTTTGTTGTTATTTGATCTCTTCTTAGATAAGAAATAGCTATGCATTTAATGCATAATATACAGTCATATGAAAAAGTTTGGGCACCCCTATTAATCTTAATCATTTTTAGTTCTAAATATTTGGGTGTTTGCAACAGCCATTTCAATTTGATATATCTAATAACTGATGGACACAGTAATATTTCAGGATTGAAATGAGGTTTATTGTACTAACAGAAAATGTGCAATATGCATTAAACCAAAATTTGACCGGTGCAAAAGTATGGGCACCTCAACAGAAAAGTGACATTAATATTTAGTAGATCCTCCTTTTGCAAAAATAACAGCCTCTAGTCGCTTCCTGTAGCTTTTAATCAGTTCCTGGATCCTGGATGAAGGTATTTTTGACCATTCCTCTTTACAAAACAATTCCAGTTCAGTTAAGTTTGATGGTCGCCGAGCATGGACAGCCCGCTTCAAATTATCCCACAGATGTTCAATGATATTCAGGTCTGGGGACTGGGATGGCCATTCCAGAACATTGTAATTGTTCCTCTGCATGAATGCCTGAGTAGATTTGGAGCTGTGTTTTGGATCATTGTCTTGCTGAAATATCCATCCCCGGCGTAACTTCAAATTCGTCACTGATTCTTGTACATTATTCTCAAGAATCTGCTGATACTGAGTTGAATCCATGCGACCCTCAACTTTAACAAAATTCCCGGTGCCGGCATTGGCCACACAGCCCCAAAGCATGATGGAACCTCCACCAAATTTTACAGTGGGTAGCAAGTGTTTTTCTTGGAATGCTGTGTTTTTTGGACGCCATGCATAATGCCTTTTTGTATGACCAAACAACTCAATCTTTGTTTCATCAGTCCACAGGACCTTCTTCCAAAATGAAGCTGGCTTGTCCAAATGTGCTTTTGCATACCTCAGGCGACTCTGTTTGTGGCGTGCTTTCAGAAACGGCTTCTTTCGCATCACTCTCCCATACAGCTTCTCCTTGTGCAAAGTGTGCTGTATTGTTGACCGATGCACAGTGACACCATCTGCAGCAAGATGATGCTGCAGCTCTTTGGAGGTGGTCTGTGGATGGTCCTTGACTGTTCTCACCATTCTTCTTCTCTGCCTTTCTGATATTTTTCTTGGCCTGCCACTTCTGGGCTTAACAAGAACTGTCCCTGTGGTCTTCCATTTCCTTACTATGTTCCTCACAGTGGAAACTGACAGGTTAAATCTCTGAGACAACTTTTTGTATCCTTCCCCTGAACAACTATGTTGAACAATCTTTGTTTTCAGATCATTTGAGAGTTGTTTTGAGGAGCCCATGATGCCACTCTTCAGAGGAGATTCAAATAGGAGAACAACTTGCAATTGGCCACCTTAAATACCTTTTCTCATGATTGGATACACCTGGCTATGAAGTTCAAAGCTCAATGAGGTTACAAAACCAATTTTGTGCTTCAGTAAGTCAGTAAAAAGTAGTTAGGAGTATTCAAATCAATAAAATGATAAGGGTACCCAAATTTTTGCACCGGTCAAATTTTGGTTTAATGCATATTGCACATTTTCTGTTAGTACAATAAACCTCATTTCAATCCTGAAATATTACTGTGTCCATCAGTTATTAGATATATCAAATTGAAATGGCTGTTGCAAACACCCAAATATTTAGAACTAAAAATGATTAAGATTAATAGGGGTGCCCAAACTTTTTCATATGACTGTATAATAGTATATAATAACTATGTATGTGCGTATGTATGAATTAAATGATTGGGTTTGGAATTGTAAGATATGTATACAATAGTATATAATCTGTAAATACATCATCTGTATTTTCTGGTTTCATCTTCACTGTTAAAAATAAAATTTTCAAGGTTTTTGTTATAAATAAAATGATTTCAACTCTGTGACTCAATTTAGCAACGGGAAATCTGACTCTAGTCCAAAGGCAATTAAAATGTTGGTGATTTGACCATGGTATGTTGCAATATGTTTTTATACGATAATTGGGTTATTTGGAAGTTAATGTGTTTCTAGCTGTTAAAATCTTAACAGAAAATGTCTCCTCCATGCAAAATTTCTACATACCACTTAAGGAAACCTCCACCTCCACTTTACACAACTTTTCTGTTTGAGTCCTTTGATTACATTCTCCAGGGCTCTTCAACCCTTAATATCTTACTATCCAAGTCCTCCATCACTCTTCAATGCTTAAAATGATACCCAAAAACTCACCTCTTCTGTCTCTTTTTCCACGTCTTACTATATAGTTTTCTAATGCCGTGCACAAATTCAGAATGTTTCCACTTTTCAAAATGTTGAAAACTAAAAATAAGAAAAAATACATGTATAGTAATTGTTCAGTGTTTTTGCTTAAAAAAAATTACCTTTTTCTAACCGCTGTGACTTGTGGATTTTCTAGATAACTTCTCAGAAAAATTTAAAATCAGAGTCAATGAGAGTGTTTCCTTTCAGTGAAATGACTGCAAAGACTTCTGTTTCCTCCTGCAGGGATATCACAGTCTTATCATAGCATATGGCATTATGGCACATAGTTCATACTCTCCACTTCCTTGTGTGAGATCATTCTGTATACTGCTGAGATGGCTCTCAGTCACTGAAACCTGCTGTATGACATCTAAAGGAGGATGATACTATAGAACCGATCACTAGAGAAAACAGTAGAGACCTTTACTAATAGAACCTGACTACAGAGGAAACTGCTTGCTGTCACCATTAGCAAATTCACCCAGAAGTGAAATGGTGTAGGTCCAAGGGGACAAGGTAGTTAAGAGACATTACAAACTGGTATATATTTATAATTTATATTAAAAATTGTTAAAAGAAGAACTTGTGCTTTTAACATGGTTGACAACATCTTCATATGGAGAGACTAAAATCACAGATAATCAACAAAATATTTACAGATTAGAAAAACAAAAACAAAACAAAATCTATATATATATATATATATATATATATATATATATATATATTTATATATATATATTGTGAGTATGTGAGCCAGAGGGCGCTGTGGAGCGACCCAGGCCCAGCCCTGAAAAAGGCCTTCAGCCACACCTTTGGGTGTGGCGTGTAACTCCAGAAGGCTGGAGTATCCTGCATGGAGCAGGAGGTGGTGGACCCAGCTGGACAGATAGACGGTCTGTGCCAGGAGGGCTGAGGTCCACCAGGGACTTTTGCTAGAGTTGAGCAAGAGTCAGGCTAGCGAGGGGCTCTATGAGTGAGTTAGGGCCCTAACTGTGGCCTAGGTTTTTTTGTTGTTTTGTTATGTTGCAGTTAAGCTGAATAAAGCCACTTTTATTTTACACTTGGACCGTCTGAAAGCTATCTTTCCAGGCGCCCAGTACCATGAACCACCGCTGTCCGGACCAGGAAAAGCCGCCATTTTGAGTCTAATTCCCCAAGTTGTCACAATATATATATATATATATATATATATATATATATAGTGGGGAAAAAAGTATTTAGTCAGCCACCAATTGTGCAAGTTCTCCCTCTTAGAAAGATGAGAGAGGCCTGTAATTGACACCATAGGTAGACCTCAACTATGAGAGACAAAATGAGAAAACAAATCCAGAAAATCACATTGTCTGATTTTTTAAGAATTTATTTGCAAATTATGGTGGAAAATAAGTATTTGGTCACTTACAAACAAGCAAAATTTCTGGCTCTCACAGACCTGTAACTTCTTCTTTAAGAGGATCCTTTGTCCTCCACTCATTACTTGTAGTAATGGCACCTGTTTGACATTGTTATCAGTATAAAAGACACCTGTCCACAACCTCAAACAGTCACACTCCAAACTCCACTATGGTGAAGATCAAAGAGCTGTGGAAGGACACCAGAAACAAAATTGTAGACCTGCATCAGGCTGGGAAGACTGAATTTGCAATAGGCAAGCAGCTTGGTGTGAATAAATCAACTGTGGGAGTAATAATTAGAAAATGGAAGACATACAAGACCACTGAAAATCTCCTGCAATCAGGGGCTCCATGCAAAATCTCACCCTGTGGGGTCAAAATGATCACAAGAACGGTGAGCAAAAATCCCAGAACCACACGGGAGGACCTAGTGAATGACCTGCAGAAAACTGGGACTAACGTAACAAAGGCTACCGTCAGTAACACACTACGCCGCCAGGGACTCAGATCCTGCAGTGCCAGACGTGTCCCCCTGTTTAAGCATTTGGATGTTCCAGAAGAGTATTGGGAGAATGTCATATGGTCAGATGAAACCAAAGTAGAACTGTTTGGTAGAAACACAACTCGTTGTGTTTGGAGGAGAGTGAATGCTGAGTTGCATCCAAAGAACACCATACTTACTGTGAAGCATGGGGGTGGCAACATCATGCTTTGGGGCTGTTTCTCTGCAAAGGGACCAGGACGACTGATCTGTGTACATGAAAGAATGAATGGGGCCATGTATCGTGAGATTTTGAGTGCAAACCTCCTTCCATCAGCAAGGGCATTGAAGATGAAACGTGGCTGGGTCTTTCAGCATGACAACGATCCCAAGCACACCGCCAGGGCAACGAAGGAGTGGCTTCGTAAGAAGCATTTCAAGGTCCTGGAGTGGCCTAGCCAGTCTTCAGATCTCAACCCCATAGAAAACCTTTGGAGGGATTTGAAAATCCGTGTTGCCCAGCGACAGCCCCAAAACATCACTGCGCTAGAGGAGATCTGCATGGAGGAATGGGCCAACATACCAGCAACAGTGTGTGCTAACCTTGTGAAGACTTACAGAAAACATTTGACCTCTGTCATTGCCAACAAAGGATATATAACAAAGTATTGAGATGAACTTTTGTTATTGACCAAATACTTATTTTCCACCATAATTTGCAAATAAATTATTTAAAAATCAGACAATGTGATTTTCTGGATTTGTTTTCTCATATTGTCTCTCATAGTTGAGGTCTACCTATGATGACAATTACAGGCCTCTCTCATCTTTTTAAGTGCGAGAACTTGCACAATTGGTGGCTGACTAAATACTTTTTTTTCCCCACTGTGTGTATATATATATATATATATATATATATATATATATATGAAATGATAAGTGTTGTATATCTAGAAATTTGGGTTGTATAACTTTTTTGGAAAATTGGTAACAGTTGGCTTAAAATGAGTTACAGAATGAAACTACTCATACTCACTTCACTAACCCCTTATTCCTCCTGTTCTGAAAGGATCCCTGCTGGTCTCCACTTCTTGCTTACAGGACACTGCAGGAAATGGCTAGAAGTGCCTTCCCAATCAATCACTGACTGCAAAAGTGACTCATTTCAGCAATTCCCAGACATTTTCTGCTAGGGCTAATGTAGACATGAGCAGGAAGTGAAAAGCAGCGGGGACCCACGCAGCATTAGAACAGAAACATCAGGGAATTGAAAAATTTCTTTTGTTTATTTTTAAATGCATTTTGAGTCCATTGACACTATTGTTATCTTTTTGAAACACTCTTTTTATGTGAAAATATTAACATATGTTGATTATTACAGTGTCATGATGCGACCCAGGAGACCAATGACACCTAATCACAGAATTCAGCAATGACTCCAGGTACATGTGTTCTTGGTACAAATAAAGAAGGTTTAATTATTCCTCATCTATTGGGTAAGCGATGATCATTTTACTATCCCACCATCCTGGTTGGTACTGGTCCATTTGGACCTAACTTGCTGACGTCTTGGCGACGGAGATCCAGCTGCTACCACAACACTTGGACATTCTCTACATGCACTTCTGGTTGTTGTGACTGTTTCACAACTCAACAAGGTGAGTAACCATTTATGTTAATTAATATGCAATATTTACCTCAAACGGTATCACATGAGGTCTGGCTCGATGCTGTTTTTTGTTGTTTCCGGGGTGCATGATGTCAGCCAGAGACTGGAAGATCTCTGGGACACCCAGGAGAGGTAAAGCAAGGTGAGTATAACAGTTATTTTTACTTACCGCTACTTATTATTCTCTGGGATCTGAGTTTTGTGGGTGACAAACCCCAAAAATTTCAGATTTGCATTGAGTCTAAAACTTTTGAAAAATTTTGGTCAAATCAGATTCGATACAAATTGGTTCACTCATAGCACAGTAATTAGACATCTGTCAAGTAATGAGCTGTGTACCTCTGCATCCATCACATGACCATGGACTATATATCACATGACCATAGACTGATTTTGTCCACTAGAAGTAACAGAATGAATGACAGAAATTGTGAGGACTTGACACAAAGTATAATAGAAAATTGTAGAGCTTTTGATTATACAAACAATAACATTTGTATCCCAATATTTGTCTGAACTGGACAACCCCTTTAAGTGGTCCCAAGTATAACCTCTTGGTACAAAAAGCAATGACTGCAGCCAAACCGGCTACTGTAATTTAGAAATGTGCTTTTTAAAAAAGTGATAGTTTGACTTTAATAAAGAAAATAAATTAGATCAGCTCATTGCTACCATGCTAATTCTTTTTTTATTACTAATAGTCATAATAATCAAGTTAAGTCTTACTTCAATAATTACTGCATGTACAGTATAATGTGTGTTTAAACTGCTGGTGGTGACACACAATAGTATAAATATAGTTATAATATTCACAGTTTTATCATACTATGAGTTGTTCTGACTAATGCTTAATATAGGCGTTCATAAAATTCTAATTACTGCACATAACTGAAAGAGGTCTTTGTGTATCTGCGACCTTTGCCTTTTACTGAAACACATCTCAAATGTATCTTCTTCACTAGTACACTTTTTAATTGCTATATATGTGTTGCTGTAACTGCTACATTTCATTTGAATCATGGTTCAAACCTGTTTATGAATTATTGACATATGTTAAACTACAGCAAGCTTCCAGTTCACAATAGGAATTCTGCAATAAATTCATAGTTTTAATACTTGATGTCCTCCGTTTTAATCATTTAGGTGTAGTTTTCATGATTCCCAGTCCCCTTTTAATTTCTGTAAAATGGCCACTCAGACCACTCTCTGCACATTGTGCCTTGGCAGTCTGAAACACTTCTCCTTGATTTGAGCTGGTCCATTTAAGGGCAATGGGGAATGTCTCAGACTACCTTATGCATTCTGTGCATTGGTAGTCTAAGGTACTCCCTCCAGGCTGTTGAATGAAGAGCAGGGTGGAGAGTCTCTGACTACCAAAATGTACTTTGCAGAAATTAGTCTTCATGCAAAAATTAAGAAGGGACTGGGAATCAGAAGACATGCACCAGATTAGAAAGGAGAACACCAGATATTTTAAATATGCATCATGCATTTATTATGAAATTTATATTGTGAACTAGATGGCTACTTTACACTTCAATGGCCACAAAATCTGAAAAATAATAATAGAAAAATAGAAAAAAAATAAGTAAAATCAACTACTTTTCAAAGCATTAAAATCTTGAATGCAGGTAATGGATTCTGAATAATTTATGGATGAAAATACATGATTAATTACTTTAATGTGAGAGAAATAGTGCCCATTATGTGATATGATGGAATTTTTAATAGCCATACACCTTAATCACTTTGAATTTATTAAATGCAGACTCATATCAGAGATGACAATATATAGAGATTTGTACAGGTTTATATTACTAGTACCTCTTAGAGGAATATTAATGTGTAGGAAAGCAGAGTCAGTGAAATGAGTGTTTTACATACAATCAAATTAGTCATGTTAGCTTAACTAAATGACTTGCCGGTTGACTTATTCCTAACTAATTCTGTTAATTATATCTTGCAGACTGCATTAATAGGAACACCCATTTTGACAATAATGCCACTTATGTCATCATGAAATGACATGGAATGCTAAGGCCTTCATTAGTACCTGTAGTTTAATTATACCTCTTGACTTTAACTATTTTTGACTAAGTAAATTCATTATTTTCATGTCTAGTGTTGATATCATTAGGTGCTTTATTTTTAGTTTCAATAATTTTTATTTGGGTTTCAGAATACATGTAAGAAACAAATATTGACATACATTGTTGTTTACAATCTGATATAAAGTTGTACAGGTTATATTCTTTGAATTGTACATCAATGAGACAGAATATAAAGATTGAATATACAGTAAACAGTAACAATAACAATAACAATAACCTTTGGGCACTTTTCAGGGTTAACGTGAGACATCCCAGAAACGATTTCTCCCATGCTCCTTCCCGTTTCCATTCCCCACTTCTCCACTCTTTCTGCGATTCCTAAGACCGGATTCCATCTAATTCCGTGGCTCCCACTTATGCTACAAATCGAGAGTTAATCCACGCGTCCCATACCTTTACAAAACTATGATATGAGTCGTTACCTAATGCAATTACCCTCTCGTATGCATATGAATTATTAATAGATTGCAACAAGGTGGAGTCGGACGGGGGGGTCACTGACCTCCATCTCTGCACCAACAGCAGTTTGGCTATAGTCAGGATTTTACACAGGAGTTTTTTATATTTGGTCAGGTCTTCGGGAATTCCAATTAATAGGATAGCCAGTGGTGGGGTATAAGAGAGGTGGAAATTAAATATTTCTGATAGCATGTCAAAGACCTTATTCCAATATCCATAAATTATGGGGCATTGTCCCAAAATATGGAGAAGGGTTCCTCTCCCTCCACATCCTCTCCAGCAATTCCCAGAAACGGAAGGGTGTATCATTTGTAAAGTGGATGGAGTTCGGTACCATCTTAAAGTAATTTTCATAGCTGTTTCTATGTGAGTGCTACATTTTAAGGATGAGTGATTTAATTTGATTGCTTGTTCCCATTCGTCCGAAGTAATGGTTCTTCCCAAATCCCTTTCCCAGCAACGGAATGGTGTAGATCTGGTAAAGGTCGACATTCCACCCATTTTATCATATAGAAATCTTAATCCCCTCATTTTAGTTGACAACCAAGTAAATATCGAATTGCTGTGGGGTATTTTCGATACCGGGTTCTTAGACATAAAATGCTTTATTTGAGAGTATTTGAGGAAATCACTACAGTGAATTCCGTACTTCTTTGTTAAATCTGTGAACGATAAAAATTGCTTGGAGTCGGACTGCAAATGGGAGATCCGTGTAATCCCCTTCGATTCCCACTCCGAAACTACTAGGTCCTCTATTGCCCAGGCCATAAGTGATAAGGGCATCTCTGAGATATCAAAGTGACTCTTGGGGTTTGCTTTCCCATGAATTAGTTTCCATGCGAACAATGCTGCGCGCATAATTGGGGATAAGGACTCAGGTATAGGAGTGTTCCAAAAAGGCGCCCATAAGGTATCCGCCAATTTTAAGGGGTGTATGAACGATTGTTCTATATGAATCCAAGGAACCGAGGTATCAGCTGATCTCCATCTAACACATTGTGTAACTAATGACGCTATGTAATAATTCCTTACCACTGGTACTCCTAATCCTCCCGCCTCTTTTTGTTTAAATAGGAAGCTTTTATTAACTCTGGGTCTCTTTCCATTCCATATGTATTTTGAGATCATCCTTTGCATGGTTTCGAAAAACGAAACCGGGACGGATATCGGGAGTGTGCGAAACAGGTACAGGAGTTTAGGCAATAACATCTTAAAGGCCGCGACCCGTCCTATCCAAGATACGTCTATTTTAGGCATTCGCTTCATCTCATCCTGCAGTTCTTTCAACATAGGTGTATAATTATTTCTGTATAGGGCCCCTGGGGAGTGTGTCACCTGTATTTCCAAATATTGAACACCCTCGCTCTTCCAATCAAAGTCATATGTCGATTGCAGGGATTGTAGCAATGAGAGAGGGATATGCAAAGGTAAGGCCTGTGATTTGGCCATATTTAATTTATAAAACGATAAATGCCCAAAATTGGCAATAATCTCCATAAGTCGGGGAATAGACTCTTGTGGTTTGGACAGAGTAAGAATGATATCATCTGCATATAATGATATAAGATGATTTTTTTTCTCTTATATCAATGCCACCTATCCCTGGATCTAGTCTAAGTGTCTGGGCCAGTGGTTCCATCGAGAGGACAAATATCAACGGCGACAGGGGGCACCCCTGTCTAGTCCCATTCGTTATTAAAAAGGGATCTGACACTACCCCATTAGTGAATACTCTTGCAGACGGTGCAGAGTATAGCGCCTCAATTGCTCTTAAAATAGCCCCATCGAACCCCATATTTCTAAGCACCAAGAAGGCATACGACCAGCAAATGCGGTCGAACGCCTTTTGGCATCCAGTGCAAGAATTACCGCTTCCAACTTTCTTGAATTAATGTAGTGAGTAATATTCAAAACACGTCTAGTATTATCATATGCTTGCCTTCCTTTCACGAAACCCACTTGGTCTTGATTTATTAGGCTCGGGAGGCAAGCTGCTACTCTATTTGCTATAATTTTGGCGTAAATTTTTAAATCTGAGTTTAATAGGGATATTGGTCGGAAGTTTTGGGGGCTTGTGGCAGGCTTGCCCGGTTTAGGCAGCATCACCACCAGTGCCTCCTGATTCTCCCTCGGAATAGTGCCAGAGTCTACCACAGCTGTTAAAAATGACAACAGCGGATCCAACAGAATAGGAAAATTTTTTTTGTAATATTCTTTAGTAAGGCCATCTGGGCCTGGGGACTTTCGAGATGGCAGCGACTTGATTACTGACAGTAATTCTGATGATGTAATGGGCTCATTCAAAGAGTCCAGTTCTCCAGTTCTGTTTCTGAGAGTGTGGGCAGTTGAGTACTTGCAAGAAAATTGGCAATGTCTTGTTTCGCTGGAGGTGTTGCAGAGGATTCCTCTCTAATATTGTATAAACCTTCATAGAAAGTTTTAAAGGCATTAGCGATGCCATTAGGATCATAAATTTTGTATGTGCCATCTTTACTCTGAAGAAACGGGATTTTAGACTTTGCATGTTTTTGTTTAAGCGTGGACGCTAGAAGCTTACCTGCCTTGTTAGATTGGGAATAATAAGTCGCTTTCATCTTTTTCAAGTTTTTCTCATATTTAAACAGTAGACACGCTGTCAGTTGGTGACGTAACGTCATCAACTTTGCCGCATTGGAGGGGGAAGGAGATTTTTTGTTACTGTTATCGATAGATTGTATTTGGTGCAATAGTCGATCAATTTCTGCTAATCTAGTTTTCTTTTCTATGTGTCCCAAGCGGATATATGTTCCTCTGATAAAAGCTTTATGAGAATTCCACAATATGTCAGGGCTGGAAGCAGAGGGAGCATTGATCTGAAAAAATTCTTTCAGCTCATTCTCCAGAATTGTTTTATATTTTGGCTGTGACATTAAGAATTCATTGCACCTCCACATGTACGCTCTAGGGCATTCATATTTTTCCCTTAGGGTCAAGGTTGTTGCTGCTTGGTCTGACCACGTTATTTGTGAGATATCCGACGTCATGGCAAGGGGAATGCTAGCTTGTTCCACTAAAAATAAATCTATTCGTGAATAGCTGTTGTGTACAGTAGAATAGTAGGTATAATCTTTTTCGGTATTATGAAGGATGCGCCAAACATCAAACAAATCGTTGCGCCATATAGCTTGCGAAAATGAAGGATAACGATTCGCTATGCCAGAAGTAGTGTCTACCACTGGGTCTGGAGCCATGTTAAAGTCTCCGATTAATACTAAGCATCCTTGCTTCCTTCGCTCCACTGCTCTCATGAGTCTTCCCAAGAATGACACCTGTCTTGTGTTCGGGGCGTATACCGAAACCAGCGTGTAGGTGACATTATTAAGGATACAAACTAATATGACAAATCGCCCTCCCGGGTCAGCGTAATGAGACAACATCTGAAATGCTACTGAATCCCTGATCCCAATTAGTGTTCCCCTACGTTTGGAGGAGTAGTGGGCATGAAATATATGTGGGTATGATGAATGTCTGACGCGAGTGGCATCTACCTTCAAAAAATGTGTTTCCTGAATTGCGAGAATGTCACAACCCTGAACTCGGACCTCCCGCCATAGACATAATTTTAAGTACCATAACTTACAGTTAGTGATGCTTCAAAGATCTTATCACAACCACCCGCAGCGGAAGGTACCAGTAGCAGTAGGAAACAGAATTGTCTCCGCCTATTGTAGTCACGTCGCCCCTTGTGCCAGAACCGAGAAGAAAACAAACTATAGAAGCAATGAAACCAGTGGTTAAGCCATCTAAACAAAACAAAGAAAAGAAGTGTAGTACAGCGGACCAGCGGCTGTTGTAATCCTGGGGGGATAAGTTCAGCAGTCGTGGACATACGAAATCCATTGTAAGGTGAGTCTCTAGCTGTGCAGCCCTTTTGGTGGACGCCTTGTGGTTTTTGATCGTTGCCAGCCATCAGACACAGGGCGAGGTGGTGGTTTGGGTGTTGGTTCAATGATAGGAATGTCCCATTTAGTTAGCAATTTTTTGCCGTCTTCCAGGAGATTTAAGGACATAGGTGAGGTTGTCCCTGGATAAGATCACTCGGACCTAGAATCCCCATTTATATAGGATATTATGTTGGCGTACAGCTGTAGTAATAGGGATGAATTGCCTTCGTAATTGTAGTGTTGCGGCCGAAAGATCGGAGTATATGGATATTTTATGGTATGGGTCAGGTAAACGGCCATTTTTCCGTGAGGTCAGCAGTACCAGCTCTTTGGTACGGTAAAAGTGGATCTTTGCTAAGACATCTCTAGGTACGGCTTCATCCAGGTGTGGAGGCCTTGGGACTCTATGTGCTCTGTCAATAGTTAAGTCTATTATCGAGAGATTTGGTATTAGCGTGCGTATGAGATCTTGAAGGAAAACAGATAAATTACTTGCCGGTACTGACTCAGGAATCCCTCTAAACTTCAGATTGTTGCGCCATGAGCGATCTTCCAAGTCTGCTATTTTAGCTTTTAAAAATGACACATCTTTTTCTACTTCATCGTGCGCATCAATAAGAGCGTTGTGTGATGCAGCAAATTCCGCCATTTTAGATTCCACATGAACAGTGCGTTTCTGCAATTCCTGAAGATCTCTATCTAGCGGTTTAACCATTAAAGACATATCTGTCGTCAGTGATTTACAGAAGGCCATGAGCATATTTTTCATGGAGGCCTCAGTAAGTAAATTTTCTGTTGCCGGAATATCTGCAAAAAAATCAGCGGATGGCTGTATGCACTGTGTAGTATCGCTCACCTCCCCTTCTTGAGATTCGGTGTTCTGGAGCCTGGGTTTCCGTTTGACCAGGCTTGCGGTGAGAGAGTGGGGTGTTCCTACGCTGTTTAGGCCTTCAGGCCTCGGTGCGTTGGCAAGTGCAGGCCCCGGAACCGCGTTCGCCCCGGCCCGCCGGGGAGAAGGCTCCGGCGCTCCCGCACCCCCGCATTCCAACAGCTGCGGTATCGACGGCGCTGAAAGGGTTCTCCGCTGCGCTGACAAGGTGAGCGCTTCCTCCGGAGGGCCTCGAGGTGGAGTTGAGGCCCCGGAGACCGCGCCGGAGCGAGATCCACCGCCATTTCCGTCTGCTCCTCCGCCATGCGGGAAATAAAAATCAGAAATTCTCTGCGGTTTTACCGCAGATTTTCTCTTCCGCGGCATCCCTGAATGTAGGAAACCTTCCTATCGCTACTTGGATCGATGTAATCCACGGGCACGTCGCTGAGGTTGTCGCTGGCTAAGACTCAGGCCTGGAGCTGTACAACTATGCGGCCATTCTGTCCCACAGTCAGGCTCCGCCCCCCAGGTGCTTTATTTTTGATAGTTTTATCATTTACCATTTTCATATACAGTAATGTGTTAGTTGTAGATGTTTTGGTAGTTTTAGTGAATTTATATAAACGTATTCCAAGACAATCTGTGTGTACTGTACATACTGTTTGGTTATATGGCAGACACATGAAATCATTCCCAGAATCTTCACACCTGGCCCAATTGGTCTCCTGTTTTATTGGCCACCTCTAGATTAGTTTTTAGAACAATCTAGTTTCTGCTCCAATCCATGGTCTACAGCCAAGAGGTTGATAACCACATGTTATGTTATTTCTTACTCAGGCATAAGGAAGTGTGACCAGAACACATGTATATAGGAAGATAAGGTAATTTAGAACATTATGAGCACAAGATTTGGCAAAGGAGAGGCTGCACACTGTGCATATACTGCAGCATTTATATCTCAAGCTGTGTGCAAACTCCAGCCTGCTATAGGGACTTATATTAATAGTCTGCAATAGCCTTACTTCATCTACAGGAATCATTGGCAACTGGAAAATACATAAAACCTTAAAGGGTTGCCCTCTAAGAATGCTGCAGTAAATGGTATAAAGAAATAACCTATATTCAGCCATTAAATTCAGTGTTTCCTACCACCTGGCAGCAGTGATGTCACGTACATCATTAATGTGAGTGTGGAGTCAATCACTGGTGTCAGCAATGCTTGCATATACAGCAAAGGACTACTGGGACCAGATATTGGCATCTGTGATCATTTGAATGAAGTATGTGATGTCATTGTTGCATGACCACTGCAGAAGTACTGCTGGAGTCAGAGGCATAACCTAAAGCACCTGGGTCCCAATGCAAAATCTGTAATGAGGGTCCTTACTTACCTTGTGCTATGCAGTTGTAGCCCTATTTGCGGGGGGGTATGAGTATTATCCCTCCCGCAACAGACTCTGGCGCTGACCTGTGTGTATAATGGGACCTGAAGCCTTCGCTGAAGGGAAGAGTGGGAACATATATGAAATATATCAGTGCCTCCACCCAGGATAGAGCCTCTGTATTACAGGGAGAATCTCTTCCTGGGACTTACCCATGAAATACAGTTAGTAGCCTTAACAAGGATCACTGTACTAATCTCACAGTCTGAAGAATACATACAGATACCACATAAGGTTATAACAGTAGCTTTATAAGAATCAACAGGGTAATAATACATACATAAAATATACTCAGAACACAGCAATACTACAACAACCAGCAAGTCCTCAACCGTCTTAGGTTATATACCCGGGTATATATATAGATATATAGCAAGAGTCCAGTGCACAATACCTCCAGGCAACAGAAGAGATGCAGGGGCCCCTGTGGATGACTGTGGATCCTCGGATTCTTCCAGGAGATGACAGACAGCCGATCAGGAGATGATGATGATGGTGAGATTCTTCACAGGCAGCAAATAGGGCGACGGTGACGGCAGTAGATGCAGGCCTGACTACCCTAACACTGAGTCCTTAACCTGCCAGCTAAACTACTAGTGCCACCGGGCCTCTAACTAGCTAGTTGGCCTTCGGAAGCCTAACCTATCACTGCCCTGAACTATATATATATTGATCCCTAACTACGGTTACTAGCTAGGTCCTGTGAGTATATAGGGGGTAACACATACCTAACTATATACTGTGAAGTAAAGAGGAACAAGTGGCTCTTAGACTCCCCCAGACATAACATGTCTGTCTCAGCAGCTCTGCTCACATCTCTCCCCCCAGCAGCTCTGCCTCACATGTGTCTGACTCACTGTATTTACAAAACAAAACTTGCACTGAATGCCTGGGGTCTCTGAAGCCAAACTGCAGGGGCAAAGAAGCCAGATACATTATATACTAGTAGAAATGGCAGTTCCCTACACAGTATAGCAATGTATTTTATAGGTCCCCTCAGGGTCCAGAGCACAGTAGAGACTGCTAACTCTGCAACTCCTATAGCTACACCCATGACTCGAGCATTTGAAAATTTAACAGGTGAGTATAGGTTATTTCTTTTATTTTAGCTCTTAGGCAAGCTGCTTAATATCCCAGCAAACCCTTTAGGCTGAGGCCAATGTTGCAGAAATGCAGCATTTTTTTGTTGCAGATTTTTCTGTGTTTTTTTTTTTTGAGCCAAAGCCAAGAATTGCTACAAAAGGAATGGCAAATATCTAGGAGGCTCTTATACTTCTACTTTCTGATCAATCCACTGCTGGCTTTTGCTAAAAAAAATGCAGCAACAACTGCTACAAAAAAAGCTGTGTTCCTGCAACATTAGGCATCAGCCTTAAGAAGGTTTGTAGTTGCCACCCATGGCATTGGTTACTATGCCTTGACCTAAGCACATTCTGCTTCATATTTTATTCCTCAGACTCTTGTAGAGACTAAAAAAGGAATATACTTGGTTATCTGTCATTTCATTGCCATTATTCTTCAATTCTTAATTAAACCAGAGTAAAAATAACATATTTCTGCAATAAAGTTATTGCTAAAAGGGCAGTTCAGGTAAGCATGTTTCTCAAAGCATATACAAATATGGTAGTCATAAAACATAATGTAGTAATTATGTGGTAAGATAAAGCTTTTTTATTTCAAAGAGGGTCTTTCAGTTATAGGTTATTTAAAAAAAAAAAAACTAGCACATTAAACTTATAAGAGTACATTGAATGAAGTAGTGCTCGCACTAAATGCTATCATTCAGCTTCCCTTGAAGAACTGTTCTATTCAAACAGGCCATATTCAGACTTCATTTTTAGATAGGAGCTGAAGCAATTAAACCAAGGTTCACATAGATGTTTGTTCAAATTAAAAACTACATACATAGGAACCTATCTTTGTCAGGCAAAAAATGAACAAATGTATCTCCCACCTTACCATACCACAATTAGGAGCTACTTAAATAGGCAAGGTTCATGCAAGCTGATTATTCTCCATTTCAATAGCAGACATTTCAATCAGTTAGGAATCAATAGGTTTATGACAGCATCCTTATCAGACCTGCTAGTCAAGCAGAATATGATCTTACCTGTTTATTGCACTGTTTATCTGTCTTTCATTCTGTCTGAGCAAGCAGCATTGGTTCTTTAATATACAGTAGCATTTACTCTCACAGTCTGTTTAGTTGCCATAAATCACGCCAGGCTTGTAATCTGAGCCAAACTGATATGTGCAAGAAAACTGAGACATTCAGTTTTATGTCCATGAATACAAGGAATAAGTAATCAAGATGCACAAATGAAATTCAATTGGAGTTTTCAGAAAACATTTACAAAAGCAAAATAGGCGTAATTTTTTTAAAGATCGAAAGAAAGTTTGCAATGTTTTTTTTCTGTGTGAGATGGTTAACCCCTTCCTGCCACAGCAGGGTTTAAAATGCTAAGTAATAGGGGCTAAAGCAAAAAAATTCTTCTTGTGTTTTTATATATATATATATATATATATATATATATATATATACAGTACAGACCAAAAGTTTGGACACACCTTCTCATTCCAAGAGTTTTCTGTATTTTCATGACTATAAAAATTGTAGATTCACACTGAAGGCATCAAAACTATGAATTAACACATGTGGAATTATATACTTAACAAAAAATGTGAAACAACTGAAAATATGTCTTATATTCTAGGTTCTTCAACGTAGCCACCTTTTGCTTTGATTACTGCTTTGCACACTCTTGGCATTCTCTTGATGAGCTTCAAGAGGTAGTCACCTGAAATGGTTTTCACTTCACAGGCGTGCCCTGTCAGGTTTAATAAGTGGGATTTCTTGCCTTATAAATGGGGTTGGGACCATCAGTTATGTTGTTCAGAAGTCAGGTGGATACACAGCTGATAGTCCTACTGAATGGAGTGTTAGAATTTGTATTACGGCAAGAAAAAAGCAGCTAAGTAAAGAAAAACGAGTGGCCATCATTACTTTAAGAAATGAAGGTCAGTCAGTCTGAAAAATTGGGAAAACTTTGAAAGTGTCTCCAAGTGCAGTGGCCAAAACCATCAAGCGCTACAAAGAAACTGGCTCACATGAGGACCGCCCCAGGAAAGGAAGACCAAGAGTCATCTCTGCTGCGGAGGATAAGTTCATCCGAGTCACCAGCCTCAGAAATCACAAGTTAACAGCAGCTCAGATTAGAGACCAGGTCAATGCCACACAGAGTTCTAGCAGCAGACACATCTCTACAACAACTGTTAAGAGGAGACTGTGTGCAGCAGGCCTTCATGGTAAAATAGCTGCTAGGAAACCACTGCTAAGGACAGGCAACAAGCAGAAGAGACTTGTTTGGGCTAAAGAACACAAGGAATGGACATTAGACCTGTGGAAATATGTCCTTTGGTCAGATGAGTCCAAATTTGAGATCTTTGGTTCCAACCACCGTGTCTTTGTGCGACGCAGAAAAGGTGAACGAATGGACTCTACATGCCTGGTTCCCACCGTGAAGCATGGAGGAGGAGGTGTGATGGTGTGGGGGTGCTTTGCTGGTGACACTGTTGGGAATTTGTTCAAAATTGAAGGAATACTGAACCAGCATGCTTACCACAGCATCTTGCAGCGGCATGCTATTCCATCCGGTTTGCGTTTAGTTGGACCATCATTTATTTTTCAACAGGACAATGACCCCAAACACACCTCCAGACTGTGTAAGGGCTATTTGACCAAGAAGGATAGTGATGGGGTGCTACGCCAGATGACCTGGCCTCCACAGTCACCAGACCTGAACCCAATCGAGATGGTTTGGGGTGAGCTGGACCGCAGAGTGAAGGCAAAAGGGCCAACAAGTGCTAAGCATCTCTGGGAACTCCTTCAAGACTGTTGGAAGACCATTTCAGGTGACTACCTCTTGAAGCTCATCAAGAGAATGCCAGAAGTGTGCAAAGCAGTAATCAAAGCAAAAGGTGGCTACTTTGAAGAACCTAGAATATAAGACATATTTTCAGTTGTTTCACACTTTTTTGTTAAGTATATAATTCCACATGTGTTAATTCATAGTTTTGATGCCTTCAGTGTGAATCTACAATATTTACAGTCATGAAAATACAGAAAATTCTTGGAATGAAAAGGTGTGTCCAAACTTTTGGTCTGTGCTGTTTATATATATATATATATATATATATATATATATATAATTGCAAGGTAGACTTAGGTTATGTTCACAATACATCTAGCTAGTTATGTTCAGTGTACAGTATGCTTAGGAATAGTTCAGATGGAAATGTCAAACAGAATCCTAGGAAACCACTGACCCAACATATGCCAAAAGAGGGGAGGGTGTGATGACGTACCTATTTTCTGTAGTCAACTACACGTCTCAGTACAAAAGTATTACTCAAGGAAACTGTTAGTAGTATAATGTTGTACCGTGTTAGCCATTGAAAGTAGTGGAAGAGTGAAGAAATCAGGCGATACCTTTTAGAGGCTAACTGAGTATATTTATAAGTAAGCTTTCAGGAGTGCTCGCTCCCTTCATCAGACATGGTGTGTCTAGTATGTTTCTTTTAAATGTATGTGGGTAGCAATGATATTTTTTCTAGATGGTTTTATAAATCTCCCCCGTTGTGTTTGTTTTTAAGTATTGAAGCAATTTTCTTTTCAGCACATGCTTTTTATTTCGAGTGTTGTCTGTATGGATATTGCAGCATGATATATGTACTTTATGGAAGCTGCAAGGAATAGGATGTAATTGCCAAATAAGAGTCTTAAATTATTACAGTCTCCAGAAAGCCCCTCTGACAGATATCCCAGTCTACACTGACAAGTCAGCTGTGTCAGCCATGTGTGTATGCTTTAGTGTTCAGTGTGAAAACTACAATTCTTTTGACTATTTAATTTTATTAGTGTTCATCTACGTATTGTTTGGGACAAGTGTCCTTAAAAAATAGTGTTTCATCCTGCTACTTAATTCTTTTATGCAAGACAAGTGTTAGGATAAGGCCCCACATAGTGGGAAACAGCAAAAAAGCGGAGTGAGAAAAAATTGCAGCAGCAACGCATTGTGGTTTTTCCCACAGCGCATTTCTCAGAAAGTCTGCAGAGGGAAACCATCAGTGTTTCTGTAGGTATAATTGACATGCTGTGATTTCCAAAACAGTTATTGGAAATTGCAGTGTTTCCGATGCCTGTATTTTTCTGCAATGTGTGGATGATATTCCCTGGCATTTACACCACATGGGGCCCTAGCCTTAAAGTGTTACTGTCGGGTTTTTTTTTCGCTATTGTGTCGGGAGGGTTTGCTGAATATTTTTGTAAGATACTTTATTAACTACATTAATATATATGCAGCATATAAAAATCACATTCTCGACTGTTTTTTAACTAGTGATTTCTCTGTTTTTGTTAAGGAGCTGGTAGCTCATGAAAGCTGAGACTTTTCTAGGTGGAATAAAACTTTAGATACAGCTATTTGAATTGACACCCCCCTCCCTTTGACAACTGCTATATCTGTACAGTGCCTTGCGAAAGTATTCGGCCTCCTTGAACTTTTGAACCTTTTGCCACATTTCAGGCTTCAAACATAAAGATATAAAATTTTAATTTTTTGGTGAAGAATCAACAACAAGCAGGACACAATTGTGAAGTGGAACAAAATTTATTGGTTATTTTAAACTTTTGTAAAAAATTAAAAACTGAAAAGTGGGGCGTGCAATATTATTCGGCCCCTTTACTTTCAGTGCAGCAAACTCACTCCAGAAGTTCAGTGAGGATCTCTGAATGATCCAATGTTGTCCCAAATGACTGATGATGATAAATATAATCCACCTGTGTGTAATCAAGTCTCCATATAAATGCACCTGCTCTGTGATAGTCTCAGGGTCCTGTTTAAAGCGCAGAGAGCATCATGAAGACCAAGGAACACACCGGGCAGGTCCGTGATACTGTTGTGGAGAAGTTTAAAGCTGTATTTGGATACAAAAAGATTTCCCAAATTTTAAACATCCCAAGGAGCACTGTGCAAGCGATCATATTGAAATGGAAGGTGTATCAGACCACTGCAAATCTACCAAGACCCAGCCGTCCCTCTAAACTTTCATCTCAAACAAGGAGAAGACTGATCAGAGATGCAGCCAAGAGGCCCATGATCACTCTGGATGAACTGCAGAGATCTACAGCTGAGGTGGGAGAGTCTGTCCATAGGACAACATTCAGTCGTACACTGCACAAATCTGGCCTTTATGGAAGAGTGGCAAGAAGAAAGCCATTTCTCAAATAGATCCATAAAAAGTCTCGTTTAAAGTTTGCCACAAGCCACCTGGGAGACACACCAAACATGTGGAAGAAGGTGCTCTGGTCAGATGAAACCAAAATCGAACTTTTTGGCCACAATGCAAAACCATATGTTTGGGGTAAAAGCAACACAGCTCATCACCCTGAACACACCATCCCCACTGTCACACATGGTGGTGGCAGCATCATGGTTTGGGCCTGCTTTTCTTCAGCAGGTACAGGGAAGATGGTTAAAATTGATGGGAAGATGGATGGAGCCAAATACAGGACCATTCTGGAAGAAAACCTGTTGGAGTCTGCAAAAGACCTGAGACTGGGACGGAGATTTATCTTCCAACAAGACAATGATCCCAAACATAAAGCAAAATCTACAATGGAATGGTTCACAAACGTATCCAGGTGTTAGAATGGCCAAGTCAAAGTCCAGACCTGAATCCAATCGAGAATCTGTGGAAAGAGCTGAAAACTGCTGTTCACAAACGTTCTCCATCCAACCTCACTGAGCTCGAGCAGTTTTCCAAGGAAGAATGGGCAAGAATTTCAGTCTCTCCATGTGCAAAATTGATAGAGATACCCCAAGCGACTTGCAGCTGTAATCGCAGCAAAAGGTGGCGCTACAAAGTATTAACTTAAGGTGGCCGAATAATTTGGCACGCCCCACTTTTCAGTTTTTTATTTTTTACAAAAGTTTAAAATATCCAATAAATTTCGTTCCACTTCACGATTGTGTCCCACTTGTTGTTGATTCTTCTTCAAAAAATTAAGATTTTATATCCTTATGTTTGAAGCCTGAAAAAGGTCGAAAAGTTCAAGGGGGCCGAATACTTTCACAAGGCACTGTATATACTGGCAATACAAGATGAACACAAGAAGGATCTCCCTAACAACACTTAACATGGCAAAACACTAGAACCCATTTTCTGCTAAAAAAATGTACAATAGGTTAATAACGCATACTGCTAAATTGTTCAGCAAATCCCTCTCTACACAATAGCAAAAAAGTGAAATGGCAGTTACAGTTGGTTTAGTCCCTTCAGTCACTAAGGCAGATTTATTAAAATGTTCTAAAAGCAATATTGTCTTAGTTTCCAATGACAACCAATCACAGTACAGTTTTTTTATTGTGTTCTGCTGTTGAAAAATAAAAGCTGCATTGTGATTGGTTGCATTGGGCAACTAAAGCAGTTTTGCTTTTAGACCATTTTAATAAATGTCTGTAGAGGGAGACCGTCCAAGTTCCTGATGCTCACAGATGACTATCCATAAATCTGAAGCATCTATGGAACATGCTGGTTTGAGGAAAATGTAAAAGGTCTATACATTTGTAATAACCATAAAAATAAACTTTAAGCTAAAATTACATCTCAATACATTTTTTATGTTTTAAGTATCTGTTTAATGTACGGATGAGTGCAGATCACAAGAACTCTTGAAGCAGACATCAAAGAAAGAAAATATAATGCAATCAAGAAAGCTGCTGACAATCAAGATTTACAGTACGGGTAATTTGCTAAATGACAACATTTACTAATTGATAGGCTGGTTCTTCCTGTCTGTAAATTATGTTCCCTAATTGTAAGCTGTGAAAGAGGTCATCTATTAGCTTAGTCAAAGTGCTGCCAGACAGTGTTGGGGCGGTACCTTTGCCAAAGTCAACAATGGGACCGCCAAAACCTTCCTTAGGTTAAAGCTCCACGTAGGCTTAGCAAAAAAACAATGCAAAAGACCGTGGCGGAGTCGCTTAAACTTTTTTTTTCTGCAGTGTGTTTCACAGAAAGTCTGCAGAGTTTCCTCTGTGGACTTTCTGCCCGTATTATACCTATACAGAAACGCCAGCGTTTTCGCAGGTGTAATTGATATGTTGCGATTTTCAAAAATGCAAGCCTTTTTGAAAATGCAGTTTTTCCGCTGTGGTCTATTTTCGGATTTAGCCAGAATCTCATCCACTTTAGCTTTTTTGGCAATGTGGGTCCTGGCCTTACAGAGAACCACTGGCTTCACTGAACTGATCAACATCAATCAGCAGGATCACCAAACATGAGTCCAATGAGATTCATCTGACTCATCTGACTCCGCGGGTAACCATTTTTTTAAGTTTACAGAGTTTTCGCGTGGGAACCTGAAAGACGGAAACCGAGCACTAGAATAATAAAAAAAAAAAAAATCTGTATACTTATCTAGAAGTATACAGTTTTTTTTTTTTTAATTCTGTCGCAGAGAGTGTTGCCACAGTTCTATGACAAATTAACCTGACAGGCTCCCTTTAAGAAAGTTAAAGTATTAATCGATAATGGGCTTTTCCTTATTACTGTTGTCCAGCAACCTGTAAAACGGCATGGCCTGTAATGAAGGCTAGGTTCACACTAGTGCTCGGTTTCCATCCTTCGGGTTCCCACGCGGAAACTCTGTCCACTTAAAAAACGTGGTTACCCGTGGAAACCCATAGACCCCATAGACTATAATGTGGTCCGCGGGGTTTCCGCCAGGTTTTGGCAGATTTTTTTTACTGATATCGGCGGAGAGAAAAGTTTAAGTGGAATCTCGGGTGGATTCATCCGAACACTAGTGTAAACCTAGAGGAAGTATAGCTGCTAATCAGTTAATTACTAAGACTACCTTTACACGACTGGTGGTGAAAACGGCCATCAACAATGTCCATGTATCACAGCCATTTTGCAACAGAAGGCACCCATTTTCATGGATCCTTCATACATTTGAGTGTATTAAGGAATCTGTCAAAACAGGCATAATTTGTTTGTAGAATGAGCACTTGATTTTGACAATAAACTGCTTTTAATTCCTAGGCAAACGAGCTAAGAGTGCATCAAAGACATGTTCTGGGCATTGCAACAAGATCTTCCTCTCACTCAGTGCACTTCCCAGCAACACTGACATAATGGAAGTTTTTTTGCTAAACACAATTAAAAGTTACACATTTTTGCAATTTTAAGTAATTGAAAATTTTGCAGAGTTTGGAAGATTTTCTTTAACCATCTTAGTGGTGAGAGTATTTTATTTCAATAGGTTTCCAATCGATCCAGTCACAAATGCAGGAACTTTTTATGGTCTGGCACTTGTCAGAAACCCAACCAAGATTTCCTTATTGTGGCTGAGGTATATTCTCATGCATGAACTGTTCCTGCATGTTTGTATACTCTTGAAAAAAAGAATAACCCAGTCACAGTAAGAATATTATGGCTGGGTTACAGTACCAGACCATAAAAAGGTCCAGCATTCATGGTTGTATCCATTGCAATCTATCAAGACAATAGACCATCACCACCAGGAAAATTAAAGAATTTTTAAAACTCGCCAACATGTATAACCACTTTCGTACCGCCCATAGAGTATATACGTCCAAGTGGTGGTTGTCTAGTTCTGCAAGGATGTACCGGTACATCCAAGCAGAAATCAGCAGCTGCACGAGATCATGTAGCTACTGAAACGGGGAGCCGGCTGTAACTTCAGCCAGAGCTGCAAGAGAGAAGACAGGGAAGGTTTATTACCTTCCCTGCCTTCCCGATCGCTGTGTATACAGAGCTCAATGTGCGCTGTATACAGCGCTATGGGCGCCGCCATCTTGCGGCCGCCCTCTGAGCCGGCGGTCACATGAGCCGCCGGGTGCATCGTCTGCAAGAGCTGTTGGGTCCTACAGGAGTGTACCATCCCCAGTTACAAGGGAAATCAGCCTCTCCAACTAAAAAAACAGTGATCAGATGTCCCCAAAGGTCTATTATGACCTTATGGGGACACAATGTAAAAAAAAAAAAAAAAAAAAGTAATAGAAAAGTAAATAAAATAATTAAAAAAATAAATAAAATAATACGCCAATAACATGCCCTTATTACAGGTTATAGCCCCACCCCCGACGACACCATAAAAAATAAAAATTACCGTAACGGAGAGGAAAAACTATTTTATAAAGTTTTTTAGTAGCACTTTGTGTTATTAAATAAATAAAAAAAAATGAAAAGTGAAAAACGGACAAGTTTTCCCTCTTTTGTTTATATTTTCCCAGATATAAAAAAAATTAAAACACATGGAAAAATAAAAACAACATAAAAATAAAGCCCTATGTGTCACCGAAAGAGGACGCAGAAATTAATTGAATAATGCAAATGATAAAAATGTTATAGCCCTCAAAACTGCACATACAAAAATCCTGAAAATGTGCCTGGTATGGAAGGGGGGTAAAGTATCTGGTATGGAAGTTGTTAATTACTTATATTTGCAAAATGTTTATCTTTTGATTATCTATAAACTTAAATATGGTTGTGTTCATGGGAAAACTACTTCAAGTAAAATCTCTGGTGGCCACACAGCTGACTGTGGCTGTGGTGTGCTGGTAGTAGACAAAGATTGAGACTTGG
The DNA here is from genome assembly GCA_947044405.1 of Leptodactylus fallax. Taxonomy (NCBI): domain Eukaryota; kingdom Metazoa; phylum Chordata; class Amphibia; order Anura; family Leptodactylidae; genus Leptodactylus; species Leptodactylus fallax. The sequence goes on from CAMRHE010000003.1 coordinate 9,864,059, forward strand.
GCAATATTTAGTCCATGACAAAAATGAAGAAAAGTTGCCAGTAAATTTACTGAAGGAAGGAAAATGTTTATTTGTTATTTTCACCACTAGTTAAGCAAAATCTTTTCTAAATTTGCATTAAAATAGTGAATATATATATAGTGAATACTGAATAAGTGATGGACAGATGTACAGTAGATGTCCTCTTTATCTTTCATCTGCATCGTTACATTAGGTTCACACTAGTGTTGGCCTATTCATTGGTCTGGTTCATCAAGGGACCAACACAGTCCATGGTAATGTCTTGGACACACAGGTGCACGGTTCATTACAGTCACAGAACAGTAATCAGACATCTTCCTTTATAATGAGCCATGTATCTGTGTGTTCATCACACCATGGACTGTATATCACATGACCTTGGGTTCACCGTTATCCACTGGAAGTAAACAAAGAACAGCAAGCAGAATTCTAGAAAATAAAATTTTTGACTGAAGGTCAAGTGCTATACATGCAGGCATCTCCGCTGCTGAAGCTAGTAATGAACAAGATGTCATCAATATAGCAAAACCTGTCAAGGACCACCGCTTTGTGCAAAATGGGTGTGAGAATGAGGTGGCCCTTAGATATAACCTAACTTGTCAAATTCCTAGAAAAGAAACACAATTAATAAAAAAAGGAAATATTTGTAAAATACTAATACATTATTTAATGTTGTGGCTTATAATTTATGAATATACAGTCACTGCAAATTTCTGAATCTGTCTGAACTGCTAATAACACATCCTGTAATTCCAAAGTAGTAAAGCAAATGATGTATAAAGTGACTTCATTTTTTATGCAGAGTGAAAATGCAAAGTACTGTAAAATGTCATTCAAGTGCAAATTTCTCCTTTAAGTAAAAATTTTAACATATGGAAAATGGTTTGATTCCTTGAAAAACATTTACATGCACCATACGTACATAAAAAAAAAAATTATATCTAGTTTTTCACAAGATACTAGACTTTATTTCCAACTAATAGTTTTACATATATATATGGTGTTTTTAAGTTGAATTAAAGGGGTTTCTGGGATAAAATGTAATTCCTATACTAATCTAAACACCCTCCCCCTGCCTACTTTCTAAATTACATAATTTATCAAAAATGTATATTTACCCATTTTCTGGTTATCCTGTGACGTTTCTTTTCCCCGTTTCCGGAAACAGAATATCACTAATACTCCCCCCCCACCCCATCATACTTACCTATCTTCATTTCAGACTTCCTCCTGTGAGACGGCTCCCTCTTTTCTGACTTTGCCAGTGCACGCAATAGTCCTGGCACTGGTCTACAGCCGGCCATCCACCTCTATTGGACAGGCATGGGAGCAGTAGAGGTGCTAAGCATTAGCTAAGACAGCAGGAAGCTACACCATGTAAACAAATGCAGAAGATGCCAGGAGCTCCCAGAGAAACACATAAATCACTCAAAACATTGCTAAAGGTATTTGGGTGCACTTATTAACCCATTAATAGAATTAACAGACCTTTTTTAAAAAAAAAACAAAACAAAACATTTTTTGCCCAGAAAACCCCTTTAATTCACAAACTTTTGTTGTTTATTGTTTTAACCAAGTGGTCATATGATACAGTGCAAATAACTGAAATGTAACAACAAGATACAAGATTTTGCTGCAGTGTCTTCAGCCAAAGCCAAGAATGGGTACAAAAGAAATGGGAAATCTCTAGGAAGTTTTTATACTTCTACCTTCTGCTCGATCCACTCCTGGCTTTGACTCAAAAAAACACAGTATAATCTGCAACAAAAAAAGTTGCATTTCCGTACTTTACTGCTGTTTGTACTGACTTTGTATCGTTATTCTCTGGCATTTTCTTAATAAACTCAGAATTTAAGAAAACAAAAACAAAAAAACTGCATTTCTGTAATGTGGGGCTGCAGCCTTAGGGTGATTTTTTTTCTATACAGTGCCTTGCGAAAGTATTCGGCCCCCTTGAACTTTTCAACCTTTTGCCACATTTCAGGCTTCAAACACAAGGATATAAAATTTTAATTTTTTGGTGAAGAATCAACAACAAGTGGGATACAATTGTGAAGTGGAACGAAATTTATTGGATATTTTAAACTTTTGTAAAAAATAAAAAACTGAAAAGTGGAGCGTGCCAAATTATTCGGCCCCCTTAAGTTAATACTTTGTAGCGCCACCTTTTGCTGCGATTACAGCTGCAAGTCGCTTGGGGTATGTCTCTATCAGTTTTGCACACCAAGAGACTAAAATTCTTGCCCATTCCTCCTTGGAAAACCTCTCGAGCTCAGTGAGGTTGGATGGAGAGCGTTTGTAAACAGCAGTTTTCAGCTCTTTCCACAGATTCTCGATTGGATTCAGATCTGGACTTTGACTTGTCCATTCTAACACCTGGATACGTTTATTTGTGAACCATTCCATTGTAGATTTTGCTTTATGTTTGGGATCATTGCCTTGTTGGAAGATAAATCTCCGTCCCAGTCTCAGGTCTTTTGCAGACTCCAACAGGTTTTCTTCCAGAATGGTCCTGTATTTGGCTCCATCCATCTTCCCATCAATTTTAACCATCTTCCCTGTCCCTGCTCAAGAAAAGCAGGCCCAAACCATGATGCTGCCACCACCATGTGTGACAGTGGGGATGGTGTGTTCAGGGTGATGAGCTGTGTTGCTTTTACCCCAAACATATGGTTTTGCATTGTGGCCAAAAAGTTCGATTTTGATTTCATCTGACCAGAGCACCTTCTTCCACATGTTTACTGAATTTCCCCACTGTGGGACTATTAAAGGACTTATTATTATTATTATTATTATTATTATGTTTGGTGTGTCTCCCAGGTGGCTTGTGGCAAACTTTAAACAAGACTTTTTATGGATATCTTTGAGATATGGCTTTCTTCTTGCCACTCTTGCATAAAGGCCAGATTTGTGCAGTGTACGACTGATTGTTGTCCTATGGACAGACTCTCCCACCTCAGCTGTAGATCTCTGCAGTTGATCCAGAGTGATCATGGGCCTCTTGGCTGCATCTCTAATCAGTCTTCTCCTTGTTTGAGATGAAAGTTTAGAGGGACGGCTAGGTCTTGGTAGATTTGCAATGGTCTGATACTCCTTCCATTTTAATATGATCGCTTGCACAGTGCTCCTTGGGATGTTTAAAGTTTGGGAAATCTTTTTGTATCCAAATCCAGCTTTAAACTTCTCCACAACAGTATCACGGACCTGCCTGGTGTGTTCCTTGGTCTTCATGATGCTCTCTGCGCTTTAAACAAAACCCTGAGACTATCACAGAGCAGGTGCATTTATATGGAGACTTGATTACACACAGGTGGATTATATTTATCATCATCAGTCATTTGGGACAACATTGGATCATTCAGAGATCCTCACTGAAATTCTGGAGTGAGTTTGCTGCACTGGAAGTAAAGGGGCCGAATAATATTGCACGCCCCACTTTTCAGTTTTTTTATTTTTCACAAAAGTTTAAAATAACCAATAAATTTCGTTCCACTTCACAATTGTGTCCTGCTTGTTGTTGATTCTTCACCAAAAAAATTTACATTTTATATCCTTATGTTTGAAGCCTGAAAGGTGGCAAAAGGTTGAAAAGTTCAAGGGGGCCGAATACTTTTGCAAAGCACTGTATATATAAACTGCTGTAATTCCTTGCAGTTTACTTACTATTTTCCTACATTTACTAACATTTACTAGAAATTACTAGGAAAAAATTAAATCACTAGGTACCATAATACATTTTTGCAACTGCCCTTTACAGTATATAAACTAAGACTGCAAATTAGCAATATATATATGTAGTTATCATATTTTTCAAACTTTAAGGTCTGGCTCATAAGACTCACCCAAGATTAGACCACGGAAAATATTTATTACTAATTAAAAGTGCCTAAGGATTTAAGGCAGAAGAGAGATTTGTCTTATTATTTGATTATTATTACTGAATTTCCCCATTGTGGGACTATTAAAGGACTATTATTATTATTACATAGGGCAGTATCCTTTTCTTTGGAGGTTTAGGCCAGGTCTACACATCGATTTTCCCCATGACTCCAGTCACGTGACCACTGTGTTGCCCTGAAACTCCTTTACTGATGTCAGCTACAACCCTAATGATTTTGCAACCACAACTTGTAGTCACAAAATATTGAGTACTAAAATATCTAAGGATTGCAATACAACTCCATTCATTTATATTAGTGGCGGCAGGGCTACAGATCGATCTTTGGTCGCTTGACAGGAGTTGAGGTTAATATTGCCATGTAGCTCCAGTTTTTCGGTAGAGGAAAATAAAGGGGGTTAATATCTTGTTCCCTGGTGGTGTAAAGTAGAGGAAATAGGTAATATTTGATGGCCTGGGATTAAAGAAAGATTACTATTTTATTTCCTGGTGGTCTAGGATAAAAGAGTTATGAGAGATTTCTATTTTATTTGCTGTTGATCTAGAAAAAAAAAGTGAATGGGGCTAACAGTAACCTGTCATCAGTTTCGTGCTGCACTAACCATGGTCACCTTAGGACAGCAACAGGACCTTCTTTACAATATGTTTTTTACTCTGAAACGCAAAAACGAGAAAACATAGTTTTATAATGAGCCAAGGATGAAAAAGTATCCACTGAGTGGCTCCCCACTGGTTTCTCCCTTCTGGACTTAGTTTTTATAACAGGCTTCTTCCTATAAAAAAATAGGGAGATCACTATCACTCAAGACAAGCCAGGCAGGCAGAACTCGAAGGGAAGTCTCTTTTCTCCATGGGTCCAGCCCTTTTAAAACTATGTTTTCCCTGTAATGTCTCAGTGTTTCTGTTGCTTTTTCATAATGTTTGAATGTATGAGAAAAGCAGTGCATTCTTCTCTAGGGCAGTAGCCATGTTTACTCCCCCTTCCTCTCCCACTAATGGAAGTGCACGTGAGCCAGAAAGTTTAGGAGGAATGGGGTTGGATTTCATATTTTTTGTCTATACAGTTAGTGTAACCATTTTGTTGGAAGGATTCCCCCAAGCAATTGACACTATGAAATAGATGCTGTAATGGTGCCATCATTAGTATCAATAGCACCAGCAGTAGTAGTAACTTTAATACCCATTTTAGTTGTACCTAAATAACTTAGTAACAACAGTACAATCCAGTACGACTCCACAAGGAAAATCAATCAATTTTCCCAACTTGGCAAATATGTGTAGTTATGCTATGATAATTCCCCTCTTTCCTATATACCTGCAATACTATTCATATTTAATTTTCAGGATCTCTAGAAAGCAGGGTAACAATCAATGGATATGTATTCTGAAAATCAGCCCTCACTGTTGCCCTGATAATATATGTATATATACTAAATATTACAGGATGCCATGCCAGATTTGCTTTGCAGGGTCCTGATGGAGCTGGGTGGTATACCAAGGTAATGCTGTCATAGGGATTGCTGAATGATAAAGTAATATAAAATAAAATAAATCTCCACCATTGCTCGAAAATCATGGCAGAGCTTGCCATATTTGCCTTTAAGTGGTAACATACCAGGAAATGCAGTGATAAGGACTGCTGAGTGCTAAAAAATACCTATAAAAAATCCCCCTGCTTGCTCTCTAATCATGCCAAAGTTAGCTAGATTTGAATTTCAGTGTTCTGGGAAAGCTGAGTAGCATAATGTGGAGCTAAAAGATGGAATGACCGATTGCTATATTTACCTGAATAGATCCAGCTCTTTTTCCCATAACTGTGCCATACATTGCTAAATTTACCTTTCATGGTCCCAGGAAAGCTAGGAAATAAACCCAATAATACTGTAATAGGGACTTCTGAATACTAAATATACCTAAATTACCTAAATAATTCCTTACCTCTCACTGGTGTAATCCATGCCCTGGAGCTGCACTGTTTGTTGACTCCAATAGCCCTCTATTACCGCATTGGAGTCTATGCAAGTTAAGCCCTGCCCTCTCAGCGATAAGCCCTGTGATATCATGCTTGTTCTTTTACTCGGTGTTCAACTAATAATGGACCTACAGAGAGGCAAGATTTCTGTTAAATTACTCAGAACAACAGTTTAGCAATTAATCTGCAGACAGACTTAGGGATGAACTATATCATGCAGCTTTCTGTGTTTTTTTTTCTTCATTTTCAGAGTTTAGTGCGCCTTTAATATTTGATCTGGTGTTTTACTCATCTGCTCAGTCCATAGCAATGTGTTCTGTGGTGTCCTATCTCTGGTAAGAAGCTAAATGCAAAATGCTGGGCAGGGGAAAAGAGGTCTATGTGACTACACAGGTTGTTTTAACAGTAGGAAAAGACTTTAGCAATTCCCTCTACACAAGCTTATTATTTAAATCTTAATATTAAGCAAATGTTGTAGACATAATTCTCGAGCTAGCTGGTGAGTCCATTTTATAAACTAGGCTACTCTCAGCATGCAAACACTTCAACAATGTGTAATATATGAATATGCAACTAGATTATCTTGTTACTCTGTGTGATTAAAGGCCTTCCACTACGGGGGGTATTTGAAGTCAAATGCTATATTCTCAAGATGACTTATTTCTTATATTTAAGCCAGCACCCATTACTTCTTTTGATGCCTGTATTTCTCATTTCTTGTATTGATGCACCCTAAAATTTTGTTAATTACGATTTATGCAAAGTCAGGCTCAATTAATATATTAACATTAGGATGAAATAAATATCACAGCAGTATTTTTGACAACTAAATATTTAAGCACTCCATTACTCAGAGCTCTTTGCTCTTAGCTCTGGAGGACCGCAGGTGTCCATAGATGTTAAGAAAGACTCATCGATTCAGCTGGGCTTCCTGCAATGCTTAATTTTTACTGCACTGCTAACATTAACATTTACACTGTTTAATCCCCCAGAATCCCTGAAATGTCAGTAATTGAGGGGGCTTTAGCAAGTAGGACCCCAAAAACACAGTATGACGGTTTGGCTGATGTTCAAAAAAATGCTGCAAAGTAATAAAGCCTTCAAAATTTGTGTTAGGTTACGTTCATATCTACGCTGGAGTCTCCATAGGAGATAAAATCGGCAGAGGAAAAAGTCCTGCATGAAGGACTTTTACTCCGCTAGTTTTAGCTTGAAAACAATGGAGAACCGAAAGACCCCATTATAGTCAATAGGGTCCGCCAGGCTCTGTATGTAACCACTGTTTTAGCGATCCCCCTCTCCGTTGTTCAGGTGTACATTTTGTGAATCTAGCGTAAGCTCTCCTACTTTATTCCTTCTTACCTCATGATGACCCTGTTAGCATATATGTTCTCTAATTGTTACAGCACTTCTGCTTCATATTAGTGTGAACCTAGCATAAATAGTTTATTTTTGTCAATTAATAAAACAAAGTGAATGAACAAAAGAGAAATCTAAATCACATCAAAATTTAGCCCTGGTAGTGATGAGATGGCACCCATAGAGCTCTTATTTCAACACCATCATGTCTTTCTGGGATTTCATTAGGAGACAGAAGGATTTGAGCAAGCCTACACAAAGGATCTGTGGTTAATTCTCCAAGGTGTTTGGAATAACCTCCCTGCCAAGTTCCTTCTGTGTGCAAGTATACCTAGAAGAACTGATGCTGTTTTGAATACATCACACCAAATATTGATTTTATTTTATTTAGATTTCTTTTTTTTCATTCACTTAAACTTTCATTCTTAAATTACTTAACTTTGTCAAAATCTTTGCTGCCATTTAAAGGGAATCTGATTCCAGTTACAGTCTGTCTGAGCTTTTTCATCTAACAAGTCATGTACCTGTGTGAACATCACAACCAGGGCAAATTTCTTTCCCCTAGAAGTAAACAGTGAAGGTTCCCTTATAATGACCACAAGCAGTTTTTAAAAATATAAAAATATGATAAAAAAAGGGAAACATTTTGTACAACTTTTCAATATGCAATGAATAACTTTTTGAGAAACTGTAAGATACCTTTAAATCTTGTTCTTTTTAGATAATGGATTATTCCCTTAAGTTAATTATAACTACAATATAATGCTATTGTATAGCAACTGTAAATTACAGTAGTTCACATCTCTGCATTATGCAAATTAGTTAGGAAATGTAAAGGTCCAATAACATGGTAAAAAGAAAAATTAAGGTATTTAACAATACTCTAGTTTGATATTTACCGGGTGATGAACAAGACATTAAGAGATGTGAAACCATGTTCTCCATTCATGGAGCTGGATTTATTGGCTATTTTCACTTTAGCTCCATGTCATTGATTACATTTGTGCAGCTTTCTGAATTTTATTGCAAACATATATTCCGTTTTAATCATTTGAAATAAAAAAATAGATGCATTTTTCATTTCATTCAGCATCTTAGGTTTAGAATACTCCCAGGCATAGCAAAGATCGCTATTAAAAATACATATAAAAATATTTATGATACATGCGTTTTTCAAAAATGGATAAAACCTGCCACCTTCTGGTTCTGCAGTGCCTTATACAAGTGTATAGGTTCATACTGAGAGTGGTTCAGTGCTTGAAAATGAATGCACAGTGCCATCTTTTGGTGTGTACAGCTTTCCATAAAAGTGAAGCCCTTCAATGATGCAAACACTGTAATCAGTAATATGTTTTTTTTAAAATGTTTTTTTAAATAAATTTTATGTATAAAATTAAAAGAAATAAAACACATTTGCTTTTTTTGACTGTTTCAAATGCGGATACATTCAAATTATGCCCTTCATCCTGTATGTATTACATGAAATGAAGTAAAATAGAAATATCAGCAAATTACTAGTCATCTACATTATTTTATTTACAAAGTTGTAATAATTGACTGCAATTTTACACAATTTTAGGTAATAATGTTCTTAGAGAATGAAATGGTTCTGCTTTCACCAAGATGTTTTTCTCAAATTTTTATATCAAAACAGAGACAATCCAGTTTTAAAGGGGTTAAGTACTAATCTATTACTACATTATTTATGGATATAACATCCCTAGGATCTAGGCTCCATAGGACCAACAGGGACTTGTAAAAACTGGAGAAGGACAACAGAAGCAATAAGTATAGTAGCAAGCTTTGTATTTATCTATTATCAAATTGTAAAAATATTTCAGTCTTGAACAATCCCTTTATGCTAAAGATCTGAGTAATGTGAAGCAGAGTGGTTGCTAAAAATAATACAGCCAACAACAGCTGCAGTCTATTAAATAAGGTACACAGAGGTGTTTCATATTAATGTTTGTGTGTGTATACAGTATGTGTGTGTATACAGTATCTAAAAAGTCAACACAAACTTTTGGGGAATTTTTCATTGGAGGTGCTAAGTAATCCAGCGAATGAAAACACTATATTAAAGAGGTCTTCCGGGGTTGCGTTTTTTATTTTTTTATTTTTTTTACCTCAGAAGGAGGAAATAATAAATATTATATACTCATCTGTCCATTAAACCTGGGATATTCAAATGTGACAAAGCTAAACAAAGACCAGGGAACTGGCTGAATCCCTGCCCAAACAGACAGGTGAGTAAGCAGTATTCATTCTTTTAAGCTTTGCTATGGGGTAAAACAAACTAGAACACCCCTTTAAGTACTCACTATTGCAGACCGTATAAGATAGCATTTAACTGGTCCTCAGTTTGAGGACTGTCATATTTATGTCACTGAAATAGCTATGTGTTTCTAGCACCTAGCACCTAACCACTATTATTATTATTTTTATTTTAGAGCACCATTAAGTCCATGGTTCTGTACATTTGGAGATTTACATCCAATACACAAAATACACAAAACAAGTATAATACTAACAGTGACCAACTGGAGAGGTGGGATAAATAGTCCTGCCCGCAAGGTCTTACAATTTATAAGGGAAGGGAGATAGAGACAGTAGGTGAGGGTAAACTCTGTTCAGATGGTGTTGTGGTGGCTGTAGTCTTATTGAAAGTTGTAGTCTTTACTGAAGAGGTGTTTTTGAAGTTTTTGATTCTGGGGGACAGTCTTATGTGTTGGGGTAGTGAGTTCCAGAGTATGGGGGATGCACAGGAGAAGTCTTTGAGGTGGTTGTGTGAAGAGCAGATAATAGAAGAGCAGAGTAGGAGGTCTTGAAAGGATCAGAGTTTACTTGTGGGAAGGTAGCAGAGGATTAGGTCAGAGATGTATGGATGGGACAGGTTGTGGATAGCTTTGTATGTCAGCATTAACATTTCGTTGGATGATGGCTAGCCAATGAAGGGATTGGCAGAGGGGAGAGGCTCATGAATAATGGGGGAGAGGTGGATTAAGCGTGCGGCAGAGTTTAGGGTGTACTGGAGGGGGGAGAGAGCATTTGCTGGGAGGCCATGGAGAAGGGTGTTACAGTAGTTTAAGCAGGATATTATGATGGCGTGGACTAGCATTTTTGTAGTTTCAGGAGTGAGAAAGGACTGGATTTGATGAATGTTCTTAAGTTGGAGGCGGCAGGAGATGTTGAGGGCTTGGATGTGTGGCTTGAAGGATAGGTCAGACTCAAAGGTTATACCAAGACAATGGACCTGTGGGACTGGGGTAAGTGTGGTCCCATTAACTATGATAGATGAGTCAGGTAGGGGGACTGTGCGAGGTGGGGAGAAGATGATGAACCACTAAAGCCATCATGTGCCACAATATAACTATATGCATTACTTAAGCATTTATTTGTGAAGTGAGCTATTTCAGTCTGTTGTGACTATATTATTGTATAACTGCCATTATAAGTTATTGTAACTGAAAAATTTTACTGTCAATGTTCTGTTATTTCGCATGGGAGTTTGTAAATGTTCCAGACCTATGGCTCCTATATTGATCAACTGCAGCATTCTGGAGAACTATTTCAGTATAGAGACACTTGGCTAGTGCAGACCTTTATTCTAAATCACAAAAAAAATGAGTATATTTTTGCTGCTAAAATTACCAAATGAATGGTGAAGCAATAGATTTATGCATAGGTAGTTATGTTGTAACTGTTCTGCAATTGTGTTTGCTATAGGGAGAAAAGGTGTGTTGTAAGGGAGGAGGAGCAGACCAAGTTGGGGCAGAGTCATAAAGTAAAGCAGGGAAAAAAATGTTTCCTGACCCTGCAATCCAGTGCCTTAGAGTCAGTTGCTTTTGCACCACCTGCATCCTTGGCTCAACACTACAGGAGATACCTCTCATATTTTAACCCCTTATGGTAAAAACACATCCTTCGCTTTAAAGTTTATTGTTGCCCTGTTTGTTCTGCCTATACTGTTGCCCTGTGTAATCTCCATGTTGCACTGTATGATGTATTGCTGAATGTGACTATTGGCTGTTGGATCATTACACATACTGCCATCAAAAGACACTGCCAATAACACTGAAACACCAGAAAACATAGTTCCCTGGCAGACATCTTGTAAGAAGAAGAGATGCTGACCTTCAGCACTGATCCACACAAAGCCAGAATTCTGAAATTCTGGCAAGTTTTGTGACATCCAGTGTGTTGCACAACACAGGGGCTGGGGGGTGCAGGAGAAGTGATAAAAGGTAAGACTTTGGACATGTCATGTCCTGCTATGATGTTGACTAGGACCTATGGAAGCATATGGAAATCCTCATTCTAACTGAATGGTGAAACCCCATGACTGGTTTGAAAAGGTGGGCAGGTCGGGATGTTCTCAGATGTTCTCAGAATTGGTCATACCACTGTTATGGAAACAATATAGTCTAAATAAACCCACTTTCTTACAATGTTCTGTGTATTATATATCAATATAAGAAAAATGTTACCACTCCTCCTATGTACTGTGACCTGGGAAGTGTCAGGCAAGGGGTGTAACTCTGAGCTCTGATTTGATAGGAGCTCTGAATTACATGCTCTTTCCTGCTTCTGCCTGACACTACCCACTTATGTAGCATATCAGGCACCAAAACCAATGGCACTGATTACTTGGGAACAGTGGGTGCTAGAGAAAAAATTCCAACTGTGCTGCAATCAGTGCAACTGCGCCTATTAACAGACACTAAGAACTGAAGTTGGTGGAGGTGGTGAAAGATCCTCTTTAAAATATGTTGTACTTTGTACTGTTTTTTTTTTTTTACTGGACGTTTGTGATGGTTGCCTCAGATGGATGTCATCCAATGCCATCTGTCACTCATAGGTGCTTAAACCATGATAATGAGAATAGTTTTCTTTATTAGATGGTACAAGATTAGAAGATTTGAACTAGTATAAAAAAAAATGGTATAACTCACAAATGAAGAAATATCACATCTGTATGATCAGGAATTATATCAAATATTTCCCTTGTAAGCCATCACATCCTTCACTGATAGCTTGCCCAAAAACTGGTATAAGGTAGAAGATGAACTGGCATAATGACGAAATGATATCAGGAAATTGACCTAGAAGAAATCCTCAATATTCTAAATATAATTTTTAAATTCTCTTTTAAATTCTAGTGCATTACATGTCAGACTTGAAAGTGGCTTGTGAGCAAGAAAAGGTTGGGGACCTCTGCTGTAATATAATGTTATTAATTAAATTTCTCCCTTTGCAAGCAGGAGTGATTTATGTAATTGAACAATACAACGGGGTAAAATCAAATTTCCTGCCACAGTACTAAATACTTAGTGCATTCCATGAATGAAATATTTATAATGCATTTTCATGTATCAGAACAGCTTTTACATTATGATCAGTTACATAGTGATATAGTTTGTAAGATTGAAAAAAGACATACCCATCTAATTCAACCTATTCCTCAGCACTGTCACTCAAGAAGAAGGCAAAACCCCCTTGAGACTGAAGATAATTTTCCTCATTTTAAAGAAAAAATTCCTCTCTAGGCAATCTGAATAATTCCTTGGAGAAATGACCCATCGCCAGTAATCTAGCAACCATAACTCAACATGCAGATCATATTAAACTCTTTCAATGAATTAACTGACATAAATTTAATGGGACTGTCCACAGGTTGTGAGTAGTTGTATCTCAGTCCTATTTACTTCATTGTTGCTGAGCTGAAATACCAGACACCCATAGACATATTATATTATACATAGATTTGACAACACAAATTAGACTTACAGTACTGTGCACAGCAAATCACGGGACAGTAAAAAGGATTAACATTTTAAATTTAAGAACATAAAAATTAATCCCATATTATCTACAAATCCATGTTAATACAAATCCATGTTAAAATACAGGTGAACTTCATTGCCATAAATGACTTTTATTCACATAAGGACTTTACTATTAAAAATCTGTGTAAAATAGGTGCTATACATTATACATTAATAACTGGTCAGTTACAATTTACGTATAAATGAACAGTCTATATTAATAATATAATTTACACATTCTGAGTTACTAGTTCAATTTAGCTATAAACTGTATTCCACAAACTAAATATGGTACGATATTTCTACTATTAACAAAGATCACGTTTTATAACATTATGTATTTTATTAGAGATTTAGGCTAAGTTCACATCTGCATAGGAGACTTCATCGCAGTGGTCACCTGACGAAAAAGTCCTGCACGCCCTTTTTTGATCTCTGCTTTCAGTTTAAAAACAAGGGACACCTATTATAGTCATTGGGGTCTGTCGGACTCTGTGTGTATCCGCTATTTTAAAAAGCTCAATCTGCAGAACAAGTTATTAATGAATTTTCCCCTAACTTGGTTACCTTTTGATTGTGTTTTCAGTTTCTGAGCTATTCAATCTTTAACCACGTTCCTCAGATTACCCATTCTGTGCTATGTTATGTCTGCTTGTTTATTTCCTGGTTCCCCTTCCCAGATTGCTCCTGACCGACCATGCATCTGATATAACCTCTGAATATTTAAGTAATTTCTGTAGTACTTCTGGCTGCAACTTCCGGCTAACTCTTGATCAGGCTCCTGACCTAAGCCCATAAACATTACTCCTGGTATCTGTAGTGCATTTTTCCATGCATATGTGTCTATGTGTATCTGCTTTTAGTGGTTATAGTCAGATCATGACGAAAGGTTAACATCTTATCACATTGACAGTAGGGGATTAGCATATGTGTAGCATCTAAAACATGAATTCAATATGTAGCATAGTGTACGCACGTTATTTTGTTTATAGTAAATGTACATAAGCTATATGCTGTAAGTACTGTACTTGCACAGTTGTGCCTTTCTTACCTTAGAAAAAAAATGTGTAATAAACTGAATATCGGTAGTTTAAGAGATATCAGTATATTTTGCAAAAACAGCCCTTTGCAAAATATGTAAAAGCTTTATCAAAAATAAATATCCAACTCTCCTGACACATTGAAAGGAAAGCTAGCTCTCGGCTCCCTCTGCCTGTGTAGAATTAAGTGTACAGGCTACAGCTGTGCATTAGTCACCATGGAGACATTTGGAGTTTGACTATAACTATAAATTTAGATGCACCACTTTGCTTTGGTATCTCAAAAATAGGCATTTTAGCCTCCCGATCACATACAGACAAGAAAATGAAAGAGAAAAAGGAGCATAAATCTTTATGAGTGTTCAGATCCAACAGGTCCATTTACTTTAACCTTCTCTGCACCAGGCATATACCAGTTATGTGATTCTATTATATGTCAAAGCATAGAGAGCAGTGCTTTATTAACACCCCTGCCTGCTCTTTTTTGCATGAGATGTTTTATAGTCTTTTCAAGTGTGCTCTCATAATAATGACTTCACCTAGTTAGTTCTACAAAGATTATCTCATAATACAAAGCAAAAATAAGAGGATTATTACTGAGATACCATTAGAACCAGGTATAATAAGAAATAGTAATCCTGAGTGAAAAGTACATATAAGAGCTGTGGTCAACCACTTTCCATTTACTTACCACTCGAAAGCCAATTATCTACAAAATTTACTCTTGATAATACTACAGTAGAACTTCTCATCCTATTTCTAGGCACAGTACAGGCAATTACCCAATACTTAAAATATAATTAATTGTATAGTTCCCTGCTGGACAATAGTTCTAGGCCAAATCATACTTCTCTCGGTTAGTACAGCAAAAAGTATAGTATACTGTGCAATAAACTTGTGACAGTGAGTGGTAAAACATACAGTATGTGAGAGTTAACGATAGTCCATCTCCACAAAAGTGCCCTATTGGTAATGACCAACATCATACACAACTGTGATGGTAAGTGACAAGTGGGGCTACCCCAAACTTGGTTCTTTGTTTCAGCCCTTATTGTGGAAATTCTGGGCTGGTTTCCACTTCTATACCAGGTTTCCTCACTATTAGGCAGTGAAGATGCTCTCTAAGCAAAATGTTTTGCTACGAGCTGTGGTGCCCAGTGTCATGGGGAAACCTATCTTGTTGTAACTACCACTAACTAGCAACCTGAAGGTGCTCTCTGAAATACGTCTGAACTGCACTATAGCTAACTACACACCAAACATAGCTAACAGGCCAAACTGGCTAAGGGTCGCCAGAAGCCAGAAAGCAAGGCTCATGCTGATTCCACATTGTGCAGGATCAAAAGACCAGAATATGGAGAGGAATCTGAGGCAGAATTCTACCATGTGAACCTAGCCTTACTTCTCTCTTGTCACTGAAAACATCTATTTGCTCATTCAATCGGCGCATGCAAGTGTATGGTTGGAGGATGGTCAGGAATAGCTGTCTCCTCTATGTGTGTTTATTCTACAGCTGTTGGAAGTGTATGTCTGACTTAAATCTGACAAGAATGTTGTCTCTTTCCATAAATGATTTGTAAAAGTTATAGGTATAGCTGTTATGCATCCATTTAAGCTTCGATACGGTTTACAATAAATTGCATATTTTAGCATTTTTAGCACAAAAGTAAGCCAGTAATATGTGTTATAATGCACATTGTATGCATAGTGTTACTTATTTCATATACTGAAATACTCAGTAGTTTAGATCAAGACCTACATCGATAAGTCTGTTAATATGTTGCTATGTCATAAATATTGTACAAAGGAAAATAATGTACAATGGAGAATAAAATTAATAGAACACACCTTTGAAGTAAAAAAAAAAAATTCTTAAAATATAAAAATCATAGAAATAGCTACAATCACCAAGAGTTTCACAAGATAGAACGCTACTATGACTAATAGATTGAATTTAATAATTGAATTCTATGACATATGTGAGAGTGTGAACCTAGAGGGCACTGGTGAGCGACCCAAAGCCAGGGTTAAAAAGGTCCTCAACCACACCCATAGATGGGGCGTCACTCCAGAGGGAGTGCAGACGGCAGGAGAGTGCTGCTGGTAACCTGCAGAGAGCAGGTAACTGTGGACCAGTTAGAGACAGACATGTGGTCTGTCCCAAGAGAACTGGGTTCCACAATGGACTTAGTTAAGCTCAGTGTGAGCCAGACCACTAAGAAGAAACCTCAGTAAAGCTTGCCCTCAGAAGTGAGTCAGGGTTCAAGTAGTCAGGTATTGCCCTGTGTGTGGGCTAGGCTGTTTTTTTTGTTTTGTTCCTGTTACCACTTACAAGCTGAATAAAGCCATTTATTTTGGATTGCCACTACCTGATATGCTGTTTATTTGGCACCCAGTACCACCAACACCTCTGTGAAGTCCAGGAAGCTGCCACCTTTGATGCTAAACTACTACCTCCCCCCCAATTGTCACACATAGAAAATATAACAAAATTAAAGCTCCACCTCTAATATGATTGGCTATAAAACAAATTAAAGGTCCAGTATGTGCGTACCATATAAGTATAACAATTATAACAATTATAGTGGGGAAAAAAGTATTTAGTCAGCCACCAATTGTGCAAGTTCTCCCACTTAAAAAGATGAGGCCGGCCTGTAATTGTCATCATAGGTAGACCTCAACTATGAGAGACAAAATGAGAAAACAAATCCAGAAAATCACATTGTATGATTTTTAAAGAATTTATTTGCATATTATGGTGGAAAATAAGTATTTGGTCAATAACAAAAGTTCATTTTAATACTTTGTTATATATCCTTTGTTGGCAATGACAGAGGTCAAACATTTTCTGTAAGTCTTCACAAGGTTGGCACACACTGTTTCTGGTATGTTGGCCCATTCCTCCATGCAGATCTCCTCTAGCGCAGTGATGTTTTGGGGCTGTCGCTGGGTAACACGGACTTTCCACTCCCTCCAAAGGTTTTCTATGGGGTTGAGATCTGGAGCCTGGCTAGGCCACTCCAGGACCTTGAAATGCTTCTAAGAAGCCACTCCTTCGTTGCCCTGGCAGTGTGCTTGGGATCATTGTCATGCTGAAAGACCCAGCCATGTTTCATCTTCAATGCCCTTGCTGAAGGAAGGAGGTTTGCACTCAATATCTCACGATACATGGCCCCATTCATTTTTTCATGTACACGGATCAATTGTCCTGGTCCCTTTACAGAGAAACATCTCCAAAGCATGATGTTGCCACCCCCATGCTTCATAGTAGGTATGGTGTTCTTTGGATGCAACTCAGCATTCACTCTCCTCCAAACACGACGAGTTGTGTTTCTACCAAACAGTTCTACTTTGGTTTTATCTGACCATATGACATTCTCCCAATACTCTTTTGGAACATCCAAATGCTCTCTAGCAAACTTCAGACGGGCCCGGATATGTACTGGCTTAAGCAGGGGGACACGTCTGGCACTGCAGGATCTGACTAAATACTTTTTTTCCCTACTGTATGTACACAGTTAACAATCAGGGTAGCTCTTATTAGTTAGTCTTATCATGGCCTTTTATGCCTATTATGCCTGTTTGTCTCATTAACATTTTCATGCACATTGAAATATTGATATATGGATACTATATGATTTTGTAGGAAAAGATACTGAAACATGTACTATTGATTAATAGGTCAGAAACTGTGACTCAGTAAACCCTTTTGTTAACTACTGAAAAATTGTCTTTTTTTCTTATTTTTACATGAATGTATCTCATAGCAAATGATAAAAATAAAAGTAATTTAAAAAAAGATACAGCAAATTGCTGAAACTTCTTTTCTACAAATGGATATTAATACACCAAAAATAAACACATACTGTGCAACCAAATAGTATTAGTATAAACATTTATAAACATCTTTAATAGGATGATTAGATAGATAGATAGATAGATAGATAGATAGATAGATAGATAAAAAAGAACCAGCACAGACCAATATAATATAATATTCATACAATATTATAAGGAAGACAGACTCTAAGACTCTATCTAGACAAGCTGGATAGCCAAGATCATCTGTGTATAATAATGTCTGACTGCTCAGCCATAGCTCAAGAACATACAAATCCCATCCCTATAAGAAATTTGCAATCACTTGATCTTCTATATCCAAATCTTTATTGGCAAACCAACATTATTCAATTTTTCCACTGGGATATTTCCATCTGAAAGATCCATACTGCTAGCTTATGTAAATGCATTTATTTAGCAATTCTGCTTTGTTTTCCTGCTATGTGAATTTATTTCTCTTATTGTTTCCCCATCGTTATCACGGAATCCGGCCTGTTCTATCTCCTTATCTAGGCTTATGGGACAGGTGATGGATGACTTGACTCACTGCTCTCTGAATGGAAGGGGGGTTGAGTTCTCTGTATTACTTTCAGAGCTGTTATCTAGTGCTCTTCCTTCCAGGCAATCAGGTCAGCTAATTCCAATTTGTCTTTTATCTCTCTATTTAAACACAGAGATAACATTGAGTTCATTACAAATCTGTTGCCTGTCCTGGTAGGATGTAAGTGTGCTCCAAACCTGTATAATAATATATACATACATGGACAAAATTGTTGGTACCCCTCGTTTAATGAAAGAAAAACCCACAATGGTCACAGAAATAACTTGAATCTGACAAAAGTAATAATATATAAAAATTCTATGAAAATGAACAAATGAAAGTCAGACATTGCTTTTCAACCATGCTTCAACAGAATTTTTTAAAAAAGAAAACTCATGAAACAGGCCTGGACAGAAATGATGGTACCCTTAACTTAATATTTTGTTGCACAACCTTTGAGGCAATCACTGAAATTAAACGATTCCTGTAACTGTCAATGAGACTTCTGCACCTCTCAACAGATATTTTGGCCCACTCCTCATGATCAAACTGCTCCAGTTGTCTCAGGTTTGAAGGGTGCCTTTTCCAGACGGCATGTTTCAGCTCCTTCCAAAGATGCTCAATAGGATTTAGGTCAGGACTCATAGAAGGCCACTTCAGAATATTCCAATGTTTTCCTCTTAGCCATTCTTGGGTGTTTTTAGCTGTGTGTTTTGGGTCATTATCCTGTTGCAAGACCCATGACCTGCGACTGAGACCAAGCTTTCTGACACTGGGCAGCACATTTCTCTCTAGAATGCCTTGATAGCCTTGAAATTTCATTGTACCCTGCACAGATTCAAGACACCCTGTGCCAGATGCAGCAAAGCAGCCCCAGAACATAACAGAGCCTCCTCCATGTTTCACAGTAAGGACAGTGTTCTTTTTAAGAAATGCTTTATTTTTCCATCTGTGAACATAGAGCTGATGTGCCTTGCCAAAAATTTCGACTTTTGTCTTATCTGTAAATAGGACATTCTTCCAGAAGCTTTGTGGCTTGTCAACATGTAGTTTGGCAAATTACTTTTGTCAGATTCAAGTTATTTCTGTGACCATTGTGGGTTTTTCTTTCATTAAACGAGGGGTACCAACAATTTTGTCCACGTGTGTATATTTAATGTGCATATTTAATAATCTTCATTATTATAGATTTCTAGTAATCATAATAAACAATCTTTCATGTTAAAGACAATGTCTCTATTGACTGAGGTACTTCATATTGTCCTGTCCATCAAACAATCAGTCAAAGACCACCTACCAGCTTGTTGAAGAATACAGGAAGTGAAAAGAAGAGAGCAGGCAAACTGCTGAGAGAGGGAGATGGGTTCATCTTGATTGTCCACCTAGCTTCCTGCTGCAGTAAATGATTATGTTGATCTCTGCCTGCCAGGCTCACATTAACCCTTTCTATTCCTGAAAATTGGAGAACATCTGACTTACCAGCATGATACTCCCTAACATGGTTAATTAAATGTGGGAAGCCCTTTCCCATGGTCTATAATGTTCTCCAAAGTGTATGTACCATTGTCTAATGGTCTTGCCAATGTAGAATCAATTATATAACGTACAATATGAAATCTGACGTGCAACTAATAAGTTGGCTCACAGTATGAGTAATCATACCAATCTTCAAGATCCTCTGCTCTATGTTATATATACAATATTCATGGTGGCCACACATGAAATGCACTCAAACAACAGCTTTGGGTCCTCCTAAAAACACTGTTGACCAGTCTAACAAATGGCTTTTCAGGCCTTTAGCCTGTTCAAGAAAAATATCATCACCTTTGTTTATATGTCATAGGCAGGGAAACTGTCCATAAGGGCCTCCTTCATATGTTGTGGATGGAAACTCTTAAAGTGTTGGAGTGCATTGGTAGCAGTAAGCTTTCTATAATTACAGTTCTACCTTCATGCAAAGTCAGTACTACATCCAGGAACTCTAACCTACTGCCACCAAACACAGGCATGAAATGCATATTCTCAAGGAGCTGTTATTCAGTCTTCAAACAAGGCCAGGCTGTCTGACCAAATTATGAGGATGTCATCCACATATCTATAGAACTATAAAATCAGTGGTTTCCCCACCTTAAACACGAGTTCACACCCCTTGGAATATGCATGGTATTATGCCATTTTATGGATTGTTATTTATGAATGTGATAATCTAATATGGGTATCCATATTCACACAGGATAACTTTCAAATCAGCCGGGGCATTGAAAATAAAAAAAAGCATACTCACCTGTCCCCGATGCTCTGGTGTCCTCCTGGGTCTCTTCTGGAGTTCCACTGAAGCCGCTGTTTGGCCTCAGTGGTGGCCAATCAGCAAATGGAATGCGATATCACTACCTGTGACATCACGGGTCCTCCTGGGTCTCTTCCGGAGTTCCACTGAGGCCAATCAGCAGCCTCAGCAGGCCTAAGGAAGAGGACCCGTGATGTCACAGGTAGTGATATCGCATGCCATTTGCTGATTGGCCTCAGCGGTCATGTGACCACTGAGGCCAATCAGCGGCTTCAGTGGAACTCCGGAAGAGACCCAGGAGGACACTAGAGCATCGGGGACAGGTGAGTATACTTTTTTTTTTTTTTCAATGCCCCCGGCTGATTTGAAAGTTAAAAGGATTGTCGATTTTTGCCCGGACAACCCCTTTAATAAACATCTTTGTTAGGATTATACATATAAATATTAAAATAGATAAAACAAACAACACAAATCAACACAAATTACTGGGCAAAGCTCGGCGGAACGCATCGAGCACAAACTTCGATGGGTTCACTCAACACTTGTTATGATACATAAACCCTGGTGAAAATTATGAAATCAAAACAATCTGTGGATGATGACCCATCATTGAAGCAAAAACTGAAATAAGAAATATGGCATAAAACAAACTCCTTCCTGCACCATGATGTAAAAGTATGCATGGTGACTAGCGTTATTATTATTACATCATAAACATGGAGAGTGGCTCAGCGGCTGAGGCAGCACCACAGAGCTGACACTTTGCTGTATCAACCCCTTAGCTTCCATGGTCAATGTTGACAGTGACATTGAATAGATTTCTAACAGTTGAATCCGATGCAAAGGTCTCCTGCATCATGATCACAATGCGTTTCAATGGCAGCCAGGGGTCAGATCAAGGACTCTGGCACTACCTTTATTAATTCTGTATTAGGTTAGAAGATTGCACAGTCTAGTCCCCTCCTGGAACAAAAGAAAGCACAAAAACAATAGAATACAATACTTATTTGGATCATCATGCCCTTAACTACCCGTACTATAAAACTAATGCATTATTTATCTTGTTCAGTAATAAAAAACTAAGAAACTGCAACATGAAGTTTTTTGGTTATCTTCAAAAAAATAGAATAGAAGTGATGAAAACGTTCTGTTAGTGGAAAAATAATGGCAATACAAAAGCAATGATTTTTTTTTCAAAACAATGGGTTATTATATAAAATTAAAAAAAACATTAAAAAAACAATATAAACAAGGTATTGCTGCATCTATAAAGACCCATACCATAAATCTAATGTAACCTTGCCTCCAAATGAAATAAAAAGTGAGAACAAAATTATTGTATATGTATACCTGAATGGTAACAATGAAACACAAAAAATATTCCTCAACTGGATCTGCCAATGTGAAAATGAAAATGTTGTGGCATGTAGAAGATGGCGAGGCACAAAAAAAAATATTTTCTCAAAAGATGTTTTTTTATGTATAACAATATTAAAACAAAGCAAAGGAATATGCATATAAGTCCTCTTAGTGGAAAAGGGGAACTTGCACTAGCACCACCTTTTTAAGGCAACATCTCCTTAAAGAGACATAGTACCCCTTCTGAATAACAAAATATAAAAATTATATAAACTGGGTATTGCCAAAGTCATAGTGACCTGCAGAATAAAGGCAGCATATTGCCTATGCCATGGACGGAATGCAAAATTTAAAATTATATGCTTTCTCATACCCCTAGAAAGAGTTTTATTCAACCCTAAATAATGCCATTGAGCAATACCACTCATCTTGCAGAAAACAAGTCCTCGCACAGCTACAGTTATAGAAATCTAAAAAAGTTATAGTTTTCATAATGTGGCAATGAAGAAAAAAAAAAGGAAAATCTGACTGTGCACTTAAGGGGTTAATAGCAGATTCTAAGTAGCACTATTAACTATATGATAGGTCAGTTTATGAAGTCTTATTTGCTAATTCGGGAAATTTTTTTAGCGCAGTCAGCTTCTTTTTTAGTTCAATGCCTTTCTCTACTTGTCCTGAAAAAACACATGCCTATAATTAAAATAAGTTACTTTCAATTGATTGAAATATTGATAATAAATTAAAACAAGCATGCAATGCCAGTATGTTATACCTAAAGCCAACAAGATGTTGGGGGGAATTTAGTAAATTGGTAATGCTAGTTTTATGGTGTATTTTTGGCACATGCCTGTTTGAGCCAAAAAAAGTGCCATAAATGTCCCATTTTGTTTATTTTCTGACCTGCTCTCCAGTTTTTTGAAAGTGGTGAAGCAGGGAAGGATCAAGGCAAATCAATATGGGGATGCCTTATCCTGACAGATTTACTATAACTCCACATCAGAAAACTGTGTGAGTGGTACCTGGAAGCTATGCCAGTCATTTACTAGTATAGATTTCCATTTTAGCTCACAGGACCTCCCAAAACTGAACCCTCTTAAAATTCTACTGTCAGTGGTCACAGTATTAAGACCAGCAAATGATATGCTGGTCTTAATAAATTCCCCTTATTGTCCTGTATTAGAAAATACATGGCTTCTATGAAAGAAAGTATTATTTCACCCCTCTTTAAAGCATTGGTGCGATTACATCTTGAGTGTGCCGTCCAGTTTTGGGCATCAGTTCATAAAAAACATAAGAGAGCTGGAAAGAGTTCAGAGAAGAGAAATCAAATTAATATGCGGCTAGGAAGATAGTTATAAAGATAGGCTAAGAAAACTAAATTTATTTAGTCTAGAGAAGAAAAGGCTGTGGGGAGATGTAATAGCTTTAGATAAATATGTAAATAGCCTTATAAAACTTAGTGCAATAAATTATGTGTTCCATGAACAGAAGAAAGAACATGGGGTCACTGCTGACAGTTAAATGAAATGTAATTTTGTCAAAATGTTTGGAAGCTTACTTTGTTTTCTGAACTGTAAAATTATGAAACTTGCTCCCAAAGGTAATGGCGGATAGTGGGTTGAGCTTTAAAAAGGAATAGATATCTTCCTTGAAAACCATAATTTACATGGCTACTGCTATTAATGCAAAATGTTGATCCACGGATCTATCCAATTGCCAGCAAGGGTCAGGAATGTATTTTTTTCCATTTAATGGTAAGTTGGGTCTGTGTCTTCCATTTTACCTTCCTCTGGATCAACATGGTTTTACTGTATAAATGGACCTAGGTCTTTTTTTCAACCCACTATATAACTATATAAATTATATTTGCCAGGGATTGCTTATACAGTATTTGGTCCTGGTGACAAGCCTTCTGCACAGGATTTTAGATGTCCGTAGAAGAGGGGTAGAGTTAAAAGACTGTTTCTGTGTATAACAATAATTTTCCACTCGGTAGTGGGAATTTGTGGGGAGGGGTCTAAACGTTTTGTACCAGGCCCCATAAGCCTTCAACTAAGCCTCTGGTCATGCATGCTTAGTTTAAAACTTATGGGAAAGTTCTACACACAATGTAAGAGAATATTTCTGATAATGCTGCCAACTGCCAGGACTATGGCCTCCTGTATAACACAGAATATTTCAGAAAAGATTAGAAAGGTAGAAGAATAATTTATACAAATTGAGAATTATATATACAGATTTAGTAAAGTTTAACTTGACTCTTAACAAGTAAAATAAACAATTGCTAGAAAATCTAGAGTGTGTCAATGGCTTTCATTGCGAGTTATGACTCTGCGGCAAGTTATCAGATTGCAATGTACAGTGTCCTACAATAGTTTAAAGGGAATCTGTCAGGGCAATTTGGGACAGTAAACCACCCACACGTCCATATGGACCTGGGATTTAGTGTCTCAAATCACCCTGTTATAACGCAATCCACGGCCGCATTAAAAATAAAAAAGCTTTATACTCACCCGGCCGTTGTACTCCCCGCACCTGCGAAGTTCTTCCTTGAAGCCAGAGTACACCTAGACTTCAGCTCGCATGTGCCGCAATTGTGCAGTGAACCCGGGGTGTCCATCTTTGGCTTCAGTGAAGAACAGCGCAGGCGCCAGGAGGCGTGCCAATGAAGAAGCTCATGAATAAGCCGGACTGTTGTCGCTGAACAGCGTTGATCGGACCCTTCTCTAGGTAAGCATAAAGGTTTTTTATTTTTAATGTGCGGATTGCATTACCACAGGGCGATTTGGGAGACTAAACACCAGGTCTATAAGGACCTGTGGGTGGTTTAGTGTCCCAGATTGACCTGACAGATTCCCTTTACCATGGCTCTGCAGTATACATGTGTTGACTGTAGAATGATTCTAAATGGCCAGGTGCTTAACATAAAATCCTTAGTCCACTTATATTACATTCTCATTATCCTTTCATAACTATTTCTACATCAGGAGGACACCAAACAGCTGTCTTTACTACCACAACAAAAGTGGCGCATTAAAAAATTGCAACCTCATAAGGGAGAGCAGTGCTGGTGCACAATAATTTATAAATATAATATAATATAAAATACTGACAAATATTTCTGCAGCTCAGTGTACATAGCTGGGTCAGAATTTTATGTAAACCAAATGGAAACCTAGATTCATCCACATTAATGGTGTAATGTTTTACTCCTGACACAACTAAGCCTCTAACAGTAACAGTTAATTGTTGCAGACTATGTTGAATCTCTTTACACAGTCTGCCCTCCTTCTAATGGGTATTGATGGTAGGATAATACACTATGACATAAAGCTCACATCTATTTCTAAAACATAATAATGTATTCAGTGTACTTCAATAGACTATGCAAATATGAGAGCTTGTCCACTTTTGACAATCTCTTTTGTTAAAAGTGTCATTTGTCAATATGTTGATCACAGAGTACATAACTGGTGGAATTTCCCAGGGATCAGCCAAAATCTGCAGGAAAACTTGTCTGCAAGGATTCAATTGCCCTACAATGCCACCTCAGGAACAACGAGTGGTCATTATATTATCATCACACATGGATATTCTGGATTCTCCAGAACCGGAATGCAGGACTCCTTTAGCCCTTTGAGAAACATCCTGGCATGTTATTGCATTTATACTATAATAATAAATAACGCCTGTTCAAATGGTAGGGATTGTCCTACTAACTACTAGAAAGGTGATCTATCCAAACCCAAAAGTCTGAAAGGTATCTATCATTCTAAAACCAAAAGGGCAGCAGCACAAGTTCCAGTCAGAGACAGGGTGCACACAGTGTAGACCATCATCCCTCCATATGAAAATCAAAAAGTGGGCAGCACTCCAACATACAGTACAGACCAAAAGTTTGGACACACCTTCTCATTCCAAGAGTTTTCTGTAATTTCATGACTCTAAACATTGTAAATTCACACTGAAGGCATCAAAACTATGAATTAACACACGTGGAATTATATACTTAACAAAAAAGTGTTAATTCATAGTTTTGATGCCCTCAGTGTGAATCTACAATTTTTATAGTCATGAAAATACAGAAAACTCTTGGAATGAGAAGGTGTGTCCAAACTTTTGGTCTGTACTGTATCCAAATGTAAAATGTGGAGTTCTTTACACACCCATGTGTAATATTCTAGCTCAAATATCAGAGCTTGAGAAAGGCTCTGGCATTGGAGATGAAGCATTTCATATAGATAAATAACCCAACGTTTTACACTTGAACCTTTTGGACGCCTATCTATCTTTCTTGCATATATAATCCTACCTATAGGGAGCGCTGGCTAGTGCTAGTGGGAGAATTTGACAGTAAGGAATAAACTGGCTTTAGACATCACATGAAGGATGTTGCATTTAGGAACACCCATGTGGGTGTGCATTTCTCCTTCCTGATATTAAGTACTTGGGTGATAGGAGATTCTGAGCCACTGATACTATTAGTGGAGTAAATAAGCATATGCAGTCCAAATCAGCACATGAGCTGTAGTCTAGAGTAGCCATGTTGGTATAGGGATGGAACAAAGCATCCCTTGTGATGAGCACTTGACATCAGAATGACCCATTCCTAGCAGTAATGTGTTCAAATGAAGGGTGTTGTTTCTTATAACATACAAACTGTTCTATGGAAATCATTATCCTGCATCAACAACTGGAATATGCTATGTGAATAATTAGATTTATTGTGTGAGATTCTATAATAAGGTCCATTATATGGATTGGACCCTTTAACATGTTAATGATTATTAACAATATGAACATATGCTGTATCCAATCTAATAGAGGAATGACAGGAGGTAATGCACAACCAGTTACATGCTTGATAAATGCAGGGGCATCTGCCAGAACATTGCATTATATCCACTTTATGGATGTATTTATTTTATTAAAGATGAGCTATCATCAGTGACATACAGAGGGGAAAAAAGTATTTAGTCAGCCACCAATTGTGCAAGTTCTCCCACTTAAAAAGATGAGGCCGGCCTGTAATTGTCATCATAGGTAGACCTCAACTATGAGAGACAAAATGAGAAAACAAATCCAGAAAATCACATTGTATGATTTTTAAAGAATTTATTTGCATATTATGGTGGAAAATAATATTTGGTCAGTAACAAAAGTTCATCTCAATACTTTGTTATATATCCTTTGTTGGCAATGACAGAGGGCAAACATTTTCTGTAAGTCTTCACAAGGTTGGCACACACTGTTGCTGGTATGTTGGCCCATTCCTCCATGCAGATCTCCTCTAGACGGATGTGATTAGTGGGAGTTGCTAATAGGTCCTCCTTAAAAGCAGCAACTTTTACATTTTGAAATCTCTCTGTTTATTGGAGTGACTATCCTTATAGCCATGGGCACATCAGAACTTGAGCTGACCATTCCATTCCATATACAGTACTTCTTCTTCTCTATCTATCTATCTATCTATCTATCTAATCTCTCTGTCACCCAATCATTCTTTTTATCCATAGAGTCTTTTTACAGCCCCCCTAAGGTAACATTTCCATAGTTTTTTAAGAGCCTTGAGACATTGGAAACACGCTTCTCTGAATGTAAATCAAGCATGAAATAACAAAGAATGCTTTTCACTGCGCTATAGCAGACACGGTGTGATCTTCTTTAATCTAAGACATTGACATATCTTGTCACCACTCATTTATTTGCAAGTTATTCAAATCACTTTAAATTATACTGTCACATAACCTGAATTGAATAGCTAGACATAGCAGATAGAATGTCATTAACGCTATTAGAACTGGTGTTTTTGACAAGGTACTGATTAGTTATTCAGTTCATAAACAAAAGAAAGGTTCTCTTTTTTTTTGCCGGGAGCTTGACAGCCCTACTGGGAGACAAAAGTTGAAATCATTCTTCTGCTATTGTGTTTGGAGTCTCAAACTGTGCAATTGCAGAGAAATGTAACTGTAAAATGTCGGTTATGGCCATTTAGCAGTTAATGAGTCTCTCTCTACACACAGGATGCATCTAAGCTTCCTCTGTGCAGCATAACTGGCATAAGACTGGAGCTATTCTTGCAATCTGCTGGATAAGCAGCCTTCTGAGAAATGACAGGCTTGGAGGGAAAAAATTATGCTTGAGGCAGGATTTCTTGTGTGTTTGTCACAAAGCAAAACACTATGCTTATGAATTGTATTGATATCATGAAAAGCTACAGTCTTTCTCATCCTTTTTAAAAGCCTGTCTCTTCCATTTTAGTATATCACTAAATAACAGACGGTACCCTTGTCGTTGACATCCCTCATCTATTACTGGTTGTTGAGAAGTGATGACAGCTGTACTCATGAGGTCAACTTTGGCTTGATTTAATACCACAGCCCTCTGATAATATTGATAATCATGACACCCTGTGAAGGACAATATCTGCATTTATAGCCGATCCAGGGAATCCAAGACAGAAAACAGTTAGCATGCTTGTAATTGATAATGTCATTATGTAAAAGAACTTAACTTTGGCAATATAATTAGTGACAGGAAACAGAGGAGATCAACCAAAAGAAAATGCCATCCGATCTTAAATGATAGATAGCAGAAGAAACTTAAAGGTCATGGACCAATTTTTAACGATTTGCACAAACAGTGGACATGGTATTTTCTTTTTTTACATTCTAATTTATTTGTCCTTAGATAGATTGAGTTGGTTAAAGGGGTTGGCTACTATACTTCTCTCCATATACCCTATTAAGATACAGTGGGGATGTGAAAGATCCTCAGTGCGCCAACACCGCGTTGGCCCACACCTGAGTCTTCTTTCATAAAAACCACACTCACCACCAGTGAGTGCTGGGTTCACAAGATAAATACAAGACAAGCTTTCTAAATTTTATATATTTATTAACCCCTAAATGGGTCGATATTAACATCTAACACATGCAGTTTAGAACAGATATGTAGATATATGCAAGCATTAACAGTTACTAGTTACAATATACAGTGCAATAAAATAAAAGGGAATAAAGGTGAAATGATTACTTTACCACACATCTCCTTGATGTGGTTCTGTAGTCCAACACTCACACATGCTCTGGTATGTGTGAATAACCAGTGGAGGCTCCTAGCAGCAGCATCACAGCCTGCATGCTCTTCACAGTATATTCCAATAGTCTCTCTGTAGTCTCATCAAAGTATTCTCCTTGTAGTCTCAGCCCCATCTCCCCCCACTGACCTCTTACCTCATCTTTTATACCCTTGATTACACCACCCAGAATGAGGTCACCGGCGACGACAAGTCTGATTGATTAATGCACTCAAGTCCAGATCTTTTGTAAGGAGCTGAGACCAAGTGAAATGATACAATGTTATCAACCATGTCTGATCTACCAGCCCAGGCTGAACAATGCATGTTTATTTGATCACTCAGGGCTGTGTATGAATACAATGGAGCTATTCTGGGATGGATACAAAGCCCTATTGTTACAAGGTTGCCCTACTGATAACATACAACTAGGATTAGGGCTGCGCACATTATGAGTACATAGAATTAAGAAGGAGATACGATACCCAGAGATCAAAATACAGCTTTGAGTTATAGCCATATTTAAGTGGAATCATCACAGGGGGAAAAAAAGGATTTAGCCAGCCACCAATTGCGCAAGTTCTACCACTTAAAAAGATGAGGCCAGCCTGTAATTGACACCATAGGTAGACCTCAACTATGAGAGACAAAATGAGAAAACAAATCCAGAAAATCACATTGTATGATTTTTAAAGAATTTATTTGCAAATTATGGTGGAAAATAAGTATTTGGTCAATAACAAAAGTTCATTTCAATACTTTTTTATATATCCTTTGTTGGCAATGACAGAGGTCAAACGTTTTCTATAAGTCTTCACAAGGTTGGCACACACTGTTGCTGGTATGTTGGCCCATTCCTCCATACAGATCTCCTCTAGAGCAGTGATGTTTTGGGGCTGTCGCTGGACAACACGGACTTTCAACTCCCTCCAAAGGTTTTCTATGGGGTTGAGATCTGGAGACTGGCTAGGCCACTCCAGGACCTTGAAATGCTTCTAAGAAGCCACTCCTTCGTTGCCCTGGCGGTGTGCTTGGGATCATTGTCATGCTGAAATACCCAGCCATGTTTCATCTTCAATGCCCTTGCTGATGGAAGGAGGTTTGCACTCAAAATCTCACAATAGATGGCCCCATTCATTCTTTCATATACACGGATCAGTCGTCCTGGTCCCTTTGCAGAGAAACAACCCCAAAGCATGATGTTGCCACCCCCATGCTTCACAATAGGTATGGTGTTCTTTGGATGCAACTCAGCATTCACTCTCCTCCAAACACGACGAGTTGTGTTTCTACCAAACAGTTCTACTTTGGTTTCATCTGACCATATGACATTCTCCCAATACTCTTCTGGAACATCCAAATGCTCTCTAGCAAACCTCAGACGGGCCCAGATATGTACTGACTTAAGCAGGGGGACACGTCTGGCACTGCTGGACCTGAGTCCATGGCGGCATAGTGTGTTACTGATGGTAGCCTTTGTTACGTTAGTCCCAGCTTTCTGCAGGTCATTCACTAGGTCCCCCTGTGTGGTTCTGGGATTTTTGTTCACCATTCTTGTGATCATTTTGACCCCACGGGGTAATATCTTGTGTGGAGCCCCTGATCAAGGGAGATTATCAGTGGTCTTGTATGTCTTCCATTTTCTAATTATTGCTCCCACACCAAGCTGCTTGCCTATTGCAGATTCAGTCTTCCCAGCCTGGTGCAGGTCTACAATTTTGTTTCTGGTGTCCTTCCACAGCTCTTTGGTCTTCACCATAGTGGAGTTTGGAGTGTGACTGTTTGAGGTTGTGGACAGGTGTCTTTTATACTGATAACAATTTCAAACAGGTGCCATTACTACAGGTAATGAGTGGAGGACAGAGGAGCCTCTTAAAGATGAAGTTACTGGTCTATGAGAGCCAGAAATCTTGCTTGTTTGTAGGTGACAAAAATCTTATTTTCCACCATAAGTTGCAAATAAATTCTTTAAAAATCAGACAATGTGATTTTCTAGATATGTTTTCTCATTTTGTCTCTCATAGTTGAAGTCTACCAATGATGTCAATTACAGGCCTCTCTCATCTTTTTAAGTGGGAGAACTTGCACAATTGGTTGCTGACTAAATACTTTTTTCCCCACTGTATATGGACTTCAAAGAGTAAAATTCCCCTCTTGGGATTCGCCTCAAAGTTTTTAAAATGGAAAGGTATAGGAAAAAAAAGAAGGCTTTCTTGACTGTGCTGCTTGGTGAAAAACTTCAGTGAATCCTGAATTGTTGTTTAAAGAAGACCTGTCACCACATTATCTGATAGGTGTTGTCACCCTTAGCATTTTGGTGTTTTGTTTATCTAAATCCTTTCAGCCATTCCAAAGTTATAAGCCCTTTTAGTGTTGATGCAAGTTAGGGTATACTAGCCAAGTGGCTGGTAACCCCGTGGTTTCTCTTGGGGCAGGGTCTCTGTTCTGTGTGTCAGGCAGTGTTACCACCCATTTGGCTAGTATACCCTAATATGCATCAACATAAAAAGAGCTTATCTTTATATTTTTTATTTGAATGGATTTGGATAAACAAAACACCAAAATGCTGACATCAGATGATGTATTTCACTGGGCTTTTCAGACTTGGTTACATGTCCTCTTTGAAGGACTTTTATTATGTGCTTAAACATCAATGTGTCCTTAATTTTCTCTTCAGAACAATATATGATGTGTTGCCCTGAAGAGTCACAGTCTCAAGAAAGCTTAAGAAAGGTTCAAGAAAGTCTTGGTGATTCTCCCTGTTGCTTCTTCTGCATGGAAAATAGACTATCAAACCTAATGAAGGCAGGCAACAGAAGCTGGGTAGTCTACAGGATGTAATATTTGGACTGTAAGAATCTCTCTCACTTAATACTATGTTAACCCTTTCCCGACATCCGCCATAATAGCTCCCAGGCTTGTCATTGTACTATAGCTATTGAGACTGGTTGAGCTATTGAGACCAGCCTCAATAGCTAAGTAGCGAGTCTCCCACAGACTGCAATATAGTTGTATTGCACTCTATGGGACTTGCAATCAAATGATTGCAGGTTCAAGCGCCCGAGGCGGGTTAATCAAATAGTAAAAAAAAAAACTAAAGGTTCAATTCACACATACACATTAGGTATCCCTGTGTCCGAAAATGCCCTGTCTACTTATGAAAATATTTTTCCTGTACTGTAAAAAAAATAAAAATAAAAAAAGATACCCTATGCATTCCCATACATAAAAAAGTTACGGGTATCAGAATATGGCGACTTTTAGAAAAAATTAATTTTTTTTGCAAAGTTTTAGATTTTCGTTATGGGGTTAAAATGTAAATAAAACCATACAAATTTGGTATCCCCGGAATTGTACCAAGACATAGAATACAGATGACATGTCATTTTGGCTGCAGAGTGAACGCCGTAAAAATGAAGCCCGTAAGAAAGTCACACAAATGCACGTTTTCTTCAAAACCACCCCATTCTGAATTTTTTTTTCCAGCTTTCCAATATATTGTACAGAATAATAAATGGTAGCAACGTAAAGAATAATTTGTCCCGCAAACATTAAGCCTTCATATGGCTCTGAGAACGGAAAAATAAAAAAGTTATGGGGTTTGGAAGGAGAGAGTCAAAAACGAAAATCAAAAAATGTCACCGGCAGGAAGGGGTTAAAGGGAGTCTATCAACAGGAAAATCATAATCAAAGTAATGACAGTACCTTGTTCTTTACACACATTCCAATATGCCTTTGTTTTTTTATCATTGCAGCTTTATTATCAAGAAAATAGCTGTTTTAATTATATGCAAATTAGGTGGAAGGGTCTTTTAGGATGTTTCTTATCTTCCCTGGGCTTTACTTTGTGCTCCAGATTACCTCATCTAACTGCTGCCATGGGGAAGAGCTGTCAATCAAAGGATGGTGGGTTGAACTGAGCAAAGCCTGGAAAAGACAGGAAATGCCCCCAAAGCCTTTTTACCTAATTTGGATATGAATAAAACAGTAGTTTTTTTCAATAATAGGGATGCAATATTGAATAACAAAGGTCTATTTGAAAGTGTGTAAAGAGTACTACCAGGTACTGTCATTCCTTTAATTATGATTTTCTTGCTGACAGACTCCTTCTAATGCTACTAGATCCATAAGCAATATAATGTTCTGGAGACAAGATATTTACATGTGTTCTATGGTATGGAGCAAGAAAATGTAATTATTAGTCCCTGTATTTTCACAAAATTAATCTTGGCTTGCACCTAAAGGTATACACATCAAAGAGACAGACAATGTAGTTCATTAGGGACTATTAGGAACTGAAATAAGGTCATTCTCCCTGTCCACTGGACTGTGTGATGAATATAGAGAAGTGGCCACTGATTCATGGCCTTAAGTAGTCCTATCAGCCATAATGAGAGCTTCATTTTGATTGTGCTGTAGGATCCCCTATTTTCTATCTACATCTTTGTTTACAGCTTTTTTTTTACTAGATTGTGTTCATTTGACCGTTTCATCCCCATAAAATGACAAAGAGATATTTGCAGTGCAAAAGTAAGAAATGTTTTGTTAAAAACATTTTCACAGATATTATTGGATATATTGGTATGTCCCTTCAGATTCCTAACTAACAAAACAAATAAAGTGAAGTGGACTAAAACGTAACGTTTATTCATCTGTCTAAAAGACAAGTGTAAGAATAAAAATATGGTGTATAATGTGCTACCTCAAGAGAAACATCTATGAGGTTTGTTAATTGGACTAAAAGATAATGAGCATGGGCCTATTCTTAGACCTCACAATGTAAGAACTCATTGATCGGGAACAGAATTCAACTCCTTTTGTTTATATCTAAGTCCACGATCCTTTTATTTATATCCGAGTCCACGATTGGTGATCTAGGTCTGGTGTCTAGGACCTTATGGCTCCTGCTCTCCTATTAGGATTATTTCACAGAATGTGCATCTTATCAATACTACCATATTCCTGCAGAGATAGTAAATCAGTTTATCTGCCTAACATAGCCGCAGATGACTCGGTTTGTTTTGTAAAAAACAGCTTTGTAAATCATTTCTGAGATTATCATGTTTGCACCAGTTGTATGTATATTGGGCTAACATATAGCACATACTGTACTGTACACATATCAACAGATATAACACAAATTTTTTAATGCACAAAAGTATTATTTTTAATGTTTACACAACTGAGAAATATTTTTGTGCAGAAATTTGTCAATTCTAACAGTAGTGTTCATGTTTTTTTTGCCTTCCTTCCATCTGAAGTACATTATTTATATTCTCGTTGGCATGGAAGGATGATCAGTCTAGGAGTACCCTTGAGAAAGCATAGTCTGCTTCCATTTTTTTATTATTTAGATGAAGATTTTGACGGTTTCATCATTGCACAAAGCTTCTCAGACTACATTCTGGCAACCTTTTTCAGATGCCCCAGAGGCAAACACTGAATAAATTCACGGAAAACAGAATTGAGGAGTGAATTGATGCTGAACGATAGAACAAACCTATTGTTGATAAGTTCACTTATGAGCAGAGACTATATCCCAATACTATATGGGTGTTGTAAACAATAAAAGAAATATAAATAACATTCATTTAGAATTTTATTTAAAAGTTTTTGGAGTTTGAATAATTCTGCAATGAGGCAAAAACTATCTGAATTATGAAGGAAATATCAAAGTAAAAAATCCAACTGGGAAGATCAATAGAATGAATCAATACAGTGTATGAGCTGGTGGAAATGACACAAATTGCTGAACAGTCAACACAATGGCCACATTTCATGATAAATCTGATGTAACCCACTGTGCATATTAGACGCAGGTGTCTTTTTTAGACCACCTCTTAACCATATCCTTTCTCTGCACAGTTTTTAAAAATGTTGAGGTAACTTAAAACGTTCCTAAAATATGAAAGGTGTAGGTTTTTTAGACAATTTGTAACAGAAAGCAGGAGCATTTTGCATTTTTTTCACATTTTATGCTAGAAAGAAGCATTTTACTTTTTTCTAGAAGTGTTAAAGTTCCCAACTTTACTGCAATTACAATCAAACTGGTCACCCAAAGGACCTCTAGTGAACCCATACTTTTACACAATACTGGACCCAAAATCCAGAGTTAAAGCCATCTTTCTACTGCATGGTACCAGATTTACTCTGTTCGGTCCATCACAACTCTGTTCGAGTACCATGTAGTTTGCTTTTTCCTGCAAAAAGTACAGTACCTGCCTCATGTAGGTAATTGCCATCTAAGTGGCAACCAATTAGCTGAGCTGATTGGACATGTGACCTTCTAGTATCACCTTGGCTTACTTGGTACGTAGACTAAAGCAGGTACTGAAAAAAAAAAACACCTACTGCATTTTTACAGTGAAAAAAAAACAACATGTGGTGATTTGGTACCATGCATAGGAAAAGGAGCCTGTTAGTGTGTCAAAAATGCTTATCATAATGATTCTCCCTTTTTATGTGCCTGGCTTTCAGGGTCCTCTCTGACTCCTCTATGTTCATGGCTACATGGCAGCTAGTAGCTATGTCAGGGAACCCCTTTATCACACACTATATGCAAAAGCAGTTTTCGCAGAATTCTGTCTGTATCAATGAACACAGAAAACCATAAACTCTGTCATGCAGCTTGGTGTTGTAATGGGCTACCCATCAGCAAATAAGCAGCTCTGTCCTCAATGTAGAGATGAAAGAGGAGGATGAACAGAGCCTGTCTCCTCTCATCTGCTTGTTCCCACCATTTCTGCCATCTGTTATTACTCAGGTCCAAAAGTAAAGACAGCAATGAGTATGTATAGATAAGAAGTTGATTCAGCCTTAATATACCTTCCTGTTTGTAATCCATGTAGGTTGGAGATAGCAGAGGAGCTAACATGTATAATAATACTGCTTCAGGTACTCATGGCCTATGCTTGGCTGCTGCTGGGCATAATGGTTCTCTAATCCTTAGGGAGTTCAACTGAGAGCTCGTATATTGTATACTATTGTATAGTTGCATCTAGGTGTTACAGTAGCACTGCTGCAGTATGTAGTCAGTGTTATTCAGATCATAAGTGGTGTAATATATGCACTGCCTGCCACATGCTGCCTTCCTCCTGGAAGAGTTCTTATGGTCCAGAGGTATATATGCTGTATATACTGTTGTTACATATGAGACAGCATTTATTGGAGAAGCACATGATCAGTTATCAGCTACCACATGCCAGAACCCATCATCATGGGAAAGTTCAGATTGTTTAGGATTAAACCATCTGAAAAATACATGGGCATGTATACCCAAAGAAGCATGTATACCATTAGTAATGCAAATGGTTTGGCAAATTATCTGCTCTTTTTCTGGTCCAATCTTTTACCATGCGCGCCTCACACTGACTGTTTTGCTATTCAGTAGGATAAGATGGGTGGGAGCCAGGAAAGTTGAGGGCTGGGGTGTGGGAAAGAGGAGGGGGACCCAAGCTGAACTCTTGCACTAGGGCTCATGAGCCTTTAGCTACACACTTGTGTGGCTGCATGACAATATTCCATCCACATCTAGATGAGCTGGTCAAGCACTGTATCATCACTGTGGATGACACCTCTGATATGTCACTGGAGAATCACATAATTTATCATCAGCATGAATGACACTTGGTGCAGGACCAGGATGGGATTTCTATTCCCCACTGTTAACTGCACTTTATAGTACTGGTTAAATGTCTTTTTTTCCTTGTATCTAGAGCCTATTACATATGATGTGCTGCTTCTCTAAGTTTGTTACAGTATGTTTGTAGATTTTCACTGACTGACTCGATTGATTGAGTCTGAGGAAAGTGCATTGTCTAATTACAGTATTTCTAAAGCGAACAATGGTTTCTAAAAATCCTTAAACATAAGAGAAACCTTTATTCACTTAGAAACAAAAGAAAAAAATATTTAACTGCACACTTGGTTCTGCTGCCTTTCTTCTTTGTTCAGAAAACAAGGCTGATCTTTTGTACGAGTACTGTAAATAGTAAAATACAATATGATTCACAATAGAATGAAGCTGTGTATAACACTTCTGAAAGAATTAGTAATCCAAGGGAAATGTATTTAGTGGTATAATACATCAAAGTGAGCAGACTTATTGATACTCCCATTCATTTCAGTGACAGCTAATTGGAATACATGAAACTGTATGATACAATACTATCCAGGGTTGTCACAATTGTTGATTATAATTATTATGTCTTATTTACGCAATCAACTTTTTAAAAAAAAATTTTAATCCATATGCCCACTGGGACATAAATGGAAAATTACAGTACTTTAGTTACATCAGCAAAGATCTTTACTTTAAGTCTTTATTAAAAGTGTACATTGTAGCATTAGTCTGGCAGCATCAGTAAAGATCTTAGATATACAGCTGGTACATTTGTTCAAAGCTCATTTTAATGAGAATAATTGCCTCAAAAGATATTTCTTGAAAATTATTTGTATCTCCTGCTCACCAAATCCAAGACCTATTAGGTCATACACAACAATAGATTATCCAAAAGTAAACTATAATCCAAGATGATAATCACAATAATAAATTAATATATAACTTTTAATAAATTTAGTTAAAAAATAAATATCACAAAAACATGTAATCACCCTAAAACAGCACAGTTAATTTGCCCTCAAAATATCAAATATATAATTTCAAGACAAAACAGCATACAAAAAACAGGCGCGGCAGCCTGGAGAAGGATAAACCAACCAGACACTTACCGTGATTTGGATGATGCCTATGTTGCTGAGTGACAAATACCAGAAGGGAGGAGGGGTGACATGGTCCACGGTTCAATAGTTCTGAGAATGCCAGTATCAACGGGCTAAATAAGGAAACACCTGTATCCTAACTATCCCTATTGTACCCTATACCAAAAAACTAAAAAGCATTCAGCTGTTTTTGTAATTCTGAACACCCAGGGAGATCATAGACATAGATATTCTTATCTCAAGCTTGAAAGCCTCAGATTAGAAAACCCCTTTACTCCCCTGGTAAAATTACCATATTAGGCTAAGGCCCCATGTAGCCTCCCGCAGCAAAAAAGTGCTGCAGGAAAAACCACTGCAGCAACGCATCGCGGTTTTTCCAACAGCGCTTTTCACAGAAAGTCTGCAGAGGTTAAACTGATGGGGATCAGAGTTATCCATCTCCGGCAGTTGTAGTAGGGATCCAGCTGTGTGTGTCAGTCAGACTCCTGCCAATGATTATGGGATACACTGGTAGTGCCAGGACGATCACCATAACTAATGAATAAAGCACCATAAAGCATGAATTGCCCCTTGCTCATGACAAATATTTTTTGAAGGAGCTAGTTCACAAAAATAATGTAACAAAAACATTAAAAACACAAAATTACAAATAGAATTTAAAATGAAAAAAATAGTAAAAAATTATGCAATTATATTTATGTCCGTAATTGTAATAGATCATAATATAAGTGCAACACTCTTGTAATGTATATGGATATGTTGTTAAAAGATATAAAACTGTTGTGTTAAACATTGTTTTATAATTGCAGTCAAGAATACAATATGGCTTTATTGAACATAGATTCTCTTTCACTGTTCGGAGTCCACCTAGCAGCTTCCAGATGTCTTTGCAGGGGTTGTGGGGCTGCTGAGGTGATAAAACAGTGTAAATTCAGTCATACACAGAAATTTAATCCTTCACAATAGTGTACATCTCCTTTCCAACCAAATTTCTGCAACAACAATTTGAACCTATTTCTTGAACCTGTTAGGTCGCCGCAGTTACTGTTTGAACCCTATTTCTAGATTTCTAAATATTCTACCTCATCCTCTAGTATTGTTTTCCAACTCTGTCTTGTATGTGCTACCTGATTGTCTCTGTAACTATGTTTCTATTCTCCAAATTACAGTATTGTTGATAGCTAGGCTGGACAAATACAAGTTCCCATTATCTCAGCCCTTACCTTTTTATCTAGAGAGTTAAAGGGCTTTTCCAGGGTTTGCAACTTTTTTCATATTGATGACCTATCTCAGTATAGATCATTAGTATCTGATCAGACCCTGCACCAATCTGATAATATGGCTGACTCTGTGTGCCTGAAGCACCTTTTTATCTAAGGAGTTAAATGGGTTTTCTGGACCCTGCAACTTTTTTTTATATTGATGATCTATCCACAGGATAGGTCATCAGTAGGGGTCCAAGACCCGACTTCGCACAGATCAGCTAATTTGACTGTCTCTGGATGCCGCGAGCTATAGAGACAAATGGAGCCAGAAGCAACTCTACACCTATTCAAGTAGTAGAACCAGAGCTATACAGTGCACACAGTTACAGCTCTACATCTATTACTTAAATAAGAGCAGAGCTGCTTCTGGCTTCGTCTGGGAGTCAGACCCCTTTATTCAGAAACTTATTATTTTTATTTATTAAACTTACTTACTTGTATAGCACCAACATATTCCACAGCACTTTACAGACATTGTGGCCACTATCCCATAGAGGGCTCACAATCTATATTCCCTATCAGTAGGTCTTTGGAGTGTGGAAGGAAACTGGAGTACCCGGAGGAAGCCCACGCAAACATGGGGAGAGCATACAAACTGCTTGCAGACATTGTCTTTGGTTGGATTTGAACCCAGGACTCCAGCTCTGCAATGCTGCAGTACTAAAAGACATAAAGAGACCTTACAACTCCCACTATATAAACAAATTCATATGCTTTACTGTACTGTACTAATAAATATCAAAGGTTCTTAAAAAACATATCACACATGATCAAGACACTGGAGGAAGTTTCTAATGAAGGCGCGTCAGAGTGTGTGTTGGGACAAGCCTGGGTTAGCATGGTACACTGCAGGAGTATATTGTAAACACCCTGTTATCCCAATATGTGGACCTGCTTTGGAAGTTGTCACATGGAGCACTAGCTGATATTAATGTGCATGATAAATTGATACTGCAGCGGGATTCCTTTATTTATTTACTATATGAATTTATGGATTAGGGTTTTGTATACATAATAATAAATTGTTTATGAATTGGCTCTGAATTTTCTTATTATGTATATTTCATTTATTTATTAGCCCTGATCTTGTCGCTACCTTTTGATTTTAAGTGTCTTGGTCATGTGTGATTGTGTATATGTTTTTTAAGAACTGGTGATATTTATTAGTACAATAAAGTATATGAATTTGTTTATATATTGGGAGTTATGTGGTTTCTTTGGCTATAGGTGCAGGTAGTAGTGTATGTAGAGTATGCCATGACAGGGCAGCACGGTGGCTCAGTGGTTAGCCTTACAGCCCTGGGGTCCTGGGTTCAAACCCTGCCAAGGACACCTGCAAGGAGTTTGTATGTTTTCCCTGTGTTTGTATAGATTTCCTCCCACACCCCAAAGACATACTGGTAGGGAATGTAGATTGGGAGCCCTATATGGAACAGTGACTGTAAAGCACTGTAGAATATGATGGTGCTATATTAGTAAGCAAAATAAATAAATGTGCATCCTTATGACCAGCTGCCCTATCTTTATAGGTGGTTACTGATATGAAAAACTCTGGAAGCCCTCAACACCCCTTTTATCTTTAAAGAGCTACAACAAACCAGTCTTGGTTGCTACCAAATAAAAATATTAGAAGATGGGAGACCACAAGTGAGTAGTGTGATCCATTAATATCTCTTAGATCATGAGTATCATAATCCCACAGAGAAAACAACCAATGAATAATCTATAAAACATTCAATATAGACTGTGTCTGTTGATATCTTAAAACTTTCAGTGCATTTCATGCTGAAAAAATAATATGAATGATCTAAAGAGGACCTTTCACCACCTCCACCAACATCAGTTCTTTGCATCCTTCTGTAGTTGTCGCTCTACTAATTCCAGCATAGTTATTATTATTATTATAGTTGGATTTTTTTTCTCTAGTCCCCATCCCCCGAGAAATAATTTCTGTTAGTTTCAGCACAGTTCTCTACTGTCAGGTCGGCCGTCCTTGACTTGAGC
Organism: Leptodactylus fallax; assembly: GCA_947044405.1. Lineage (NCBI taxonomy): Eukaryota > Metazoa > Chordata > Amphibia > Anura > Leptodactylidae > Leptodactylus > Leptodactylus fallax. The sequence continues at coordinate 9,905,269 of CAMRHE010000003.1, forward strand.
AGACTGACAGGGACCACCCATTTATTGCTAGGGAGCAGTAAGGGCTAAAGAAAAATTTAAACTGTAAATATCAGTGGAGAGACACCTATTGAAAAATGAGTTGGTGAAGGTGGTGAAAGGTCCCCTTATAACAGATTGTCTCACAAGTTTTCTAGAAACAAATACAAAGAAATCTCCCTAAAAGACCACCTCTGTTAAAATATTGCCTCCTTGACCAGACCAGATTTCCAGTTTCCAATTTTCAGTTCCACCACATATCATTCATATTAACCATCTTCTTTGAAAATGGATCTGGGAGCAAAGGAGATGTGCAGGGTACACTTACAGAAAACTTTGTTAGAATTGAAATCAATCCCCAGTAGTATAAAACTTGCTCACCTTTTTACATTGTGCTAGTGAAGTACAACTCTGTTAGAAGTGTATACAGTCATCTGCTGTGGTCTTCCTGACCAGAAGTTACAGATAAGAGTGGGTTCACACTACCGTTGTCCATTGTGATAGTGTCCGTTAAAAAAAAAAAAAATGGACACCTATCATAACAGACATTAACTGACACTAACTGATTTTAATGTGTCTGTTTTTTTACTGATCCATTTAATGGTCACATTAGCTAGTGTCAGGTAGTGTCCATTTTTATACTGTCTGCTTTTTTTGCTTTATTTTTGTTTCTGCTTTGTGAGCATGCGCAGAAAAAAAAACGGACAGTAATAACAGACAGTATAACAGATGCCCGCCTGTTACTGTCCATTACCCCTTTTTGTGTCCATTATTTTTCGTGGACACAAAAGTCCTGCACCCCGGATTTTTGTGTCTGCGAAAAATAAACATGTGATGGATTTGGTGTAAACAGACACTAACGGTTACTAACAGACAGCAGATAAAATCCCAATGAAATCAATGGGATTTTTAACGGATTTGTGACATTTCTGCTCGTGTCCATTGTTAAAATCTTGTAACGGACACTAGCAGTTGACACTACTGACTGTCACCAATGGTAGTGTGAACGACCCCTAACACTTTAAAGGATCCAAATAGGAGACCAAGAAAAGGACTGGTCTTGTGCCAAAGCGCACTAAGCATACATAAAATACTATTTAATGACCACCAGCGACTTCTGCACTAACTTTTCAATAGTGCCAGCATCACCTCCTCAACTCTTTTTCTATCTTCTTTCAGAAGACCATTGAAGACCAATGCAATTTTGGGTGGTTGTCTCAAAGAGTTTCACTGTGTGACTCAGGGATTATTACGCTGACGTTTAAAAGCTTGATGGAACATTATTAAGGAACTGTTCTGTTGTTATAGTCACTTTTATTATATCCCAGCTTTAAAAATATGCATGTTTTCCACAGTTATTGACATTAAGTGAATATCTTTTCAGAATATCACTAAAGTAATGAACCAAATAGACATCTTCAACTTTTTCAATTTTATCTTCACAGGCCAAATGCACTTATGTTGAATGCAAAAAATGTGACCATTTACATAGGTGTAATACTGTACTTGCCTCACTAAGCAGTTCTATGTTTATCAGCAATTGCTCAGGCATCAACTTGGGCAAGTCATCTTTTTTCTAATTGATTTTCTTACTTTTATATTTATCTTGGAGCACAGGCAGCACCTAACACACGATGCTGCTTTAGATAGCAATCTGGAACTCTTGAGGATGTTAAAAAATTGTATTTGGTATGTAAGTGACTATAACATGTTAGCCAAATGCTGAGACTCAAATCATATAATAAATTCTAGTTGCTAAATTTTCTGAGCAAAAATTCATTTTTCAATGCTTCTTCGTGTAGAATAAATGTGATACTCTGTAAAATAGCATTTCTACATTCCCTTGAACAGTAGAATTTGCTAATAATTGCAGTAATGAAAAGAAAAGTCTATCTACAACTGTGTAAAAATCCAAGTAATAAATGTGTAAACATATTCTAGATTTGGTAAAAGTTTGATAACACTACTTTTTGTTCTCTTATGGTATACAAAAATAATAAATACAAGAATGTATACAGTATATATGAGATAATTTACTGAATAAAAGACCATAGGAGAGATAGAAGTCCAGCACAATTCATGTGGTTTAGCAGAAAAAGGGCATGTCTTGATGAAAAAATGGTGAATGATAAAATCTATTTGTATTATGTCTACTACTATATATTGTCTTATGAGGCGCTCTAACTTTTGGTTTTGCATCTCTACCAGTGATTGTCCTTATCCTACTATAAGAATTGTTCAAACTGAATATATATTTTATAAACCCAAAAATATTTTACCTTCATTTAACCCCCTAAGCTAATGAAAACATTTGACTAAGAATGAGACTAAGGGAAAAGTCAAATATGAATTTCTTCATGCAGACTAAAATTAGAAAGTGTTAAGGAGAGATGTAAATGACTCCTTGAGGGCAATACATGAATAGCCCATTTCCTTTCAGGAGACCTGATTTCTCTGAAATGCAATTTTCTGTTTATAGCAGTTGTGAGAGTCACTGCTTTACCCACTGGGCATTTAGAGCATGACACAAGCTAGTACTGACACAGACTGTGTGTAGGTGGGAATTATGTATCAGCAGTAGACTGTGTCATTATGAATACCCCCTGAGTATAGAACTGATGCAAAGGGCTGCTATATAAATGGCATTTCACAAATGCTGGCTCTACTCATTGGGAGTGACCTATTTCTATAGAATGGAAAAGTGTTCTTTTCTTAGAATATTCTCATGTGATGGTTATCTTTTCTTATAATCATAGAGCTCACATTCTATAAGGTTCTAATTATAATCTGTTGTCATATGCACACATAAATAGATATAACAGCAATAATTACTGGAATTCAAATGAATCATAAGTTAAATATCATTTAATATTAAACTATACTTAGTATATAACTGTATATAGCTGTTATTTTTTTTTTCTACTAACATTTAGTATGCAAGCTGCCAGTCATTGTTTATGGGTCTCATGTGTTTTCCCAGTCCTGTTGAAGCGTTCGTCTGTGCCCAGTAATTGATTGTTATACTGCTGTAGTCGGCACAATCGGTACAGAGCACAACAGTGAGTAGTTGATAATTACCCAGCCATGCAGCTGACAATTATGAACATGGAGACAAGTAGGAAGCTGATGCTGATGTAGGAGATTTAATGGAGGATAAAGGACACTAACTTATGCCATTCATCAATGCTCCACTTGGTACTGCAATGGTTCTTCACACCAATTTAAGCATAATTTCAATTCCTCTTGCTAGTGCCCATGTAATGCACTTATCAGTTGTCCAAAGTAGGTGTCTGTTTGGATGTCAAGCATTAAAGGGCATGCATATATAATGTCCATAGTCAGTCTGCTAGTAATAACAACAATGTGTATTTCTATTAAAATCCTCTAAGCTCTATCCTCATCACATCTGCTTCCTGTCAATCAATTGTACAGGCATTGGACTGTGTTGACTTAAATGAATGCAAATTCCTGTTTCTAGCACATACATTCCATTTCACTCATTACAGCTGGTTGATGCTTGGATTCTATTACATTAAACAAAATGCTAATGTGATGGATTTGGTCTTCTATATACAGTATTATTGGAATACATCACCATTGTTTTTATTATACCCATTAATCTGTCCTGCATGCACATTGCTATATTTCTCAGAAGCAAATGGTTACATGTCTAGATGATATGTCATAATTGTGAGCAAGTTTTGTGGTCCATGTGTAAATGAATACACAGAGTATTTTTATTTACTGTTTATAAAGTGAATACATGAAATGGTAAATACCAAAAGTATTGCATCAAATATAGTATAGTAGTAATCCCACTACTAAGGAATGCTCTTCTGGAATCTATATCAAATTTTCTTCTACCAGTATATCAAGGCATATTTCTCTAATAGACACAACAGTCTCCACAGACCCAAAGATTATTCTGCTTAACATGCACATACTGTAAATACCAGAACAATTCTCAGACCATCAAACTGCCTCTGCTGACTTGCTGTCTTCTCATAGGTCTCCCAAGGTAAGTGAAGCACATGACATAAATGAAAATGTGATTCATCAGACCAGACTTTCTTCAGTTGCTCCATGGTCGTTTTCTGAAGCTCATGTAGCTACTGAAGGCACTATTAACAGTGGGTAGGGGGTTAGCATGGGCACTCTGACCAGTTTGTGACCAGTATTCAGACAAGTACAATAAGCTGTCATCATAGTTAGCATACATTTGTTCAGCAATTTGTTTTACAGTCTCTGTTCTTTAAGATCATATCAGACCTGGCATTTTGGGAATGCCCTGACCCAGTCATCTAGACTTCACAATTTGTTCCTTATCAGAGTTTATCTTATCATTCATATGTTTTCCCACTTTTTCCAGTTTCCAACACATCATCTTCAAGAACTGACTGTGTATTTGCTTCCTAATATATGGCACCCATGATGGGTGCCATTATAGTGAGGTAACCAATGTCTTTAACTTCACCTTTCAGTAGTTTTCATATAAAAATAAATGTCAATGACAGACTCAACTTTGCTATACCTGTATTTGTAAAAAAATACATACATACATGTTTCAACTTTGGCTTTTCAAATGCACCAGTTTCACCTTTGTAAATCTAGCTTGTACATTTAATTAGTTCCAGTCATGCATATTGTTAATAAATAAGAACAGTCAATGAAGTGTAACCCACTTGTACACTGTTGAAGGTCAGCTGCCAAAAAGAATTGTGTAAAACTCTATGAAGATATTCATATTCCAAAAGGCCTTAGGGCGGTTAGCCACATGCAATGTTAAACAAGTTTCACAAGTTCATTGAGTTTTATGCAGTTTTACAAAGCAATTTTTACATACAGAATGCATATAGCAGTGATCGACCCATAACTGTGCACTACCATTTATAAAATAAACAAATATATACATTCAAATTATTTATTTTTAGTTTTCCATGTGAAAGAGTATGCATGCTGACATTGATACTAATACTATTGATACTAAACAGCTAAGCTGGTCTTACATATTTAATAATTGCTTCAAAGCTAACTGAGGTGCCATTACTCTAGTGGTGCATGGGCGCCGCAATTTTTAGTAGGATCTCTGGAACCTGAAGCTTAATCCAGGACCTGCTGTTCTGTTGCCATGATAGCCGGGAGCCTATTGAAGGCTTCCAGGTTTGTCTGGCATTCATTTGCACAACAGGCTGCTTTATGTGGTATTTTTCAATGCATTACATTAGTGATCAGACCCCCTGGGATTCAAGGCCCCTAGGGGTCTAATAAATAAAGCATTAAAAAAAAAAAAAAAAAAACTAAAAAAAGATATAAAAACATTTTTAAAATAATTAAATGTTCAAATCATCCCCCTTTCCCTAGAATACATATAAAATTAAGAAATTACTGTGAAACACATACACATTAAGTATCCATACACATTAAGTATCCCTATACCCGAAAAAACCCGGTCTACAGTACCATACATTGAATGCCATAGCGAGAAAAAAAAATCAAAAGTGCCAAACTGCCATTTTTTCACCTCTTATTAAAATTTTAATAAAAAGTGATCAAAGCAATAGACATTCTACCAAAATGGTATAACTAAAAAGTACACCTGGACCTGCAAAAAAATATGCCCTATTTTTACAAAGTTTTGGATTTGTTAAGGGGTTAAAATATAAATAAAACTATATAAATTTGGTATCCCTGGAATCGTATTGAAATACGTATAGAATACAGGTGACATGTCATTTTAACTGCACAGTGAACACTGTAAAAACAAAGTCCATAATAAATGCACTTTTTCTCCAATTCCACCAAATTCTTATTTTTTTCCAGCTTCCCAGTGCGTTGTACAGAACAATAAATGCTACCATTATGAAGAACAATTTGTCCTGCAAACATTACCCTCTCATATGGCTCTATGAACTGAAAAATAAAAAAAAGTTCTAGGGTTTGGAAGGCAGGGAGTCAAAAACAAAAATCGGAAATCTAAAAATCCTACTGGCAGGATAAAGGCTACAGGACTCAAGAGTACAGTTGTATTCATGAGCTAAACTCAAAATCAATTTCCACATATTTGGCTAGGTGGAAGGAGATTGAATTTAGCTCATGAATACACTACAATCAAGATCTCTTTCAGTCTGTTGCTGGATACATAAAAAGTATTATACAGCCATTCTGACATTTACATGCTTTGGCAAAAGTAAATGTTATGGATTTTCAAGCTTATAACAGGCTCCATTCTAATCGTTGATTGTAATGTCAATCTGTATTCCCTTAGTCCAGACAGCAGCACAATATGGGGTATCTCTGCCCCTGTGTGTTGTTTAGGACAGGTGGAACCATTAATTAGCACCAAAAAGGTGCCTCCTACTAGCCCTATAAGAGGGCACAAGAGACCTCCCTCCACTGTGTAAATTATAAAGTAACAGGAAACAAGCTTCTAGGGAGGGAAGCCTTGTGCTGCTGTCTGGACTAAGGGAATACAGATTAACATTACAATCAACGATTCCCCTTACGTCCGACAGCAGCACAATATGGGGAGATAGCAAGTAATTCCCCTAGGGAGGGTTTCCTCGCCTTACAACGTCAAGGACTGACTGACCAAAGGCAGTTGTCTGGAAACTGCGGATGTCCAATGATAATGTTTAACAAAAGGTCAACTGAGATGACTATGATGCAGCCGCACAAATCTGGTCCAATGGTAAGGACCGATACTCAGCCAAAGAAGTCGACAACTCAGGTCGAGTGGCCGTAGAAAGACTGGAGGGAATAACTCTTGAATAAGAAAGGAAGACTTAATTGTCTCCTTGATCCATGTGGATAGAGTAGGCTTGGAAGCCTTGAGGCCTCTGTTTTTACCCTGCATATCAATTAGTAGGCTTTCGGCCTTCTTAAGCAGTTGAGTGTGGAATAGGTAAATCCACAGACACCTTACCACATCTAAGGTGTTGAGCTTTTCTTCCTCCTCAGAGGTTGGAGAGGGGAAAAACACAGGTAACGAAATTAGCTGATTGCTATTATAGTATGAGGGGACCTTAGGGATAAACCCAGGCAAACCTAAGGTGCACCCTATCTGCAAAAACAAAATGTACGGTTCTCTAGAAGAGAGGGCCTGGAGTACCCCTACTCTTTGGCAGATATACTAGCCAACAAAAAAGTGGTTTTGTAGGCTAAATATTGTATCTCCGTAGTCTCCAAGGGTCCAAATGGAGGACCGCACAGGCCTGTAATGACTACCGCAAGGTCCCACTGGGGATGATACTGATGGCTTTAGCCTCATTGCCCCTTTAAGGAACCTTGCAACCAGAGGATCCCGAGACAGACGTCTGTTCAAATAAGCTGAGAGGGCCGCAATCTGCACTTTCAAAGTGGCAGGGGCAAGGCCCTTATCCAAACCGTCCTGAAGAAAACTTAAAATATCAGCCATTGAAGGTTCTAGATTATTAATACCCTTCTTGGAGCACCACTCCATGAAAATCTTGGCTGTCCTCTGGTAGTTCTTATTGGTAGATTCTGCTCTTGCAGAAGAAAGGGTCTTCAGGACGGCCTCTGACAGTCCTCTATCCTGCTGTAGGGACTGCTCAACCTCCAGGCAGTCAGGTTGACTCTCCAGAGATCCTGGCACTTCAGAGATCCTTGGGAAACCAGGTTCTGGATGGGGGGAAGCCTCCAATATATCCCTCGACTCATCTCCATGAGTTGGGAAAAACCAAGCTCTTTTTGGCCAGAATGGAATAATAATAATAATAATAATAATAATAATAGTCCTTTAATAGTCCCACAGTGGGGAAACTCAGTGTGTTACAGCAGCAAAGATAAGCAGATACAAATACAAATACAACATGTACAGGAATGTTCCAAGGTGAGAGGCATTACATTAATAGCAGACAGACAGATAGGACGTAGCAGGGGGGGGGGGGGGGGGATTTAACAGGCAGAGAGATATTTCAGTTCTCTGTATGTAATGATCTCCGCTTAGGTCGGTGTTGGTTGTACAGCCTAACCGCCGTGGGGAGGAAAGACTTCCGAAAGCGCTCCTTCTCACACCTAGGGTGGAGCAGTCGGTCACTGACAGTACTGCCCAGCGCAATCACAGTCTCATGCATGGGATGGGAGTTATTCTCCTGCATGGAGCTCACCACGGATAGTATGGTGGCTATCACAGAGACTTGGTCCTGTCTGATTTTCATTAATACCTTTGGTATTATTGGAATTGGAGGGAAGATGTATGCCAGCCTGGACCTCCAAGGGATGGACAGGGCATCCACTGCCAAGGGATTGTCCTCCTGGTAAAGGGAACAGAACTTCTCCACCTTGGCGTTGAGTCAGGTTGCCATGAGGTCTATTTCTGGAAGACCCCTGTTCAGGGTAATCTGATGAAAGACTTCTGGATTGAGTGACCATTCTCCTGATACGGCATAACCCCGACTCAACCGATCCGCTACTATGTTCAGGGAGCCCTTGATGTGAACTGCAGATAAATGGGTTAGATTTTTCTCTGCCCATGTAAATATCAGATCTGCCTCCCTAAGGAGGGTTGGTGATCTGGTGCCTCCCTGTCTGTTCACGTACAGCACTGTGGTCATGTTGTCTGACCAGATTTTGACTGCTCTTCCCCTGGGAAGAGGCAAGAAATAGAGTAAGGCACGATATACAGCTCTGAGCTCCTTCCAGTTGGACGAGGTCCTTTTTTCAGGAGCGCTCCAGACTCCCTTTATGGAGTTTTCGTCCAATGGGCTCCCCATCCCGAGAGGGATGCATCTGTAGTCAACAGGGTCCAAGAAGGTTGGACCGTGGACCTTCCGTCTTTCAGGTGCAACCACCACTTGAGGGAAAGACGGGTCCTGGGGGAGAGTCGAATCTTCTTGCTGAATGTAAGAAGGGAGCGATCCCAAGCCTCTAGTAACTCCTTCTGGAGGGGACGTAAGTGCCACAAGGCCCATGGGACTGCCTCCACTGAGGAAGACATCAAGCCCAGGATCTTCATCAATGTTCTGATGGACGCTATCGGCTTTTTGAAGAGGTGCCGGACTGCCGCAACCAGCTTCTCCTTCCTTGCTGGTGTCAAGGAGATTTGCAGGCAGACTGAATCTAGGAAGTAGTTTTCTCAGAGGAACTTCCTTCGAGTTGAAGGGATCGTTTTTGACTTCTCCCAGTTTATAAGCCATCACAGACTCTGAAGGCTGTCTGTAGTTACTGGAGCAGAACAGACTCTGACTGGGCCATTATCAATCAGTCGTCTAGATAAGGCACCAAGAATATCCCCTGAAGCCTGAGGGCAGCCGTTATGGGGGCCACTACCTTTGTAAAGGTGTGGGAAGCAGAGGAGATCCCGAAGGGTAGTGCTGTGAATTGAAAGTGCTTCCTGTGGCCAGAAACTACTACGGCAATCCTTAGAAAAAAAAACGTCTGTGTGGAGGTAAATAGAAATATGCAAATAGGCATCTTTTATATCCAAAGTCACAAAAACATCGCCTTAGAGGAGAAAGGTGGTGACAGACTTTATGGTTTTCCTATGGATGCGCTTTTTGATGAAGCGGTTGAGGTACCTTAAGTCTATGATCATTCTCCACTTGTCTGCCAGTTTTGGCATCAGGAAGATGGGAGAATAGACACGGGATCCTTCTTCTAGAGAAGGGACTTCCACCAGGGCTCCCTTGTGAATGTACTCTCGGATGAAGCATTCCAGGGAGGCTGCGAGTTAACACAATCCGATCCTGAGGAGGACGGAGGAACTTGATTGCATAACCTCTTTGGATTACCTACCGGACCCATGGGTCTCGAATTTTTTCCTGCCAGCAGTTGAGAAAGTGGGAGACACGACCTCCGACAGGAATCTCGGCCACAGGAAAACTGCTTCTGATGTCAAAAGCTAGGCTTGACTTTTTTTATCATCAGACTTCGGAATCTCCGGCCGGCGCCTCTAGAGGAATAACTAGAGCCTCTCTGGACTGCCTTCCACGACGAGGCGGATAGCCTCTACCACGGCCAGAGCCAGACCTACCTCTGAAGGCCTGGGGTAAAGTTTTACCCTTCTTGTCGGCCAAGCCCTCTAGGATCTCGTCTAGGGCACAGCCAAAGACTCTACCTGGCTCAAAGGGTAATGTGCACAAATTATACTTTGAGGGGAACACAGCTCTCCAAGGTTTTAACCATAGAGGTCTTCCTGCTGCAGTGTTCTTGGTAAGTGCCAGGGATTTGGCCGCCAGCCTTAATTGATGGTGGGAGGCTTCCGTTAAATATTCAGCTGCTAGGGAAACTGAGCCTAGAAACCCTAGCAGCTCGTCTCTGGAGACTCCAGAGTCGGTCACTTTCGAGGTGGACCAGGTCAGTACATAATTTGGCTGACACTTCACAGGACGCAACCGCCACAGCGGTCTTGGGCGAGGCAGCTGAATAAGCCTTCTTGAAGGTATTGTCGAAGCGCCTGCCATGGCGTCGTGCAGATTTGCTCCATCATCTGATGGTACCTTAGTGCGGCAGGACAGTTTAGCCACTGCCATATCCACCTTGGGAGGAGGACCCCATTGATCCCATTGAGCAACTGGGAATAAAGCGCTGAACCTCCTAGGAACCACAAGAGGTTTTTCAGGACTTCTCCACTCTGAGGACATTAACTTTTGTAATGTCTGGTCCACTTGGAAGACCCTAGGCCCTCTATAGGTGGACGCAGAGGCTTCCCCGTCAACATCACGATCCTTAGACCGGATGGACTTCAGCAGCCGGCTTAATTTTTCGAGTGGAAGCACGGCCTGCTGGGATCTTCAGTGGAATTGTCAGATGAGAGTGTCTCGTCCACTATCTGATAATCTTCATCAGAGATCCGTAAGAAAGATTGTGTCTCAATCTGCGGTCTCTTGGCAATCTGGGTGGTGGAAGAACGAATCTCCTTAAGAGACTCCTCATATAGTCCTTTACCCAAGTAACAACCTCTTATAGAAGGTACTTCCGGTGGAGGTCCACAACACTGGTGACAGCGGGTAAAATCATAGCCGTCAGGTAAAGGGGTATTGCAATCCAAACACGTTAGGTGTTCAAGTTTAGAGGAATTTTTCCTCCTAAGCGCATCGCCATTACGTGATGCAGATGACATCTGAAACATCAAACAGCCACGTGACACTGAAACAGGGAAGATCGCCAAGCATCGCATAAAAAACCAAGGGGTACCTCTTTTTTTTTTTTTTAAATCGGTCACTTGAAGAGAGAAAAAAACCGTCAGAAAAAAACCAGCCACCGCAACCCGCAGCAGAGGAGCTAGAAACCACTCACTCAACAAATAAAGCACTGCATTCAGACCTTTTAAATGTAATCCATCAGCGAGGGGAGGAAGCCAACAAAGAAACATTTATACAGCACCAAAACAAGTCAAACGCCATAACGGAACATAGAGGAGCATAAGCCTAAGCCAGAGGCTCAAAATACAAGCAGCAAAAATCAATTCTATATTTTGCCTTTAAATTTTAAATTTCCAAACTTACCGCACTTTTTCCGAGAAAACCGGAAGTAGGGGCGCGGTGGTGCGCAAAGGCTTCCTTCCCCTGGGAACACGGGACCGGAGAAAAGTTCCGGCCGAGGAGGTTCCCCGCTTACTTCCGGGATCGCGCTGCCTGCAGATGGATGCCGGATAACGCTGCGCTGCAGGGCGAAGGCCCGAAGGACCAGAGGTTTTTTCTTTGGGACCGAGGTACCCCATAAAGGTAAGCCAGGAGTAAATAAAAACCCCTAGCAACGGGAGGTCACAAGAGACCTCCGTCCACCTGTTCCACACAGGACAGAAAAAAACACAGTGGAGGGAGGTCTCTTGTGCCCTCTTATAGGGCTAGTAGGAGGCACCTTTTTGGTGCTAATTAAAGGTTCCACCTGTCCTAAACAACACACAGGGGCAGAGATACCCCATATTGTGCTGCTGTCGGACGTAAGGGGAATGTGAATTTGTTTCAAATTTCACCACCAACTTCTCCCAGAGCATTTCAAAGTGCAAAATAAACACTTAAAATGTGACATATGTAGATTATTCTGCAAATCTGCTATCAAAGGGTAAAAGGTAGTCCCACCAAATATTGATTTGATTTAGATTTATCTTTTCTTAATTAACTTAATTTTGTTAGTTGACAAAAATCAACTATTAACACTTACATTCTTACTTTGCAGCAATTTTTCCACACCTGCCTAAAACTTTTGTTTTGGTATATATGGCTATACAGTGCCTTGCGAAAGTATTCGGCCCCCTTGAACTTTTCAACCTTTTGCCACATTTCAGGCTTCAAACATAAGGATATAAAATTTTAATTGTTTGGTGAAGAATCAACAAGTGGGACACAGTAGTGAAGTGGAACGAAATTTATTGGTTATTTTAAACTTTTGTAAAAAATAAAAAAAACTGATGCACTGTATACTGTTATATATATATATATATATATATATATGTGTGTGTCAAGGGTTGATAGTTTGATGTTTGACAGAGATTGATTTGGTATCAATCAAATGACCGGCTTATAGACTGAATACTCCATTCCTTGCAAATATGTCAGATTTTTATTATTTGAGAACAATTAGAATAGGAAGATTTTTATTAGAAGTGAATGGAATGGTAGCGTTGTGGGCGATTCAGATGTTGGGAGGGGTAATATAACCAGGGATGTAGAAGTGTTTCTTTCATTGTAACGGAAAAGCTAATACATATGGTGATCTGGAATGTTGAGGCTAATGTTAAAGCCTAAGAGACATGAAATAATTATATATGTAGCATAAACTTCATAGTGATATAGCTCTGCTTCAGGAGCCCCATCTAAATGAAGTAGAATGTGGAACTTTGAAGAGACTAGGCAGGAATTAGTTATGGTGTCCTTCTTTAGGGAGGAAAGCAGGCACTGTAAATATGATACAGTACATAAAATTTTTAATATTCAAATTCTATGGATGGAAAGATATAACTACAAAAGATGGGCTAGGATGCAATTTCAGTTCTTGAAGACGGAGGTTAGAATTTATAGTATCTATGTATCAATAGCCTCTTTTTTTTACTAAACTTAAAGATACATTATTAAAGGATGCAATACTGCTTAAAGTGGTTGGAGGTGACTTTAATGACGCAGTGAATGTGTAGGAAGATAGATATATGTCCATACATAATATAGGAGACTGTACCCAATTAAGCACTCTGGCTAATACTGCTTCGCTGTATGATGTCTGGCAGATGCAGCATCCCATAGAGAGGGATTTCTTTTCTTTTCTCCCATGCACAGGAAGACTTGTCTAACTCAGATTACTGTTTAAGTCTAGCAATTATTTAGATACAAATGTAGTCTTCAAACTTTTACAGGTGCATCTCAATAAATTAGAATATCTTCGAAACGTTTATTTCTTTCAGTAATTAAATTAAAAAAGTGACCTCCTATATTTGCTAGATTCTTTACACACAGAGTGTTCTATTTCAAGTGTTTTATTTCTGTAAATGTTGATTATGGATTACAGTCAATGAAAACCCAAATTTAAGAAAATTAGAATATTGTAAAAATGTTCAGTATTGTAAATTCAGTGTATCACCTGCCAAGGTTTCCTAAGCCTTTAAATGGTCCCTCAGTCTGGTTCAGTAGGACACACAATCATGGAAGACGCTGATTATGAATTGTATTACTGAATTACTGAAATGAATGAACAATAAATATTCTAATTTATTGAGATGCACCTGCAGCATATAACGGTCTTGCTCCAGTGGGAATTTTGGTTGATTTTGTTTTTAATTTGGGGAGAATCTACAATAAAATTATTTCATCAGATCCTTTATCAAACTTTTAAAGAGATGGTATGAGGAATTTAAGCTTAGAGGAGTTGTGCATTAAAGATATACAGTGGGGAAAAAAAAAGTATTTAGTCAGCCACCAATTGTGCAAGTTCTCCCACTTAAAAAGATGAGGCCGGCCTGTAATTAACATCATAGGTAGACCTCAACTATGAGAGACAAAATGTGAAAACAAATCCAGAAAATCACATTGTCTGATTTTTTATGAATTTGGAAATTATGGTGGAAAATAATTATGTGGTCAATAACAAAAGTTCATCTTAATACTTTGTTATATATCCTTTGTTGGCAATGACAGAGGTCAAACGTTTTCTGTAAGTCTTCACAAGGTTGGCACACACTGTAGCTGGTATGTTGGCCCATTCCTCCATGCAGATCTCCTCTAGAGCAGCGAGGTTTTGGGGCTGTTGCTGGGAAACACAGACTTTCAACTCCTTCCAAAGGTTTTCTATGGGGTTGAGATCTGGAGACTGGCTAGGCCACTCCAGGACCATGAAATGCTTCTTACGAAGCCACTCCTTCGTTGCCGTGGCGGTGTGCTTGGGATCATTGTCATGCTGAAAGACCCAGCCACATTTCATCGTCAATGCTCTTGCTGATGGAAGGAGGTTTGCAGTCAAAATCTCACGATACATGGCCCCATTCATTCTTTCATGTACACGGATCATTCGTCCTGGTCCCTTTGCAGGGAAACAGCTCCAAAGCATGATGTTGCCACCCCCATGCTTCACAGTAGGTATGGTGTTCTTTGGATGCAGCTCAGCATTCACTCTCCTCCAAACACGACGAGTTGTTTTTCTACCAAAGAGTTCTACTTTGGTTTTATCTGACCATATGACATTCTCCCAATACTCTTCTGGAACATCCAAATGCTCTCTAGCAAACTTCAGACGGGCCAAGATATGTACTGGCTTAAGCAGGGGGACACATCTGGCACTGCAGGATCCGAGTCCCTGGCAGCGTAGTGTGTTACTGACGGTAGCCTTTGTTACGTTAGTCCCAGCTTTCTGCAGGTCATTCACTAGGTCCCCCCGTGTGGTTCTGGGATTTTTGCTCACCATTCTTGTGATCATTTTGTCCCCACGTGGTGAGATCTTGAGTGGAGCCCCTGATCGAGGGAGATTATCAGTGGTCTTGTATGTCTTCCATTTTCTAATTATTGCTCCCACAGTTGATTTCTTCACACCAAGCTGCTTGCCTATTGCAGATTCAGTCTTCCTAGCCTGGTGCAGGTCTACAATTTTCTTTCTGGTGTCCTTCCACAGATCTTTGGTCTTCACCATAGTGTAGTTTGGAGTGTGACTGTGAGGTGGTGGACAGGTGTCTTTTATACTGATAACAAATTCAAACAGGTGACATTACTACAGGTAATGAGTGGAGGACAGAGGAGCCTCTTAAAGAAGAAGTTACAGGTCTGTGAGAGCCAGAAATCTTGCTTGTTTGTAGGTGACCAAATACTTATTTTCCACCATAATTTGCAAATAAATTCTTAAAAAATCAGACAATGTGATTTTCTAGATATGTTTTCTCATTTGTCTCTCATAGTTGAGGTCTACCTATTATGTCAATTACAGGCCTCTCTCATCTTTTTAAGTAGGAGAACTTGCACAATTGGTGGCTGACTAAATACTTTTTTTTCCCCACTGTATATAGGGGATAAGGGATAAGAGTTCGGGTGCCACCGCTGAATGGAGCACCGATACTGCAAAGGTATTGGTGCTCCTTTCAAAAGGAGGAGTCATGGGGGATTTTTAATCCACCATTCTCCTAAATGCTAGGGGACCCAGAAGTTGGACCCCTAGTGATTGGACACTTAACCCCTATCCTGTGGATATTGGATTAGTGTTCTAAATGGCACCACCCATTTAACAATAGTCAACATATTGAGCAACCAATTTTATTCTGTGAGACAATGAAAGCAACAATTAGAAGGAGAAATATTATGTCAAGGCTGTGAGATAGAAATCAGGATAGCTACTGGTAGACAAGTGAGAGTTATTGCCAAGCTCAGTCAGATTGTAAAAGAAGCCCCACAACGTATACAGGTGCGTCTCAATAAATTAGAATATATTTGAAACATTTATTTATTTCAGTAATTAAATTAAAAAGTGACCTCCTATATTTTCTAGATTCTTTACACACAGAGTGTTCTATTTCAAGTGTTTTATTTCTGTAAATGTTGATTATGGATTACATGTAATGAAAACCCAAATCTACGAAAATTAGAATATTGTAAAAAAGTTCAGTATTGTAAATTCAGTGTGTCACCTGTCAAGGTTTCCTAAGCCTTTAAATGGTCCCTCAGTCTGGTTCAGTAGGACACACAATCATGGAAGACGCTGATTATGAATTGAATTACTGAATTACTGAAGTGAATGAACGTTTCAAAAATATTCAAATTTATTGAGAACCACCTGTAATACAGAAAAACTGAGAAGGAGAAAGATCATAGGATAGGAAAAATTCACACATATATATATACTGTATATATATATATATATATATATATATATATATATACATACACACAAATATCATAGATATGGGAATTATTGGCAAATAGGACCAAACAGTGAGCAACCAACTTCCAGCAGCACAAAAAGGAAGAAATACAAACAGGTTCTAGAAATATCAGTTTAGTTTATAAATATTGTAGGGATTTATATTTTCTGCTCATTCTAAACTTAGCGCTCAAGGAGGGGTTCCTACTCAGTGATTGACAGTGTTCCCTATATGAATGTGCATACAAAGAAAGCTGACAATCACTGAGCAAGACAGCCCACTTGACAACTAATCACAGAAGGAGGAGAGATTTAAATGAATAAATAACAAGTTACACTGAACCTTTTCCTGCAAGATTATTATCTGCTCAGCTCCTCCTGGTTTATAACATGTCGCAGACTGCATCTCCACATTGACAGATTCCCTTTATATATTTCATTTATTAAAATCCACTATGACTGCTCGCCAACTTATGTAAGGCTGAGTTTGCTCACAATGTTTAGTACTAGCAAGTATTGTAGAGTTTCAGCTCAGCTCCTCTTGAATCCTAAAACTTCCAATTCATTTCCCAGTGCAGTAATGTATTACTCTTGTCTCTCCCTTGGCATTTTCCACAGTACACATTTAATTTATTTCAAATAAATGTACAAAATATATTCATGTTTTGAACAAATTCATTGCTTGTCCTTAATATCCGATACAGTTGGAATTCCCTGGGAGGGATCTTTTATTCTTACCTTAGAAAATAGGCTGTGGAAGGAAGTTGATAATTGTGTGATATCACCCACTATTCTCTTCCGTGCCATTTTTCATGCTAGAATAATAAAACATTGCTTTTTTTTGTACCATATTTAAAGAAATTGTTTTTCAGCATGGCGTGTAGATGATCTGTCCTAGAGGGAAACAATGTGTTCTGTAAAACCTATATTTGATTTCCATATCTTAATCTGCATGAGCTTTAACGCAGCACTGTGCACACACATCGGCATTAGTCTTTGTTTGACATTATCTTTCTGAATTTTTCATGAAATTCATTCCTTTCCTCATGCATAAAATATCAGAGTATGTGATACAATTAGTGTAACCTCATAAATATCTATTCTCCGGAAACAAAACTTCCATGGTAATAATCTATAACATACCTGTGGGACCTTTTTTTTAACCCATAATCTTAAAAAAATAAAATAAAAAACAATAGTTTGCTAACAAAATGTCTTTTCTTTTGAAGTATAGCCTGGTACTTTTATCTTGTCTTGAAAAGCATGTCTCATCTTTGATGAATACAAATGTGGTTGAGTAGAAATGATGTGCCAGCTATCCAGTATCTCTAGAGGAAAAATGCAACAATGTGCGTGAAGTTGAAGTATGATTAAAAAGTATTTGTATCAACTTAAAATTACATGAACAAAAAGTTTAGAAATGTATCCTAAATTTCTGAATGAAAAGAAAGTATAGAAAGTTAAGTGACATGTTGACTTGTTTTCTTTAAATGTTTCTATTTCAATTTAAATATATACATACAGGATCACACTATGATATTTGCCTTAAAGTATGCAACAAAATTTGCATGTTTCATGCAGATTTTTTTCGAAATTTTTATTGGTATGTTTACACAAAGGAACCTGCTTCAGGAACGTGAAGGAGATTTTTGCAGCTGATTTTGATGCTGATTCTGAAAATCCTTTACAAAATCTGCTTAGAAAAGCCTCAAAATCTTCCTCCCTTTTAATTCAATGGGAGTTTCACACAGAATCCACCTCAAGAATGAAAAGGACACTTCTTTTTTCTACAAGCTGAACTGAACTGCCACTGAAATTAATGGGATTTCAGATTTCAGGCAGTATTTGGAGCTGATTTTGAGGCTGCATCTACTCAGTCACTGGTAGACTTCATATATATTGAATTTTCCTAACTAAAAAAAAATTATAATCTGTTATGATCTGTTAAATCATAAGAACTACATTTTGTAATATTATTCTTTTTTTTTTGTACTTGGATTACATATACATTTTAGGTGACCAGGCAATGAAACGCAGTGCCCTGTAGCTTTCTTGACTGACTATGGTTGCAATTTCACTGATAAAAAAAATATGCTGATGCATTTATCACGGATCCTGCAGCTTTCTTGCCTGTTTTAGAGACAGCCAGGGCTGTAGAGTAACTAAATTCGCACGATAGTGAATGCTGGTCATATGACATCCATTTTTTTTAATGGACATCACACGGCAGCATTAATTTCAATGTCAGTGAATGAAGGCTATTTACGTGACAGCAGACCGTTATTTTGACGGTAAATATGCAACAACTAATAACTATCTAAATAATTATGCAATATTAATAATTGTACAATACAATTAAAAATAATTAAGCATTTTATTTTGAAGTTGGAATTGGTAGCTTTTTGAACTCTGACTTCACCAAAAACTAGCCACAACTCCATGACTCCAAGTCAGACTCTACAGCCCTGGGAGGATATTTTTTTTGACCTTTGCATTATACAATCTAATGGACAGTGGATCGTGGATCCATTGTGTACCTAACCCAATTGCGTTTGGGCCACTGCCAAGAGCGTTATCTAAATAGTCTCCCCAGTTTTCACCCTTTAACCAGGGAGACTACCAGGTTACTATTTCTTGTAGTGGTCCCCTTGTAGGCAGCAACTGGCCAAAGGCTAGATAGATGCCAATGTGACTCAACAGAAGGTCATGCAAAAGAGTGGTCATGTCTTGGCTGAAGGTCATTGACAAGCAGCAATTCTTCTAAGTTAAAAACTTGCCACGGGGTGTAGATAGTGAGCTATGATTCACAGGTTGAGGACAAGCAAAGGTCATAGCCAGAAGGTCAATAGATCAGGATCAGAGCCAGAAGAAAAGCCAAAAAAACAGGCTAAGGTCATTACATGGTGAATCAAACAGGAATACAGAATCAGGATACCCTAGCAGGAATTGGCTCATCAAGATCCGATATTGCTTGGGCGTTGTATTGAGGGCTGAGTGGATAGAAATAGGTCATGGTTTCCTGGGATTGGATGGAAAGACCCAGGAACAGAGTCAAGAACAGCACATTATAAACCAGAAATAAGTCAGCAGCTGAGTCTGCTAGGAAAGAAGGTACAGCAGTGTTTGTTACTAAGGCATGTCCATACACACTTCAGTTCTGTCAAATATCAGATTCTGTGTATTCACTTCCCCTGCTGGACAGATCTTCAATATCTGATAGGTGACAGTGCAACATCCGGATCCCATCACTGATCATCAGTTCTCAACAGCTGATGCAAAGTGAATGGAGCAGGAAGCAGACAGCTTTGTTTTTCTGTGCAGCCACTGCAGCTTACCATCCATTCAAGGAAATAGGAACTGCAGTAATCTGGTGTGACCACTAAACATGGAACAGAGCTGTCCTCTTTCTGCTCCATTCTCTGTGTATCAACTGCTGAGAACAGCTGATCAATAGGGTTTCTGGGTATTGCACCCCCACTGATCTGATATTGATGACCTATCCTTAGGATAGATTATCAATATTTTTTAATCCATAAAACCCCCTAACAATAAAGAAAAAAAAAAATAATAAAACATTTTTTATTAATAATAATGATCAAGAGCTTCTATGTTTTAATTAACAACTTCCCTAGCCAGTATTGGTATATAAACAGCTGTGTCCTTTGACGGTATTTTTAGTTCCTTAAATTTCTTGTCAATTTGAATATTTTATTATATTTTGCCTTGAATCGTGTATAATATTATGCTTCAAGAAGGGCAGCAATCTATTACACTGTTTTAATAGTTTGCCAATGAATATTTTATCCTCATTTATCAAGGAATTTAACTATTTGAATACTATTTGATGCATTGTGGCCCTGTAGGCATAAGTATTTGAAGCCTAGAACATGAGTTTCACATTCTAGCTTCATACAAATTGCAGATCCGTTTTTTAGTATCTGTGCTAGGTTGTTTAACTGGCAAGAAAACTCCAAGTAAAAGCAGACATCAATATTATTATGCGCCTCGCCCCTGGTGGAAGGTTGTTTTTCATAATCATGATCATAATGAAGAACAGATATCCATTTTCTTTGATCTCTGATTTCTTTGACCATATCAAAGGGGTATGCTCCTTCTCCAAACAAGATTTGTGGAGAGCATATAAATTGGTTTAAAAAAAGGATGGAGATGAGAGGAAAACTGTTTTTAATACAAAGACAGACACTAAAAATTCCTTGTGATGCCATTTAGACATTGTAATGCTCTCATGAACATCTTCTAAGATATTCTATTACACTATGTTCTTTAGGTTGTATTCTAATATATTCCAGAGACTTGGAGACACAACTACTGCAGTTCGATAATTTTTTACAATGGGAAATCTCTCTTTATGCCAAACTCTCACTATGCCAAACTGGAGAAGCATCTCTTTGAAAAGCAGGACTTTGGATGCATCTCAAGGTATCACCCATATTGAAGTGGCCTCATTTAGTGGGATCTAAGTCTCTCCAGAGATATCTCAGATTATCTAAATACTACTGGCAATTTATCTGGGATATTTCACATTTGATGATTTGTCTTACAGCCTTCTTTCAAAAACAAGCTAACCCCTAAATCACAATTGATGTATAAGGTGTAAAAGCAGTTCTCTCAGTTTAGGAAAGAGGAAATATTCTTTGTATGGATTCTTAAGCAAATTCTTGAGAGAGAAATATGCTATTGGGGATTGTGAATTGTGAATTACTGGAGTTGAAACTTTCACTTGAGAAATATTGACATTTCTTGGAGGGCACTAAATTCCCTGCAATGATCTCCTCTGACCGTAAGAACCCATAATATCTTCGGCTCCTTGGCTTAAACCTTGTTAAGCTTCTTGAGAACTTTTCTTTTCATGATTTCATGTTTTTTCCTTGCTGAAAAAAACACACAGTTCTTTTATTTTGCACAGTTGCAAAATACTTTCATGCCCTTAATGGGCCCAAGTTGATGAAGTAAAGGAGTTTCTTTCTTCTTGTACCATAGGTGCTCAGTCTGACCCCTCCAGTATTCCGTGGGTTGTGTGTGCAGAACCCTTGGGGGAGGGGCACAACAAGACAGTGAGCCCTAAGCTGAACCTCCCCACTGTCCCTGGCTAACTTGCTAGATCTGTCCTAGGTGACAGCCAGCAACCGGTCGATTAGTCCCTTCCTAACATAAGTGACACACAGAACAGGACAAGACAAAACAACACAGAAGCAGAGTGAGCAAGCCAAGGGTCGGTAACAGTCGAGCAATGCAGTACAAAATCATAATCCAAGAGAATAGTCAAAAACAGAGCCAGAGGTCAGAAACAGGAATTCAGGGAATAGCAGAAAAGGAGCTAGCAGGGACAAGTCACAAAACAGAATCAATAGCCAGCAAGCATGTGAGAGCTGACAACCTGTTTATAGAAAGTCAGGACCTGCCCCAGACTGGATTGGCAGACAGGCTGTCAATCACACAGGCAAGGCTGAGATTAACTATTAGTGGAGCAGAGGAAAATCAAGGTGCTGAGACGGGTGTGGCAGAAAATCAATTACATAGTCTAGGACAGTGTTCAGACTGAGCAACAAGAATCTTAAACAAGAAATCAAACTGAGCACGCCTCCTGCTCCGCCGTGTGCGGGCGGAGGGTGGTGCAGAGACATGAACAGGCAGAGACGTTACAGTACCCCCCTTTTATGAGGGACCACCGGACCTCACCAGACAAACCAGTTTTAAAAGGACCCAGTAGTTTCTCTGCGTTGAATTCAAGATCTCTCTGAACAACAACAACAGGAGCTGGTTATTCTGTAAGGGAATTGCCAGTTGAGCAATTCCCCAGTGCCGCTGCAGAACCCTGGGGGGTGGGGCACAACAAGACAGTGAGCCCTAAGCTGAACCTCCCCACTGTCCCTGGCTAACTTGTTCGATCTGTCCTAGGCGACAGCCAGCAACCGGTCGATCAGTCCCTTCCTAATATAAGTGACACACAGAACAGGACAAGACAAAACAACACAGAAGCAGAGTGAGCAAGCCAAGGGGTCGGTAACAGTCAAGCAATGCAGTACAAAATTACAATCCAAGAGAATAGTCAAGAACAGAGCCAGAGGTCAGAAACTGGAATTTAGGGAATAGCAGAAAAGGAGCTATCAGGGACAAGTCACAAAACAGAATCAATAGCCAGCTAGCATGTGAGGGCTGACAACCTGTTTATAGAAAGTCAGGACCCGCCCCAGACTGGATTGGCAGACAGGCTGTCAATCACACAGGCAAGGCTGAGATTAACCATTAGTGAAGAAGAGGAAAATCAAGGGGCTAAGATGGGTGTGGTAGAAAATCAATTACATAGTCTAGGACAGTGTTCAGACTGAGCAACAAGAATCTTAAACAAGAAATCGAACTGAGCATGCCTCCTGCGACGCCATGTGTGGGCGATGGATGGTGCAGAGACCTGAATAGGCAGAGACGTTACATTGTGTTCAGCCATTTTCCATTTGTACTAAGTCCTGACATAGATTATGTGACTGATCTGCTAAAGACTCAATGGTTCCTTTTATTTAATTGATTCTTCAACTTGCATGGATATTTTTCAAGAAGATTTTACATATTTATGCTTTGTCATAATGCATTGTCTCTAAAGTTGCATTACAGTTATTCTGAAAGTTCAACAACTGTCCACAACTGGCAGCGAAAAAGAACACTGAAACATGACTAGCTATGTTATAATATACAATATTAATTTTCCAGTAAAACGTGTAATACCACTAGAGATTACTGTGTCTATAGGCGAATAGAGCCTTGCATATGGCAAATTCAGTAAAGGCGAATATACTGTACTGTACGCTGACTCTATAGTCTTAAATGGAGCTACAGTTCCAAAATGTAGTATCTGTTGACCAGCAAACTAGTTTTTAGGAGTTACCTGATTCCTACACAGCAGTCACTAATAATAGATGGCGAAAGATTGCATGGACAAAAACATTCAGTCAGTAAGTACAATTCTCTAAGAAAAATTCATGAGGCTTGTTTTTCTAAGGATTTGTATAAACTTACCAGTTTCAGGGTACAGAATTAAAAAAAAAAAAAAAGAACAGATTCTATAACGAAAATTATATAAACATACATACACCCGTGGACAAAATTGTTGGTACCCCTTTACGATCAACATATTATGGAAATGGGAATGAAAAAATGGAACAACGGACATAGAAACAGTACAATAATATGAAAATAACAGAAATGACAAAATAACAAAATACCAGACAAATGCTATAATAACGGACAAAACCCACAATACCATAAACTGTACAAACCAACCCTCCCCTCCCATGAACCTCCCATGGGCCTAGGGTCGGTTATCCTCAAGCCTCTTACCCTTCCATCCGATTTCTAAAACAAAAATGCCTATGTGGTGACACACCAGCCCCCCACCAGGAAGAGAGCACAAGAGGCCCGTCCCTGCCTACTTGCCCTACCACTATGTCCCTATCTATCATTCTATCCCTACCCTATCCCTACCTGTCCCTCCCTACCATTAAAAAATAACAAACCCCACCCCTCGTGCAAAACCTTGCCCTCCCTATCCCTATCTGGCCCTAACCTAACTAACCTACTTTTAATCCCTTATTCTATCCCTCAGGGAACAGAAAAGGTGAAACCCCTCCAGAGGGTACCAGCCCTTTCTGCGCCCAGCCCCTCATACTCCCGAGAGCGCACCCTCACCAGGTCCACCATGATGTTTTTAACCACCTCCACCTCCGGGAGGATTTTGCCTCACGTCGATACTAGACACCGGGATGACCACAAGTGGAACCTGACCACTGCACTAACTATAAAAAGTGTCTGGCAGTCCCTGCCCTCCAGGTGTTTGAATGCCCCATAGGCCCACTCGGCATAGGAAAGGCCAGCCAGCCGCAGCCAACCGGTGGAGGTCCTCACCAATTTACAAACCCTTATATTGAAGGGGCACTGAAGTAGGAAGTGCTCCATGCTTTCCAGCATGTCGCCACACTCCTCTCGAGGGCAGCCTCGCTCGTCGCAGTTCCGGTACTTCAAGTTCCCCCTCACATATAACTTACCTAGGAGGCAGCGCCAGGTCAGATCCCAAAACTTCTGAGGAAACCATTTGGAGTTAAGAAAACGCAACCCTCCCTCTAAGGTTTCTCCTGGGCAATCTTTGAGCGCCAGAGGCTTCTGGAAGTGGGTCAACAGGACTTTGTCGTCAAGAAAACGTCTTGACTGAGTCCTGATCTCCCACACCCCCAGACCCCACCGACGAATCACTTTCAAGACCAGGGAAGCATAGGCCGGGAGATATCCATGGGGTGTACGAAGATCTTTCACTTGCCCTCCTGACTCCCATTTCTGGAAGAAGGGCCGAAACCACCCCTGGCAGGAGGCTACCCACGAAGGAGTCCCCTCGGAGGAGAGGTTTGGTAGATTGATCTTAAGAAAGGTGTTCATTAAGAACACCACGGGGTTAACCATATTTAACCCCCCTAGCCTCCTTGTGCGGTATGTAACCTCCCTCCTGATTAGGTTGAGCCTGTTCCCCCATAACAGTTGGAAGAACAGGCAACAGATCCTACTCCAACAAGACTCTGGCAAGGCACAGACGCTACCTAGATAGATCACCAACGGGAGCAGGAAGGCTTTGGCAAGGTGAACCCTTTCTCTCAGGGTCAAAGACTAACCCTTCCAGCAATCAACTCTCTGGGCGACATCCTTAAGCCTGCCCTCCCAATTTTGAAGTGGGTAATCACCCTGGCCAAATTGGATGCCTAAGATCTTTACAGACCCCTGGGGTTCTGGGAGGGTGTCCGGGAGAGAAAAACCAGGCTCTCCCCCTCCCAGCCAGAGGCTTCCACACTTATTCCTGTTTACAGCTGATCCGGAAGCCTCCGAGTAACTATCCACTTCAGACATCACCCATTCAAGCTCCTCCCGTGACGAGACAAGAACGGTGACATCATCCGCGTAGGCTACTGTCTTCAAAGGGGAGCCGGTGCCCTCCAGGTCCATCCTGACTCCCGCCACCGGCCCACCATTAATCCGCCTAATCAGGGGATCAATGGCAAACACATACAGCAGCGGGCTCAAGGGACATCCCTGTCGGACGCCCGACCCCACCTCAAAAGTACGACCAACCCAACCATTCACAAGTGGGAAAGACTCAGCCCCAGCGTATAAGGTCTGCAGCCACTGAATGAACCCCCCAGGCAGGCCATACCTCAAGAGAGTTGACCACAAATACTCGTGATTCACCCTGTCAAAGGCCATAACCTGATCTAGGGACAGCAAGTACCCCTTCCACCGATCTGCCCTACTCTGCTCCACAGCCTCCCTGACACTCAGGACTGCACTTAAGGTGCTACGACCAGTAACAGAGCAGTGCTGAGCCGGCGAGAGGAGCCGGGGTGCAAACTGTACCAGCCGGTTGAAAAGTACCTTCGCCAGAATCTTCCGGTCCGTATTGAGAAGTGCTATGGGCCGCCAGTACTCAATACGGCTCGGATCCTTACCCTTTGACATAACTATAAGGGCGGACCTCCTCATTGACTTCGGCAGAGTGCCCGAGGATAGACACTCATTAAGCACGTCAGTCAAGAGGGGAGCCAAAGCTCCTTTAAAGGTCCGATAGAACTCAGATGTTAAGCCATCTGGGCCAGGTGACTTCTTGAGGGCAAGACCCTCAATAGCCCTGACGACTTCCTCTTCCCTTATAGGTTCCACCAAAACACCAAGAGAAAGGTCTTCTGCTGACTCAGGAATGGTTTCAGCCAAGAAACCTGAAATCCGATCCCGATCCAGTTCCTTCTTTGCCAAAAGGTTCGAGTAGAAGGACCTGACAACCTCCAAGATCCCTGACCTGGATCTTGTCAGGGATCCTGTACTGTCAATCAGGCCCGTTACTGTCTTACAAGCCACTGACATCTTACAGTTCCTGTAGGGGTCGGGCGAGCGGTATTTCCCGAAGTCCCTCTCAAGAACCAAAGATGCGTGCCTATCATACTGACACCTTTTGCCTTCACACCAGAGATATCCTCCTGGCTACCCCCGGTCGAGACCAGATGCTCAAGTCTCTTCCTCAGTGCAGTGTACATGCGGTACATGTCCAGTGACCTGAGGCTTGAGAGCTGGCGGAAAAATCCCGCCACCCTTTTTTTGAATATCTCCCACCACTCTGACCTAGTGCCTTCAAGACCCAGTAATAATACCTGATCCTGAAGAAACCCCTCAAAGGCTTGTCTTACAGCTGCCTCCTCAAGGAGTGACGAATTCAGCCTCCACAAACCTCTTCCTCTCCGGAGGGTCTCTGAAATATTCAAAGAAAACAAAATTAGACAGTGGTCAGAGAACTCCACCTCCACCACGGACACAGGGGTGGTGACGGAATTCTCCTTAAAAAAAAACCTGTCTATCCTAGACCTAGCACTACCTCTCTGAAAGGTGAACCCACGGTGACCTGGGGAATGCCTGATGTGGATATCCTCCAGGCAAGCTTCACTCACTAAGCCATTCAACGCGACGCCATCATAGGGCAGTCTATCTCTGGTACCTCCTCGGTCTTGGGGTCTAGTTATGGTATTAAAATCCCCACCAAAGATGACTTGCTTGCCCGTAAAAAGAAAAGGCTTGATCTTCATAAAGAGGCTTTTACGGTCCCACTTTGTCTGGGGACCGTAGATGTTATTAAGACGCAGGCTTTGCCCCTTCATGAAGATGTCTAAGACTAGGCACCTTCCCATTTCGAGCTCGATCAGTCGCTGGCATTTCACCTCTGCGGTAAAAAGCACCGCCACTCCACTATACGGCTCAGCCGCAAGAGACCAGTAGGAGGACCCCCTGCGCCACTCCCTCCTTGCTCTGTTTATCTCTGATAGAGTACAGAGCCTGGTCTCCTGCAAAAACAAAATGTCAGCTTCAACCCAGCCAAGAAAATCAAAGGCTGAAAACCTAGCCGTATCAGACTTAATGCTGGCCACATTAATGGTGGCCAACGTCAGTGGAGAGGGGACTGCCATTAAGACTGATTGAGCTCAATGACCTTCAGCTTCCCACCCCCTTTCCTCCTGCCACCACCACCCCTAGATGAGTCTGAAGAGGACCCACGACTTTTCCTCGTCTTGCGGGTCCTCTTCTTACATTGGGATTGGTCCATCACCTCCCCCGGTGCGGTTTGGCCAGAGGAGGGATGGACTTCCCCCGCAATCTCTCCCTGAGGAGATACAGCAGTAGTATTAGTAGCAGTAGTGACAACATCGGCTCTGGGTGCATCATCTCCTCCCTCAGGCTCCAGGCCAGCCTCCCCCCCCGAGGGCAGGGGGCCCCTCCCGGAGGGAGACTCAGCAGCCCCCGATGGCGCCACCTCTCCCTCTGAAGCCTCCCCTGAGGCCGACGCGTCCTCACAGAGGGATTGGTACCGGTTGGGACCTACCACTAGAGGGTCATCGAGTCTACGTTCTTTTGTCGGGGGGGGGCAGATGTTTTTGCCCTCACTTTATTTGGTGACTTTCTCCGCTTGACCGTCTCTCCCTCCCCAGCACTGACGTACTGAGAAGAAGAAGACTGGCCAGCCTCTTCCTCCCTCTGCATTCTCCTCATCTCCTCAACCAGGGTCGTGCCCACTGCTGCCTCGGCGCCAGGGTCCTGCCCAGCAGAGCCAGGGGCAGAGGGAAGGCGCATAACTCCCTCCCTCTGCTCCCTCTTCCTCTCGCGCCTCCTTGCCCTTGATGGTGGCTGGGCTTTCTCCCTTTGCCTTGGCAGACTAGTCTCTCCTCCCCCACTCACCCCCTCCGCAGCAGGGACAGCCTCCTCAACTGCCCCCGCTCGCCGAAGGGTGGTGTTGGCGAAAGACCGTGGACACGCCCCGATCGGGTGCCCAAGGACACCACACAGGTGGCACCGGACCCTGCCACAGGTCGCCGCGAGATGGCCCACCTCCCCACACATGGCACACTTCTGCACACTGCAGGAGGCGCTCAAGTGTGAGGGGTCACCGCACCTGTGACAGAGTTTTGGCTGCCCCTGGTAGAAAACAAGGATCCTGTCTTTCCCAAGGAAGGTCGAGGACGGGATATGCATCACCGAATTATCCTCGTGTCTTAACTTGACCATGAAGGTCCAGGCCCCCGACCAGATCCCGAACTCATCAAGATTTTTTTTGGGGAAGTCCTTGACTTCCCCAAACCTGTTCAGCCAGGTCATGATGTCCATGTAAGAAAGAGACTCGTTACAAGTTAAAACGGTCACTTTCTTAATGCTATCCTGGCGTGACACCACCCACACCATAAAGTCACGCCAGACGGGCTCGTCCTTCACCAGCCTGTAGTTTCCCCAGAAGGTTTCTAGGCCCTCCGGGGTAACAAAGCTGATGTCGAACTCCGAGGAGCCGACAGGATGAATCAGGGCAAAGATGTCACTCGCCCTGAAACCCATCCCGAGCAGAAGTTCCACGACCCCCCTCCTCTGGGGACAAGGGCCGGCTCCCCCCCACACGAGACGGGCCACGTTCCTCCTTGTCGGCCCCCTACGCCCGGGTGTAGGGAGAGTCCATCTGGTCTCACCTCCCTCTTCTTGGAACTTCCCCAGGCCAAAACGCTCAATCCAAAACCTGAGGACTCTCGATTGACCATCTACGGTCATCGTAGCCTGCCCCGCCCGTAAAGCCTCCAGGAGTTGCCGTTGCAATTCACCGTCCCTAGAGCCCGATGGCGGACATGATGCACCCGAGGGGCGCCCCAGAGGCAACACTGGCGTATGAGCGGACTGGTCCCAAGGCCACAGCTGATCCAGCTCCAACAGTGCCAGCGCTGGCTGCCAAGGTGCCAGTGCCACCCCCAGAGTCCCCCTGAGAATTAGCCGACCCATCCACGACCCCAGCAGCCAGAGCTGCCGAGGTGACAGCCATTGGCTCAACCACTGAGGTCGCAGACTGGGCCACCCCAGGCAACGGAGCCTGGGCGGTCAGCTCCGCCGCCACAGCAGCAGTAGCAGCAGCGGAAGCAGCAACAGCAGTAACAGCAGCAACAGTAGTAACAGTTTTTCTTCCAGCAACAGCTGGTGCATTAGAAATAGCTAAACCATCTGCAACTTTTCTCCAAATCATAGTATCCACAGCCACTACAGGTGTTACTGGTGCCTGATTTATGTCAACTTGCGGACCCCCTTCCTCAGAGCGACCACTCACACCTTTGCCTCCTATTTCTCCAGTTTTCCCTCTTCCCTTACTCCTCCTCCTTCCATCCATTCCCCCTTCATTCACCATATTCACCCCCGCATTCACCTCTCCAGTGCTAGATTCTTTCCTTCTTACCACGGGGCTGGTCGCTTCAGTAGACCGCTGTACAGCATTAGATGTTGATTTTGCCTCGGCCTCTGCCTCCACAGGCGCCCCAGCATCTATTACATTAGAAGGATGGGATCTCCTCGTGCCGGGCACGCCCTCCGCATCACCGGCATCACTTGCTTCATCAGTACTAAGTTGGGGCAGGACACACCCCTCTTGCCGCCTCCTCCTTTGCCTTACTCTTTGAGGAGCGGCCGCTACGTTAGCTCCGCCCATAGAGGAGAGCTGTCTCCTCACTCCACTCCCCTCCGTGAGGGTGGCTTCCTGTTCCTTGTCCGCCCCTGGAATGCTTCCGACCTTGTCTGCAACAACCGTCATTACTGGCAAGTTTTTGGGTGCCATCTTTACTGGCATCTCAGACTCAACACCACTAGGCGCGACCTGAGACACCTGCACCCCCCTTTTCTCACCCGGGGCCAGCATTGCGGGTGCCGGGACCCCCACACACTGGTCCACGGGTTCCGTGCGAACATACTTAAAGGTCTCTATTCTTAGCTTAGTTTTCTTTTTCCTTCTTTTAACTACATTCTCTTCCTCATCCTCCAGGTCGCTCAGACCAAAGGCCATCTGAGTCATCCTGGATGGTGATTCTAACAACCGGATTTCCTGGATTAGCCGCCCACCCTCCCCCGAGACACTCTCCTCCCCTTCCGTCTCAGGTAACGGCTGGTTTTCGGGAAGGGCGGGCGACTGTGATGGCAATGGTTGCTTAGGTTGGAGCACCATTTCCGGTGCTACTGCTGTCCAAGGTGCCACCCCCGACGCCGGAAGTGATACCGGAGCCGGTTCCGGCGTGTACGTCGGGATGACACCGGAGGTCCCGGTAGAGACCACAGCCCTGCTACACTGGACGGCAAGGCTGTCGTCCGAGTCCATTTCAGAGTCTATTTCTGAGTCTGAAAAATCCGTACTGTCTTCGCGCAGCAGCCTCTCCTGCTGCTTGCGAAAAAATCTATCATCGTTCTGCAATTTCTCTTTAAACGCCCTCTAGGATCTCTGAGCATCTGTCTTCTAAATTTTTAATCTGTTTCTTTAGGCGCTTAACTTGTTGGCTGAGTGCCGGGCGGTCTTTCCTGGAGGCCCCGTCACTACGGGCATGGGCGCTTTGTAAGTCCGCGCCCATAGTGAACAGGGTCCTCCGGGCCCGGTCGTATTCTTCCAGGACAGAGTCTACCCGCCTGCTATACACCACCACCTCCTCACCTGACTTCCTGATGCCCCAAGCTGCTGGACCCGACTGGCCCGGTGAGGAGGTAACGCCTGTTGCTTTTTTCCGTCCATTAGGTGGAAGCACTCTCCTGGAGCTGGCTCTGCTCCTTGTGACCATTGAATTTCCCGCCTCCATCACTTCTCCTGCCACGATTGCCGGCGTAGGTGTAGATGATGGCAATGATACTACTGCTGCCGCTGCTGTCGGTACCACTGCCGTTGCCACCTCCGCTGTAGCTGTCGATGCTATTGCACCCGATGCCTGGGTAGTTACCCCATCCAAGAGGCGTCATCTCTCCGATCTCCGTCTGCTACTGGTTCCACTGGTAGAAAGCTTCCTGCCCCCCTCCGCAACGGGTCGGGGGGCAGGAGCGCCTTGCTCCATGACAAGGACCACTCAGCCACTGAAGGAGGGGGGTTGGAGCCTAAGCTGTGCCCGAAAACTGTAACACAACACGAACACACTAACTTTTCCTCGGTCTAGAGAACCACTTAAGCCTCTGGACTCAGGAGCTCAAACAGGTACGTCTGGCTCCCACGGTTGCCCCGAAGGAATTGGAACTATTTTATTATAAAAGTAGAAAAAGTTCACAAACACTGTCACATACGAAAAATACCATACAAAAACCATAAACAGAGACAATACATAAATCCAAAACATAGCATAAATAACATCAAATACAAGAAAACGTCAAGACAAAATTAAAAAACCAAAAACATGCGCAAACCAGCCCCCATCCATTCTGTCTTTCATTCCGCCTTTCACTCCGCCTTTCATTCTGCCTTTCATTCTTCTTCAGCCATCCGTCAGTCAAAACTCTAATTATCCTAAAAACAAAGAAAAAACAAAATGAGCAATGTACAATGAAACATATAACGAAAACATATAACACTAATAAACCCCAACTGAAACTTACTATGAAAATTATTATTTTTTTTTTTTTTCCCTTCACCACACCCGGCCAGCACCACGCCCCATGTCCTCCCATGTCCGCATAGTCCAGAAACCCCGACCTGGCTCTCCGCCTCATGTCCTCTCATGTCCGCATAGTCCAGAGCCAGGCCGGGCACACAAAAACCTATAAACCAAACCCTCCACCCCCAAAAAGAAACCCCCCTCCCAAACAACCTACCCCCCTAAAAAACCCCTTAACTACTAAAAAACAAATGGGATTATGAAATGGAATATGGAAAATGAAATGGGATATGGAAATGGATATGAAAAATGGAAATGGAAATGGGAAATGAATATGGGATATGGAAAAATGGAAAATGGGAAAACGGACACAACACATGACAAACGACAACAACAACAAACAACAAGTACCAGACAAATAACCCATACCAGACAAGCAACAAAACCCACCATCCTACATAACCCACCATCCTACATAACCTGTTAAGATTACCCTCCCTCCCATGAACCTTCCATGGGCCTAGGGTCAGTTATCCTCAAGCCTCTTACCCTTCTATCCGTTTTTCCAAAACAAAAATGACTATGCGGTGACACACCAGCCCTCCACCAGGAAGAGAGCACAGGAGGCCTGTCCCTGTCTACTCGCCCTACCACTATGTCCCTATCTATCATTCTGTCCCTACCCTGTCCCTACCTGTCCCTCCCTATCAGAAAATAATAAAACCCACCCCTCGTGCCAACCTTGCCCTACCTGTCCCTATCTGGCCCTAACCTAACTCACCTACTTTGAATCCCTTATTCTAACCCTCAGGGAACAGAAAAGGTGAACCCCCTCCAGAGGGTACCAGCCCTCTCTGCACCCAGCCCCTCATACTCCCGAGAGCGCACCCTCACCAGGTCCACCATGATGTTTTTAACCACCTCTACCTCCGGGAGGATTTTGCCTCGCGTCGATACTAGACACCGGGATGACCACAAGTGGAACCTGACCACTGCACTAACTATAAAAAGTGTCTGGCAGTCCCTGCCCTCCGGGTGTTTGAATGCCCCATAGGCCCACTCGGCATAGGAAAGGCCAGCCAGCCGCAGCCAAGCGGTGGAGGTCCCCACCAATTTGCAAACCCTTATATTGAAAGGGCACTGAAGCAGGAAGTGTTCCATGCTTTCCAGCATGTCGCCACACTCCTCCCGAGGGCAGCCTCGCTCGTCGGAGTTCCGGTACTTCAAGTTCCCCCTCACATTTAACTTACCTAGGAGGTAGCGCCAGGTCAGATCCCAAAACTTCTGAGGAAACCATTTGGAGTTAAGAAAACGCAACCCTCCCTCTAAGGTTTCTCCTGGGCAATCTTTGAGCGCCAGAGGCTTCTGGAAGCGGGTCAACAGGACTTTGTCATCAAGAAAACGTCTTGACTGAGTCCTGATCTCCCACGGCCCCAGATCCCACCGACGAATCACTTTCAAGACTAGGGAAGCATAGGCCGGGAGATATCCATGGGGTGCACAAAGATCTTTCACTTGCCCTCCTGACTCCCATTTCTGGAAGAAGGGCCAAAACCACCCCTGGCAGGAGGCTACCCACGAAGGAGCCCCCTCGGAGGAGAGGTTTGGTAGATTGATCTTAAGAAAGGTGTTCATTAAGAACACCACGGGGTTAACCATATTTAACCCCCCTAGCCTCCTTGTGCGGTATGTAACCTCCCTCTTGATTAGGTTGAGCCTGTTCCCCCATAACAATTGGAAAAACAGGCAACAGATCCTACTCCAACAAGACTCTGGCAAGGCACAGACGCTACCTAGATAGATCACCAACGGGAGCAGGAAGGCTTTGGCAAGGTGAACCCTTTCTCTCAGGGTCAAAGACCAACCCTTCCAGCAATCAACTCTCTGGGCGACATCCTTAAGTCTACCTTCCCAATTTTGAAGTGGGTAATCACCCTGGCCAAAATGGATGCCTAAGATCTTTACAGACCCCTGGGGTTCTGGGAGGGTGTCCGGGAGAGAAAACCAGGCTCTCCCCCTCCCAGCCAGAGGCTTCCACACTTATTCCTGTTTACAGCTGATCCGGAAGCCTCCGAGTATCTGTCCACTTCAGACATCACCCATTCAAGCTCCTCCCGTGACGAGACAAGAACGGTGACATCATCCGCGTAGGCTACTGTCCTCAAAGGGGAGCTGGTGCCCTCCAGGTCCATCCTGACTCCCGCCACCGGCCCACCATTAATCCGCCTAATCAAGGGATCAATGGCGAACACATACAGTAGCGGGCTCAAGGGACATCCCTGTCGGACGCCCGACCCCACCTCAAAAGGACGACCAACCCAACCATTCACAAGCGGGAAAGACTCAGCCCCAGCGTATAAGGTCTGCAACCACTGAATGAACCCCGCGGGCAGGCCGTACCTCAAGAGAGTTGACCACAAATACTCATGATTCACCCTGTCAAAGGCCTTAGCCTGATCTAGGGAAGAGCAAGTACCCCTTCCACCGACCTGCCCTACTCTGCTCCACAGCCTCCCTGACACTCAGGACTGCACTTAAGGTGCTACGACCGGGACCAGAGCAGTGCTGAGCCGGCGAGAGGAGCCGGGGCGCAAACTGTACCAGCCGGTTGAAAAGTACCTTCGCCAAAATCTTCCGGTCCGTATTGAGAAGTGCTATGGGCCGCCAATTCCCAATATGGCTCGGATCCTTACCCTTTGACATAACTATAAGGGCGGACCTCCTCATTGACTTCGGCAGAGTGCCCGAGGATAGACACTCATTAAGCACGTCAGTCAAGAGGGGAGCCAAAGCTCCTTTAAAGGTCCGATAGAACTCAGATGTTAAGCCATCTGGGCCAGGTGACTTCTTGAGGGCAAGACCCTCAATAGCCCTGACGACTTCCTCTTCCCTTATAGGTTCTATCAAAACACCAAGAGAAGGGTCTTCTGCTGACTCAGGAATGGCTTCAGCCAAGAAACCTGAAATCCGATCCCGATTCAGTTCTTTCTTTGCCAAAAGGGTCGAGTAGAAAGACCTGACGACCTCCAAGATCCCTGACCTGGATCTTGTCAGGGATCTTGTACTGTCAATCAGGCCCGTTACTGTCTTACAAGCCACTGACATCTTACAGTTCCTGTAGGGGTCGGGCGAGCGGTATTTCCCGAAGTCCCTCTCAAGAACCAAAGATGCGTGCCTATCATACTGACACCTTTTGAGCAAAGCCTTCACACCAGAGATATCCTCCTGGCTACCTCCGGTCGAGACCAGATGCTCAAGTCTCTTCCTCAGTGCAGTGTACATGCGGTACATGTCCAGTGACCTGAGGCTTGAGAGCTGGCGGAAAAATCCCGCCACCCTTTTTTTGAATATCTCCCACCACTCTGACCTAGTGCCTTCAAGACCCAGTAATAATACCTGATCCTGAAGAAACTCCTCAAAGGCTTGTCTTACAGCTGCCTCCTCAAGGAGTGACGAATTCAGCCTCCACAAACCTCTTCCTCTCCGGAGGGTCTCTGAAATATTCAAAGAAAACAAAATTAGACAGTGATCGGAGAACTCCACCTCCACCACGGACACAGGGGTGGTGATGGAATTCTTCAAAAAAAACCTATCTATCCTAGACCTAACACTACCTCTCTGAAAGGTGAACCCACGGTGACCTGGGGAATGCCTGATGTGGATATCCTCCAGGCGAGCTTCACTCACTATG
This sequence comes from Leptodactylus fallax, assembly GCA_947044405.1. Lineage (NCBI taxonomy): Eukaryota > Metazoa > Chordata > Amphibia > Anura > Leptodactylidae > Leptodactylus > Leptodactylus fallax. The sequence goes on from CAMRHE010000003.1 coordinate 9,940,699, forward strand.
CTATTTAACGCGACGCCATCATAGGGCAGTCGATCTCTGGTACCTCCTCGGTCTTGGGGTCTAATTATGATATTAAAATCCCCACCAAAGATGACTTGTTTGCCCGTAAAAAGAAAAGGCTTGATCTTCATAAAGAGGCTTTTACGGTCCCACTTTGTCTGGGGACCGTAGATGTTAATGAGGCGCAGGCTTTGCCCCTTCATGAAGACGTCTAAGACTAGGCACCTTCCCATTTCGAGCTCGATCAGTCGCTGGCATTTCACCTCTGCGGTAAAAAGCACCGCCACTCCACTATACGGTTCAGCCGCAAGAGACCAGTAGGAGGGCCCCCTGCGCCACTCCCTCCTTGCTCTGTTTATCTCTGATAGAGTACAGAGCCTGGTCTCCTGCAAAAACAAAATGTCATCTTCAACCTGGCCAAGAAAATCAAAGGCTGCAAACCTAGCCGTATCAGACTTAATGCTGGCCACATTAATGGTGGCCAGCATCAGTGGAGAGGGGACTGCCATTAAGACCGATTGAGCTCAATGACCTTCAGCTTCCCACCCCCTTTCCTCCTATCACCACCACCCCTAGATGAGTCTGAAGAGGACCCACGACTTCTCCTCGTCTTGCGGGTCCTCTTTTTACATTGGGATTGGTCCATCACCTCCCCCGGTGCGGTTTGGCCAGAGGAGGGATGGACCTCCCCCGCAACTTCTCCCTGACCAGTTACAGCGGTCGCAGAGACAGTAGCAACTTCTGCCCTGGGTGCATCATCTCCTCCTCCAGGCTCCAGGCCAGCCTCCCCCCCAGAGGGCAGGGGGCCCCTCCCGGAGGGAGACTCAGCAGCCCCTGATGGCTCCACCTCTCCCTCTGAAGCGTCCCCTGAGGCCGACGCGTCCTCACAGAGGGATTGGTACTGGTTGGGACCTACCACTAGAGGGTCGTCGAGTCTGCGTTCCTTCGGTGGGGGGGGGGGGGGGCAGATGTTTTTGCCCTCACTTTACTTGGTGACTTTCTCCGCTTGACCGTCTCTCCCTCCCCAGCACTGACGTACTGAGAAGAAGATGACTGGTCAGCCTCTTCCTCCCTCTGCAGTCTCCTCATCTCTTCAACCAGGGTCGTGCCCACTGCTGCCTCGGCATCAGGATTCGGCCCAGCAGAGCCAGGGGCAGAAGGAAGGCACATAACTCCCTCCCTCTGCTCCCTCCTCCTCTCGCGCCTCCTTGCTCTTGATGGTGGCTGGGCCTTCTCCCTTTGCCTTGGCAGACTAGTCTCTCCTCCCCCACTCACACCCTCCGCAGCAGGGACAGCCTCCTCAACTGCCCCCGCTTGCCGAAGGGTGGTGTTGGCGAAAGACCGTGGACACGCCCCGATCGGGTGCCCAAGGACACCACACAGGTGGCAACGCACCCTGCCACAGGTCGCCGCGAGATGGTCCACCTCCCCACACATGGCACACTTCTGCACACTGCAGGAGGCGCTCAAGTGTGAGGGGTCACCGCACCTGTGACAGAGTTATGGCTGCCCCTGGTAGAAGACAAGGATCCTGTCTTTCCCAAGGAAGGTCGAGGACGGGATATGCATCACCGAGTTATCCTCGTGTCGCAACTTGACCATTAAAGTCCAGGCCCCCGACCAGATCCCAAACTCATCCAGGTTTTTCTTGGGGAAGTCTTTGACCTCCCCATACCTGTTGAGCCAGGTCATGATGTCCATATAAGAAAGTGACTCGTTACGAGTTAAAACGGTCACTTTCTTAATGCTATCCTGGCGTGACACCGCCCACACCATAAAGTCACGCCAGGCGGGCTCGTCCTTCAGCAGCCTGTAGTTTCCCCAGAAGGTTTCTAGGCCCTCCGGGGCAACAAAGCTGATGTCGAACTCCGAGGAGCCGACAAGATGAATCAGGGCAAAGATGTCGCTTGCCCTGAAACCCATCCCGAGTAGGAGTTCCACGATCCCCCTCCTTTGGGGACAAGGGCCGTCTCCCCCCCACACGAGACGAGCCACGTTCCTCCGTGTCGGCCCCCTACGCCCGGGTGTAGGGAGAGTCCATCTGGTCTCACCTCCTTCTTCTCGGAACTTCCCTAGGCCAAAACGCTCGACCCAGAACCTAAGGTCTCTCGACTACCCATCTATGGTCATTGTGGACTGGCCCGCCCGTAAAGCCTCCAGGAGCTGCCGTTGCAAATCGCCGTCCCTGGAGCCCGGCGGAAGACATGATGCACCCCCAGGGGCCCCAGAAGCGACGCTGGCATAGGAGCGTGGGGGCCCGGAGGCCGCAGCAACCTCCGCTGCCGGAGTACCAGCGCCACTCCCAGGGACCCCCGCAGAACTACTTGGCCCAGCCACGGCAACCGGAGCATCAGAGGCGGCAACAGTCCGCCTTGGCATAGCCGCCGCGGACCGGGTCACTCCAACTGCAGCAGAAGGAACAGCGGCAGAGAGGACAACAGGAGCAACAATATCAGGAGCAATAACATCAGGAGTAACAACAGGAGCAACGACAGCATCAGGAACAGCATCAGGAACAGCAGCAGAAACAACAGCAGGGACAACAGCAGGGACAACAGCAGAAATACCAGAAACAACAGGGGCCACAACAGAAATATTACTAGCAGTAGAAATACTTTTTTTTTTTAGCAGCAATGGTAATAGCCCCTCCACCCGCAGCCTCCCCGACTACAGGCTCTTGGACCCCCATGCATACTACACCACCTTCTTCAGGAAGACTACTAATTACCCCTTTTGTCCCACCCGCTTTCCCCTTTACCTTACCCGTCTGCTTAACTAGCTTCTCCACTCGTCCATCATTCACACCTGCAGTCTTCCTTCTTACAGCGGGGCCGGCTGCACCACTCGCTGATGGCTTCCCCGCTTTTACCTTGGCCTCCGCATCCACAGTCACCCCGGCACCTGATGTTGTAGGAGGACACGCCCCCTTAGCCCCGGAAGTGACCTCCGCATCACCGGCTTTATCAGCACTGGAGGAGGATGAGCCACGCCCACCTGCCACTCCCCCTTTCCTATGTCTCACTCTGGGGGAAGCCATCGTCATTTTGACACCTCCTATCAGGGAGGGGGGTTTTCCCACGCCACTCCCCCTCCGCAGGGGGGGGCTCCAATTCCTTTCCTTTGCACTTGTCCGCAGCTATGAGTGCCTTGTCCGCAACCCTGAGTGCCTTGTCCGCCGCCTCCTGAAAGATACTATCAGGCGCCATTTTGACTGCTGGCACCCCGGGAACCCCGCCACTTGGCGTGACCCGAGGTGCCTGCGCCTCCCTATTCTCTCCTGGAGGCATCGCAACCTGGGCCGACGTCCCGGCACGATGCTCCCCAGGCAACGATCTGACAAATTTAAATGTCTCTATTTCTCTTTTTTTTTCTCTTTTCACCTTCTTCCTGGTCTTGGCTCCTTTTCCCTCCTCCTCCCCGTCCAAATCTGACATGCTGAACGCTAATTGGTCCATTCTGGACGGGGACTCCAATTGGCAGATTTGCCTCATCAGCTTCCCCGCCTTCTCCCGAGGCTCCGCCCTCCTCCTCCTCCGTCTCGGGCAGTGATTGGTTCTCTGGGAGTGTGGGAGATTGCGTCACTTCCTGTCCTGTAATTCTGACTTCCTGTCTTGTCATTCTGACTTCCTGCTTCACTGCCGGCACTGATGCCTGCGTATACGTGGGTATCAGGCTGCCGCTACTAGGGACGGCTGCCCGATTATACTGTACCGCCATGCTGTCATCTGATTCCAGGTCTGACTCACAATAGTCGTCCTATCCCGAGCTGTCTGAGGACGCGGGGCCATCCTTCTACAACCGCTCTTGCTGTTTGCGGAAGAAGCGGTCATCGTTCAGCAGCTTCTCTCTGAACGGCCCCGCGCCCTCCAGGATCTCCGCACACCTGGCTTCCAGGGTCTTAATCTGCTTTTTGAGGCTCTTTACTTGCCTGCTGAAAACCGGGCGGTCCTTCCTCGAGGCCCTGTCGCTACGGGCACGAGCGCTTTGCAGCTCTCCACCCATAGCGAACAGGCACCTCCGGGCCCGGTCATACTCCTCCAGGACCGCCTCGATCCTCCGGCTGTAGATGGCAACCTCTTCTCCAGCCTTCCGGATGCCCCATCCCGCGGGTGATTGAGGCAGCGATGACGGTAAGGCGTCTTTTCTCCTGCTTGCAGGGACCCTTCCAGAGGAAACCGCATATCCTGCGGCCGTAGCCCCCTTCGGACCGGCTTCACCCGCCACTGCCGCTGATGTTACCGCCGTGGCTGATGTCGCCGTCTTCACGGATCCACCTGCCGGGACTGCTGACACCCCTGTCGCCACTGCTACCCTTGCCGGCGTCGCCTGCTCCACGGGCGTCGCTACTCCCGATGCTGTTCCTGATGCTGCAGCCGCCAATGTCGCTGCTGCTGCTCCCGATGCTGTTGTCCTGGTCGCAAGTCTCACTGAGGCTTGCTGCCTCAGCGACCTCCGCCTGCCCTGCTCTGCTGGTGCTGTGTCGGCAGACATTCTCCTGCCCCCCCCGCCTGTAAGGTCCGGGGGGCAGGAGCTCCACGCTCCATGATAAGGCTCCCTTCCGCACGGGGAAGGGAGTCGGAGCTACGGTCTGTAACACAAAGACCAAAGACCACACACAATAAACGGTCTCCAAGTGTCCAAAACCACGCAAGCCTCTGAAGCTAGGAGCTCACACAGACACGTCTGACTCCCACGGTTTCCCCCGAAGGAATTGGAACTATTTTATTAGAAAAGTAGAAAAATTTTACAAACAAACACTTAATCTGTCACTCCAAAAAATACAGTATAAAACCATAATCAGACACAATACATAAAACCAAAGTAAAATCATAAAATAACATAAGAACATAAGTATAAAACACTGGGACAAAAATCAAAACAAAAACCAAGCGCGAACCAGCACCCATCCATTCTGCCTTTCACTCCGCCTTTCATTCCGCCTTTCATTCTTCTTCAGTCTCTCTCCAACCATCCTTCAGTCAAAACTCTAATCATCTGGAAAAAAAAAAAGAAAACCAATATGAGCAATATACAACAACATAGAAACAAACATAAAACAACAAAAACCCCAACTAAAACTTACTAGAAATTTTTTATTTTTTTTTTTTTTTCCTCCCTCACCACACCCGGCCAGCACCACGCCCCATGTCCTCCCATGTCCGCATAGTCCTGGTGCTGGCACCACCCACCACCAAGCTCCTGAACCCCGACCTGGCTCTCCGCCTCATGTCCTCCCATGTCCGCATAGTCCAGAGCCAGGCCAGGCACTCGAAACCTATAAACCCAAGCCCTCCACCTGCAAAAAGAAACCCCCCCTCCCAAACAACCTACCCCCCTAGAAAACCCTTTTACGATCAACATATTATGGAAATGGGAATAAAAAAAAAAAAATGGAACAACGGACATAGAAACAGTACAATAATATGAAAATAACAGAAATGACACAATAACAAAATACCAGACAAATGCTATAATAACGGACAAAACCCACAATACCATAAACTGTACAAACCAACACTCGCTCCCATGAACCTCCCATGGACCTAGGGTCGGTTATCCTCAAGCCTCTTACCCTTCCATCCAATTTCCAAAACAAAAATGCCTATGTGGTGACACACCAGCCCTCCACCAGGAAGAGAGCACAAGAGGCCCGTCCCTGCCTACTTTCCCTACCACTATGTCCCTATCTATCATTCTATCCCTACCCTATCCCTACCTGTCCCTCCCTACCATTAAAAAATAACAAACCCTACCCCTCGTGCAAAACTTTGCCCTCCCTATCCCTATCTGGCCCTAACCTAACTAACCTACTTTTAATCCCTTATTCCATCCCTCAGGGAACAGAAAAGGTGAACCCCCTCCAGAGGGTACCAGCCCTCCCTTCACCCAGCCTCTCATACTCCCGAGAGCGCACCCTCACCAGGTCCACCATGATGTTTTTAACCACCTCTACCTCCGGGAGGATTTTGCCTCGCGTCGATACTAGACACCGGGATGACCACAAGTGGAACCTGACCACTGCACTAACTATAAAAAGTGTCTGGCAGTCCCTGCCCTCCGGGTGTTTGAATGCCCCATAGGCACACTCGGCATAGGAAAGGCCAGCCAGCCGCAGCCAACAGGTGGAGGTCCCCACCAATTTGCAAACCCTTATATTGAAGGGGCACTGAAGCAGGAAGTGCTCCATGCTTTCCAGCATGTCGCCACACTCCTCCCGAGGGCAGCCTCGCTCGTCGGACTTCCGGTACTTCAAGTTCCCCCTCACATATAACTTACCTAGGAGGCAGCGCTAGGTCAGATCCCAAAACTTCTGAGGAAACCTTTTGGAGTTAAGAAAGAGGGAGGGTTGCGTTAAGGTTTCTCCTGGGCAATCTTTGAGCGCCAGAGGCTTCTGGAAGTGGGTCAACAGGACTTTGTCATCAAGAAAACGTCTTGACTGAGTCCTGATCTCCCACGCCCCCAGACCCCACCGACGAATCACCTTCAAGACCAGGGAAGCATAGGCCGGGAGATATCCATGGGGTGCACGAAGATCTTTCACTTGCCCTCCTGACTCCCATTTCTGGAAGAAGGGCCGAAACCACCCCTGGCAGGAGGCTACCCACGAAGGAGCCCCCTCGGAGGAGAAGTTTGGTAGATTGAGCTTAAGAAAGGTGTTCATTAAGAACACCACGGGGTTAACCATATTAAACCCCCCTAACCTCCTTGTGCGGTATGTAACCTCCTTCTTGATTAGGTTGAGCCTGTTCCCCCATAACAGTTGGAAGAACAGGCAACAGATCCTACTCCAACAAGACTCCGGCAAGGCACAGACACTACCTAGATAGATCACCAACGGGAGCAGGAAGGCTTTGGCAAGGTGAACCCTTTTTCTCAGGGTCAAAGACCAACCCTTCCAGCAATCAACTCTCTGGGCGACATCCTTAAGTCTACCTTCCCAATTTTGGAGTGGGTAATCACCCTGGCCAAAATGGATGCCTAAGATCTTTACAGACCCCTGGGGTTCTGGGAGGGTGTCCGGGAGAGAAAAACCAGGCTCTCCCCCTCCCAGCCAGAGGCTTCCACACTTATTCCTGTTTACAGCTGATCCGGAAGCCTACGAGTAACTGTCCACTTCAGACATCACCCATTCAAGCTCCTCCCGTGACGAGACAAGAACGGTGACATCATCCGCGTAGGCTACTGTCCTCAAAGGGGAGCCGGTGCCCTCCAGGTCCATCCTGACTCCCGCCACCGGCCCACCATTAATCCGTCTAATCAGGGGATCAATGGCGAACACATACAGTAGCGGGCTCAAGGGACATCCCTGTCGGACGCCCGACCCCACCTCAAAAGGACGACCAACCCAACCATTCACAAGCGGGAAAGACTCAGCCCCAGCGTATAAGGTCTGCAGCCACTGAATGAACCCCCCAGGCAGGCCATACCTCGAGAGAGTTGACCACAAATACTCATGATTCACCCTGTCAAAAGCCTTAGCCTGATCTAGGGACAGCAAGTACCCCTTCCACCGACCTGCCCTACTCTGCTCCACAGCCTCCCTGACACTCAGGACCGCACTTAAGGTGCTACGACCAGGAACAGAGCAGTGCTGAGCCGGCGAGAGGAGCCGGGGTGCAAACTGTACCAGCCGGTTGAAAAGTACCTTCGCCAGAATCTTTCGGTCCGTATTGAGAAGTGCTATGGGCCGCCAGTTCTCAATATGGCTCGGATCCTTACCCTTTGACAGAACTATAAGGGCGGACCTCCTCATTGACTTCGGCAGAGTGCCCGAGGATAGACACTCATTAAGCACGTCAGTCAAGAGGGGAGCCAAAGCTCCTTTAAAGGTCCGATAGAACTCAGATGTTAAGCCATCTGGGCCAGGTGACTTCTTGAGGGCAAGACCCTCAATAGCCCTGACGACTTCCTCTTCCCTTATAGGTTCTATCAAAACACCAACAGAAGGGTCTTCTGCTGACTCAGGAATGGCTTCAGCCAAGAAACCTGAAATCCGATCCCGATTCAGTTCCTTCTTTGCCAAAAGGTTCGAGTAGAAAGACCTGACGACCTCCAAGATCCCTGACCTGGATCTTGTCAGGGATCCTGTACTGTCAATCAGGCCTGTTACTGTCTTACAAGTCACTGACATCTTACAGTTCCTGCTTCACTGCCGGCACTGATGCCTGCGTATACGTGGGTATCAGGCTGCCGCTGCTAGGGACGGCTGCCCGACTATACTGTACCGCCATGCTGTCATCCGACTCCAGGTCTGACTCACAATACTCGTCCTCTCCCCGAGCTGTCTGAGGACGCGGGGCCATCCTTCAACAACCGCTCCTGCTGTTTATGGAAGAAGCGGTCATCGTTCAGCAGCTTCTCTCTGAACGGCCCCGCGCCCTCCAGAATCTCTGTGCACCTGGCTTCCAGGGCCTTTATTTGTTTTTTCAGGCTCCTTACCTGCTTACTGAAAACCGGGCGGTCCTTCCTCGAGGCCCTGTCGCTACGGGCACGAGCGCTTTGCAGCTCTCCACCCATAGCGAACAGGGACCTCCGGGCTCGGTCATATTCCTCCAGGACCGCCTCGATCCTCCGGCTGTAAATGGCGACTTCCTCTCCAGCCTTCCTGATGCCCCATCCTGCGGGTGATTGCGGCAGCGATGACGGTAAGCTTGTGTCATTTCTCCTGCTTGCAGGGTCCCTTCCAGAGGGAACCGCATATCCTGCGGCCATAGCCCCCTTCGGACCGGCTTCACCCGCCACTGCCGCTGATGTTACCGCCGTGGCTGATGTCGCCGATTTCACGGATCCACCTGCCGGGACTGCTGACACCCCTGTCGCCACCACTACTCCTGCCGGCGTCGCCCGCTCCACGGACGTCGCTGCTCCCGATGCTGTTCCTGATGCTGCAGCCGCCAATGTCGCTGCTGCTGCTCCCGATGCTGTTGTCCTGGTCGCCAGTCTCATTGAGGCTTGCTGCCTCAGCGACCTCCGCCTGCCCTGCTCTGCTGGTGCTGTGTCGGCAGACATTCTCCTGCCCCCCGCCTGTAAGGTCCGGGGGGCAGGAGCTCCACGCTCCATGATAAGGCTCCCTTCCGCACGGGGAAGGGAGTCGGAGCTACGGTCTGTAACAAACAAAGACCGAAAACCACACACAATAAACGGTCTCCAAATATCAAAAGCCACGTAAGCCTCTGAAGCTAGGAGCTCAAACAGACAAGTCTGATTCCCACGATTGCCCCGAAGGAATTGGAACTATTTTTTATTAGAAAAGTAAAAATTCACAAACAGTGTCACATACGAAAATACAATATAAAACCCATAAACAGAAACAATACATAAATCCAAAACATAGCATAAACAACATCAATAAATAAGATACAAGAAACCGGGACAAAATTAAAGACCAAAAAGAAAATCCAGCCGCAAATCAGGCCCCATCCATTCTGCCTTTCACTCCGCCTTTCACTCTCCAGTCTTTCTTCAGTCCCATCCGCCAGTCAAAACTCTACCTATCTTGGAAACAAAAGAAAATCCAAATAAGTAATATACAATGGAAAACATATAACACTAACAGAAAACTAACAAAAAAACCCCAACTGAAACTTATTAGAAATTTTTTTTTTTTTTTTTTTTTTTCCCCTTCACCACACCCGGCCAGCACCACGCCCCATGTCCTCCCATGTCCGCATAGTCCTGGTGCTGGCACCACCCGCCACCGAGCCCCTGAAAACCGACCTGGCTCTCCGCCTCATGTCCTCCCATGTCCGCATAGTCCAGAGCCAGGCCGGACACACGAAACCTATATATCAAACCCTCCACCCCCCAAAAGAAACCCTCCTCCCAAACAACCTACCCCCCTAAGAAAAAAAACCCTTTTAACTACATACAATGGGAAATAGAAAAAAATGGAAATGAACAAAAAAAATATGTTTAGTGGCAAAAGCAAATAACAAAATACCAGACAAGAAAACCAGACAAAATACAATAACAAAACCCACAATCTTATATAAACCGTTGACACCCCCTTCCCTCCCATAAACCTCCCACAGGCCTAGGGTCGGTTTTCCTCAAGCCTCTTACCCTTTCATCCTATTTCCAAAACAAAATGCCTATGTGGTGACACACCAGCCCTCCACCAGGAAGAGAGCACAAGAGGCCCGTCCCTACCTACTTGCCCTACCACTATGTCCCTATCTATCAATCTATCCCTACCCTAACCCTACCTGTCCCTCCCTACCCAAAAAAAACAAACAAACCCCACCTCTTGTGCAAAACCTTGCCCTCCCTTTCCCTATCTGGCCCTAACCTAACTACCTTTTAATCCCTTATTCTATCCCTCAGGGAACAGAAAAGGTGAAACCCCTCCAGAGGGTACCAGCCCTTTTTGCGCCCAACCCCTCATACTCCCGAGAGCGCACCCTCACCAGGTCCACCATGATGTTTTTAACCACCTCCACCTCCGGGAGGATTTTGCCTCGCGTCGACACTAGACACCGGGATGACCACAAGTGGAACCTAACCACTGCGCTAACTATAAAAAGTGTCTGGCAGTCCCTGCCCTCCGGGTGTTTGAATGCCCCATAGGCCCACTCGGCGTAGGAAAGGCCAGCCAGCCGCAGCCAACCGGTGGAGGTCCCCACCAATTTGCAAACCCTTATATTGAAGGGGCACTGAAGCAGGAAGTGCTCCATGCTTTCCAGCATGTCGCCACACTCCTCCCGAGGGCAGCCTCGCTCGTCGGAGTTCCGGTACTTCAAGTTCCCCCTCACATATAACTTACCTAGGAGGCAGCGCCAGGTCAGATCCCAAAACTTCCGAGGAAACCTTTTGGAGTTAAGAAAATGCAACCCTCCCTCTAAGGTTTCTCCTGGGCAATCTTTGAGCGCCAGAGGCTTCTGGAAGCGGGTCAACAGGACTTTGTCATCAAGAAAACGTCTTGACTGAGTCCTGATCTCCCACGCCCCCAGACCCCACCGACGAATCACTTTCAAGACCAGGGAAGCATAGGCCGGGAGATATCCATGGGGTGCACGAAGATCTTTCACTTGCCCTCCTGCCTCCCATTTCTGGAAGAAGGGCCGAAACCACCCCTGGCAGGAGGCTACCCACGAAGGAGCCCCCTCGGCGGAGAGGTTTGGTAAATTGATCTTAAGAAAGGTGTTCATTAAGAACACCACGGGGTTAACCATATTTAACCCCCCTAGCCTCCTTGTGCGGTATGTAACCTCCCTCTTGATTAGGTTGAGCCTGTTCCCCCATAACAGTTGGAAGAACAGGCAACAGATCCTACTCCAACAAGACTCTGGCAAGGCACAGACGCTACCTAGATAGATCACCAACGGGAGCAGGAAGGCCTTGGCAAGGTGAACCCTTTCTCTCAGGGTCAAAGACCAACCCTTCCAGCAATCAACTCTCTGGGCGACATCCTTAAGCCTACCTTCCCAATTTTGGAGTGGGTAATCACCCTGGCCAAAATGGATGCCTAAGATCTTTACAGACCCCTGGGGTTCTGGGAGGGTGTCCGGGAGAGAAAAACCAGGCTCTCCCCCTCCCAGCCAGAGGCTTCCACACTTATTCCTGTTTACAGCTGATCCGGAAGCCTACGAGTAACTGTCCACTTCAGACATCACCCATTCAAGCTCCTCCCGTGACGAGACAAGAACGGTGACATCATCCGCGTAGGCTACTGTCCTCAAAGGGGAGCCGGTGCCCTCCAGGTCCATCCTGACTCCCGCCACCGGCCCACCATTAATCCGTCTAATCAGGGGATCAATGGCGAACACATACAGTAGCGGGCTCAAGGGACATCCCTGTCGGACGCCCGACCCCACCTCAAAAGGACGACCAACCCAACCATTCACAAGCGGGAAAGACTCAGCCCCAGCGTATAAGGTCTGCAGCCACTGAATGAACCCCCCAGGCAGGCCATACCTCGAGAGAGTTGACCACAAATACTCATGATTCACCCTGTCAAAAGCCTTAGCCTGATCTAGGGACAGCAAGTACCCCTTCCACCGACCTGCCCTACTCTGCTCCACAGCCTCCCTGACACTCAGGACCGCACTTAAGGTGCTACGACCAGGAACAGAGCAGTGCTGAGCCGGCGAGAGGAGCCGGGGTGCAAACTGTACCAGCCGGTTGAAAAGTACCTTCGCCAGAATCTTTCGGTCCGTATTGAGAAGTGCTATGGGCCGCCAGTTCTCAATATGGCTCGGATCCTTACCCTTTGACAGAACTATAAGGGCGGACCTCCTCATTGACTTCGGCAGAGTGCCCGAGGATAGACACTCATTAAGCACGTCAGTCAAGAGGGGAGCCAAAGCTCCTTTAAAGGTCCGATAGAACTCAGATGTTAAGCCATCTGGGCCAGGTGACTTCTTGAGGGCAAGACCCTCAATAGCCCTGACGACTTCCTCTTCCCTTATAGGTTCTATCAAAACACCAACAGAAGGGTCTTCTGCTGACTCAGGAATGGCTTCAGCCAAGAAACCTGAAATCCGATCCCGATTCAGTTCCTTCTTTGCCAAAAGGTTCGAGTAGAAAGACCTGACGACCTCCAAGATCCCTGACCTGGATCTTGTCAGGGATCCTGTACTGTCAATCAGGCCTGTTACTGTCTTACAAGTCACTGACATCTTACAGTTCCTGCTTCACTGCCGGCACTGATGCCTGCGTATACGTGGGTATCAGGCTGCCGCTGCTAGGGACGGCTGCCCGACTATACTGTACCGCCATGCTGTCATCCGACTCCAGGTCTGACTCACAATACTCGTCCTCTCCCCGAGCTGTCTGAGGACGCGGGGCCATCCTTCAACAACCGCTCCTGCTGTTTATGGAAGAAGCGGTCATCGTTCAGCAGCTTCTCTCTGAACGGCCCCGCGCCCTCCAGAATCTCTGTGCACCTGGCTTCCAGGGCCTTTATTTGTTTTTTCAGGCTCCTTACCTGCTTACTGAAAACCGGGCGGTCCTTCCTCGAGGCCCTGTCGCTACGGGCACGAGCGCTTTGCAGCTCTCCACCCATAGCGAACAGGGACCTCCGGGCTCGGTCATATTCCTCCAGGACCGCCTCGATCCTCCGGCTGTAAATGGCGACTTCCTCTCCAGCCTTCCTGATGCCCCATCCTGCGGGTGATTGCGGCAGCGATGACGGTAAGCTTGTGTCATTTCTCCTGCTTGCAGGGTCCCTTCCAGAGGGAACCGCATATCCTGCGGCCATAGCCCCCTTCGGACCGGCTTCACCCGCCACTGCCGCTGATGTTACCGCCGTGGCTGATGTCGCCGATTTCACGGATCCACCTGCCGGGACTGCTGACACCCCTGTCGCCACCACTACTCCTGCCGGCGTCGCCCGCTCCACGGACGTCGCTGCTCCCGATGCTGTTCCTGATGCTGCAGCCGCCAATGTCGCTGCTGCTGCTCCCGATGCTGTTGTCCTGGTCGCCAGTCTCATTGAGGCTTGCTGCCTCAGCGACCTCCGCCTGCCCTGCTCTGCTGGTGCTGTGTCGGCAGACATTCTCCTGCCCCCCGCCTGTAAGGTCCGGGGGGCAGGAGCTCCACGCTCCATGATAAGGCTCCCTTCCGCACGGGGAAGGGAGTCGGAGCTACGGTCTGTAACAAACAAAGACCGAAAACCACACACAATAAACGGTCTCCAAATATCAAAAGCCACGTAAGCCTCTGAAGCTAGGAGCTCAAACAGACAAGTCTGATTCCCACGATTGCCCCGAAGGAATTGGAGCAACCCATGTAGCTGGCGGGAGATGTAAAGTAAAAAATAAATAAATTAAAAAGCATATTCACCTGTCCCCGGCGCTCCGTTGTCCGCTGCCATTGTCCATTCAGTCTCATGCCGGCGACTCCTTGCTGGGAGTCCTGCACCTCATGTGATCGCTAAGACCAATTAGGTACAGGATTTCCAGAAATGAGGCGCCGCCATGAGACCAAACAGACACAGGCAGGGGACAACGGGGTGCTGGGGACAGGTGAGTATGCTTTTTTAAAAATGTTCTTACTTTTACACCTCCCTGGCGGCCGACACAGTGGTCGCTTCAGTTTATGGACAACCTCTTTTAAGGGGTTGTCTGGGCCAAATTTTTCTATGGTCACTTCACTGGTCCCCCTACATAGTGGCCTCTTCACTGGTCCCCCATACTGTATGGGGAACAGTGATGGGGTCATTATATTGTATGGGAGCAGTGATGGAGGCTAACATCCTGTTTGGGGGACATTAAACTGTTTGTGGCATATTAAAGGGGTTGTCCAGGGTTAATCTTTTTTATGGCCTATGCTCTGGATAGGCCATAAATACCTGATCGGTAGAGGGCTGACACATGGCCCCATCAGCTGTTCGGAGCCACTTCCGGCACCTGTTCTGTACACAACACAGGGCCGGAAGCAGAAATCTTAATCCGCTGTATAGCAGCCCGGCGCCTTCACTGCAGCTCAGCTCCTACTGACTTCAATAAGTGCTGAAATACAGTGAAGGTGCCCGGGTAATATACAGTGGACAGAGCTTTCTGCTTCTGGCCCTGTATTGTGTACAGTACAGGCATCAGAAGTGGCTCCAAACAGCTGATCGGACCGGGGTCAGCCCCCTACAGATCAGGTATCTGTGGCCTATCCTGAAGATAAACCATAACAAATTATGCCTGGACAACCCCTTTAATATACCCCCATAATGCACCACACTTTAAAGAGATTGTCCAGTATAATTTTTTTCTTTTTTATAATTAGTCTGGGGGAGGTAAATCCCCCCTACCCCCCAAAAAAAAAAAAAAAAAAACATGCTAAACATACTCACCTGTCTCTGGTGCTCTGGTGTCCTCCCAGCACGGTCCGGTCCTGCAGCTCTGCTGTCTTCTTTTTGCCGGAATTCCTCACTGGCTGTGACGTCCCAGGTCCCTTCCCTTAGGCCACTGATTGGCCTCAGGGGTCACGTGATGTCACAGGTAGTCACGTGCAGAGGGAATGTCAGCTAGAAGAAAACAACAGAACTGCAGGACCGAACTGCTCTGGGAGACACTCTGGACAGGAAAGAAAGTTTGTGGGGGATTTTTTTGTTTTGTTTTTTTCACCTGCCCCTGCGTAATTAAAAAAAAAAAAATGAAGGAGCCATATAAGCTCCACAGTGGCCCCCACCCAGTATTATAAGCTCCACAGTGGCCCCCACCCAATATTATAAGCTCCACAGTGGCCCCCACCCAGTATTATAAGCTCCACAGTGGCCCCCACACAGTATTATAAGCTCCACAGTGGCCCCCACCCAGTATTATAAGCTCCACAGTGGCCCCCACACAGTATTATAAGCTCCACAGTGGCCCCCACCCAGTATTATAAGCTCCATAGTGGCCCCCACCCAGTATTATAAGCTCCACAGTGGCCCCCACCCAGTATTATGAGCTCCATAGTGGCCCCCTCCTAGTATTATAAACTCCACAGTGGCCCCCACCCAGTATTATATGCTCCAAAGTGGCCCCCACCCAGTATTATATACTATACAGTGGCCCCCACCCAGTATTATATGCTCCCAATAGCCCCCTCCGCTTCAGTGCTATTATTATACTGTGGGGTCTCCTCAGACCCCAGAGTATAATAATCGGAGGCCCAGGGGAAGTGATTAAAAATAACAAACTCTCATACTCACCTTGCCTTACCTTTCCTTGGCATCCTCGCTCCATCCTGTCATCTTCAGCGTCTTCAGGCCCTTTTCCGACGTCGCTGCCGAGGCCTGTGATTGGTCCTCAGTGGTCACGTGGGGGCGCACTGACGTCATTAGTCATTACGCGGTCACATGACGGAGGAGCGCCGGAGAGATCGCTGCGCCCAGGAGACGTGAGAATATGTATTTATTGTTTTCAGTCACCTCCCCTGGGCTGCCATCTATTGGAAAGGGGCCTACAATATGCCAGGGTCCCTTTCCAATAACAGTATGTCTAGCGGTCGGGGAACCAGGCTTTCCCCGACTGCTATCATAGTGGTCCGGGGCCCCGGCCATCTCCAGCTGGCCGAGGGCCCCGTACCCTGCCGGGTCCGGTCGCACTCGCGCCCCTGCGACCGCGATCGTAACGCCACTGGTCAGGGGCCCGATCGGGATGGTCAGGATCCCGATCGGGCCCCCATGACATGAGGGCCAATAGTCGGGGCTCGGGGCCCACCGGTGGATTCACCGGTTCCCCGGTGGGCCAGTCCGACCCTGATTTCAATATGATCGCTTGCACAGTGCTCCTTGGGATGTTTAAAGTTTGGGAAATCTTTTTGTATCCAAATCCGGCTTTAAACTTCTCCACAACAGTATCACGGACCTGCCTGGTGTGTTCCTTGGTCTTCATGATGCTCTCTGCGCTTTAAACAGAACCCTGAGACTATCACAGAGCAGGTGCATTTATACGGAGACTTGATTATACACAGGTGGATTATATTTATCATCATCAGTCATTTAGGACAACATTGGATCATTCAGAGATCCTCACTGAACTTCTGGAGTGAGTTTACTGCACTCCAGAAAAGGGGCCGAATAATATTGCACGCCCCATTTTTCAGTTTTTTATTTTTTACAAATGTTTAAAATAACCAATAAATTTTGTTCCACTTCACAATTGTGTCCCACTTGTTGTTGATTCTTCACCAAAAGATTAAAATTTTATATCTTTATGTTTGAAGCCTGAAATGTGGCAAAAGGTTGAAAAGTTCAAGGGGGCCGAATACTTTCGCAAGGCACTGTATATATACAGTGCCTTGCAAAAGTATTCATACCCCTTGAACTTTTTCACATTTTGTCACCTTACAACCACAAACTTAAATATATTTTCTTGAGATTTTAAATGATAGACCAACACAAAGTAGCAGATAATTGTGAAATGGAAGGAAAATGATACATGGTTTTCAAAATTTTAATCAAATAAAAACCTGAAAAGTGTAACGTGCAAAAGTATTCAGCCCCCCTTTATTAATACTTTATAGAGCCACCTTTTGCTGCAATTACAGCTGCAAGTCTTTTGAGGTGCACATTTGCACATCTAGAGACTGAGATTTTTGCCCATTCTTCATTGCAAAATAGCTCAAACTCAGCCAGATTGGATGGAGAGTGTCTGTGCGATATAGGTCTGAAATATACCTGGGCCATTCTAACACATGAATATTGTTTGATCTAAGCCATTTCACTGTAGCTCTGGCTGTATGTTTAGGGTCATTGTCTTGCTGGAAGGTGAATCTCCTTCCCAGTCTCAAGTCTTTTGCAGCCTCCAACAGGTTTTCTTCCAGGATTGCCCTGTATTTACCTCCATCCATCTTCTCATCAACTCTGATCAGATTCCCTATCCCTACAAAAGCATCCCCACAGCATGATGCTGCCACCTCCATGTTTCACAGTGGGGATGGTGTGTTCAGGGTGAGGAGCAGTGTTACTTTTCCACCACATATAGCACTTTGTATAACCTAACCCTGCTTTAAACTTCTCCACAACTTTTTCTCTGACCTGTCTGGTGAGTTCCTTGGTCTTCATGATGCTGTTTGTTCACTAGTGTTCACTAATAAACCACTGAGGCCTTCACAGAACAGGTGTATTTATACTGAGACTAAATTACACACAGCTGGACTTTATTAACTAATTAAGTGACTTCTGAAGGCAATTGATTGCACTGGATTTTATTTAGGGATATCAGAGTACAGGGGGCTGAATACTTTTGCACGTCCCACTTTTCAGATTTTTATTTGATTAAAATTTTTAAAACCATGTATCATTTTCGTTCCACTTCCCAATTATCTGCTACTTTGTGTTGGTCTATCACTTAAAATCTCAATAAAATACATTTAAGTTTGTGGTTATAAGGTGACGAAATGTGAAAAAATTCAAGGGGTATGAATACTTTTGCAAGTTACCATATATATATATATATATATATATATATATATATATATACAGAACAGACCAAAAGTTTGGACACACCTTCTCATTCCAAGAGTTTTCTGTATTTTCATGACTATAAAAATTGTAGATTCACACTGAATGCATCAAAACTATGAATTAACACATGTGGAATTATATACTTAACAAAAAAGTGTGAAACAACTGAAAATAGGTCTTATATTCTAGGTTCTTCAAAGTAGCCACCTTTTGCTTTGATTACTGCTTTGCACACTCTTGGCATTCTCTTGATGAGCTTCAAGAGGTAGTCACCTGAAATGGTTTTCACTTCACAGGTGTGTCCTGTCAGGTTTAATAAGTGGGATTTCTTGCCTTATAAATGGGGTTGGGACCATCAGTTGTGTTGTTCAGAAGTCAGGTGGATACACAGCTGATAGTCCTACTGAATGGAGTGTTAGAATTTGTATTATGGCAAGAAAAAAGCAGCTAAGTAAAGAAAAACGAGTGGCCATCATTACTTTAAGAAATGAAGGTCAATCAGTCCGAAAAATTGGGAAAACTTTGAAAGTGTCCCCAAGTGCAGTGGCCAAAACCATCAAGTGCTACAAAGAAACTGGCTCACATGAGGACCGCCCCAGGAAAGGAAGACCAAGAGTCACCTCTGCTGCGGAGGATAAGTTCATCCGAGTCACCAACCTCAGAAATCGCAGGTTAACAGCAGCTCAGATTAGAGACCAGGTCAATGCCACACAGAGTTCTAGCAGCAGACACATCTCTACAACAACTGTTAAGAGGAGATTGTGTGCAGCAGGCCTTCATGGTAAAATAGCTGCTAGGAAACCACTGCTAAGGACAGGCAACAAGCAGAAGAGACTTGTTTGGGCTAAAGAACACAAGGAATGGACATTAGACCTGTGGAAATCTGTGCTTTGGACTGATGAGTCCAAATTTGAGATCTTTGGTTCCAACCACCGTGTCTTTGTGCGACACAGAAAAGGTGAACAAATGGACTCTACATGCCTGGTTCCCACTGTGAAGCATGGAGGAGGAGGTGTGATGGTGTAGGGGTGCTTTGCTGGTGACACTGCTCAATAGGATTTAGGTCAGGGCTCATAGAAGACCACTTCAGAATAGTCCAATGTTTTCCTCTTAGCCATTCTGGGGTGTTTTTAGCTGTGTGTTTTGGGTCATTATCCTGTTGCAAGACCCATGACCTGCGACTGAGACCAAGCTTTCTGACACTGGGCAGCACATTTCTCTCTAGAATCCCTTGATAGTCTTGAGATTTTATTGTACCCTGCCAGATGCAGCAAAGCAGCCCCAGATCATAACAGAGCCTCCTACATGTTATACAGTAGGGACAGTGTTCTTTTCAAGATATGCTTCATTTTTCCGTCTGTGAACATAGAGCTGATGTGCCTTGCCAAAAATCCCGATTTTTGTCTCATCTGTTCATAGGACATCTATCTTAAATAATATTATATAAGGGATTATACAAAATGTATGAATAGGCTTGTTTAAAAATAAATTCTCTTAATTTAAAATTAATCTAAATGCGTACAGTGTTTATAATGTACTATTCAATCCTAGGGAGTTAAATTCAGCAGACCATGAATGTAAGGGAATTGTTTACACACTTATAACAGGCTATGATACAAAATGTGATTGATCTCTATCAGAGCCGTATCTGCCATGAGGCGAGATGACTAGTTCCGCCTTATGGAGAGACTAGTCTAGATGAGATTGTCTAGTCCCTGAAGGGGTGTCACTGCCTGACACCACCACTCAGCATCAATGACTTGTGGCTGCCCTTATCCTATCACTTACTTACACTCAGTCGCTCAGCGTCTGTAATAAATTATAGGTGCTTGGACTTAGGATATGGGCAGTGGGTAGACACCCTAATGCAGTAGAGTGGGTGTTCAGCAGCGAATATACTATGGGCAAAGGCAGCCACAAGTCACTGATATTGTTTTTGTGGTGCCAGGCAGTGCCCCTTGCGGGGCCAAATCCACAGTCCGTGTCAGTGTACTTCACAAGAACACTCTTCACTGGCAATGAATGTGGCACTAGTCCCCCCTCCCTAAGGCAGTAACATTAACTGTAATAAATTGACTGCTGGGAAGGGAGGACCAATGCCACAGTCAGTGCTAGTGAAGGGTGTTCTTTGTAAGATGGAGGACAACTGTGGACTTAAAGGAATTGTCCAGGATTTGGCGCAACCAAAGGGGAAGAGTGGGTGGATGTAAAAGAAAAATAAAAGGCATACTGACCTGCCCCCTCACTCCGTTGTCTGCTCCTGAACCCCTTTCCACTGTCTGACATGGCTCGCAGCTCCAAAAACTGTGAGGCTTACATCACTGCTGAGACTAATCAATGGCCCCAGCAGTTGCTGGAGAGGGACCAATGACAGAAGTCACATATGTCACCAGTTCCCTACCAGCGACCACTGAGGCCACTTAGCTGTGAGGCCCTGCATGAGATGGAAAGGGGAGCGGGAAGGGAGTATGTCACAAGCTGGGGGCGGTACAGTGTGGCAGAAAAGAGGTGATGGGAAGTGGAGAGCAAGACTTTACACCCTAAATCTCACCCTTTGACTTTAAAACCCCAATTTGCATATTGATTAAAAGTAATTTTTCTAAGGAAAGACACAGTGCTCAGAGATTATGTAGACAGCTATAAGTGAGATGCCTTCTTGGGTACTTCTTATGGTTTTAGGGGCAAAATTGTCATTGAAGCGGGTCAGTGGCACTGATGAGTGTTCTTCTTACCTATCTGTAATTTCTAACTTTGGAGGGGGGGGGCGACATTTCAATTTTTCACCTCCGGCAACAAAAAATCTAGAATTGGCCCTGATTTCTATGTATGTGTTATGTCTGAATAGTCTATCTTCAAAACATATACACTTTCTGCAGTCTTCAATCAGAATTTAGGGCCCTTTCATCCTAATTAGAGATGAGCGAATCGAAGCTGACGAAGTGAGGTTCGATCCGAATTTCAGGAACTATTCGATTCGCAACGAATTTGGATTTCCTCATGCTTCATGGCAACGAATTGCATTTTTTTTCCTAAAATGGCTGCTGCACATATTACGACATGGGGCAAGGGACTATGGGAACGCAGGATCACCCACAATGCCAAATGTGCAGCCAATCAGCAGCCAGCCAGCCCTGTGATGTCATAGCCCTATAAATACCCTCTGCCATCTTGGATTCAGGCATTTTCCAGTGTATTTAGTGCAGGGAGAGACGTCAGTAGGCGCTATAGAAAGTGGTAGAAAAGACTTGAACACTGATATTTTGCTCAATCGAAGTTCAGGGAAAGAGCATTAGAAGTGTGGGGAAAGGATAGGGTGGAATTTGTACAGCGTATTGAAGCAGAATAGGGTTTATTTGGGGTGTTTGCAGCCCGGGTAATAGGAACAATCCTACTACACCTTGCTGCACTGACTACCATTATACTTCTGCTCATTGCAGGTTTGCAATAGATCATACCTGTGTAATTCAAATTATTGGGGTTTAGTCCTTGTGCGGTGCAGTAATATGTTGTAAAGCCTTTTCTTGGCGTTTATTAGTGAGGAAAAAATAAGTGGCTTATTCGCTGTTGTGTGTTGAAGGGAGAAAATTACAGGCCTTTTTGCCCTGTATTAATTTCCTTTTCATTTACTTATTTGATCTGACAGTATGTCAGACAGAGAAGCGACAGGCCCTGCATAGGAAAGGGGCACAGGCCTAAATGTTTCTGGCGCAGGCACAGATCGCAGCAGAGTAAGGGGACGTGGCAGCAGGGTTCACTTCCAGAGGCCTGAGCTCCCAGTGTCAGCTAGCGGTCGTGTCTTGACCAGCAACCCAGTGATTCTAGAATGTTTGACTCGGTCATCCACTTCATCCCAAGTCACATCAGACACCCCCAGCCAAGAGTTGGTGGGTTCGTCAGACACAACCTTTAGTGCCCTCACCTGTCCTCAACCTGCCTCTGTCCTTTTCTGTTCCCTCAGCCAGAGAAGTACTCTATGGTGTGGGCTCAGCTGCACTATACAGCAAGGACAAGCTACTAGAAGCAAGTCAGCAGCTACTCCCCATTCAAGATCTGAAGGAGACATCCACCGCTTCCTCTGGTTGGCAGGCAAGTAGTGATGAGGAGAGTGGCGTGGGAGCTGGTGTTGCGAACTCCTGGCTCAGAGATCATTGAGGAGGACATCAGTGACGTGCACACAGTACTCGATGATGATGTAGCCAATCGCAATTGGGAGCCGGGTGATGAAGGGGCTTCATCATCATAGGCAGAAGAGGGCGGCAGCTTGCACATGAGGCAGAGGCGGAGCCAGCAAGTCGGTAGCGTGGCCAGGAGTCAGCGGGGTGGCAGCAGTGGGAGGTCGGGAGTCAAATGTGCCCGGGGTAGACCACCCGCTTCGCAGGAGCCTACCTGCCCAGAAAGCAGTGGTGCAGGGGTTCACGGAGGCAGTGGCGGTAGCAGTCAGTCAGTGCAGAGTGTTGGGGGTAAAATCACCTACTCGGCGGTGTGGCAGTTTTTTGTTAAGCTGCCAGGGGAGTTGAACATGGCCATATGTCGAATCTGTGGGCAGAAGGTGAAGCGTGGCCAGGGTGCCAATGTTGACACCACAGCCCTGCGTCAACATATGCAGCGTCACCATAAAGTGGCCTGGGAGAACCGTAGATGAAATGTGGTGGTTCAGCCTGCTGCAGCAAGTGCTGCATCACCCAGTGGCATGCACCACATTTCAGGCAGTCAAGGCTCCACCACCTCAGCAAAAGGAAGCTGTGTGTCCTTCCCATCATCTGCTGGTCCTGATGCTCCTGCTCCTGCTCAGCAATTGATCACCGAAGCGATTTCGAAGAGACAACAGTATGCGTGCACTCATCCAACGGTGCAGAAGCTGAAATTGCTCCTGTCCAAGTTGCTGGTGCTGCAGTCCCTCTCTTTCCATGTGGTGGACTCTGCACCTCTCAGAGAACTGATGGCTTGTGCCGAGGTGGAGAGTCCCAAGCCGTCATTTCTTTGCCAGAAAGGCAGTTCCAGGCCTGCACAAATATGTAGAACAGAAGGTGGGCCAGTCCTTGAGCCTGTCAGTGTCTGCCAAAGTGCATGGCAGCACTGACGTGTGGAGCTGTAACTATGGTCAAGGACAATATATGTCCTTTTACGGCCCACTGGGTGGATGTGGTTCCTGCCCAGACACACCAGCAACTTGGCCAGGTGACACCACTTCCGCCTCCATGTTCTCACTCCGTTGATCCTGCAACAATGTCCACCTCATCCTCCACTGTGTCCTCATCCTCCACTGCAGGGACAATTCACAGTGCTCCTCCAGCATACCACATGTGCAGGGCACGGCGGTGTCACGCTGTTCTACACCTTGTTTGCCTGGGCAAACAGAGTCACACAGGGGAGGAACTGCTCCGTATCCTTCATCAAGAAATTGAATCCTGCCTTTCTCCGCAACAACTCAAAATCGGAACCATGGTGACTAACAATGGGAAGAACATGGTGTCGGCGCTGCGTCAAGGAGGTTTTAGCCATGCGCCTGCATGGCGCACGTGTTCAGTCTGGTTGTCAAGAGTTTCCTTAAGAGAGTGGAATAGGCTGCCACGGGAGGTGGTGAGTTCTCCATCAATTGAAATCTTCAAGCGGAAACTGGATAGGTATATAGCTGGGATGTTTTAGGAATTCCTGCTTTGCAGGGGGTTGGACTCGATGGCCCTTGAGGTCCCTTCCAACTCAAACAAACAAACAAACAAACATCAGTGATGTCAGCACAAAGTTACTGCTGACACCCTCTCCATTCTGTCAGGGGGGCTCTACTTGTATAAGCGTTTAATAGAACAGGTTCTATAGACATCTATGTGGAATCAGCAGATGACGGTGTAAAAGGAATGCGCTCTTTCATGCTACAGTAGGATCTTGGGCCTCTGCACAGTTCTTTATACCTGGCACTAACATGGACCTGTAAGACTGAGTACACACTTGAGTTAGTTGGTCAGTTTTGGTCCCGTAACTAGCCAAATAAGTGAAGTGTGGAGTGGTTCTAAGAGCGACGCATGTCATGTGCGTGTCATACTAACTCACAGTATTGTTTCACTACCACAGCAGACTCCCTATGCGTGTTACTGCAAGGCACAGTGTTCTAGACCACTATACAGGCTCTCTGCAGCCAGGAAATAGCTGTTTTTTAACACGATTCGCTGTGAATTAATTCGGATTGAATTGGTTTGGAAAATTCAGCGAAGCAGTCGAATCGAATTTTTGAAAAATTCCCTCATCTCTAATCCTAATGATTTTTCTGTCCGAGTGCTACACATGGACCAATTATAGTTAATGGAGCAATTCACATGTATATTTTTTTTTTTACAGTCCAAGCGACACTGAGAAAAAATAAGGACATGTACTATTTTTTCTTTTTTCTCTTCTTGTTTTGGCCATAAATGTCTATGGACTCTGGAAAAAAAAGCAGATAGCACAGGTCATCATCCATGTGCTTTGCATGTTTCATCCATTTTTTCACAGATTCATTGATAGATGATGCTGAAAATTTAAAAAGACAACATGTGTTTTTTGTGGAAACAAATAATGCATCGATGGCACACGGATAAGACTATGATCAAAAACAGAAAGGATGTACATTGTCCTTTTTTAGCTCTCAAAATGGATCATTTGTGTGAAAGAGGCCTTAGTAACATCATATTGACGCTAAGTATATTATACAGTTCAAGTGTGTTTATGTATGTTTGTAACAATAAGGATTACCTACAGAGATTTCCTAAGCAACAATCATCTTCAAATAAAAGTACATTATTGTCTGGGAGAGTGCTGTGAGCATGCTCTCTGTCAAGTACAGTAGGTACTTTGAAGGGAAGGGAAGAGAGAGGAGTAGCTAAGCTGTTTTCATTATATATGATCAATGTTTTGGCATTTGCAACAATCATATTGTTGATGACGATAAACCTGCCATAAATGTAAAACTTATCGAAACCTGATCTCTACAGAACAGGAAGTATTAGCATAGTGTGGGAACTTAATGATCAGTGTGCAATACTTTTCCTTCAATATTAAAATAATATAAAAATGTAAAATAACATTTAAAAAAATAAAATGTATAAAACATCTAGTGCAAGTCTAATAATAAAAACTTGATTTAAATGATAAGTTATTTTCTGATGGTAGATTCCCTTCAATATTTGTTTTTCATACCCAGCAAATGGAAAATTCAAACAGAGATTCTAGTTTTAAAATGTTTAACTAAGTAAATGAGCTTGTATGGAGTTGATAAATTTGTATCTGTATAAAAGAGGGCAGTGTTGATCTAGTGCTACTGGAGTTGTACAATACAAATAAAAGGTTAACAAGGAATTCATTATGCACATTATTTTATTTATTCCAGACAGAGAACAGTTGTTAATCAGGATAAGCTTCATGTTTGTTATACAAATGCACACTCCATTTAGATAAAATTAAAAGGCAGCTGTGCATTGTTACATAGACATCTGGAGTGAGAAACCAAGGAAAAAATTGATTTGGTCTCATTTACTTCGCTAGCAGAAATTTATATCCAGAGCGTGCCTGTTGTTTGCAATGCATCTTGTCTATTTTTATACACTTGACATGTCTTCCAATGTCTCATCCTCTGGTGGGTTTTAAGCAAACACAAAATCCCTAAGTGTAATTACCAGTTCTATAGATGATTCACCCTAATATAAGCATTTACTAAAAGACAAATACTTGGTCTTCAATTATTTGAATCCAAATATGTATGTAAATTACATCAATTTTGTGAGTCACAACTAGGAACAATTGACTCATTTTTCTCCAGTAAAAGGATGTCAAAAGCGTTTTTTTCTACATCATTAAATTCAATGGGTTTCTGTCTAATTCTAAAGTTTTATTCATGGTTTGGGAAGTCACTTGGCAATTTTAGAAACAAAAACTGTTTTTAAATCATGTGTGCCTCCCACTTAACAAGATTCTGTTGTTAGCCAATGATTGATTTATATTGTAATCACCTTATTTACTAAGCATAGTCATTAGTTTCTTTGAAGTTTTATGTGCATATTTGGAAGCATTATAGTTCATAGCCTTAGCACTATATTTACCAAATAACTTTTTTGGGATACATTTCAGGGTAACTGCTGATAAGTTCCATGCAATGGATAGGAAGAAGTTTAACCAATGAAGAAGAGATTTTTTTTCCCCTCTCCTTTTAATCTTTTTTTCTTTCAAGTCTTAATTAAAATTATGGACACTGGGGATACTTTTTACATAAATGTACAGCTTTAAAGGGGTTTTACAATCTAAAACTTCATCAACCATGTTAGTTGATTGGCACTGTTAGGGAACCCCTGCTCCTTTGGCTTTGCACAGCCATGGTGCACAGAAGCTGTGGTTGAGTATCTGAGGCTTGCTTCATTGAAGTCTTTGGGCAATACAGCAACAGCAGATATTATCTATAATTTTGAAGTGACCATTTCAAGACAAACCATTTCTTTCACTTCAACCATTGTAATGTAGGCTAATGTGCTTTAATTCTTTCCAATAATGTTATTGAGTTTTTAAAGTAATAATTCCATACAAACAACATTAACAGAACCCTAAAATACATAGGATACATAAAAAAACATACATTAGGTAAGAGCTGATTACAGGTATACAATAAAAAAGGATAAACATAATGAAATATGAAACGTAAAAGGAGAAATAAGGGGACACTCACCAAAGCATAGTGTTTTTCATAAAAACATCCTTTTATTCAGTCCTAGATAAAAACACTGGGGATACTTTTTACATAAATGTACACCTTTAAATGGTTTTTATAATCTAAGATGTATCCATAAACATATCCATAGGAAAAAGCATGGGAGAGAGAGACTGCACATAGGATGGCTAGGCAACATCCGTTTCGCGCTGGGGGAGATAGGAAAAAGATGCTCCTACAAAAAGAAGCAAACTGGATAATAAAAACGAATGCTCTGGGACCTCTTGGCTTAAATAATCGAAATTATATGAGCGTGTTTCTTTAAAAATTTAAAAATATAAATGAGAACAGTAGATTTGGTATTAGATTCTTTATCCCTCCCTCAATTGAAATATCGCAGGAAGTCTAAAATTAATACAATTTTTTCTGACAGCGTGCATTTTTTTGGTAATTTTCAGTCATGTCTAGGCAATCCCATTGTGAGTGTGTCATGGGATTTATTTAAAGGCTCTTCAAATCTTTATTGGGGTTTTTTCTCCTCTCTCTTTATGTAGATCGCATTTTTTTTAAATCTCCTCTCGTGTTGATGAGGATAGAAAAAGTGGTGGAAGAGTGAAGAAATCAGGCGATACCTTTTAGAGGCTAACTGAGAATATTTGATGGTAAGCTTTCGGAAGTACTATCTCCTTTCAACAGACATGGTGTTATACAAGAAACTGAAAATTCAGATATTTTTTATACCCTAAAGACATGGGTCTTCAAAGGATCTTAGAGTCCTTAAAAACAAAAACAAAAAAAAACAAAATGCAGTCTAAGTAGAGAAGTTATTTACAACCAGTCAAAAAATAAGCAATCTGGAAAGTTGTGGTGTGTGACAGAGGGATCTGTTGTCTGTTTGCAATGAAGTGGTGATTTGTGACCCTCACAGTTCATACATAGTGTGACATGAAACTGGCATGAATATTAAGTCCAAATTGCAGAGTGTGAAATTTTTGCATTAACTTGTATTCCCATTCCTTTCTCTATCTCTGCGTCTTAAAATGTCCCATTAAAACCACAACCCGCAAATCTTCAATAGAGTGGTCTTCTCCGGAGAAATGTGCGGCCACTGGGAGATCTGTTCTGCTGTTATTAATGGTGGATCTGTGTGAGTTCATGCGCTGACTGAGTCTCTGCCCTGTTTCCCCCACATAGAGGCCTGTGGTGGGACATTGCACACACATTAAGAGATACACCACATTGGAAGACCTGCAGGAAAATGTCCCCCTAATTCTGTGCACCTGTTGTGACTGTGGGACAGGTACACTGTCAGCAGTGTGGATGTGCTTGCAGGTCATGCACCTATTTTGCAAGCAAGGTGAGGTGCCATTTTCAGTTGGGGCCTTCAGGGCACTCCGCACAATAATATGCTGTATGTTTGGTGGTTGCTGAAAGGAAAGGAGAGGGGGGACTGGAAATATGTCCTTGAGTCTGTTGTCCTTATGTAGCACAGGTTGGAGCTCCTTAGCAATCCTTCGTAGGATCTCCAGCTGTGGGTTGTAGGTGACAACTAGGGGCACTCGGGCTTCTTTCTGGGTCTCTTTATATGTGGGCAGACTGTCTCTGTTAATGGCTGCCGCTTTGTTTAATTGGTTGTCCGTCACTTTTGGTTTGTATTCGATGACACGGACATAGATACCTTTTTAGGGGTGGTTGTAGAAAAACTATCAGAAATAGATAGAAGACATTTTACTACGAGACATAATTTGACTCAGGATGAACTTTATTGTTTAAATAACTTGGAATGTGATGAGTCAATAGTTGTGAAACCCGCTGATAAGGGGGGGGGGGGGACATGGTGATAATGGACCGGGTACTTATATCAATATGTGCAAGAATATCCTGTAAGATAAAAACTGATATGAGGGCCTGCAAGTTGATTCAACAACTGAATATATTTCTCGACTTAATACCACCCTTAAAAAGGCTAAAGAGGATTGTCTTATTAGTGAGGGAGAATTGAAGTTTATGTCACCAATACATTCTACAAGAGCCACATTTTCCTCGCTTCCAAAGATACATAGGGGCTTTACCGCCTAAAGGGGAGGCCAATAGAGGCTGGTATTAATAGTGTGACACAGAATGTATCCCTCTATATTGACGAGATTCTCAGACCGTTTGTCGTCTCTTTGCCTTCTTATATCAGAGACACGACAGACGTTTTAAAATGTCTGGATGATTTAACAGTTCCATCTAATGTGATGCTGGTCAGTTTGGATGTGGAGGCCCTTTACAGCTCCATACCCCATGACAAGGGGTGTGGAGCTGTGGGGGACTTCCTTAAAACGAGAGGAAATCACTTTGCAGCACATAACATTTTTGTGCTAGAGCTTCTAGATTTTGTGTTACGAAACAATACTTTTATGTTTGACCGCAACTTCTTCCACCAGCTCAGAGGCGTAGCCATGGGGATTCCATGTGCGCCTACATACGCAAATCTCTATCTGGGCTGGTGGGAGAAGGAGGTGGTCTTTTCGGAAGCGATGGACGATTGGTCGTCGATAATCTTGCTTTGGATAAGATTCATCAACGATGTCTTGATTTTGTGGAATGGTACCAGGACCCAGTATTTGGAATTTGTGAAAGTATTGAACATAAATGATCTTGGTTTATACTTCACGGCAGACATACAAGAACAGTCTATTACATTTTTAGATCTTACAATTCAGAAATCTTCATCAGGGAAGCTGAGTACCACAATTTTTCGAAAACAAACAGCCACCAACTCAGGGGCGCACCGCTAATGAGGCGAAGTGAGGCGGCCGCCTCAGGCGGTGCTAACTTGTCAGTTTCGGGGGGCGGCATTTTGATTGACTAAATCAGCCCAAGACAGGCCGCTTTAAAAAACATGCTGAGCGGGACCTGTCCTGGGCTGGTTTAGCGTTTTAGGCAGGGGAGGAGAGCGGTAGCTCGGGGCGGCTGTGCAGAGACAGCGCTGCTTCAATACTCACCTATTGGCAGCAGCGCTGCTCCAGCTGCCCTTGCCCTCCGCCTCCGCCCCCGTTCACTTAGCCTGCTCCTTGCTCTCTGCCCCCGCCCGCACCCACACTTGGCTGTGTGCATCACGTGACAAGACCTGACGTGATAGGACACACAGTGGCTCCTGCGCGGTCTCCTAAGGTGTCCCTGCTCTCAAAAGCGCTACTGAGGTAAGTTTCATATTAGATAAATACTGCTTTTCTAAGTATTTATCTCCTATCTATAGGATAGGGGATAAATACCAGATTGATGATGATGGTGGGTTGGGTGACGCGGGGGGGGGGGGGGGGGGGCCGGTGAGGCAAGGTTTGGGGTGTGGTGGATGTTGGGTGTCGCAGGGGGGGGAGTGTGAGGCAAGGTTTGGGGTGCGGTGGATGTTGAGTGTCGCAGGGGGGCGGGTAAGGCAAGGTTTGGGGGTGCGGTGGATGTTGGGTGTCGCTGGGGGGCGAGTGAGGCAAGGTTTGGGGTGCGGTGGATGTTGGGTGTCGCTGGGGGGGCGAGTGAGGCAAGGTTTGGGGTGCGGTGGATGTTGGGTGTCACAGGGGGGCAGGTAAGGCAAGGTTTGGGGTGCGGTGGATGTTGGGTGTCGTAGGGGGACGAGTGAGGCAAGGTTTGGGGTGCGGTGGATGTTGGGTGTCGCTGGGGGGGCGAGTGAGGCAAGGTTTGGGGTGCAGTGGATGTTGGGTGTCGCTGGGGGGGCGAGTGAGGCAAGGTTTGGGGTGCGGTGGATGTTGGGTGTCGCAGGGGGGGCGGGTAAGGCAAGGTTTGGGGTGCGGTGGATGTTGGGTGTCGCAGGGGGGGCGAGTGAGGCAAGGTTTGGGGTGCGGTGGATGTTGGGTGTCGCTGGGGGGGCAAGTGAGGCAAGGTTTGGGGTGCGGTGGATGTTGTGTGTCGCAGGGGGGGGCGGGTGAGGCAAGGTTTGGGGTGTGGTGGAGGTTGGGTGTCGCAGGGGGAGCGGGTGAGGCAAGGTTTGGGTTGCGGTGGATGTTGGGTGTCGCTGGGGGGGCAAGTGAGGCAAGGTTTGGGGTGTGGTGGAGGTTGGGTGTCGCAGGGGGAGCGGGTGAGGCAAGGTTTGGGGTGCGGTGGATGTTGGGTGTCGCTGGGGGGGCGAGTGAGGCAAGGTTTGGGGTGCGGTGGATGTTGGGTGTCGCAGGGGGGGGGGTGGGTAAGGCAAGGTTTGGGGTGCGGTGGATGTTGGGTGTCGCAGGGGGGGCGAGTGAGGCAAGGTTTGGGGTGCGGTGGATGTTGTGTGTCGCAGGGGGGGCGGGTGAGGCAAGGTTTGGGGTGTGGTGGAGGTTGGGTGTCGCAGGGGGAGCGGGTGAGGCAAGGTTTGGGTTGCGGTGGATGTTGGGTGTCGCTGGGGGGGCAAGTGAGGCAAGGTTTGGGGTGTGGTGGAGGTTGGGTGTCGCAGGGGGAGCGGGTGAGGCAAGGTTTGGGGTGCGGTGGATGTTGGGTGTCGCTGGGGGGGCGAGTGAGGCAAGGTTTGGGGTGCGGTGGATGTTGGGTGTCGCAGGGGGGGCGGGTAAGGCAAGGTTTGGGGTGCGGTGGATGTTGGGTGTCGCAGGGGGGGCGGGTAAGGCAAGGTTTGGGGTGCGGTGGATGTTGGGTGTCGCAGGGGGGGCGAGTGAGGCAAGGTTTGGGGTGCGGTGGATGTTGGGTGTTGCTGGTGGGGCGAGTGAGGCAAAGTTTGGGGTGCGGTGGATGTTGGGTGTCACGGGGGGGCGAGTGAGGCAAGGTTTGGAGTGCGGTGGATGTTGGGTGTCGCAGGGGGAGCGGGTGAGGCAAGGTTTGGGTTGCGGTGGATGTTGGGTGTCGCTGGGGGGGTGAGTGAGGCAAGGTTTGGGGTGTGGTGGAGGTTGAGTGTCGCAGGGGGGGCGGGTGAGGCAAGGTTTGGGGTGCGGTGGATGTTGGGTGTCGCTGGGGGGGCGAGTGAGGCAAGGTTTGGGATGCGGTGGATGTTGGGTGTCGCTGGGGGGGTGAGTGGGGCAAGGTTTGGGGTGCGGTGGATGTTGGGTGTCACAGGGGGGCAGGTAAGGCAAGGTTTGGGGTGCGGTGGATGTTGGGTGTCGCAGGGGGACGAGTGAGGCAAGGTTTGGGGTGCGGTGGATGTTGGGTGTCGCTGGGGGGGCGAGTGAGGCAAGGTTTGGGGTGCGGTGGATGTTGGGTGTCGCAGGGGGGCGAGTGAGGCAAGGTTTGGGGTGCGGTGGATGTTGGGTGTCGCTGGGGGGGCGAGTGAGGCAAAGTTTGGGGTGCGGTGGATGTTGGGTGTCGCGGGGGGGCGAGTGAGGCAAGGTTGGGAGTGCGGTGGATGTTGGGTATCGCAGGGGGGAGCGGGTGAGGCAAGGTTTGGGGTGCGGTGGATGTTGGGTGTCGCGGGGGGGCGAGTGAGGCAAGGTTTGGAGTGCGGTGGATGTTGGGTATCGCAGGGGGAGCGGGTGAGGCAAGGTTTGGGGTGCGGTGGATTTTGGGTGTCGCAGGGGGGGCGGGTAAGGCAAGGTTTGGGGTGCGGTGGATGTTGGGTGTCGCAGGTGGGGCGAGTGAGGCAAGGTTTGGGGGTGCGGTGGATGTTGGGTGTTGCGGGGGGGGCGAGTGAGGCAAGGTTTGGGGTGCAGTGGATGTTCGGTGTCGCAGGGGGGGCGGGTGAGGCAAGGTTTGGGGTGCGGTGGATGATGGGTGTCGCATGGGGGGGACAGATGAGACAAGGTTTGGGTTGCGGTGGATGTTGGATGTCGCAGGGTGAGGGGAGGGGCGTTGGCGGAAAAAGCCTCCCAGCAAAGAATATCCTCTGTGATATGGAGCAGGGATTATGTGCCCAGCACTGTAAGGGTAGCTCATGCCAGGCCCATATAACCTTACACTGCTGCTCAAACCATCACATTACAGTTATAGTTTTGTCAGCTAATCTCTGTAGCATGAAGGGTTAAAAGGCTATATGTTGAGACATTGTTTGAAAAATCACAAAAACAAATGCAAAGTATTTTTCTGTAAATAAAGCTTAGGCTCCATTCATGTTTCAGGTCATGTCATGGTTTGTCATTGTGATAATCCTGAATGTATTCTGCTGTTTTTCCCTACCCAGTAAAATGCACCTGACAGACCCATTACAAATATGTTACAAATTAAAAAAAAAAACCTATGTCGGCTTTCTAGCGGTATATAAAACCTCATATTCATGAGGACATGAAAGGTTCTCTTTAATAAGGCTAGCACTGCATTGCGATCTTGGCTGCCTATTGCATGACCAAAGATCGCTGGGTCTCCCTGCAACTCCTTCACTAATGTTAGTGAATGAAGTCACATTGAGATCCTGAGGGTGCCAAAACCGCAACTTCAAGCCAAGCATTGCTCAACCCTTTTGTGACTTGAAGTCACAGTCGCAAAAGCACTAGAGGTTGCAATGTGACTCCATTCACTAATATTAGAGAAGGAGTCACAGGGCAACCCAGTAATCATTGATCACGTGACAGGAAATTCTCATGTAGCCCTAGCCAACCATTGCGGTTTTGGAAATCGCACCATGTCAATTATACCTATGAAAACGCCTGTGGTTCCCATATAGGTATAAATAGAAAGAGAAAGTCCACAGAGGAAACCTCTGTGGACAGTCTGTGAAAAGTGCTGCGATGCGTTGCCTCCATGTTTTTTCCTGCAGCGCTTTTTTGCTGCGGCCCGCTACGTGGAGACTTAGCCTACGGATAGATTGTCAATATCAGATTGGTGGAAGATCTGATCTACCATAATCTGGTCTAACTACTATGCAGAGAACCATGCTGTATGGTTCCTGCGAGGTTTGGGGTGCCATGGATGTTGGGTGCAGCGGGGGGGGGGGAGTGGTTGGGGAGGGGGCGTTTTCGGTGTCTGTCTGCTGAGACCCCCCTTTTGCTTGAGAATTAGTTTTTTTCCCCTCCACTTGAAATTCAGCCTGACCACAGCCAGGCTGAATATAGGCTATCTGCGGCGCTCCTATTAAAGAGAATGGGAGCGTGGGTTTGTATATCCACCAAGCGGCTGCGGTCAGGCTGAACTCCCAGTGGTTGAAAAAAGACCCAATTCTCAGGCTCAGTGGAATTCTCAGCAGATGCCCAAAACTTATAAAAATATTTTTCCCATATGGTGAATACCATAGCGGGGAAAAATAAATCAAAAGTGCCGAACCGCAGTTTTTTCGCTGTTTTGCCTCTGATAAAAATTTTAATAAAAGGTGGTCAAAGCAATAGACATTCCCCAAAATGATATAACTAAAAAGTACACCTGGTCCTGCAAAACAAGGGGCCCTATGCATCCCCGTACACTGAAATATAAACAAACAGTTACGGGTGTCAGAATATGGCGACTTTAAAAAAAAATGTTTTAGATCTTTGTTATAGGATTAAAATGTAAATAAAACTATATAAGTTTGGTATCCTCGGAATTGTACACAAACACAGAATACAGGTGACATGTCATTTTGGCTGCAGAGTGAACACCGTAAAAACAAAGCCCATAAGAAAGTCGCAGAAATGCACTTTTTCTTCATTTCCTCCCAATTCTGAATTTTTTTGCAGCTTCCCATCACATTGTACAGAATAATAAATGGTACCATTATGAAGAACAATTTGTCCCACAAACATTAAAGGGGTTGTCCAGGCAAAAATGGACAACCCTTTTAAAGTTTAAATAAGCTGGGGGCAGTGAAAAAGTGCAATTCAGAAAACTCATTTTTATTAGGCCTATTCATCTTGGTCTTATCAGCAGGTATTCTTCTTCATTTACTGCTGTGCAAACGGCCCATAATAGGGAATCGTAAGTAAAAAGAAGTGGTCCTCTTACAGGATCCTCATCTTTTGGCATGAGGGAGGGTCTTTTTCTCTGGAGGACCTGTCCTTTTCAGAATTATACAAACAACTCATTGACGTCAGGTTTCCCCATAGATTACAGCTAATCACTGGGGAGCATGTCGGGGGACTCTTTGTAATAAGCATTGCAATAGTTTTTATTTGTGTATTCTGTTGTCTCTTTTGTAGTTAAAGAGTTTGGTCAAAGACCTTGATGTTTCACCTGGCAAGAAGATGTGTTAAGTTATTTTCATTGTTAATACCGTGTTGTTGGTCTCTGATACTGAAGTAATACAGTAAGAAGATTTCTTTAAAACTGTTTTATCACTTTGTGTATTTTGTATGTTTATTGTGTGACAATAGCAGCGTGTGAAGCTAGTAGCATGGAAGCTCAATTTTTTTTTTTTTTTTTGGGGGGGGCGCCTTTTTATAGTCCGCCTCAGGCAGCAAAGAGGCTAGGTTCACCACTGCACCAACTGCCTCCTGGTATGGAACAGTTGGCACCCTAATTCGTTGCACAGGGGCATCCCGAAGGGGCAGTCCTGCGTTTACGCAGGAACTGCACAAACTTTGGTGATTATCAGAATACAGCCGCTAACCTGCGACAAAGATTTAGAAATATTGGTTATCCTGATGGTGTACTCAGGAGTGCGTACCAGCATGCCACGTCATCAGAGCGAGGGGGACTACTGCAACCTAAGATAAAACAAGGTTCTGATGAATTGCGAATTACAGTATAGGTACCTATGATGAGGCTCATTGTGAAGTAAGATGCGTGATACACCAATTTTGGAGTATTTTGAGAGCGGATCCTAAAATAGGATCATCTTTAGGTGCAAATCTGTCCATTACATATCGTAGAGGTCCAAATGTTCGTGATAGACTGGTGCACAGTCATCTTGTACCAGTGATTCAGTAAAATTGGTTTGGGAGACAAATAAAAGATCTGGTGGGCACTTTTTGCTGTGGCAACTGTATGGCTTGTGATTTTATACAAGTGAGCAAATCGTTCCAGAGTACCAATACCCAGAGGGAGTTTCGGAATAGAAACTTCATAAATTGCGAGTCCCAGGGCCTGGTATATCTGGCAACGTGCTCCTGCGGAGCTCAGTATGTGGGAAAAACCATCCGAGAGTTCGGCAGGAGGATTCGTGACCATGTCAATAATATTCTGAGACATGATGATATTGCCAGACATATCTGGGAAAATCATGAGGGGGTAGTTTCCCATATTAAATTTCAAGGAATTGAGTTGGTATCTCCGTCACCCTGTGGTGGTAATTTCGATCAAAAGGTTCTACAATGTGAGGCACGGTGGACGTTTATGATGCAGACAGTAAAACCAATGGATCTAAATGAGGCCATCTCATATTCTTTTTTCATTTGATACATCCTGGGTAACACCCTCGTGTCCATAAAAAATGGGGTCTCCATTTGATATACTGCGGTTTTCTTATGATACTCCTCTTATATGGCTTATGATGTAAGAAATGTTAGATATTCATATTCCATACAGGGACTATTGCATAACACTTTTCACCTATTAATGGTTTTTGGTTTGAAGTGTTTTAGTCCATTTAAGTTGTATTTACATCTCTTTTGTTAGTGTCTTAGCATATTATAAGTGTTCATCCTTAATTGTCCGATTACATATGATCATCCTTTTTTTTTTTTTCTCAAATTAGCTGTCTGGGTTGCCTCTTTCTACCTTCATACCTTCTGGATTTACAAATAGCTTGTTGTAGTGTAGTGTCCATATTTGATTACATACCTGTTACTGTGAACCTTAATATACTTTCTGGTGAATGTTATTTTAGATTCGCTGGTATTTTTGTGGTTGTTTGGTTTCTCCATAGTGACCAGCAAGTGAGGGGGCGTTATCTAGTGATGTTTATGTCTAGATGACCGGTGATTGGCCACTGAGTGCACATGTGTGTCTTGATGCACTCTGACTGGTTCATCCATCTCTGTGATGCTGATGACACGTGGCACCCCTTGATTGGCATGTCTTGATGACAGGGGGCGTTTCTTATGCTTTAAAAGGCTGGCTCTGCTACTCCTCCTTATGGCCATGCATTAGTCCTGAGGGGGAGCGGGGGAAACTATAGTTCTCTGTAAACAGACTTTGAACGGAGTAGCTTTACACCTCTGATGACAGGATAGCGGTTAGCGCTATCCTAGAAACGCGTCAGGTGTTTTAAGGAGGTAGTTTGATAGTGTCCATGTGAATATTGGCACTAAATCATTCCTACTTCTCAGAAGTTTTTTTTTTTTTTTTTAGTCCGAACATTGAACAGCATTGCAAATATTTTCCTGGGGTCGGCTTTCCTATTTTGAGCAAATTTAAGTTACTATCATGCACTTCTGAGAAAGAGGAGGGGTTGTTTCATGACTAGGGGTGACATATTATATGTGTTACACACGTTCAAGTCCCCTGGCCATGCACGACTTTACTTGCTCTTAAGTTCTATTATGAGAAATTATTTTGACTCATCTTTTTGATTATATTAATAAAGATAACATTTTAGACATACTCTTTTGGGAAGTGACACTTTCTATACGTTTTCTCTTCTGTATCCCAAATTTTGTCCTCAGATCCAGGAGGTGCTTGTCCAGGTCTGCTTTGTTGGAGCAAATACGATTGTATCGTATAGCCTTGCTGTAAATAATAGATTGTCTTGTGTGCTTGGGGTGGAAGCTGTCGTTTCTCAGGTAGGCCGTTCTGTCTGTGGGTTTGTGGTATATCGATGTGAGTTGGTCTTTGATGTATATTGTGGTATCCAAAACGTGAATTTCACTCTCTGAATAGCTAAGTTTAAGGTTGATGGTAGGGTGAAAGTCATTGAAGTCATTATGGAATTGAAGTAGGGCCTCCTCACCTTCAGTCCAGATAACAAGGATATCATTGAAAAAAGACATTAATGAATGTCAAATTAAAAAATAATTTATTTTCATGTCGTTCTTGGGAGACACATATTGCAATAATAATGGAGGACTTCTTACTGGTATTTGTCGCTATAACAATCAATATTTTGATGGGGAAATTTTAACATTGCGTTTTATTTATAAAGGAGGTACGAGTAATTATTTTAAAAAAATTATAAAGATCAAGCTCACACTGCAAATCTGCAGTTTTTTTTCCTCCCTAAAGTGTGCCTTCTGATATGTATATAAGGATGTATGACAAATTAAAATACAAAAAAAACAGGAGGTTTTCTTTCCCTCTGGTTTGATCTTTGTATTCACATAAGTGGCAGAAGCAATTCTGAAAGAGAGTTTACTTTCTGGTCCACTTAACGTGGCAAAAGGGACACACTATTTTCTTTCTGGTCCACTCAGCATAGCACAAGGACACACTGTTCTCCTTCTGGTCCACCAATATTGCTTTCCAGAGGAGAAACTATAAGGGGAAAGGATTGAGAGTTCTCTTTCAGGTCCTCTCTCTCTTTCTTGTGTCGGCAATGTGAATATGTGAAATTCTCCTTCAGAACCGCCTCTTTTTGGGGGCGAGCTTTCTCCAGACGTGGAGGAGACTCGTCTTTTGATTGGGTGTATCCTCCACGCCTCCAGGGGGCGGCATTTGATTGGTTAATACCTTAAAGGACCTTTGTATATAATAATCTATTTACCCTCTGATTGGATAGCATATGTGAGGCTTGAAAAGGCGCACCCAGCGCGAAATGGACGTTACCTAGCCATCCTATGTGCAGTCTCTCTCTACCATGCTTTTTCCTATGGATATGTTTTTTTTAGGACCGAGTAAAAGGATGTTTTTATGAAAAAAACTATGCTTTGGTGAGTGCCCCCTTTTTTTATGGGGTTAGGAGCACCACCTATTTGAGCGTCGAATTTGTTTGTTGCAACTCCTGTCATACAGTATGTTTTTGAGCACATTGGTAAATATAAATAGGTTATAGCAGTGCCACTTCATCTTTTTCTCTTTTCTTATATAATAAAATATGACAAAGCATGATAAAGTATTTTCTGTCCAGACAAAGAGCGTCCAATTATTCCAGTATTTTAGGTGTTATAGATTAAGCCTAGGTGACTATTTCCATGAGATAGGAAGATAAAGTCCTGTAACTAATGTCAGATTGTTATATTACAAATAGTTTGCTCTAATGGTGAGATTCGCATGGAGCCCAATCTGCTTGAGTGGAATTTTACCCAAACACGCTATATAGTAGCGTTTTTTCATGGTTGTGTACCACGTTCCAAATTATTATGCAAACCAGATTTAAGTGTCATAAAAATATAGATTTTTTTATTTGTCAATTAAAGGGGTTGTCCAGGATATTTTATTATTGAGGCAGGAGGCTAGTGAAGGCTTTTCCGGCAGAAGTCACTGCCGCACGTGACTGCTGAGGCCAATCAGCGACCTCAATAGCCTAAGGAAAGGGCACAGGACGTCACTTTGGAATGTCACAGGTGATGTCCCGGTTCCTTTACTTAGACCACTGGGGATGCAGATTGGCCTCATCACATGGAGTGGAGACATCCACTGTAAAAACCCAGGGCATCGCAAGACTTGGCAGTGGCCTGGGACACCAGAGCAACGGGGACAGCTGAGTATGTTTTGTTTTGTTTTTTCACCTTCCCTAGCCTCCTGCCACAATAATAAAATATCCTGGACAAACCCTTTCAACTCATGGATGGTATTGTGTCTTTAAATCACTGAAATCAATTTCAAACATCTGTGATAATTAGTTTGCCAGGTGAGACCAATTAAAGGAAACCTACTTAAGAAAGATGTTCCAAATTCTTAAGCAAGCCACCAGTTTCACGTAATATGAAAATGAAAAAGGATCTCTCTGCTGCCGAAAAGCCTTAAATAGTGCAGTGCCTTGGACAAGGTTTGAAAACATTACATATTTTATGAAAACTTAAGTGTGATCATCATTCTGTGAAGAGGTTTGTGGCAGTTTCAGAACATAGACAGGTTGGTGTAGATAAAGCACAATAAGGAAGATTTCTGCAAATTCACAGACAAATTCATCCGATTAAGAGAGCAATAAAATATCATTACAAAGCAGCAAACAGGTAATTGACACTGCTGGTAGTTTCACAAACCTCAAGGTGTAGGACCCTCCAGTTGTGCATAAACCTACTACTTGGCCACCTCTAAACAGTGCTCACAAGCTGAAACGGTTGCAATGAGCCCAGACATACATGAAGACTAATTTTGAAACAGTCTTGCTTACTGATGAGTTACATGTAATCCTGAATGGTTCAGATGGATGGAGTAGTGGATGGTTGGTGAATGGCCATTATGTCCCAACAAGGCTGCAACATCAGCAAGGAGGTGGCAAAGTCATGCTTTGGGTGAGAATCATGGGGAGAGAGCTGGTAGGCCCCTATATGGTCCCTGAAGGTGTGAAAATTACCTCTGCAAAGTATATAGAGTTTCTGACTGGCCACTTGGTACAATATGTTACTTCCTTGGCACAAAAAGAAGAACCGTGTCTTCCATAGCAAAATCATCTTCATGCATGACAATGCATTATCCCATCAAATAATATAAAAAAAATCTATGGTCATAAAAGGAGAGAGTTAATTGGGGTGGAATGATTAGTATCCAGATTAAGTGGAATATAGACCCTGGTCTGTTCCCATAACTCAGGCCCCCCCACCCTGTGTATGCAAGCCATATTTAAGCTGTTGTGGACTGTAATATGGGTGATTTAGGCAGTCCAAAATCCTAAAGGGAACTTGCCAGATTTGAAGCCCCAAAATCAGCAGTATGTTGCTGGTGTTTAGGTCCCCAAACTGGCGACTTCATTCCATTATTACAACCCTGGATTAAAAATCTGCTGAATGCAGTGAGTAAGACTAAAGTCACCAGGTTTGAGGTCCTAAACAACAGTACTATAAGGATTGACAGAAGCAGCAGAGCTTATTGTATATGTTGGCCAGGCTACGTAGTTTTGTTGTGTGGTACAGTACAGTCATACTGCAGCTGATCTGCTTAACCCCTTCACGCATTCTCACGTACATGTACGTGGGAGAATGTGGTTAGTTACCGCATCCCCACGTACAGGTACGTGACGGTGATCGAGCGGGCTCAGAAGCAGAGCCTGTGCGATCACCGCGGGAGCCCGGCTGTATTTGACAGCCAGGCTCCCACTGAAACAGCAGGGACCAGTGATAACACCGATCCCCGCTGCTTAACCCTTAAGATGCAGCGGTCAATAGCGACCGCGGCATTTTAAGTGTTTGCTAGCGGCACTGACTGCCACGGACGGCATCGGGAGAGGGTGTCAGCTGTAACTGACAGCTAACACCCTGCTCCTTAACCTCCTTTAACCCCTTGGATGCCGCGGTCAACCATGACCGCGGCATCCAAGGGGTTCCGCCATGTTGCCGCCCCCGGCACCCCCCGCGGCAAGATCGGGGGGTGCCGGGGGCAGTCTATAGTGCTGAATCAGCGATTCAGGTGTCCTAGTGGGACATATAAAAAAAAGATAATTGTAAGGGTCTTGCCAAACGTAGCAATACTCTGACACTACAGCAGGGGTCTGGGAGGAAGGACAGAGACAAGTGAGCCCTAATCTCACCCCAGCCACTGTCCCTTCCTATTGCCTCAGTTACCCTAAACGGTAAAAGGACAACTAGAAGACAAGCCCTATACTGGGTAAGTGACACACAGAACAGGAAAAGACGAAACAAACGACAAAAGAGAGGTCAGGAAGCCAAGGGGTCGGTAACAAACGAGCAATGCAGTACAAAGTCAAAATCCAAGAGACTAGTCAAAAGGCAAGCCAAAGGGTCAGAGAATCAAGTAACAAAGTAGTAAAGGATATAACAAGGAAAGCAGGCAAAGACAGTGCAATAACCGGCGACCATGTGAGGGCTGACAACCTGTTTATAGAAAGTCTGGGACCAGCCCCAGACCTGATAGGTACACAGGCTGTCAATCACTCAGGCCAGGAAGAGATTAACTCCATGCAGTACAGAGAGAAATGCTCAGAACACGGGTGTGGCCGGAAATCCATTAAATTATCTAGGACCATGTTCAGATTGAGCAACAAGAAACTTACACAAAGAATCAAACCGAACACGCCTCCTTCGCCACAGCGTGCGAGCGGAGGGGTGGCGCCGAGACCCGAACAGGCAGAGACGTTACAATAATATTTATTAACTTATTTGGGTGGTATGACTATCTGTTTGAAAAGCACAGAATTTCAATTTTGAAAATTGCGATTTTTTTTTTCCAAATTTCCATCAAATTTCCTATTTTTTTTATAAATAAATACAAAAATATTGATCAATGTTTACCACTAACATGAAGTACAATGTCTCATGAAAAAACGGTCTCAAAATCATTTGTGCAAGTTAAAGCATCTTAAAGTTATTGCCATATAAAGTGACATATGTCAGTTTTGAAAAATGAGGCCTGGTCTTTAACGCACTTTTGGGCTCAGACCTGAAGGGGTTAACACACGCAATAAGCTATGAATCTGATGACACAGGGACTTTCAGTCTCAGAAGACCAGAGCAAGAAATAAGATTACACAAACGGAGGAGGTGACTGAATGATAAGCAGGGAACTGAATGGAGGAAGCTATCCAGTGCCCTCTGCCTGCTGTCTTCAGTCACCAAACACAGTGCTGAACTCTATCTAGACAGACATCCCAACTTTCCTCATGACTCTTTTGCAGTCATGTGGTCTGTAGCCTATTGCAGCCACTTCTATTGTACTCAGAGCAGCATTTAACACTGTGGGTGGCTTGGACAGTCATGGCCTTCTGGGAACCTCAGTCTCCAAGTGCCACACAAGATGCCTATATCAGTATTCCTCAATATGTAGTTCACAGACCCCTTATTGTTGCTCGCATTGCTGTCTGTTGACCTGGAACATTAACAGACAAAAATGTTCACATACTCTTATCGGGCCAGTGAAGAAGGCAGAGGAGGCAGGAGCAGAGATGCTCTACAGGGTTGACGCAGTGTGTGACATCATGAAGCCACTGAGGGGACACCTGACCTCTGGTGCTCCATCTTCCCGCTAAACTTGTGCGTTAGTCTTCTCATGCCTCAGTCCCTCAACAGCAGTGAGCACACTGTCTTGTGCCCTTTCAGGCATGATATTGCCTCTACGCTATTACTTGCCATTATGCCTCCATACCCCTACCCAATTTGGGTGAAAGAAAATTATTGTTCAAAGAGAGAGGCTTTTCATCCAATATTACAAGTTCTGCATCATTTTGTGGCACTTTATGGTATCAAACTTGTAATGAAGAAAGAAAATGGATGTTGTCTCATC
Source organism: Leptodactylus fallax (assembly GCA_947044405.1). Taxonomy (NCBI): domain Eukaryota; kingdom Metazoa; phylum Chordata; class Amphibia; order Anura; family Leptodactylidae; genus Leptodactylus; species Leptodactylus fallax. The sequence continues at coordinate 9,983,346 of CAMRHE010000003.1, forward strand.
CTTGCGCATACACATAGAATAGATATGTTGGTTGTGGAGCCATATTTATGTTTAGGGAAAAGAGGGGGTGTGAACAACCATTCACCAGTTTATCACAAGTTCTATGCCATTTTCTTTTGTGCCCACTTTACATAGTACACTTAAATGTGAAACATTAATATAATTTTATTATACTGTACAGTGGGTACAGAAAGTATTCAGACCCCTTTAAATTTTTCACTCTTTGTTTCATTGCAGCCATTTGCTAAAAGCAAAACAGTTCATTTTATTTCTCATTAATGTACACTCAGCACCCCATCTTGACAGAAAAAAACAGAAATGTAGATATTTTTGCTAATTTATTAAAAAAAGAAAAACTGAAATATCACATGGTCATAAGTATTCAGACCCTTTGCTCAGTATTGAGTAGAAGCACCCTTTTGAGCTAGTACAGCCATGAGTCTTCTTGGGAATGATGCAACAAGTTTTTCAAATCTGGACTTGGGGATCCCCTGCCATTCTTCCTTGCAGATCCTCTCCAGTTCCGTCAGGTTGGATGGTGAACGTAGGCGGACAGCCATTTTCAGGTCTCTCCAGAGATGCTGAATTGGGTTGAGGTCAGGGCTCTGGCTGGGCCAGTCAAGAATGGTCACAGAGTTGTTCCAAAGCCACTCCTTTGTTATTTTAGCTGTGTGCTTAGGGTCATTGTTTTGTTGGAAGGTGAACCTTCGGCCCAGTCTGAGGTCCAGAGCACTCTGGAAGAGGTTTTCTTCCAGGATATCTCTGTACTTGGCTGCATTCATCTTTCCTTCAATTGCAACCAGTTGTCCTGTCCCTGCAGCTGAAAAACACCCCCATAGCATGATGCTGCCACCACCATGTTTCACTGTTTTGGGATTGTATTGGGCAGGTGATGAGCAGTGCTTGGTTTTCTCCACACATACCGCTTAGAATTATGCCAAAAACTTCAATCTACTTCTCATTAGACCAGAGAATCTTATTTCTCATAGTCTGGGATTCCTTCATGTGTTTTTTGACAAACTCTTTGCTTTCATATGTCTTGCACTGAGGAGAGGCTTTCTTCAGGCCACTCTGCCCCGACTGGTGGAGGTATGCAGTGATATTTGACTTTGTGGAGCTTTCTCCCATCTCCCTACTGCATCCCTGGAGCTCAGCCACTGTGACCTTTGGGTTCTTCTTTACCTCTCTCACCAAGGTTCTTCTCCCACGATTGCTCAGTTTGGCTGGACGGCCAGGTCTAGGAAGAGTTCTGGTCGTCCCAAACTTCTTCTATTTAAGGATTATGGAAGCCACTGTGCTCTTAGGAACCTTGAGTGCTGCAGAAATTCTTTTGTAACCTTGGCCAGATCTGTGCCTTGCCACAATTCTGTCTCTGAGCTCCTTGGACAGTTCCTTTGACCTCATGATTCTCATTTGCTCTGACATGCACTGTGAGCTGTGAGGTCTTATATAGACAGGTGTGTGCCTTTCCTAATCAAGTCCAATCAGTTTAATTAAACACAGCTGGACTCCAATGAAGGAGTAGAACCATCTCAAGGAGGATCAGAAGGAAATGGACAGCATGTGTGTTAAATATGAGTGTCACAGCAAAGGGTCTGAATACTTATGACCATGTGATATTTCAGTTTTTCTTTTTTAATAAATTTGCAAAAAGATCTACATTTCTGTTTTTTTTTTCTGTCAAGATGGGGTGCTGAGTGTACATTAATGAGAAATAAAATGAACTTTTTTGCTTTTAGCAAATGGCTGCAATGAAACAAAGAGTGAAAAATTTAAAGGGGTCTGAATAATTTCCGTACCCACTATAAGTTCTTCATTGTTGGTACAGTTTTCTTAAGATCTGTTAGCCAAGCTTTCTGGCTACACGATGCTCCCTTCTAATATTGAAGGGAACTAAGAGAGGGGTGTGTGAAACATTTATTGAAACATACACTGTCTGTGCTATTTTCCTGCCCGACAAGGAACTGTGTAAATGGTTGTGAAAGTGTTACCCACATTTGGCATTTCAATAGATGGGTTGCATCACACAGCCCTACATCAACTGCCATTTTGGCAATTGAAGCACCATGTGGTCAGGATAGAATAATTTGAATAACTGAGGGGGCTTGGCTTAAAAAAAAACTGTACAACCAACATAGAACTTATAATAAAGCTATAGTTATGTAAAACATTTGACTGTATTATTTTAAATGGTCACAAAGGAAAATGATGTTCCGAGCTTCTCTCTTCCGCCTAATCTGACAGCAGGTGAGACCTTGCTAATTAATAGGACATGTGCACTATACTTGTTAGGTGTCGAATGGTTGGCTGGTTAGCTGATTCCACTGTTTCACCCAGCATTTAGCAGAGAATCAGGTCTGTTCATATAGAATGTGTCTCGCAAGTCACAACCATCTCTCCACACTGAACGTTGCTCTCAAGGTAAGAAAGGTTGGGACCAATGGCCTATACTATTGTCACTACCATAACTGTTTCTCCCCCATTCAGCTGCACTATCAGCAGAACATCTCTGATTACAGAGCATGATGAGTATCCAGTAATCTGCATCTTGTATTCTGCAAAAGCTGTGGTGTGTATGTACCCATAGTGTTCTGTCTTCTTAAACGTTCTCTCAGTGTGCAATCTGACATACAGCATAAACCTTCTCTGTCTTCCAAATAAACAGACTGTTTTTTATGTAGTCTATTTATTCGTCAACAGCTTGTAGATACTGTATGTAGATATGGTAACGTGATAATGATACTGATGTGATGGTAAAACTATAAGAATACAAATAGTACAGGTATAAGTACTGAGCATGAATCACACGGCCATGACACTTAAAATCAACAGTGAAAGCACATGGTCAGATGGCAGCCTATACATATACACACATAACTTACTAACAGTAATAACTTCCTGAGTAAGCTATACATGGCTCACTAACAGTTCTGGACAATAAATACATTGACATAGAAATAAGAGAATTCCTACCAGATATGCTTGCACAGGGATAATGAAGATTAAGTGCAAGTAGTGCAAGAGATGGCATCCCAATCTCTTGTGGGCAGGTTTTTTACTCCCAGAATGCCTTGCTTTACCCAGAGTGCATTGTGGCTCCCATAATGTAATACCGTGTTTCTCCGAAAATAAGACAGGGTCTTATATTATTTTTTGCTCCGAAAAAAGGGCTAGGGCTTATTTTCGGGGTAGGTCTTAATTTTTTCCATGAACAACAATCACACATTTGATCACTTTTTATTTCAACTTTTACCAGAGGTGAAACAGTGAAAAAACAGCAGTTCGGCACTTTTGATATTTTTTTTTCCGCTACAGCATTCACCATAGAGGTAAAATATTTTTATAAGTTTGTAGAGCTTGCGTTTTCGGACACAGGGATTCCTAATGTGTGTGTGTTTCACAGTAATATTTTAGTTTTATATGTATTCTAGTGAAAGTGTGTGGAGGGGGAACTTTTATTGTTTTTTGTTTTGTTTTGTTTTTTTTTATATTTTTTAACTTTTTTTTTTTCTTTTACTATTAACCCCTCCTAGGGGGTTTGAACCTGCAATCATCCCATACAGTGCTGGCCAAAAGTATTAGCACCCCTGCAATTCTGTCAAATAATACTCCATTTCAACTCCATTTCAACTGGCTGCAAGTGTGATTTAGTTATTGCCACCACCTGTTATGTTCCACAGGTAACAGGTGCTGTTAATTACACAAATTAGAGAAGCATTACCTGATTTTTCAAAGGGTGCCAATACTTTTGTCCACCCCCTTTTTTATGTTTGGTGTGGAATTATATCCAATTTGGCTTTTTGACAATTCTTTTTGTGGTTTTCCATTGACGACAAATTAAATGAAGATATTATTACCAAAGCATTTGTGATTGTAATCATTTTCTGGAAGAAATTGAGTATTATCTGACAGAATTGCAGGGGTGCCAATACTTTTGGCCAGCACTGTACATCCCATATGGGAGATTATCTACATTACTATTGAGGCTGGACCTCAATAGTAATATTCATATGACAGGCCTGGGAGCCTTCATAAGACTCCTGGCTGTCAAAGGAACAGGTCAGCTCCTGCGATCTCGCCGTGCAGGAGCCGACCTGCAACGTGAAAGGTAGGGGGCCCTGGGGATAGTTGCTCTGCTTTGGGGGAGGAGTGGAATTGGGGGGGGGCTATAGGGACTGAAGCTATAGTATAGTAGCTATAGGCGGTTGGGACCGGCCCTGGGGACTGTGGGAGGGGGGGGAGGTCACACTTAGCAATGCTGTGGTCAGAGTCCACTCTGATCGTGGGCATCAACTCCGGGTTGTGCTACTTTGATGGGAATGAGGGGGGGGTGGTCACGCTGAACAATGCCCGCAATCAGGATAGACACTGATCGCAAGCATTAACTCCAGGTCTCCGTGGAGACCCGGTACGGTAGCTATGGGAGCTGCTCTGCAGCAGAGCGGCCGCCATCTTTAAGGACCCGGCATCTGCTGTAATCGCACGGCAGATGTCGGGAAGGGGTTAAATTAGCTACGGCTTATTTTTGGAGTAGGGCGTATATTTCAAGCCTACTCCAAAAAACCTGGAAAATCTAGCTAGGGCTTATTTTCGGGGTAGGTCTTATTTTTGGAGAAACACGGTAGCTTCATAAAGGGAATTCAACAGGTAATGTAACTAAAGGACCACTACATGGTGCTATAACCTAATTAGAATAAACCATTAACACAAGCATGTAAAGCTATAATACACTTTTATCATCGACCCTGATCCACTGAGCAGAACACATAGGTTTATCAGAAATACGCCTTACACTATACTGGGGTTGTATATGTTTCTGAGTAGACCCTGAACCAGACCCCAATTAATTAAATAGCTTTGACCTTTAAAGTATTTCAGAACCAAGATGGTGAGCACTCTGCTTTTAATTCTACTAAGTATTAAAAACCATTATTATTGTGAACAACTAATCAGAGCTTAAAGTCACCTACTGGGACAAAAGCTTTCATTTTACAATAAAGAACATTTATTTTCAAAATGTATCCTCAGAAATGAATAAAAAATAAATCTACATCTTGATGTCTGTCTAAAGCAGGCTAATCCCATCCACACATTGCAGAAAAAAAAATCTGCAGCGGAAATGCAGCGTTTTCAAAAACGCAAGCGTTTTTGAAAATCACAGCATGTCAATTATATCTGCGGAAACCCTGGGGTTTTCCGTATACGTATAAAAGGGTCTCTCACCTTGGGTTGTTGTGAATGAGGTCACAACAACCAATATGACATTTTATGATGACCCAGTTTCGGGTGGCAGCGGGCTTGTCCAACGTCAATCAGAGGGGCGGAAGGGATCACAACTGGTCAAGGTGGCACACCCAGGAAAAAATGGAAGGACAAGGCGCGCTCTTCAAAGGGCGAGATACACAATCATATAGATAGGTTCCTTTTATTAGTTTAAAAATCACAACGCGTTTTGTGATGCACATCCCATTATCAAATGCATGAGTAAAATAAAACCCCTCCCAAAGCACAGACTTAAGACATACAATAGATAACCCTGGCCAGCCCGGACCAGTCGCCTAACAGATTTATTTTACTCATGCACTTGATAAAGGAAGGTGTATCCCGAAACGCGTTGTGCTTTTTAAACTAATAAAAGGAACCTATCTATATGATTGTGTATCCCACCCTTTGAAGAGCACGCCTTGTCCTTCCATTTTTTTCCTGGGTGTGCTACCCTGACCAGTTCTGCACTGTAATAGGTCGCTGCAGTAAGAGGTTTGTTCCTAGGAGCCATGCACTATGCCTTTCAATGACATACAGTGCCTTGCAAAAGTATTCATACCCCTTGAACTTTTTCACATTTTGTCACCTTATAACCACAAACTTAAATGTATTTTATTGAGATTTTAAGTGTCAGACCAACGCAAAGTAGCAGATAATTGTGAATGGAACTAAAATGATACATGGTTTTCAAAATTTTAATCAAATAAAAATCTGAAGTGTGATGTGCAAAAGTATTCAGCCCCCTATATCAATACTTTGTACAGCCACCTTTCACTGCAATTACAGCAAGTCTTACTGCACGTCTTTTGGGGTATGTCTCTATCATCTTTGCACATCTAGAGACTGATATTTTTGGCCATTCTTTGAAAAAAAGCTCAAGCTCAGCCAGATTGGATGGAGAGGATCTGTGAACAGCAATTTCCATGTCTTGCCAGAGATGCTCAATGGGCGTTAGGTGTGGACTGTGACTGGGCCATTCTAACACATGAAAATTCTTTGATCTAAACCATTCCACTGTAGCACTGGCTGTATTTTTAGGGTCATTGTCTTGCTGAAAGGTGAATATAATAATAATAATATAATAATAATAATAGTCCTTTAATAGTCCCACAATGGGGAAATTCAGTGTGTTACAGCAGCAAAGATAAGCAGATACAAATACAAATACAACATATACAGGAATGTTCCAAGGTAAGAGGCATTACTTTGATAGCCGACAGACAGATAGGAAGTAGCGGGGGGGGGGGGGGATTTAACAGGCAGAGAGATATTCAGTTCTCTGTGTGTATTGATCTCCGCTTAGGTCGGTGTTGGTTGTACAGCCTAACCGCGGTGGGGAGGAAAGACTTCCGATAGCGCTCCTTCTCACACCTAGGGTGGAGCAATCGGTCACTGACAGTACTGCTCAGCGCGATCACAGTCTCATGCATGGGATGGGACTTCTTCTTCTGCATGGAGCTCACCACGGACAGTACAGTATCCTTTTGTCACCCACCACCTGCTCTGGGTCCAGTGGGCTCCCCAGGACAGAGCTGGCCTTTCTAATCAACTTGTCAAGTTTATTTCTGTCCCTGGTTGATATACTGCTCCCCCAGCAGGCCACTCCAAAGAAGAGGGCTGATGCCACTACCGAGTTGAAGAAAGTTCTAAGAAGTGCCCCCCGGATTCCAAAGGCTCTCAGCTTCCTAAGCAGGTAGAGCCTGCTGTGGCCCTTCCTGTACAGGGCCTCCATATGATCTGCCCAGTCCAGCTTATTATTAAGGAGCAAACCCAGGTACTTATAGGTGTTCACAATCTCGATGCCCGTCCCCAGGATGTCCACTGGTTTAGGAGGGCTTCTGCCTTTACGGAAGTCCACCACCATCTCCTTGGTCTTCCCCGCGTTAATCTTCAGGTGGTTCCGGTGGCACCAGTCCACAAAATCCTGGTTCAGTTCTCTGTACTCCCTGTCATCATCATCTGTGATGAGGCCTACTATTGCAGAGTCATCAGAATACTTCTGTAGGTAGCAGCTGCATGAGTTGCACCTAAAATCTGCAGTGTACAGTGTGAAGAGGAAAGGGGCGAGAACCGTACCCTGAGGTGCCCCCGTATTACAGATCACGGTACCTGACACACAGTCTTGAGCTCTCACGTATTGAGGTCGATTTGTGAGGTAGTCTAGGATCCAGTTGGAGAGGTGGTGGTCCACTCCAGCAAGGCCCAGCTTGTCCCTCAATAACCTGGGATGTATGGTGTTAAAAGCACCAGAGAAGTCAAAGAACATTATTCTCACTGTGTTCCCTGGTTTCTCCAGGTGAGACAGAGCCCTGTGCAGAAGATGGATGATGGCATCATCTACCCCAATGCCCGGCCGATAAGCAAACTGGAGGGGGTCCATAGCGGGGCTCACTAGAGGGCGGAGATGTGTGAGAACCAATCTCTCTAAGATCTTCATCAGGTGGGATGTCAGTGCTACAGGTCTATAGTCATTGAGGTCCATAGGGTGGGGTTTCTTTGGAACTGGTACCACACAAGAAGATTTCCATAATTCAGGGACTATTTCCTGCCTCAGGCTCATATTATACATATATGTAATTATACCACACAGCTGGTCCCCGCAAGTCTTAATTAGCCTTGCACTGATGTCATCTGGCCCTGCGGCTTTCCTCGCCTTGATCTTTTTCATCTCCTTCCTCACCTGGGCCCGTGTGAAGGTCAGACTGTGGTCAGATAAAGACGGATTTCTGGATTTACTGGTCTGTTGGGAAGTGGCCGCAATGGGTGAAGTCATTGTGTTGGGGGGAGCTGAAGGACATACTGGGGTGGGAGGAGCTGGTGTGTGATCAAATCTGTTGAAGAATAGGTTTAGTTCATTAAGCCAATTAACATCTGCCTCAATCTGGCAGACAGACTGTTTATGACCCGAAATTGACTTAAGCCCCTCCCAGACCCCCCTTATGTCTTTTCTTTCCATTTGCTTTTCCATTTTTTCTTTATAACTGGCTTTTCCCTGCCTGATTTGATGCCTCAGCTCCTTTTGTACTTCCTTCAACCCCTCCTTATCTCTTGACCTAAATGCCATCTTTTTCTCCTTAAGTAGTGTTTTTATATCAGAGTTAATCCATGGTTTGTTATTGGAGAAGCACCTCACCACTTTTGTGGGTACTGTGTTGTCCACACAAAAATTAATGTAGTCCGTTATGCAGTGTGTGAGTCCTTCTATATCTTCTCCATAGGAATCCTGCAGAACTTCCCATGCGGTTGTGTCAAAACAATCCCTCAGAGCCTCATCACTCTCCTCGGACCATATCCTCACTGTGCGGGTGACAGCTGGTTCTCTACGTACAAGTGGCTTGTACACAGGTCGGAGATGTACTAGGTTGTGATCCGATCTTCCCAGGGGTGGTAGGGCTGATGAGTTATATGCCTCCCTCGCGTTGGCAAAGAACAAGTCCAGTCTCAAGTCTTTTGTAGCCTCCAACAGGTATTTTTCCAGGATTGCCCTGTCTTTAGCTCCATCCATCTTCCCATCAACTCTGACCAGTTTCTCTGTTCCTGCTTAAGAAAAGCACCCCCACAGCAGGATGTTTGCCCCACCATGTTTCACATTTGGGATGGTGTGTTCAGGGTGATGAGCAGTGTTACATTTCTGCCACACATAGATCTTTGTACTGAGGGGAAAGCAACAGTTGTGACTGACAGGGACGGATTATAGCGACGGCGCCAAAGAGTTGCTGCTAAAGGAGCCGCACCACCACACACAACACATAAACATTTCACAAACACCATATAAACATCACACAGACAGCACACATACACCAACCCACAAGCACAACACCACACAAACACCACACCACGCTAGACACACACAACACAAACACCACCCCACAAATACCACAACACCTCTCCATAAATACCACACACACATACACACACGAACGCAAGGACCAGACACGCATGCAAACACACTGAGATGGATGTACCCTACGCACATGGATGAACGGAGCACATGTGTACTCACACACACCTACACCACGCATGGACTCTTGCACTGCGCACGCACAAACACATGGATCACATGCGCACACACACGCATACAAATACACGGACTACACACGTGCATGCACACACACATACATACATATGGATCACACGCGTGCACACACACACATACATGCACGCACTGACAAAACACGTCTGGTATCCTTACTGGCTGCTTGCACACTACAGTATTTTTCACAGGCCTCCGAGCCATGGATTTGGCGGTTCCATAGACTTCTTTGTGCACAAAGCTGTGAATTTTGCAATCTCCATAGAATGTTTATGGAGCTGTAGAATCCACGGCCCGGAGACCCGTGAAAAATACTGTAGTGTACAAACAGCCTTACTGAGCAGCAATATTGGTCAGATGAAAACTGCCTCATAGTAAGATTGTCATTATTGCTTACTATACAGGGAGCTTTCATCACTGGAGCTGCTGAGGTAAAGTGAAAGCTGAGCTCTGATTGGTTGCTATGGGCAAGTACACAAGTCTGCCTGTGAGGCGGTTTTCATTACTGAGATGTGAGCTCCTTCAGGTCATAGTAATACTGTGTGAGGGCTGCTCTGTATTTACTATTCATCCTATTACATCTCTTATCAGTGTCAGATGAAGACTAAAGGGTCATAATACTAAGGACTGTTTTTTAAAATGCTGCCCAAAAAAACACCATCTATTGGGCAAGTTCATCCAAAAGCTAAGAATGCTAAATTATGTCAAAGAGGTGAGACAAGTGAACAACGTGACTCGCGGCTTGAAAAGAAACGGATGAGACAGGCTAAATGTAAGGCAGCTGAGACATCAGAGCAACGGGAATGTCGTCTTCACAAGAATCGGATAAGGCAGGCTGAAGCAAGGAATATGGAAACATCTGAACAAAAGGATGAACGTTCTGAAAATGAACGCATACGACATATGCAATGTGTGCAAAGATGTAGGCAGGCTGATTTGTGTTTGGAAGCATTTCACTACAACCCAATTCAAGACTATAGGTCACATCAGAAAGTCATAATTGGCAAAATGGACATAATATGCAAACATTGTCAAGCAAAGAAGTTTAACTTCGAATCGCCTGGTATGTGCTGCTCAAATGGCAAAGTCAGTTTGCCACCTTTAGATCAACCTCCTGAACCACTTCTTTCATACATGTCAGGAACAACTCCCGAGTCAAAGCATTTTTTGCAAAATATTAGGAGATACAATTCATCTTTCCAGATGACATCCTTTGGTATGACAGCTGGACTCCAGGAAGCAGGATTTATGCCAACTTTTAAAGTCCAGGGTCAAATATACCACAAAATCAGTTCAATGCTTCCTGTAGCAAATGAAGATCCAAAGTTTTTATAAATTTATTTTTTGGGAGATGAACAAATGCAAGCTGATAGATGTTGTGAAGCTATACTTGAGACAAAAAAAGAAATTGTGTTGAATTTGCAAAGATTTTTCCATCAGCACAATCAGTTAGTAAACCTTTTCAAAACAGCCTTAGAAAGAATGCCACGTGATGAATATCAAGTTGTAATAAGAGCAGACAAGACACCGTTTGGTGAGCATGAAAGGCGATTTATTTCTCTCACTGTTAACAAAGTAGCTATTGTATTGGTTGGACAGGACTTTCAAAGCCGAGATATAATTATTCAACGTATTGCAGAAACACATAGATCATATGATGCTCTGCAATATCCGATAATATTTTGGAATGGCCAAGATGGCTATCACTTTAATCTAACACAGACTGATCCCAAGACTGCTAGGCCAACCAATAAAAAAATATCAGCTATGGACTTTTATGCGTACCAAATAATGATCAGTCTGTGGTCTTCTAACCACATTTTACAATGTAGGCAACTTTTTCATCAATTTATAGTTGATATGTATGCCAAGGTGGAAAGTGAGCGTCTTTTGTACATAAGATTGACCCAACAAAAACTTAGAGTGGATGAATACATTCATTTAAGGAATGCTGTTGCTAATGATGGCAAAGTGGCTGACATTGGGCGTATGTTTATTTTACCGGCTACACTTACTGGAAGTCCCAGACATATGCATGAGTATGCTCAGGATGCCATGACATATGTTCGGATATATGGTCGTCCTGATTTGTTTATTACAGTTACATGTAATCCAACTTGGCCAGAGATAAAGGAAGAGCTTCTGGATGGTCAGGGCCCCTCTGCTCGACATGATTTAATAGCAAAGGTTTTTAAACAAAAACTGATCAAGCTCATGGACGTAATTACAAAGTGTTACATTTTTGGTGAAAGTCAGTGTTGGATGTATTCAATTGAGTGGCAAAAAGAGGTCTTCCACATGCTCATTTACTGATATGGCTAAAAGATTAGATAAGCCCTGATCAAATTGACAGTGTTATTTCTGCTGAGCTTCCAAATCCAGAAGAGGATCCGGTACTTTTTGAAACTATTTCTAAAAATATGATCCATGGGCCATGTGGGCCACTTAACCCAAGATAGCCATGTATGAATGAAGGAAAATGTACTAAAAAGTATCCTCGCAACTTGATTGTAGAAACACATACAGGAGATGATGGTTATCCTCTTTATAGAAGACGGAAACCTGAACAGTAAGGATATACTGCAACAATCAGATTAAAACGGGTTAAACAAAACACAGATCTTGAAATAGATAATCTATGGGTTGTACCTTACTCTCCACTGCTTTCAAAAATGTTTGATGCGCACATTAACATAGAATATTGTAACTCTGTTAAGTCAATTAAATACATTTGCAAATATGTTAACAAGGGCAGTGATATGGCAGATGCTGTATCAGATGGGAAGGTATATAAGTAGAAATGAAGCTGTGTGGCGATTACTCAATTTTCCTATCCATGAAAAACATCCGACTGTAATTCATCTCAGTGTCCATCTTGAAAATGTTCAACAAGTTTATTTTACTCCCAAGAATGCAGAGGAAAGAGCTGCTCGATCCATTTGCAAGGACTTTATTATATTCAGATTTCCAAAATATTATACATAGAATAAATCGAGAAAAGTATTTTGCAAGAGGAAACAAGTTGCAAGGGTCCCAGGATGGGACGCATGCTCCAGTGATGCTCTTGGACTTGTGTATACAGTGCATCCAAACAACGCAGAGTGTTACTACCTCCGATTACTGCTTCACACTGTCTGTGGGCCAACTTTTTTAACAGATTTGAAAATAGTTGATGGAGAGCTGTGTCAAACTTACAGGGAAGCCAAAAGCATGGTCTGATCGAAGACGATCAACACTGGGACATGACATTGCAGGAAGCATCTGTCACTCGCTTTCCACCTCAACTAAGAGACCTGTTCGCTATAATAATTACAACTTGCGCACCTTCCAAACCTGCGCGCTTTGGGACAAATACAAAGAATATCTTAGTGAAGATATTCTTAGAGTGCAAAGGAGAGTTAATCCAGACTTAGACTTAAATTTCACTGCTGACATATTCAACAAAGCCCTCTTGATGTTAGAAAAAAGGTGCATATCTATCAATAGTAAAACTCTAATAGAACTAGGTTTACCAGCACCAAATCGACCAGACTTTGATATTATGAACAGAGATATTCTGCAAGAAAAAAGCTATGATTTGGAAAAATGTAAAGAATTTGTCATATTAAATAAGCCTCTTTTGATTGATGACCAAAGATCGGCCTATATGGCAATTATGGGTCAGATTTCCAGTGGAAATGGGGGACTATTTTTCCTAGATGCACCAGGAGGTACTGGTAAAACATTTTAAATTAATTTGCTGCTTGCAGAAATTCGCTCAAACAATGACATTGCCTTGGCTGTTCCATCATCTCGGCTCATTCAGCACTAGGATTGCCCTTTAATATACCTCTGTCAGAAACTCCTGTCTGTAATATCACTAAGGACTCTGGGAAAGCTAAAGTATTACAAACTTGCAAAGTAATTGTTTGGGATGAATGTACCATGGTGCACAAGAAAGAAGTCAAGGCCCTTGATCGCACCTTGAAAGATCTGTTGTTGTAATTTTTGCAGGTGACTTCTGCCAGACGTTACCTGTTCTTAAGGGAGCAACACCAGTGGATGAGCTGAATGCCAGTCAGTAATCTTCTTATCTGTGGATACATGTTCAGAAACAAACTCTTACTACTAATATGCGGGTTCATTTGATGGGAAATACAAATTTACACACCAGCTACTATGCCTTGGAAATGACAGGTTCCCTACTGATTCCACTACTGGTCTCATTTTCTTTCCGGAATATTTTAGTGAAATTACATCTTCAATAAAGGAACTTATTGACCAAGTTTTCCCTGATATTTGGAACAATTTTAACAACCATCAGTGGCTTTGTGAATGTGCAATCCTAGCGCCTAAAATGATAGTGTCAGCTCCATAAATCTGCTAATTCAGGGAAGGCTGCCTGGTCTAGCGACCACATACATGTCCATTGATTCAGTCATGGAGAGTGAACAAGCCGTAATGTATCCATTGGAGTTCCTGAATTCTTTGGAGCCTCCTGGAATGCCACCACATAAGCTCACTTTAAAAATAGGAGCCACAATAATTTTGCTTCACAACCTTGACCCACCAAAAATGTGTAACGGCACAAGATTGTGCATTAAAAGTCTCATGCCCAGTGTTATTGAAGCCACTATTCTTATGGGAAACTTTAAGTTAAGGGAGCAAATGTTTTCATTCCGCATATTCCTTTGCTATCAAGCGACATGCCCTTCAATTTTAAGTGTCTGCAGTTCCCAATCCAACTTGCATTTGCTATGACTATAAACAAAGCACAAGGTCAATCACTTAAAGTAGCTGGCATTAATTTGGAGAGCCCGTGTTTTTCACATGGACAGTTGTAGGTTGCTTGATCTAGAGTGGGTAACCCCAAAAATCTTTTCATATATGCACCTGAAGGTAAAACCAGAAACATTGTTTACCAAAAAGCACTACAATAGATAGTTGTTTAACTGTAAACCAATTTTACTCTTTTGTCCGTGAACTACTTATAGATTACACTGGAGGGAGGGGGGAAGGGTTCCACTATTTTGTTAATTGGGTGTAAATGTTTTATATGTTTGTGTACGGTGTATAAATTTAAATTTTTGATAAAAAATAGTTAAAAAAATAGTTGTAATAGTTTATACTACATAATATGTATTGAATATGTAAAATCAATAAAAATGTTGAAATAAAAAAAAAGTTGTTTTTCACATCAATGTTACGACAAATAAGTAAAATGCGAAAATAATAAGAAAAATTTCAAGTGGAAAAAAAGACTTACTGTAGCACTCTGAAAATATCAATTTCAGTGTGACACTGAAAATTTTACTTTAGCTAGCATAACCAACAATTTAACATATTTTCCGCGAGTGAAGCCGCGGGTATTCTACTAGTTCAATTCATAATCAGCAGTCTTTCATGATTGTGTGTCCTACCGAACCAGACTGAGGGACCATTTAAAGGCTTAGGAAACCTTGGCAAGTGACACACTGAATTTACAATACTGAACTTTTTTACAATATTCAAATTTTCTTACATTTTGGTTTTCATTACCTGTAATCCATAATCAACATTTACAGAAATAAAACACTTGAAATAGAACACTCTGTGTGTAAAGAATCTAGAAAATATAGGAAGTCACTTTTTTAATTTAATTACTGAAATAAATAAACATTTCAAAGAAATTCTAATTTATTGAGATGCACCGGTATTTCATAGGGGAAGAAAGTGCGGAGAAAAATGCATCAAAAGCCCAATTGAAAAAAAAACAATGTGTTTTCGCTGCATTTTTGCTCCAGTGTTTTTTTTTTTTGCTCCGTTTCGCTGTTTTTGGGCCTAATCCTTAAAGGGGTTGTCCAGGAATTACAGGTTTCTGTAAGGAGGCCAGGGAAGGTGAAAAATAAAACCCAAACTCACCTGTCCCTGGTCCTCCCACCCCTATCCGGCCCAGCGGCTTGTTCTAGCGGCAGTCCTCTCGACACATAGCCGCTGAGGCCGATCAGAGGCCTCAGCAGCCTAAGGAAAGAAATCGGGATATCACTCACATAAATCACCTGTGATGTCCCGATTCCTTTCCTTAGTCCGCTGGCGAGGACTTCCGCCAAGACAAGCCCCTGAGCGCCGCTGGACCAGACAGCCGTGGGAGACACCGGGGACAGATGAGTATGGGTTTTCTTTTTCTAATTTTTCACCTTCCCCGGACAATTCCTGGACAACCCCTTTAACATCTCAATATACTGTGCACCACACTATAAACTACAATTCTAGTATGCATAATGGTACACAAATAGATAGACATTCATATGCTGTATATTCTTACAAATATACCATATAGTCACACACATACATTGATATACAATACAGTATATACACTGTGGGGGAGGTAGCTGGGTAGCAGCACAGGCATGGATCCAAACAGTCAGAGACACAAAGCTCTGGTGCAACAGGTTTATTGAAAAAAAGTGACAAAATAAATAAACTTTCACTTCAGGTAAAACAGGCAAAGTAAATTACAGCCTTAACTTCAGGCACAAAAATAAATAAACTCCTGCTTGTCTGAACGTCTAGCTAAACAGTAATACCTTCACTATACTGTGGCTTGCTCCAGCCACAGGAACCAGACAGGACAGTATAGCAGCTCAGAACAGACCCAGAGCGACTCCTCTCACTCCCCAGGATCTGCCCTGAAGTGCAGGCTCTGAAACCTTTTATGGCCCTTTAATGAGCCTTAAAATCTACACCTGGGGCTGAGGCCTATGCAAGACCCGCCCTGGACCATACATAAGTCAGAAACCTGGGGCTAACATAGTGTGCTTCCAGTACATGTCCTGTCACCTTCTCACATACCCCCCTCCCCCCTTGTTCGGACCTGTAGGGGCGGACACCTTTAGCCAGCATACAATGGGTCCTGGATAGGGCATCGGCATTCCCCTGCAGCTTGCCTGCTCTGTGTTCCACTGTAAACTTAAAGTTTTGTAACGTCAGAAACCATCTGGTTACTCTGGCATTTCTCTCCTTGGCGTGGCACATCCATGTAAGGGGGGAGTGATCAGTGACCAATTTAAAGTGTCGGCCCAGTAGGTAATACCTCAGGGATTTGAGGGCCCACTTAATGGCTAAACACTCCCTTACCACAATACTGTAATTTCTCTCTGGTGGTGTAAGTTTCCTACTCAGGTAGGTAACCGGGTGTTCTTCACCACCCACCATTTGGGACAACACTGCGCCTAACCCCACATCAGAGGCGTCAGTCTGAACCACAAACTCTTTTGTAAAGTCAGGTGTAACCAACACCGGCTGTTTGCAGAGAACTAACTTCAACTCCTGAAAGGCCCCCTCAGCCTCTTCACTCCACTTAACCATTACAGAGCTAGTTCCCTTAGTCAGGTCTGTCAGTGGGGCTGCAATAGTCGCAAAGTTAGGGATGAACCTACTATAATACCCGACGATTGCCAAAAAAGCTCTCACCTGCTTTTTATTCAAGGATCGGGTCCAATTTTGAATGGCCTCCACTTTATTAACCTGGGGTTTTATTACCCCTCTTCCTATTATATACCCCAGGTATCTGGCTTCTTCCAGACCCAAAGCACATTTTTTGGGGTTGGCTGTTAAACCGGCTGCCCGGAGAGAATTTAATACGAGCTGAACTTTTGGTAAGTGACTCTCCCAGTCCGCACTAAAGATGACAGTGTCATCTAGGTAAGCTGAAGCATACCTTCGATGGGGCTTAAGGACTCTGTCCATCAACCTGTGGAACGTTGCTGGAGCCCCGTGTAAACCAAACGGCATAGTCACATATTGGAACAGGCCATCTGGGGTGACAAATGGCGTTTTTTCTCTGGCCTCTTTAGTGAGCGGCACCTGCCAGTACCCTTTGGTTAAGTCGAGGGTGGAGAAATATCTGGCATGACCCAACCTCTCGATTAACTCATCGACTCTGGGCATCGGGTACGCATCAAACTTTGAAACTTCATTACGCTTACGGAAATCATTGCAGAACCTTATGGTACCATCTGGCTTAGGAATCAAAACAATGGGATTAGACCAGTCACTCTTGGACTCCTCGATTACCCCAAGTGCCAACATATCTTTGACCTCTTCAGATATGACTTGTCTGCGAGCTTCAGGTATCCGGTACGGTTTTAGATTAACCTGTACCTGCGGCTCGGTGACAATGTTATGCTCTATCACATTAGTGCGTCCAGGCAACTCAGAAAACACATCTTTATTTTTCTGAACAAACTCTTTTGATTCCTGCTTCTATGCCTTAGATAGGGTCTCGGCTATTTGCACCTCGGGTGAAGCCTTACCAGGAGCATTTACCCTTTCAGTAGTAACCTTGCCAGGGGTTCCTACTACTGTCAATGTTTCCCGATCCTTCCAGGGTTTTAGTAAGTTTATATGATATATTTGTTCAGGCTTCCTCTTGCCCAGCTGGTATACCTTATAGTGCACTTCTCCCACTCTCTCAATAATTTCATATGGCCCTTGCCACTTGGCCAGAAACTTACTTTCTACCATGGGAACTAATACCAACACCCAATCACCTGGACTAAAGGTCCTAAGTTTGGCCGTTCTGTTATAGACACGGCTCTGAGTCATTTGGGCCTGCTCCATATGTTCCTTTACAATAGGTATTACTGCTGCAATTCTGTCCTGCATCAGGGTAATATGTTCAATTACACTCCTGTAAGGAGTTTGCTCCTGTTCCCAGGTTTCCCTAGCTATGTCTAGGAGACCACGTGGGTGTCTACCATACACCAACTTAAATGGAGAAAGACCTGTGGAGGACTAGGGTACCTCCCGGATTGCAAACATTAAATAGGGCAATAGGCAATCCCAATTTTTGCCATCCTTGCTAACCACCCTTTTTAACATGCCCTTGAGGGTTTTATTGAACCTCTCCACTGGGCCATCTGTCTGGGGGTGATACACAGAGGTTCTCAGGTGTTTGATTTTCAGGAGCTTACACATTTCTTTCATTACATTGGACATAAAAGGAGTCCCTTGGTCAGTTAGGATCTCCTTGGGTTTACCTGTCCGAGAGAACATATAAAAAAGCTCCTTGGCAATTAGCTTAGCCGAAGTATGTCTCAAAGGCACGACTTCAGGGTATCGTGTAGCATAATCTAACACTACTAGTATATACTGATGCCCCCTGGCAGACTTTACAACAGGACCTACCAAGTCCATGGCCACTCTTTCAAAGGGTACCTCTATAATGGATAGGGGTACCAAAGGACTCCTGAAATGTGACACAGGAGCAGTTAGTTGACACTCTGGGCAGGAGTTACAATACTCTTGAATGTGCTTATCAATTCCGGGCCAATAGAAACGCTGTAGAATGCGCTCTTTGGTCTTTTCGTACCCCAGGTACCCTCCTAACACATGCTTATGTGCCAAATCTAGAACCACTCTTTGATAGGGCCGGAGCACCACCAATTGTTCAACAATTTCTCCCCGTATCTGGTTTACCCTATACAGTAGGTCCTGATTCATGGACATATAGGGGAGCTCCTTGTCAGCCCCTGGAAACTGAGGTTCACCATTTACCACCTTGACATTTTCCCGAGCATGAGACAGATTAGGGTCTCTAATTTGAGCAGTCCCAGAATTGTCACGGGACACCTCGAGCTCAGGCATCTTGGGAACATCCTCCTGACCTTCAGTATCACCAGCTAACACAGACAGGGGAAAATCATTACCATCTTGGGTCACCCCTACAGCTGGTGTTTCCCTGTCAGGATCAAAGAGTTCAGGGTTAACCTCAGGCAAGACATCACCAATATTAACATTTTTAGGGCATGGCAACCCCTGCTTTTTCCACATATCCCAAAACAAAGGAAAAACTCTCCCTACGATCACACTATGGAACAGGGATTTAACCACAGCCACTTTGTGAGAGGCGGTGCCAGAGGCAGTTTTTATGGTGACCTCTGCAATAGGGTATTCACTAGTTTCACCATGTATACATAAGACTCCAATAGTGTGTCCACTATACAGTTCACTGTACAGTGCAGGGTTGACAAGTTCATGGTGCCCTAGGGTTACCAGGCTCCGAGAGTCCAGGAGAGCCAGTACAGCACGCTCTGCTACAGACACCGTGCACATCTGTGGTTCAGTCGCCGTTTCTGCGGAACAAGCAGGTTGAGCAAACATGGAAACCCGCCTGGAGCTGTTGCAGTCCATAGGCTCAGTCGTCAGGGGACAGTATGCAGCAACATGACCTAGTTCATGGCACTGCCGACATCTGAGATGGTATGTGTCTCCATTTTGAGACCTGGGCTTAGAGTCTACAGTCCCTGCTGCCTGTTCCCCCTCTCAGCATCCTCCCCTCACAACCTTCCTCACCCCCAAAGTAGTTGGTACAGTCTTACCCGTCTTGGGGTTAACAGGTCTGGGAGACGCCTGCAGTAGCTCCTCAGTGGCTCGGTACCGTTCCACCAAACACACAAGCTGGTTAGCCGTGGTAGGTCCTGCTTGTCCAACTCAGCTCTGAATCTGAGGTGGCAGCGATCTGGTGTACTTGTCAAGTACTACTCTCTCCACCATCTGTGTCGGAGTGGCCTCCTCAGGCTGAAGGCACTTCTTTATTAGATATATCAAATCATGCATCTGGGATCGGGGTGGGAGACTTTCAGAGAAAGTCCAGTGGTGCACTCTCCCAGCACGTCGCTCTGGGTCTGTCCTGAGTTGCTATACTGTCCTGTCTGGTTCCTGTGGCTGGAGCAAGCCACAGTATAGTGAAGGTATTACTGTTTAGCTAGACTTTCAGACGAGCAGGAGTTTATTTATGTTTGTGCCTGAAGTTAAGGCTGTAATTTACTTTGCCTGTTTTACCTGAAGTGAAGGTTTATTTATTTTGTCACTTTTTTTTTCAATAAACCTGTTGCACTGGAGCTTTGTGACCCTGTCTCTGACTGTTTGGGTCTGTGCCTGTGCTGCTACCCAGCTACCTCCCACACATATGGTGGAGGATGCGGGCAAACCAATTATAAAACAATCTTAAAGAGATACACACCCATTTTTTTTATGTCCTAAGTGAAGGCTGCAGGAGAGATAAAAAAGGAGACAACCAGCATGAAACAGCCGGGGCAGGTCCTCCTACAGCAGCAGCAAACCCAGGCACAGCAGCAGCAAGCCCAGATGGATGCTGAGAGGTGACAGCAGAAGATGAAGTTGCTGCTAATGGAGAAACTGACGCTGCTCAGGCAGGCCTTGATTGACCAGAGGACAGCAGGAGAGGGTGCTGGTGCCAGAGAGACCCTGAAGGTACAGACCGCTGCTCGAGCCGCCATGCAGAGTTCCCTACAAAAGATGACGTCCACAGACGACGTGGAGGCATATCTTCAGGTTTTTGAGCGAGTGGCCGAGCGGGAGAGACTACCTAAGGATCAGTGAGCCGATGTTGTGGTGCCCTTTCTCACCAGGGAACCTCAGAAGGCCAACTATGACCTGTGTGAACAGGAGGCTAAGGACTACTCCAAGCTGAGAGGTGAGATCTTGGCACGTCTCGGAGTAAGCATGCATGTACATGCAGTGATCAGCAGACCCTGCATCTGCTAAAGGTTTCCCTACTGCTGATCGTTAGTCCTAATAGTAGGGAAAGTATGGGGCCCCTATGGGCGTGGGGGCCCTGGGATATTGCCCAGTCCCCCCCCCCATGCCGGCCCTGCCAAGAGCATCCCTCCAGCTGCCCCCACAGTATTTAGTCCCCCTGCAGTTGCCCACAATATGATATCTTTCTCCTGGTGTCCTCACAGCATCAAACATAAAAAAAACACTAATACTCACCTCACCCTGTTCCCTGTAGTTCTCCTCTTCTGTTTCTGCTCTCCGATGCTTCAGGGAGCTGCAGGTGCGATGTAAGTCACTACATTGTGCCTACTGTTCCCGAGACATAGACAGTGGCTGAACTGTGAAGCAGGGAGTATTCAACTCGTCTGTATCCAGAGTTGAAGCCGAAGCATACCTCTCACCAACCCGGGATATTGGGACAGCACCTGGTATCCTGGTCTGTCCCAGTGAATCTGGGATGGTTGGAATATTTCCATATTCTATTTTTCTAATATGTTTTTATTATTATCTCTACATGATTATGGGGACTGCAATCTTGCCTGAGCTGCTACTAAAAGTATTGAGAAATATGATTTACAGCAGCCGCTTGGAGCAAAGACAAAATAGACGTGAGACGTTTATTGATGTTCATAGGGGCATGTCTTAGGTATGTCCTGTGATCACATATTGGAATGGTGTGTTTTTGTGTTACTGTATTTATACGTAATTGTCAAGTGAATGAAGCTGAGCTCCAACAGTGCAGCACAGTTACTATATAGTGAATGGAGCTTCATATCTGTGATAACTGGGGGTGATAGGTGTCAATCCCCCACCAATGTTATGTTGATGACCTATCCTAGAAAAAAAGCCATCGATATGGCATCTTGAACAACTCCTTTAACATGTATACTTAGTCTCTATTTTGAAACATACAAACAAATTGCTGCATTATGAAGGACCAAAATATGCTGAGTCTTTAAGGGTCCCTATTTAAATAAATGTGGTAAATCAGGGGTGGACATACTATAGCTTCAGCCTGTATGTATACAAAAGTGACTGTAACTTCTCTGCGCCACCCTCCGCTCGCACGCTCGGCGCAGGAGGCGTGTTCAGTTTGATTCCTTGCTTACGGTTCTTGTTGCTCTGTCTGAACACTGCTCTATTACTGCTCTATTAAATAGAAAAACACAAAGAACCATATTGTATGTAAATACAATTTAATATTTATGAAATATCTTGTACACATATATTAAAAACATGAAATAGGTATAGCTATATCTACAGTCATGGCCAAAAGTTTTGAGAATGATACAAATATTAATTTTTACAAAGTCTACTGCTTCAGTTTTTCTAATGGCAATTTGCATATACTCCAGAATGTTATAAAGAGTGATCAGCTTAACAGCAATTACTTGCAAAGTCAATATTTGCCTAGAAAATGAACTTTATCCCCCAAAACACATTTCAACATCATTGCAGCCCTGCCTTAAAAGGACCACCTAACATCGTTTCAGTGATTGCTCCATTAACACAGGTGTGGGTGTTGATGAGGACAGGGCTGGAGATCAATCTGTCATGATTAAGTAAGAATGACACCACTGGACACTTTAAAAGGAGGCTGGTGCTTGCCATCATTGTTTCTCTTCTGTTAACCATGGTTATCTCTAAAGAAACACGTGCAGTCATCATTGCACTGCACAAAAATGGCCTAACTGGGAAGAGTATTGCAGCTAGAAAGATTGCACCTCAGTCAACAATCTATCGCATCATCAAGAACTTCAAGGAGAGAGGTTCCATTGGTGCCAAAAAGGCTCCAGGGCACCCAAGAAAGACCAGCAAGCGGCAGGACCGTCTCTTAAAAGTGTTTCAGCTGCGGGATCGGGCTACCAGCAGTGCAGAGCTTGCTGAGGAATGGCAGCAGGCAGGTGTGAGTGCATCTGCACGCACTGTGAGGCGGAGACTCTTGGAGCAAGGCCTGGTCTCAAGGAGAGCAGCAAAGAAGCCACTTCTCTCCAGAAAAAACATCAGGGACAGACTGATATTCTGCAAAAGGTACAGGGAGTGGACTGCTGAGGACTGGGGTAAAGTCATTTTCTCTGATGAATCCCCTTTTCGATTGTTTGGAACATCTGGAAAACAGCTTATTCGGAGAAGAAGAGGTGAGCGCTACCACCAGTCTTGTCTCATGCCAACTGTAAAGCATCCTGAAACCATTCATGTGTGGGGTTGCTTCTCAGCCAAGGGAATTGGCTCTCTCACAGTCTTGCCTAAAAACACAGCCATGAATAAAGAATGGTACCAGAATGTCCTCCAAGAGCAACTTCTCCCAACCGTCCAAGAGCAGTTTGGCGCTCAACAATGCCTTTTCCAGCATGATGGAGCACCTTGCCATAAAGCAAAGGTGATAACTAAATGGCTCAGGGAACAAAACATAGAGATTTTGGGTCCATGGCCTGGAAACTCCCCAGATCTTAATCCCATTGAGAACTTGTGGTCAATCATCAAGAGACGGGTGGACAAACAAAAACCAACAAATTCAGACAAAATTAAAGCATTGATTCTGCAAGAATGGACTGCTATCAGTCAGGATTTGGTCCAGAAGTTCATTGAGAGCATGCCAGGGAGAATTGCAGAGGTCCTGAAGAAGAAGGGTCAACACTGCAAATATTGACTTGCTGCATTAACTCATTCTAACTGTCAATATAAGCTTCTGTTACTCATAATATGAATGCAATTATATTTCTGTATGTAATAAAAACATCTGACAAACACACATAAAAACCAGAGGGCAGCAGATCATGTGAAAATAGAATATTTGTGTCATTCTCAAAACTTTTGGCCATGACTGTACTATAAAAATAGGTGATGACTGGTCTATATGCTGTTTATACATTTGGCAATTAAATACCACAAGGTACAAATAATACCAAATTGAAGCTGTCATTGCTAACATACTATACTACTATATGTGCAGAATGAAAACAAGAAGACATGCACAAGAGCATGACAAAGTAATGTCTGCTTTGCCCACTCAGGTTATTGACCAATTAGACTAATCTTACAGTTATTGAAACTGGTGTGACTCGGTCATTTATACACATAGAAACTTTGCTTGGATAGATTAAGTTTTCATTTTCCTCATCTTTATGGTTAGAGTAAACCAGAGTGAAATGAATCAGGTTCATCCTGAACTTTCCAAAAATTTTGGGTTGATGAACCCTTTGCAGATCGATTCATGGCTGCTGTGTGAAAACCATGTAGAAAGCAAATAAGAAGAGTCATATGACCTCCAGGATTAGACGGGTTTCCCCATAATGTATTAAAAGCAGCCATCATGACAGGGGACAGCAAATCACGAGGGACTATAGGTCAGAGGTCACTGATAACTCATAGACAGTATAAAAAGCCCAGGCAGAAAGAGGAGTCTATCTTGTTGGGGGAGATTAGAGAGATAGGTCTCAGACAGTTAGACTGAAAGAGATAACAATAATACATAGGTGGGGATTCTAGGGAAATATAGCTTCGGAACTGGAGCAGAAAACTTAGATTAATTTGAC
Source organism: Leptodactylus fallax (assembly GCA_947044405.1). Classification (NCBI taxonomy): domain Eukaryota; kingdom Metazoa; phylum Chordata; class Amphibia; order Anura; family Leptodactylidae; genus Leptodactylus; species Leptodactylus fallax. The sequence goes on from CAMRHE010000003.1 coordinate 10,007,721, forward strand.
AGAGAATTATAGGAGTCTCTCTGTCTGTCTTTCACACTGTGAGAGTCAGTGAAGTGATGTGCTAGTGTTACTGTAGCAGATGCATCGATTTCAATTCCAATTTTCAGTGTCAAAACATTAAAATTTAATATGCACTTTATCAATATGCACAAGTGTACTCGTTTTGTACATATGTTGTGTAATTTGGTTATTTATTTTTCCATCGGCATAATCTTTAGACCCCCCAACATAACTGAGGAGTTATAGAATCAGTTGTATAATCAAATTGAGAGGACAGCACAGGCAGGTACAGTGGTCTTTGTTGGAGATTTCAAATACCGGGATATTGACTGGGGTCATAGTTCTGCATCACCTGCAAAGAGGAGGGAATTCCTCAACTTATTGCAGGACAATTTTATGGTCCAGCTTGTAGAAGATGCAACTAGAGGGGATTCTTTCCTGGATCTGATCAATTATAATAATGAGGGACTTGTTGGAAATGTGACTGTTGGTGAAAACCTTGGAAATAGGGAAAAAAATTGTAAAAAAACAAACAAAGGGTGGCAGAGTGAAATCCCTCAATTTAAAAAAAAACTGTTTTCCCAGATTAATGGCCACACTTCAGGATATAGCAGCTATTGTCAGATAGTTATGCAGAGGTTAAGCTGGAGACATTTAAATCTATGATGAGTGAGTATATAGGAATAAAGTATAAACATTTTAAATTACCCCCCCCCCCTCCATTCCACATGGCTTACAGCTATGGTTAAAAGGGTGATAAATAATTTTAAAAAAATTGTATTTAAAAAAATATAAATAAGAATGGTCAGAAGCTTTTCAGAATTACAAATTGCTTAAAGAGGACCTTTCACGTCCTCATGTATATGCGGTTTTACATACCGCTAGAAAGCCGACAGAGCGCTGAATTCAGCGCACTGTCGGCTTTCCCATTATGTGCCTCGGGGCTGGAGCTATCGGCAGTCGTAGTTTCACTGTTCACCGTCAGAAGGGCGATCCTGTCACTCTAGCTGGGCTGTGAGGAACTCCCTCCTTGACAGTACTCGTCCATAGCCCTGTACTGGGGGTCGTTCCTCACAGCTCAGCGTCATCACTGGGTGGTAAGGAATGCCCTCCTTGACAGTACTCGTCCATAGGCCTGTACTGGGGGGGTGTTCCTCAAAGCCTAGCGTCATCGCTGGGCTGTAAGGAATGCCCCCTCTGAGAGTACAGTCAGGGAGGGCATTCCTTACCGCCCAGTGATGATGCTGAGCTGTGAGGAACAACCCCCAGTACAGGGCTATGAACCAGTACTGTCAGGGAGGGCATTCCTCAAAGCCCAGCTATCAGGAATGCCCTTCTGACGGTGAACAGTGAAACTATGACCACCGATAGCTCCAGCCCTGGGGCACATAACGGGAAAACCGACAGTGCGCTGAATTCAGCGCGCTGTCGGCTCTCTAGCAGTATGTAAAACCGTATATACATGAGGACGTGAAAGGTCCTTTTTAATAAACTCTGTAAGAGGGTAATAAAATCAGCTAAAATACATAATGAGAGGCAAATGGCTAAGGAAAGGGAAAGAAAAAACAAAACAAAAATTCTTTACATATCTAAATGCAAGAAACTAAGGTCAGAACACATACTTACCCTAAATAATAGTAATGGAAAATTTGTTACCAGGGACCAAGAAAAAGCAGACCTACTAAATGGGTTCTTTTGCTCTGTATAAAAATTTAAACACATCAGCCAGTATAATAAACTGGAACTTAGAAATGGTCCAAGCCAAGCTAAACAAATCAAACGTGAGAAAGATTCCAGGTCCAGATGCATAACACCCATGATTACTTGCTTGGAGTCATTGCTGTACTCCTAGTCTTAATTTTTAGGAATTCTCTAGGGAATGGCGCAAGGCAAATGTGGTGCGTATTGTCAAAAAAGGGCTCTAGTTCGTCCCCAGGTAATTGCAGACCAGTAAGCTTAACATCTATTGTGGGGAAACTGAGGGGCTTTTAAGCGACTACATACAGGATTATGTGATGATACAGACAGCATGAACTAACTTGATTTGTTTTTATGAAGAGGTGTATAGAAGTCTGGACATGGGGAGGATATGGATATAGTGTTCCTAGACTTTGCAAAGGCGTTTGGCAAATTCATGTCCATTGGCTTGGAAAATATAGTTTGTAATTGGATTGAAGACTGGATAAAGGATAATATCCAGAAAGTTGTGGTCAATGACTACAGCTCTGACTGGTCCTGTTATATGTGGTGTACCCCAGGGATCAGTTCTAGGTCTGCTGTTATTCAACATATTTATTAATGATATAGAAGATGAGATTGATAGTACTGTCTCTATTTTTTGCAGATGACACCAAGCTATGTAGTACAGTGCAGTCTATGGAGGATATACATAGGTTGCACATAACAAATGAGGTTCAATGTTCATAAATGTAAAGTTGTGCATCTAGGTAAAAAATATATGTCCTAGGGGGAGTAAAGCTGGGAGAGACACTGGTGGAGAAGGACCTGGGTGTACTTGTAGATTATAGATTAGATAAAAGCATGCAATGTCAGTCAGCTGCTTCTAAGGCCAGCAGGATATTGTTTTGTATTAAAAGGAGTATGGACTTGTGGAACAGGAATGTAATATTACCACTTCATTGGTGCGGTCCCATCTGGAAGATGCAGTTCATTTCTGGGCATCAGGAAATAGAAAGGATGTCCTAGAGTTGGAAAAGGTACAATGAAGTGCCACAAAATTGATAAGGGGTATGGAGGACCTCAGTTATGACGAGATTAAAGGAGTTATTGTTGTTTAGTGTTGAGAAGAGGCATTTAAGGGAGATGATAAATATATAAATAACCCATACAAGAAATATGGGGAAAAGCTGTTCCGAGTAAAATCCCCTCAAAAGACAAGGGAGCACTCCCTCCATCTGGCGAAGAAAAGATTTAATCTCCAGAGGCTTCACTGTAAGGACTGTGCATCTGTGGAATAGTCCACCCCAGGAGCTGGTCACAGCAACAACAGCTGACAGCTTCAAAAAAGGTTTAGATGCCTTTTTGCAGCAAAACAGATTGATGCTTATGTAAATATATAGAATGCTTATTTCCTTTATTCATCATTTCAGTCATGCCCTTTCCCATCCCTCGATCGAACTTGATGAACATATTATTATGATTGTTTATTTATATATATAGCACCATTAATTCCATGGTGCTTTACATTTGAGGGTTTACATACGGTGCACCAGATATACAAAACAAATATAATACTAACAGTGACCAACTGGCACAGCGGGATATAGGGCGCTGCCCGCAAGGGCTTACAATCTATGAGGGAAGAAGAATAGAGACAGAAGGTGGGGGTAGAAACTGTTCAGGTAGTGGTGTGGTGACAGTAGTTATATTGGAGGTTGTAGGCCTTCCTGAATAGGTGAGTCTTCAGGGCCTTCTTGAAGCTTGTGATTGTGGGGGTCAGTCTTATGTGTCTTGGTAATGAGTTCCAGAATATGGGGGATGCACGGGAAAAATCTTGGAGGCGATTGTGTGAAGAGCGGATAAGAGCAGAGCGGAGTAGGAGGTATTTGGAGTATCGGAGGTTGCGTATGGGCAGGTAACAGGAGATTAGGTCAGAGATATATGGAGGGGACAGGTTGTGGATGGCTTTGTATGTCAGCATTAGTATGTTGAACTCTATTTGCTGGGCAACGGGTAGCCAGTGAAGGGATTGGCAGAGGGGGGCGGCTGATGAAGAATGCGGGGAGAGGTGTATTAAGCGAGCAGCACAGTTTAAGGTGGACTGGAGGGGGGCGAGAGTATTTGCTGGGAGGCCATGAAGAAGGGTGTTACAGTAATTAAGTGGTCTTTTTTCAACCGTACTATGTAACTGTACAGTTATCTCTCTCCCCATCTTTTCCTTCTCCTGTCTTGATCTGGCTACCAAACACTACTATCTTTCTACTGTGCTTTCTTCAGCAGTGCTCAAACTGTGCTGTCTGTGGAGAAAATCAGAAACACCTGCAGATTTACTTCACTTCAAGTTTATGCTCAAAACCTATAACTCTGCCCTCCACCTTCCCAAACAAACCTGTTTTCCCCACTCTCTTCTCTATCCAATAACCCTAAATTACCGTTTGACACTTTTCACTTCCTACTTTTTCCCATGGTACAAGTACCTATCACAGACCTCTTTGATGAGGGCCTGGCCACTTACTTCAAAGACAAAATTGACATAATCAGTCAGGGTATAATTACCTAATCTCCAAGCAGCATTGATATCCTTCCCTGTCACAGCATTGTCTTTGTAAAGACACATATCTTTGAACAAGTGAATAACACAGAGCTACCAATTTGTTCATACATTTCCAGGAGGGATAACAAAGTAACAGCACAAAACAGAGTTCTACGAAAAGATGATCCAGAATTGTTTATATGCAGAATGTAAACATTTACAAAAACATTCATGTCCAGTTTTGCCTTGTTTCTCAATTTTTAAAAGTAATATGTAATTTTCAAAAACACATCAACTTTGTTATGCTAACTATAGTACTAGTTTGTAAAAATTTTGATTCAGTAAAGTTAAAAAGCGTTGTAAAGAATTAATCTGGGTAGAATTAACTGCCTGATTTTTTGATTAATTTTGGAATTATCTTTATAAAGTTTAAGCTTTGTACACACAACAATTAAAATCTCCAGATAAATCAAATATACAAATTGTCTGGTTTATTTACAATCTTCCTCTCATTATTGAAGCTTGATCGCTTTGTCATATCCTCTAAAATGTCACACGCTTTGGAGTTTACAAACTTCTCCATTGTTGAAAAGGTCAAGCACTTCTCAGAAATCATTTCATTTTCATGACATGCATCAGCAGATTTGGCAGTGACTCCTAAAGTCCATAAGTAAGGGTGGTTTTGGCTGCTTCAGGCAAAAGACCTCATGTCTGTCAATGATAGGATTTTTGCCTGCAGCCACAGTATTCAGCTGCTTCATTGCATATAAAATATATTCACTTCAGGACATTAAACTGAATGGTTTGATACCATTTACTTTTAAACAACATCCAAATACAATTTAGAAGACAAATGTTAGCAGCCCCATTTGAGTAAAATTGACAAATGAATGCCAAGCCTTGTAACCAGTTACAAATTTTCAGAATATATTAAATACTAGTAGAATTACCAAGCTTCGCACGGGTCTAAATTGTTTATGTGTATGGTTAAAAACTTTTTTGCTACTGACACAAATCCAAGATGTTATAAAATTGCTAGGTTGTTATGGAAACCCAGTGTAAAACAAAAATAGCTGGGTTGTTATAGAAGCCAGGTCTAAAACTGTGTGTATGTCAGTGAGGCTACAAATGACAGACCTGCAAACTTCTATTATCCAATACGAGTCACGTGATGTGATATGAAGGAAGGCCCTTGATATGGAATCCATGGTTCTATACTTGTGAATATGTCTGGAACAAGTCCTGGAGAGCAGAAGAGCAGTCTAAAATGTTTGGAAGTACCTGATTCATCTATGTGTCAAATTTGGTATAGATTGGTTCAGACAACAGAAATTAAAGAACAGACAACAGAAATTAATTTATGGATGGATAGATAGATAGATAATTACTAGAGAAAAAACCTGGTATTGCCCAGGTATAAAATGTGGATGCAATAGATTCCACAGAAGTCAGGTCAGATCATCTGGCAGCCGTTGCCCCTTTTCAAGAGTCATGACTGAAAACTTTAACATGAGCTGAATAAACATAACCCTAGGTTCACACTAGCGTTGGGCTTTCTGTTCTTCGGGTCTGCTTGGGAACCCGAAAATTGGAAACCCAATTTGATTAAAAATCTGTTACACACAGAAACCCGAGGAAACCCGTGGACCCCATACTCTATAATAGGGTCTAACGGGTTTCCGCCTGAAAAATGTGGAGAGAAAAGTCACTGAGTGCTATCCTGTGAAAATGGCTAATAACTGAGAACAATAGGAAGTGCTGAAGTCCCATTATGGACACTTATCCCCTATCTACATGATGTTTTTTGATTGTTATATAGAAATGAATGGAGCACTGGTCACGCAAGCGTACTGTCGCTCCATTTACAAGGAGGCTTTAGGAGGATTTTCAATCCCATAATTCAGCCCCCCAGCAATTGGACATTTATCTCCTGTCCTATGGACACACAACCCCTTTAAGAATAACATACCTGCAAGCTTCTATTGGCTAACATGGGTCATTTGAGTGCTGTCCTCTGATAATGTATGATTGAACAATTGTTATTGAGTGCTGAAATTCTCTGATAATGCTGTATTTCGACTGAAAGACCTGCGAGCTTCTATTGGCTAATAGAGTTATGTGATTTGATATGGAGGCAGGTCCTTGATGTTCACTCCTATTCCGGACATTGCTTTGCAAAATGCCCCCCAAAGTGTCTGGGAGCCCTTTTTATGTAGTACCTTTTGTAGTACCTTTTCTGGTGCAGGACGGCTCCCACACTGCAATATTGTGGGAACCGTCCTGTTCCTATGACAGCTGGGAGCCTAATGAAGGCTCCCAGGCCTATTATAGGAATATAATCTATGACCAGCCTCAATAGCTATACAGCAAATCTCCCCAAAACTGAAATACAATTGTATAGCAGTCTATGGGACATGCAATCAAAAGATTGAAGGAACATTTAAAAAAATGTTTTAAAAAATATATATAAAAAAAACAAAAATTCAAATCACCACCTTCCCTAGATTATAAATAAAGATAAAAAACAAACATAAACAAACATGCAGGGTTTAAAATGTTAAAAAAAACTATATAAATTTGGTATCCCTGAAATCAAACTGACCCATAAAAATACAGATGACATGCCATTTTGGCTGCACAGTGAAAGTTGTAAAAATGAAGCCTGTAAGAAAGTCACACAAATGCAGTTTTTCTCCATTTCCACCCTATTATTATTTTTTCCAGGTTCTTAGTGAATCATACGGAATATTAAATGGAACTATTATGAAGTATAATTTGTTCCGCAAACATTAAGTGCCCATATGGCTCTTGGAAGGCGGAAAGTAAAAAATGAAAATTGAAAAATGTCTATGGTGGGAAGGGGTTATAATTTATTAAATATGTTTTTCTCTTAAGGCCTCTTTATACAGAGCAATTATTAGGCCAATTATTGGGAATAACCCTTTCATATAGCAATTTCCCTCACAGTCTCTTCTTGCACATTCGTCTTCTAAAGTGAGCAGAAAATTCTTCCATCTCCTGACTGTAGAACAACACTACGTTGACTGTAGGAGGTAGAGTCTCCAGCATAACCAGGAACTCAACATTAGCTATACCTCTAACTGAGGAGGAAAAGAGTGACTATCCACCACCCCAACATGTCCTAGTCCAGGCATGTAGTAGGTTCTATTAAAGCTACAGTTGCATATCATATATTTACATACAGTATATGTAGCTTCCCCATTCATTGCATACAAAGCATTGGTTCTGGGGAATTGCTTGAATAGGAGCAGCCTACACACACGCTGAACCAGTTTACAGCGCCCGGAAGCTGTCAGCACAGTTTATATGTGTGGGGTTCAGGGGTTGGATCCCCACATATCACATACTGATTACATAAGATAAATAGCTTTATCAATTGCAACACACTTTGTGGTGGACAAATTGAGTATACATTGTGTAAATTGGTATCTATTGGATACAATGCCTTTGTTTAAAAGTAAGGATATGGAAACATATACACAGAGCTCCCAGTCCCAACTACAATAACCCATTCAATCCTTCCAAGCATGTTCTTGAGATAGATCAAGGCTATCTGTTCAGCTTCCACTTCTTGGGAACTGAAAGGGTTAATAAGCCCCAGTGTGTCAGAGATCTGTCATTCAGCAAAATGCTAGTCTAATATGGAAGGGATTTGAATTGTTTCATATCCTATATGTTCAGCCTATGATATCAAATAAGATCTAAAGTTCAAAAAAGTGTCATAAATGTATACCATGTGAGCAACAGTCTGCTGTCGGTTCAAGAATCCAGAAATGCTTTGATTCTCTACTTAAAAGACACCAGCTATTCTCATAGACAAACAATCAAGGATGAAAAGTAATATTATTTACAAGATGATTTCAGGATTGTACAATATTCTTTTCAAGCATGAACAAACATGACCTTGAAAAGAACCGTACAAGATGAATGGTGTTACTTCAATGTCATACACTTTTAGCTCTACTGTCCAATCACACACTGGTAATCTTCCCATTAAATCTCAGGCATTGCCAAATAAAAATGTCAATATTGGCTTATCCAGTATCTGTTTTGACATATTACCTGCTTGAAGACTAAAGCTTGCAATTATTGGAATTAGATCAAACTCCTCTGCTGCTGAGACATTTATCTATATGGCAGCAGCAGCTGCAGTTACTTTATTATCCTGCTTACTTTCTCAGATAAGACTATTTTGACCTCAGCGGTAATTTTATTGTGAATGATTAAATAATGATTACTATTTTCTTAAGATTCCAGGCATCTGAGCAGCAAGAGCTTTCAAAGTCATGCTCTTTCTTCAAACTTTGTGGAAAAGGAAAATTATTATTCAAATTTGTGTCAGCTTTCTGTTGTGATTATATAATGTATGTCTAAACATAAATCTGAAAAAATAATAATCCTATAGTATTTTTCTGGTTATTTAATACATTTTAGGGGTACAAATATAGGTGGAATTATTTTTTGGTTTGCATGCTACAAAATGTACCATTAGTAAATAATTTGCAGATATACAGCATTCACGGTTGCCAACCTTGAATAAATTTGTAGATAAATTTGAAAATACTCTTAGGCTACGGTCCCACATTGCGGAAACAGAGTTGTCTCTGTTGTATTTTTTTTTTGTCAAAGCCAAGAATGGCTACAAAAGGAATGAGAAATATATAGGAAGTACTTATGTTTCTACCTTTTGCTCAAACCACTCCTTACTTTGGCTTAAACCGCAACAAAATCTGCAAGGCTAAGGCCTCACGCTGCGGAAACGCAGCTTTTTTTTTGTTGCAGGTTTTTATTGTATTTTTTTTTTAAACCAAAACCAGGAATAGTTTGAGCAAAAGGTCGAAGTATAAGTACTTCCTATACATTCCCTTTTGCTTTTGTAGCCATTTTCAGCTTTGACAAAAAAACACAACAAAATCTGCAACAAAAAAATTCTGCAATGTGGGGCCTTACCTTTAAATTGGATCTTCCGCCACCTCCACCTCTTTGCATGCTTCAATAGATGCTGCCCATTGATTCTAACACAACTAGAATTTTTTTCTCCACTGGTCCCGAAAAATTCAATGGATGCCAACATGCCAGATCTTTTGTTCCTGCAAGATAGAAACCACTGCCGGACTCTCTTCATTCAAAATACATGTAAGCTTGGCCGAGCCACGAATACATGTATATGGTGGATTTGAGAAATTTAGCTGACAAAAGTGTATGAGTAGCTTAACCCCATAGTAACCAATATATAGACTTTCTACGTTGGTCACTAATGGGCCTTTTTCTGCTGCAATTGACTTTCTACATCACTTGTGGCAGAAAATTACAGGGATTTCCACACGATTAGGTTGTGTACTGTGGGCTGTGTACTCACAGTGGCGTTTTACCCCTTAGGTGTAGTGGTCAATAGCGACTGTGGGATCTATGGGATTTTGGAGGTGGCTCCCTCCTGGAGACTTCAGAACCCCTGATATTGAGATTGCAGGGGTCCAATGCCTTTACATTGCAGTCGTGGACCTAATGAAGGCCCCCAGGGCTACCCATGCATAATCCTATTAGGCCTTGGCATGGCCTAATAGTATATCTGTCAGAAAATGACAGACAGTACTATTTAGGTAGTGCAATGCATGATAAAAGCGATCAGAAGTCCTATAGGAGGGAAAAAAATAGTGTAAAAAAATTAGTTGTTTTTTTTTTTTGAGCAATATAACTGTAATGTCATTTTACCCACATGCTAAACGGCGTTAAAATAAATCTAACAAAAAAGCAATTTTTTGTCTGTCATCCACCAAAAAAGGAAAATAAAAAGAGATCAAAAATTTTATGTTCTCCCAAATGGCATTAATAAAAACATCAAGTTTTCCCGCAAAAAATAAACTAGCACACAATTCTGTTAACAAAAATATAATGAAGTTATGGGTTTTGGAAAGAGGCGATAGAAAAAAAAAAATTGTTATTACAAAAAGGGTTTTTACTTTGCAAAAGCAGTAAAACTTTAAAAAAAAAAAAAAAAACTACAGATTTGATATCAATTAATCGTATCAATCCAGTGAATACATTTATCAGTTTATTTAAGCCATACAGTGAATGGTGCAAAATTTATAGCATAAAAGCAATGGCAAAATTTCTGTTTTTTCCTATTGCTTCCCAAAAAGAGTTAATAAAAGTTAAGCAATGAGGTATATCTACCCCGAAATTGTGCCATCAAACACTACAACTTGTCCCACAAAAAATATATCCTCATACAGTTATATTGATGGAAAAGTAAAAAAAGCTATAGGGCTTAGTATGTGACAACGGAAAAACAAACAAAAAAAAAACTGGCCGGTCACTAAAGGATTAACAGCTTAAGTTCACATGTACCATTGTTGGCAGAAGTATCTATGGAGCATTTTAGTAAAAATTGTAATGGGGTGCCACTCCAAAATAAACACTTTACTTCAATGTGAAAGGGCTTATTGCTCTGTAAAAGTGGTCCCAAGCTTTTAGTAAGAGTAATTCTCTCTTCAAAGATGGGTAGTATTACCATGTAAGATCACAACCTGTTAAGTGTACAAATTGAATTGGTGAATATCCACAAAAGAGAATCAATGTCACTGAAAGAAAGGCCATATTTACCTTGGTCCCCATGTCATGTGAGTCCCTATACTAAAATCAATATCACTGAATGAGATATTATTATTAATCATATCACTGAAGGTAAGGCTTTATTATCCTGATGTAAGGTCATGCAATGGTTCACTACAGGATGCAGACCGGCCCAAGTGGTGAATGGTAGAAGGTGCACAAGTTGATAATGCTGATAAAACATCCACTCATATGCCTACAATGCATGAGGGGGTGGATGTCCTGCATTTCAAATGAACACACATAAGGCTTGTATAAGTTTCCAGCCAGGGTCGGACTGGCCCACCGGGGAACTGGTGAATCCCCCAGTGGGCCCCGACTATTAGTCCTCATTTTGCCACTGCAGATGCATTGGTCAGGGGCCTGATCGGGAAGGTCAGGGGCCAGGCCCCTCACCATCCCGATCAGGTCCCTGACCAATGCATTTACATTGGCAAAATGAGTACTAATATTACATACCTCCCAACCGTCCCAGATTCGGGAGACAGTCTGGGTCCTGTGCTGCAGTCCCGGTCGGTGGGAGGTATGTCCCGAATTCAACGCATCTGCGTCCAGAGAGGACGCAGATGAGTTGAATACAGCGATGAAGCAGGAGCTGTCCGCAGACAGCCTCTGCTTCATCACTGTACCCCTGTATGCACCGACCCTAGGAGCTGTAGGCAAGATGTGATGACATCACTCACATCGCGCCTGTAGCTCCCTCAATAGTCCGGAGAGGCAGGGCTCTGACAGAGCAGCAGGGATGCGAGGAGAGGCAAGTATCTGTGTTTTATTATGTTAAAATGTGGGGGCAAATGGAGGGGGAACATTAAACTGGGGGAAGATGAAAAGGGGACATTAAACTGGGGACAGATGTAGGGGGGGCATTAAACTTGGGGTACATGTAGGGGGGCATTAAACTGGGCACAGATGGAGGGGGCAGATACAGCATGACATTAAACTGGAGGCAAGTTGGAAAGGGACATTAAACTGGGGGCAGAAGTCAGGGAGGAGACAGTGAAACGTGAAACATAAAAAAAACAAAAAAACATACCTGTCCCCTGTGTCTGCCACCACTGACTGGTCCAGCGCAAACCGCGACTTTGCCAGTGGAAGCCCCTTTGCCACATATGAGGCAAATCAGTGACCACAGGAAAGGAACTGATGATGTCACTTACATACGTCACCGATTCCTTTCTGGTGGGCATTGATTGGCCTCAGCAGTCAGGTGCAGCACCTGACAGTGGCGGCAGACACTGGTGTCAGGTGAGTGTGATTTTTTATTTTTTTTAAATGTTTCACCTTCCTCGGTATCCTCTAAAATTCCTGGACAACTCCTTTAAAGAGGTTGTCCAGGCTAAACATAAATTTCTAATTAGGCCAAGGGAGGTGAAAAAAAACAAAAACAAAAAACACCTGTCCAGGTGCTCTGGTGTTCTCCCAGGGTAGTCCAGTCCTGCAGCTCAGCAGCTTTCTTGCTGTGGAATTTGTCACTGGCTGGGAGGCACCGGAGCATCGGGGACAGGTGAGTATATTTTCATTTGTTTGGTTTTTTTTACACCACCCCCGACCGATTTAAAAAATAATATTTGAGTCCATTTTTGCCTGGACAACCCCTTTAAGGGGATATGCAGGAGTATTATTATTATTAGGGGGAACACAAGGGGCATTATTAATTGATGGGCACTCTTAATTTAAAGGTTTAAACTTTTAATGCAGACAGCAGGGGAGGGTTATAATGCATCTTCCCCTCCTTACCGGCGCTGGGTTGGCTGTCACCTTGTATATATACAGAGCAGCTGCAGCAGTGATGTCAAAAAGATCATGGTCAGCCAAACACTGTATACTGCTGTACTGCTGAGCACAGGGATTGGCTGTAGCGGTCCTGTTAACTTGACGTCATTGCTGCATCCGCTCCGTATACAGAGCAGTGAAGGTTACAGGCAGCCCAGCACAGGAACAGAGGGGAGGATACAGGTAACTGTTAGTGCATTTTTATTTTATACCTCTCCATTGCTGCATACATTAAAATGTCTTATCCTGGACAACCTCTAAGACAGCTGTGAGAGTATGAACCTAGAGGGCGCTAGGGAGCGACCCAGGCCAGCCCTGAAAAGGCCCTCAGCCACACCTTTGGGTGGGGCGTGTATCTCCAGAAGGCTGGAGAAACCTGCTTGGAGCAGGAAATGGTGGACCAGCCTAGGACAGAGAGGCAGTCTGTCCCAGAGGGCTTGGATCCAGAGAAGACTTACAAAGATTAAGTCAGTCTCTTATTGCCCCAGAGGCTAGTTAGGGACTGAAGGAGTCAGTGGCATAGATTTTTTTTGTTGTTTTGCTGTGTTGCAGTTTGAGCTGAATAAAGCCACTTTTATGTTTCACTTGGACCGTCTGAACCCTATATTTCCGGCGCCCAGTACCACGAACCACCGCTGTTAGGACCAGGAGCCTGCCGCCATTTGAGTTTAATTCCCCAAGCTGTCACATATGGTGGAGAATCGCGCGCAGAAAGAGATCCACGCAAGTCCTGGAAGACAAGTGGTTTGTGATTGCAGTACTGCAAAGTGTGCATTGTGGCCTACAGCTGGAAGAAATCTGATTTCAACTGAAGAAACCCAGGAGGGGGTGAGTGAATTGCAACATAGCTGGATATTGCAAACAAGTGTATGTGAAAGGCTATGGTGCCATGTTGGTATTTTCTGTGGAAGACAGAAGAAAATGCTGGTTGTTGTAGTGCCACATAAGTTAACTGTTTGAATACATGTGACTGCAGAAGATAGCAAAAAGTTGCTGCCGGTTGAACCCCAAGGTTGCTGTGGAATATTGTGTAATCTTGTTAGTAAACCATGGGCAAGAAAAAGAGAATTTCAGCTTGTAAAAAAGCAGAGAAGTTATGCACAGGTTTATTAGTGCAGCAGCCAGAAAGCAGAGAGACACAAAACCCGGAGCAGATTAGGTGGAATGCAAGTAAAGATAATGTGTTCCATGAGAGTGACTCAGTTTTTCTAAAACACCTCTGTTCTATGAAAGAATATGTCCCTGCTGACTGTATGACTGTCTCATACTGGAGTGCATCAGAGCGCCAAAGATGAAAATATGGTGCAGCAGCTTCAAGATGAGATTTAAACCATCAGGTTCATTCATGAAGATGAAATATCTGATTGGAAATGGCAACTTGAGGTATCAGAAAAATAGAACCTTAAGTTAAAGAAAGAGCTTGAAACTGTAAAGAGTTCATATCCTAGTCATTGTGAAAATGTGGTACTGGGTTTGCCTGGAATGGACTGTGTCACTAAGAAGGAGTTTGCTGATATGAAATGTGCTCTAGCTAATAAAGTTGTACAGAGTGTAGAGCAAAAGCAAGTGCTTGAGAAGCAATTGCAGGATTTAAAGGAGCAGCATGTCCAAGACTCCAGTGCCAAAGAGTGTATCATTGAAAAATTAAGAGATGACCTTGAAACTGCTAAACGTGAGAGAAGTGAATTTTTGCAGTGTCAGTCAGAATGTCTGGATGACCAAGTGAGGAAGTGTGAAAAGCTTTCGACGGCATTAATTGACAAAGAAAATGAAATTGCAGAGCTGAGGAAGCATGTGTCTGACCAAGAGAGTGATTTAGAATCTGTAGTGCATACATTGCAGTCAGAGCAAAACTTGCATGCACTAAAGCAGGTTCACCTAAATAGTGAAATCCATGAATAGCGAAGCAGAGCTGGAGTTCTGGAACAAAGAGAAAGGGAACTCAAAGCTAGAATATGTAGCCTGGAGAGGGCGCTCTCAGGATCTTGTGAAGATAAAGAGAAATTGTTTTGGTGCAAAATAAAGACAAAGAATTGATGGAGATGTCGTCTGTCCATGCTCAGAAAGTGCAAGCCTTACAGGAGAGTCATAAAAAAGTAGACTCAACTTCAAGAGCTGCAACTACAAGTCACAGAAGGGGACAGTTTTCAAGCAGAACTGCTAGACAAGGCAAACAGACTACAGGTGGAATTGGATAATGTCACAAGGCTTCTTTCTCAAGCAGACAGCAAGTTTATCAAACTTTCCAAAGCTTTTTCTATACTAGAATCTCAGCTTCAAGACACTCAGGAACTTTTGCAAGAAGAAACCCGGCAGAAGCTTGACCTTAGTACAAAACTAAAACAAATGGAAGATGAGAAAAACGGTTTCCTTGAGCAACTAGAGGAAGAGAAGAGGGCAAAAAGAGATTTGACAAAGCAGATTTCAACACTACAGGCTCAGGCGACTGATATGAAGAAAAAAATGGAAGATAGTATTGGATCCTTGGATTCTGTTGAAGAACTAAAGGAAAAGTTGCAAAAGGAGCTAGAAGCTACAAATCAACGGTTTGAGGAGAAGGTTGCTGCTTATGACAAACTTGAGAAGACGAAAATTAGACTGCAGCAGGAACTAGAAGATGTAGGTGTAGATCTTGATCATCAACGTCGGATGGTGTTAAATTTGGAAAGGAAGCAGAAAAAGTTTGATCAGCTGCTTGGGGAAGAGAAGACTCTTTCTGCTAGATATGCAGAAGAACGTGACCATGCTGAAGCAGAGGCTTGTGGAAAAGAGACCAAAGCTCTTGCCTTGGCTCGCTCGCTAGAAGAGGCCCTTGAATTGAAGGCCAAGTTAGAGAGGCTCAACAAGCAACTGCACACTGAAATGGAGGATTTGGTGAGCTCCAAGGATGAAGTTGAGAGAAACCTGGAATCTGTGCAGATATTGTATGAGAACAAAGCTAATGCTTATGATAAGCTAGAAAAAGCCAAGAGGGGATTGGACCTCCAGACAGAAGACATGAGGATTCAGTTTGAAGGAAACCTGTCTAATTTATCTGCTGAGATTGTAGATCTAAAAATGCTTGTTGCTAAATTAAAGGTGCAAGTGAACAAGCAGGAGGAAATCAAGAAACAGCTGGAGTTTCAGATGGATCAAGTGAAGCGTGAATCAGAAATAAAGTTGGAAGAGCGCACTTCTCAGATTGAAGAGTTAAAAACCGAAGTGGAATCTAAAAAAGAAGAATTGGATCGATTGCAGCAGTCTCTATCCAATACTGAACAGTCGACATCTGCACTATCTTCAAAGCTGGCAGCACTAGAAGACGAGAGAGACTCGCTGCAGAGCCTGTTAACCTCTAAAGAATTAGAGCTGTTATCCCTGAAAAATGTGATTCAAGAAATAGAGTCTTTATTCAACCAAGAGCAAGATAAGAGAGCCACTGAGATACGGGACTTGAATGAAAGACTTGACAAAAAGTCTGCAGATGAGCAGAAGCTTTATCAGAAGATGTTGGAGGATCAATCCAATATAATTCAGGGAACAGTGGGGGAAGCAGAAAATATTATCCATGATGCTGACTTGACAAATGTTAGAAGAACATTGCAGAATATCCTAGAATTAGGAGGCATAGTGGATAAAGAGATGGCATCTACATCTGCTGCCATAGATGTCAGGAAGATTGAGGAAGTTCTGCAAGTTGCAATAGTAAAAACTGAGATGGAGGCTGTACAGAAAAATGTGGCAGTGAAGAAAGTTCTGAAACTGGAATCAGAGATTTGTGCGCTACAGAAGGTTTTAGAATTAGAGAAAGCTGCCAGCATAAGGGCAAAGAAAGCAGAGCCATTCAGGCAGCCAGAACATGTAACCAAAAAGCATTTGGGTACTGACAGTAAAGACCGTGATGTTCAAAACTTGGTATCCCAGTCCTCCAGTGTCCCCAAGCTGTCACACAGCATACAGGCGAAATTATAAACTGAAGTGGCACACAACGGCATTCATTTAAACATACATACAGGGTGTGACAGCTTGGGGGAATTAAACTCAAATGGCGGCAGGCTCCTGGTCCCAACAGCGGTGGTTCGTGGTACTGGGCGCCAGAAATATAGGGTTCAGACGGTCCAAGTGAAACATAAAAGTGGCTTTATTCAGCTCAACTGCAACACAGCAAAACAGCAAAAAAAACTATGCCACAGTTAGGGCACTCACTGACTCCTTTAGTTCCTAACTAGCCTCTGGGGCAATAAGAGCCTGACTTAGTCTTTGTAAGTCCTCTCTGGATCCAAGCCCTTTGGGACAGACTGCCTCTCTGTCCTAGGCTGGTCCACCATTTCCAAGCAGGTTTCTCCAGCCTTCTGGAGATACACGCCCCACCCAAAGGTGTGGCTGAGGGCCTTTTCAGGGCTGGCCTGGGTCGCTCCCTAGCGCCCTCTAGGTTCATACTCTCACATACCCTCCCCCTCAGCTCACTACCCATGGGGTGAGCTACAATGGTACAAGACATATGTCGCCGTCCCTCTTCAATCCTATACACTTGTCCAGTGTCTCTCCAGATGTCCCCATCTGGCGGTCTCCTCTTCCAAATACCGCTCCGTCGAGTTCTCAGTTCTCTCCTCCCTTTAAATGCCACGCCAAGATCCTGGCCATTCCATGCAAAGGCAAGTTCCGCTTCATCACCTTCACAACTCGCCATACAGTGGATCACATCATCTTCATCACATCTCTCGCCACAGTCTTCAGCCATCCCATTGCATGACCTCGATTCATCTAGTGAATAGCCGTAGGAATCTTCATCTTCTCCTATCACGAATCCACAGGAGCCCAGATACCAACTAACACGTACTTCATGCACACCAATGTCTTTAGAGTATGAATATTTCACGGGTACCTTGTAACGTCTCTGCCGTTTCGGGTCTCGGCGCCACCCTCCGCTCGCACGCTGTGGCGAAGGAGGCGTCTTCAATTTGGTTCTTTGTGTAAGTTTCTTGATGCTCAGTCTGAACATGGTCCTAATCAGTGTAATGGATTTCTAACCACACCCGTGTTCTAAGCATTTCTCTCTGGACAGTATAGAGTTAATCTCTTCCTGGCTTGTGTGATTGACAGCCTGTGTGCCTATCAGGTGTGGGGCTGGGCCCAGACTTTCTATATACAGGTTGTCACTTCTCTGCAAGTTGCCAGTTATTTCACTTGTGTTTTGCCTGCTCTCCTTATTATATTCCTTGCTATTCTGTTACCTGTTTCTCTGACCCTTTGGCTTCCCACTTTGACTATTCTCTTGGATCTCGATTCTGTGCTGCATTGCTCGATTGTTACTGACCCCTTGGCTAGCTGACCTCCCTTTGTTGTTGTGCGTCTTGTCTGCGTTCTATGTGATCACTTATTATAAGGAGGGACTGTCGACGTAGTTGCTGGCTGTCACCTAGGACAGATTGGGCAAGTTAGCCAGGGACAGTGAGGGGGATTCAGCTTAGGGTCCACTGTCTCGTTGTGCCCCTCCCCCTTAGTTCTCCAGCAGCTTCTGGGGAATCGCTCCTCTAGTGATTCCCTTACATACCTTTTCTGTAACCTTCATCTCAAAGCGAACTTTGCCATCCTCTCCGTTTGAGATCCACAATCTCTGCACTGCAACATCTTCTCCTTCTGCATGAGGGCCACACCGTACAGCCTCACAAAACAGCTCACGCTGAACCACATTTTCTGGTATGTCTTCAACAACTGCCACATCATATATTGGAATGGTTTCTGTATAATGCGTCCACACCTGTACGGCAGCAGAAGGACCACTTCCACCCTCTAGTCTTACTTCCTCTCTCTCATACGCATAACTTTCTGGAGGCATGTTACGATACTGTGATAGATTGCAAGACTTTTCGTGCCAACCCCTTTCTGACAGTACAGGAGCTGGTGATATCGTCATCTCAACATTCTTCAAGTTATTTTCATTCCCTGTGCTAACACCGGAGGACTGGGATACCAAGTTTTCACCATCACAGTTTTTTCTGTCAGTACCCAGATGCTTTTGGGTTACGTGTTCTGGCTGCCTTAATGGTTCTGCTTTCTCTGCCTCTATGCTGGCAGCTTTCTTCAATTCTACCGCCTTCTGTAGCGCACAAATCTCTGATTCCAGTTCCGGAACTTTCTTCACTGCCACATTTTTCTGCACAGCCTCCATCTCAGTTTTTACTAGTGCAACTTGCAGAACTTCCTCAATCTTCCTGACATCTTCTATGGCAGCAGATGTAGATGCCATCTCTTTATCCACTACGCCTCCTAATTCTAGGATATTCTGCAATGTTCTTTTAACATTTGTCAGGTCAGCATCCTGGATAATATTTTCTGATTCCCCCACTGTTCCCTGAATTATATTGGATTGACCCTCCAACATCTTCTGATAAAGCTTCTACTCATCTGCAGACTTTTTGTCAAATCTTTCATTCAAGTCCCGTATCTCAGTGGCTCTCTTATCTTGCTCTTGGTTGAATAAAGACTCTATTTCTTGAATCACATTTTTCAGGGACAACGGCTCTGATTCTTTAGAGGTTAACAGGCTCTGCAGCGAATCCTTCTCAGCTTCTAGTGCTGCCAGCTTTGAAGATAGTGCAGATGCCGACTGTTCAGTATTGGATAGAGACTGCTGCAATCGATCCAATTCTTCTTTTTTAGATTCCACTTCGGTTTTTAACTGTTCCATCTGAGAAGTGCGCTCTTCCAACTTTATTTCCGATTCACGCTTCACTTGATCCATCTGAAACTCCAGCTGTTTCTTGATTTCCTCCTGCTTGTTCACGTGCACCTTTAATTTAGCAGCAAGCATTTTTAGATCTACAATCTCAGCAGATAAATTAGACAGGTTTCCTTCAAACTGAATCCTCATGTCTTCTGTCTGGAGGTCCAATTCTCTCTTGGCCTTTTCCAGCATCTCATAAGCATTAGCTTTGTTCTCATACAATATCTGCACAGATTCCAGGTTTTTCTCAACTTCATCCTTGAAGCTAACCAAATCCTCCATTTCAGTGCGCAGTTGCTTGTTGAGCCTCTCTAACTTGGCCTTCAATTCAAGGGCCTCTTCTAGGGAGCAAGCCAAGGCAAGTGCTTTGGTCTCTTTTCCGCAAGCCTCTGCTTCAGCATGGTCACGTTCTTCTGCATATCTAGCAGAAAGAGTCTTCTCTTCCCCAAGCAGATGATCAAACTTTTCCTGTTTCCTTTTCAAATTTGACACAATCCGATGTTGATGATCAAGATCTACACCTACATCTTCTAGTTCCTGCTGCAGTCTAATTTTCGTCTTCTCAAGTTTGTCATAAGCAGCAACCTTCTCCTCAAACCGTTGATTTGTAGCTTCTAGCTCCTTTTGCAACTTTTCCTTCAGTTCTTCAACAGAATCCAAGGATCCAATACTATCTTCCATTTTTTTTCTTCATATCAGTCGCCTGAGCGTGTAGTGTTGAAATCTTCTTTGTCAAATCTGTTTTTGCTATCTCCTCTTCCTCTAGTTGCTCAAGGAAACCATTTTTCTCATCTTCCATTTGTTTTAGTTTTGTACTAAGGTCAAGCTTCTGACGGGTTTCTTCTTGCAAAAGTTCCTGAGTGTCTTGAAGCTGAGATCCTAGTGTAGAAAAAGCTTTGGAAAGTTTGATAAACTTGCTGTCTGCTTGAGAAAGAAGCCTTGTGACATTATCCAATTCCACCTGTAGTCTGTTTGCCTTGTCTAGCAGTTCTGCTTGAAACCAGTCCCCTTCTGTGACCTGTAGTTGCAGCTCTTGAAGTGGAGTCTCTACTTTTTTATGACTCTCTTGTAAGGTTTGCACTTTCTGAGCATGGACAGACGACATTTCCATCAAATCTTTGTCTTTATTTTGCACCAAAACAGACAATTTCTCTTTATCTTCACAAGATCCTGACAGCGCCCTCTCCAAGCTGCATATTCTAGCTTTGAGTTCCCTTTCTCTTTGTTCCAGAACTCCAGCTCTGCTCCGCCATTCATTGACGTCACTATTTAGGCGATCCTGCTTTAGTTCATGCAAGTTTTGCTCTGACTGCAATGTCTGCACCACAGATTCTAAATCACTCTCTTGGTCAGAGACATGCTTCCTCAGCTCTGCAATTTCATTTTCTTTGTCAATTAATGCCGTCGAAAGCTTTTCACACTTCCTCACTTGGTCATCCAGACATTCTGACTGACACTGCAAAAATTCACTTCTCTCACGTTTAGCAGTTTCAAGGTCATCTCTTAATTTTTCAATGATACACTCTTTGGCACTGGAGTCTTGGACATGCTGCTCCTTTAAATCCTGCAATTGCTTCTCAAGCACTTGCTTTTGCTCTATACTCTGTATAACTTTATTAGCTAGAGCACATTTCATATCAGCAAACTCCTTCTTAGTGACACAGTCCATTCCAGGCAAACCCAGTACCACATTTTCACAATGACTAGGATATGAACTCTTTACAGTTTCAAGCTCTTTCTTTAACTTAAGGTTCTATTTTTCTGATACCTCAAGTTGCCATTTCCAATCAGATATTTCATCTTCATAAATGAACCTGATGGTTTTAATCTCATCTCAAAGCTGCTGCACCATAATATTTTCATCTTTGGTGCTCTGATGCACTCCAGTATGAGACATAGTCATAGTCATAGACATACACTCAGTAGGGACATATTCTTTCATAGAACAGAGGTGCTTTAGAAAAACTGAGTCACTCTCATGCAACACATTATCTTTACTTGCACTCCACATGATTTGTTCCGGGTTTTGTGTCTCTCTGCATTCAGACTGCTGCACTAATAAACCTGTGCATAACTTCTCTGCTTTTTTACAAGCTGAAATTCTCTTTTTCTTGCCCATGGTTTACTAACAAGATTACACAATATTCCACAGCAACCTTGGGTTCAACCGGCAACTTTTTGCTATCTTCTGCAGTCACATGTATTCAAACAGTTAACTTATGTGGCACTACAACAACCAGCATTTTCTTCTGTCTTCCACAGAAAACACCAACATGGCACCATAGCCTTTCACATACACTTGTTTGCAATATCCTGCTTCTACACACATTGCTTACTTTCTTGCCATCAGCAAAACACTTCACAGACTTCTGTGCCACAGTATACACAAAGTCCATTCCCTGGATTCCTCTTCCAGAGTTTTACTTTCACCAGGTTTTACAAACACATTGCTATGTTGCAATTCACTCACCCCTCCTGGGTTTCTTCAGTTGAAATCACAGATTTCTTCCAGCTGTAGGCCACAATGCACACTTTGCAGTACTGCAATCACAAACCACTTGTCTTCCAGGACTTGCGTGGATCTCTTTATGCCCTCATTCTCCACCATATGTGACAGATTGGGGGAATTAAACTCAAATGGCGGTAGGCTCCTGGTCCTAACAGCGGTGGTTCGTGGTACTGGGCGCCGGAAATATAGGGTTCAGACGGTCCAAGTGAAACATAAAAGTGGCTTTATTCAGCTCAACTGCAACACAGCAAAACAACAAAAAAACCTATGCCACAGTTAGGGCACTCACTGACTCCTTTAGTTCCTAACTAGCCTCTGGGGCAATAAGAGCCTGAATTAGTCTTTGTAAGTCCTCTCTGGATCCAAGCCCTTTGGGACAGACTGCCTCTCTGTCCTAGGCTGGTCCACCATTTCCTGCTCCAAGCAGGTTTCTCCAGCCTTCTGGAGATACACGCCCCACCCAAAGGTGTGGCTGAGGGCCTTTTCAGGGCTGGCCTGGGTCGCTCCCTAGCGCCCTCTAGGTTCATACTCTCACAAGGGGTATTATTCATTTATAGGAGATTTTTATATTATATATTTTATAATTGGGGTAGCAGGATGGGTGTGTAGGTGAGGACAATGTGGGTCAGGTGCCTTGAAAAGTGAAGAGTCAAAGATGTCTGTGCTGCAAACTTTACAGAGACAAGTCACAGCTGGAAGAAGTGGTCATGGCAGTCCAGAGGGAAGAGACAGGAAATGTGAACGATTAGTCAGAGATGTCACCTGTAATTCACAACATGTAACTGCACTGTAAATGGTCTGCAGAGCCCTGTGTAGAGCTGGTACATACTACTACTACTGTACTATACTACTACTGTATAGTGATAATATTGGTATAACTTGGGTTGGGGGCCCACTTGGACATGTTTGTGCCCCCTGTGCCGAACCCCTAGCTACACCTCTGGTTGGAACCAATCCAGTTGCAGCTTGTTGCTGCGTCACTGACGTACTAACGCTGTGCGCGGCGGCAGGTTTCTGCATAGGAGCCCAGACCAGCAGTATGAAAGGTAAGTACAACTTAACCACGAAAACAAAAAACAACATTTCCCCCTATTTTGCCCCCAAATCTTTCAAATTCACTGACCACTCTGATAACTACAACCCCCAGCAGCTCCAGATGCTCTGGGTCTGTTGAGAGTTGGGTTTGAGCATAGGCCATAAAAAAGATTAACCCTGGACAACCCCTTTAATATGCCCCACACAGTTTAATGTTCCCCCCCCCCCACAGAATGTTAGCCCCCATCATTGTTCCCACACAATATAATGGCACCATCACTGTTCCCCATACAGTATGGGGGACCAGTGAAGAGACCACTGTATGGGGGGGACCAGTGAAGTAGCCATAGAAAAATTTGGCCCAGACAACCCCTTAAAAGAGGTTGTCCATAAATTCGAGCGACCACTGTGTCAGCCGCCAGGGAGGTGTAAAAATAAAATTTTTTTTTTAAAAAAAAAGCATAGTCACCTGTCCCCAGCACCGCGTTGCCCCATGCCTGTGTCTGTTCGGCACGAGACTGAATGGACCAGTGGCGTAACTAGGAATGGCTGGGCCCCAAGGCGAACATTTGACATGGGCCCCCCCCCAAGCCGCCGCCCCCAACTCCCCCCCCCCCCCCCCACACACAAACCGCATTCCTGCGCACACTATTATGCCCCATAGTGGACCCTGCACACGGTATTATGCCCCATAGTGGACCCTGCACACGGTATTATGCCCCATAGTGGCCCCTGGACACGGTATTATGCCCCATAGTGGCCCCTGGACACGGTATTATGCAGCATAGTGGCCCCTGCACACAGTAGTTTGCCCCATAGTGGCCCCTGCACACAGTATTATGCCCCATAGTGGACCACCCATGAACGATACTCTGAAAAGACCCCAGAGTATAATGATCGGAGACCCAGGGGAGGATAGAAACATAGAAAACACTACAACTTACCTCTTCCTTGCTCCGGTGCACTCCCGTGCGCTACTTCGGCCATCTTCAATGTCGGATCAGATCTCGCGCGATCCAGGCCGGCGTCGCCACACATAATGACGTCGCCTGACGTCTGGGACGTCACCAAACAGGCCCGAAGCCTGCGGAGCGGAGGAGAGGTGAGTTACAGTTTTTTATGTTTGCTCACCTCCCCGGGGCCCCCGATCGTTATACTCCGGGGTCTCAAAAGACCACGGAGTATAACGATAGCAGTGATTGTGGGGTTCGCGGTAGCGACTGCCACAGGTCTCCGGGCCCCGTAATGTTCTGGGCCCTGTGGCAGTCGCTACCACTGCTACCCCGGTAGTTACGCCCCTGGAATGGACACTGGCAGCGGACAATGGAGCGCCAGAGACAGTGAGTATGCTTTTTTATTTATTTATTTTACACCTTCTGCCCGGCACATGGGTTGCTCCAATTCCTGGACAACCTCTTTAAAGTATTTATCCATCTTTCTAATATTGATGGCCTGTCCTTAGGATAGGTCATCAATATTACATCTGCGATGATACAACATCCAGGACCTCTGCAGATCAGCTTTTCCAGGACAGTGCGGTTACAGGTAATGGTAACAATTCTAGGGGCCACGCTGTTCACTTGCCATACAAGGTGTAGCAGTGGGTTTAGGTAGTGCAGTGGTGCACATCATATGGCGGGTGAGCAGCATGGCTTCCATCATGTTATTACCTTTAACTGCCCTGTCTCGGTACAGCTGATCTGCAGGGGTCCTGATGGTGGGCCCCTAGAAAAAATTCCACTGGTGGGCCCTAGACATCCCAGTCTGACACTGTTGCCAGCACATGATGACATGAATTGGACAACGCTGGCTCACAGATTATTAGTTACGTACTATTAGTTACACCCATACTATGCCATCAGACAGGCTGTCCAGCACCCAGGACTATACAGTCAGAGTCAGAGTTGGGAACAAGTTAGGGTGGAGTCAGAGTTGGAGTTGGAAGATAGTTATCAACTCCAAATTCAAAATAAAATGATTAATTATTTTCAATTATAATTATGAATATTGCATAAGTAATTAGATGCATAGTTTACTGCATATTTAATTTTATGGGAATTCAATCACTGTTTTTTTTCCTAATTTAGGGAAGCTTTACTGGTTTTGACTGACTATGGTTGTCATCCATTTATGAAAGAGTCTGAGTTGGAGTCGGGCTGTGAAAGAATAGGAGTTTAGCTTATCGACTCCCCAGACATGCTAGAACCTACAGTCATGGCCAAAAGTTTTGAGAATGATACAAATATTAATTTTTACAAAGTCTACTGCTTCAGTTTTTCTAATGGCAATTTGCATATACTCCAGAATGTTATAAAGAGTGATCAGCTTAACAGCAATTACTTGCAAAGTCAATATTTGCCTAGAAAATGAACTTTATCCCCCAAAACACATTTCAACATCATTGCAGCCCTGCCTTAAAAGGACCACCTAACATCGTTTCAGTGATTGCTCCATTAACACAGGTGTGGGTGTTGATGAGGACAGGGCTGGAGATCAATCTGTCATGATTAAGTAAGAATGACACCACTGGACACTTTAAAAGGAGGCTGGTGCTTGCCATCATTGTTTCTCTTCTGTTAACCATGGTTATCTCTAAAGAAACACGTGCAGTCATCATTGCACTGCACAAAAATGGCCTAACTGGGAAGAGTATTGCAGCTAGAAAGATTGCACCTCAGTCAACAATCTATCGCATCATCAAGAACTTCAAGGAGAGAGGTTCCATTGGTGCCAAAAAGGCTCCAGGGCGCCCAAGAAAGACCAGCAAGCGGCAGGACCATCTCTTAAAAGTGTTTCAGCTGCGGGATCGGGCTACCAGCAGTGCAGAGCTTGCTGAGGAATGGCAGCAGGCAGGTGTGAGTGCATCTGCACGCACTGTGAGGCGGAGACTCTTGGAGCAAGGCCTGGTCTCAAGTAGGGCAGCAAAGAAGCCACTTCTCTCCAGAAAAAACATCAGGGACAGACTGATATTCTGCAAAAGGTACAGGGAGTGGACTGCTGAGGACTGGGGTAAAGTCATTTTCTCTGATGAATCCCCTTTTCGATTGTTTGGAACATCTGGAAAACAGCTTATTCGGAGAAGAAGAGGTGAGCACTACCACCAGTCTTGTCTCATGCCAACTGTAAAGCATCCTGAAACCATTCATGTGTGGGGTTGCTTCTCAGCCAAGGGAATCGGCTCTCTCACAGTCTTGCCTAAAAACACAGCCATGTATAAAGAATGGTACCAGAATGTCCTCCAAGAGCAACTTCTCCCAACCGTCCAAGAGCAGTTTGGCGCTCAACAACGCCTTTTCCAGCATGATGGAGCACCTTGCCATAAAGCAAAGGTGATAACTAAATGGCTCAGGGAACAAAACATAGAGATTTTGGGTCCATGGCCTGGAAACTCTCCAGATCTTAATCCCATTGAGAACTTGTGGTCAATCATCAAGAGACGGGTGGACAAACAAAAACCAACAAATTCAGACAAAATTAAAGCATTGATTCTGCAAGAATGGACTGCTATCAGTCAGGATTTGGTCCAGAAGTTGATTGAGAGCATGCCAGGGAGAATTGCAGAGGTCCTGAAGAAGAAGGGTCAACACTGCAAATATTGACTTGCTGCATTAACTCATTCTAACTGTCAATATAAGCTTCTGTTACTCATAATATGAATGCAATTATATTTCTGTATGTGATGAAAACATCTGACAAACACACATAAAAACCAGAGGGCAGCAGATCATGTGAAAATATAATATTTGTGTCATTCTCAAAACTTTTGGCCATGACTGTATATATGTAAAACCCACAGGTGCCAGCACCCAATTTTTTTCTTAACCGATATAACAGTGCTTATCCACATTCTGCATAAAATTTATGTCTAAACTTATTAAACAATGGCAGTTGAAAACCTTTTTCTCTATTAACCCTTTAAGAACATTGGGTAGTTTGGGCATATTTTTATAATTTACATAATTTGTAGTGACTTTTTTCATATTACGCATCTCCACCTTCCAAAATTCATAGCTTTTTTTTATCTTTCTGTCAACATAGCTATATATTACTTTTTCTTTGCACAACAAGGTATATTTTTAGTTGGCACTATTTGGGGATACATATAAAGTTTCATAAGCTTTTATCAACAAATTCAATCAATCGTTTTTGTTTTGTTTTTACAGAATTCATTCTGCATTAAAAATGATATGGCAACTTGTTCTGGTGGGTCATTACGATTAGAGGGATTATTATGTTTTACTACTTTTACTAAAAAAAAATGTCATTTTGCAAAAGTAAACATTTTGCCTGGAAGGTACTGCATTCTGATGTCCCTAACTTTTTTACTTTTTTGTTGATGTTATGTGAGAGCTCTTGTTTTCAGGGCAAGTTGTTGTTTTTCTTTGTACCATTTTCTGGTTTGTACAATTTTTTAATCCTTGTTTATTGCTTTTTTGGGGGGTGACCAAAACACATTTATTTGTTCATTTCAGTATTTGACTTTTTTTTACAGCATTCACTGTATGCGATAAATAACATTATGTTTGGATAGTTTGTAGACTATGCACACTGTGATATCTGATATGTTCATCAAAAATGTGTGTGTACATTATTTATTTTTGGAATTTGCAGTATATAGTACATTATTGTCTATATGTATTAGCCCAAGACCTGTTACACATCTGTGCATGGCATTTAGGTAGGTCATTGATTGTTCTCCTGGCTAAAGAGGCTCCTTGGAACTCCTACAGAACCCCAAGGGATTGAAAAAGGCCACCCCAACCACTCAGATGATATGATCCAAATCAATTTTCAAATCTGGCAGCTAGTCACAGTTACCGACTGAATAATACAGCTGCAACCTAAAATCAATCTTAGCATCATGGGAACCGGAGCCTTGTCGTTCACCCCCTCAAGGTGAGATTAAGGATTGCCCAGGGGTTGCCATGGCAGTCAAGAGGCCATTCAATGGTCTCCTAGCTGCCATGTAGAGTTGTGTAATAGGCCTTGGCTTAATACACATAAGCAGCAATGTGGAATATACAACAATAATTCTCTATTACAGTACATTCTACATAGAATAAAATGATCCCAGGTTCGTCCCCCTGTTGGACAGTAAGAATAAATAAACAGAGTGTAAAAATTCTCCTGGATGATACACTATCAAAACATCATTTTATCTGGGCAAAGGAGAATGAACTCAAGAGCTCCATAACTAAGAAAGAAATTTTATGCAGTTAATAATTTTCTACAGATATGATTTACAGGGATAATGATCCTGTGATGTCACACAGTACAGGGATAATATACTCAGTAATGTCACAGGATAGAAAAAATGAAGCGATAAAACAGTACAAGGATAATACACTCAGCAAACTTACCTAATAGGAATTCAACAGTGATGTCAGAGTACAGGCATAATGCAAAAAATGATGTCACAGCACCAGAGTAATGCACATATTATTGCAAATGTACAATAGTTATAACACAGCAAATTAATATTGCGCTATTTGATGTCACTATATTATTATTTGCTTATCAAAGTTTCTATATTTTATAGTTCGAAGGCAGCAACATTGGGTTAAATTTATCTTGACCCTTATTGGACAGACCAAGAGCAAGCAATTAAGGATTAATTAATTAATTGACAGGTTAAGTCTCCCTTAAAAGGCCCAATGAATATACATGTTTTACGCAGCATTAGCAAAAATTTTATTGAGAGGGGGTAGTTGCACTGCCTTTGGACTATAGGAACAGAAATTTTGGTAAGTAAATTTCCATATTCCTATGCATCCTACAGGCAGAACCAATAGAAGCAATATATTAAGGGTGGGAATTCTGAACAGCAGCACCACTGAACACTATCTTGCCAAAAGCTGAAGATGACAGGTACAGATGATATTGTTTAATGTGTCTGGATAGGATCAGATAGCTGCTATGCATATAAGATCAAGAGGGAGAAGAGCAAATTCTGCTCAAGAGGCAGCTGTGGATCTGGTAGAGTAAGCCTTGAGGGCAGGAGAATCCAGAACTTCTCTTTGGTAGCAATCTTGAATGATGTAACAAACCTACCTGACCAGAGTCCTTTACTAGCTTTTTTGCCTTTGTTGGGGCCCTGGTGTTGGACAAACGGAGCTTAAGTCTGTCTAAATTATTGTTGCCTCTCCATATAAATAAGCACAGCTCTTACATCCAGCATGTGGAGGTTAGGGGAGAGAGGAGGAAAGGAAACCAAGCCCTTCTTGGTCAGAATGGGATTATGGCTATTACTAGGGAGGAAAGATAAAGAAAGCTTCCCTCCTAGCTGAAGAATAGTGCGTCTATCACCCATTGATGGTCCTGTTTTTGAGTGAACAGAACAGGGAAAATTGCATATTTACCCTTGTAGCCATAAGGTCAACCTATGGAAGTCCCATCCTCTGAATAATTTCTTGAAAGATCTTATTAGGGAAGATCTAATTAGGATGTCCCTAATACCAATATGGCTTTCCAAATCATAGTTTTGGGCTTGCAGAACTATACTATCAGGGGCGCACCGCTAATGAGGCGAATTGAGGCGGCCGCCTCAGGCGCCACTGTCCGGGGGGGCGGCATTTTTACTATTTCATGTAAACCAGCCCAGGACAGGCCACTTTAAAAAAAAAACAAAAAAAACTCTGAGCTGAGCGGGGCCTGTCCTGGGCTGGTTTACAAGACGTCGCATCTCAGCGCAGGCGGCGATACAATGACGTCATCACGCCGCCTACACTGAGACACAGACGTCGCGGACAAGAAGAGGAGGCGGCGGCTGCATCAAGGCATCGCAGGTGAGTATAACTTTTTTTTTATATATATAAATAGGCCGTAACCTGTTGGAGCATCCCCGGCAGGTAACGGCCTATTTATTTACCTACCCCGCGTCTGCTCGTGGCCGCCCCCACTTCCCCTTCTGCTATGGGACTCAGAAAGGGAAGTGGATGCTGCTGTGAGCGCCGCGGGTATCGGTAAGTGAGGCCGCGGGCCGCAAATACTACTATTATTATACTCCGGGGTCTATTCAGACCCCGGAGTATAATAATCGGAGGCCTAGGGTTGGTGAGGGAACATAAAAACCAATGTTACTCACCTCCTGCGATCCGATGTAACTCCGAGCAGGCTTGAGGCCTCTGGTGATGTCATCAGGTCGCGTCGCCGGCCTGATCACGTAACGTGTGTGCGCAATTAAACAGGGCCGAAAGCTGCAAGGAGTGCACCGGTGTCCAGGATAGGGAAGTAACTCTGGTTTTTATGTTTGTATTCTCCCCTGGGTCTCCAATCATTATACTCTGGGGTCTGAAAAGACCCCAGAGTATAATAATAGTTCATGGGTGGTCCACTATGGGGCATAATACCCTGTGCAGGGACCACTGTAGAGCATAATACCCTGTACAGGGGCCACTATGGGGCATAATACCCTGTGCAGGGACCACTGTAGAGCATAATACTGTGTGCAGGGGCCACTCTGGAGCATAATACAAGTGCAGGGGCCACTATGGAGCATAATACCAGTGCAAGGGCCACTATGGAGGATAATACCAGTGCAGGGGCCACTATGGAGCATAATACCAGTGCAAGGGCCACTATAGAGCATAATACCAATGCAGGGGCCACTATGGAGCATAATACCGTGTGCTGGGGCCACTGTGGAGCATAATACCGTGTGCAGGGGCCAATATAGAGCATAATACCGTGTGCAGGAGCCAATATGGGGCATAAAACTGTGTGCAGGAGTTGCTGTGGAACATAATACCGTGTGCAGTGGCCAATGTGGAGCATAATACCCTGTGCAGGGGCCACTATGGAGCATAATACTGTGTGCAGGGGCCGCTGCGAGGCATAATACAGTGTGCAGGGGCCGCTGCGGGCCATAACACTGTGTAATACTGTGTGCAGGGGCTGCTGTGGAACATATAGTGTGTGTAAATGGGGTGCTATAAACATGGGCTATGGCACCTGTTTATATTATACGCTGTCTGTTTATAGTGACCGTGTGATGTAATTGTAGCCTTGTCACATACTGTAGACATGTACAGGACGAGGCTGTAGTTACATTACATGGCCGCTATGAGATGAATGACACTATGTAAACAGAGAAGCGGTCATGGCGCTTACACAGGTACCATTCAAACAGCTGATCAGTGGGGGTCCTGGGTTTTTGAACCCCACTGATTAGTTTATTAATGACCTGGAAAACCTTTTAATTAGTTAACACCTGGGGCATTATTAATAAGGGGCATTATTTATACAGGGTACACACGGATGTTATTAATATAAAGATGCATTTGGGGGTATTATTCATTATGGGGGGGGGGGTTATATCATATATTTTATAATTGGGGGTAGCAGCAGAATGGGGGCTTTGTGTAGGTGAGGACAATGTGGGTTGGATGCCTGGAAAAGTGAGGAGCCAAAGATGTCTGTGTTGCAACCTTTACAGAGACAAGTCACAGCTGGAAGAAGTGGTCATGGCGGTCCAGAGGGAAGAGAAGGGAAATGTGAAGGATTAGTCAGAGACGTCACCTGTAAGTCACAAAATGTTACTGCCCTGTATTCACCTAAATGATAGAGGATAAATACCTGAGTGATGGGGGTCTGTCTGCTGAGATCCCCACTGAGCCTGACCGCAGCCATATATATAGGTGTGTCACTTGGTGGATGGACGAACCCGCGTGGCTCTCATTCACTTTAATGGGAGTGCCAAAGATACCCGAAGTCCAGTACTCAGCTATCTGTGGCGCTCCTATTATAGACAATGGGGGCCACGTGGGCTCGTCCATCCACCAAGCAGAAGATGTGTGAAGTTACTTTCATTGTTAATGCCGTGTTGTTGATCTGATACGGAAGTAATACAGGAAGAAGAATTCTTAAAAACTGTTTTATAGCTTTGTGTATTGTGTATATTGTGCGACGATAACAGTGTGTTAAACTAGTAGCATGTAAACTCTTTTTTTTTTTTTTTTTTTTTTTGGGGGGGGGGGTTGTCTTTCTATAGTCCGCCTCAGGCAGCAAAGAGGCTAGGTTCACCACT
Source organism: Leptodactylus fallax (assembly GCA_947044405.1). Lineage (NCBI taxonomy): Eukaryota > Metazoa > Chordata > Amphibia > Anura > Leptodactylidae > Leptodactylus > Leptodactylus fallax. Next base: position 10,039,615 of record CAMRHE010000003.1, read on the forward strand.
GTATACTATACTTCTGTTTTTGAGTTTTAAGGATCTCTTGTGAGAGTAACATGTGAGAGTTGTATATGATGAGTTGTCTCATTCCATCTACTCAAGTAATATTTGAGTAGATGGAATGAGACAGACTTTTCTAGGTTGACTATGAACCTGTGCAGGTGCAGCAATCCCAGAGTAGTCTGAAGATTATTCAGAAGAGGCCCTTTGAAAGTCTCTACCACCAACCAGTCCAGGTATGGTAAAACTACTATCCCTTTCAATCTGAGTGCTGCTGAAATGATCACTGCTACTTTGGTGAAGACTCTTGACGTGGAGGTGAGGCTGAAGGGAAGACAGGAAATATGATAAAGTATGATTTGACCATCTTGTAGAACTGCTACCCTTAGGAACTTTCTGTGACTTTGAAGAATGGGAATGTGGAGATAGGCAACATTTAAATTGATAATAGCCATGTATTCACCTTCTGAGATTGCTGTGAGGGCTGATCTTGCAATCACAATTCCAATGAAGTTGGGACGTTGTGTAAAACATAAATAAAAACAGAATACAATGATATGCAAATCCTTCTCAACCTATATTCAATTGAATACACTACAAAGACAAGATATTTAATGTTCAAACGGATAAACTTTATTTGTTTTTCACTTATTTTGAATTTGATGCCTGTAACAAAAAAGCTGTGACAGGGGCTACAAAAGACTGGGCCAGGAGCATGTTTACCACTGTGTTACATCACCTTTCCTTTTAACACTCAATAAGTGTTTGGGAACTGAGGACACGAATTGTTGAAGCTTTGTAGGTGGAATTCTTTCCCATTCTTGCTTGATGTACAATTACAGTTGCTCAACAGTATGGGGTCTCCATTGTCTTATTTTGCACTTCATAATGCGCCACACATTTTCAATGGGAGACAGGTCTGGACTGCAGGCAGGCCAGTCTAGTACCCGCACTCTTTTACTATGAAGCCATGCTGTTGTAACACATGCAGAATGTGGCTTGGCTTTGTCTTGCTGAAATAAGCAGGGACATCCCTGAAAAAGACGTCGCTTGGATGGCAGCATATGTTGCTCCAAAATCTGTATGTACCTTTCAGCATTAATGGTTCCTTCACAGATGTGCAAGTTACCCATGCCATGGGCACTAACACACCCCCATACCTTCAGAGATGCTGGTTTTTGATCTTTGTGCTGATAACAATCCGGACAGTCCCTTTCCTCTTTGGCCTGGAGAACACAACATCTATGATTTCCAAAAACAATTTGAAATGTGGTCTGACCAGTCCACGGGACACTTTTTCACTTTGCATCAGTCCATCTCAGATGAGCTCAGGCCCAGAGAAGCCGGCATCGTTTCTGGGTGTTGCTGATATATGGCTTTCGCTTTACATGGTAGAGTTTTAACTTGCGCTTATAGATGTAGCGACGCACTGTTCACTGACAATGGTTTTCTGAAGTGTTCCTGAGCCCATGTGGTAATATCCGTTAAAGAATGATGTTTTTAATGCAGTGCCGCCTGAGGGATCGAAGGTCACAGGCATTCATTGTTGGTTTTCGGCCTTGCTCCTTACTTGCACAGATTTGTCCAGATTCTCTGAATCTTTTGATGATATTATGGACTGTAGATGATGAAATCCCTAAATTTCTTGCAATTGTACGTTGAGAAAAGTTGTTCTTAAACTGTTAGACTATTTGCTCACGCAGCTGTTCACAAAGTGGTGAACCTTGCACCATCCTTGCTTGTGAATGATTGAGCCTTTTCGGGGATGCTTCCTTTGTACCCAATCATGACAATCACCTGTTTCCAATTAACCTGTTCACCTCTGGAATGCTCCAAACATGTGTTTTTTGAACATTCCTCAACTTTCCCAGTCTTTTGTTGCCCCTGTCCCATCTTTTTTGGAACGTGTTGCAGGCATCAAATTCAAAATCAGTGAATATTTGCAAAAAACAAATAAAGTTTATCCGTTTGAACATTAAATATCTTGTCTTTGTAGTGTATTCAATTTAATATAGGTTGAAAAGGATTTACAAATCATTGTATTCTGTTTTTATTTATGTTTTACACAACGTCCTAACTTCATTGGAATTGGGGTTGTATATTTTCCATTTTGAACTTTCTTCTCACCATGAACTTGTTTAAATAGGTGAGATCAATAACCAGCCTCCGTTTGTTTTCCAGTGTGGGAACAGGAAAAATTTGCGATTTTATGCCATGGCCTTCTTCCTCCATCTGTCCTCAAAGGTGCCTTTGTAGAGAAAGTCTTGAACCAGCTGGAACACAATATGATTTGACAGAATATTTAGAAAGAAATAGTCTGGTGGTGTGCATATCCCCTGAGCACTAGGACAACACCCAGGTGTCTGTAGATGTCTGCGACCACACTCTGGCAAACTGTGCTAGTCTTGCTCCTACAAGAGGAAGTCAAGAAGGGTGTCAAGAAGCATTGTTTTTAGAGCCGCCTGAAGCGTATTTCTTGTTGAAAAAGGGCTTGGCTTTCTGTCAAGTATATCCATGAGGAGTGAAGACTCTTCAAAAGGGAATATGGATTTTGCAGACAGCTTGGCTACTGTTGACTCCACTTTAGTTAGATTTTCCAAATTTGTGGTGACATCATGATGTAACCTATTAATGGCCTTAAATATGGCCCCAGAGTATAGTCTTTTATCTGTTTTTTTCCAGCGTGCCTCCATAATCTTAAATAAAGGATGTCCGAGAAAATCTTTGCCTGACATGCTGGTTCTTTTACCATCTTGGGACATATTCAGCCTCAGTAGGCTCTGATGGCTGCCATAGGTGCACTAAACACCAGGGCACTGCCATCTTTAATTTGACAAAATTCCGCAAGACCTTGGGAGTCTTACGTGACAACGGAGGATCAATAGAAGGCAATGGAACTATGCTACTGGCAGAGAAAGAAAACACCACATCAGTGTGAAGCAGAGCATATGGGATTCATTAATCAGATGGGTAAACAAATCCCCTGCATAGTGACCCAGTCACATAATGGGGTATGTGCTTATAACCATAGGCCATTGTCTAAAAATAACGGTGACTGGTTCTTACTAGCAAGACCACTCTTACTGAGAACAGGAGCTCAACCTACAGATTATAAGCTCCATGCTTGTAAGGGAAATGCAACAGAGAAATAAAACACAATTATTCATTTTCTCTGGGGGCATTTTAACCACTTCCGGACCGCCCATTGGGTTTTTACGTTCGGAAGGTGGTTGCCTTGTTCTGCAAGGATGTACCGGTACGTCCAAGCAGATTTCAGCAGCTGCTGAAACGGGGAGCTGGCTGTAACTTAAGTCGGAGCTCCCAGAGAGAAGGCAGGGAAGGTTTATTACTTTCCCTGCCTTCTCAATCGCTCTGTATACTGCGCTCAATGGGTGTATACACCGCTATGGGTGCTGCCATGATGTGGCTCCCCTCTGACCTGGCGGTCACATGATCCTGTTAGAGCTCCTGGGTCCTACAGGACCCAGATGAGCTCTATAGTAACGTGCAGGAGGTTGTATTCCTCCTGCAACTGGGGCTAAATGTACCAGCCCCAGTTAAAGGGGAAATCAGCCTCCCCCCAAAAAAAACTGTGATTAGATGTCCCCAAAGGTCTATTATGACCTTATGGGGACAGGATGTGAAAAAAAAAAAAACATAAAAAAAAAAATGAATAGAAAAGGAAAAAAAAAAAAAAAGTTAATAATATAATTTAAAAACTAAATAAAATGTCAATAACACGCCCTTATTAAAGGTTATAGCCCCACCCCCGACGACACCATACAAAATAAAAATTACCGTATCGGAGAGGAAAAACTATTTTAAAAAGTTTTTTAGTAGCACTTTGTGTTATTAAATTTAAAAAAAAAATTAAAAGTGAAAAACAGACATGTTTTCCCTCTTCTTTTGTTTATATTTTCCTGAATATAAAAAAATTAAAACACATGCAAAAATAAAAACAACATAAAAATAAAGCCCTATGTGTCACCGAAAAAAGACACAGAAATTAGTTGAATAATGCAAATGATGAAAATGTTACAGCCCTGAAAAACACACATACAAAAAACCTGAAAATGTGTCTGGTCCTGAACCAGAAATTGGCCCGGTACTGAAGTGGTTAAGGGAGGCACAACCTGTCAATTAATCACCAATTGCTTGTTTTTGTTCTGTCCAATAAGGGTCAAGATAATCTTAACCCAAAGGTGCTGCCTGTAGGATTTATAGGAAAAATAAATAAATAAATAAATAAATAAAAAAACTAAAAATAAATAAATAAATAAATATATATATATATATATATATATATATATATATATACACAGTTGTGCTAAAGAGTTTACATACCCTGGCAAATTTTAGGGGGGGGGAGGTTTGGCCTTTTTTCAGAGAATATGAATGAAAACACAAAAACTTTTTCTCCACTCATGGTCAGTGGTTGGTTGAAGCCATTTATTGTAAAACTTCTGTGTTTTCTCTTTTTTAAATCATAATGACAAACAAAAACATCAAAACATGACCCTGTTCAAAAGTTCACATACCCTGGTGATTTTGGCCTGATAACATGCCCAGAAACCAAACCACGGTGAGGTAGACTAACCAAAATTTCGGCCACAACTTCTCGGAAAATTGTTCGGATTGCAAAGAAAAACCCACACATAACATCAGCTGAAATACAGGACTCTCTGAAAATTATCAGTGTGGCTGCTATAAGATGCACAATAAGGAGACACTTGAAGAAAAATGGGCTGCATGGTCGAGTTGCCAGAAGAAAGCCATTACTGCGCAAATGCCACAAAGAATCTCGCCTTCAATATGCCAAACAGCACAGAGACAAGCCTCAAAACTTCTGGAACAAGGTAATTTGGAGTGATGAAACAAAAATCTAACTTTTTGGCCACAACCATAAACGTTACATTTGGAGAGGTGTCAACAATGCCTATGATGAAATGAACACCATTCCTACTGTAAAGCACGGAGGTGGATCACTGATGATGTTGGGATGTGTGAGCTTCAAAGGTACAGGAAACTTGGTCAAAGTTGAAGGAAAGATGAATGCAGCACATTATCAGCAAATACTGGAGGCAAATTTGCACTGATCAGCCAGGAAGCTGCACATGAGACGTACTTGGACGTTCCAACATGACAACGATCCAAAACACAAGGGCAAGTCGACCTTTCATTGGCTACAGCAGAAGAAAGCCACTCTGGGGAGATCTCAAGCGCTCAGTACATGCAAGACAGCCCATGAATTTACAGGAACTGGAGACTTTTTGCCAAGAAGAATGGGCAGTTTTACCATCTGAGAAAATAAAGAGCCTCATCCACAACTACCACAAAAGACTTCAAGCTGTCATTGATGTTAGAGGGGGCAATACACGGTATTAAAAAATGGGGTATGTGAACCTTTGAACAGGGTCATTTTGATGTTTTTGGTTGTCATTATGATTTAAAAAGAGAAAACACAGAAGTTTGACAATAAATGGCTTCAACCAACCAACCACTAACCATGAGTGGAGAAAATATTTTTGTGTTATCATTCATATTCTCTGAAAAAAGGCAAAAAAACCAAAAATCTGCCGGGGTACGTAAACTTTTTAGCACAACTGTATATATATACAGTCATGGCCAAAAGTTTTGAGAATGATACAAATATTAATTTTTACAAAGTCTACTGCTTCAGTTTTTCTAATGGCAATTTGCATATACTCCAGAATGTTATAAAGAGTGATCAGCTTAACAGCAATTACTTGCAAAGTCAATATTTGCCTAGAAAATGAACTTTATCCCCCAAAACACATTTCAACATCATTGTAGCCCTGCCTTAAAAGGACCACCTAACATCGTTTCAGTGATTGCTCCATTAACACAGGTGTGGGTGTTGATGAGGACAGGGCTGGAGATCAATCTGTCATGATTAAGTAAGAATGACACCACTGGACACTTTAAAAGGAGGCTGGTGCTTGCCATCATTGTTTCTCTTCTGTTAACCATGGTTATCTCTAAAGAAACACGTGCAGTCATCATTGCACTGCACAAAAATGGCCTAACTGGGAAGAGTATTGCAGCTAGAAAGATTGCACCTCAGTCAACAATCTATCGCATCATCAAGAACTTCAAGGAGAGAGGTTCCATTGGTGCCAAAAAGGCTCCAGGGCGCCCAAGAAAGACCAGCAAGCGGCAGGACCGTCTCTTAAAAGTGTTTCAGCTGCGGGATCGGGCTACCAGCAGTGCAGAGCTTGCTGAGGAATGGCAGCAGGAAGGTGTGAGTGCATCTGCACGCACTGTGAGGCGGAGAATCTTGGAGCAAGGCCTGGTCTCAAGGAGGGCAGCAAAGAAGCCACTTCTCTCCCGAAAAAACATCAGGGTCAGACTGATATTCTGCAAAAGGTACAGGGAGTGGACTGCTGAGGACTGGGGTAAAGTCATTTTCTCTGATGAATCCCCTTTTCGATTGTTTGGAACATCTGGAAAACAGCTTATTCGGAGAAGAAGAGGTGAGCGCTACTACCAGTCTTGTCTCATGCCAACTGTAAAGCATCCTGAAACCATTCATGTGTGGGGTTGCTTCTCAGCCAAGGGAATCGGCTCTCTCACAGTCTTGCCTAAAAACACAGCCATGAATAAAGAATGGTACCAGAATGTCCTCCAAGAGCAACTTCTCCCAACCGTCCAAGAGCAGTTTGGCGCTCAACAATGCCTTTTCCAGCATGATGGAGCACCTTGCCATAAAGCAAAGGTGATAACTAAATGGCTCAGGGAACAAAACATAGAGATTTTGGGTCCATGGCCTGGAAACTCCCCAGATCTTAATCCCATTGAGAACTTGTGGTCAATCATCAAGAGACGGGTGGACAAACAAAAATCAACAAATTCCGACAAAATTAAAGCATTGATTCTGCAAGAATGGACTGCTATCAGTCAGGATTTGGTCCAGAAGTTGATTGAGAGCATGCCAGGGAGAATTGCAGAGGTCCTGAAGAAGAAGGGTCAACACTGCAAATATTGACTTGCTGCATTAACTCATTCTAACTGTCAATATAAGCTTCTGGTACTCATAATATGAATGCAATTATATTTCTGTATGTGATAAAAACATCTGACAAACACACATAAAAACCAGAGGACAGCAGATCATGTGAAAATATAATATTTGTGTCATTCTCAAAACTTTTGGCCATGACTGTATATATATATATACAGTACAGACCAAAAGTTTGGACAAACCTACTCATTCCAAGAGTTTTCTGTATTTTCATGACTATAAAAATTGTAGATTCACACTGAAGGCATCAAAACTATGAATTAACACATGTGGAATTATATACTTAACAAAAAAGTGTGAAACTACTGAAAATATGTCTTATATTCTAGGTTCTTCAAAGTAGCCACCTTTTGCTTTGATTACTGCTTTGCACACTCTTGGCATTCTCTTGATGAGCTTCAAGAGATAGTCACCTGAAATGGTTTTCACTTCACAGGTGTGCCCTGTCAGGTTTAATAAGTGGGATTTCTTGCCTTAGAAATGGGGTTGGGACCATCAGTTGTGTTGTTCAGAAGTCAGGTGGATACACAGCTGATAGTCCTACTGAATGGAGTGTTAGAATTTGTATTATGGCACGAAAAAAGCAGATAAGTAAAGAAAAACGAGTGGCCATCATTACTTTAAGAAATGAAGGTCAGTCAGTCCGAAAAATTGGGAAAACTTTGAAAGTGTCCCCAAGTGCAGTGTCCAAAACCATCAACCGCTACAAAGAAACTGGCTCACATGAAGACCGCCCCAGGAAAGGAAGACCAAGAGTCCCCAGTGCTGCGGAGGATAAGTTCATCCGAGTCACCAGCCTCAGAAATCACAGGTTAACAGCAGCTCAGATTAGATACCAGGTCAATGCCACACAGAGTTCTAGCAGCAGACACATCTCTACAACAACTGTTAAGAGGAGACTATGTGCAGCAGGCCTTCATGGTAAAATAGCTGCTAGGAAACCACTGCTAAGGACAGGCAACAAGCAGAAGAGACTTGTTTGGGCTAAAGAACACAAGGAATGGACATTAGACCTGTGGAAATCTGTGCTTTGGTCTGATGAGTCCAAATTTGAGATCTTTGGTTCCAACCACCGTGTCTTTGTGCGACGCAGAAAAGGTGAACAGACTCTACATGCCTGGTTCCCACCGTGAAGCATGGAGGAGGAGGTGTGATGGTGTGGGGGTGCTTTGCTGGTGACACTGTTGGGGATTTATTCAAAATTGAAGGAATACTGAACCAGCATGCTTACCACAGCATCTTGCAGCAGCATACTATTCCATCCGGTTTGTGTTTAGTTGGACCATCATTTATTTTTCAACAGGACAATGACCCCAAACACATCTCCAGACTGTGTAAGGGCTATTTGACCAAGAAGGAGAGTGATGGGGTGCTACACCAGATGACCTGGCCTCCACAGTCACCAGACCTGAACCCAATCGAGATGGTTTGGGGTGAGCTGGACCGCAGAGTGAAGGCAAAAGGGCCAACAAGTGCTAAGCATCTCTGGGAACTCCTTCAAGACTGTTGGAAGACCATTTCAGGTGACTACCTCTTGAAGCTCATCAAGAGAATGCCAAGAGTGTGCAAAGCAGTAATCAAAGCAAAAGGTGGCTACTTTGAAGAACCTAGAATATAAGACATGTTTTCAGTTGTTTCACACTTTTTTGTTAAGTATATAATTCCACATGTGTTAATTCATAGTTTTGATGCCTTCATTGTGAATCTACAATTTTTATAGCCATAAAAATACAGAAAACTCTTGGAATGAGAAGGTGTGTCCAAACTTTTGGTCTGTACTGTATATATATACAGTGCCTTGCAAAAGTATTCATACCCCTTGAACTTTTTCACATTTTGTCACCTTACAACCACAAACTTAAATGTATTTTCATGAGATTTTAAGTGGTAGACCAACACAAAGTAGCAGATAATTGTGAAGTGGAAGGAAATTGATACATGGTTTTCAAAATTTTAATCAAATTAAAATCTGAAAAGTGTAACGTGCAAAAGTATTCAGCCCCCCTTTATCAATACTTTGTACAGCCACCTTTTGCTGCAATTACAGCTGTAAGTCTTTTGAGGTATGTCTCTACCAGATTTGCACATCTAGAGACTGAGATTTTTGCCCATTCTTCAATGCAAAATAGCTCAAGCTCAGCCAGATTGGATAGAGAGCGTCTGTGAACAGCAATTTTCATGTCTTGCCACAGATGCACAATGGGATTTAGGTCTGGACTTTGAATGGGCCATTCTTAACACATGAATATTCTTTGATCTAAACCATTCCTCTGTAGCTCTGGCCGTATGTTTAGGGTCATTGTCCTGCTGGAAGGTGAATCTCCTTCCAAGTCTCAAGTCCTTTGCAGCCTCCAAAAGGTTTTCTTCCAGGATTGCCCTGTATTTAGCTCCATCCATCTTCCCATCAACTCTGACTAGCTTCCCTGTCCCTACTAAAGAAAAGCCTCCCCACAGCATGATGCTGCCACCACCATGTTTCACAGTGGAGATGGTGTTTTCAGAGTGATGAGCAGTGTTACTTTTCTGCCACACATAGCCCTTTGCATTTAGGCCAAAAAGTTCAACTTTGGACTCATCTGACCAGAGCACCTTCTTCCACATGTTTGCTGTGTCCCCTATATGGCTTGTGGCAAACTGCAAACGGCACTTCTTATGTCTTTCTTTCAACAATGGTTTTCTTCTTGCCACTCTTCCATATAGGCCAGATTTGTAGAGTGTACGACTTATAGTTGTCCTGTGGACAGATTCTCCCACCTGAGCAGTATATGTCTGCAGCTCCTCCAGAGTGACCATGGGCCTCTTGGCTGCTTCTCTGACCAGCTTCTTGGGATGCTCAAAGCTTGGGACATGTTTTTATAATCTATCCCTGCTTTAAACTTCTCCATAACTTTATCTCTGACCTTTCTGGTGGATTCCTTGGTCTTCATGATGCTGTTTGTTCACTAGTGTTCTCTAACAAACCACTGAGGCCTTCACAGAACAGGTGTATTTATACTGGGACTAAATTACACACAGCTGGACTCTGTTGATTAATTAAGTGACTTCTGAAGGCAATTGATTGCACTAGATTTTATTTAGGGGTATCAAAGTACAGGGGGCTGAATACTTTTGCACGTCACACTTTTCAGATTTTTGTTTGATTAAAATTTTGAAAATCATGTATCATTTTTGTTCCACTTCACAATTATCTGCTACTTTGTGTTGGTCTATCACTTAAAATCTCAAGAAAATACATTTAAGTTTGTGGTTGTAAGGTGACAAAATGTGAAAAAGTTCAAGGGGTATGAATACTTTTTCAAGGCACTGTAATTTATATATATATATATATATATATATATATATATACAGTACAGACCAAAAGTTTGGACACACCTTCTCATTCCAAGAGTTTTCTGTATTTTCATGACTATAAAAATTGTAGATTCACACTGAAGGCATCAAAACTATGAATTAACACATGTGGAATTATATACTTAACAAAAAAGTGTGAAACAACTGAAAATATGTCTTATATTCTAGGTTCTTCAAAGTAGCCACCTTTTGCTTTGATTACTGCTTTGCACACTCTTGGCATTCTCTTGATGAGCTTCAAGAGGTAGTCACCTGAAATGGTTTTCACTTCACAGGTGTGCCCTGTCAGGTTTAATAAGTGGGATATCTTGTCTTATAAATGGTGTTGGGACCATCAGTTGTGTTGTTCAGAAGTCAGGTGGATACACAGCTGATAGTCCTAGGCTATTCTAAGTTGAGTATGCTCTGGATCCTATTTGCCCTGTGTTCACATTGTAGACCTGTTCTGGGTCCAAGAGAGGTATGTTATTGCCCTGTGTTCACATTGTAGATTTATTTTGGGTTTAATAGAGGCATTACTATAGGGTCCCACCTTAATGAGGTCGCCTTGTCGGGGCAGGTGGGCTTCCTACTGTTTGATCAAATATGTATAACTAAGAACCTCAAAATTTTAGTTTATACACCATATTAATTTGTAGGTGCCAATAATAGCAGTAATGCTATCTCTGTTCTCTATATACCCTTGTGCTGTGTCAGAGTGCTGCTACACCTTTTTTGTTTTTATACATTTTGCCACAGTAGCGTGCACCTGTTCACATTGGGATGTGCTGTCTGAATCTTTTTTCGAGTGTGTGTGTTATATATATATATATATATATATATACACAGAAGATCAGCTATACTGTATGTATGGCACTCTAGCATATGCAACCAACACCAAACAAAATAAATTCTTCCAGTGCATAGTAATAAAAATGAAGCTTGTTTTATTAAGCCAAATTACACCACAAATAGGCCCCTGTGTGGGCCGATAGGTAATGTCATTTGGCCTGATAAAACAAGCTCCATCTTTCTTTTATATTTACAAAACATAGATAGATAGATAGATAGATAGATAGATAGATAGATAGATAGATAGATAGATAGATAGATGATTGCCTTATTTATTTTTATTTCTGATCTAGGCACTGCAGCCTGTAATAGATCTATACAAATGACAAGCCTGATAGCCTTCAGTAGTAGTAGTAGTAGTAGTAGCAGTAGTAGTAGTAATTCTTTCTGCAAATGCATTGAGATATTGTTCAGAAATTCCATTGCTGCGGAGGTTCCCAGAAATGTGCTTTACTTGTAGGTTGCATTGTTTTCACCCTTCTGTCCTGTTCATCCCTAACAATCTCAATGGGATTTAAGTCTGGAGACTGTGCAAGCTATTTCATTCTTTGAAACCTACTGGTTTATTTTCATCTTAGTTAGTTTTGACATAACCTAGAAGTATGTTTTGGATCATTGTAATATGTAATATGAGCTCTTGACCAACTAGGTGTACACAACAGTGATTACACTACACATCAAAATGCTGTGGTAGTCCTTTTTGTCTAGTGTGACAGTCACCCTAAACATGCTGCCAACTCTGGATCCAGAAAAAGAGCCTTAGGCCAACAAGTTTCCGCCTCCATGTTTGTGGTGTCACACACTGAAATCAATGTGATAACTGTTCTTTTTTGGCAAGTTCACCTCCCCCCCCAAAAGAAAACAAATAAAAAGCGATCAAAAAGTCATGTCTACCCATAAATGGTACTAATAGAAACTACAGCCACATAAAAATCAAGCCCTCACAGCTCTGCCAACAAAAAAATAAAAAAGTTGTGTCAGATATGGCCCCTATTGCAATTTTATTTTATTCTGTAAAAGTAGTAAAAGTTAATAAAGACTGTATCATTTTGGTTTTGCTTTGGTACCATGGAAAATAAAAATTATATAACTTTTTACTGCTGAGTGAGTGTTTTAAAATGAAACCCAAAAGCAATTATGAAATGCAGGTTTCCTGTATCCTAAAAAGCACTAGCAAAAAACTGAACAAAACATTATAGCTACCCCAAAATGGTCCCATCTGAAAATTCAACTTGTTGCACAAAAAGCATGGCTTCCCTGATATGTCAACAGAGTACAAAGCTGTGGCTTTTCAAAGAGGAAAAGCAGACATGTAGAAGTCCAACAGTGACAATATAAGATAGTAGACATATGGTAAATGTTAATTGTCAAGTAATTTGGGTGGTGTGACTATAAGTCAGTAAAAATCATCCATGTGAGAGACATTTTATAACGACCAACGCACGACTGCATTAAATTTACTGTATGTGAATGGGGGCTATTCACATTACCAGTGTTTTGACAGACCATCAAAAAATAGGTCATGTACAGTCATGGCCAAAAGTTTTGAGAATGATACAAATATTAATTTTTACAAAGTCTACTGCTTCAGTTTTTCTAATGGCAATTTGCATATACTCCAGAATGTTATAAAGAGTGATCAGCTTAACAGCAATTACTTGCAAAGTCAATATTTGCCTAGAAAATGAACTTTATCCCCCAAAACACATTTCAACATCATTGCAGCCCTGCCTTAAAAGGACCACCTAACATCGTTTCAGTGATTGCTCCATCAACAAAGGTGTGGGTGTTGATGAGAACAGGGCTGGAGATCAATCTGTCATGATTAAGTAAGAATGACACCACTGGACACTTTAAAAGGAGGCTGGTGCTTGCCATCATTGTTTCTCTTCTGTTAACCATGGTTATCTCTAAAGAAACACGTGCAGTCATCATTGCACTGCACAAAAATGGCCTAACTGGGAAGAGTATTGCAGCTAGAAAGATTGCACCTCAGTCAACAATCTATCGCATCATCAAGAACTTCAAGGAGAGAGGTTCCATTGGTGCCAAAAAGGCTCCAGGGCGACCAGCAAGCTGCAGGACCGTCTCTTAAAAGTGTTTCAGCTGCGGGATCGGGCTACCAGCAGTGCAGAGCTTGCTGAGGAATGGCAGCAGGAAGGTGTGAGTGCATCTGCACGCACTGTGAGGCGGAGACTCTTGGAGCAAGGCCTGGTCTCAAGGAGGGCAGCAAAGAAGCCACTTCTTTCCAGAAAAAACATCAGGGACAGACTGATATTCTGCAAAAGGTACAGGGAGTGGACTGCTGAGGACTGGGGTAAAGTCATTTTCTCTGATGAATCCCCTTTTCGATTGTTTGGAACATCTGGAAAACAGCTTATTCGGAGAAGAAGAGGTGAGCGCTACCACCAGTCTTGTCTCATGCCAACTGTAAAGCATCCTGAAACCATTCATGTGTGGGGTTGCTTCTCAGCCAAGGGAATCGGCTCTCTCACAGTCTTGCCTAAAAACACAGCCATGAATAAAGAATGGTACCAGAATGTCCTCCAAGAGCAACTTCTCCCAACCGTCCAAGAGCAGTTTGGCGCTCAACAATGCCTTTTCCAGCATGATGGAGCACCTTGCCAAAAAGCAAAGGTGATAACTAAATGGCTCAGGGAACAAAACATAGAGATTTTGGGTCCATGGCCTGGAAACTCCCCAGATCTTAATCCCATTGAGAACTTGTGGTCAATCATCAAGAGACGGGTGGACAAACAAAAACCAACAAATTCAGACAAAATTAAAGCATTGATTCTGCAAGAATGGACTGCTATCAGTCAGGATTTGGTCCAGAAGTTGATTGAGAGCATGCCAGGGAGAATTGCAGAGGTCCTGAAGAAGAAGGGTCAACACTGCAAATATTGACTTGCTGCATTAACTCATTCTAACTGTCAATATAAGCTTCTGTTACTCATAATATGAATGCAATTATATTTCTGTATGTGAGAAAAACATCTGACAAACACACATAAAAACCAGAGGGCAGCAGATCATGTGAAAATATAATATTTGTGTCATTCTCAAAACTTTTGGCCATGACTGTACTATTTTTGTCTGTTTTCACAGATATAAATACACTGAAATCTATGACAAATCTGTGAAAACGGGCACCCTTCTGGTGCAAAATGGCCGTGAAAAATGAACAGTGCCTGTTTGCACAGGTTGCAAAAAGGCCATGAAAAATAGTACGATGTTCATCTGAATGTAGACTTACAAGCTAAATCTTTTACATTTTGAAAAATTCTCATTTTTTTATAAACACAATCACATATTTGATAAATAAAAACAATATTTAACAACCAAAATTTTCCTGCAAAACAAAATATATACAGATAACTGTTCAGAAAACAAAATGTCTGGAATTAATTGAATATTCTCTCATAAAGTGACACATGACAGATTTGAAAAATAGGGATTGATCCTTAGGTTTTCTGATTTAGTTTTACAAATGCTGTGAATGTACTTAATGTCCCTTGTAATCAGCTGTATATTAAAAGGCTTGTTTAAATTCTAAAAATCCTAAAAATACTGCAGTTTTGACTCTGGCCATTGAGCCAATAATAACACCAATATGCTGAGTAATTTCTTTGTAGCACCACCTCACTTATCAGCACAGTGATGATCACATATATATGTAGATAACACACACAATCCACCAGTCACAACTTATCTACTCCTCTCTCTACACAATGAGCTCTGCAGAGGTCACATGGCATGCCTAGAAAACTCTCCCATAGGTTCTGCCCCAGACCATTGTGTCTACGGCCCACGGTCCATCTCCAAGAGACAGGAAGTCACATACTATATTAGGCTTAATGGCAAGAGTTGGAATTGCAATATTTTCAGGATTTTTAAAAATATAGATAATAACATGGAAAATTATAATCAACATCACCAAAATGTGTTTAAAATATGTTTAATATAAAAATGTGATTGAAACAACAGGTCATTGCCTGGTGACATTTTCACTTTAAAGGAGTTGTCCCATCTTAAGCAATTAAAGATTGATTGTTGTTTGTAGGGAAACATTTTGTAATATACTACAATTCCTCTCTGTTGTCAAGATATCTGCTTTTTATCAATGAATGGAAATTATCTTGACTCTTCCAATTCTTAACTCACATTTTACAATGTATCCAATCCAGACTATCCTCTCTAAGCATAAGACTGCTTTCAGATGGCCATAATACTGGTGCAATTTAATATCTGTATTGGGCCCCATGCACCTGACTGTAATTTTATCGGCAATTGCAGACCCATACATTTCTATCGGCCCATACTCATGTCTGCAATTTTTGTGAATGTGTGTTCAGGCCCTTAAAGGGGTCTACAAATTATAAAGCATGTCCCCTTTTCTCCTCTAGTACTGCGCGTTGACGTCGTCACTTTATGCGTGCCTAATAACGTCATTGCGCATGATGGTCCACAATTTCCTTTGTGTTTGGGCATGTTACACAAATTATCAGCTAGCATCTAAGCTACAGGTGAGCATATTTATGTTTGATATACAGTATAGACCAAAAGTTTGGACACACCTTCTCATTCCAAGAGTTTTCTGTATTTTCATGACTATAAAAATTGTAGATTCACACTGAAGGCATAAAAACTATGAAGTAACACATGTGGAATTATATACTTAACAAAAAAGTGTGAAACAACTGAAAATATGTCTTATATTCTAGGTTCTTCAAAGTAGCCACCTTTTGCTTTGATTACTGCTTTGCACACTCTTGGAATTCTCTTGATGAGCTTCAAGAGGTAGTCACCTGAAATGGTCTTCCAACAGTCTTGAAGGAGTTCCCAGAGATGCTTAGCACTTGTTGGCCCTTTTGCCTTCACTCTGCGGTCCAGCTCACCCCAAACCATCTCGATTGGGTTCAGGTCTGGTGACTGTGGAGGCCAGGTCATATGGCGTAGCACCCCATCACTCTCCTTCTTGGTCAAATAGCCCTTACACAGTCTGGAGATGTGTTTGGGGTCATTGTCCTGTTGAAAAATAAATGATGGTCCAACTAAACGCAAACCTGATGAAATAGCATGCTGCTGCAAGATGCTGTGGTAACCATGCTGGTTCAGTATTCCTTCAATTTTGAATAAATCCCCAACAGTGTCACCAGCAAAGCACCCCCACACCATCACACCTCCTCCTCCATGCTTCACGGTGGGAACCAGGCATGTAGAGTCCATTCTTTCATCTTTTCTGCGTCGCACAAAGACACGGTGGTTGGAACCAAAGATCTCAAATTTGGACTCATCAGACCAAAGCACAGATTTCCACAGGTCTAATGTCCATTCCTTGTGTTCTTTAGCCCAGACGAGTCTCTTCTGCTTGTTGCCTGTCCTTAGCAGTGGTTTCCTAGCAGCTATTTTACCATGAAGGCCTGCTGCACATAGTCTCCTCTTAACAGTTGTTGTAGAGATGTGTCTTCTGCTAGAACTCTGTGTGGCATTGACCTGGTCTCTAATCTGAGCTGCTGTTAACCTGCGATTTCTGAGGCTGGTGACTCAGATGAACTTATCCTCCGCAGCAGAGGTGAATCTTGGTCTTCCTTTCCTGGGGCGGTCCTCATGTGAGCCAGTTTCTTTGTAGCGCTTGATGGTTTTGGCCACCGCACTTGGGGACACTTTCAAAGTTTTCCCAATTTTTCGGACTGACTGACCTTCATTTCCTAAAGTAATGATGGCCACTCGTTTTTCTTTACTTAGCTGCTTTTTTCTTGCCATAATACAAATTCTAACACTCCATTCAGTAGGACTATCAGCTGTGTATCCACCTGACTTCTGAACAACACAACTGATGGTCCCAACACCATTTCTAAGGCAAGAAATCCCACTTATTAAACCTGACAGGGCACACCTGTGAAGTGAAAACCATTTTAGGTGACTACCTCTTGAAGCTCATCAAGAGAATGCCAAGAGTGTGCAAAGCAGTAATCAAAGCAAAAGGTGGCTACTTTGAAGAACCTAGAATATAAGACATATTTTCAGTTGTTTCACACTTTTTTGTTAAGTATATAATTCCACATGTGTTAATTCATAGTTTTGATGTCTTCAGTGTGAATCTACAATTTTTATAGTCATGAAAATACAGAAAACTCTTGGAATGAGAAGGTGTGTCCAAACTTTTGGTCTGTACTGTATATATCCCCTATCTACCTCATAGCGTTGCCTCCTGACAAAGCCATTTTGTGGCGAAACAAGTGTTGTAACAAAACAGCGCTTGTAACAAAACGAAATTATGTAAAGAAACTTTGGGGAGTTTCTCCTTTGTCCTCTTGTGAAAATGAAACATTTGGAGCTAAATTGATGTTTTATTGGAAAAAAAAGTCATTTTTAATTTTCATGGCCCAATATTAATAAAATCTGTGAAACAGCTGTAGGGTCAAAATGCTCACTATACCCCTTGACATGTTCTGTGAGGGGTGTAGTTTCTAAAATGGGGTCACTTTTAGGGGGTTTCCACTGTATTGGTACTTTGGGAGCTCTGCACAAGAAACATGGCGCCTGAAAATTATTCCAGCAAAATCTGCCCTCCAAAAGCAAAATAGCGCTCTTTCCATTCTGAGCCCCAACATGTACTCAAACAGCAGATTACAACCACATATGGGGTATTGCCGTGTTCAGAAGCAATTGTTTAACTAACTGTGAGGTGCTTTTTCTCCTTTAACCCCTTGTGAAAATGAAAACTTTTTATACATCCCAATGTTAGTAAAATCTGTGAAATAGCTGTGGGGTCAAAATGCTCACTATACCACTTGATGAATTCTGTGAGGGGTGTAGTTTCCAAAATGGGATCACTTTTAGGGGGTTTCCATTGTTTTGGTACTCTAGGGGTTTTGCAAATGAGACATGAAAACTATTCCAGCAAAATCTGCTTTTCAAACGTCCAGTGGCACTCCTTCCCTTCCGTGCGCTGCCGTGTGCCCAAACATCAGTTTACACCCAAATGTGGGGTATTTCTGTGCTTTGGACAAATTGCATAGCAAATGGTGAGATGTATTTTCTCCTTTACCCTTTGTGAATGTGTTAATTTTAGGGCTAAATGAAGGGATTAATGGAAAAAAATGAAATGTCTAAATTTCACCTCGCTATATCGTTTTAATTCTTGTGAAATGCTTAAAGGGTTAACAAACTTACCAAATGCTGTTTTGAATTATTTCAGGGGTGCAGTTTTGAAAATGGGGTGATTTATGGGTCTGTCTAATGTATAGGCCTTTATAACCCCCTTCAGAACTGAAGTTTGGGAAATTTTCTTGTAAATCTGGAAAATTGCTGTTACACTTGTAAGCTTTATAATGTCCAAAGTAAATTAAAGGTTGATTAAAACATGATGCCGATATAAAGCAGAGATATGGTAGATAATATTTATTAATGTATTTGGGTGGTCTGAAAAGCAGAGCATTTCACATTTTGAAAATTGTGATTTTTTTTTTTTTCAAAATTTCCATCAAATTTCCTATTTTTTTTATAAATAAATACAAAAATAGTGATTAATGTTTACCACTAACATGAAGCACAATGTGTCATGAGAAAACAATATCAAAATCACTTGTGTAAGTTAAAGCGTCTCAAATTTCTTGCCATATAAAGTGACACATGTCGGTTTTGAAAAACGAGGCCTGGTCCTTAACGCACTTTTGGGCTGTGTCCTTAAAGGGTTAAACTTGACTTTAGCACTTAGTTTGCCTCAGATTGTTTCTGCAACTGAGCTTCTTCTTTCTCTCTGTTTCCTCCCTGAACCTCTCTATGACATTGCTGATCTCTTGTAACTGACATTTGGCTTGTTCTTCTGGTTTTTCCCTCTGTTTCTGATTTAGCTGTGACCTCTTGGGTTTGACTACAACTTGGACTCTGAGATATCTCTGGTTATCTCTCTTTTGGCTATTCTGCACTCTCCTAGTTCGACCTTATAATTCCCTTGGCCAGCCATGGGGTTACTGCTTTGGTGCAGGTGCACTTATTTTCTCATACCCATTTTTGGATTTGCAACCTGGGTCCAACCTGGGAGATGCCTTAAACTCTGCAAACAAAAACATTAATGGATTATAGATAGCTGCTTGCTTGCTGATAGTAGAGCTAAGAGTTGTGGACTAAATGTGTGGTCTGACTACTTCAGGAACTAGCTGAAAGGGTTCAAGGCTTATTCAGCTTTAGGCCTGCTATATAATGAATCTAAATATCATAACTGTGGCAGAAACCAATCTCCTTCCTCTCTGTCACGTCTGCCATTCTGTAGAGGATTATTACCCTGAATTCAGAAGGTGGTCTATTGCCTCTCAGTTGAATGATTCATTGCCAGTTCCATCCAGGACTGTCTGAGACTTTAAAAGACAAACCATATCTCTGAATGAAGGCATGACCCAAGCTATTCAACTTGACCAACGTTTACAGGAACATAAGAAGGAAAGTCCCACTATGTCCTCAATGTCCTCTCCTCTGCCTCCATTCAAGACTGCTTCTAAGATACCCCAGGAACCCATGTACCTAGGGTCTACCATGTCTTTTCAAGACTTAAAGGGGTTGTCCAGGCAAAAATGGACAAGCCTTTTAACGTTTAAATTGGCTGGGGGCAGTGAAACAAATAAAAATAATGCATACTCACCTTTCCACGGTGCACCGGTGTCCTCCCACGTGTCCCAGTTATTCTGCTCAGGCTGTTTAAAGTGTTGTCCATTTTTGCCTGGACAACCCCTATAAGACTTCTTAAGGACTGTGTTTCTATTGGGGAGATGCTGGTCAAATGTATAAGGACTGTCCAAAGCATTCAGTTCCAGACACCTAGGTATTTACCAATATTTAAAAAAAAAAAAAATTCTCTTTAATGATGATGTAGAGTCCAGTAATGGTTTTGATTGTGACTCAATTTTCTAGACTTGCGATTTGCTCAGAGATTGTCAATTCCCTTGATCCAACTAGCAAGTCCAGTTGTTAGAAGTCGGGCTGGAAACTCCGCGGTGGCTATGCAAGGGTTGCCGGTCCTCTCCTTTTACGGACCGCGGCCTATCTCCTACCGGCTGTTAGGAGTCGGGCCGGAACCTCCACTGCCACATGCGGGGGTTGCCGGCCCTCTCCTGACATGGACCATGGCCTTCTTCTTCCGGCGCAGGGGTGAGGCTGGGCCTGCCAGAGCCTATATATTCTGAACTTCCGCCCCGGCTCACTGCTGGCTATTCGGTCTATTCCTGGTAGTTAGATCTCCTCTACTGTGTCCCGTGTGTTGCCTGCCTTGATCTCCTGGTTCTGTTTTTGACTCTGCTTTTGCCTCCTGACTCTGTACTGCGTTCTCTCCTGTTGACGACTCCGGCATGCCCTCAGACTCCTGCTCCTTGAACACGACTTGGTACCGCTCTGCTCTCCTGTTATTGACCCAGCCTGCTTGACTTTTCTCCTGGATTATCTCTCTGTTCCGCACTGACCTCACATTGATGACTTGGATAGGACGACTACTTTTACTGGTGCACTGCTGCCATCTACTGGCCACCGCTATCCACAGCCTTATGCTTCTTCAGACCTTTGTCTCATATCTGAAAACCTTCTGGTAAGTGATTTCAGTTTCTGGGTTTCTGCTGTGACTAGTGGTGCGCTGTGCGTTCGGTGCTCTCTGACCCGTACTGCCCTGCCCGACGGTAGCTTCCAAGTCCATCCCCAACATTAGGGGCTCTGGTGAACAACTCTGGAGAGTCAGGTTAGGTGCGGTTCGGAGTGCACAGGACGCTCAGCGCTGTTTTGTGCCATTTTGATCAGTGTGTCTGGAGCTGGGACTCACTATTTTGCCCGGTGCTGCAACTGTTTCCTAACACCAGTCAGTGGATTGGACACCTCTGTACGGGGTACAGGGTACAGTTAAGAAAAGACAGAGGGTTGCGACCATGTATTAATTATGGTGATTTTGAAAAAATTACTGTCAAAACCAGTACCCTCTTCATCTCATCCCTGACCAATTTGATCAGATTTCTGGAGCTTGGTGGTTCTCCAAGACAGATTTACAGGGATCATATAACCTAGAGTGTACTTACAAGGGGGATGCAAAGAGGGTGCATTTTTAATACACCCAGAGGGTAATTATGAATATTTGGTTGTGCTTTTGCTTTGAGCAATGCTCCCGCTTTTATTGGATGCTTAGTGATTGTTTATCTTAATGATATACTTGTGTTCTATTCTAACTGGTCCAACCATGTGATAGATTTGAGATCAGTTCTCCAGGTACTCAGAGAAAAACACAGTTTTTTGGGGGTATATTCTGTGTTCCTGTGCAGTCTGCATGAATCCTGCCATTGTCCAGACTATTGTATACTGAGTGCGTCTGACCTCTCTAAAAGCCTTGCAGAGGTTCTTGGGTTTTGCCAATTACTATCAGAAGTTTATTCAGAATTTCTGATCTGTAGCAAAACCTTTAACCTACTTTACAAAAAGCTGATCTAGTTCATTGGAACCTAAATGCTAGAATTTGAGTCTCTTAAGGATTGTATTATGGATGCTCCAGTTTTATTCAACCTCACCTTTCATGCCTCTTTGTTGCAGAAGTAGATGCCTCAGAGGTAGGAGTAGGGGCAGGTTTATCTCAAGATTCTTCCTCTCTGACTAATCTGCATACTTCTGCCTTCATCTCATATAAATTCTCTGCTGCTGAAAGGAATTATGTGTAGCCCTATTTGGGGGGGGGGGTATGAGTATTATCCCTCCCGCAACAGACTCTGGCGCTGACCTGTGTGTATAATGGGACCTGAAGCCTTCGCTGAAGGGAAGAGTGGGAACATATATGAAGTATATCAGTGCCTCCACCCAGGATAGAGCCTCTGTATTACAGGGAGGATCTCTTCCTGGGACTTACCCATGAAATACAGTTAGTAGCCTTAACAAGGATCACTGTACTAATCTCACAGTCTGAAGAATACATACAGATACCACATAAGGTTATAACAGTAGCTTTATAAGAATCAACAGGGTAATAATACATACATAAAATATACTCAGAACACAGCAATACTACAACAACCAGCAAGTCCTCAACCGTCTTAGGTTATATACCCGGGTATATATATAGATATATAGCAAGAGTCCACTGCACAATACCTCCAGGCAACAGAAGAGATGCAGGGGCCCCTGTGGATGACTGTGGATCCTCGGATTCTTCCAGGAGATGACAGACAGCCGATCAGGAGATGATGATGATGGTGAGATTCTTCACAGGCAGCAAACAGGGCGACGGTGACGGCAGTAGATGCAGGCCTGACTACCCTAACACTGAGTCCTTAACCTGCCAGCTAAACTACTAGTGCCACCGGGCCTCTAACTAGCTAGTTGGCCTTCGGAAGCCTAACCTATCACTGCCCTGAACTGTATATATATATGGATCCCTAACTACGGTTACTAGCTAGATCCTGTGAGTATATAGGGGGTAACACATACCTAACTATATACTGTGAAGTAAAGAGGAACAAGTGGCTCTTAGACTCCCCCAGACATAACATGTCTGTCTCAGCAGCTCTGCTCACATCTCTCCCCCCAGCAGCTCTGCCTCACATGTGTCTGACTCACTGTATTTACAAAACAAAACTTGCACTGAATGCCTGGGGTCTCTGAAGCCAAACTGCAGGGGCAAAGAAGCCAGATACATTATATACTAGTAGAAATGGCAGTTCCCTACACTCTCCCTCTGGTGAAATCTTTATGTCACGTCAAAGACATATAAAGTCATAGTATACAGTCAACATTACCAATGACAATATCAATATGGTTGCTTTTGCATTTACAGAGTCACAACAGGTTAATAGGTATACATGCCAGCAGGAGCGAAAATTGGTAACATATTGACCAAAGTGGACACTGCACCCACCCAAGCATGGTATAAATGAGGCTGAGTAGTAAATCTGGGGTCCCCCAAACTATCATATGTCAACATAGGTGGAGGGTGTCTAATTCTCTCTCCTCTCCGTACCTCTCTCTGAGGTAAACTAGCATGTCCAGGCCCTAAACTAGTGTTGTCTGCCATGGGAGGGGATGGTGCTAGTGGCGTAGGAGAGCTAGATCCCTGCTCATCTGTAGACACAGATCTAGGTACGAATTCTGGAGTTTGAGGGTTCATAGGTCTCACTGAAGGAGAAGATACTGGTGATCTAGGAACTTCAGGAGCCACAGTCCAATCACTCTCAGGAGTTTCAGGAAGGTCAGGTGGAATATCGGCTAAGGACTGTGGAGAATCGCAGGCCGAGCCATCATTGGAGATATCCATACCATCAATCTGAGGTACAGGCAACAAATGATTTCTATGCCAAGTCCTGATCCTCCCGTCACGTCCTTTTATCTTGTAGACTGGTATTCCAGGCAACCGATCTACCACTGTAAAGAGTTCACTCCGCCATCGATCAGCCAGCTTATGTTTTGCAGATGCTCCCAAATTCCGTAGCAGAACATGGTCACCAGGGTTTAATTCTCGGTATCTTACTCAAAGATCAAATCTCCTTTTATTTCCTTCATTCACTTTGGCCGCATTTTCCTCAGCCAGCTCATAAGCACTCTTAAGCGTTTCTTTCAAACGTGCCACATATCGGTAATGATCTCGATGACTGATACCATCGGTAGAGACTCCCAACAAGATGTCAATAGGTAGCCTAGGCTCTCTTCCAAACATCAGAAAGTATGGTGAATATCCTGTGCTCTCGTGCCTTGTACTATTATAGGCATGCACCATAGCCTCCACTTTTCGACTCCAGGATCGCTTATCCTCAATTCGTAAGGTACCAAGCATATCAAGTAAAGTCCTGTTAAATCTTTCAGGAAGGGCATCTCCCTCTGGATGGTAAGGCGTCGTCCGACTTTTGCGGATGTTGTAAGTAACTCTTTGATCAGGTTACTCTCAAAATCCCGGCCTTGATCAGAATGCAACCGGTGTGGTAAGCCATAATGGATAAAATACTTTTCCCAAAGCACTCTTGCAACAGTGACTGCTTTTTGATCCTTAGTCGGAAAGGCTTGAGCATATCGTGTGAAGTGATCAGTCACCACCAATACATTTCCAAATCCCCTGGAGTCGTTGTCAATACAAAGGAAGTCTATGCAGACAAGATCCATGGGGCCCGAACTCTTCAAGTGTCCCATGAAGGCCGCTCGAACCGGGACAGTCTTCCTCTGCAAACATCTGCGACAGCACCTACACAGACGAGTCACGGTATCTCTCATTTTGGGCCAGTAGAATCGGTCTTGTATTAGGCCATAAGTCTTCTCAGGTCCCAAATGACCATGATAATCATGCAGACTTCGGAAAATCATCTTCTGAAAGCAGCTTGGAATAACTAGTTGGTGCCTTCCAGGGTGATCATGATACAGCACCACACGATAAAGTAGGCCATTGTCTATTTCAAACTTCTCCCAATCTCGTAGAAGTTGACTGCATTCAGAGGGTAGGGATGTCTTTAACATTTCTCTGTCTTGAGAACTCACTGCTTGATAAAGAGGTCCAATTAAAGGATCAGTCTTTTGACTCCAGATCATTCGCTTTGAAGATATAGAACAACTCTCAAAGGATCCTAAAGCGGCAGGGTAGGCAAACATGTCTGGTACAGCTTCGGGACCTCCCCCAATAGAGTCAATAAGCCGAGTTTCAGAAAAGGCTACTCGGTCTTCAACTACAGCAGCCATGGCACACAAAGCTCCTACTCCAGGACTTGGCATTTCTTCCCATTCATCCACTACTTCCGGACTAGGTAATCCAGGCCGTCTTGATAGAGCATCTGCCCCAATGTTCTTAGGCCCCGATTTATACTTGAGTGTGAATTGGTAGTTGGATAAAGCCGCCAACCAGCGATGTCCTGTAGCATCGAGTTTAGCGGTTGACAAAACGTATGTCAGTGAATTGTTGTCTGTTCTTACTTCAAATGTGGCTCCGTATAAATAGTCATGTAATTTATCAACAATGGCCCACTTGAGCGCCAAAAACTCCAATTTATGTACTGGATAATTTTTTCTCGCTGGGAGAAAGACTTCGACTTATGAAAGCTATGGGCTGTAACCCGGCCGGGTATTCTTGGTGCAGCACGCCACCTAATCCTACAAAGCTGGCATCTACATGTAGCACATATGGCTTCTGTGCATCAGCATAAGCCAGAACGGGAGCTTCTGTCAATTTCTTCTTCAACAACTTAAATGCTTCTTCACAATCCGCAGTCCACCTATCGCCAAAAAGGCTTTTGGAAGACCCTTTCTTCTTTCCCAGATCTCCTGCATCACTCTTCAACAGGTCGAGGAGGGCTCGAGCAATTTTTGAATATCTTTCCACAAATCGTCGATAGAATCCACAAAACCCCAAGAAAGATTGCAACTCCGTAATATTTTGCGGTCGGGGCCAATTCACCACAGCTTTAATCTTACCAGGATCGGTAGCAACTCCTTCAGCAGAAACAATATGACCTACATAAGTGACCGAAGATCTACAAAATTTGCGTTTGTCAGCCGACAACTTCAGCCCCTCTTCTTTTAAGCGTTGGAGTACTCTCATGAGTCGTTCTTCATGTTCTTCCAGCGTCTTTCCAAACACAATAATGTCGTCAAGATATACAAGGCATTCCCGGGGCACTAAATCACCTAACACTCTTTCCATCAACCTTTGGAACGTTGCTGGCGCACCTTTTGTACCTTGCGGCATACGAGTGAACTGAAAGAAACCCAAGGGGCATATGAAGGCTGTCTTTTCCTGATCCTCAGGTGCCATTGGGACTTGATAGTATCCCGATCTTAGGTCCAGCACTGTGAACCAACAGTTTCCATTCAGAGCTTCCAGAGCTTCTTCAATTCTCGGCAGTGTATACTGATCAGGTAAGGTTCTCCGGTTCAGAGTTCTGTAATCCACACATAGGCGAATTGCTCCAGATTTTTTTCTTACCACCACAATAGGTGAGGCATAGGGGCTCTTACTGTCCACAATGATCCCCTGACCTTTCATTTGCTGTAGAGTCTGTCTTAACTCATCAACATCCTTTGGAGCAACTCTCCGTGGTTGCTCCCGGAAGGGAGTAGAATCGGTCAATCGGAAAGTGTGTTGAGCACTTTTAGCACAACCTACATCCATATCATCCATGGAGAACACTTCCGATAATTCAGACAACTTCTGTGTCAGTCGCTGATTCCAGGCCTCTGGTAAATGTGGATCACTCAAGTCAAGATTGAGATTAGGGATTGCATCTCGGATTTGAATCCTGCACACTTCAGCGTATGGATTTACTCCAAGCACAGGGTAGCAGTGGGCCACATTCTGGTATGGTCCAATTACGATCGGATGCGGTGAACAGTTCCTCACTGTCACACAGGTAGATAACTCCACTTTATTTCTCCAGTCCTTTCTCTCTGGGATCACCATCCAGCCATTCTGGTTAATCATTTCTTCAGGGGTTTCCATAAGGACATAACTCCCCCCTTCAAGCAAATCGGGAGCAATGCTGGAGGCTACTCTCAGAACGCTCTCCTCGCCGGCAGGAACTTCCACGGTTCTCTCACCGATATGATATACCATTCCATGTCGATAGCCAGTAGACAGGGCATCACAGAGTTCTCTAAGATCAGAAGATATATTCATCGGCTGATCAGCAGGGTTCCAATCTCTTCCAAGAAACTTCTGAAAAGCATAATGCACTGCGGGACAATTAGTGCCAAGTATCACAGGAGCTGCACAAGAATCCCCTGTATCAGGACAGACAAGAGCCGTAATCTTCATGGGAGCGACACTCTGATCTTCTAATTCAGGGACAGCTATAACTACTTGTAGGCTACCGTCTACAGGATATGATTCTGAATTAAGCCCCCACAATTTCATTTGTCCCGTAGACTGAAGAGGTATATCCCTCAGATACTTTTGGTAGAACGAGCGATAAATCAGGGTCACTTGAGATCCTGTATCAAACAGGGCAGGAGCGGCATGACCATTGACAGCGACTTTGACAACGGACCTGGAG
Source organism: Leptodactylus fallax (assembly GCA_947044405.1). Lineage (NCBI taxonomy): Eukaryota > Metazoa > Chordata > Amphibia > Anura > Leptodactylidae > Leptodactylus > Leptodactylus fallax. Next base: position 10,066,819 of record CAMRHE010000003.1, read on the forward strand.
CCCGCGATAGCGCCTCTGGTCTTTACTCGGCCCGCCTTCCTTCGGTGTCTTTGATTCTGAATAGAGAAGACAGCACTGTGTCCCAATCCCTCACTGTTCTCCGTACACTGTCTGGCAGTATGGCCCGTCTGACCACATTTATAACAGGCTCTAGCATCCTTCCTCCATTGAGTGGCAGTGGGTGGAGTGGCGGTCTGTCTAGGTTCTGACCGGTTTGTCCTTGTTTGAATTAGGAACAACTTCTTCTTTAGAGATGCTTTTCGCTTTCTTAGGGGTACTAAAACTAATGTCAGCTTCTTGTTTCTTCACTAACTTCATTAAGTCAGGAAATGGAAGGACTCTATCAGATAGTAAGACCTTGAGTACTTGAGCAAGAGGATGATGAGGTTGTAACCCTCTCACCAACTGACTGGTTCTCATAGCGTCTACCTCTGAAGTAGATATAGCTGCGTGGTACACCAGACGTGAAAGAAGTAGCTGTAAACGGTTAATAAAAGTAGAGACATTTTCCCCTTCTTTTTGACGAACCATTCGGTAATCAGCAACCATCTGAGCAAGGTCATAGTATGGCTCAAAGTGATCAGACAGTACTTGTATATAGTCCAATGCACTCACTCCTTCATGAGAGTCTCTGTACAAGCGGATCAATTCTGCAGCAGGAGACCGCAAACTTTCACTGATACGCTGCCGCTTGCCTTCTTCAGAGCAAGACCATTCCTTCAGGCATTGGAGAGTATGTTCTTTCCATATCTCAAAGTTTTCCTCCCCTTGTGGTACTGGGACATTACCAGAGAATACTTTTAGTTTCTTGTAGTGAGTGGCCTGCAGGCCCTGAGCTAACATTTCAGTCAGCCTGGCTAAAGTGCTAATAGCACTGTCACTAGAGGAACTGCTAGCGACGGCCATACTGGGGGGGTAACTGGCTGAGCGGGGTTCTTCCTTTACCTGAACCAGGGGAGGAACAGGAGGTCGGTAATCCCATGTAGTAGCTAGTGGGAGGTTCCCCTCTGAGCTATATCGCTTCTCCATATCAATGACTATTCCCACTTCTAAATCTCAGCAGTGCCTCCAAATGTAGCCCTATTTGGGGGGGGGGGGGTATGAGTATTATCCCTCCCGCAACAGACTCTGGCGCTGACCTGTATGTATAATGGGACCTGAAGCCTTCGCTGAAGGGAAGAGTGGGAACATATATGAAATATATCAGTGCCTCCACCCAGGATAGAGCCTCTGTATTACAGGGAGGATCTCTTCCTGGGACTTACCCATGAAATACAGTTAGTAGCCTTAACAAGGATCACTGTACTAATCTCACAGTCTGAAGAATACATACAGATACCACATAAGGTTATAACAGTAGCTTTATAAGAATCAACAGGGTAATAATACATACATAAAATATACTCAGAACACAGCAATACTACAACAACCAGCAAGTCCTCAACCGTCTTAGGTTATATACCCGGGTATATATATAGATATATAGCAAGAGTCCAGTGCACAATACCTCCAGGCAACAGAAGAGATGCAGGGCCCCTGTGGATGACTGTGGATCCTCGGATTCTTCCAGGAGATGACAGACAGCCGATCAGGAGATGATGATGATGGTGAGATTCTTCACAGGCAGCAAACAGGGCGACGGTGACGGCAGTAGATGCAGGCCTGACTACCCTAACACTGAGTCCTTAACCTGCCAGCTAAACTACTAGTGCCACCGGGCCTCTAACTAGCTAGTTGGCCTTCGGAAGCCTAACCTATCACTGCCCTGAACTGTATATATATATGGATCCCTAACTACGGTTACTAGCTAGATCCTGTGAGTATATAGGGGGTAACACATACCTAACTATATACTGTGAAGTAAAGAGGAACAAGTGGCTCTTAGACTCCCCCAGACATAACATGTCTGTCTCAGCAGCTCTGCTCACATCTCTCCCCCCAGCAGCTCTGCCTCACATGTGTCTGACTCACTGTATTTACAAAACAAAACTTGCACTGAATGCCTGGGGTCTCTGAAGCCAAACTGCAGGGGCAAAGAAGCCAGATACATTATATACTAGAAGAAATGGCAGTTCCCTACATATGATATAGGATCAATTTTTTTTTTTCTAATAACAGGATTTGCATCCACAAAATGTCAGAGCAAAGAAAAAGGTGTGCCAACCCTAAATAGACGCTAAGGGGAACCAGGTACAGCAAGTGGGTAAGTTGCTGCTCATAGTTGATGCTCAGTGAAAGCTCTAGAGCGGGAGAAGCAGAACTCTACAATATAGGGATAGAGCTGAGTCAGTTACTGCTAATAGCTTATGCTTAGGGAAAGCTTTATAGGTGGGTGTGTATGTGCTTCTGACTGGTTTGAAATTTGGATAGCACTTACCCAGGGGCGCACAGCTAATGAGGCGAAATGAGGCGGCCGTCTCAGGCGGCACTGTCCGTCACTGTCTGGGGGGCGGCATTTTTACTATTCAATGTAAACCAGCCCAGGACAGGCCTCTTTAAAAAAAAACAAAAAAAAACGGAGCTGAGCGGGGCGTTATCACGCCGCCTACGCTGAGACACAGAAGTCGCGGACAAGAAGAGGAGGCGGCGGCTCCATCAAGGCATCTCAGGTGAGTATAACTTTTTTTTTTATATATAAATAGGCCGTAACCTGCTGGAGTATCCGCAGCAGGTAATGGCCTATTTATTTACCTACCCCCGCGTCTGCTCGTGGCCGCCTCCGCTTCCCCTTCTGCTATGGGACGCAGAAAGGGAAGTGGATGCCGCTGTGAGCAGCCGCGGGCATCGGTAAGTGAGGCCTGAAATACTACTATTATTATACTCCGGCGCCTGTTTATATTATATGCAGGGCCGGTTTTAGACAAAGTGGGGCCCCGGGCAAAATTAAAAGTGGGGCCCCAAATGTTGAAATATTGTACCTACTACATAGTCACACTTTGTTAATTTGATGTGCTGCAGTGCTTTCAGGGGTGTTCCTAAGGTCTTTAAGGCCAGGGCCCCTCACGTTGTGAAAACGCAACGTTTTACAGTACCTGCAAAGTGGAGGGGATTCTGACTAATCCCATACACACAGTGCAGAAAAAAATCTGCAGAGGAAAAGCTGCGTTTTCACAGCATGTCCACTATACCTTCATAAATGCTGGTGTTTTCCATATAGGTATAATAGGTACAGAAAGTCCACAGAGGAAAACTCTGAGATCACAATGAAAAACGCTGCTGTATACCAGGACTGAATACTCTCACGTCACCCACTGACCGCTATACCAGGACTAAATACTGTCACATCACCCACTGACCACTATACCAGGACTAAATACTCTCACGTCACCCACTGACCACTATACCAGGACTAAATACTGTCACGTCACCCGCTGACCGCTATACCAGGACTAAATACTGTAACGTCAGCCACTTACCACCAGATTCCCCTCTGCCCTCACAGTATAATCCACAAATAGCGGCTTTTACTGTATAATGTTCCCCCTCGTAGCGCCAAACACTTCACTACTATCAGAGTTATTCCATTCCCCATCTTGAGAACACAACTACCCCCTTTTATTTGCAGATGCCCCCTCATATTGCCAGCCAGCAATTAACCTCTTCTTGCCTGCACTGTAATAGTACACTGCAGTAAGCAGGTTGTTCCTAGGACTACACTTTGCAGAGACTGTAAAATGACCGTTTATGCCATGTGGGGCCCCGGCACCCCGGGACTTGTTCCAGCGGCAGTTCTCGCCACACATAACCGCTGAGGCCTATCATCCGCCTCAGCAGCTTAAGGAAAGGAACCGGAACGTCACTCACATACGTCACCTGTGATGTTCCGTGTCCTTTCCTTAGGCCGCTGATTGGCCTCAGCAGTTACGTGCGACAAGGACTTCTGCCAGAACAAGCCCCGGGGCGCCACAGGACCAGACAGCTGTGGGAGACCCCGTGGACAGCCAGGTGAGTATGCGCTTTCTTATTTTTCACCTTCCCCGGCCTCCTTGCAGAAAATAGTAATAACTGGACAACCTGTTTAACATCTCAATATACTGAGAATCACACTATACAATACAATTCTAGTATGTATAATGGTACACATGTACAGAAGAAAACATAGATAGACAATAATATGCTGTATATGCCTACATATATACCATATATTTACACTCATACATTCATATACACACACACACACATACCTACAATCATACGGTACTCACACAGTAGCTAACACACATACTGTAAACAAATATACACATATATACATATTATATACATATTATATATACATATTTTACACAAGACTAACACTTACATTTGGCTGAATTGCTGGGTGCACTGGAAATGGAGGAATCTCATGTGCAGCTCTGTCTGGCAATAGTGAAAGCATCGCAGCAGACTCCCCCCTGCACACTACGATGTGCTGGATGACTCAATGCATGGAGGGAGGAGGGAAGCTAGTAACTGCTTCTAAGTGCCGGAAAACTGTACAAGCAGCGATCAGCAGAATCTGCATCTGCCGATGCTTTCATCTACTGCCGATTAAGAGGTCTAATAGTAGGGAAAGTATAGAGCCCCTATGGGTATTGGGGCCCTGGGCAACTGCCCAGTTTGCCCCCCTCTAACGCCGGCCCTGATTATACGCTGTCTGTTTATAGTGACCGCGTGATGTAATTCCAGCCTTGTCACATACTGTAGACATGTACAGGACGAGGCTGTAGTTACATTACGTGGCCGCTATAAGATGAATGACACTATGTAAACAGAGAAGCGGTCACGGCGCTTACACAGGTACCATTCAAACAGCTGATCATTGGGGGTCCTGGGTTTTTGAGCCCCACTGATTAGTTTATTAATGACCTTAAAAACATTTTAATTAGTTAATACCTGGGGCATTATTAATAAGGGGAACTATTTATACAGGGTGCACACGGACATTATTAATATAAAGATGCACTTGGGGTAGCAGCACGATGGGGGCTTTGTGCAGGTGAGGACAATGTGGGTTGGATGCCTGGAAAAGTGAGGAGCCAAAGATATCTGTGTTGCAAACTTTACAGAGACAAGTCACATCTGGAAGAAATGGTCATGGCGGTCCAAAGGGAAGAGAAGGGAAATGTGAAGGATTAGTCAGAGACGTCACCTGTAAGTCTAAAAATGTTACTGCCCTGTATTCACCTAAATGATAGAGGATAAATACCTGATTGATGGGGGTCTGTCCGCTGAGACGCCCACTGAACCTGAGAATTGGGTTTTTTCCCCCCACTTGGTGGGAATTCAGCCTGACCGCAGCCGTATATACTTTCATTGTTAATGCCATGTTGTTGATCTGATACTGAAGTAATGTAGTAAGAAGAATTCTTAAAAACTGTTTTATAACTTTGTGTATTGTGTATATTGTGCGACGATAACAGTGTGTTAAACTAGTAGCATGGAAACTCAATTTTTTTTTTTTTTTTTGGGGGGGGGGGCGTCTTTCTATAGTCTGCCTCAGGCAGCAAAGAGGCTAGGTTCACCACTGCACTTACCCATACCCTAGGCTAGCTATAGTTTAGCAATTTTGGATATCAGTTTTTAATTGAGCACAGTGTTTATTGGCTTATGAATCCATTTTTAATGTTATTCAATAAAGTATGATATTTTTAGAATGGCCTCACTTTTTTACAGATCTAAAAATATTAAGGCCAATGCCTTGGGTCAAAGTTCCTAGAACTATTAACCTCCCAATCTTGAACCTGAACCAATTCTCTCTAAGGTGATCATAGTTCCTTTTTATCTTGCCTCTGAGATTAAAGGGTATCAACAACTAACTCCCCAGACCACTCCAGTTGATAAATTATTTGTACCCCCTGAATTTAGGCTCAGGTTATTAAATGAATTGCATGATTCTGTGTTCATTTAGGGACCACTGCTGTACTAAGAGACTTGACTCACATCTTTATTAGTAAGCATCAGTGATGTCTCGTGATGTCTCTGCCTGTAATACCTGTGCCTGCACTAAGAACCTTGGTCCTGTCAACTAAATTCTTCCTTTACCAGTCCCTCAAAGACCATGGACCCATTTGTCAATGGATTTCATTCCTTCTGAGGTGAAGCCTGTTATCTGGGTAGTTATTGACCGTGTCAGTACAATGTGTTATTTTATTCCTTTAACTCAACTCCGCAATGCCATATTTTGTCCAGATTACTTATTAATTGTATTATTCGCTTAATTCAACATTTTGGAAAACTTTTTGTACTAAACATGGGATTCTGCTAACAGCATCTACAGCACTATGAGAGCTGTTTAAAGCAGCTGGGGGCAGTGATAGACTCCCTTTAAGTTCTGTGTGCTTGAATAGTGAAGCAGAGGTTGCTTGATCTTTTGTCAGGACAGCTAGCAAAGAAGTTTCAGTGATCTAGTTCCTGAATCTGCCATGTGTGATGGAGTCACCTATCCACCAAGTATCTCCTACAATTTTCTGGGAGTATTACTGGAATAGTAACATAGATGAGACAGCAGCATTATCAAGCTATTCTGTAATCTGTTTTCTTTCATTTTACAGTGACTTTCTTGTTGAATGTAACATTTTATTTGTGACGGGATCAATCCAATCTGTACTAGCTGTAAACTATAGCAGGAATTTGCTTTTTGATTTACCAATAGCTTCCAGCATCATTAATTTCCTCCAAGATGGATATTTGATGTTATTTATAGCATGGCTCTTGTTTACTTTGGCACAGTGTGTACATTTTCTCCTTTTGATGTTCTTCTTCAGTCTTCACAATCTTTAAATCTCTATCAACATATCTTATTCATTATTACTGTGCTGAGGGTTTTCTAGAAATAGCTTTCTCAAGCTTTTTACATAAAGAACCTGGATCAGACCTATAACTCCAATTAACATTTGGCTTCATCCGACCCTTATCAATAGTCTGTTAATCTCTTTCTGCATTACATATTTTCCTTCCGGCTGTAGCTTTAATTGGAGCTTTCACACTCCAGATTGGAGCAGTCATCTGTATTACAAATTACATCCTCACCAGTTCACACCTGACAACTCTGTACAGGTTCATATGTGTCTTGACATTGTTGGGCTGAATCTTTTTGCAGAGAGCTTCTCACATGATTTTCCGTGCTAACGGCTGTGACAAGGTCTCCAGTTTTCATGTGGAACATGAAATGACATTTACAATAGGCGATGGTTTTTTTCATGTTCTTCCTTTCAAATCGATTTCATATGCATTATTTCAATCTTCCTATCGCTGAAGAGAATTTTTCACTAACATCAACAAATTAATAGGAAATACATAGAAGTGCATAGAATACATAGAATGTTCTGTTCAGATGCTTCTCACTTATTTCCGACTCCTTCACAAGATAAGAGATGAAGGGATGAAGTCACTGTGAGAATCCATTACACATACGGGTTTTCACTCAAGGACTCAAGAATTTGTGGAGTTGTGTTAACATCTCCCCATTTCCCTCTTCTCTACTTGTCTTTCAGTTATCACTGTAGTTCTGGAATTCTTTTTATGAACCAGGAGAAGTAAAGTGAACAGAACTGTAGGTGCCATGTAGATTTTGTCATATACGAAAATGACAGATAACATAGTTTAACCCCTTACAACTTCACTTTCGCTTTTGCTCTCTGCCATTCAAATGGCATAAATTTAGGATAAAAGATTTGTTTTTGGTGGGACAAATATACAGTGGGTACGGAAAGTATTTAAATTTTTCACTATTTGTTTCATTGCAGCCATTTGCTAAAAGCAAAAAAGTTCATTTTATTTCTCATTAATGTACACTCAGCACCCCATCTTGACAGAAAAAACAGAAATGTAGATATTTTTGCAAATTTATTAAAAAAGAAAAACTGAAATATCACATGGTCATAAGTATTCAGACCCTTTGCTGTGACACTCATATATAACTCACATGCTGTCCATTTCCTTCTGATCCTCCTTAAGATGGTTCTACTCCTTCATTGGAGTCCAGCTGTGTTTAATTAAACTGATTGGACTTGATTAGGAAAGGCACACACCTGTCTATATAAGACCTCACAGCTCACAGTGCATGTCAGAGCAAATGAGAATAAAGAGGTCAAAGGAACTGCCCAAGGAGCTCAGAGACAGAATTGTGGCATGGCACAGATCTGGCCAAGGTTACAAAAGAATTTCTGCAGCACTCAAGGTTCCTAAGAGCACAGTGGCCTCCATAATCCTTAAATGGAAGAAGTTTGGGACGACCAGAACGCTTCCTAGACCTGGCCGTCCAGCCAAACTGAGCAATTGTGGGAGAAGAGCCTTGGTGAGAGAGGTAAAGAAGAACCCAAAGATCACTGTGGCTGAGCCCCAGAGATGCAGTAGGGAGATAGGAGAAAGTTCCACAAAGTAAACTATCACTGCAGCCCTCCACCAGTCGGGGCTTTATGGCAGAGTGGCCCGAAGGAAGCCTCTCCTCAGTGCAAGACATATGAAAGCCAGCATAGAGTTTGCCAAAAAACACATGAAGGACTCCCAGACTATGAGAAATAAGATTCTCTGGTCTGATGAGACGAAGAGTGAACTTTTTGGCGTTAATCCTAAGCGGTATGTGTGGAGAAAACCAGGCACTGCTCATCACCTGCCCAATACAATCCCAACAGTGAAACATGGTGGTGGCAGCATCATGCTATGGGGGTGTTTTTTAGCTGGAGGGACAGCACGACTGGTTGCAATTGCAGGAAAGATGAATGCGGCCAAGTACAGAGATATCCTGAAAGAAAACTTCTTCCAGGGTGCTCCGGACCTCAGACTGGGCCGAAGGTTCACCTTCCAATAAGACAATGACCCTAAGCACACAGCTAAAATAACAAAGGAGTGCCTTCGGTACAACTCTGTGACGATTCTTGACTGGCCCAGCCAGAGCCCTGACCTCAACCCAATTGAGCATCTCTGGAGAGACCTGAAAATGACTGTCCACCAACGTTCACCATCCAACCTGATGGAACTGGAGAAGATTTGCAAGGAAGAATGGCAGAGGATCCCCAAATCCAGATGTGAAAAACTTGTTGCATCATTCCCAAGATGACTCATGGCTGTACTAGCTCAAAAGGAAGGGTGCTTCTACTCAATACTGAGCAAAGTGTCTGAATACTTATGACCATGTGATATTTCAATTTTTCTTTTTTAATACATTTGTAAAAATATCTACATTTCTGTTTTTTTTCTGTCAAGATGGGGTGCTGAGTGTACGTTAATGAGAAATAAAATTAACTTTTTTGCTTTTAGCAAATGGCTGCAATGAAACAAAGAGTGAAAAATTTAAAGGGGTCTTAATACTTTCCGTACCTACTGTATCTCTCTCTCTCTCTTATATATATATATATGATAGATAGATAGATAGATAGATAGATATAGATATATTATATTATATATATTGCAGCACAGGAAAAAAATACTATTGTGTGGATCATTACTAATTAGTAATGTGTGAAAAAAAAATCAATTGCATCATCATTTTACAAGTTTTGGTTTTTCGTCAGAACATTGGTCCAGATCTACCTACTGGGCTACACCAGGAATGTGTTTAAGGCTAATATCCCACATAGCGAGCCGCAGCCAAAAAGCACTGTGGGAAAAACCACAGTGGTAGTGCATTGCAGTTTTTCCCACAGCACTTTTTAGAGAAAGTCCGCAGAGTTTTCCTCTGCGGACTTTCTGCCTGAATTATACCTGTACGGAAATTGCCAGCGTTTCCGTAGGTATAATTCACATGCTGCTATTTACAAAAACGCAACAGTTTTTATAATCGCTGCAGATATTTTTCTGCAATATGTGGATGGGATTAGCTAGAATTCCATCCATTTTGCAGGTGCTGTAAGATTCAGCGGTTTTTGCCACAGAAAAATTGCAGCGTTTATGATACATGGGACCCCCGACCTTAAGTTTTTGGGTGCTATGGAAACAGTAATAGAAAAGTGAATGAGATTTAATTTATCTCATCCACACATCGCAGGAAAAAAAGAGCTGCAGAAAAGCTGCATTTTCAAAAACTTACGCGTTTTTGAAAAACGCAGCAAGTTAGTTAGAGTTGGAGAATCGCAAGCATTTTCCATATATATTTAATAGGGTAAGAAAAATGTAGGAAGCAATGCTGCAGAAAAATATGCAATGTACTTTCGCTGAATTTTTATTTTTTTTGCTTCCTTTTTTTTCTGCAGTTTTTAGATGCGTTTGCAATATGGGGCCTTGGTCTTAAATTGCACCTCATCTAGACACATTTTAGGTGCATGGTGGCACATCTCATCTCATGCACCCTACTAGTCACTTTGTGACATAATGGGTGGGATGGGACAGGAATATAGCTAGGCTGGGGTGGGGGTGCCTCAGTCTATCAGATATACTATAAGAAAGAATAGTTATAGTCCAGTTACACCAGAAATCAAAGCTAGTTCCTGATTGGCATAGATTTGAGTTCAGTTCACAGGGAACCTCCCGACAGTGGTTCTTAATAATTCTATCACCTGTGGGGGATACGATTAAGATTAAATTTATTCTGCAGATCTGTAATATTACAGAGATACCAAATGAATCTAGTTTTTGTTGTGCTTTAATACTTAAAAAATAATACTTATAAAAATTAAGATGAAAAAAATTTGCTAAAAATTTTTTTTGTATCAACATATTATGACACCCTTAACTTTTGTATATTTTTATCTATAGAATTGCGTGAAGGATTTTTTTTTTGCAGGGTAAACTGTGTTTGTATCATTATGGAGTACATATGAGTTTTTGACTTTGTATTCAATTTTTGGGTTGAAGAAAATTTTGGTTGGAAAAAAGGTGAAAAGTGATTTGTGCATATTTTTTTTTTACATGAAATTATTCTTTTATGCTGTAACTATTCCTGTTTTTGGAATCAATGGTGGCATCTTGGAATAACTCTTTGGTAAACTGAATAAGAAAAAGAACAACAGCTTTTTGGGTCAAAAAGTGTGGTGATCTAAGTCCACAAGAGGTCCAGGTATTGTAGAAATATTATGGACAGTAAAATGTAAAAACGTAGCTGCATATGATAAAAAATTCCTCTGTAGATATTTATGCAGTTTTTAGATCAGAGTCCTTCCTTCCTATTTCCCATAAATCCACTTCTGACTTTGACTCAAAAACTTGTCCCAAAATTCTGTTGTTTTTTTACCACATAGCATTTTTCAGAAAAATGCTGTGGCCAGATGTTAGCTGTAGGCTAATAAAGAATTATGAAATTAAGTACATTTGGTTTTTTTGGCGGGGTGTCTTTACTTACTTTTAGTGCATTTAGGGTGCATGTCAAAAACGTGAGATAAATAAATGCTTATAAAAATACAGAAATTTAATGGTGTTTTTTTTTACAAACCTAAACAAAAGTGCCACAAACTATGTGTGAAGGCAGTCTAAGGCCCCTTGCACACTACTGTGTGTGGGCCACACGCTGTGATTGAACGTGCCGGCCCCCATTAATTCAATGAATGAGGGCCACGGAAGCACGTCCGCAAAACTGGATAGGAATAGGACCTATGCAGAGATTTGCCGTCCGAACTGTTGTCCCACACACGGATCCGTGTAATACATGGTCATGTGCATGGGCCAATAGAAATGAATGGGTCAAACGTGTGCAAGGGCCCTGTGGTTCAGACCACACGTTGGGAAAATCTCAGTTTTTTGCTTGAGATTTTGCTTTGATTTTTTTAGCAAAAGCCACAAGTCGCTTCAAAAAGGAATGGTAAATAAAGCAAAAATGCAGCTTTTCTGTGACGTATGGCCTCAGCCTAATGGTGCAATATATGATCACAAAACTTTGTGGTATAACTAAAGGGGTATTCCCAAAACATCATATTTCATAAAAAAGTACACTGCAAAATATCATTATGACTGAATGAAAGTCAATAGCCAGATTGTACATTGCCACTAGAAAAAGTCCAATGAAATCCTTTTTTTCCCTATGACTATTTAAGCACTGTTGCCACTGGACACGTCCTGTAGTCCTTCTTCATCCAGGACGGAAAGTGTAATGAAGCTATGGGGGTGCAGGTGACTGGGCAAATAGAAGGTGGGTGAAGTCAAAGGCACAGTGCAAATAGTTTATGTGCGCTTTGCTCAATTAGAAAAAAAAAAAACCCTTTAAGTGATATAAATAAAAAAGCATTTAAAGAGGACCTTTCATGTCCTCATGCATATGTGGTTTTATATACCGCTAGAAAGCCAACAGTGTGCTGAATTCAGCTTTCCTGTTATGTGCCCCGGGGCTGAAGCTATCGGTGCCGTTAGTTTTCTGCCCATCGTCAGAAGGGCGTTCCTGACAGTCTAGCTGGGCTGTGAGGAACACCCCCCCGACTGTACTCGTCCATAGACTTGTACTTGGGGGTGCCCCCTCTGACAGTACAGGGCTATGGACAAGTACAGTCAGGGGAGGCATTCCTTACCACCCAGCGATGACACTGAGCTGTGACCAGTACAGGGCTATGGCCCAGCTAGACTGTCAGGAACGCCCTTCTGACAATGGGCAAAAAACTAACGGCACCAATATCTCTAGGCCCGGGCCACATAACTGGAAAGCCGACAGTGCCCTGAGTTCAGCGCACTGTTGGCTTTCTAGCGGTATATAAAACCGCATGTGCCTGAGGACATGAAGGGTCCTCTTTAATACTAACAATGATTTGATCAGAAGTCGATGCAAATAAACAAAATAAGTAGTTGCACTACTTCTAGTTAAAGTAGGAATTGTTGATTTATTTCTCTACATTTTAATCATATGTACTTCATTTTAAAATGTATCAGCAACTCGGCTGGTACTCTCAAATTTACCTTGGGTGCAATAATTTAAATATCCACTAGATGGCAGTACAATTGAACTAATCAACATCAGGCAAAAGTACCACAATGCAGCAGACTTTCTTAGGTTAACCATTACATCCATATAACTATAATCATATATTCACTTCTCACTTGATTGTAGGCCTAACTACCAAATAATTGTGAATCATGCAGTATTTCACAATATTGTAAACATATTCGATTCTGTATAGGATGACTGATGTATTACTATACCTACATCCATCAGTGACAAGCAGCATTACCTTTACTGTAATGATGGATGATCATAAATGTTTGGCAGCTTACACATATATTGCTGGACATAGGCAGTCTGCATGTAAATTTGACAGTGTTAGATGAAAATGACTCTGGTCACTCAATAATTAAGTGTCTTTCTGTAGCACAGGTTTGATGTTTGGAAGGTTTAATCATATATTAACTCCCTATGCAGCTGTAACCCCCAACCCAGAGTTAAAGGTCAATCAATTTTTGTCTTTCCAAGGATATACAGCCATGTGTTTTTGATATATAAACTGGTGTTAAGGAAGAAATCATTACAAATAAGATTACAGATTATACAGGGGTCTTCTCACATGTGTCTATTAAATTCAATAGCCCCTTATTGTTATCATTTTCAGTTGCATTTATCATTTCCAATTATGTTTATTGTGACACATGTCAATCTACAAAAATACAACTACATTACAAGCTTTGTGCACTTTTACACCAAATTGTTTTATGTGGCTCCTTTGCATCTAAAATAATGAAAAATCCATCTGTCCTAACATGAGAACAATGGATTTAAATGGTGTTGAAAAGACAGATGCAGACGGAGTCCCCGTAAAAACTTGATGGGAGCTTTCTTCCATTATGTTTGTTTACTTTCAGATGGAAGAAAAAGTCCTGCATGTATCTGTCATTCTAGAACTATAGTCCATTGCTCAGTTGAACAATGGTCTTTATAAATGGAAATCTGAACTTAGCCTTAGGAACCTATATTGAAAATTCCATTGCTTTTCATAATAATACATTTTCACAAAAAAAAAAAAAAAAAAAATCAAAAGATTACATTAGCTTTTTATTATTATTATTATTATTATTATTACTATTATTAGCTTTTTGAATTTATTTTATGCACCAAAATATAAGCAGAACTGTATTTTCTGTATTCTCATCACAGTATAGGAGATGCTACGCATCAGTTTCCCAGCCAGAGAAGGCCCAACCAAATGGCTTCTCAGCTGTTAGTAGCTGCAAATTCTAGTATATACCAATAACAAAAGGGATGGTATTACATTACCAAAACTTGTTACAAAGTTCAGGACCTTATCACTGTTTACTGACATATGCCAAATGCTAACTAAAGACATATTGCTAGTTTTAGGCAAAAATCCACAGCAAATCCCTTGTTCATACTTATATTTCTCTAGATACAGACAAAGCATAGAAAGGGTCATTTTATTCTTACAGTAATTTGGTTATTTTTGCTGTGTGGTGTAATACAAAACATGACTAGCAGATGGCAGCAGAGAGCTTCACATATCATCGCTCCCTCATTGCACTGCACCATTCTTTCATCCCAAATTGAGGATTTTCAGCAGCACAGAGACATATTTGTCAAAGCAATGAATAACAGAGAAACTCTCATATCATTAGATGTACTCCATTAAATCCAGGCAGAGAATACATGCTCTATTATCATATTAGAGTGGCTTGTCTCCCATATATTGGTTATAGAGATGAGCGAACTGATTCATTACAAACTGGGTTCGACCCGAATATTCCAAATTGTTCGGTTTTTAACAACACAGAACGAATGCCAATTTGTGCCGGTCAAACTAAAACGGCCACTGCCGCAAGTATTGTGCAGGGAAAATACAGAAGAGACACATGTCTTTTGAGTCATTGCGACGTTCTTGTGCCACCTGACATCAGCTGACAGCCTCTCAGACAATATAAACTGGTACGTGGACACCTTACAGTGCTAATGTCATATAATCAGTATATAAGGTGCTGTAAGCTGAACACGAGGCATGCTGTAATGGTGGATGTAGGGTAGAATCTGTGATTAATGTCACTGCATCATATAGAGGACCAGTTCTGAAAAGCAGAATGTAGTCAATTGAACAATTACAGGCAGATTAGTGAAAGAAATCATTAATACAATGGAGTGAGAGAGCATATCTGCGCTATACAGAGGCGTAGCTAGGGGTTCAGCCCAGGGGGGGCGAACACGTCCAAATGGGCCCCCAACTCAGATATACCAACATTATCACTATACGGTGACTGTATAGTGGTAGATAGTGGTTTTACACAGGGCTGTGAAGACCAGTTAGGTAAATACAGTACACAGGTAAATACAGGAACACTGTTGTGACTTTCAGGTTGACATCTCTGATGGTTTACATTTATCGTCTCTTCCATCTGGACCACCATGACCACTTCTTCCAGCTGTGTCTTGTCTCTGTAAAGTTTGTAACACAGACATCTTTGGCTCCTCACTTTTCCAGGCACCCGACCCACATTGTCCTCAACTACATAAACTCTCCATCCTTCTGCTACCCCAATTATAAAATATATGATATAAAATCCCCTGGAAATGAATAATAACCCCATGAGCCTTTAATTTAATAATGCTGCTATGTGCCCCTCAATGAATAATTCCCCCTAATTAATAATGCCCTGTGTACCCCCTTAAATCAATGCCCGAGTGCCACCTAAAATTAATATTGCCCATTTCCCCTATTATTAATTACACCCTCTTATGTCTACTTGTATAAATTATGCCCTCTTACATAAATGCCCCTCTGGATTAATAATGCCTATTAATAACCCCTTTGTATTAAAGACGACCTTTCACGTCCTTATGCACATGCGGGTTTATATACCACTAGAAAGCTGACTGTCGGCTTTCCTGTTATGTGCCCTGGTGGAGGAGAAATTGGTGCCGTTAGTTTCGGCACTGATGTCTCCCCACCGTTAGAAGGCCCCCAAGACTTACACTGGGGGAGGGGGCCTTCCTCATAGCTCAGCGTCATCGCAGGGCGGTAAGGAACGCCCCCTCTGACAGTACAAGGTTATGTTAGAGTACTGTTAGGGGGGGGGCCTTTCTCACAGCCCAGCAATGACACTAGACCACAGGTGTCAAACACAAGGCCCGCGGGCCGAATCCGGCCCGCTGCCTTCTGTTATCCGGCCCGGCACTTAGCTGGCCCGCAGGGCCGCGGCATTTTTTATTGTCCATGTACATTATGTAATGTAAACCAGCCCAGGACAGGCCGCTTAAAAAAAAAAAAAACAAAGCTACGCGATGCCTGTCCTGGGCTGGTTTACAAGACCTCTGCGTGTCAGCGCAGGCGGCGATACAATGACGTGATCGCGCCTCCTACACTGACACGCAGACAAGAAGAGGAGGCGGCTGCATCAAGGCATCGCAGGTAGGTGAAGATAAGTTTTTTTTTATATATATAAATAGGCCGTTGCCTGCTGGAGTATCCCCGGCACGTAACGGTCTATTTACTTACCGATCCCCGCTGCTGGTCGTAGCCGCCCCCGCTTCCCCTTCTGCTATGGGACGCAGAAGCGGCTGTGTGCAGGAGCGGGGATGGTAAGTGAGGCCGCGGCCGGCGAACCCCATTAAATACTACTATTATTATACTCCGGGGTCTTTTCAGACCCCGGAGTATAATAATCGGAGACCCCGGGGAGGTGATAAACATAAAAACCAGAGTTCCTCACCTCTCCGGCGATCCGATGCTGCTCCCAGCCGGCTTCAGCCTTCTTTGGTGACGTCGCAGGCGTCACGTGAGCCAGGCCGACGTCATTATGTCGCGACGCCGGTCTGTGCGACATTGAAGAAGGCCGAACGCAGTGAGCACACCGGGGCCCAGGTAAGTAACACTGATTTTTATGTTTGTCACCACCTGGGTCTCCGATCATTATACTCTGGGGTCTGAAAAGACCCAAGAGTATAATAATAGTTCATGGTTGGGGGGGTCACTATGGGGCATAATACCATGTGCAGGGGCCACTATGGACTATAATACCGTTTGCAGGGGCCACTATGGGGCATAATACCAATGCAGAGGCCACTAAGGAGCATAATACCGATTGCAGGGGCCACTATGGAGCATAATAACGTGTGCAGGGGCCACTATAGAGCATAATAACGTGTGCAGTGGCCACTATGGAGCATAATACCGTGTGCAGGGGCAACTATTGAGCATAATACCGTGTGCAGGGGCAACTATGGAGCATAATACCGTGTGCAGGGGCCGCTGTGGGGGCGTAATACCGTGTGCAGAGGCAACTATAGAGCATAATACCGTTTGCAGGGGTAAACAGTATTTGTATAGTGCTTAATTTTTTATATATTCAGAAAAGGATGAGGATAGTATGTAACATGCCAATGTTTTAGGTTTTAACAATACATTATGTTCTTCCTGGTTGACCTCAAAGGGCTGATTGTAACAGTAGTAATGTACAAATGTAACTACTCCTTAATAGCTCGCTTAACTGTTAAGGAGAAGTTACTTTTATACATGTGTAAAATAATCTTGGCCCTTCAAGGTACCCCGTGAGGATGAAGTGGCCCCCGGAGAAAATGAGTTTGACACCCCTGCACTAGACTATCAGGAACGCCCTTTTGACAGTCGGGAGAGATCAGTGCCGAAACTAATGGCACCGATATCTCCTCCACCGGGGCAAATAATGGGAAAGCCAACTGTCGGCTTTGTAGCGGTATATAAAATCACAGGTTCATGAGGACATGAAATGTCCGCTTTAAAGGGGTTGTCCAGGAAGTGGACAAATCACAGTGGAGGTGCGGTAGGTGATAAATAAAATCATACTCAGGCTGGGTTCACACCAACACTTAACCCCGTTGAGGGATTCTGTCCCCCATTCCGTTTGAAAAAATGCGGAAAGAAAAGTCCTGCAAGCAGAAACCGGGCAGAAACCCAGCAGACCCCATTGTAGTCTATGGGGTCTGCGGGTAATCGCTTTACAAGCGGATTGGGTTTCTGTTTTTCGGGTCCCCAAGTGGACCCGAAAAATGGAAACCAAGCGCTAGTGTGAACCTAGCTTTACCTGTCCCAGTGCTCTGTCTGCTGCCACTGTCTGTTCAGACACATGCCACACGTGACTGCCTCCTCTCCAATTTGCCCAATACAAACCTTACCAGTAAACTTTATTATTCCCTAGAAAAACCCCTTTAATACTGCCCCAATGCTCCCTAATATTATCTCCCCTTACATTCATACAGACCCCACTGACCTTTCACTATAATTTATATCCTCTTTTATTAAAGCCCCCTAATAACCCTTATATTAGTTATGGCCTCTTATCTTGCTAAATTCCCAAATGACCTCTTATATGTATTCCCCCAATCCCCCCACCCCCAATTAAAATGCCCAAAGTGAGTTAAAAAAAAAAAAAATTTGATGACACTTACCTACCTCCGATCTCCCGAGGAGGAGTCTCCGCCGCCAGCACTGCCACCGCTTACTAAAGAAGCAGGACCTGCGTCCTGGCGCGGACGGCGCAGGACAGTGACGTCATCGCGTAGACGTCTGTGCCAGGACGCAGACGTCTTAGGGAAGCTCGTAGGCCACAGGTCTTAAGTAGCTTGTGGCTTACGAGCGATGTACGAGTAGAGAGGCTTCCTTCTCTATGTATTTCAACTGTATCGGTGTCATGTAGACGCCGATGCAGTTAATATGTGAGGGTAACCTGTGCTGCGGCGGGCCCGAGGTGGGCCCCCGAGAGACAGTGGGCCCGGGGCCACCGCCCCCCCCTGCCCCCCCGCTAGCTACACCTCTGGCGCTATATGAGCTTGACAGCAGTATTCCTGCACTAATACAGACAAAGGATGCACACTTGAGAAAGGGTTCTACCCGAAACGCGTTGTATGTTACACCTATCTGGAATAAAGATTCTTTCAAGTTGAACCAGCGCTCCACCGCCTCACTTCTTTTGCAATTTTCTGGAATATCCTGACAGGTACTTGGTACTACGTTCCTGAGGTCGCCAGCTGCTTTGAGAGGTCCATTGGGAAACTCATCCCAACTTACATGCTTAAAGAGTGGTTGTGGACTTACCACAACCTTAAAATGTGAGCAGCAAACTGCTAGCTATCCGTCATATTTATCCTTAACCATACTGTATTACACTATTAGCGCTCCGCGCTGTGTGTTTTTTACTTTTTGGGTAATACAGACAAAGGACAGTTCACCCTTTCATGGTTAATAATCTAATTTTGTCTAAGTCTTTTGTGCAACTGAGCAGTTTCATCTGTACACAGAGTGTTTAACTGGTTAAGGACCGCTGACTGTATATTTACAGCCTGGTCTCTGAAGTCCGCCAAGTTGTAAATTTACGGCAGCACTTCAGAGACACTGTGAGAGCAATTGCCAGGGCTGTTGCTAATGGCCCTGGACATCAGGCAGAGACTGGAGACCAATGTGTGTGGCCCTCAGTCATGTGATTGCTGTAACAGCAAGTTACAATGATCACAGACATCTGCCGCCCGCTCACTATCTGAGTGGGCGGCATTGGGAGCAGGTATTAGCTGTAACTGACAGCTAACATCCGCTCCATTAACCCCCGTTCGGAGCTGAACTCCGATGGGGGGTTATTGAGATCAGGGGTGCCATTATGCACTTTCTGCAGCCTGGAGTTGGGCCAGTGACCACGGGCTGCTAGGAGCCCCCACTACCTGGTTGATCCTGCCTAGATATGAGGAAGTCAGCCTATACATCTGCTTAGGCTGACTTCCTCTACAGACTGCAATACACGTCTATACTCGTGTATTACAATCTATAGATCAGGGCATCACTGGTTCAGGTCTCTTAGTGGGACATGTAGAAAATGTAAAAAAAGTGGAAAAAATAAAGTGCAGTAAAAAAAATATTAATAAATGAATAAAGCCCCAAAATACCCCTTTGCTATATAAAATTAATTATATAGAAAAAACCTAAAAATTAATAAAAACAATACATATTTGGTATCGCGTATCCACAACAAACCATACAATAAAACTGAAACATTAGTTAACCTCAATGGTGAACATCAGAAAAAAAAACGGGAAAAAAACACCGGAAATAATGATTTTTTGCTATCTCCCCTTACAAAAAATGTTATAAAAAGTGATGAAATACCCAAATGCTCACCATACCTCTAGATAAATTCCTTGAGGGATGTAGTTTCCAAAATGGGGTCATTTTTGGGGGTTTCCACATGTGAGGTATTCCCGTATTCAGGAGAAATTGTGCAACAAACTTTGAGGAGCTTTATCTCCTTTATCCTTTTGTGAAAATTAAAAATTTGTGGCTAAATTGACGGTTTATTGTAAAGAAAGTAATTTTTCATGTCCCAGTGTTAATAAAATCTGTGAAACAGCTGTAAGGTCAATATGCTCATTATACCCCTTAATATGTCCTGTGAGGGGTGTAGTTTCCAAAACTGGATCACTTTTGGGGGTTTCCATTGTATTGGTACTCTAGGGGCTCTGCAAATGCAAAATGGCACCTGAAATCTAATCCAGCAAAATCTGCCCTCCAAAAGCGCTCTTTCCATTCCAAGCTCCACCATGTACCCATACAGCAAATTACGACCAGGGCCGGTGTTAGGAGGGGCAAACTGGGCCGGCCATATCGATAACAGAAAGAGACCCAGCGTCATGTGCCGCAGGGCCCCTTTCCGAGGTGAGTAAAAATAACAAACATTTTTACTCACCTGTCCTTTGCGTCCGACGTCATCTTCTGGCGTTCCGGACATCACCGCTGAGGCCAGGCCTCAGCCTTAGCGATCACGTGGAGTGTGCTCAGGCAGTTTTGATCTCTTTCAGAAATGACGTGGCCCTCCCAAAAAATTTGTTTGGGAAATTTTCTTGTAAATCTGGAAAATCGCTGTTACACTTGTAAGCCTTCTAATGTCCAAAATAAATTAAAGGACGATTAAAAGATGATGCTGATATAAAGCAGAGATATGGTAGATAATATTTGTTAATGTATTTTGGTGGTATGTCTATCTGTATTAAAAGCAGAGCATTTCACATTTTGAAAATTTTGAAGATTTTTTTCAAAATTTCCATCAAATTTCCTATTTTTTTTATAAATAAATACAAAAATATTGATCAGTGTTTACTACTAACATGAAGTACAATGTGTCATGAAAAACAATCTCAAAATCACTTGAGTAAGTTACAGCGTCTCAAAGTTATTGCCATATAAAGTGACACATGTAAGTTTTGAAAAATGAGACCTGATCCATAAGGCACTTTTAGGCTGAGTCCTTAACCGGTTAAACATAGTTTTTACTTACAGTCAGTTCTGTTAGTGAAAAATCTTTTGTTAAGGGTTTTTTTTTTTAGCAAGAATTTCCATTTTTTCATTAAATACATAGAAATTGCTTTTCTAATGGCAAAACGCTGATTCTGGCTACACTAATCTCAAAAAAACTTTTTTTTGTTTTTCATCCAAAATACAATCTTGCAATGTGTGCTAATCTGAAAAAAACTCTGTTATTTAGGCTGAGGCCCCATGTTGCGGAAATGCAGCTTTTTTTGTTGCATATTTTGCTGCGGTTTTTTGACCAAAAGCCAGGAGTGGACTGAGCAGAAGGTAGAAGTATAAGAGCTTCCTATATATTTCCCATTCCTTTTGCTTCTGCCTTCTGCTCTGTCCATTCTTGGCTTTGGCTCAAAAAAACACAGCAAAATCTGCAACAAAAAAAGCTGTGTTTCCGCAACGTGGGGCCTCAACCTTAAGGGTTTTTTTATGTTCTGCTCACCCAATATACAATGTGATGGCGTGTGCTAATCTGAAAAAAATATTAGTTACACTTTATTTATTTTTTTTGCCGCACATATATACAATCGTGCAGCCTGCGCTAATCTAAATAAAATCTCTGTTATTTAAAGCTTACTGATGCAGTTCTAGTCTAATAGTCAGCGATCAGGTCACACTTCTAGTGCTTTGCTAATTTTCTTGAAATAATTGTGTGTAAAAAAAAAAATTTAATTAAAAGACTTACACATTGTGTCAGAATTGTTGGCAATCACTATTAACATTAAGCAGTGTGCAGTAAAAAAAAAAATGACTCAGGCTAGGTTCACACCTGCGTCTGCTTCATATTTGGGGTTTCCATCACCGATATCCACTTCATAAATGTGGAGAGAAGTGGACCCAAGTGGACCTGAAGAACAGAAACCCAGGTGCAGGTGTGAACCTAGCATCAGAGAAAAAAAAAACAGGTTAAAGGAGGGGGGAGGAAACACGTGCAAGTAATAACAACAAGAATGTGTGTGGCAACTTCAACACTACTTCTGGTTTTGGTGGCA
This sequence comes from Leptodactylus fallax, assembly GCA_947044405.1. Classification (NCBI taxonomy): domain Eukaryota; kingdom Metazoa; phylum Chordata; class Amphibia; order Anura; family Leptodactylidae; genus Leptodactylus; species Leptodactylus fallax. Next base: position 10,088,960 of record CAMRHE010000003.1, read on the forward strand.
CCGCAAGTAGCCACAAGATTGTACTTCCTGAAAATTAAGATGAAATTATTGATTGCTTAGCTCATTCATTTTAATGACAGAAGGACATTGCATCCAAGAGTGATGTAATCTTGAGTCAGGCTCTGTGTGTTTCTCCTTCATTACATGTAATTTACCACAGTGCTTTTCTGGACTATCAAATGTCTCCATCTTCTTCACAGATCCCTGGTAGGGAAGTGGCACCTGCAGAGAAATCCATTTCTCCTAGTCGGAGCAGCCTTCCTCCTCTTTTTGATGAGATGGATGAGAACAGCCAGCATTGTGTGCAAGCACAGGAGGAAAACATGACTGTTGGTAGTGGATGTAGTAGAGGCAGGGGGTATGGTACTACTGGTAGTTATCCTGGTAGGGGAGCTAGGTGGAAGTCTGGAGGTGGAAATTATGAGAGTATGAAGGAAAGCCATTTCTATGATGTGTCAGGGAAGACGATCACATTACCAATGATTATTCTTTTGCAGATAGGACCTGGCAACCAGGTGGTGGTAGAGTTGATAGTAGCAATTCCAGCCAATGCACCCGCGCACAAGCCAAAAAGTCTGGTTGGTGCAGCTCTCGGTGGCACTGATGGTGGTCGTGGCAGACATATTTATATTGCTGCTAGTGTTGGCAGTAACAACTACACGCAGTCATTTACCATGTGGAAATTGTTTTCTATATTCATAAATGATAAATCCATGGCAGTGTGCAAGATCTGCAAGCAGAAACTTAGCTGTAACCATGCAGGAACAAATATAACAAAAACATCTTACCTACTCACATGAAAAGGCATCACCATCTTAATTTGGAGACATAAACTTGGCAATGCCATTGGCAGGGGAAGTGAATCGTCCCATGGTCTTCCTTGTAGGCAGGCCACATACTGTATATACCTAGCACTTTATCATCACCATTACCAACTGTATCTCCTAGTCTTCTTCCTCCTCTTCCATGCTATCAGTCATGCAAAAGGGAATGTGTGTCCAGGAAACATAAATATGCATCCTAAAAGTTCTGCAACTTAGCTCACAACCGGCCAAGCTGCTAGTGGTGCAGTCGCTGCCTTACCAGTAGGGACCAATGGATTCCACTGCCTTTCTCCAAATCATGGCATGTGCTCATCCTAGACGGAGGATACCTAGCCATCATTATTTCTCTAAGAAAGCTGTCCTAGAGTCATGTGTTGTAAAATGTGGGTCTTTCCTTGGATATGTCAGTCTGGAGAAAGGTGCACGCCACTGTCGACACATGAAGCAGGAATTATGCACAAGGACAATATATGGCTTTCATAGCCCATGTCAATGTTTTGAGTGGCAGCGGCCACAGGACAGGTGCTAGTTCCAGGCCTAGTTCCAACACCATGCAGGTCCCATCTACCTCCTCTTGAGCCTCTTCTCTGGACATATCCCACCACCATCTTCATCCGAGCAAGCTGTTGCCTTCTCTTTGCCTCCTCCCCCTTCGTTTCATGGGTGAAAGGTGTAGTGCTGCCTTGCGGTTTTACAATTAATGAGCCTGGATAAGAAGAGCCACACAGTGGCAGAGCTGATTTGCTGTATCCTGCAGCAAGTTTCCAGCTGGATGGCTCCTTAGCAACTCCAACTGGACAACGTTGCAAACAACAATAGAATCAATATTGTTGCTGCGCTGCAGTATGGTTGAATGATACATTGTCCCTGTATGGCTCAGGTGCTTAATCTGGCGGTTTGACACTTTATTAACCTATATAATAGCTTAAAAGAGGTGCTCCTCATGGCCAGAAAAGTCTTTGCACATTTCAGCTGTTCTTATGTCGCAAAAAACACCCTGACAAAATTGTCTACCTTTGCACTGCCTTATCTGCAACGTTCCAACATGGTGGAACTCCACCTTAAAACATGCATCTGTGTGAGAAGCAGAAGGCAGTGAATGATTAATACTTGCAGCAGATCACAGGGGCAATGTGTTACTTCAAGATACGTCATTGGAGGCTCATAAGGAAAGGGCATCAGCTTCTCAAGGCCTTTGAAGAGGCCACCAAATTTTTAAGCAGGGACAACTTCAACATCAGTGATGTGATCCCTTTATTGTATATCTTACAGGAAACTATTACAGCCATGCATCAAGGGACCGAAGAGGCGGAATAGTTTCCACTTCTTAGTCAATGTCATTGCTCTGGGTTGATGGAGGAGGATGATGATTTGGGTCAGCATCACTATGGAGGAAGAACTGGGACTCTTGGACTGGAATAGAAGGAGAAACACACTCCTTTGGATGCAGTGAAGGCCCACTGTCATAGGTACAACCAAGAGAGGAGATTGACCCTTATTTCTTTCAAGATGCTGATGATGATGACGACAACCACGCTGGCCAGCAACACCAAAAAACCATGGCAGGCCCCTGAGTCCATGCACATGCTGGTAAGCATGGCAGGCTGTATGCTCCAATGACAAGTGTATTATTAGCATCAAACAAAGGAATGAGTACTGGATGGCAGTGCTTTTAGACCCTCAGGTATGAAGCCAAAATGGGTAAATTCTTCACTGCCTCCCAAAGGGAAGAAAAATTGGAATATTATAGGGATAGGCTATATACCGAGCTTACCACAGTGTTTAGGGAGACCACTGCAACTGCCAGTCGCCTGCATACCCAGAAGGCCTCTGCTCACTCCCAGTCTACTTCACTCAACCAGCACTTTACCTCCTCTGCCAATGCCATATCTACAAGCATCAGGAGTAAAAGCAGCAGCATCAGCAGCGAGTACAGTATCTGGAACATGATGAACCAGAAATTTTTCATCTTGCAGCACCAACTGGAGCCACAACAGGCACCTGATACCCACCAGTCATACCTAAAGTGCATCGATATTCTAGCAGATAACTGTGACTCCATGGAATTCTGGATCAATAGGTTAGATCAGCGGAAGTTCATTACAATCTAAGGATTCTATGACTAATCTACCTGTAATTGATTAAATCTGACTAACACTAGGTTCACACTATCATTTGGATTTCTGTCCTTCAGGTCCGCATCTGAACCTGAAAGACGGAGACCATGTCTGCTTAAAATGCGGTTACACGCTGAAACTTTTTTATACTGAAACCGGCAGAGAGAAAAGCCTTCCTTACACGACTTTTCTCTCCGCTGATTTTAAGTGGAATCTGGGTCGGAGTCTCCTACGGAGACTTGAACGCTAGTGTGAACCTAGAGTAAATGGTATTGTACTTCTCATACTCCTAAGATTCTCTACCTGTATTGCAATTTGCAAGCTTTGCAGCACTCAGTGCTCTGTATCATGCAGTGACATGAATAACACATCCATTCCATCACTGAAATGGCTTGTGTTCAAGCCCATAGCACCTTATATAGTGTGTATGACATCAGCACTGTATGGTGTCCACCTACCACTGACTATAGGCAGAGAGGCTGTCAGCTGATGTAGGGTGGTGCCAGATTGTCACGTGACTCACAAGACATGTCTCTTATGTATTTTTCCTGCACAATACATGTGTAGGCGACCATTTTACTTCATATGAGACGAATCGCCATTTATTTGATTTAGTTAAAAACCAAACAATTAAGAATATTTTAATACTTTGGCCATGTAATATGATTCAGACCCAGTTCTGTCAGTAGTATGGTTTCAACCCTGATGTTTGTTCCAGTAATGCTGTAACCGTCCTGGTGTCACTGGTAGACAATAGTATTTGGAGTTGTCCAGAACTGTAAAGTCATACAATATGTAGGTATTCCAAAAGCATCCTGAACTACAATACAGTGATTTTTTTTTTTCCCAAAAGGGATAATAGATCTTCATGAACCTCAATGACTGTGCATACAGAGATATCTGTCAATCACTGATAGGACCACCTCCTTGACTTCTCAGCATAGATAGAGTAGATATTTCAATGACATGTTATGCTGAATCTTTTCCCACAAAACCATATATCAACCTGCTCTGCTTCTCCTGCTCTATATACATGCTGCCTGCAAATTACACTGCATCTTCCATGTTATAAATTCCCTTTAATGAAAAATATAGATTGTTTCTTTCATAATTGCTAATCTTTATCCTTTAATCCAAGACAATAAGCACAGAGATGGGCAAACCTCTTAAGATTTGCTTTGCTTTGGGTTCGGATGAGTCAACTCTCCGATTAATTTCAGTCCAAACTTGTTCGGATAGAACCGGAAGTGAAATTATTATACTCTGAGGTCTCTTCAGACTTCAGACTCCAGAGTATAATAGGTAGAGGCCCAGAGGAGGTGCAAAAAAATAACATAATAATAAATAACTTATTTTAGAATTCTAAATGTTTTAGCTCAGAACTGTGAAACTTTATATGTAAAAATGTTGATTTAAGGGTAGAGATGACACTCTTCCTAGGTCATATTCTGGCCTCCTGGTAGACATCACCGCCAAGACCTGGGTTTTGACCTCTGCGGCAACATAGAACATACCAAGCGTCATGACGTTTTATCCGAACCAGTTCACTCATCTATAAATAAGCATTTCTACCATAATTTCAAGAAGTGTTAGTAACTATATTTAAGAGTTCCTGGAAAATTTTGTAGGAAAAACGTCATAGATACAGTGGGGCAAATTCAACATTCATTCTATGCAAGAAAACTGGCGTAGAGGGATGATATTGAGGTGCATGTTTGGCGCAAGACTTACTGGCCACATTCTGCGAATATGGGCAGTGTGGTTGGGGATGGGTGAGGGCTGAGACATCTGTGCCTCAGTCCAACAGATTTTGGATTTCTCTATGGTGGGACTATTAAAGGATTATCTTATCTTATCTTATTACAACTCACTCTAGTTTTCTGGCATAAGATGCAATGGAAATCTATTCCAGAATGATACACCAGTTTCATCAAATTTTCCCCAATGAATTCTAAATTAAACTATATGTAAATGTATGTACACTGGACACTATATGTAAGACAAAATATTATGATATGTGTGCCCATGTGGTACCATACAAGAAGTTTCGCTAACCAAAGTAATTATTATGATACTAAACTTCGGGAGGAAGAAAGACATTGAAATGTACTACTGTAGAATGTAAACTAAGTGTGTCTTTTCATGATGAGTATAGTAGTGGAAAAGCTTTCATTTATATTTGTATAGTGAACAGCAACACAAAGACATGATCAGTAACAATAAGCAAAACTGAAAGGCTGAAGTCCATAAAACTGGAAGTCTGATAAAGACTACAAACTAAGGGTTTGTGCTCATTCTACACCAGTCTGATCACACAGACTGATGCAGAGCACAGGAATGATCCTGCATCGAAAAAAGTGATTTTTCCTGGCATACACTTTCATTGCTTACCTGTAGCACAACCCTTACTACACAGAGGCACAATTCCTTTTTTTCTTTCCAAAAGCAACCAATTAGAGATGGGTGAACCTCTGAAGATTTGTTTTGGGTTTGGATGGTTCGGCCCAAAGATTTGTTTTGGTTTGACACGAAGTGAAACTATTGTACACTGTTGTAACGGTAACTGTTGTATAACTGTTATACTCATCTTCCTTCACCTCTCCTGGGCATCTGGCACTCACTCAGAGTCCTCTTCAAGCTTACTAGGTGATGTCACGTGACCCGGGGTCATTTCTGAGCCCTGTGATTGGACTTCAGCGGTCACATGGGGTAAACTGATGTCATGACACTTGCATTTAAGTGTCATGATGTTGATGGATGTGCCACATGTGTGGTGTGTGTTTGATGTGCAGCATATGTACTTAGATGTGCACTTGGGCCTTTATTGGTCATGTGATAGGGACGTTCGTTAATGACATGCACATTATGTTCTTTGAGATACTGTAGGACATCATCGCCATGCAGATTTATTTATTTTTTGTTATCAGGTATTGCACACCAACGAAACAGCTGTTTATAGTTATTCATTAAGTACTTTTATTTATAGAGATTTATTTTTAGTAGTTCTTTACCCATGAAGAAGCTGCTATACAGAGCAGCGATACGTGAGAAGTTCCTGTTTCATGCCATTTTCACATTGGTGATTCATGCACTTAAATTTTTTTATATAGATTTATTAGACATTTATTGTGTTATTTATAGAGGATATTCATTTTTCTTCATGAATTGTGTTATTGAGGTGATGCATTATATTTTTTTTATATTGTGATGAATTACTTAATTTATTGGCTATGTATTGATGGTATAATATTTGGCTGACTTTAGGACTTACTGGGACTGGCTATAGGGTTTCGATCACCCATATAATTTGAGGGTGGTCCATGTATTGATGTGTTTTTTTTAATGATTTTTGGTCCCTAACTGTATTTACAATAAAGATATGTTATATATGGGATGTGCGCTATTTTTTGTTGTGTAGCTTTGTCTTTCTTGTTCTGTTGTTGCACCCCATGTGACTGCTGAGGTCAACTGACCTTTAGCATTTCCATTGTTTATCTCTGGCCATTCTGCCCATGGTCATCTTTAGGGGATTATTCAGATGACTGTGTGCCATCCGAGAAGCATAATCCTCATGTGGGCCTTATTTCCTGGATGGACCACAGTTGTGTGAAATGGAACTCTGCATCATGATGAGTTATAATGCAGTCTGCTCCTAATTGGTTGGGTCACTACAGTATTGAACTCACAGCTTTAGGTCAATTCAGTACTCTAATGACCCAGCTTATCAGGAGCTATTAAAGACAACACATAAAAATGCAAGATTTATAAAGGCATAGATTGCTTTTTACACGTTGTTGGTGTGACTGGTAAAACTCCCAGTATACATGATAAACATGTCCCTAGGCCTGATGCATCAGTGATTGCCAAAACAAGTGTTTTTTGGCATATTATGGACTTCTATGCAATGGCATACTCCCAATATATACTGTACCTCCAGCATAGCCAAACAATGAAGATGAACAAAGCCTAATGCGTGATATACAAGAGTACCCTGAGCTAGTTATTTACTATCACTTACCTGGACACAATAAAGATAACTATCTAAATTACTAGGAGAAATCCTAAAAATGCTGAATATATCCCTTCTGGCTGGAGGCAAGTAGATTGAACAGCTAGATAGCAATTCACTTGGAATTCTTTTCGACACTGCTTGATATTCACAAGTACAGTCATGGCCAAAAGTTTTGAGAATGACACAAATATTATATTTTCACATGATCTGCTGCCCTCTGGTTTTTATGTGTGTTTGTCAGATGTTTTTATCACATACAGAAATATAATTGCATTCATATTATGAGTAACAGTTGCTTATATTGACAGTTAGAATGAGTTAATGCAGCAAGTCAATATTTGCAGTGTTGACCCTTCTTCTTCAGGACCTCTGCAATTCTCCCTGGCATGCTCTCAATCAACTTCTGGACCAAATCCTGACTGATAGCAGTCCATTCTTGCAGAATCAATGCTTTAATTTTGTCTGAATTTGTTGGTTTTTGTTTGTCCACCCGTCTCTTGATGATTGACCACAAGTTCTCAAAGGGAATTAAGATCTGGGGAGTTTCCAGGCCATGGACCCAAAATCTCTATGTTTTGTTCCCTGAGCCATTTAGTTATCACCTTTGCTTTATGGCAAGGTGCTCCATCATGCTGGAAAAGGCATTGTTGAGCGCCAAACTGCTCTTGGACGGTTGGGAGAAGTTGCTCTTGGAGGACATTCTGGTACCATTCTTTATTCATGGCTGTGTTTTTAGGCAAGACTGTGAGAGAACCGATTCCCTTGGCTGAGAAGCAACCCCACACATGAATGGTTTCAGGATGCTTTACAGTTGGCATGAGACAAGACTGGTGGTAGCGCTCACCTCTTCTTCTCCGAATAAGCTGTTTTCCAGATGTTCCAAACAATCGAAAAGGGGATTCATCAGAGAAAATGACTTTACCCCAGTCCTCAGCAGTCCACTCCCTGTACCTTTTGCAGAATATCAGTCTGTCCCTGATGTTTTTTCTGGAGAGAAGTGGCTTCTTTGCTGCCCTCCTTGAGACCAGGCCTTGCTCCAAGAGTCTCCGCCTCACAGTGCGTGCAGATGCACTCACACCTGCCTGCTGCCATTCCTCAGCAAGCTCTGCACTGCTGGTAGCCCGATCCCGCAGCTGAAACACTTTTAAGAGACGGTCCTGCCGCTTGCTGGTCTTTCTTGGGCGCCCTGGAGCCTTTTTGGCACCAATGGAACCTCTCTCCTTGAAGTTCTTGATGATGCGATAGATTGTTGACTGAGGTGCAATCTTTCTAGCTGCAATACTCTTCCCAGTTAGGCCATTTTTGTGCAGTGCTATGATGACTGCACGTGTTTCTTTAGAGATAACCATGGTTAACAGAAGAGAAACAATGATGGCAAGCACCAGCCTCCTTTTAAAGTGTCCAGTGGTGTCATTCTTACTTAATCATGACAGATTGATCTCCAGCCCTGTCCTCATCAACACCCACACCTGTGTTAATGGAGCAATCACTGAAACAATGTTAGGTGGTCCTTTTAAGGCAGGGCTGCAATGATGTTGAAATGTGTTTTGGGGGATAAAGTTCATTTTCTAGGCAAATATTGACTTTGCAAGTAATTGCTGTTAAGCTGATCACTTTTTATAACATTCTGGAGTATATGCAAATTGCCATTAGAAAAACTGAAGCAGTAGACTTTGTAAAAATTAATATTTGTATCATTCTCAAAACTTTTGGCCATGACTGTAGATGGATGAAGGCAGTGGAGTTTTAGTTATGCTCTGAAATCCATTGAACAACAAAAAAATATAATAGAATTAGGGGGTTATCACTATAATTATAGATATGCATGAGCACACTCGAACAGATTAAATGAAAAAGAAGCAAGTTAAAATGTTAATTTTTTAGCAAAATTCACTGATAAATATAGAATGTTTGAGCACATTCTATATTTCACATTATATTATATTGTTTTCACACCTATGCTTATTATGTAACTATACTATATGAATACTTCTAGGAGTGGAAGTATAATTTACTTTTTGCTCCTTTTTGTATTAAAAAGATAAATATATATATATATATGTATATATGCAGAGGTGAGAGAAAATAGTATCATTTTAATATTATATACTGTACATATATATATAGTACCAAAAAGAGAGCAGCACTATGTAAATATGCACAATGTGTGTGGCAAAATGACCAAAGCAGCAAAGTAAAAAAGAGACAGCACTACAAAATTGATGCAAATAAATAGAATTTATTAGCCCAGTGACGCAACAATTCGATTCAGCCCAAACCTTTTCTCAAGCAGTCCAAACCAAAGACCAACATTTTTATAGTACATCATGGGATATGCTCATACATGTTCAAAATCATATCAATTAAATGACAGTATATCAAATTCAGTTATAAAAATTCATCAGTTATAAAGTGCAAGTACATAGAAAGTGACAAGTGATATTCAATTTATGTGTAATTCATCATGAGTGTTGACAAATCTATATAAACAGTGTCATAGTAATAAATATGGCAATAAAGCAAAGTGATTTAAAAGTTAATTACTTTTGCAAAAACATAATTACAAATGTTGTTAGAAGGAAAACAACCCTATCTCACATGTGTTCACAGGAATAAGCGCCATCACAGCGTCTCCAATGTGCAACTGCACAGGTTTACAAAGTTATCCATGTCCCATGACCATAAACAGAAAGTAAAAGAGATTGCATGATCGTGATCTCCCTTACTGCACATATGCAAATGGTTAATGCCTATAGAAGCCATAAAGACCAAAGGGCAAAGATATAGCATTTGAGGATATTTCTCAATGGGCTTTTTTGAAGGTATCAGAAAGCATCTGAGTTGAATATTTACTTATATTAAAGCGCCATGACTGTAAACAGAAGTATAAAATTCTACCAACCTACAATACTAATAATATGCTTTGGAGTTTACTATTTAAATGGATCCAAGTAAGTGTCTGCCATCAGAGACACTCATTGGTCCATTTAGGTGGACCACAAAGAGATGGGGGTATCTACCTCCACTAATTCTGGGCCAAAAGCCTACATCAACAAAAAAACACAGTTAAAGAATTCAGGCTGTTTAAAAGAAAACATGTCTGATATAAACATGATAGAAAAAAAAAAATATTATAACAGCCCATTATCCATCGTTTTTAATCCTATATTCATAAAGACTTACTGTGATGGGTCATTGAACCACTTACATAATATAATACTATAAACGGCACCTTGGAATCACACAAGGGTTTATGGATCCATACAGCATATTGTACAAAATTATATTTTTTCATAAACAAATCAAATGATCAGAACTCCTGCTAAAACATACACTAAAAGAGGAAAGGTCAAGGTTTACACAACAAAGAGGGTAAAGGTCCCCTCAAAATAGCCCTGTTGTTATATATATATAAAACAATATATATATATATATATATATATATATATATATATAATTTTAATAAAGTATCTAATACATACAGACTTACTTTGCGAGCATATACCTGAAATTTACTTTGTCATATGTCCTGTTTAATGCTTTTCGTTCATTATTGCTTTTGAAGGACAGATAACTTCCAGAATTCTGACTGAAGAAATCATTGAAATATGTCCTTGTCTTTCTTGATATACCTCAGTGACTTAATACTTTACAAAAAAGTGAGCACTGTCAATTGTTTGATGTTTGTTCTTTAAGCATACTAGTGATGTTTTAGAGAATAATTTCATGGTTGATAGACAATGATAATTAATCCAAAATATCAATAAAGAAAGAAAACCTATATTCTTTTCAAAATAAATATTTATTGAAAAACAATTCAATAATTTACATAAAATACAACATTATATACATATAAAGATATACACAAGCCACATCTAGGGCATATTTACATAATAAGTGATACAGTAACTAGAGTTCATGACAGTTGTACAATATGTAGATGCTGTTCCATATTTCTAGAAACTTAAGTGAGTGCTTTTGAATTCATCGTTTGTAGAGATATACTATAAAAGAATATCTGGTCACCTTTAAATATGATACATTTTCATCAGTGAGGATCTTTGCCCTTTACAAAGGGTCTAGAAATATTAAAACATAGGGACATAGATTCACATGGCGAAGATACTAAGTAATATTATTTGTACCTTTCCACACAACACAATTTTGATACCTGTAAGTGACAGATTCTATAAGCTACAACCTAGCATACCATATTCTGTGATACCTCTTTGAGACAACCATCTAAAATTACAGTATAAATTGTCTCCTACAATGGTTGTCCTCTCAAATAAAAAAGACAATATACATAGGATACAGCAAAGTTCAAAAGCCACCTCAGAAAACTCTAAACCAGGTTGGAGTGGTCTTCTTATAGATGGCTTTTTGGGAGGATTCCACTTTGCCATGACACAAAACACTAAAAGGTTGTTGCTATTTCACATGGTTGTAATATGATTGGTTGATTGTAACTTGGTTCCTGGTATCTTCTGGATAGTTTAGGCGGGGAGAGGTTGGTCTGTCTGTTAACCAAGTCTCGTTCACATTGTCCATACATCCTTTTATCTTGTATACTGTTGGTATTACAGTAAGAGTCTTTCAGTGTATAATGGGGAATATGTACGTTGGGCACTCTGTGATGGTGGTATGTGTTATAATAGTTTGGGACTAAAGAATAAGACATAGAATATCCCTTTTCATATTGCATGGTCAAATTTCCAGGATAGAGAGCTTTATTGCTTGAATGACCAAATTGACTTGCTGGACTTTGATATGTTGATGAATTTCCAATGTATGTAGAACCTTAAAAATAAATGTATTTTGTTAGTGCATTTAGATTTAGTTGTCATGTTCCAAATGCTAAAAATTACATTTTCATTTAGTTTAATTTCCATTTTGAAAAATAGAAAATCTAACTATTTTATTCTTATTATTGTCACCAGAAAATGACCTAGAATTTAAATAAACCTTGATGTTAAACAACAGTTTTTAAATATTTATGGTGAGGGTTTTTTTTTTTAATCTTTCTTGTTGTTATATATATATATATATATATATATATATATATATATAAGCCAAATTATGTGATTCTACTTTGTGTTCTATGGGTGGTCTTTTTGCAGCAGCTACATCCCTTATCATCATAATAATGGTCACAGGTGTCATGTGTAGATAGTAGATAGATAGATAGATAGATAGATAGATAGATAGATAGATAGGTAGATAGATAGATAGATAGTAGATAGATAGGTAGGTAGATAGATAGATAGATAGATAGATAGATAGATAGATAGATAGATAAGACAGAATCCACCAGTCTCAATAGGTGATTTCACAGCTTATTTACTCTCCTCTCTGCACAATGACATCTGCAGAGGTCACAGAGCATGCCTAGAAAACTCTCCTAGATCCTCTTCCAGTTATTATGTCTAGGCTTAGCGGACATAGTTGGAACTGCAGGATTTTTTAAGATTTTTTTTTAACTTACACATGTTAACATGGGAAATTTACATAAAATCACCAAACTAAAAAATAAAAATATGCTTAATATAAAAAATTGATTTAGGCAATAGGTAATTTTCTCATGACACATTCCCTTTAACCTCTAGAGGCACTATTCATTGAAATCTCTGCTTGTACTAGGCTTAAGAGTCCAGGGGGTGGTGTTAATGACTGCCAATGATTCCTAGTATGACTGTGCATATCTATCTGCTAGTCACTGAGTATAGCCACCCAATTCTAAGTCCTCTTCTAGGGCCTTTCTCAGCAACAAATCATAAACACAAGAAAAACAATAAGTTGGAGCTTACCAGTTTGTTTCTGTGTGGTTATACCACAGTCTTTTTTCCTGCTGTCTCCACTAACATCAGAGTCACTGTCATTAAAGTCACTATCTCCTTTGCCGCTGTCCTTTGCACTTAATTGCTCAATTTGAGAACTTATACTGCAAAATAAAAGATATATTTTAAAATATAATACATGTAATAAATATATAATGTACATTAAGGTTACACTATATAATTCAATTATACATAATTACTTTACTACTAGCAAAATTATTTATACTTCATGCAGCCACTATTCACTAGTCAACATATGTATAAGAAATCTGCCAAATACTCTAATTAATAAAATAAATGAAAGTGTGAGATAATACACATACGATACTACAGTAAGAGATCTTGGCATTAGTGGGAGCTCTTACCTTATGCTCCTTGAAGAGTTGTCCCTTTGCCACTTGGATGAATGATATAATAGGGTAGAATCTGAATTCTGAGAAAAGAAAATATACAATTAATTATTGCTCAACTATATTCATGTCTCATTAAAGTATGATGGGCTTAGGATATTTGTAGGACAGAAAGTAGGTTAAAACCTCAGAATTGAGTGATATAAAGTGATTACTTATTACTTACATCTGAAGCACTCGGGAGGTCCTTGCACTCATCAGTTCCAGATGATAGGCTGCAGTTTTCTGACTCAGTGTTGACTGACAGCTGACATGACTCAGACTGAGAGATAGAAGAGCTTGATTGTGTCTCCTTAGTTGTACTCAGTAGTTGTTTGTTTCCTTCTACTATCATCCTTTGGTCTTCAATGTCTGTCTTGGAATTGCTGGATTTAGTTTTACAAGAACAGGCCACAAATAAAATGGCAAATAGGAGCAAGGCACAGCCTCCAGCTAGCATGGCAATGAAGACTATGGACAAGTCTATCTGGTGCTGTTCTTCTGCTGAAGTTTGCATAATAACTATCTCAACATTGGATGGAAATGAGTCAGTGAGAATAAATTTTATAGTTGTGTTGCAATGCAAAGAAGGCTTTCCACTGTCATAGACTGCAATGACAATACTTAAGTCCTTATCTTGCAATGAGTCAATTTTTCTGGTTAATGTTAACTCACCAGTTCCTCTGTTCATGGTGAATAGTTTCTGGTCATCCTGTACTATAGAGTAAATCAGCTTAGCATTCAGTCCATCATCTTTATCTGTGGCTTTCAGCTGTAAAACTAAGTAATTTTGTGGAGCACTGACTGGTAACATAACTTCAGCCAATCCTTTGTCCAGGAAGGGGAATGTTATCACTGGTGCATTGTCGTTTTCATCCATTATTCTGATCTTCACTTGGGTGCGGGTTGAAAGCTGTAGATCACCATTGTCAGAAGCCTCTACTTCAAAATCCAGCTGTTTAAGCTTTTCATAATCTAAAGACCTTACAGCTCGTAGTACACCTGACTCTGAATCAATAGCAACAAATGTAGATAATGATTGTCCCATTATTTTTGTATCAACTAGTTTATAAGATACTTTGCCATTGAGCCCAAAATCAGGATCTTTAGCAGTCAGTGTAGTGATGTAAGCACCTGCAGAATTGTTTTCAATGACAGACAATTCATATATTTGTTTAGTAAAGTGAGGAGCATTGTCGTTTTCATCACTCACCCTGATGGTGTATTGCTTTATGGTTTTCAGTGAAGGGATCCCTAGATCTTCAGCCACAAGGGTAAGGTTGTATTCTGCTATCTTCTCACGATCAAGAGCTGAGGTGGTGACTATCATGAAACTATCATCATAAGCTTGCTTTAGCTTGAAATGTTCATGTCCATACAGTGTGCAGTGAACTTGACTGTTTGACCCAGAGTCTTTGTCAGTGGTGCTGATCAATGCCACAAAGCTGTTCTTAGCAGAGTTTTCACTTAAATAGGCTATGCCTTTATCCACAGAAGTCAGTGGAGTGATAGTGATAGCTGGGGCATTATCATTAACATCAATGACCTTCACAGTTATTTTACAGGTGGCAGACAATGGGTTAGGACTTAAATCTTGAGCTTGTACATCAAACTCATAGGTGTGTTTAGTTTCAAAGTCAACTTTGCCTTGAAGAGTTACACTTCCAGATTTAGAATCAATTTTAAAAAGCTGACGTACCTCTGGAGAGACTTGGGGGCTGAAACTGTAAACAATTTCTCCGTTTGCACCTTCATCGGGGTCTTCTGCATGGAGATCTAGTAAGATGTATCCCACAGGAGAATCCTCCATGATGTCCACAATGACAGTACTCTTCTCAAAAACAGGGCTGTTATCATTGAAGTCCAGGACACGAATATTAACTACTGTATTGCCAGAAAGTGGTGGGCTTCCTCCATCCACAGCCACTAGTTCCAATGTATATGCAGACTTACTTTCTCTGTCTAGCTCTTTCATCACCACCAAATCAACATATTTCACCCCATCTACTCTGGTTTGCACATCAATGCTAAAATGAGTATTGACAGAGAGTTCATAGTTTTGGATAGAGTTTGTCCCAATATCTTCATCAATTGCTATTTGTAAAGGAATTCGAGTTCCCACAGATGAACTTTCAGAAATGTCCACATGCATCTCAGAACTGGGGAAATGGGGTTGGTTGTCATTAATATCTCTTACCTCCAGTTTCACGTTAATCAGTTGCAATTGATCCTTTGAGAAACTGATCACATCCAGTGCCAGGATACAATGTTGGGACTGTCTGCAGATCTGCTCCCGGTCGATTGTTTCACCAATTGTCAGCTGCCCATCACTATCTTGGACATGGATAACGGAGTTGTTATATTGCTTCATGAGACGGAAATTGGTAGCTGATATTTCTGTGGCGTTAAACATAGGGTGCTCTGATAAAATCGCAATTACTGTTCCTGGTGCTTCTTCTTCATAGATGTAGTAATGAGCGATTTCCCCAAAAGATGATGAAGTCATCAAACTCAGCAACAGCATAGCCAGGACACTTAAATATTGCAACATTTTTAGTCCTCCTTACTCCTTTCCTGCAGGTTATAGAAATTCAAGCAGCAAGGTTAAAAGTCCTGATGCCTTGTCATCCAGAGAAGAATGTAGCATAAGTGAAGCCCTCCAGCTGTGAAGTCACTCAGAACAATCCTGTTAAGTAGCCCTTGTGTTCAGGACAGAAGAGTGCAGAAAACTGTTTTGGCCCCATCCCTTTCCTCAGGTTATATGCTCAAGGATATGTAAATTAGCCTCCCCTTTCACCAATCTCTTGTGTCTCCTAGACAAATGGTCAGTGAAGCTGAGCAAATGAGGTTGTCATTAACAGGGATCTCAGTTGGAAGCCAACTAATACACACTTATATTTTGTGACATCTCAACAAACCCAAGCTCTTCAGGAAAGCAAGTCATCTACAAATGTCAAATAAGCTTTACCTTATATTATAAAACTCTCTTCAATAATTAAAGAAACAATTTATTTTTTAAGTTAATAATATGTATTTATTGATGTTATTTTTTTTACTTTAACTATATATATATATATATATATATATCTTTATTCATTTATTAAACTAAGTAGTAACGCAAAAATCATCATAAGTAACATTTTATTTCAATTCTATAAAAGTTGTCCTATAGGTAGATGCATGGTTTGTTTCTGTATTGTTTTTTTCTGGGTGTCAGGTTTAAAAACTCCATGTATTTATGTTTATAAATTTAATTTAAGCATTGAAAAATCATATAACATTTCATGTAAGGTTTCAGCCACTTATAATTTTAACTTTTTATTTTTACTTTTTTCATTCCCCATTGACTTGCTACCTGATTGATTTTTAATAGATTTTTTTTAAAATATGTTATGAAATTTTTTCATAAAATATTTTTTAATATAGTTTGCAGTAAACAAAAATCACCTCTAAATATAGGAACCTAAATTATCATATTTTGTTTTTTGTTTTCTTGATCCGTGGCTTCTTTTTAATGCAGTATGCTCTAGATATGTGTTTTTCCATATATTTTTTCAAAGGCACTCTATAGGAAACAAAATGGCAAAAAAAAGCAGATGAAAATGCCACCCAATAAATAATTGTAAAAATGTATGAAATTACACAAAATTGTGTCTCAAGGAAGTCCAAATATTAGGTGATATAAATACAAGTCATTTTGTTAAATATTTACATTTATATTTATGTTTCCAGTATTGCAGAATGTTAGATTAGTTTATGATGAACACAAGTAGATAATATCACATAGTTCTCTAAGTATTCTTTCTTTTTTTATTTTGATACATAATAGACATTCAGTCAGGTAAGCTGGTCTGCAAAAATACATGTATTAATAAATGGTGTATTTTTATTCTGACATATTTATCCAAGTTAGGTCCTATCGACAGGAATCACTTTAGCTTTAAAAGCAATGGGACTTCATGCTCTTGGTTGCGGTACAGATTTGTAGTGCTGCACCCATAAAATACTATTTGACATATTGTACATCCATAGGAACTTGTACAGCAAAAATGTGGAATACTCCATCAGGTACCATATTACACAGGTCATCCCTAGAAGCAATGCACCTCACAGAGAGCCACACAGCAGCAGACAGTTGGGGTATTTTCTGTCTGTGTATTGTAGATGGTGTGATAATTATAGTTATCTGGGTCCATAATATGAAAGTGAAGGAATTACATGTGCCAATATGTGTATAAGCCTACAAAACCACAAAAAAGTGCTACAAAAGATGCAAGTTATTTAAATAGTATGTGTTAAATCATATATACTTTGTATAGGCATAGTTTGCTGGAATATGTAGATAGTCCTTATACGCCTGTGTATACATACAGTATGTGTAGGTGCATGTTTGTGTGTGTAGGCCAGTGTTATTTGGAGCACTATACTAATGAATAAGAGGGTCATTATTATTTAATGTGCACTGTGAGGAGGGATGTTTGGATGATAAAAGTCCTTTGATTCCTGGACACAGTAATGGCTATTCATTTACACAATACCCTGAAGTTATCAGTTTAATCACTTACAAATGAACAGGTAATTAGACCTAATGCCTTCAGGTCCTGCAGTACAAAGGCACCATACATGACAGGAACAGTGATCCCATGTGCTCACCAGAATCACATTACATTACTAATAGCAATGCAGTTTATCAGCAAATAAATACAGCAACTATTACAGGCCCTTATAAAGGTGAATTATAAACAATAGTAGTGGATACATTTTTTATATATATATATATATATATATATATATATATATCACATTTGCTCCATTTGTGGGCCATTTGGAATATGCCAACATGCTACATCTTTTGGTGATCACATTTGACTTTTGTTGAACAAATAGCAAAATGTATTATCCTCATAAACATGGCCACTTGCTTGTGTAGTTAGCAGCAGCTCCAAGAAACAACATACAGGAGACAAAATTGTCAAGTGGGCACGTGAAAGACAAAACAATTTGTTCCTCCTGCTCAATTTGCCTGAAATTTTGCCACTGTCTCAGACAAAGTGAGAAAACATTGCCCCCCCGCTGAGCTTTCTGTTGTCTCCCAAACAAGAGCCAGTTATCCACTAATTTCTTCAACCCTCTCCTAATTTAGACCGGCAAATTGGATTTTAACCATGAAAATAGTAATCCAAGCAATGCGTTAATAGAAAACTGTGTGTTCTGGAATTATATTCAGCAGATGGTGAACTTTAAAGAAATACTCTGAATAGGGAAAGCATTTGGTATCAAAATATCGCTTATAAAATCATTTATTTTCCTGCTGCAATGAAACACAATTGCAAAATCCAAAATGTATCTTACTTAATACATAATAAAATACCAACTTTATCTTGCATAATACATAGCATTCAGTATATCAGCCTGGAAAAAGATTATAAGGCTGGAATCAGACATGTAGTTTTTGATTTAGGTTTCTGAGCCAAAGCCAGGAGCAGAACCACTTAAAAATGTGATAATAGATTTTTTTGTCCAAACTACTTAGAAATTGATAACTAGCTGAAAATATGATGAAAATATTCTTAACGACTTCTAAAACTATTAATATTCATTGATTTGAGCCAACCCTATAGGACTAGGATAGAAAATAGAGTGAGCAGAGATGACAGAAAAATAATTGCTACAATATCCCTCAATGAATGGTACCATGCTACCTTAATACCTAACTCAGGATAAGGGTCTCACCTCTGGGATCTTGAGAACGGGCTCCCATCTGTGCCCATAAGTGAATGGAGAGTGGCCATATACAGTCATATGAAAAAGTTTGGGCACCCCTATTAATCTTAATCATTTTTAGTTCTAAATATTTGGGTGTTTGCAACAGCCATTTCAATTTGATATATCTAATAACTGATGGACACAGTAATATTTCAGGATTGAAATGAGGTTTATTGTACTAACAGAAAATGTGCAATATGCATTAAACCAAAATTTGACCGGTGCAAAAATTTGGGTACCCTTATCATTTTATTGATTTGAATACTCCTAACTACTTTTTACTGACTTACTGAAGCACAAAATTGGTTTTGTAACCTCACTGAGCTTTGAACTTCATAGCCAGGTGTATCCAATCATGAGAAAAGGTATTTAAGGTGGCCAATTGCAAGTTGTTCTCCTATTTGAATCTCCTCTGAAGAATGGCATCATGGGCTCCTCAAAACAAATCTCAAATGATCTGATAACAAAGATTGTTCAACATAGTTGTTCAGGGGAAGGATACAAAAAGTTGTCTCAGAGATTTAACCTGTCAGTTTCCACTGTGAGGAACATAGTAAGGAAATGGAAGACCACAGGGACAGTTCTTGTTAAGCCCAGAAGTGGCAGGCCAAGAAAAATATCAGAAAGGCAGAGAAGAAGAATGGTGAGAACAGTCAAGGACAATCCACAGACCACCTCCAAAGAGCTGCAGCATCATCTTGCTGCAGATGGTGTCACTGTGCATCGGTCAACAATACAGCACACTTTGCACAAGGAGAAGCTGTATGGGAGAGTGATGCGAAAGAAGCCGTTTCTGAAAGCACGCCACAAACAGAGTCGCCTGAGGTATGCAAAAGCACATTTGGACAAGCCAGCTTCATTTTGGAAGAAGGTCCTGTGGACTGATGAAACAAAGATTGAGTTGTTTGGTCATACAAAAAGGCGTTATGCATGGCGTCAAAAAAACACAGCATTCCAAGAAAAACACCTGCTACCCACTGTAAAATTTGGTGGAGGTTCCATCATGCTTTGGGGCTGTGTGGCCAATGCCGGCACCGGGAATCTTGTTAAAGTTGAGGGTCGTATGGATTCAACTCAGTATCAGCAGATTCTTGAGAATAATGTACAAGAATCAGTGACGAATTTGAAGTTACGCCGGGGATGGATATTTCAGCAAGACAATGATCCAAAACACAGCTCCAAATCTACTCAGGCATTCATGCAGAGGAACAATTACAATGTTCTGGAATGGCCATCCCAGTCCCCAGACCTGAATATCATTGAACATCTGTGGGATAATTTGAAGCGGGCTGTCCATGCTTGGCGACCATCAAACTTAACTGAACTGGAATTGTTTTGTAAAGAGGAATGGTCAAAAATACCTTCATCCAGAATCCAGGAACTGATTAAAAGCTACAGGAAGCGACTAGAGGCTGTTATTTTTGCAAAAGGAGGATCTACTAAATATTAATGTCACTTTTCTGTTGAGGTGCCCATACTTTTGCACCGGTCAAATTTTGGTTTAATGCATATTGCACATTTTCTGTTAGTATAATAAATCTCATTTCAATCCTGAAATATTACTGTGTCCATCAGTTATTAGATATATCAAATTGAAATGGCTGTTGCAAACACCCAAATATTTAGAACTAAAAATGATTAAGATTAATAGGGGTGCCCAAACTTTTTCATATGACTGTATGAGAACATCTCTTTATTCACTTGTATGGCAGTTACGGAAATAGTAAAAGTTGCCTGCCTGGTTATCTTTGAGACTGATCATAATCAGTCCTGAATAATAATATTTTCTATTTCTATTAGTCTGACCAATTCTTTGTCGATGGTCTGAATAAATACAGGTATACATTATGAGAAAGTCTACCATTTAGAAGCTGAATTTGTGCAGTTAGGGTAAATAAAGTATCTTCTGAATTTCACTGGAGTCTATTGGAGTGTTGGCTGTTTCTTGGATTACATAGGCATAGTAAACATATAAATCAGGAGAATATCCTGGCATATATGCCAAGTGTTGCCCCCAAACATGGTATGGTATGTATGGTATGGTAGTTATTCTGTCTCCACATCAGTGCATCAACTTCAACTCAGATACCTTATGATCAATATTAACCTTTTATAATCGGAAAACTTGGCTACTAGCTACCAGTTTATTGACAGTTACGGTTTCTTTGTGTTAGATCTTGGAGCTAGAAATCATTGTGTCAGGAGTCAGCTCTTTAGTAAGGTTATCTTGCAGTTCAGTTTGTTTTACATCATTTATTACTCATGCTTTTTCATGTTACTTCAGGAATCGGAAGATGTCTTACAGGAACAATGGCTTATTGTCCCCAGAAACAATAAGAAATCAATACGAAAGATTTGCAGTTAGCTGTAGTTTGGTAGAATGAATGTTTGAGGAAAACAGACCCATATAGGTGTACTGGCAAAGATAAGAATCAGTTACTATTTATCTAATGTAGGAGAATTTTATCATATTTAATAGAGGTACAGTGCAGACCAAAAGTTTGGACACACCTTCTCATTCCAAGAATTTTCTGTATTTTCATGACTATAAAAATTGTAGATTCACACTGGAGGCATCAAAACTATGAATTAACACATGTGGAATTATATACTTAACAAAAAAGTGTGAAACAACTGAAAATATGTCTTATATTCTAGGTTCTTCAAAGTAGCCACCTTTTGCTTTGATTACTGCTTTGCACACTCTTGATAGAGATTGCTGAGCATAGCACTCCATCACCCTCATAGAAGTGAATGAAATGATGGCTATTTATGCACACTACCATTCCATTCATAAGTGTCAGTACGCTGATGGTTCGACTGCATCCTCCCTGTGAATGAGCCAGTGTACTTGAATGACCGGTGTTGTATTCACTTCTATAGGGCTACTGGAGATAACCCAGCAATCTGACACTTGTGGACATCTCGTGGATAGGGGATAAGTATCTGTAATGGCAAAACTCCTTTAAGAAACTTTACTTATGTGTCCATCATTGGTTCCATTGTGTACAATTCTGCAATCCAATATATTTGCTGTCACAATTTTATTTCTTTCTCTATATTATCTAAAAATATTGATAGTCTATACTTGTTTTTTTGGTCCACTATAGTACTCTAAGGCTGGATTTACATCTGCATTGGAGTCTTCATAGGAGACTCTGTCGCAGATTCCGCTTAAGTATAAAAATGGCAGAAACCTAGCGGACCCATTATAGTTTATAGGGTCCATGGGTCTCCGTGGTTACCCGCTTTTTAAGCGGACAGGGTCTCCGTCTTTTGGGTCCTAATGCAGACCCGAATGACGAAGACCCGAGTGCTAGTGTGAACCCAGCATCAAAAAACTTGCTAAAAAGGTTCATTGAGTTGCTGTACATTATATGATGCATTTCAGTCAAAAAGTTAAAAGCTAAGTACATATGTTTTATAACATCATTCTAGCTATCACTATAATTTATTAATTAATCATAAAGCTAATTAAAAATAAAATTGATTTGATATGTATTACAAGCATCATTCATTTTGCCTCTTGTATTTGTTGTGTGAACATGATGGCAGTTCAGAAAAGGCCATTTTGTGATTGGGGTCATAGCTGCACAATGTCTCAGTTATTTAATTATGCTCGGAGGGTATAATGTATCAATAAGGTGTCTTACAACAGGATGAGGTGCACAGTGATTGGCCTGTGAGTGATGTGACACAAATCAATCACCATTCATCTCCCTCTGCTGTCATATAGTCACATTGTGCTGAATGACGGCAGTGTACTGGATGTAAAGAGCCAGTGTGTGCTGGTTGCCTAGGGAAAATCTAATGTATTAGCAGAGCTTTAACATGTTAAAGGAATAGTAAGACTAGACAGCCTTGTATTTGGAGTGTCCTTTTTCTAATAAGGTTACTTTGAGATACAGTCTGCTTTATGCACTCTATCTCTCACGAATCTAGAAAGATCTGCTCCTATCCCTCACATATATATGTTAATCTGGTACTTCTCAGAACTGGAGTTATGGAGGATAAAGTAGTGATTATAGGAGAAGATATTTTCTGGATTTCCTGTCACTAATCCCAAGAAACACCATAACTATCCACTCCTCAGGCCAAAATAGCTACTCCGAGGCATCAACATATCAAATTCAAAAAGAAGATTAAGGCTCAGGGGTGTACCTTGGGGGGGAAGTGCAGTGGTTGCAGTTGCATCTGGGCCCAGGAGCCTTAGGGGACCCAGTAGGTGTCTCTTCCCAATGTGGGGAGACCAGCACTATAAACCATTGTTTCCCAAACTGTGGGTCATGACACCTTGAAGGGTCTTGTAAAGACCTCCAGGGGGTCGTGAGTGAAGTTGAGAACTTACTTCTCCATACTGCAGTGCAGACAGAACTGCAAAGTGCCAGAAACACTAATGTAGAGGTAGCAGAGCTGTGTATGAGGGAGAACATACAAGTAGCAGAGCTGTGTATGCGTAGGGAACGTGGAGGTAGCAGGGCTATCTGTGTAGCAGAGGCATGTATGAAGGAAAAAGAAGTAAAACAGAGGCAGTATACAGCTAGAAAGCAGAATAGAGGCTGAATATTGCTGACATTTATATTTTTCAACTATGACTTAGTACAGTAGTGGAGAGTCCTGAACGAAAGTCTAATCTAAAAGGGATCCTGCTTTCAGAAAATTTGGGAAGCACTGCTATAAATGATACATTATAGTTGGGGTGCCTGATACAGATTTTGCATTTATCTGCAAGGAAATTATCCTGAGATCTCAGGGGGGGGGTTGGGGTCTTTAAAGCCAAGAGCTAAGAACACTCCCCTGGTTGATGAACTCCCACCAGACACTTGGGTTCTCACTAGCATACAGCGGAGAAGTCATTAAAACTTTTTACTCTATGTCATTCTAGCTGTATGATCAGCAGCATGAGGATGTTTGATATTGTTTCCATATCACCCATGTAGTAAGGTTAGCAGTTTGAGGGAGTCAAAACTACTAATAGATTTTCTTTAGTGGTTTATGGTTTCCTTTAATGTTTTAAGTTTTTACTGCCTGGATACTAATATATAGGGGAAAAACCTAGGTAGCCATAGCATACTAACTAACTAAACTTCAGACAATTTGAAAGCAAATTTTCAAAGTAATTTTCATTATATATATATATATATATATATATATATATATATATATATCTTCTTTAACTTTGTTATGTATATGCCTACTATGCCTACCAATGGACAGTAGATAGCCACCAACTAAATTTGGAAATCTGAGCCAACCAAGAGCAATGGAAGAAAATGTACAAATAAAAGTCAGAAGGGCTGGTGCAATGGGGCACAAACTAGAAATAAAGTCAAGTTTACTGAGGTCGGGTAATGAAGAAAGTCTATCCAAACAAGGTTTTGAGAGTTCACAAATAAACACTGCCGTCAATCCATCTCAATGATGTGTGATGAGGAGTTACAACAATGGTAGTTTGGAATTAAATATGTCATTATATTGTGAACAGGAAAATATATTATAAAATTTAAATCTAACAAAAAGGACCCAGTACCAAATATGGTCCAGCAGGGTATTTTTTTTTTAACTCAATAGAAATGAACTCATTCTATGAATATATTTAAGGTTAGCTGGTTCCAGAGGGAACACAGCCAGTTTACTTTGCCCCAGTGGTTGATGAAAAGGTTTGATCTCAAAAAGGCCCCATGAGGCTCAGCAAGTAGTCATTGAAGCACATCACTTTCCTCTCTACTGACAGCTGCTGACCACCAGGGATCAGACCACTGATCATCATCATCAGGTTCCCTAAAGCAATGCAAACCCTCTGAATCTCACTAGACCCTGTTAAAGAGGATAAATGAACAATTGTTACTATCCTCATACCTCTGCTTTAGATCATAAAGACAGGTACAGACAAGAATTGATCACCTACCTTCAACATGAAGGGACAAGTCATTACAGCCATCCATGTGCACAAATTGCAAGTTATTTATTCCTGCTTTGTATTTCAGGTAGCTAGTTATCAGATTAGAAGATTGAGAGGCTAGAAAATGCACACAGGATTTCACAGCTCAAAAAAAGGGATTTGCACATATTAACCCTATAGCAACTGACATATTCCTCTCGAAAAGAATTGTAAGCCTTGTTTGAACCTTGCCCATGTCGATCTGAAATTCTGTACTTTGTGTTTGGTTTGGGTTGGACCTGAAGGTACAGATAAGACTTTAGCTTCATTTTTCAAGGTTTATAGTTCATAATGCATTACATGAAGGGTTGAGGAAGTCTGTTAAATTTAGGCCACGATTTTGCTGGCGTTTTCTGTATATATGTATAATTGAAGCAGAAAGTCTGCAGAGGAAAACTCTGCTAACTTTCTGTGAAAAGCGCTGCAGGAAAAACACAATGTGTTTTTGCCGCGGTTTCTCCTGCAGCGCTTTTTGGCTGCAGCTCGCAATGTGGAGCCTGGGCAAACAATAAAGAGGCCATAGTGATCCCATGAATGCCATGGCCCCATCAAACAGCTGATTGGCAGTGGTGTCTAGAATCACCCACTGTTATTGCTTACCTCTCCTTATGATAGACCATCAGTGTGCTGACCATGGAAAACCCCTTTATGAAAATCAAAGTTGGAAAATGTATTATCAATTGATTGCCCAAAGTGTAAATCCCTCTAATTTAGCTGCAGACATTCTGCCGTAACTAATGTATTTAAAGGGATTGCTAATATTCTTCACAAAGAAAAAGTTCAGAATTCAGACAATAACAAAATATAGATAAACAATCTCGTTCAAATATAAAAAAAAAAAAATTGAAGACAAAGTGATCCTGCTCTAGTGCTTCATACAATAGTTAGTCATTCATAACTAAAATGGAGGAAGAGTCTTCTGAGGGCAAAACAGGAGTGAATGCCTGACATTAGAAATGCCTATGACAATGATTGGTTCCAGATTTTCAAAGAAGGCTTTTCAATGAGCCCCAATACCCAACCTCTTGCAGGATGAATAGATAGATATGATGACTGTTTAACACGGCAAATCCCTTGCTGGGATGTTCATCATGGGTAGTGATCATGGATTGGGTTATGTAGTAGGAGATGTGGGGTCCTCTGTACTAGACTGTATGCAGCAGAGATTTGCAGTTGGTATATTAACCCGTTCCCGTACCATGCTGTAAACGTTCTGCATGGCAAGTAGAGTGTTCACTCACCATGCCATACATTTGCAACATGGACATAGAGCTGACTTTCCAGCCAGTGCCATTGGTAGCAGGTGTTAGCTGTGATATACAGCTGACATCCGCTGCAAAAGCTAATATTAAACCCTTAGCTGCTGTGGTCGGTAGTGATCATAACATCTTAGTGGTTCCCAACACTTACTTTCCATAAATTTCATGACAACTCCCCCCCCATGCCAAATTCAACCTTTCTAAATTGTGATAATTTCCACAACATGTACCCTATATTTTAGTTAGCTTTCTAGCCTCAAGCAAGTTCATGGGGTTTGGTATCTTGATTTGAAAGTCCTGGTGTCAGCAACAAGAAATGAAGTGTAACAATAAACTCCTAAATCACAGCCACGTAGTATCTGTTCCTGACAAAACGTATACACAATCTCATTTACTTTGCATTATCTCGCAGCACTGAGAGCGGAACATATGTTCCTGACATGAGGCACAAGACTACAATTTTATTTTCCAGTGATTTGATAATAAAGTAATGAAATTCTTACAGCTTATTTTAAAGGACAATGGTACTCAAATACTGAAAGGAAAAATAATTTAGATAAGATGTATCATGAAAGCACTTGACATTAAGTTTGGTCTGATGAGAACAAATTTGAAGGTCTTACTGAGCAAGAACATCCTGTCAATGGCCTTGTTGGGTTAGGGACACACTAGTGTGGTCAGTACACAGTACAGCTTCAGGGTCTGCAAGGCCCAAAAGAGTCTGCACTTTCATCATTCTTATTGATCTCGTCATTGGCAGCATGAAAGCATAGCAACAAATATACATCGAGCCATGCAAGATTTTGATCTTTTAATCTTGCCTTTTTCGGTCAAACTTCAGGGTTTACGCAATGTAGGGTCTGTTTATATTTAGTTTTTAGTTACATTAGGGTTATGCATCAGGGTTATTCGCCAACCTATGGTATACCTTTGATGGAAGCCCCTGGCATATGCCACTGAACATGTATGTAATGGCATGTGTCAGTGATTACCTTCAGTCCATACAACGCAGTATTCATATGCCAGTCTTAATATAGGCCCCAAGTGATGCAATGCGTGCCTGAATTATTAAGAGGCTCTGGCTTGCATTATCAAGAGACCCCACTAGCATAAGGTATATTAAATGTGTCAGGCCGAGGCATCCCCGGCCCACCCACCCCCTCTGTATCTGTTTTGCCCACATTTGCAGAAAGTGGCGATCAAGGTGCAAAATGGGGGATGTGTCGCATCTTTGGCACAAGAAAGGGCCTTGCACCAAAGACATGCCACATTATCACCCATCTACGCCAGAAAACTGGCGTAGATGTGTTGATAAATCCCCCCCATTTTCGATACTATGTCTTTATATACAGGAAATTCTAGTAGGCTATACTTTCCTGAAAAAAAAGGTATGCCAATGTATACATGTTTGACATGGGCATGATCCATGTGGAACTTTACTATAGTTGGTACATTTTGAATCACCATCACAAAGTATATTCACAGCAATGAATTATATTTTGCCCACATTTGCAGAAAGTGGCGATCAAGGTGCAAAATGGGGGATGTGTCGCATCTTTGGCACAAGAAAGGGCCTTGCACCAAAGACATGCCACATTATCACCCATCTACGCCAGAAAACTGGCGTAGATGTGTTGATAAATCCTCCCCATTTTCGATACTATGTCTTTATATACAGGAAATTCTAGTAGGCTATACTTTCCTGAAAAAAAAGGTATGCCAATGTATACATGTTTGACATGGGCATGATCCATGTGGAACTTTACTATAGTTTGTACATTTTGAATCACCATCACAAAGTATATTCACAGCAATGAATTATATTTCCTAATTCATACTAGTAAACTATATTTCCTGATTCACACTAGTCCCTAGTCTCTTGATGACTTACCATAGTAACTTTTCTCTATACTGCACCTACAGCATCACTGCAATACTAAGAAGATATTTTTATAGATATTCTGCACAAGATTTTCACGGGGTAGGCCTTTTGTTACAAATGCAGAAGGCAAAAAACAAAATTGCCTTACAGACATGAACTACCTTATATCCTGGGTAATTGCGTCTTGAAAATAATTCAAAGTTCGGGTGGAAAGTTATCAGATGAAGGAAATTAATAACAGCTTGCAGGAGAGATATTCTGTGCAAGTGTGAAAGTAGAACAGCAAGAAAAAGTTTCTTCATTTGTACAGGAGATAAGAAAGCAATTTTTAAGTTAAGAAAAAAATATAATGTAATATGTATGACACTGGCTTTGAGTGAGATGAGACGGAGACTTTACATTCATAATATTTTTAACCGATTTCTTACATATATCCAATATAGGTTTGACTCTACCCAAAAGCAGTGTGTTGTCATGCTAACATTGTTTCAATTAGGCAATGTGATCTAGGCTGGTTAGCATTTGGGTTCCCTTTTGCCTGCGGTTCTACAGACTAAAGGTGACCGTATGTTTTTGATAAAAGTAAGTTTATGGTTGAACAACCATTAAACGCTTGGTGAACAATTGCTCCACCCATGCAGCCACATACATATATAGTCGTATACAGCATGTTGGATTTCAGCATGCCTGATCCTTTCTTCTGCTGGGATACAGGTCACTGACAGAAGTGCCTGATCATGACTTGCATCCCTCTACCCTAAAAGATGGTCTAACATTATAGATATCTTTGCCTTAAAAGCCAATCTATCACCAATTCTCTGTCTGCTAGTATACAATTAATATGGTGGATTAACAGACAACAGAACAATGAGAGTATTAGGCTAGCCGTACACATTAGACTTTAGTTGGCCAAAATAGCTGATTTCAACCATCTGTTTAAGGAAGTATCATCATTTGTGGTGAAGTGACCATTTGTGGTGGTTGTTGGTAGACTTTTGTCTTACAAAAATATTCAACTTGTAAATTTTTGACTGTTGGTCAGTCAAAATATAAGTACATAATTTAGCCAGTAATTTGCCATTTTGCTCAGTAATTTTTTTTCCCTTAACTGTTTAGTTGTTGATAGTGGCATCATTTGTCCAAGCAATTTTCCCCTTGATTAATTGGCTGCAATATGGTATATGGCTGGCCTAAGAAGAGAATTTATGTTTCTTCATTTATTGCCTTTTTTGTTTCTCTATATATTAGGGAATCAAATATGAGCTACTTGGATCCTAAAGGCAACCTTGCATGAAGTGAAGGTATATTGCACGATGTGATGGCTTTAAAAGAGAGAGTGGCATCTCAAGTGGCAGAGTGGCAGTCTACTGGAGGTATTTGTTGGGCAAACCTCAAGAGATTCATCTCACTAATAATCACAAGATTCGCCCAATGGTTTCAGACAGAACACGTCCAACTAAAACTGCTATTATTAAACTCTGGCATCTACTAGCACCATCATTACCCACTATCTGTTTAAAGTGGCTGTTGCACAAGCTCTTAAACTGTCAGTCACATGGTCCTTCTGCAGTTCAGTCCCATTTAAGTGACCATGCTGTGATAGTGAGCACAGCTGCTACTATAGCTGTGGCGCTGTGCCCATTCAATTACCTAAGGATTGGTCATCAGTATAAAAGTTCTGAAATACAGTACCCCTTTGGACTGAGGCCACATGTTGTGGAAAAGCTGTATTTATTTGATGCACATTTTGCTGTGGTTTTTTGACCCAAAGCTAACAAAGAGTAGCTTCAGACGTATACTTCTCCCTTCTGCTAAATCCATTCCTGACTTTGGTTAAAAAAAAAAAAAAAAAAACACAACAAAGTCTGCAACAAAAAACAAAATTTTTCCGCAATGTGAGGCCTCAGCTGTAGGCTAAATGTATGAAAGCAACACATCCGTGTGATATCCATGTGCCTCTGGGCCTCCACAAATCCATTCATTTCCTGCTGTGAGCCTGGGATGCAAAACGGACAGGACCTGTCCTGTGTTGTGCCCCAGGCTCACGGCCCCTTACATGGACCCATGATAATACACACACTGGTGTATGAGGCCATAGAAAATAATGGGTCAGTGTGCTAGCACATTGACACAGCACATGTGTATGGAACCTTGTAAAACGCCGAGGCAAAAAAATTCTGCATTTTACATTACCTGGCTAATCCCAAACACACATTTTGAAAGTCGCAGCAAGTCAATTATACCTGTATTTCCACTGCGGTTTTTTTTCTGCAACTTTTTTTTGCTCCGTTTCACTACATGGGGCTTAGCCTTAATGCCAGAGCCTCATGTTGCGAAAACACAGAGTTTTTGCCACTGTGGAAACACCGCAACAAAAACTGCTGTGTATTACAGTACCTTGCAAAGTGAATGAGATTCTGGCTAATCCCATCTACACATTGCAGAAAAAAATCTGCAGCAGAAATCCTGTGATTTAAAAAAAAAACGTTTTTGTAAATTGCAGCATGTCAGTTATACCTACGGAAATGCTGCCGTTTTCCTTATAGGTATAATAGAAGTAGAGAGTCCGCAGGTTAGGCATTACCTTGCAAATCAGTGAGGGTGTGACTGTTCCAGACCACCATCAATCTGGAGGATAGGGATTTTGCCCCCTCCCCCTTCCTCAATGAAACAGAGGTCAAAATGTGTCCTCACCACTCCTTTCATTTCAATGGGAGTGCCATCTATAGCCAAGTACAGTGTTCTGTTTTATCCAGAGCTCCTATTGAAATGAATGGATCGGTGTGTGCACTGCCCTACCACTGTGACTAACCACCACTCCATTCAGAATGGAGGACAAAAATCTCTGTTCTTCTAATCGATGAT
This sequence comes from Leptodactylus fallax, assembly GCA_947044405.1. Taxonomy (NCBI): domain Eukaryota; kingdom Metazoa; phylum Chordata; class Amphibia; order Anura; family Leptodactylidae; genus Leptodactylus; species Leptodactylus fallax. The sequence continues at coordinate 10,119,852 of CAMRHE010000003.1, forward strand.
GACCTCACCAGACAGACCCCCACTAATCTACACATTTGCTCAGATGGCAAAACCCCTTTAACTTGCTTTAGATCTATTGTATATCCGTAAAATGCTAACTAGTGCTGACATCTATATTTGTGTTCTTATCTTCTTACCTTCTCACTGTTCTTAAACATCTCAGCAAATTGGATAAACTATTTTGTGACGCACCATGGAGCCTGCGAAGTGTTGCTAAAAAGGTATGGAGACATATGCTTTAAGTCTGTTAAACAGTGGGAATTAGCAGGGAATCGGCTGTATCCCTGCTGTAAGATGTACGACTAAATCACTGAACATAGCTGATGACTGGGATGGATAAATGAGTTGTAGCGACAATCTGCTGTTACTCTTGATGTCAGCATTTTAACTATAATCAGGAGACACATTGTAACTGTATCAAACACATGCGTCGCCTGAATATATTAGAAAACAGTGCAAATTAGGATGTCTGTCTCTTCTAAGTAGTCAAATACTTGTGTGTCCCGAGTAGTGTGTGATTGCTTATGTCACTGTATTCTACTCTACTTGAGAATATGAAAGGAGACTGTTTTGCTGCCAAAGAGCACTCCAGCGAACCCTTCCAAAGAGCCAGATGGAACGGCATCTATCACAATGGCATTTCACTTCTCTGATTGCCTTCCAACAGCACAATGACAGTATTACAGAGTCATAAGCCAGCATTTCCCTCATACAAGTCTTACAAAACAATTACTTATTTCCCACATTGTAAAAGGCACATTTACGTTTTATGGAAAGCTTAATAATCATGTCATTAGCAGTGCATTTATGTGTATTAAGAGTGCAATAAACATTGCTGAGGTGCCGACGGATGAGTCCTCATGCCTCTTAATCCGCAAGAATTTGTAAGTATCAAACCCTCAGCGAATCTGTGATCTTAGTAGAAATGGACTAACCATAAATGCAATAAAGTGCCTCCATATATCATTACAAAGGATGATATAGACACTGTATGTGGAAAGTGTAAAAGAATGGAAAGACTGCCACGTAAAAACACAATAAAGTGCTCTTAAATTGGGCCTGACATCACTGCATAAAGACACATTTGTTGTCTTAAGAGCATCAACTAAAACGCTCGTTTAGCCTTATTGTGTTCTGAAAATAGAAATTTACTTTGCTTTAGCTGTTTTATTTGTCCTGTTTACTGTTGCAAAGAGACATAATATAACCAGTTTACAGGCTCATATATTCAGAAACAGAAGCACCAAAAAATGTAGAAAATTTTACTGAATATACTAAATTGGGGTAATGATAATATTTTTGTAGTGTGCAAATGAAGACCTAGTCTCTTCTCCAGTGATGGATGTTCCAGGTTCCCTAACAAACTGCATACCCTATTGATGGATCTGCCAGTGGAAAAACAATACAGCACCCCTGACACATTTTGAGTACAGGGGTTCTAAAGTGAAAATGTGGTGTTTTCAATATACAACCCCAATTCAAAAAGTTGTGATGATTTCCAAACCATTGCATTCTTGTTTTCTTTACATTTTACATAACGTCCCAATTTTTTTGGAATTGGGGTTGTATTAAAGTGAACAATACTACATTGATAAAAATGTATGAGCAAAAAAAAAAAAAATTGAAAAAAACACTTTTAAAAAGTTTTTTTTTTTTTTTTTTTTTTTTAAAACAACTATTTTAGACTATGGCCCCACATTGTGGAAATGCAGCGTTTTTTGTTGTAGATTTTTTTCTGCTGTCAGGAGTGGCTTGAAAAGAGATGTAAAATATAAAGGAAGTAATTTGATGATTCCCTTCTGTTAAAAACAAACAAACGCTGCATTTCTGCAACATGGGGCCTTAGCCTTAAAGGGAAAATATAATTTTTTTAAATTATTTACTAAAAATAGCTATATATTTTTTCAAATCTGTTTTTATTTTCTGATTTCAGATTTTCTATTTTATTTTAATTAATTGAAATAATTATATACATGATTATAATGTCCACCATCTTGTATAAGCTTCTCCTCTGCTCTGTTAACACCAATTTAGTGAGTCTCATGGCCATAGGCAGCAATAGCCTAGAGCCAACTCATAGAGATCTATGAGAGAGTTTTCTACATAAGTTCTATGCAAGGAGAAGGAGTTGATAAGTTGTGATGTCATCTCAGTAGTGGATGTGATGATAGGTCAGTGGTATTATCGATAGAGGTATTATCTTCTATTGTAATCCTGGCTGTCTTCTCTATTATATAAATGTGCTGACTGCTGAAAACAAACCCCCTACAGTATTTGCAAGTGTCAGTCTATTATTAAGGCCCCGAGACAATTTTACAGGCAATTTTAAGGAACAAACATTTGGACAAGTGTTTGTTCCCAATAATCAGCCTGTCTAATGGTGTTGCAGACCATCCGAAGAACAAACGTCTCCCTTTTCTTCGAGTGATCACTTGCTTTCAACAAGACAAAAAAAAAAAATCTATGTTTGCCAGCAGTACATTGCCCTGTGTAATAAGAGCTGTGCTGCCTGCAAATAATGAAAGTACATGCTGGGGGAACGATTGCTGTAGCAATTATTCCTCCTGCATGTCTTCTGCATCAGCCTTTGTAATAGAGCAGAGCAGAATGAGCACTGATCGACAAGTTTTGTACTGATCAGCTCACATTAAAAAAAATCTTCTTGTCTAATAGAGCCTTTAGGCTTAGCAGCCAGGGGAAAACTTCAGGATTTAGAATTTGTTTTAGAAATCTAAACAGCAACATGGAAAATTAAAAGAATCAAAGATATTTAAAATAATAAGTTTAACATAAAAACTTGGTTTAGGTAATTTTCTGGTGACACACTATATTTAGAGACCTTGGAGGCTCTGGCATCCCCCCAATACATTTAAGCCTCATTTGCATATTTCTAAAAATAGCTTTTTCAAGGAAATGGTGCATCTATTGGACTATCTTAAGGTATGTTGGTGCTCAGCATAAGTTCCCCTAAAATACACTGTGGCTAGTTTGATATCAAGTTTCCTTTTGGCAGACTCACAGTATAATGCCCCTATAGTTCCCCTACATAACATAATGCACCCTCAGTGCCCCCACTCTGTAAAATTCCAAAAAATATTGTAATGATAATACTCACCTCTGTTTCCCCAGGTCTTTTCTATTTTCTGCTCGATGAATTGACTACATCATGACTGAATGAGTGCAAGTCCCTGGCAGCAGAAAAAAGAGGGAGGTGCAGGGAGGTGATGGTTCCCTGCTTCACCAGGATATTCTTTATTGACCTGACTTATTACAGACTAGACGTTTATAAGTGAACTCCACTTGTCCTTACCTCTGCCAGTCCAACTACATTTCCCATTTGCTGCACCAGTACAGTGCACTGGAAACAATATATGTTAACTGTTGCTAACAGGTACTACTCTTACAATAGCAACCTAGGGAATGGAATTTCATGCAGATAATTCCAGATACCTGTATAGAGGTAAAAGGATGAAAAGTTTAGCCCTAAGACAAATCTATTGTAACACAGGTGGTCTGCTACTTTCTAGGTAGGCCTGGTGTCAGTTGAAATGTCCTAAACAGGGCCACTTTAACCACAGGGCAAATGGTGCACCTGATCCAGGCCCTATGGTAATGCTCACTCAGTTGAATGGGATAGAGTGGGACAGTCCATCATTTCGAGTGCTGTCCCACTGTTCCCACAAGTCCAAAATTCAACTCTATCTGCATTCTTAGGATACAGATAGATTTTAATACAGTGACGGAGCAATGAACGTTCAGCTCTGTGATCTACCATTCAGGTCTCGACTAGTGCTGTCTGAGGCAGGGAGTGCTGAGCCAGAGACAGCACTTCAGCCTGATCCTGCAGGCAACTCCATAGGAATGGGGCTAGATTACATAACTTTTTTGTTTTTTAATATGCATGTATTGTATTGATGAACAGGCACTGATGGGGAAAAGGCCATTCTGTGGGGGCCACTTGAGGGGATAATATATTATGAGAAGCCTCTGGAGGGACATTAGATTATGTGGGAACCAATTGAAGGGACATAAAATTATGTGGGGGCCACTTTAGAGGACATTAAATTATGAGGGTGGCCCATTAATGTAACCTTAGCACTGGGTCCACTTAGGGGCACATCTTCCATGAGATGACCTGAGGCGATGGCCTCAGGCGGCGCCTCATTGAATAATCTAGGGAGTGGCATTATTTTTTTAATGTACTGCTAGTTATTGTATTATTGCAATAGGCAGCGACCTATAATTTACTCACCCTTCCACGCTCCTGTCCAGGCTAGTCTCCACTGCTGCCTCTAGAGGGCACTGCACTTACTTCAGGACAAAGAAGAATGCCAGGACGCTACATCCAGCATCTTGGCGTTCTTCAGTGTTGGCTACAGCACACCCTGCAGGTGGCAGCGGAAGTCAGCCTGAACAGGAGCGAGGACAGGTGAGTAAATTATTGGCCGCTACCTCTTGCAATAATACGATAGGTAGCAGCCTAACATATACACTGGGGAGGCATAGAAAAAGGGTTCATATACTGCATGGAAGGGTAAAAAAAAGGGGGTCATATACTGTGTGGGGGCCATAAAAAGGGGTCATATACTGTGTATCGGGCAAAAAAGAGGGTCATATACTGTGTGGGGACAAAAAGGGGGTCATATACTATGGGGGCCATAACAAAAGGGGTCATATAATGTAGGGGGGGCATAAGAAAGGGATCATATACTGTTGGGGGAAAAAAGTTGGTCATATAGGTGTGGTGGACCAAAAAAAGGGGGTCCTATACCGTGTCATAGGTCAGAAAAAGGGGATCATATGCCATGTGGGGGGGCCAGAAAAAGGGGGTCATATACCATGTGGGGGGACAAAAAAAGTGGTCATATATTATGTGGTGGGTCAAAAAAGGGCTTGTATACTGTATGGGGTCCCAAAAAAAGGGGGTTGTACATTGTGTAGGGACAAAAAAAGTGGGTGTTATACTATGTGAAGGCCAAATAAGGGTAATTTTTGATCTGCAAATGAGGGGCATATCTTACAATTTTTATGAGGTGGGCCCCATCACACAACCAAAGATAGCCGGGTTGGGTATCTTTATTTTAGGCGGGGGGGGGGGGGGGGCGCCTTTCTATAGTTCGTGTCAGGCAGCACAGGGGCTAGGTTCACCCCTGGGTCCACCATACTATTTGTCTATGAAAGATTTATACTTTAAAGGCAAAGGTAATATGGAAAAAAATTGAACCTCCTCTCCGCGCTCCCCTCCCCATAGACATGTACAGTGCATGCATGTTAATAGATAGTTTGGTAGAAGATTCTGAGAGTTATTGATGTTGTATGGGCACTTTACGTGACCTAGAATAATAAAAAAAAAAAACTTCATATAAACTAAACAGCAAAATGTAACTTGGTGACTTAATGATTTGTAGAATTTTCTTGCTGATGTTTGTTTGCTGTGTATTTTGTTTAGCTGATATCAGATGGTAATGATTCATTCATTTGCAGTGAAAAAAAATAAGGATTTTACTTCAGAATGTTGCCTTAAATAATTTGCTTGTGAAGAGCCCTAGAGATCTCTGTTATGCAAGGCACTGCAGTCTTCCCTCAGGCTACAGTTTTGTTCCATCACCTGCACAGTGCAGAGAAAGACAACTAATAGTAGAAAATTGAAGGCTTTGTACATTTCCATAGTTACTATGCCAGGCAGAATTATCCATGAAGTGTCTAAAAATATCATCAATGTATATCCGAGCCCCGGGTTGCCAAACCTACAGATGGAGGACACCTGTGTCTACCAGCAGATAACCCAGCCAGATAAACAGTTATTGTTTTCATGGCAAAGTGTAAGGATGTCAGCAGTTTTAGCCAGGCATAGCATGGGGCAATTGCTTGTTTATTTACCACTATCTGAATATAGAAGGTGATTTTTTTTACATTATTCCAGCAAAGAAAAGTGTACTGTGTATAAGGTGAACATGATTTGTGATTCCCTGTACAGTCTGGTATTTCGGACAAAACAACATCTTTACCACTAGTCCTGAATATTAAAATAAATGCTCATTATACCTAGGAATTATACCAAAGCTATAGCTGTGTATGGAAATGATAATACTAAACACAATAGGGTGGTTTTTAAGCATGATGGAAATACAATGTGAAGATGTCCATTACTGTATTGTTTGTGGTGTCATCTGCTGACTGCACAAAAAGGCTGCAGAAAATCCAGAATTAATTGAACTATGCGTCTGGATCATGTCCTTGTTGGCTGTCTATGTGAAGAATAAAACAAAATGCTTGGCAAGTCATGGATATGGCGTGTCCTACTGGCTATATTTTCACTGAATGCTCTTGAATAGCGCATGCATATTTCATATTGATCAGCAAGCCCTGTATTCAACATTGGCACAAAGCTGCCCAGAGCAAATATTTCTGGTGCTGAGAGGCCGATTCTATACATATGGGCCTTTATTTAGAAATAAAATAAAAATAAAACCTCCCTCCAGGGTAAGGCTTTTTAAAGAGTTATCCCAAGTTAAACATTTCTCACTTATCCATAGGCTAGATGATAAATGTCTGCCTGGACCCCACCGATCACGAGAAAGAGGGTCCCATGTCCACTATTTGAATGGAGTCACAAACTGCATCTGTGTACGTGCAATGGCACTCCATTCAATATCTATAGAGTTGAGAATGACAGACGAGAGCACTACTTTACTATCTCCATCAGTCCCATAGACTTAGACTATGCAACCTTTACATGTACAACCGCCACTCCATTGAAATTGGTGAAGGAGGGGGCAGAGTGACCCTAGAGCCTGAAGGCCGCTTCAGATCACATGAACCAGATGTTGTGACGTCCATCTGCTGCAATAACCTGGAACAGGTAAGTAAATTAACAGTCCCTGGACAACCCCTTTAATTGAAATCGTTCATTTTTTGGAAATTTTAATTCTGTGAATCGGTTACAGGAAACCAATCCAATACTTTAACTTTGAACATGTATAACCATGAAAAATGTATTTATTTATTATGCTTACTTATATAGCGCCATCATATTCTGCGGCACTTTACAGACATTGTCAGTCATTGTCCCATATAGGGCTCACAATCTACATTCCCTATCAGTATGCCTTTGGAGTGTGGGAGGAAACCCACACAAACACAGGGAGAGCATACAAACTCCTTGCAGATGTTGTCCCTGGTAGGATTCGAACCCAGGACTCCAGCGCTGCAAGACTGCAGTGCTAAGCACTGAGTGTTTCATTTCTAAACAACTTTTTTAAGTGATGTAACTTTTCTACTCTTTTGGTCAACAGTTTTTGTTTGTGAACATGCCTAAAAATGGTACAGATGTGCTGTATAAAGTGCAAATAAAATTTTCTTGTCCAAAGGGCAGCTTTGAGCTTTCATGCATTGTAGAAGGGGTTTTCATTTATTTTTTGACATTTTATTTATTTGGCACCACATAAGTATACTAGGTGTATTTTTACATGTTACTCATTCACTTTATTGCAATTTCTCATATTACATAGCTCATTTAATGACTTTTAAAACTAATGCTAGTATATAGTACTTGAGCCAAATTCCCATATGTGTATAACCATTTTGGTATATGTGGCTCCAGGGGAGGAATCAAACTCTAGTAGTGACCAAGGTGGTAGTTTCAGGATGTATCCCACTAGATCAACACCTCAAATTCTGTATGGTAGCTGTCAAGGGTTTATACCACAAAAAATATTTATCTTCTTTCCACAAAATAGGGCATAAATACCTGATCAGTGGGGGTGTGATTGCTGAGACCCCCACAATCCCAAGAACAGGGGGCCCTTTTCCCCCACTCTGCATTCAGCCTGACTGTGATGAATGTAGGTGTGTCTGGTGGTGGATGGGGCAACTGTAATTGGTGTGTCGGAGGTAGCAGAAGTATAGCACTTGGCTATCTCCTTTGCTCCCACTTAAGTGAATGGGAGTGCTGTCAACCACTATCACACTTACATTCAGCCTAAGCCTAGAGTCATGTGACTGTAGGTAATAATAATAATACATTTTATTTATATTGGTGTTTATATAGCGCCAACATATTCCACAGCGTGAAAACGTCTGTAACATGTCCATTTTTGACAGTCGTTTTACACCTTAGGGGTGCCAGTTTTCACGGATCCCCCATACATTGCAGTATATGGAGCGATCCATGTAAACAGACAAAAATAGAGGATAATTACCTATATTTGACAGTCAATTACAACGGACCATCAAGATATCGGTCATGTGCATTTTGTAAAGTGCTGTGGAATATGTTGGTGCTATATAAATAAAATGTATTATTATTATGTGAATATCTCCATTCACAGACAGTGAAATGAATGCGGTCGTGTGACAGCTGTTAAAAAGTCAATGCAATAAAAGCAGTGCAAACTCCAAGCCAAATCCCAGAGTCCTGATTATGGTAATAAACATAAAAAAACAATACAGCTTTTTAGTTTTTTAATGTTTATATTGCGCTTCTCGTCAATGGTTGCCAAGCCAGCTACTTTCTACTTTACCTACTTCACCACCCTGCAATTTGTTTATTTTTATAAAAAAATCTGTGCCATTTTCATTGACACCAAACAGATAGAAGCAAATAATATCGTTAAAAAACTCATGATGGTCATTATTATGACTGGAATTATACAACACATGTAGGGTATAAGGAAGTGTTGGGGGCAGCAAAATGTACTAACAAACCATAGCAACGACTGCACAATACATTTTAAACACTGATGAAATTTAATAGTAGTATATATTACAGTCATGGTGTTCTGCTTATTATTGCCTGAAAAAATACATATGGGATATTTTTTTGAAAAATGCCACTGCAGTTTTTGAGCCAGAAATGGATTCAGCAGAATAAGTAAAGCCCTGCCTTTATATTTCCCATTCTTTCAATCTATTTCTGGCCATGGTTTGGAATGCTGAATGTCAAAGCTGCAACAAAAACTCACTTTATATGTGAAACCACTAAAATACAAATATATAAGATGATTCACATAATTTTAACAATTTTCCAATACAAAAAAAATGTTCCATTCCTTCTGGAACAAATTTTCAAAATACAAAAGTATTATTTTAGTCCATAAACCACTGCAGAGTCTAACACTTTGAGGTGTTAAAATTTCAGCAGGAGTTTCAGACAGTGTGTGAAGGTGTGAAAAAGTGTGTGCATGTTTGTATGGAGAGTTTAAAGGTGTAAATGTTAACACTATGCCAAGTGTGCCGCTCATTTTATGAAACACTACCTAATGGTATCCTGAAGAAAACAATGCCATGTGAGATACAAACAAAAAGACATCAGAATTGTTTATACTACACATGTATATATAACATATACACAGTAATATCTTCTATCATTCTACAATATTTGATCTGTGTGACGCTATAGCATAGTTATCTCTATTTATATATTATTTATCTGTATTTGGTTGGAGCCAAAAAAAAGTAGCATAAAAGTATAAATCTAAGCAAATATTAATATTTGTGTAGGTTTAAAGTATTTGCATTATGAGTTCATACACAGCATAAAAATGTGCTGTTGCTGCTGCTACTTCCAATAGGATATCAATATTAAATTGTGGAGGTCCAACTTCTGACACTCCCACTTGTCAAATGCTTAAATGCAGCATTATGGCCTCTTCATTACATACTTGACACAGTAGTGAATATTGTGTAGAAGCTCTGCTTGGTATTGCAGCACAATCCTTTTCACTTGTACAGGGCTGAGCAGCAAAAATGTCATGTGCCCAATGAATGTGATGCCGCAACCCTTTCAAATAGCTGACTAGCAGATACCCAGAGCCTCATCAATGTAATATTGATGACCTACAGTGGGGAAAAAAAAGGTATTTAGTCAGCCACCTATTGTGCAAGTTCTCCCACTTAAAAAGATGAGGCCGGCCTGTAATTGACATCATAGGTAGACCTCAACTATGAGAGACAAAATGAGAAAACAAATCCAGAAAATCACATTGTCTGATTTTTTTAAGAACTTATTTGCAAATTATGGTGGAAAATAAGTATTTGGTCAATAACAAAAGGTCATCTCAATACTTTGTAATATATACTATGTTGGCAATGACAGAGGTCAAACGTTTTCTGTAAGTCTTCACAAGGTTGGCACACACTGTTGCTGGTATGTTGGCCCATTCCGCCATGCAGATCTCCTCTAGAGCAGTGATGTTTTGGGCTGTTGCTGGGCCACACGGACTTTCAATTCCCTCCAAAGGTTTTCTATGGGGTTGAGATCTGGAGACTGGCTAGACCACTCCAGGACCTTGAAATGCTTCTTACGAAGCCACTCCTTCGTTGCCCTGGCGGTGTGCTTGGGATCATTGTCATGCTGAAAGACCCAGCCACGTTTCAACTTCAATGACCTTGCGGATGGAAGGAGGTTTGCACTCAAAATCTCACGATACATGGCCCCATTCATTCTTTCATGTACACGGATCATTTGTCCTGGTGCCTTTGCAGAGAAACAGCCCCAAAACATGATGTTGGCCCCCCATGCTTCACAGTAGGTATCTTGTTCTTTGGATGCAACTCAGCATTCACTCTCCTCCGAGTTGTCTTTCTACCAAACAGTTCTACTTTGGTTTCATCTGACCATATGACATTCTCCCAGTACTCTTCTGGAACATCCAAATGCTCTCTAGCAACCTTTAGACAGGCCCAGATATGTACTGGCTTAAGCAGGGGGAAACGTCTGGCACTGCAGGATCTGAGTCCCTGGCGGCGTAGTGTGTTACTGACGGTAGCCTTTGTTACGTTAGTCCCAGCTTTCTTCAGGTCATTCACTAGGTCCCCCCGTGTGGTTCTGGGATATTTGCTCACCATTCTTGTAATCATTTTGACCCCACGGGGTGAGATCTTACATGGAGCCCCTGATCTAGGGAGATTATCAGTGGTCTTGTATGTCTTCCATTTTCTAATTATTGCTCCCACAGTTGATTTCTTCACACCAAGTATGCTTGCCTATTGCAGATTCAGTCTTCCCACCCTGGTGCAGGTCTATAATTTTGTTTCTGGTGTCCTTCCACAGCTCTTTGGTCTTCACCATAGTGGAGTTTGGAGTGTGACTGTTTGAGGTTGTGGACAGGTGTCTTTTATACTGATAACAATGTCAAACAGGTGCCATTACTACAGGTAATGAGTGGAGGACAGAGGAGCCTCTTAAAGAAGAAGTTACAGGTCTGTGAGAGCCAGAAATCTTGCTTGTTTGTAGGTGACCAAATACTTATTTTCCACCATAATTTGCAAATAATTTTTAAAAAAATCAATGTGATTTTCTGGATTTGTTTTCTCAGTTTGTCTCTCATAGTTGAGGTCTACCTGTGATGTCAATTACAGGCCGGAGAACTTGCACAATTGGTGGCTGACTAAATACTTTTTTTCACCACTTTATCCTAATTATAAATCATACATATTTAAAGGGGTTGTCAAACTTGATAAAATTAAATGTATTCAGCAGTGGAGGGATAGAACATGCTTATGTGCATCCTCCCAGCCATTCCTAACTGGGCCAACCATCACTGCTGCCACTTTATGTGTATATACAATGGCTCCATTAGTGACGTTACATCAGTGGGACCACTGCAGTCAATCTCAGCAGTATACAGCTAAATAGTAACATATGAGGCACCTTGTGGCATGAAAAACTACTGCAAAACTGTTATGAAACAGGCTAGGCTAGAGCTATACAGCAACTTTGGCCATGATGCATATCTTCCAGAAAAAGACTGTAGTAAAATACTTGCTCATGAAATTGAAATTGGATGCATTGTAACTCACAAACTGCTGTGATCGTAACATGAATAGATTTTATTGCAACCATCATGTTGCTGTGACAGCAAGTTGCAACACAACCGCATTCACTTTCACTTGCTGCCATGAAGAAATAGTTATACTACAATCTTTGGGGATACAAGATGTGTCACTGCCTGTAGTCACAATGTAGTCCTAGCATAAGTAAAATAAATGAATTGCTTAATATATTTAAATTCATTCACAAAGTCGAAAAAATAAGAGTACTTTCCATAATGCAATTTCCTAATACAGGGTGGTCAGGTATGGAGACACCTGAATAAATAGAAACTGGTGGTTGGGAAAACCATCCTGTTTGTGTCATATTGTTAAGGGGAAGGGGGCAAATCTGTGTGTTGCATTGTCAAACATGGTGGCCATTTTGAAAGCCACCATACTGGAACCAAGTCAATTTTTTCAAACAGGGATGGGTGCATGTAACATTCTGATAGAGAATTTGATGAAGAATTCAAATCTGTGAAGCCACTCACCCTGCTTTACTGCGATAGATGCCGGTTGCTATGATTTGGCCTCTTCCCAAAGGAAGCCAGTATGACCATTGTTGTTTCTTCATCTGTGACAGTTTTGTTAAGTCCACTTTTTGGTAGGTCCAACACAGAATCTCTTTGGTGACATTTGGCAAGCAATTTACCAACAGTGTCATGGTGGACGGGTGGTCTCTTAGGGTGTCAAGTGTTGAAATCCTCTGTAATGACTCAGGTACTGTGCTCCCCAGAGATCAGCGTAATATCTATTCTCTCTTTATGTGTTAATCTCTCATATCTGTGTCTTTAATATATAGAAAATTGATAATAACTTTGACAAGAATAAAGGTACATCACATTTAATTCCTCATAAAATCCTCTATCACATACATATGTCACATGTGCTCCTTCCGTTTTGAAAAAACTGACTAGGTTCCAAGATGACGGCTTTCAAAATGACTACCATCTTGGATAGCGTTACCAGTCACCTGATCACGAAAACAGGAGTCCCCATCCCCCATCTAATTGGAGTGGAGTTCAGTGACTTTGGCAATAGCATGTCTTACAGCCACAAATCGCAGTGTTAAGCTGCTTTCATTTCAGCTCATAGAAGTGAATGTGGATGTGTTGCAAGTTGCTATGATCATGACATGAATGGATTTTTTGCTACTATCATGCTGCGATCACAGCAACTATCAACTTGCAACATGACCATGGATAGTGTATAAAATTACATAACATCTACTAAACATAGAGATCACATTATGTGTAATTTCTATGGACCAATTTTATAACCACCAATAAACAATTAGTGGTCTGATAACTTGTTCTGATTGATAATTCCATCAGTATGATCACTGGGGAGGAATTGACTAGTGACAATCATACCTTATGCATCCTATACTGTATGTCTCACTGAGCCGACATCACCAGAATGGATGTAAATCAATAACAAGTGATTTGTTTGTACATTTACACTAGGCAATTATTAAGGCTGTTAAGAATCAATAAAAGTTGTAACAGTAATTGTCCTGTGTAAATGTACCTTACCCATTGCTTTCAAAGATATAAATACGTATGAAAAAAGCCTAAGGCTTGGTTCACACCTGCATCTGCATTCCATTCGGGGGTTTCCATCCCCAAACCCTTTTAAAAAATGCTGCAGGACTTTTCTTTTCTCTCTGCATTTTTACGCATTTTTCGGGTAGATACCGGACAGAAACTCGGCGGACCCCATTATAGTCTATGGGGTCCGCGGGTTTCCATGGGTAACCGCTTTTTAAGCGGGTTAGGTTTCCATTCTTCGGGTTCCCAAGCGGACTCGAAGAACGGAAACCCAGGCGCAGGTGTGAACATAGCGTTATGCTAAGGCCCCATGTTGCAAAAAAGATGCCTTTTTGGATGCAGATTTTTTTGCGTTTCTTTTTTAGCCAAAGACAGAAGTGGATTGAGCAGAATGGAGAAGCATATGTGCTTTTGTTATATTTTCCAATACTTTTGTAGCCACTCCAGGGCTTGGCCAAAAAAAAAACCCAGCAAACCTGCAACAAACAAAGCAGGTCTTTTACAACGTGGGGCCTCAGCCTAAGGTCTCATGTACACAACCATAATTTTTATCTGCAATTGTGGATAAAACTATGGTCCCATTAATTTCTATGGGCCCAGACACATGACCGCATTTTTTGCGGCCATGTGTCTGTGCCATATTCAAGGACCACAAATTATGAAGTTTGTCCTATTTTTGATCTCATTTGTGGCACAGACCAGTGTTGGGAATCATATAGGATCCGTGATTGTGTGATGCAATGCAGATATGTTTCTGTGTGGATTGCAGATCAGTATTTGCGGACTATAAATCCACTTCAGTTGTATGCATGAGGCCTAATAGTCAATAGTAACTGAGTACTCAATTTAACAAAGTAATCAATATCTGATGAAACAATTATGAACATTAAGTCTGAGACCCCAATCTGCGGAAATGCAGTTTTTTTTGTTGCAGATTTTGTTGCGGTTTTTTGAGCCAGGAGTGAATTGAGCAGAAGGTAGAAGTATAACAGCTTTCTTTATATTTCCCAATCCTTTTGTAGCCAGTCTTGGCTTTAGCTCAAAAAACCGCAGCAAAATTTGCAACAATAAAAGCTGCGTTTCTGCAACGTGGAGCCTCAGCCTACACACACACTTATTAAACCTGGGTAGAAAAGAAAACGGAGCGATTTGCAACCTTAAACAGATCTACTTATACACCAAAATGTGCTCTATTTTCAGTCTTACTTCTTAATAAATGTGATTAAAACTTGGAGACTGCTCCCTACTCTCAGAAACCATGCTGACTTTTCTTGTTGCTTTTCAGATATGACTAGTGACAAGAAAAGTCATATTTTTTTGTGCAACACATCATGACTTTGATGATTTTTTATGTGTAGCTTATACCAAAACCTTTCAGAAACAGCTTAGCAAATGTAGGTCACTAAATCTAAGGTACTCATTTATTAGATGAAGATAAGGGGAAGATATTATTCTGGATTTCCTACCCTACTAAAAAAAACATAATTTTTGCCTGAGTTGAGCTGGAGCAATGGAGAATGAATTTCAGAAGGATTCATCGGGTGGCCATTAAGACACTTGTTACTTTTGGTACCTTTCCAAATAAAACCAAATGTGAAAGTGTTTAGCCAAGGAGTTAGGAAGTGGCTGAGTTCACACCTAGACACAGGGATAGTCTCAAACCTTCCCTTTTGTTGCCTGTTGTCACTAGTAAAGCACAGTCTTATCTGATCTGAGGGTCATTAGTTTAATGTCTCTTCCAGCTGTACCATGTCTTCCCACCCACAAATGATCTCTTATCTCTCTCTGCTGTGTATATCCCATTAACAAATGCCAGACCATCTAATGCAAATTATAAACATGTCATAGGTATCAGCTCTGCAATCTCCTGGACTACAGACCATTAAAGGGATTTAGACAAACCACAGAGCCAGACAACAGTCAGGTTTTCCTAAACAGATAGCATAAATACTAGATGGTAGTTGGTAAATGATATGTCTCCAAAGTGATTACACAATAATAAGATTGCTATTTCATTAGAAGAAAATGAGTCACAGCAGCTACTGACCTTGCTTGATCTCTACAGTTCACTGTGAAAGCTTGGAAAGTTTTATAAATGCATCCAATAAAAATGTCTTATGTTTAGGAGATATTGGGATTACCGGCCATAGTCATGAAATAAGAGATCATTAAGACCTCTGTTTACAGCAAGTAGAAATATAGAATTCTATGCATGGAGGATCATTCCAGTTTTATGTATGAATGATCAATCTCAGTAATTGCAAACTATAGTTTTCTTGTTGTTTATTGATCTTTTTGTTTATATACACAAAGCAATTATTTTTGTGACTCTCATAATAATTCTGACCTGTATGGTTGTAGCAGGAGGGACTGAGACAACACCACAAGTACTGTGGACCAAGTAGATGCAGCAAAGAAAGTCCATTTACTTACGCAGGATCATTGTCACCAGTGCTTTAATGAGATAGCAGCTGATCAGCCACAAAACAGTTAAACAAGTTGCTCAGCTGTAGATTAGTGGTTCAGTTGACAATATATACTCCAAGGCTTCATGTACACAACTGAGTATGCAGTCCGGGGGGAATTCCAATGTATGTTCCCATGATCCATTCCAATATTGTTAGAACAGATCCTATAAACTATCAGAATAAAAAAAGGTAAACAGAAGACCCTTGGAATGCAGTCTCTATCACGTGCATGAAGCCTAAGTGCTTAGCAACACAGCGATTACCCAGTTCTCACAGAGGTTTGTGCTCAGCTCCTACAGGTCCCGCTTCTCAGATCCCCTCTAGGCTCAATAACTTTGCCTTCAGATGGAGTCAGACTCTTTTCTGAGAATCGTACTGCACAAACAGGTAGCCACAATGGTTACAATGGGTTTCCAGACACAAGACTCATAGACGTGGAAAGCCTCCATTTACCTGGAGACTTACCTGTCCAGCATGACCACAAGGCATCAGGCAGTAGTATGCATAGGCTGTACCACAGTTAGGTGAAAAGGGCACAGCCCACAGCACAACTAGTAGGAGCAACAAGACATGGCCCATTTGGTTACAATCATTGCGCCACTCTCCCCTCAGAAAGTACTAGACTAAAGTCAGAACATTGACTCACAGCAAACAAAAAATAGTTTTTGTCAGTGTTACATCATATAATGTAATTCATCATTGGCATATACACAGTAATAAGAAATGTGTTACACAGGCAAATATATCAAACATTGACAAACATGAGTAAGGATTTAGCAAAGTTGCCCACTTACAGTCATTTTCTGGAAGAGGGTGACTTACATGGTTATTGACTGATGTTTTTATAAAATTGACAAATGTATATATTTGCGTGTATATTTGCTTGTAAATACTTCTGCAGACTACCTGAGCCTTTTATATCAATTATTTAATCAATTCTATCTTTTTAGAAGGCAATGACTACAAATGGATGCCTATAGTGTTCTTCAGTGAACATAATGAGAATTCGTGTATGATTCATATTGGTTCATTTTCATATCTACTTTTGACCATTTTAAAAGAATTTCAATTATATTTATCCCAAATAATTTAATTCCTTTAAGATCTTCTTTGTATATATGAAAGAAACTTTAGCTGTCCATACACATTAAATAAATAGCCAAACCTACCAATTTCATTGGGACTGATTGACCATCTAATGCATATGGGGTGTCCTGACTGTCTCCTGATGGCAGTTATAGGTGAAAAAAGGGTAGGTCCCATCTATGATAAGCAGAGGTGTCTGGCAGGATCTCACACCCCTTTTTTACTCAAGAGCACAATGACACTAGACCGAACTGAGGGCTCATGTATATAGAAGGTTCAGGAGCAGAGATGTTGAAGCTCTCAAGATTCATTTATTTCAGGTTATGGTGGTTTGAGATCAACATTTGTTTCAGGTTGAACATTTTCGGTATGCACTACAACTTATGTTGGCTTAAAACATAATGTATAAAACTGACAGGGCTCCTAGGAACCTATCTATCCAAAATTCTAGCTCTCTAAGGCAAACCCAGCTGAGGTTATGTCGAAGTGAAAGCGACAAGTTTGCCCATACACTGTGCTGACACTCCCTTTAAAGCAATTTAACATTTAAAATGCTGCAAAAAATGCCCTTACTTTGGGAAAAGTTGCTTCCCCTGGTTTTTTAGAAACACATAGCAATTTTGTTGCAAAAAGCAATGGTTTTATACAAAAATTAGCCTGTTTTGATAACTTGTAAATGATACAGGCATGTTGTTATTGGGGAAACAAATTTGTGGCTCAGTGCCTAGTTGAAAAGTGATGAAGAATTGGCTTTTCAAAAAAAAAAAAAGCCACAAAAAATTATCCCTTTATAGGAGCCAAATGCCGCAAAAACATTGTGTTGGTATTGGAAGAGGCAATGGTGGAGTTTTATTTTCTTATTAATATGCCAACAGAGTGGCGAGTGAAACTGACAACTATATTTGAAGAAAAATTGTGGCACACTGTCAGCATGCCTGCCACTTGAAAAGTGAAGTGATAAAAAAATTTCTTCATAAAAAATCCAACAAAAATTGTCCCTTTATGGGAGCAAATGCAGCAGACAATGAGTGACAATTACAAAATTTGAATAAAAATTTGTGACACAATATCAGAGTGACTGGCCTGCTAGCTGTAAAAGCTAGACTATCTTCTGAAATGGAAAGGATTTTAATGACCATGAGAACAATACTTGTGAGCCAGAAAAGAACCTACATTATACTGTTGGTTATCCCTGAATGCAAGCAAATGCTACATCAATATCATGTTGGCAGAGTGGTAATTTACAGAATTTCAAGAAAATTTGTGACACACCATCAGTGTGCCTGCCATTTGAAAAGTAATAAAGAATTGAGTGTAGAAACTATGCAGCACCAAGTCGTGACAATGTACAGAATTTTAAGATACAATTGGGACACACAGTTATCTACTCCATTGTGCTTGTGGTTTGCTGCACGCAGTTATCATTCACTGTATAGAGCTGCTCATACTGACACTACTGCATGTACCACAGTGCCACTTCACCTTACCATGAAAGGAGGGAGGAGGAGTGTAAGTAATGGCTTGCCCTGGTGAAGTTGGGGACAGGAAATGGTCCCATGTGTAAAAACTGGATGAGGTGGATGGGTCCCACCTGGTGTTGAAACTGTACACCCATAAGGTGATATCAGTACTACAAAGCACTAGCCTTGCTGCATTTCTACATTGTGGCAGCTGATGCTCAAAACATTGACCCAGTGGACCATGAAAGCTATGTATTGTCCCTTCCCATAATTGTTCCTCCTTTTGTTAACAATGGTGTGCACCTTTCCCCACATGGACGTTTACAAGGAGAGGCCCTCATGACGATATCAAGCAGGGATAGCTTTCCTAGAGAAATAATGATAGCTAGGTAATCTCCATTGAGACTGTGTGAATGCCATCCATTTGCAAAACAGAGTGGATTCCACTAAGTGGCACAGCAGCGACGGCACCACCAGTAACTTGACCAGAAGTTAAAGTTGCAGAACAGCCATATGACTGGCCACAGATTGCTGTTTACTGGACACATATTTCTTTATGGATGATGACTGGAGACTCTGTCTCAGAAACCGCCAAAAATCGGTGGAGAGAAAAGTTCTGTGTTAAAACGGCGGGCACCCGACAGACCCCATTATAGACAAAATGGTCCGTCAGTGTCCGTGTGTAACTGCTGAAACAGCGGTCCGACTCTCTGTCGTTCCCCATCAAAGGAGCACACAATGCTATTGTATACCTAGTGTAACAAGACTGACTTTGTCAGAATAAATTATGCTAAATACTCTGTGGAAAGTCACAGATCAAACTGTTCTATTGCAAAACATACTTAGACAAAGATTATTGGCAATGCAAAAATGAACTGTCCTTTGTATGTATTACTGCAGCAGTCTGGCTCACACAGCACATATATTGTCCCTAACTCCTATCTATGATTTCTATCACTAATCTGCCTGTAATTGATTAAATCTGACTTGTGTATTGCTTAAGAAAATGGAGTAATTTCTTTGGATCATGCAGCTATGAATAGCACCAAATTTACACAGCCACGTTTAAACTGTGAAATTCGGCCCATGTGTTGATCGGATTTGTTGCAGAGTGCGATTTCTGGATGTGGCAGAGTCAAAACCAGATAGACAGTTGTATATAACAGGAACAAAACTTTAGTGAAACATGAGTGCAGTAAGAGAAGATCACCTCACATGGTGAATAACAGATCCAGTTCAGCACACACACTAACATAACAGGATGTGTATATCAACCAGCATCAAAACAACAAAAGTACAGAGTGTCTACAGATAAACATTCAGTAACAGTTACATCTAGTGTCATAAATGTGAACTGCAGTCAATCCTGCAAATATAGAGACAAAGCTGGCTGTTGTATATCTCCAACAGGATTTACCTGCATGAAGAGTACTGTATGCTGGGAGATGGGCTCCTAGCAGTATAGTTATCTATGATGCTAGGAGTCCCTACCTCCCAGTGACATACTGTCTCGTACTGATTATATTGCAGGACAGTATATCGCTGAGAAGCAGTGACACCTAACAGCATAGATAAGTATTATGCTAGGAGTCCCTCTACTGGCATTTTGTTCAAGCGGGTAACTCTCATGGCTGAAACTCGGTCTGTGAATGCTGGGTAACACATCAATTCCCTACTTCCTCCATAACTGAAATGCCTTGTGTTCTAGCAAACAAAACTTTATATACTGTATATGACATCAGCACTGTAAGGTTTCCACCTATCACAGACTATTGACTGAGAGTTTGTCAGGTAATGTCACATGATGCCATAATGTCACAGTGACGCATAGAAATGTGTATCTTCTACATGTGGCGGAGGCTATTTTAGTTAGTTCAAGACAAATCGCCATTTATTCAGCGTCATTAAAAACCAGACAATTTGGAATATTCAGGTCATACCCAGCTCGGAATGAAACAGTTCACCCATCTCTAGTCAGGAGAAATAAGTGTTGGCTGAATAAGTATTCGCTTAACAGTTATTTGAAATTGTATAGCCAGCTTAAGGCTCTATGCAAACTAGAGCCATGTCTTCCATTGTAAATAAAGACAGAGCAGCTATGACTGATCTGTTGTGAAAAAGATCTCTAAGGCTGAGGCCCCGCGTTGCAAAAATGCAGCCTTTTTTGTTACAGATTTTGCTGTGTGTTTTTGAGCCAAAGTCAAGAATGGCTACAAAAGGAATGGAAAATATACTTACTTATACTTCTCCCTTCTGCTCAATCCACTCAAAAATACGCAGCAAACTGGAACAAAAAAGTTGCATTTCTGCAACATGGTGCTTCAGCCTAAAAGGACCAAAGGAGAACTTGCTTATCTGTAGTAAAAATGACTAAAAACTTACAGTGGGAAAAAAAGTATTTAGTCAGCCACCAATTGTGCAAGTTCTCCCACTTAAAAAGATGAGAGAGGCCTGTAATTGACATCATAGGTAGACCTCAACTATGAGAGACAAAATGAGAAAACATATCTAGAAAATCACATTGTCTGATTTTTTAAGAATTTATTTGCAAATTATGGTGGAAACTAAGTATTTGGTCACCTACAAACAAGCAAGATTTCTGGCTCTCACAGACCTCTAACTTCTTCTTTAAGAGGCTCCTCTGTCCTCCACTCATTACCTGTAGTAATGGCACCTGTTTGACATTGTTCTCAGTATAAAAGACACCTGTCCACAACCTCAAACAGTCACACTCCAAACTCCACTATGGTGAAGACCAAAGAGCTGTGGAAGGACACCAGAAACAAAATTGTAGACCTGCACCAGGCTGGGAAGACTGAATCTGCAATAGGCAAGCAGCTTGGTGTGAGAAATCAACTGTGAGAGCAAAAATTAGAAAATGGAAGACATACAAGACCACTGATAACCTCCCTCGATCAGGGGCTCCATGCAAGATCTCACCCCGTGGGGTCAAAATGATCACGAGAACAGTGAGCAAAAATCCCAGAACCACACGGGGGGGCCTAGTGAATGACCTGCAGAAAGCTGGGACTAACGTAACAAAGGCTAACGTCAGTAACACACTACGCCGCCAGGGACTCAGATCCTGCAGTGCCAGACGTGTCCCCCTGCTTAAGCCAGTACATATCCGGGCCCATCTGAAGTTTGCTAGAGAGCATTTGGATGTTCCAGAAGAGTATTGGGAGAATGTCATATGGTCAGATGAAACCAAAGTAGAACTGTTTGGTAGAAACACAACTCATCGTGTTTGGGGGAGAGTGAATGCTGAGTTGCATCCAAAGAACACCATACCTACTGTGAAGTTCCCTGGGACATTGTATACTGAGTGACACAGAGTACAATTATACCCTGGTCATGGTGTTTAAGGACACCCAAAAGTCTTTCTGGCACACAAGACAGCAACGCTTCAAATGGTGTGTGCAGAGTTGTCATGACATGCTCAGTAAGGTTGTCATGCTAGATTAAGTAGTACTAAAAATAGTTCATTAACCATACAGTCACTGCATGCAATAGTTTACATGGTCCTGGTACAGGTGTAATATTGGAGCAGAATTGGCTAAATATGCATGTTATATTCCTTATTGTATAATAATCACAACCAGATACTCCTGCTGCCTATTATTTCTAGGAAAAACAAAGATTGAATAGGTAACAATCGTAAAAGCTGATTTCTTCCAGAAGATATAAAGGGACAGTTAGATTGCCCTCATAACCATTAGTTTATGTCGTTCCACTTTGCGTCTAGATATGAACAAAATAAAATATCTGCTCAGATAAAACTTACACTTCACGATTCCTCAGATTGTAAAATTTAGCCATTAGCTCTGATTCACAGTTTTCAAACGCACCATGCAAAACTGCTTGTATATGAGCCAAGGTGCTGACTAAAGCAACATTCCCGGTGTGAACACAGCATTGTGGCCTTGTAAACACAATAGTGTTAATTGACCCACGGCATTCTTTGACTTAACCCCATGGCACACTTATTAACCTATGTGTTCCTTTTCTACAGAGGAATGATTTACAAGCTATTCGTCGTGAAGACATCAAATTTTAGGTTTTTGCAAAAGCAATTCACCATAATAATAAGAAAAAAATGTAAAAAATATAACAGGGTACTTTTACTTTTAGATATACGTATCTGACCAATAATGGTTCAATAAGACAGATATCCGGCTCATCTACTAAAAACCTAATATATTGTATATTGCAGTGATTGTAGCATATAAACAGTATCACATAATAAACAATTCATACTGAACATGACAGTAGTGATAAAAAGACTGGTAAAGAGAATTAGTAACATAATAGCGGCTGTAGTTTACTCATATTACAAGAAACACAACTCTTTACCTTATTTTTTCTTCAACGTATATTTTATTATTTGCTTTGTCAATAACTTTAAGAAACAGCAAATAGAAACACCAAAGTTTTTAAAGGTAAGGCCCACGTTGTGGAAACGCTGCGTTTTTTTTGTTGAAGATCTTGCTGCGTTTTTTTTTTTTAACCAAACCTAGTAGTGGAATGAGGTCAGACAAAGCATGTCCAGCTCAAAATGTCTGTCATCTGAACACTCCTCCTTTGACATGTTTTATGAAGATGGAATAAAACCCAGATATTTTTACTAGCAGTTATTGCCACTTTTGTTCTATTTGTACTTATGGCCTGGAATGTGGACTATGTCAGCTCTGATTATTTCTATCTAAAATAATTTTTTTTTTTTTTTATAATTTTATTTCTTCAGCAAATTTCCTATTTTAGAGTTACATTTGTCCATTCTAGCCAATGATGATTTAAAACTGGGGTTCACAATCTTTTTTGGTCTGAGGGCCTCATTGTTAGATTGCATCACTACTGTAACAACTGCAAAAAAAAAAAAAAAAAAAAAACTTTAAAAGAGCAAAAATTTTCTATTTCTGGGGATAGCAGTGTATACAGTGCCGAAATAATCATATGACCAATGGTGCAGCCGCATCAAGCCCTATGGTTGCGGGGCCTCCTTAGCCGCCCCGGATCGAGCAGGACAGTTCAGATACAGTGGCTTGAAAAAGTAATCATATCCCTTGAACTTTTTCACATTTTGTCACCTTACAACCACAAACTTAAATGTATTTTATTGAGATTTTAAGTGATAGACCAACACAATGTAGCATAACATAATTGTGAAGTGGAACGAAAAATATACATGGTTTACAAAATTTTAATCAAATAAAAATCTGAAAAGTGTGACGTGCAAAAGTATTCAGCCCCCTGTACTGTGATACCCCTAAATAAAATCCAGTACAATCAATTGCCTTCATTTACTTAGTTAATAGTATCCAGCTGTGTGTAATTTAGTCTCAGTATAAATACACATGTTCTATGAATGTCTCAGTGGTTTGTTAGAGAACACTAGTGAACAAACAGCATCATGAAGACCAAGTGTAATACCCCAGTACTGGGTCATATATTCCTTTAAGGCTGAGTCAGGGATGTGTACATGTTGTAGCACAGGATGCTGTCATATTTATATGTTATATGTGTATGTTATGTGATTGCATCAGCCATTTGCCTCTGTGTCAGCATTGGTGAGGTTAAAGCACAGCACCTCACACCACATGTGCCAAACACTTAGCCCTCATTGGACAAAGGGGGTGGGGACACTTTTGGTGTAGTTGAGGCACACAGAGAAGTCTGAGGAGTTCTGCCAGTGAAGTAGTGAGACGGAGTGCAGTCTGAGGAGACAGATAGTTGCCACCCTTGTAGCCACCGCAGGACCAACAGGACAGAATTAAAAGTGGAGTACTACAAGTCCCAGGAGTCCAGGTACTGTCGGTACTAAGATCAGGAGGAGTTAGACTGCACCAGAGCACAAGGCTATACTCAGGCCTATAAGGAGGAATATCCATTGCTGCTCCAAGGTACAATATATAAAGTATATATGAGGGAAACTTTGGTAGCCTTCACTACCTTGCCGTGCACTATTATCTGCCTGAACTGTAAAGCTAATGCTGGTTGTTTGGAGACTTTTTGCACTCAGTAAAGTCTGGCACTACTTGCACCATCCCCCTTGCCTCCATGTGTGTGTCTGGAACTAACTTGCACCAACCACCATCTTGGGTACATCCCGGGCCAGGCCACACTACTACACCCGGCATTCACCAGAGGGAATACCCCGGGGAACCTGTCCATTACAGTAACCACCTAGGTGCGTTCCCCCACCACTGTGCTGTACCCGAGGGAGAGAGCCTGGAGATGCCTGCACCGTGACTACCACTCCTAGCATCCACCACTCAGGCACAGTCTCCCCCTTGCAATCCCCCTTGGGGCACCACACAAGGAACTCACCAGACAGGTCAGAGATAAAGTTGTGGAGAAGTTTAAAGCAGGGTTAGGTTATAAACACATATCCCAAGCTTTGAGCATCACAAGGAGCACTGTTTAATCCATCATCCAAAAATGGAAAAAGGATTCTATAACTGCAAACCTACCAAGATATGGCCATCCACCTAAACTAACAGATCGAGCAAGGAAAGCACTGGTCAGAGAATCAGCCAAGAAGCCCATGGTCACTCTGGAGGAGCTGCAGAAATCCACAGCTTAGGTGAGAGAATCTGTCCACAGGACAACTACCACAAATCTAGCCTTTATGGAAGAGTGGCAAGAAGAAAACCATTGTTGACAGAAAGACATAAGAAGTGTCTTTTGCAGTTTCCCACAAGCCATACAGGGAACACAGAAAACATGAGTAAGAAGGTGCTCTGGTCAGATGAGACCAAAGTTGAAGTTTTTGGCCTAAATGCAAAGCGCTATGTGTGGCGTAAAAGTAACACTGCTCATCACCCTGACCACACCATCCCCACTTTGAAACATAGTGGTGGCAGCATCATGCTGTGGGGAAGCTATTCTTCAGCAGAACAGGGAAGCTGGTCAGAGTTGATGGGAAGATGGATGGAGCTAAATACAGGGTAATCCTGGAAGAAAACCTGTTGGAGGCTGCAAAAGACTTGAGACTGAGAAGGAGATTCACCTTCCAGCAAGACAATGACCCTAAACATACGGCCAGAGCTACAGTGGAATGGTTTAGATCAAAGAATATTCATGTATTAGAATGGCCCAGTCACAGTTCAGACCTAAGTACCATTGAGCATCTGTGACATGAAAATTGCTGTTCACAGACGCTCTCCATCCAATCTGGCTGAGATTGGGCTATTTTGCACAGAAGAATGGGCACAAATCTCAGCCTCTAGATGCCCAAAACTGGTAGAGACATACCCCAAAAGACTTGCAGTTGTAATTGCAGAGAAAGGTGGCTCTGCAAAGTATTGATATAGGAGAGCTGAATACTTTTGCATGTCACACTTTTCAGATTTTTATTTGATTAAAATTTTGAAAACCATGTATCATTTTCCTTCCACTTCACAATTATCTGCTACTTTGTGTTGGTCTATCACTTAAAATCTCAATAAAATATATTTAAGTTTGTGGTTGTAGGGTGACAAAATGTGAAAAAGTTCAAGGGGTATTAATAATTTTGCAAGCCACTGTAGAGGTTGAATACAATAGTGGAGCATGAAGCTATGAGCTTTGTGCTCCATTATTCAGGCTTTGGCTGATGATGTTGGCTGCAGGATAGTGCAATGAGCGCCATCATTACAGCTGGAGCCTGCAGGTCCGTGGGAACAAGATTAGGTGAATA
The DNA here is from genome assembly GCA_947044405.1 of Leptodactylus fallax. NCBI lineage: Eukaryota > Metazoa > Chordata > Amphibia > Anura > Leptodactylidae > Leptodactylus > Leptodactylus fallax. The sequence continues at coordinate 10,145,908 of CAMRHE010000003.1, forward strand.
TTTCTTTTTTTTTTTTTGTGGTGGTTGAGGGGGGCAGGGGGTCTTATGGGGAAATTAAATTATGGGGGCTCATTTACAATAAGTTTGAACAGGGCCCCCTAATGTATTAAAATGGCCCTGAGTGTATAGTACATGAATTCAAAAAGCAGCCAAGACAGAATACCATGCACCACTCCCTCCAGTGTGCAGTAGGCATTACCCAGTAAAAGTTTTGCCTGGGTTGCTTCTTTAGTAGTTTAAAAAGAACTCCCACAGTGTCTCCCACAATGGCACCTGCCACAGTGCTAAGCATAAAAGTGTCAACCATAGTGCTGCCCATGGCAAAGCCAACCCTACGGTTCCCCAAACAACAGTGTTACCCTTAGCAATTCCTATCACAAAGAGCCTCGCCATAAAGGTGCCAGCTATACAGTGTTCAATCATAATTATGTCAGTCACAGTGCTCCCCATGGCAATGCCAGCTACACAGTGTCTTTCCAAAAGGGTGCCAACTATACAGCACTCCATCATAGTTATGCCAGCCACAGTACATATCATACCAGTACAAGAGATACAGTGCCTTATAACAGTGTCAGGCACTCAGTGTCCACCATCAGTTCCAGTCAGTCAGTGTTGTGTTCTCTAGTGTGCCAATAACACAGTGCTCTAATAATACTTACCTGTCCTTGGTCCTAGACTGCATGCAGCTCCTCTTCTCTCTGGCATGGAAAATACATGTGAACACTTACCATACACAGATAAACATACTGATGAGAGTTTACTAAAATAAGCATGCCAATTTTCTAGTACAAAAGGGCAGAGATTATTATTATTATTAGTTATTTATATAGCACCATTAATTCCATGGTGCTTTACATTTGAGGGTTTACATACGGTACACAAGATATATAAAACAGATAAAACTAACAGTGACCAACTGGCACAGTGGGATAGAGGGCCCTGCCCGCAAGGGCTTACTATCTATGAGGGAAGAGGGATAGAGACAGAACGTGGGGGTATAGGCTGTTCAGGTGGTGGTATGGTGACAGTAGTGTTATTTAAGGTTGTAGGCCTTCCTGAATAGGTGAGTCTTAAGGGCCTTCTTGAAGCTTGTGACTATGGGGGACAGTCTTATGTGTTTTGGTAATGAGTTCCAGAGTATGGGGGATACACCGGATAAGTCTTGGAGACGATTGTGTGAAGAGCGGATAATAGCAGAGCAGAGTAGGAGGTCTTTGGAGGATCGGAGGTTACGTGCGGGCAGGTAGCAGGAGACTAGGTCGGAGATATATGCGGGGGACGGGTTGTGGATGGCTTTGTATGTCAGCGTTAGTAATTTGAACTCTATTCGCTGGGCAACGGGTAGCCAGTGAAGGGATTGGCAGAAGGGAGCGGCCGATGAAGAACGCGGGGAGAGGTCTATTAAGCGAGCAGCACAGTTTAAGGTGGACTGGAGGGGGCGAGAGTGTTAGCTTGGAGGCCATGGAGAATGGTGTTACAGTAGTCTAGGTGGGAAATTATGAGGGCGTGGACTAGCATCTTTGTAGTTTCAGTGGTGAGGAAGGAGCAGATTCGATGGATGTTCTTGAGTTGGAGGCGGCAGGAGGTGTTGATGGTTTGAATATGCGGCTTGAAGGTTAGGTCAGAGAACAAGGCTTGGATGCTGACAGGGACTAACTGGCAGGTCAGGGAGGGGAATAAATGGTTTGAATTAAAACTTAAGTCTACACCAGTCCCCAACTGACCAAAATTCCAATACTGGTGCGAGGGACCTTGTAAGATGTGCCATAATTATTAAGAGGTTGGAGATTCTTAATAGTTCAGGTGCATCTTGCATCAGCAAGGGAATGAATTAAGGTTGGCATTGGAAACACTAGCCTTAATAAATCCCCCACTGTGTCCTGAGGGTCAGAGACTATGCATGGTGGCTCAGTGGTTAGTACTGATGCTTGCAGTAGTGGAGTCCTGGGTTTGAATCCTGCCAAGGACAGTATCTGCAAGGAGTTTGTATGTTCTCCATGTGTTTGCATAGGTTTCCTCCGGGTACTCTGGTTTTCTCCCACACTCCAAAGACATACTGACAGGGAATGTAGATTGTGAGCCCTACATGGGACAGTGACTGACAATATCTGTGAAATGCTGCGGAATATGATGGCGCTATGCAAGTAAGCAAAATAAAATAAATACATAAATGCACAAAAAGCATTGTGGACCATTGTAGTCAATGGAGATATCCTCTTGATTCAAAGAAATATTGTAGACTAATACACTATGCTAGATACACTAGTGCAGAAACCGATATTCTGTGTGTTTCAGAAAACCTAACACAGTATAGATTTTTATTTAAGCTTCTATTGTCTTAAAAGCCCAAAATATTATTTCTAATACATAATAACGTAAAAATACCAGTAAACATCAGTAAGCTTTAAAAGCGCTGGACACAGACATTTTTGATATATTTAAAACATCATTCAGGGAATCTGCTTCTGCTATATTTCTGCTCGAATTATACAGTGACAGTGAACCCAGGTGACTAAAAGCAGATATTCAATATGTTCTCAAGATAATGCTTTGCTGCAATGTTTTGTCATCAAGGTTAAGATACTAAAGTGCTGTAATGGAAATCTTTTCATCAGCCTCTGTACCCTGGGGATACATCTACGGTAAATGGCGCCCACTTTATAGCAAGTTCTCTAGGTAAAGATCTTCTTCACGTGTGGAGCACATACAATTGTCAGTGTCGTGAGCAACATAGAAAGAAATAGAATGGGAGTTCCACATGTTCTCCTCGCTCATCACATGGATTGGTTGCTTTAACAAGGGCTTATTTCATTTTGGTTAAACACATCTGACTGCTTTGCCTATTGAACTTCTTATATAAGTCCCTCAGTGTCAAAATGCAGTCAGAAGTATTTGGCTTTCAGAAGGAAATGTAGAATTTCACTCTACTCGGTGGCATCTTTACACTTAGAAAACTTCAATCACTTTTTATTAAAATTTTTATATGATTACATAAATATATGTGCGCGCCTATTTATCTATATTAAAAATATGTGTCTTTTAGATTACACGCACCATGCTGCTCATTTTTACAAAGGCTGTAGCTGATGCGCAGACCTATGACATGGTTATCTCCTTCTGATTATGGAGATGAGAGCATGAACATACATCAGTAAGATTCCCCACTGAGATAGCTTTTCACTCTTTTCAGCAAGGAAAAAAGATCAAAGGAAAAATGACTAATTAACATACCAAAGGAGACAAAACCCCTAGAGATTTACCATAGTTACAATCCAATAATAAACAACCAAGTACAAAAAAGATTATTTGATAATAGCACAGAGAAATGAAAGCCTTTGAAATAGCATCTTCTCAGAAAAACTGTGGGAAAGAAATAATATCTGTGATTATGCAGAACAGTGTTGGGAGCTTTGGGGAATAGTTTTTTCTTTTTGGCTGAACTTACTTGCAAATTATTTCAACTGTTTAAAAAATCAGGAACAAAAATGTTGCTGTACTTTGCTTTATAAAGTCCTTTGATGTTAGCCATACAACTCTTTGTTGTAAGTTATAGTTATGACAAACCAAGGCTGGGTTTACAATCATACTGTAAGCAATAAATTCTGCTCCTCCCCAAACCTGTCAAAATTTCAGTCTGCTGTGTTATGTTTTTGGTACCTAGATGAAACTGTTTGAATTTATCCCAGGCACCTTTTTTGATCTATGCACCTACTATAGTCTTAAAGGGGAAACATGTTTTTAACTGAAGCAATGTTGGAATAGCCTTTATAAAGACTATTCTACTCCTACCTTTACTTTTCTTCTCCTCGCCGCCGTTTGTCCAAAAAAACATTTTATTCTCATATGTAAATTATGCTCAGGGAGCCCAAGGGGCGTTCCCCTTGTGCTCCGAGCTCCCCCCCTCGTCATTGCCGCAACCCGCCTCCAGCGCTGATTTTTCACGCCCCTTGCATTTTCTTCTGTTCATCTTGCATCTGCTTCTTGCTCCGTCGGCCATTTTTCTAAAGTATGCTGGTGTAAGAAACTAAACAAAAATGGCCGCCTCTTACTACGAATGGGGTAATTGGGCAACAATAAAGGGATTCATGCCAGAGCCTTCTTGGAAGGTTTCTTCCATCAATCTAATGAGCTTTTAACTCCTAGGCCAGTGACAGTGACAAGGGGACATCCTCTACGTCTGGATGAAAGATCATTTCACCAGTAACATAAACAGAGATTCTTTACTCTAAAAGCAGTGAGGCTATGGAACTCACTGCCACAGAATGTGGTCACAGTGCAATTCATTGTGCAGGTGGAAAAAGGGACTGGATGCTTTTATTGAATAAAAAATGTTATGGGTTAGATTTTGGTAAAAACAGGGTTTTATATTGATTGCCAGATTTGGAGCTGGAATGAATTTTTTCAGTTAGTATCAGTTAGTATCAGCCTCATGGGATTTTTTGCCTTCCTTTGGATCAACACTATAAGGTTATAGGTTGAACTTGATGGACCTGTGTCTTCATCCAACCTCATCTACTATGTAACTTTACGTAAACTAATTTTAATGGAATGACAGGTTGTTGTATCTTTCTATAGGTGTGGATCAAAGACATGCCACAAAGAGCACGTCTTATTCCAACAGCACAAAATACCAGCATCCCTTTTAATAATGTTCCTTAATGAATCCTTCGCATTAATTTTGCCACAATGACCCTTATTTTCTGCCCCTTGCAGACGTTGACATAGTTGAATTTTTTGCCTTTGCAGCAGCCCCAGAGTGAGCCCCACAGAGTCAGTAGGCCCACGGCCATCACCATCAATGTCCAAACCCCCTAGTGAGCTACACCCCTGAGCAACCGCTGGACCCTCCGTAATACTCTGGAACTCATTACCAAGACACATAAGACTGTCCCCCACAACCACAAGCTTCAAGAAGGCCCTGAAGACTCACCTATTCAGGAAGGCCTACAACCTCCAATAACACTACTGTCTCCATACCACCACCTGAACAGCCTATACATCCACCTTCTGTCTCTATCCCTCTTTCCTCATAGATTGTAAGCCCTTGTGGGCAGAGCCCTCTATCCCACTGTGCCAGTTGGTCACTGTTAGTTTTATCTGTTTTGTATATCTTGTGTACCGTATGTTAACCCTCAAATGTAAAGCACCATGAAATTAATGGTGCTATATAAATAAACAATAATAATAATAATAATGAGAGTGTGGGACTAAAATTTTTGCTGTAGCCTCCCTGTGAATGAAGCACCAGTTTGCTTGTGTGGCTGGTACTCCATTCACTTTTGTAGGGTTTCTGAGAATGCAATCTTCAGCATGGGATCCCTTATACAGACCCCTTTATACTCTCAAATTTATGGGGGATCCATGAAAACAGGTGCCTCTTGGGTGCATGACAGCCTTGAAAAATGGTTGTTTCTTATGACTGTTTTGCACCTCAGTCGTGTGAATTTTGCTTTAGTGTAGTTAATGTTACAACCCTTTAAATATTATATTTATTTTATTTAATCCAATTAATTTTCAAATGTAAATATGGAACTGATACAAGTTGCCACAACAGTTTGTGGCTTAAGTGTAAAGGAACTAAAATGTGTACAAAGCACTTAAAGGGTTTTAAATTGCATAGCACCATATTACGGTATATTTCTATTAAAGAAAAAAATATGTAAAAAAATAAATAACACTTCTTGACTAGTACTATACTGCCCCAGGGGAAAAAGTATGTAACTGCTATTTATGTTTTAATTAGCGTTAAGATGTCTGACTTAATTTAGCTAATTCAACAGATTTAAGTGAATCTTCTCTTGAGGTCAAACTTAATGATCTGACATTTTAGCACTTATACAAATATACCTGCAAACTATGCCATGTTGAACAGACTAATGCTTCTCTTTATGTTAATAAGGGAATGTGCACTATAAAATGCATTTATGCCTTACCTTACATCTTGGATTGAAAGCAGTCTGAAAAAAAAACCATTGCTTGCTAAATAATTCTTTGCCTGTTTTACTTAAATATGAATCTGTGCAATAGTAATGTTTTGCCCCTATCATATTAAAGACGTCTTATTGAAAGGTCAAAATTATTAGAAGCTGATCATCATCAAGCTTTTTGAAAAGGTCACATTTTATGAATTTTTACATTCATTCCTTTTATGCCTGCTACACTTATTAAGCTTCCTATGACTGTTCTTTTTATCTATTACATTCACCTTTCTACTTGTCCCCGAATTTATTGGATTAAATGTTACTAAGCAATTCATTGTGATGTAATATCTTTTCATAGAATGACTTGGATGGAAATTCATAGCAATGAAATATTTGATGACCATCGGTAGTACTACAATCTAGTATTTTTACATTTAGCCTGGAAATGTGTTGCTAAAGTTGGAGGCAGAGCAGATGGCAGAGAATAGGAAATATGATAGTCAAGAATAAGAGTTTTAAGTATTCCTAGTTTATTTTCTATCATATTCTTATCATATACAACCATCCAAAGAGTGGCAAGGAACGGCACAGCCACAAATCCCTATATCAGTCTAATTTCTCCAGCTATAGATAGCACATGGAAGGACCTTTTGCATAAAGCCTCAGTGGTGCTCAACCTCAAAAAGCAGTAATATAGCAAAGTAGTAGAACATCTAGGCAAAAAGAAGAGGGGGCATTCACTGATATGTAAAATGAAACTTCCACCTTTATTCTAGTCAGGATATAAAAACAGCAGCAGAGGGAGAGAGGGACGCAAGGAGCGTAGGGTTGACAGCCATTTCGCGCAGCACTGTGCTTCCTCTGGCCCTGTTAGGCCCAGTTAGCTATAATAAACATAAACTAACTGAGTGACTGACTGGAACAGAGGATGGGTGACCCTGTCTGTGAGGGCTTACAATCTACAACAGTAGAAAAAGGAGCCCCCACACAGTATAATACCCCACAGTGGCTCTACACAATATATGTTCCCCATAGTCCCCACACAGTATAATACTCCACAGTAGCCCTACACAGTATAATATGCTGCCCAAAGCCCACCCTCAATCACAGAATAATGTTCCACAGTGGCCGCACACACTATAATATGCTCCCCTTTAGTCCCATACAATATAATATGCCCCATAGTCAAAGGCATAACTAGCAAAGAACGGGCCCCACAGCAAACTTTTCACTTGGGCCCCACATGAAATAATGCCCACTTTACCAGTACCCACAGGTATAAAATCCCCTTTACTGGCCCCCACATGTTATAAAGCCCAATTTTTTTTTTTGGCCACCACACAATATAACACAACCTTTACTGGCCCACACATAGTGTAACACCTCCTTTACTTACCACTGTCATGGTATATTACCTTCTTATTGGCCCCCACAGAGTTTGCTTCTCCTTTACTGACCTCCACACAGTAAATTCACCCACTGCTAGCCCCTCACACAGTATACTGCCCCTTTATTGGCCCCCATGCCATAATGTGCCCCCTTTATAGACCCCCATGCGGTAAGTGCACTTCATAGGGATTTTTAGCTGCTATCTATAGTGCCTGCGATTATAGTGCCAGCAGGTAATAGCCAGCAGGTAATGGCCACTATTTATTTACTGATCCCTGCTCCTGCCCCATGCTGCCTATACTTCCGCTTCAGCCTCCAGGAGGTCCCATGATTTGGGACGCATGGGATCCCCTAGAGGGCTGTGTCAGAAGTGGAGGTAGCCGGGGGTAGGAGCAGGGATTGGTAAGTAAATAGCGGCCATTAACAGCCTACTAAAAAAAGCAGCAGATGTCCAACCAGGCCCCCTAAGGTCGCAGCCCCATAGCAGTCCCTATCTATTCTGCCACTGTCCCATATTCCTCCTCTAACATGTAACTTTACCATCATCTGGTAGATCAAGGCTGTGTACCATGTCCACTGTTTAGTTAGTGGTTCTTTAAGGTGTAGTAGGTCATTGGGGAGGAGGGGAGGGCTGTTTGATCCTAGAGACAGTGCCCCTCTAGTCCATATGCTCTGGTCTAAAATTGTAGATCAGACACATTCAACTGAAACAGGTAAAGGAGAAAAATCAATATCAGACCAAGTAACAAGGGTGGTGTCATTTACTCTCAAGGGTTGTCACCAGGGCCATAACAAATAATCATGGGGCTTCATAGAGGAGAAAGGAGATCTGAGTAGCCGTAGTAAGGACAAAACCCACAACACATTGGAAATTGTGGGAAAATAGTCATTATAAAAACTAGAAAAAAAAATTAATTTCAATAAAAATATTGACATTGCTATTTTACCCATATCCATATTCAACTTGTTAGAATGTTGGAAAATGAGTAGCTATGACATAATCGAATCTTACCGTGTACGTTGTATTACAACAAGTTCAGAGAAAGAGACGACTTGGAGAGGACAGGCAAGTGAGAGCACAAGCCCTGTAGATTGTGAGCCCTATATGGGATGGTGATTTGTAAGGTTGGGTTCACATCTGTGCTGCTGTCTCCTGCACGGTGGACTTTTCTCTCTTCAAAGTGAAAGCAGTGGAAACCCGACAGACTCCATTATAGTCAAAGGGGATCGTCAGGGTCCGTGTGTAACTGACGTTTTAGTGGTCCAGCTCTCCATCATTTGGGTCCCCTGTAGACCTGAATGACAGAGAGCACAACACTCAAATTAGATTGTAAGCTCTTATGAGTGGGACATGTATAATGTTATTAGATAATAAGCTCTTAAAGGGGTTTTTTAGGCATTTGATACCATTTGTATGATAGATCAATGGTATTAGATTAGGAAAGTCCTGCACAGCTACTGAGCAGCAGTTCCAAGCAGTAGCTGCCTGTGCCAGATCTTTAGCATCTGCAGAGCAGTAGCCAGCAGCACTGCTCCCCGCCAAAGCTAAGGTTAGGTCTCAACATCAGGTTAGAAGGGTCTGGCACCCCTTCCGAAAGCTGTTCCAGGAAGTCCCTGCCTGTGTCGGATCTATGGAGTAGACAGTGCTCTAAACAACGGCCACGAAACAGTGGACGGCACTCTCTACAACAGCAAAGGATAGAACATTATTATCAAATGACTGAAAAGCTCCTTTAGGAGCAGGGCATGTATTATATTATTAGATTGTGAGCTCTTCGAGCAGTGTAACTATTGTATTAGATTGTGAACTCTTCGGAGCAGGTTATATATTATATTAGATTGTTAGCTCATTGGAGCAGGTTATGTAATGTACTAGATTGTTAGCTCTTTGGAGCAGGTTATGTATTATATTAGATTGTTAGCTCATTGGAGCAGGTTATGTAATGTATTAGATTGTTAGCTCATTGGAGCAGGTTATGTATTATAGTCGATTGTTAGCTCATTGGAGCAGGTTATGTAATGCATTAGATTGTTAGCTCTTCGGAGCAGGAAAGTATTATATTAGATTATAAACTCTTCGGAGCAGGATATTGTTCTATAATTAATAAACAGCTATTTGCAGCAGGACAGATTAGATCCAGGGTGCACTCCGATTGCCAGCTATGGGGTCAGAAAGTAATCCCCCCCCCCCAACATAGAAAAAAAAAATCTAGAGGGCCCATTTTTAAATTAAAGGTTCCATAATATTGCATTACAATGTTGCTTGATAAATAAATAAAAAATATATATACAGTATATATTTTGGAGTCTTTTGTCTGGATTTTCTCCTTACACAATTACACATTGACCATGATCACTATTGTATCACATTGGGATTTGGTTAAGGTTTTGCCACAGATTTTGCCTATGCAGCGCAAAGTGTCAAAACCATAGTAAGACTCTGCAGAGAAAATCAACATGCTGCAAATATAAAATCTGCACCTTATTTTGCAAGCAGGTTTTTCCTGCGGGGTGTAGATTTGTTTAAAATCTCATTACTTTACTGCTACAGATTTTCCACAATGTACACTCTACATGTGAACATGTTCTTAAAATGAAGATAAACCCCTTCTACTTACTGCAGCTCAGCTCCCAATGTCTGAGCTGCAGTAACCCTGTACGCCCACTACACAGTGTACTGAACCTTCAGCTAGTGTTGGTGGCTGCAGATAGCTGATCGCTGAGCATGAATAGAATAGACTGAAACAACAAGAATAAATTACAGGGGACAGAAAGTGACCCAGTTTTATTAGCGCATTTCCTAAATGCATTTAATAATGCGACAATATGGAAACATGGAGTTCATGATTATGCAAATAACCAGATTTACCAGTCAAGGAGTCTGTGTGGATCGAAATGGAATATTGGTTGCCATCCAGATTTCCCAGGAAGAGATAATATATACACTGAAACCTCTCAGAGACGACAATCCAAACTTGCACTGAAAAGTGGTCTTCTAGAGGGGCGGTCTTAAAGAATATGGCAAAGATGTATAACATATGGTGGAAATCTGGTCTGGAAAAGGGGGTGGTCTTCTGGGCTGCACATAACATGCACTAAGCTACCCTCTATGGTATATATCACACGGTATTCCTATATATTTCACAGAAAATAAATGGTTTCAAACGATAACACTTAACTTTTAATATTCAAATATAAAAAATACACAAAGGACGTCCACTAATCTACTAAAAGACAGATCAATGTGGTCTGTGCCTGCCTATTCAAAGTTTATTCAGGATTAAAATGTTAGACAGTATTCACACTCTCCAACTTTCCACTGGACCTAGGGTGCAATTAGATACTTTCACCACCCTTAGACTAAGGTTATAGTATCACGGCTGCATCATGCAACAGGTCAGTATTTTGTCAGTTGCTCTTAGTGCTAGGAAAACCCAAACACCTGGTCCCCACACACATAATTTGTAAAGCATCACTGACTAGACTCCTGCACAGCCATGATATACCTCCACAACCCTAGTCTGTAGTATGTACATATGCCAGTAATCTAGGTACAGGTCACAGTAACTTCATTTCCTGTCATTAAAATGTTATAACCATAAGGGAAACTATGATATTCTGACCCTTATACTCAATCAACATCTATATTGCAGCCATTACTGATATCCCCTATGTTGACTCCAGGGATATACAGCTACCATTTCCATTAGTGACTCAAATTCCACCAACTAATCTCCAGGCTACTCAGACTGCCCCAGTTTCCTGTCAGTCCTTCATGCCCCCAAGTGGTATGGCTTGTGGTCAACTAACTCAAAAATAGAAAATAGAAAATAAACTTGCTCTACGCGTTTCCCCTGTGTTATCTGTATCAGGTTCATCAGGAGCCAATGTTAATAAACTGTGAGACTGTGAGACTGTGAAGAATTACCTAAGGGTATAGGGTTTATGATATCTGTATTTTTTTGATACTATCAAAATTAAAATGGCAGGCTTTTTGTCTGAAGACAATATATCTGTGAAGTGGCTAGGTGGACACACCCCCTAGGAGGTGTGATTGGTGGAGTGAGCTAGTGATATCTATTGGCTCACTGCAGACAGCATTAGGAAAGGGGGTGGCACCGAATGAATGGGCTGACCTTTATAAAGCAGGCAAGGCTCAGTGTGGCGTCGGCTACCCTATACACTGGAGCACACCATCAGTGCTCCAGGAACTGCAGTTTTAACTGCATTTTTGAAAAATATTTATAGCAGCTTAGACCAATTGATAAGTTTATTAACATTGGCTCCTGATGAACCTGATACAGATAACACAGGGGAAATGCGTAGAGCAAGTTTATTTTCTATTTTCTATTTTTGAGTTAGTTGACCACAAGCCATACCACTTGGGGGCATGAAGGACTGACAGGAGACTGGGGCAGTCTGAGTAGCCTGGAGATTAGTTGGTGGAATTTGAGTCACTAATGGAAATGGTAGCTGTATATCCCTGGAGTCAACATAGGGGATATCAGTAATGGCTGCAATATAGATGTTGATTGAGTATAAGGGTCAGAATATCATAGTTTCCCTTATGGTTATAACATTTTAATGACAGGAAATGAAGTTACTGTGACCTGTACCTAGATTACTGGCATATGTACATACTACAGACTAGGGTTGTGGAGGTATATCATGACTGTGCAGGAGTCTAGTCAGTGATGCTTTACAAATTATATGTGTGGGGACCAGGTGTTTGGGTTTTCCTAGCACTAAGAGCAACTGACAAAATACTGACCTGTTGCATGATGCAGCCGTGACACTATAACCTTAGTCTAAGGGTGGTGAAAGTATCTAATTGCACCCTAGGTCCAGTGGAAAGTTGGAGAGTGTGAATACTGTCTAACATTTTAATCCTGAATAAACTTTGAATAGGCAGGCACAGACCACATTGATCTGTCTTTTAGTAGATTAGTGGACGTCTTTTGTGTATTTTTTATATTAAAATATTAAAAGTTAAGTTTTATCGTTTGAAACCATTTATTTTCTGTGAGATATGAAGTAATAGGGAATGGTGTAGAACCCGCTGTGAGACTGTGAGGTATTCCTATATATTATGACATGGTGACATTATGGTGTGATATCTATGGCTACGGATGCCAGCCAGGGGCATAACTAGCAAAAACTGTGCCCCATAGCAAACTTATAACTTGGGCTCTCCCCACCCCCACACGACATAGCTCCCCCTTTCCTGGCCCCCAACACAGTATAATGCCCCATTTTCACACTATAATGAGTGGCCTCCAGACAGTAAAATATTTCATACTGGACCCTCCACACAGTATAATGTCCTATAGCAGCCCCTTCACACAGTTTAATGTCCCATAGCGGCTGATCCACATAGTATAATGTCCTATAGCGACCCCTCCACACTGTATAATTTCTCATAGTGGCCCCTCCACACAGTATAATGTCCATTACTGGCCCCCATACAGTATAATGTCCTATAGTGGCCCCTCCACACAGTATGATGTCCCATAGTGGCCCCTCCATACAGTATAATTTTCCATAATGACATCCACAAAGTATAATGTCCTATAGCAGCCCATTCACATAGTATAATGTCCTATAGCGGCCCCTCCACATTGTATAATTTGCCATAGCGGCCCCTCCACACAGTATAATGTCCCATAGTGGCCCCTGCACACAGTATAATGTCCCATTGCGGCCCCTTCACACAGTATAATGTCCCATAGCGGCCTCTCCACACAGTATGATGTGCCATAGTGGCCCCTCCATACAGTGTAATGTTCCATAGTGGCCTCCACACAGTATAATGTCACATAGTAGTGCAGCATCCCAGAGGCTGCTGTTTTTTATTGTTTGTCTTTTGTGGCTCTGGGATTGTGTTGGTATGTTCTGTTCTGTGTTAAATGTATTGTTGCAGCTTTTCCTCTGCATTATTTCCCCCTGCATTGTTCAAACCTAGCCTTGGTTTAGCCCTGGCCTATCACAGGCCACTGGGCGGGGTTGTAGGGAAACCTCATCTCCCTGGCAACGGTTGGTCTCCTCAGTCTAGTGTGTGCATTTGACTGGAGAAGGTGTGCAGAGCTTGCCTTCCACCAGTCTCTGGACTGGTGTCAGTACTTTTGGACACTTTCGGTGCCATGCCAGGAGGAGCAGTAGAGGCCCTGACAGGAGGAACTCATTCGGGCCTAGTCTACAGGTAACTAGATCCCTGTCAAAACTCCCTGTAACTCCATCCCCGATATATCTAGCTGGGAGAGGCATGAGAGGAGGAGTAGAGGAGAACTATACTGTAGAGCAGGGGTCAACAACCCCTGGCACGCGTGCCGAGAGTGGCACGCAAGGCTTATTTCCCTGGCACAGCAGCGGAGTCCTCACCCAGCAGTTTCGATCGGACCAAACACGGCCGAAACGAAACTACTATTATTATACTGTGGGGTCTCTTCAGACCCCAGAGTATAATAAGCGGAGCCCCCGGGGAGATGATCAAATATAAAAAAACAATGTTAACTCACCTTCCCTGGATCCACAGCCGCTGTGTACTCTTCGGGCGCTTCTGCCTGACGTAAGAGACTGCTGACAGGGCCTCAGGGGTCACGTCCGACGTCATTACGCATAATGACGCAACGTGACCCCTGAGACCGAATCAGCGGTCGCTGACATCAGGGAGAAGTGCCCACACAGCGGCTGTGGAGCGCAGGAAAAAGTGAGTAAGGGTGCGTTCACATATGTCCGGCGCAGCTATCAGTTTCCCTCCAGTGTGGTGCACACAAGCCGAAGGGAAACTAATGCCAGGAATTGATCCCATAGTTTTCTATGGGATCGGTTCTGGCGCAAGAGGCATCAGTTCTGGCGCCGTATTTGTGCCTCAGCCGGATGGAAAAACGTTGCCTGCAGCTTTTTCCATCCGGCTTCCTTAAAATTTCATTAGCGCTGGGTGAAGATGGATGCGGCATCACCCGGCTTCTGCACAGTCTATGTACAGTAGTAAGTAATTGCTGGCTTCACTACTGTACCTGAGTGAATTGCTCAGGATTTGTTAAAGCTATAAAGAGAGAATCTCATCTTTAAAATGATACCAAGATCACCATGATCGTGCTTAAACATCCTGAGCTATTCGCTGGTGAAAACGATGTTTGGCATTGAAATCCCAATGCAGATCTCAATTCCCGACATCGTTTTAACAGTGAATCGCTCTGAATGTGTAAGGTCAATCATGGAGATCTTGGTATCTTTTTAAAGATGAGATTCTCATCTTTAAAATGAATCCAGTTGCATCTTTGTGGCCCTAACAGAACCTTAGAAATGGGGCTCTAAAAGTGTCCCCCCCCCTCCTGCCTCTGGCAGCATCTTAGAGCTAAGGAAGGAGGGGGAGGAGGAGCTGCAGACTGCAGAGACAATGATAAATCATTGTCTGTGCATAAGCTGCAGATGAGGGGGGGGGGGTAGCAGGGACTTCTGTCCATGTTATCCCCTCTCCAATTAATCAGAGAGCATACTATACTTCTGCTCTCTGATTGTCACATAGAGGGATAAAGTAATACCCCTCTGAGCCTAATCACATAACCAGGAAGTTTATTGGCGCTGTGACCCAGACATTTACCATCCTCCAGGTCGCAGTGCCAAAAGTGTCGCACCAAATACTTACACAACACATGCACAAAGTCACCAATAAAGTTTACATTTTTTCACTGTCCCTGTCCTGTCCATACCTGATCTTTATAGAGTAAAATACGCCGCCCGCCTCTCTAGTTATATCCGTTACACGTTAAAATAATAGCAATAGCAGGATAATACTGTGTGCAGGGGCCACTATGGAGGATAATACTGTGTGCAGGGGCCACTATGGAGGATAATACTGTGTGCAGGGGCCACTATGGAGGATAATACTGTGTGCAGGGGCCACTATGGAGGATAATACTGTGTGCAGGGGCCACTATGGAGATTTATACTGTGTGCAGGGGCCTCTATGGAGGATAATACTGTGTGCAGGGGCCTCTATGGAGGATAATACTGTGTGCAGGGGCCGCTATGGGGCATAATACCATGTACAGGGGCCGCTATGGGACATAATACCGTGTGCAGGGGCCGTTATAGGACATAATACCGTGTGCAGGGGCCGCTATGCGACATAATACCGTGTGCAGGGGTCGTCAGACTTACAATTATTGACTGGCACTCTGAGTACCTCAACTTTGATTTTTTTAATCGAAATCGGCACGCCGAACAAAAAAGGTTGCCTACCCCTGCTGTAGAGCCTGTATCATCCCTGGGCACCCTCCTTGAACCAGGGCTGGGGATTGGACACTGTAGAACTACTACCCCCATTTGGAAGCTGCCATTACCTTTTGTTCCTGTTGCCAAATAAAGGCTGTTTCTGGTTCACCTGCACCGCTGACTCCTGAGTCATGCCTGCATCACCATCAGGGCCCTTCCGACTTCCATCACATCGGCTCAGAGAGAAGAGGTCCCCTCTCCAACTGGAAGCGAAAGAACTACTACCACCACCATCCGGTAGTGCTGCAGGACAACCCAAGATTTTGTCCAGCCCAGGAGTGGTACTGGAGTGGTTAGTGAGTGTGCTTGGCCTAGTAGGTGGCACATCCTCAGGTACTACAACTCCCATCCTCCGGTCTCCTCCATCTGGGTTGCGGCAGTAGCCCCTGCACACAGTAAAATGTTTCATAGCAGCCTCTCCACACTGTATAATGTCCCATAGTGGCCTCCGTACAGTAAAATGTCCCACAGTGGCATCTCCACACAGTTAATATCCTATAGTGGCTCCTAGAAGATGAAGCTATTTTTACACACTTCCCCGGGAAGGCTTCTTTTGGAAAGCGATATGGCCGGGCCCCAGTCCTGCCTGGTCTTCCACTGGGCCAGTCTGACGTTGGGTGGGAGACAGATATGAAATCAGTTTTTTCCATTTTATGTTTTAGAAAGTGTAAGGAGATTAATACAGATAAAGCTCTCAGTCATTCTTTCTGTGGGAGAGTGCAGTGCTCCATAACTTTCTGAAGGCTGTAGGAAAGTGATGAGGCTTAAAATGTGGGCAAGCCTGATCACTAAAGGGCCATGGCTAAAGATGTGATGTTGTGTAGAAAAACAGCACTATTTACCTTATCTTAATACTGCTGTTATGCATGCACTTCCCCTTGTAGGCAGCAATTCCACCGCCTGTAGCCAATGAACTGACTAAAGGGATTCTGTTTTTACCACTTAAGGCTGACACCCCATTTTGCGTAAACGCAGCTTTTTTTTGTTGCCACTGGTGACCCTAAGCAGCTAGATCAGATGATTGGTAAGGGTTCCAGGAGATTTTTAGCAGTACAACGCAGGCAATGCACATTCAGTTTTTGATGAAGTTTTTGAAGAGTTTTTTTTTTTGTGCCAAAACTAGAAGTGGAGGCAACAGGAAAAGAATTAGTCCTTCTTTTATATTTCCCATTCCTGGCTTTGGCTCTAAAGAGTACCCACAACTGCTTGAGAAAATGTAGTATTTAGAGACAATTTATAGTTGACAAATCTTTTAGTGTTGAGCTGTACATTGTTTTCTTATTAGAAATTATCTGTGTAACTATAGTACAGTTTACTAATACACTGGGATTATGCATATCCAATTTCATATCAGTTTTAGGCCCTTTTAGACGTGTGGATAAATGCAACAAGCAAGTACTTGAGCCTGTCCATAACATCTGAATGAACCTATATATTAGTGGATTATCAAGAACGTTCTCTTAATTTCAATTACTTAAGAGATCTTTTGTTTGGCAACCTTTACATATTTGTAATTTGTGCCAACAGATGATGCCTTTTATGGCAACATAAAAGACGTGATTAACAGCAAAAATAGCAATTCCACAATTTTTTTTTATTGTGGCAGATTAGAAAAATGAATGATTTAAATTATAGTGAAGAATATGTGAAGTATATGGCTGTATATGTAAGTTACTCAGTTCCTTCTGGCTTTCAGCTATGATATGTGACCGGTAGTAAGCCTCTCCAACTGAGACATTGTCTTATGTGTGGACAGAAAGTCAGTATCTATATTTATTCTTGAAAGACTCACATCAAGACTCTCATAGGAATGAAAATACATTTTTTGTGTGCTACGGCTTACCTAATAAAGTCTGTTTACATGCTTTGTATACATAGGTCACTTTTAAAGGGGTTGCCAGGAATTTGATGTTGATGACATTTAGTTAATAACAAATAACTGGGGAGGGGGACAATCACAGAACAGCTAATATCAACAGACACCATATCAAATAAATGGGAGCTAAACAGTGGTAACCTGTCTTGGCAACTACGCAGTGTATAGAGTTATCTATTTATGACATCATACAATCGGGAAATTAATTAAGACTAGTGATTAAGACCAGTCAAATACTGCATAGATTTCTAGTAAAGTTCACACTAGATTTCTGACATGAGTTATAGTGAATTTGTCATGCTGAGGACTCCCCGCCCCAACTTGGTCTCTGTTCTGCCCTGTCCAATTTTGTAAAATGTGGTGAGTGGACAATCTGGTTCAAACAAAAAAGGTTAAAGCACTAAGGATGCACCATATCTACATCTGTCTATACCAGCAAACCAACGTAGATCGGTTAGTAAATTTCCTCACTGTGCTTTTGTAAGTGCCAAGGCAGCTTCCGTCTGATTGGATTGAATGCCCTGTTTTAGATAGACCCCACCAATCTGATATTGATAAACTATCCTGAGAATAGATCATCAAAATCCTAGAAAACCCCTTTAAAAGTGGTCAGTGCAAATACTGTAATTTCAAAATCCTAGAAAAGCCTTTAATTTGCAACTATAGGTGAGATTTAGTAACTATATATACAGCAGCAGATAATAAAGCTTCAAGTTAGCAAAAAGCACAGTTGTAATACATTTTAAATGGCTTCCTTTATGGCAATGGTGAACTATTTGGAGAGGCCGGGAAAAAAATGACCTTATCAGTTATGTTCTTTTTGTCTGCTTAATGGGAGGGGAAGTCCTTGTTC
Source organism: Leptodactylus fallax (assembly GCA_947044405.1). NCBI lineage: Eukaryota > Metazoa > Chordata > Amphibia > Anura > Leptodactylidae > Leptodactylus > Leptodactylus fallax. Next base: position 10,164,224 of record CAMRHE010000003.1, read on the forward strand.
CAGCACATTCTTTGTTCAGCTACACAGGCAACCTGGTAATTGGCTGGCAAATGTTACCTGGCAGTCAGCAGCGCCATGCCAAATAGCATGTAATCTTTGTCAAAAGAACTGAGCTTCATTAGTTTAGAGTCATCCATTTGTTATAGAGATTGTAGGCAAAACATGTCATCGCTAAAGAAAATTATTGCAACTTTTTTCATCCTATTTAAAAGACTATAACTGTGTGTGATCAAATGTCTCTTTTTCATCATCTCACACTATTTTGGCCAAACCAGGCATTTACTTTGCTTTTAGCCAGTAAACAAAACCTTTGTTTTTTAGAGCAGCAAGCACATTTAGAGCTGTGAAAATTGTAGGGCAGGAATCAATGAAACATGGAGTGTTTCTGGATAAAAACATAATATTTAGTGGAATATTTGTTGACACAGTGGAATTTTATCAAGTTGTATTTTATCAGACTGAATTCTCCAGACATCTAAACTTTAAGAGACTTTATTCTGACAAAGGGTAAAAGTAGTATGGGTCAAAAGGTCAAATATCTTATAAATATCATTTTGTATTGGATATTTAAGACTATCAGCAAACAATACGTAATTGGAACAAGCTATTCATAGACTTTTATGTTATTTGCATGTCTACAATCTTGGAAATAAATATGACTATGCTAAAACATTTAATAACATGTACATGTACACAATCCTAGAAACTTCCCATTCCAAATACATGTTTAGTTATGTACTTTATATTTACTTTACATTTAGTTTAGTCTTTCTTGTCAAGAGCATTCAATTATATGAGCTATTTATCAATGACCATTATAGTTAGTGCACATGCTGGATGTCACTGCTGTCGGGTAACAGAATGTCCATACCTGTGGCTTCCAGGCATTGTATGCCAGGGTGGAAGTATTAGTATTACTTATATTGTTTATATAGCGACAGCATATTCCGCAGCACTTTACAGACATCACTCACTGTCCCAAATAGAATTTACAGTCTAATACTGCAAGTACCCTAGCGTCACTGCTATACAAAGGACAGCAATCCATCTCTGGTCCTATTAGGAAAAGCGCTGCTTCCAGTGAAGTGTGGGAGGAAACCAGAGTAGCTGTGCATGCAGGACTTTTTCTTCCATTACAAAAGTAAATAAGCATGATGGAAGAAACTTTCTGTCATGTTTTTTTTTTTTTTTTTTACATCAGAATGAATAGGAACAGACACAAAGGGAGGGGGCTCTCATCTACATTTGTCACTCTACAACTGTTAATGTCCATTGCTGTCATCCTATGAGGAATGAGAGCAATGGATATTCATAATGGTAGTATGAACCTCCCCTAAACAATCAGTTTGTAATAAATTCTAATGGAATACTGTGATAGCTGTCATTGCTTCCCAGTTTTTTTCCACACCATAGTCATGATAGAGACAGAGATAAGAATTGAGTGAAAAGAGAAGGAAAGCAGTCTAATAGGCAGAGATGGAAACATATTTTTTTGGCTGGACTCTGCTTTAACAGTAAATTCTCTATGACACTACTCAGAGGCGTAGCTAGCGGGGGGGGGGGGGGTCAGGGGGGGCGGCTGCCCCGGGCCCACTGACTTTTTGGGGCCCACCCCGGGGCCGCCATTAATACATCCTTTATTTCTAACTGGATCGGTGTCCCCGAGAGCACAGTACGATGTCTTCTCACACAGGCGGCGCGATGATGTCACAATATTGCGCCGCCTGCGCTCAGACACAGACGTCCTGTGCGTGGACAGGGAGGAGGCGGCAGCTCCATTCATCAGCATCGCCTTTAGGTGAGTATGACTTTTTTTTTCTTTTTTTTAGCTCAGTTGTGGGTATATTAATAGTATAAGGGATGGTTAGGAGGGGGAAATATAACTATAAAGAGATTCATTAAGATGCATTATCATTATGACGATGGGGGGGTCATTTATATAAGGGTTATTACAGGGTATTATGAATACAAGGGGGAAGGTTATTTATATAAGGGGCCATTAGGGAGCATCATTTATATTAAGAGGCATTATGAACATAAGGGGGTGGTCATTGATATAAGGGGTCATTAGAGGTGCAGTATTTATGTCAGGGGCATAATATGAGGGTCAATTAATTTAATTAAAGTGGCACTTGGGCTTTATTAAGACTAAGGCCCCATGTACTGGGCTGCAGCAAAAAAAGCGCTGCAGGAAAAACCACGGTGGTAACATTGTGGTTTTTCCCACAGCACTTTTCACAGAAAGTCCGCAGGGGTTTCCCCTGTGGACTTTCTGTTTTTAATACACCTATATGAAAACCGCCGGTGTTTCCATAGGTATAATTGACATGCTGCAATTTCTAAAACCGTAATGGTTTTGGAAATCGCAGTGCGTCTGCTGCGCGTATTTTTCCGCAATGTGTGGATGGGATTTGCTAGAATGCCACACTTTTTTCTGTGAGTTTTCGCCACATGGGGCCCCATCCCATCCCCACTTTGCAGTAAAATACACGCAGCGGATACGCTGTGATTTCCAAAACAGTTGCAGTTTTGGAAATCGCAGCATGTCAATTATACCTATGGAAACGCCAGCGGTTTCCCTATAGATATAATTGAAGCAGAAAGTCCACAGAGGAAACCTCTGCAAACATTCTTTGCAAAGTGCTGCAGGAAGAACCGCGATGCATTGCCGCCGCGGTTTTTCCCACAGCTGTTTTTTGCCGCGGGATGCCACGTGGGGCCTTAGCCTTAAGGTGTTTTCCAGCTCATTTTTATTGATGGTCTATCCTCAGAATAAATCATCAATAAGAGATAAGTGATTCCCCACTGATCAGCTGTATGAAGGGGCCATGGTGCCTGTTTATATCACACGCTGTCTGTTTATAGTGACCGTGTGATGTCATTCCAGTCTTGTCACATAGATGTGTATAGGACGAGGCTGTAGTTACATTACATGGCTGCTATGTAAACAGAGAAGGTGTCACGGCGCTTACACAGGTACCACGGTTCATTCAAACAGCTGATCCTCGGGGTCCTGGCTATTGGAACCCCAATAATTTTTTTTTCCTTTTTTTTTTTCTTTTTAATTAGGAAACACCTGGGGCATTATTAATAAGGGGAACTATTTAAAGTGGTGCACAGGGAAGTTATTAATTTAAAGTTGCACTTGGGGGTATTATTCATTATGGGGGGTATATTATATATTTTATGATTGGGGTAGGAGCAGGATGGGGGCTTCTTGTAGGTGAGGACAATATGGGTCAGGTACCTGGAAAAGTGAGGAGCAAAAGATGTCTATGTTGCAAACTTTGCAGAGACTGGAAGAAGTGGTCATGGCCGTCCAGATAAAAGAGATGGGGAATGTGACGATTAGTCAGAGACATCACTGGTAAGTCACTAAATGTTACTGTACTGTATTCACCTAAATGGTCTGCAGAGCCCTGTGTAGAGCTGCTATATACCACTATATACCACTATACACTCACCGTATACTCATAGTATCAGTATACGTACATGTGCAAGTTGGGGGCCCACTTGGACATGTTCGCTCCCCCTGTGCTGAACCCCTAGCTACGCCTCTGACACTACTATATGATAATTCTAGTTGTTACTATTGTATGTGGCACAATTTTATCAGTAAATCTGTGTAGTAGGTACAATGGTATAGACCAGGGGTCGGCAACCCCCAGCACGCGTGCCAAGAGTGGCACGCAAGGCTTATTTCCCTGGCACGGCAGCGGTGTGTTCACATATGTCACATCTGTTTCCCTCCGGCGTGGTGCACACAAGCTGGAGGGAAACTTATGCCAGGACGGATCCCATAGTTTGGTGGATGTGGCATAACCCCGCGTCTGCACAGTCTATGTACAGTAGTGAAGCTGGTAATTGCCGGCTTCACTACTGTACCTGAGCGAATTGCTCAGGATTGGTTAAAGCTATAAAGAAACACTTGGATTCATTTTAAAGATGAGAATCTCCTCTTTAAAATGATACCAAGATCACCATGATCGTCCTTAAAGATCCTGAGCGATTCGCTGGTGAAAACGATGTTCCGCATTGAAATCCCAATGCAGATCTCAATTCCCGACATTGTTTTAACAGTGAATTTCTCTGAATGTGTAAGGTCAATCATGGAGATCTTGGTATTGTTTTAAAGATGAGATTCTCATCTTTAAAATGAATCCAGTTGCTTCTTTGTGGCCCTAAAAGATCCTTAGAAATGGGGCTCTAAATGTGCCCCCCTCCTGTGTCAGGCAGCATCTTAGAGCTAAGGAAGGAGGGGGGAGGAGGAGCTGCAGAGACAATGATAACTCATCATTGTCTGTGCATAAGCTGCAGATGACCCGGGGGGGGGGTAGCAGAGACTTCCATCCTTATCCCCTCTCCTATCAATCAGAGAGCATACTGTACTTTTGCTCTCTGATTGTCACATAGAGGGATAATGTAATACCCCTCTGAGCCTAATCACATAACCAGGAAGTTTATTGGCGCTGTGACCCAGACCTCCAGGTCGCAGCGCCAGAAGTGTCGCACCAGACACTTACACAACACATGCACAAAGTCACCAATAAAGTTTACATTTTTTCACTCTGTCTTGTCCATACCTGATCTTTATAGAGTAAAATACGCCGCCCGCCTCTCTAGTGATATCTGTTACACGCTAAAATAATAGTAATAGCAATTATCACTAGTATTATCACCATAATACCGTGTGCAGGGGCTGCTATGTGACATAATACCGTGTGCAGGGGTCGTCAGACTTACAGTTATTGACCGGCACTCCGAGTACCTCAACTTTGATTTTTTTTAATCAAAATCGGCACCCCGAACAAAAAAGGTTGCCTACCCCTGGTATAGACAATCCTTTATGGATATTGTTACAGCACAGACACTGCTGTTTGGCTTATACTACAACACACTGATCATTGTTTATGGAAAATCTGCATAGTGTCACAGCAGTGTAGGTACTATGTGAGCCGTAGTGATCCAGCACAACAGTCTGGGGCAATTCAAGAGCAGTTTTGGTATCACTAGGTTTGATCAAACGAAGACAAAATAATTACATTAAAATTACATCTACAGTTGGCTTTATGAGTGTGACAACAGTAAGATGAGATATGTGGTTATCTGTAAATTACCTGTCAAATAAGGTTTCATTTTTCCATAACCAAGGCATCTGCAATTATTGTATATTATATCTATATCTGAAGATGAGCAACCTATTATCTTATGAAGGGAATACTTTGTGGGAGTAAATAGAACAAAAATTCTAGTAAAAATTGAAGGAAAAAGAGGAGTTCATAATATGTACCTAATTTATAAATAGTATTTCAGATATGATGTATATTATGTAAGCAAAAGTGTCTAACATGACTAGTAAATGGTGTCAAATGTATCAAGATAAATTTGCCACAACTGGCCATGCAAGGTTATTGATATCTTTTCACCTCATATTTTTGCAAACTGGGTGGGTTTGATCAGAGGTGTATCTGTGGTGGGTGCAGCGGTAGCAGCTACTTCTGGGCCCTAGACCATGAGAGGGCCCCAAAGGTCCCTCTGACACAAAGAATATACCACTATTCTAATTGGCACTAGGTAGGTAGGGGCCCCATTACAGGTTTTACACTGGGGCCCAGGAGCATCAAGTTACGCCTCCGGGTTTGATTCAATAATCAAGTCAAGAGTCAGAAAAATATTTATTGCTTCTGAAGTTGATATAGGCGATACATAAGTCACCAGTGAGTTTATTATCAATGTTCTAAAATGTATTGCTTATTGTTTGTAACGGCTATGAGGATTCTCAGGTTATCCCACAACACGACCACTATGTGTATTTTCATCCAAACTTATTTTCCTATATGATGTAGGTTGTTTTGTGCAATCTGACTAATAAACATTGTGTCTAGTGATAATAACAGCATTTAGAGATTAGATTGGGCATTGAGACATCACAATGAAACTCAGTAACATCACTATGGGGTATTGTAATATCACAATGGAACTCAGTGTCATCACAATGGGGCATTGTGACATCACAATGGAACTCAGTGTCATCAAAATGGGGCATTGTGACTTCACAATTTAACTCAGTAACATCACGATGGAACTCAATGACATCACAATGGGGTATTGTGACATCACAATGGAACTCAGTGACATTTCAATGGGGCAATGAGACATCACAATGGAACTCAATGACATCAGAATAGGGCATTTTGACATCACAATGGAACTCAGTGACATCACAATGGGGAATTGTGACATGACAATGATACTTAGTGAAATCACAATGGGGCATTGTGACATCACTATGGAATTCAGTGACATCACAATAAGGAATTGTGACATCACAAGGGATCTCAGTGACATCACAATGGGGCATTGTGACATCACAATGGAACTCAGTGACATCACAATGGGGCATTGTGACATCACAATGGAACTCAGTGACATCACTATGGAACTCAATGACATTAGAATGGAGCATATTGACATCATAATGGAACTCATTGACATCACAATGGGGCATTGTTACATCACAATGAAACTCAGTGACATCATAATGGGGCATTGTGACATCACAATTGGGCATTGTGACATCACAATTGAACTCAGTGACATCACTATAGAACTCAATGACATCACAATGGGGCATTGTGACATCACAATGGGGCATTGTGACATCACAGTGGAACTCAGTGACATCACAATGGGGAATTGTGACATCACAAGGGATCTCAGTAACAACAATGGGGCATTTTGAATTGTGACATAACAATGGGGTATTGAGACATCACAATGGAACACAGTGACATCAAATGGAACTCAGTGACAGCACTATGGAACTCAGTGACAGCACTATGGAACTCAGTGACATCACAATAGGGCATTGTGACATCACAATCGAACACAGTGACATCACAATGAAACTCAGTGACATCACAATGGGGAATTGTGACATCACAAGGAATCTCAGTAACAACAGTGGGGCATTGTGAATTGTGACATCACAATGGAACTCAGTGACATCACAATGGGTCTCAGTGACATCACAATGGGGAATTGTGACATCACAAGGAATCTCAGTAACAACAGTGGGGCATTGTGAATTGTGACATCACAATGGAACTCAGTGACATCACAATGGAGTATTGAGACATCACAATGGAACCCACTGACATCACTGTGGAACTCAGTGACATTACAATGGGCCATTATGACTTCACAATGAGGCATTGTGACAGCACAATGGAACTAAGTGACATCACAAAGGGGCATTGTGACATCACTATGGAACTCAGTAACATCACTAAGGGGCACTGTGGCATCACAATGAAACTCAATGATATCACAATAGGCCATTGTGACATCACAATGAAACTCAGTGACATCACAATGGGGCATTGTGCCATCACAATGGAACTCAGTGTCATCAAAATGGGGCATTGTGACTTCACAATTTAACTCAGTAACATCACGATGGAACTCAATGACATCACAATGGGGTATTGTGACATCACAATGGAACTCAGTGACATTTCAATGGGGCAATGAGACATCACAATGGAACTCAATGACATCAGAATAGGGCATTTTGACATCACAATGGAACTCAGTGACATCACAATGGGGAATTGTGACATGACAATGATACTTAGTGAAATCACAATGGGGCATTGTGACATCACTATGGAATTCAGTGACATCACAATAAGGAATTGTGACATCACAAGGGATCTCAGTGACATCACAATGGGGCATTGTGACATCACAATGGAACTCAGTGACATCACAATGGGGCATTGTGACATCACAATTGAACTCAGTGACATCACAATGGGGCATTGTGACATCACAATGGAACTCAGTGACATCACTATGGAACTCAATGACATTAGAATGGAGCATATTGACATCATAATGGAACTCATTGACATCACAATGGGGCATTGTTACATCACAATGAAACTCAGTGACATCATAATGGGGCATTGTGACATCACAATTGGGCATTGTGACATCACAATTGAACTCAGTGACATCACTATAGAACTCAATGACATCACAATGGGGCATTGTGACATCACAATGGGGCATTGTGACATCACAATGGAACTCAGTGACATCACAATGGGGAATTGTGACATCACAAGGGATCTCAGTAACAACAATGGGGCATTTTGAATTGTGACATAACAATGGGGTATTGAGACATCACAATGGAACACAGTGACATCAAATGGAACTCAGTGACAGCACTATGGAACTCAGTGACAGCACTATGGAACTCAGTGACATCACAATAGGGCATTGTGACATCACAATCGAACACAGTGACATCACAATGAAACTCAGTGACATCACAATGGGGAATTGTGACATCACAAGGAATCTCAGTAACAACAGTGGGGCATTGTGAATTGTGACATCACAATGGAACTCAGTGACATCACAATGGGTCTCAGTGACATCACAATGGGGAATTGTGACATCACAAGGAATCTCAGTAACAACAGTGGGGCATTGTGAATTGTGACATCACAATGGAACTCAGTGACATCACAATGGAGTATTGAGACATCACAATGGAACCCACTGACATCACTGTGGAACTCAGTGACATTACAATGGGCCATTATGACTTCACAATGAGGCATTGTGACAGCACAATGGAACTAAGTGACATCACAAAGGGGCATTGTGACATCACTATGGAACTCAGTAACATCACTAAGGGGCACTGTGGCATCACAATGAAACTCAATGATATCACAATAGGCCATTGTGACATCACAATGAAACTCAGTGACATCACAATGGGGCATTGTGCCATCACAATGGAACTCAGTGACATCAAAATGGGGCATTGTTACATCACAATGAAACTGAGCAATATCACAATGGGGCATTGTGACATCACAATGGAACTCTGTGACATCACAATGGGGCACTGCGACATCACAATGGGGCATTGCGACATCATAATGGAACTCAGTGACATCATAATGTTCCATTGTGACATCACAATGTAACTCAATGACATCACAATGGAACTCAATCACATCACAATGGGGCATTGTGCCATCAAAATGGAACTCAGTAACATCACAATGAGGCATTGTGACATCACAATGGAACATAGAGACATCACAATGGGTAATTGTGACATCACAATGGAGCTCAGTAATATCACAAGGGGAATTATGACATCACAACGGAGCTCAGTGACATCACAATCGGACATTGTGATATCACAATGGAACTCAGTAACATCACAATGAGGAATTGTGACATCACAATAGAACTCAGTGACATCACAATGGGGCATTGTGACATCACAATGGGGCATTGTGACATCACAATAGAACTCAATGACATCACAAAGGGGCATTGTGACATCACAAAGTGGCATTGTGACATCACAATGGAACTCTTTGACATCACAATGGGACATTGGTAAATCACAATGGAACTCAATTACATCGCAATAGGGAGTTGTGACATCACAAGGGATCTCAGTGACATCACAATGGGGCATTGTGAAATCACAATGGAACTCAGTGACATCACTATGGAACCCAATGACATCACAATGGGGCACTGTGGCATCACAATAGAACTCAGTGATATCACAATGGGGCATTGCGACATCACAATGGAACTCTGTGACATCACTATGATCTCAATGACATCACAATATTCCATTGTTTCAGCACAAAGGAACTCGGTGACATCACTAAGAGGCATTGTGACATCACAAGGGACCTTACTGACATCACAATGGGGTATTGTGACATCAAAATGGAACTCAGAAACATCACAATGGGGCATTGCAACATCAAAATGGAACATAGTGACATCACAATGGGGCATTGTGGCATCACAACGGAGCTCAGTAATATCACAATGGGAATTATGACATCTCAACGGAGCTCAGTGACATCACAATCGGACATTGTGACATCACAATGGAACTCAGTGACATCACAATGGGGAATTATGACATCACAAGGGATTTCAGTAACATAACAATGGGGTATTGTGACATCACAATGGAACTCAGGGACATCACAATGGGGCATTGTGACATCACAATTCAACTCAATGACATCACTATAGAACTCAATGACATCACAATGGGGAATTGTGACATCACAATGGAACTCAGTGACATCATAATGGAACTCATTGACATCACAATGGGGTACAATGGGGCCCCAGGTTAAATCCATCTGACAACAAAAATGTATGACTTCAGACAGCCACATTAATCCATGAGAACAGTGGCCAGCATAAAAATAATCGAAGTATGAACAATTGAACATTCTTGGTATAAACATACATAAACATTCCAATGATCTAATAAACCCAACAACATTGTAACCATTAACTAGATATATTGTTACTGAATTTCATGGGGCTTTGCAAATCTAGGAGTCCTAAAAGAAAGATTTCTGATTAATTTCACGGGTCTCAGTAATATCTTCCTATGTGTGGTTTTCTTTATCAATATCTCAAATGGCCACTAATCCTAGAATACAAACAAACACAGAGAAAATTGCAAGATATTCATGTAAAAGTTTCAGTAGCTGTTCAGAAGATCAGAGATAAAGTTGTGGGAATGGAGGAAAGATAAGAACACACCAGATGTCCTGTCTGGTAATCTCATTAAAGCATACTACAATCTGTGTCTACCTATCCTGATTTGATAACAGATTGATTATTAACATAACATTAGTATAATCTGCTAAACACAGTAGCTATAGGTGGTGCAGAAGTAGCATATAAGTACCATATATGAAGACATGGTAAGTGGGGGCCCTATTACAAATATTGCATTGTGGCCCAGGAGTTTCAAGTTACACATCTGTCTACAAGGCAAGCTTTCAAGACTACTCAGATCTCTTCATCAGACATGATGTTAGCAACTATCTAAAGAAACACAAATTTCTACTCAAAAGAACAGAGAAGTGATATAATAACATAAATAGGATGAGCTATGAGTTCTTAATCAGTTTCCATATACGCAATGTAAATGCTCTGTTTTCTGTAAATTGTAAAAATTGTAAAATGTTAGTTAAAAAAGCTGGTGATCCCACTATCTCCAGAATAGATTCATTAGATGTTGTAGCAGGACATAAATCCTTGGGACCAATTCAGTCCTGTATGAAGTGCGTCACAGACTGTCATAAACTCCTATTTCCAAACTCCTGTGTCTTTGGGATTTGAAATTGCCTTTTAGTATCAATATTTTCATGTTTGTGATATTATGGCCAGGACTATAAAAATGTTTAGCCACAGGTAAAGTAATTTTTTTATTTAACCACTTCTGAACCGCCCACTGGATTTTTACGTCCGGAGAGTGGTTGTCTTGTTCTGCAAGGATGTATCGATACATACTTGCAGTTTTCAACCACTATACAAAATTGTACAGCTGCAGAAAGCTCCACTAGAGAAGGCAGGGAAGGTTTATTACCGTCACAATGAGTGCTGTATATACAGTTATGGGAGCCACCATGATGCGACTCCCCTCTGACCTGGTGGTCACGTGATCCGGGGCTGTAAGAGCTGCTGGGTCCTACAGGACCCAGATCAGCTCTGCAGTCATGGGCAGGAGGCTGAATGTATGAGCCCCAGTTACAGGGGAAATCAGCTTCTCTCATCAAACAAAAACGGTTTATCAGATGTCCCCAAAGGTCTATTATGACCTTATGGGGACACAATGTAAAAAAATTAAATAAAATAATACGCCAATACCATGTCCTTTATACAGGTTCTAGCCCCAATCCTGACGACACCATGCAAAATAAAAATTATCATAACGGAGAGGAAAAACTATTTTAAAAAGTTTTTTAGTAGCATGTTGTGCTATTAAATAAAAAAAAATGAAAAGTGAAAAACAGACTTGTTTTTCTTCCTCTTTTGTTTATATTTTCCCAAATATACTTTTTTTAAAAACACATGGAAAAATAAAAACAACAAAAATAAAGCCCTATGTGTCACTGAAAAATGACGCAGAAATTAGTTGAATAACCCAAATTATAAAAATGTTATAGCTCTCAAAACTGCACATAAAAAATACCAAAAAATGTGTCTGGTCCTGAACCAGAAATTGCCCAGTACTGAAGTGGTTAAAGAGGACTTTTCACCACCTAACTTCAACAGAAGTGTGTCTGGGGATCAAAACCAGGATCTCCTCCTCCCAGCCAGAGACTTTCACACTTATCCCAGTTGATCTTGGACCTGGATACTTCCAAGTAGTGATCAACCTCTGACATCACCCACTCTGCCTCCTCTCATGAGGAGACGATACCTCTCTCAGAGCTGCTCTCAGCATTACCTGGTCTATCCTGACCCTCACCTACACTCCATAATAAGCCCTCCTAAGGAAAGAGTCAATTACAGACATGCATAACAGTGGGCTCAATGGACAACACCAGTCTTAAAAGAGCAGCAAATCCAACCATTCACAAGTGGAAAATTCTCTGCCCCTACTTACAAGGTCTTAAGTCAATCCACAAACATCTATGGCAGTCCATATCTCAGAAGGACAGACCAGTGATACTCATGGTTATCCCAAACAATCACTTTGCCTGATCCAAGGGCAGCAATTATTCATTCCATTGATCCGCTCTAACCTGTTCCGCTGTCTCTGGGACACAATGAACACAGCACTAATTGTATTGAGGATAAGAACAAAGCAGTGTTGAACCCCCTAAAGGAGCAGGGGTGCAAACTTCACCAGTTGATTAAGGAGCAACCATTCTGCCTGTATTGAGTAGAGCTATGGATGTCAATTCTCAGTACAAGGTAACTGTAGGGCCCCCATTCACATTAGTTTATAGAAATAAATCAGCACTCCATTAGTCACCATATCCAGATTATTCCATCCATTAATATACAATCTTCAGGAGGGAGAAATAGCAGAGCATACAGCTTGGTGGTCACATATTATATTATCATTCTAAGTATATTGTTGCCTCCCAGCTCTACCATTACAGGTAATGTTGGGGGAAAGACGTTGAATTTCAATGAGCAATCCTTTTTTTCTGGCAGAAGGTAAGTCACTGCCAATGGTGTCTAGTAGCTGCTGTCTCCTCACTCCCAATAAAAAAAAACATGCATGCTTGGTCTGTGGAGCAAAATGTAAAAAATATTCAGAAATGCACCTAATTTATTGAGTGGATGAAGAGAAATGCTATTCTTGATCAATTTCTACTACTAACTCTGAAAAGATCCAATAACAATGTATGTTTTTTTCTTTCCTTTCATGAACTATATTTTCATGATCACATTACTTGAAAACCTTAGTTGCACTTTTTTTTCTGGCTGTGAAGCAAGTTCTCTGCTTTGCACTCAATACAAATTGCTGAATAGCTATAATTTCCTGGCATCCTTGCCAGGTTAAAATATCCCAAATTCCAGCCTGCACATTGACAGATAATTATTACACTATTGGTACATAAAATGACCAAATAAATGACTACTGTTGCATGTCAAAAGTATAAATGAAGTCTTCTCTTACTTATTGGCTTTTTTCAAACAAAAAGAAAATGTCACTTTATTGAATTTTTAAATAATATATATTCTTTTGTACTTTTTTATGCTCTTTGTGTTATTAAATATCATTGGTTGTATAAAATTACACAAAAAAAACTGCAGCACGGCTGGATATTTCTTCTCTATTCTACTAGAGATTTTTATTACTATTCAAATATAATGACAGTGTTCAGTGTCAGTGAAATACAATGATTGTGTCATTTATTCTTCAGATCTCGAGCTATTCTTCCTCGTATATTCTAATCAGATACTTTTATTCCTGCTTAGAAACAGTATGTGTAATTATAAAAAGTTTTTGACAATTATCTTAACTTACAAATTATCCCGAGTTCACAACTTCAATATTAACATAGTTTTGATATTAACATTTTAAATTATTATTAGAGAACCCTGTATACTGTATTAGCATAAACCTTATAACAGTTTCATATCTATTGTTTTCACTTTTACTTCTACAATATGTGGACCTGTAGCAAATATGCTGTAGAAATCCAGACTAGTGGGCAGAAAATCTACAGCATTTACAGTAGAAGAAAAGGATGAGCTATTATTATATGAAATTGACCAGTGGTGGGGATTGTAAGCCCTTGCGGGCAGGGCCCTCTATTCCACGGTGGCAGTTAGTCACTGTTAGTATTATATTTGTTTTGTATATTTTGTGTACAGTATGTAAACCCTCAAAAGTAAAGCACCATGGAATTAATGGTGCTATATAAATAAACAACAATAATAATAACCCTAGCATGTGAAGTTTTTATGTGGATTTTCACTTCATACCCAAGCAGAGGCATAACTTGACACTCCTGGGCTCCAATGCAAAAATTGTACCTTACCTACCTTATGCCATTTAGAATACTAATGTCTCGAACTCGAGGGTCTGGTAGCGACTGCTAGGCACATGTGCTACTAGTAAAGCTTTTCTGAGCCTGATGGTGGTTGGAGTGCCACTGGTAGGTGCAGGAATGAGACAGGGCTGCCAATGTAACTCATAGTTTACTAATGAAGAACAGGGTATAACACAACAGCTTTTTCCAGATACTGGAGGTGCAGGTCTTAAGACTATCCACTGGGGATGTAGCTGAACTTTTAGATGGCATTTCCTGGGTGGCAGTCTGTGTCTCTTTTGCAGGGGGACATCTTCTTCTTTAACAAACTTCTGAATCCTCTAAATCCAGAAATATTTGCAATGCTGTGGCTGCAGGGTGCAGATCCAAAAATGGTTGCCCTGTCTGACCTGAGGCTAACAAACAAGGTTGTAGCTATAAGGTACATATAATATTACCCTCACAGATGTCTGTTGCACATAATTTCCAAATGTACAGGGATATTTCCTATCTCCTGACTGAAGATCAAAATGTTGACTATCTTGAAGATGGTCTGAGGCCAGCCTAACCAGGAAACTCTACTTTAGTCTCCTTACACGCTTCCTAACCAGCAAGAACTCACTGCTTCCACCTAGCTCAGGAAGGAAGAAATTCCTCCCTCCATCAGAGACTCCTAAGTCCTGGGTCATACCAAGTGCTCAGCCCTCAGCTCCAATGGTTTGCTCTGTTAAAGGCATAAGTGCTGTGAAGGATCCGAGTTTACCAGGGCCTCAGGCCTGGCCTACCTGCGATCACTTTGATTACCTCACACCCACTTTCCGTGAGTGAGGCAGGTCAACAGAGGATAGTACGCAAACGGGCCTCCTAAATTTTATATATTTATTAACCCCTAAATGGGTCGGTACTAGACACTCAACACATACATAGAATACATGCAGCGGTTACAAGTGAAAACAGCCTAACACGGTACATAAAAATAAAAATGGGGATAAAAGAAAGAAAAGAATATATATTACCAACACCAGCTTGTTCAGGTAATCTCTGACTTCCAATGGTTGTCAGGGCCCTTATCTTGTGGACGTTCAGTAGCAGATGACCTTAGTCGGGTAAAATGGCCGAAGACCTCTGGAACAAGCAGTTAGTCCATTTCTCTGAGCCCATGTGGTAGGCTCAGAGCAGTCTTGGGCAAAGCATGTGTTGCTTACATGCAGTGACATCTCTGTTAGAGTCACAAAATGGCCTCCAGTTTGGCTCCTTAGGCCGCATGGCAGCCAGCATGGCAGCCACATGTTGGTCACATGGCTTCCCCCACAGCTTGCCTCCAAGAAGCGTGCATCTCCAAATTCAGACAACAGACCCCCGTTCAGCCTGGGCAGAGCCCTTTTGTCTCTCCTGGTCTCCTCCCTGAGTGAGGTCACCAGGGGGAGAAGCCCCGCCCCCCTCTCTACATCTCTCAGAATAACTTTTCAGTATAAGTCTATGCATGATGTTTATAGAGTCTGGCTGGTAGCATAATGGGGTTCCTGGCGCGATCCCCAATACATAGACTCCAAGTTTGACACTCCAGCTCCCTTTGGGTAAGGAGATCAGTGCCTGCACCTTTCCTGGATTTTGAACGGTGACATGTGTATATTCTGAGCATGCGCCTTGACCTGACGCATCTGGGGGATCTATCGGGTTGACAATAAGAGGTTCCCCAGGCCAGATATTGTCATAAAACCATAATTCCTTAGAACTAGCAACGGCGCCACTGAGTCTCTCAGGGATATGCGGATCGTTTGCATAAAGCATCCTGTCTAAATGAACCCCCGCTGGGTTAGTGAGGATGGCAGTCTTATGCAGATGAAGGCTTTTGACCAAATGGCTGATTGCTTCAGGGACAGGACAATAGACCTGAACTAGAGAGTAGTTTGACCACTTTCCAGGTGCTCTTCTAAGCTTGATTCTAGGCATCAACCCCCGCTGTGGAGTAATCAATATTGATATCCTAAGACTATACATGCACCTAATATCATCACAAGTGCATGTTGCATACATACAGTGGCATCAACATGTGATATACAGTCAATACACTTTCTCTTTCTGTAGTGTTCTCCCCTTACTGTAAACTTTTTGTTCTGTGTGGAAATACTGAATCATGCACTGCTGTAGAACATTCATACAGAGATCTTGTCTGTCTTGAAAATTGTCTATTCCTTTTTATTGAAGAGACACTCTTGACAGCTAACGACTGTAGGTCCAGTTCTTGTACTGACCTTTACATTAACCATCTTCTTGGTCCAGTTAACATATACTGTCATTTAAATGTGACACGTGTGTATTATACAGGACGTTAGCACAATGGCAAATTAGGCTGTTTATAGACATATTCAATGTCTATAATACTTATATATACTGTAACGGGACTAGCTCAGGGATCGTCGTCTCCTCAGTTAGACGAGCACTTTTGGCACAGCAATAACACTCCAGTCCAGTCAAATATGGTGCAACTGGCCGCAACCAGTTTTATTAGTTCTTCCAGGCAAAACAAAAATAATACAAAAGAAAATCCTAGCCGTCCGGCTACTACCTATAACACAGGTAACTAACTAAATTGAGAGCTGGGCCTACTGCACAGCTCCCCAAACACAATGCAGAATGCACAATTCACAGCAGCTTAACTCACAGTGGTTTCCCAGGAGCAGAGACAGCCAAATACATGTGTGCTGTCTGCCCTTATATACACACACTTCATGAAACAAGGAATTAACCCCCTTCAACCCAAAACCTGAAGTGGCTGAATGGAGTGGAGACACACCCATTTCTCCCTACTCCAGCAGCCAGACCTTTTACCAGGGTTTTGGTAAAACTCTGCAGGAAAGAACACACCTTTCTTTTCCCAGGTGCTTTTAGAAGGTATATGACAGGAACCTGGGAGAAATGTATGCTCCTTCTATCACTTTGCCCCTGGTCCTGTCGCAATACTTATATAATATTTATATAATATTTTTCCAGAAAATGTTTTCCAGAAAATTATTGCAGTTGCACATGTTTTGTTATACACATGTTTATTCCCTTTGCGTATATTGGAACAACACAAAAAAACTGAGAAAAAAAAGGCAAATTGGACATAATTTCACACAAAACTCCACAAATGGGCTGGACAAAATTGTTGGCACCTTGTCAAAATTGTGGGTAAATAACTTTGTTTCAAGCATGTGATGCTCATTCAAACTCACCTGTGGCAAGTGTGTGGGCAATATAAAAAACACACCTGGAACCAGATAAAAAGGAGAGAAGTTGACTCAATCTTTGCACTGTGTGTCTGAGTGTGCCACACTAAGCATGGAGAACAGAAAAAGGGGACAGAAACTGTCTGAGGACTTGAGAACCAAAATCCATCTCCAGAGATCTTGATGTTCCTTTGTCCACGGTGCGCAACATAATCAAGAAGTTTACAATCCATGGCATTGTAACTAATCTCCCTGGACGTGGACGGAAGAGAAAACTTGATGAAAGGTTGCAACGCAGGATAGTCCGGATGGTGGATAAGCAGTCGCAGTCAAGTTCCAAAGAAATTCAAGCTGTCCCACAGCCTCAGGGTGCATCAGTGTCAGCGCGAACTATCCGTCGACATTTGAAAGAAATGAAACCCAATGGCAGGAGATGCAGGAGGACCCCAGTGCTGACACAGAGACATAAAAAAGCTAGACTGCAGTTTGCCAAAATGTACGTGAGTAAGGCAAAATCCTTTTGGGAAAACATCTTGTGGACAGATGAGACTGAGATAGAGCTTTTTGGTGAAGCACATCTTTCTATTGTTTACAAAATTTGGAATGAGGCCTACAAAGAACAGAACACAGTACCAACAGATAAATATGGTGGAGGTTCAAAGATGTTTTGGGGTTGTTTTGCTGCCTCTGGCACTGAGTGCCTTGACTGTGTGGAAGACATCATGAAATCTGAAGATTACCAAAGGATTTTGGGTCTCAATGTAGGGCCCAGTGTCAGAAAGCTGGGTTCTTGTCCTAAGTCATAAGTCTTCCAGCAGGACAATGACCCCAAACATACAGTACAGACCAAAAGTTTGGACACACTTTTCTGTATTTCTGTATTTTCTGTATTTTCATGACTATAAAAATTGTAGATTCACACTGAAGGCATCAAAACTATGAATTAACACATGTGGAATTATATACTTAACAAAAAAGTGTGAAACAACTGAAAATAGGTCTTATATTCTAGGTTATTCAAAGTAGCCACCTTTTGCTTTGATTACTGCTTTGCACACTCTTGGCATTCTCTTGATGAGCTTCAAGAGGTAGTCACCTGAAACGGTTTTCACTTCACAGGTGTGCCCTGTCAGGTTTAATAAGTGGGATTTCTTGCCTTAGAAATGGGGTTGGGACCATCAGTTGTGTTGTTCAGAAGTCAGGTGGATACACAGCTGATAGTCCTACTAAATGGAGTGTTAGAATTTGTATTATGGCAAGAAAAAAAGCAGCTAAGTAAAGAAAAACGAGTGGCCATCATTACTTTAAGAAATGAAGGTCAGTCAGTCCAAAAAATTGGGAAAACTTTGAAAGTGTCCCCAAGTGCAGTGGCCAAAACAATCAAGCGCTATAAAGAAACTGGCTCACACGAGGACCGCCCCAGGAAAGGAAGACCAAGAGTCACCTCTGCTGCGGAGGATGGATAAGTTCATCCAAGTCACCAGCCTCAGAAATCGCAGGTTAACAGCAGCTCAGATTAGAGACCAGGTCAATGCCACACAGAGTTCTAGCAGCAGACACATCTCTACAACAACTGTTAAGAGGAGACTGTGTGCAGCAGGCCTTCATGGTAAAATAGCTGCTAGGAAACCACTGCTAAGGACAGGCAACAAGCAGAAGAGACTTGTTTGGGCTAAAGAACACAAGGAATGGACATTAGACCTGTGGAAATCTGTGCTTTGGTCTGATGAGTCCAGATTTGAGATCTTTGGTTCCAACCACCGTGTCTTTGTGCGAGGCACAAAAGGTGAACGAATGGACTCTACATGCCTGGTTCCCACCGTGAAAGCATGGAGGAGGAGGTGTGATGGTGTGGGGGTGCTTTGCTGGTGACACTGTTGGGGATTTATTCAAAATTGAAGGAATACTGAACCAGTATGCTTACCACAGCATCTTGCAGCGGCATGCTATTCCATCCGGTTTGCGTTTAGTTGGACCATCATTTATTTTTCAACAGGACAATGACCCCAAACACACCTCCAGACTGTGTAAGGGCTATTTGACCAAGAAGGAGAGTGATGGGGTGCTACACCAGACGACCTGGCCTCCACAGTCACCAGACCTGAACCCAATCGAGATGGTTTGGGGTGAGCTGGACCGCAGAGTGAAGGCAAAAGGGCCAACAAGTGCTAAGCATCTCTGGGAACTCCTTCAAGACTGTTGGAAGACCATTTCAGGTGATTACCTCTTGAAGCTCATCAAGAGAATGCCAAGAGTGTGCAAAGCAGTAGTCAAAGCAAAAGGTGGCTACTTTGAAGAACCTAGAATATAAGACATATTTTCAGTTGTTTCACACTTTTTTGTTAAGTATATAATTCCACATGTGTTAATTCATAGTTTTGATGCCTTCAGTGTGAATCTACAATTTTTATAGTCATGAAAATACAGAAAACTCTTGGAACGAGAAGGCGTGTCCAAACTTTTGGTCTGTACTGTACTTCAAAAAGCACCCAGACATGGATGGAAACAACGCACTGCAGAGTTCTGAAGTGGCCAGCAATGAGACCAGATCTAAATCTGTATTTTTCCTTAACAGTTGTGGCTAACTATGTAAACTTTTCAATCATTACAGGGACTGTAAGTACTCTAACTTTACTGTAATACGTATAGTGAGTCAATGCCTCATAAATTCTCCATTTAGCAATAAAGGACAATAAGTCCATTTCCCTATTTCAGATAATATTAGTAGATAATGCCCTGAGTGTTTTTAGCAATATCCTTTTATGATTCCTTATTCCTATTCATAAATAGTGGGCTTTAGTCGAGCTGAGTACACATGCATTGTGATGCCATCTTACACAAGCAGACTTAGCACATCATATCTCCTTCCTCACTTTCTTTTTGAAATCTACTTTGGAATTTTCTGTCTTATCAACTAATGGATTCTGTGAACACAAAGGACTATGTGCTTCTGTTTTAATGTTATCATTTTCTTATAGTTTTTTTTTTCCTTTCGTGACCAAAACTTTTGGGCAATCATGTTCATGATGTAAATATAGGGAATACATTTTATGTCTGCTATTTAGCATTTATCAAACAGAAATTCATTAACCCATTCCCACTGCAGCCATTTTTTGATTTTCGTTTTTTACTCCCCTCCTTCCAAAAGTCATAACTTTTTTATTTTACTGTTCACAGGTGTATGAAGGTGTAATTTTTGAGGGATAAATTGTACTTCATAACAGTACAATTTAATATTCCGTATGACATACTCGGAAGCTGGAACAAATTCAGAATGCGGTGGAATTAGAGCAAAAACTGCATTTACGGGATTCGTTTTTATAGCGTTCACTGTGCAGCCAAAATGACATGTAACTTGTATTCTATGGTTTGTTATGAATATGGGGATACCAAATTTATAGTTTTTTTTTTTTTTTTACATTTTAATTACCTAAAAAAGTCAAAACTTTGGAAAAAAAAAATCTTGGAATCTCCATATTCTGACACTCCTAACTTTTTTATATTTCTGTGTATGGGGCTACATAAGGCATCTTTTTTATGAGGCTAGATGTACTTTTTACTTATACCGTTTTGAGGAGGTAAAGCAATGAAAAATGGCAGTTCAGCTCTTTTGATTTTTTTTCCTACTACGGCGTTCACCATATAGGAAAAACATTTTTAGAAGTTTGTAGACCAGGCATTTTCAGACATAGGGATATCTAATGTGTACGTGTTTTGCTTTATTTTTTTTTTATTTTTATATCTGATTTAGGGACAAGGAGGTGATTTAAACTTTTAATAAACTTTTCTTAAGACCCAAGAGTATAATAAGTGGAGGTCTTGGGGTAGTGAGTAAAAATAACTAACATTGACACTCACCTTGCTTTACCTCTCCTGGATGTCCAGCAGTCCCACGGCGTCCTCTGCAGGTCTCTTCTGGCTTTTGTTTGTTTTACACACCCAAGGGTCACCACTGAGGCCCAATCACAGTTCTCAGTAAGACTCATAGCAATCAGAAGCTTACTTTGCTGGGAAAATGGATATGTGTCCTAACGGCACAACCCCTTTAAGTAATTGTCTGGAAATTGTTGAGCTGCTGTCCTAACAATCATATGGCAGGCATCCAATGTCTATGGTCAATGTTAAAATTGGGAAATTAAAATGTTTTGGATGCTACAGATACTATAGATAGGAGGAGTGATGGTAGAAACCACTATATACCTCAAGTACGTAATAATACTATGTTGTATGTAGTTTACTATAGACTCTTGCAACACTACAATCCAATAATAATTTCACAGAATCCAGAGACATGCTCCAGATATTTCAGCTAGGAATTAATCATTCTTGCAGCCTGGATTTATCTCAAACTAATGATTAATTTAGATGTCAGATAGATTACACATCTACCTTGATCAAGTTAGAAAACATCATGTCATATAAATCTCACATTCCAATATTAAAATGTTAGTGTCATAACAAAATAAAAGATGCTTGTCTGGATATATGCATATTATGCAGAAAATAATATTGGATGTTCAGTTGCATTCAGAGGCATATGTAAATTAATCTTTAGGTTTGGCATCTTTTTTAAATAACTGTCCAAGATGATTAACACAGATGCAAAATCAGAACTTTTCTATTAATATGTATTAACACATTTACTTTTAATGTGCATATTATATTCAGAATTTACATCAAGTTAAAAGAAGTCACTCTAATATACATATAAAGTCATCAGAAGCATAACTTAAACCTCCTGGGTCTCAATGCAAACTCTGAAACAAACACCTCTGTCATGTGTAATTTATAATACAGTTACTCTCATATAGGGGACAACCTTTTTGGTTCCACTCAGGCCCTGAACCCAGTTGCAAACGTTGCACTTCCTATAGTTACTTCCTTGAAATTCATGTAAGACAAAGGCCACAGGACAATTTTGGCCACAATTTTTTTGCAACTATACACGTGGACAAAATTGTTGGTACCCCTCGTTTAATGAAAGAAAAACCCGCAATGGTCACAGAAATAACTTGAATCTGACAAAAGTAATAATATATAAAAATTCTATGAAAATGAACAAATGAAAGTCAGACATTGCTTTTCAACCATGCTTCAACAGAATTTAAAAAAAAAGAAAACTCATGAAACAGGCCTGGAGAGAAATGATGGTTCCCTTAACGTAATATTTTGTTGCACAAACTTTTGAGGCAATAACTGCAATCAAACGATTCCTATAACTGTCAATGAGACTTCTGCACCTCTCAACAAGTATTCCCCTTACGTCCGACAGCAGCACAATATGGGGTATCTCTGCCCCTGTGTGTTGTTTAGGACAGGTGGAACCTTTAATTAGCACCAAAAAGGTGCCTCCTACTAGCCCTATAAGAGGGCACAAGAGACCTCCCTCCACTGTGTTTTTTTCTGTCCTGTGTGGAACAGGTGGACGGAGGTCTCTTGTGACCTCCCGTTGCTAGGGGTTTTAGTTACTCCTGGCTTACCTTCTTGGGGTACCTCAGTCCTTCGGGCCTTCGCACCGCAGCGCAGCGTTATCCGGCATCCATCTGCAGGCAGCGCGATCCCGGAAGTAAGCGGGGAACCTCCTCGGCCGGAACTTTTCTCCGGTTCCGTGTTCCCAGGGGAAGAAAGCCTTTGCGCACCACCGTGCCCTACTTCCGGTTTTCTCGGAAAAAGTGCAGTAAGTTTGGAAATTTAAAATTTAAAGGCAAAATATAGAATAGATTTTTGCTGCTTGTATTTTGAGCCTCTGGCTTAGGCTTATGCTCCTCTATGTTCCAGTATGGCGTTTGGCTTGTTTTGGTGCTGTATAAATGTTTCTTTGTTGGCTTCCTCCCCTCGCTGCTGGATTACATTTAAAAGGTCTGAATGCAGTCCTTTATTTGTTGAGTGAGTGGTTTCTAGCTCCTCTGCTGCGGGTTGCGGTGGCTGTTTTTTTTTCTGACGGTTTTTTTCTCTCTTCAAGTGACCGATTCAAAAAAAAAAAAAAAAAGAGGTACCCCTTGGGTTTTTATGCGATGCTTGGCAATCTTCCCTGTTTCAGTGTCACGTGGCTGTTTGATGTTTCAGATGTCATCTTCTGCAGCACGTAATGGCGATGCGCTTAGGAGGAAAAATTCCTCTAAACTTGAAACACCTAATGTGTTTGGATTGCAATACCCCTTTACCTGACGGCTATGATTTTACCCGCTGTCACTAGTGTCGCGGACCCTGCCGGAAGTACCTTCTATAAGAGGTTGTTACTTGGGTAAAGGACTTTATGAGGAGTCTCTTAAAGGAGATTCGTTCTTCCATCGCCCAGATTGCCAAGAGACCACAGATTGAGACACAATCTTCCTTACGGATCTCTGATGAAGATTATCAGATAGTGGACGAGACACTCTCATCTGACGATTCCACTGAAGATCCCAGCAGGCCGTGCTTCCACTCGAAAAATTAAGCCAGCTGCTGAAGTCCATCCGGTCTAAGGATCGTGATGTTGACGGGGAAGCCTCCGTGTCCACCTATAGAGGGCCTAGGGTCTTCCAAGTGGACCAGACATTACAAAAATTAATGTCCTCAGAGTGGAGAAGTCCTGAAAAACCTCTTGTGGTTCCTAGGAGGTTCAGCGCTTTATTCCCAGTTGCTCAATGGGATCAATGGGGTCCTCCTCCCAAGGTGGATATGGCGGTGGCTAAACTGTCCTGCCGCACTAAGGTACCATCAGATGATGGAGCAAATCTGCACGACGCCATGGCAGGCGCTTCGACAATACCTTCAAGAAGGCTTATTCAGCTGCCTCGCCCAAGACCGCTGTGGCGGTTGCGTCCTGTGAAGTGTCAGCCAAATTATGTACTGACCTGGTCCACCTCGAAAGTGACCGACTCTGGAGTCTCCAGAGACGAGCTGCTAGGGTTTCTAGGCTCAGTTTCCCTGGCAGCTGAATATTTAATGGAAGCCTCCCACCATCAATTAAGGCTGGCGGCCAAATCCCTGGCACTTACCAAGAACACTGCAGCAGGAAGACCTCTATGGTAAAAACCTTGGAGAGCTGTGTTTCCCTCAAAGTATAATTTGTGCGCATTACCCTTTGAGCCGGGTAGAGTCTTTGGCTGTGCCCTAGACGAGATCCTAGAGGGCTTGGCCGACAAGAAGGGTAAACCTTTACCCCAGGCCTTCAGAGGTAGGTCTGGCTCTGGCCGTGGTAGAGGCTATCCGCCTCGTCGTGGAAGGCAGTCCAGAGAGGCTCTAGTTATTCCTCTAGAGGCGCCGGCCGGAGATTCCGAAGTCTGATGATAAAAAAGTCAAGCCTAGCTTTTGACATCAGAAGCAGTTTTCCTGTGGCCGAGATTCCTGTCGGAGGTCGTGTCTCCCACTTTCTCAACTGCGGGCAGGAAAAAATTCGAGACCCATGGGTCCGGTAGGTAATCCAAAGAGGTTATGCAATGAAGTTCCTCCGTCCTCCTCAGGATCGGTTTGTGTTAACTCGCAGCCTCCCTGGAATGCTTCATCCGAGAGTACATTCACAAGGGAGCCCTGGTGGAAGTCCCTTCTCTAGAAGAAGAATCCAGTGTCTATTCTCCCGTCTTCCTGATGCCAAAACCGGCAGACAAGTGGAGAATGATCATAGACTTAAGGTACCTCAACCGCTTCATCAAAAAGAAGCGCTTCCATAGGAAAACCATAAAGTCTGTCACCACCTTTCTCCTCTAAGGCGATGTTTTTTGTGACTTTGGATATAAAAGACGCCTATTTGCATATTTCTATTTACCTCCACACAGAAGGTTTTTTTCCAAGGATTGCCGTAGTAGTTTCCGGCCACAGGAAGCACTTTCAATTCACAGCACTACCCTTCGGGATCTCCTCTGCTTCCCACACCTTTACAAAGGTAGTGGACCCCATAACGGCCGCCCTCAGGCTTCAGGGGATATTCTTGGTGCCTTATCTAGACGACTGGTTGATAAAGGCCCAGTCAGAGTCTGTTCTGCTCCAGTACCTACAGACAGCCTTCAGAGTCTGTGATGGCTTATAAATTGGGAGAAGTCAAAAATGATCCCTTCAACTCGAAGGAAGTTCCTCTGAGAAAACTACTTCCTAGATTGAGTCCGCCTGCAAATCTCCTTGACACCAGCAAGGAAGGAGAAGCTGGTTGCGGCAGTCCGGCACCTCTTCAAAAAGCCGATAGCCTCCATCAGAACATTGATGAAGATCCTGGGCTTGAAGTCTTCCGCAGTGGAGGCAGTCCCATGGGCCTTGTGGCACTTACGTCCCCTCCAGAAGGAGTTATTAGAGGCTTGGGATCGCTCCCTTCTTACATTCAGCAAGAAGATTCGACTCTCCCCCAGGACCTGTCTTTTTCCCTCAAGTGGTGGTTGCACCTGAAAGACGGAAGGTCCACGGTCCAACCTTCTTGGACCCTGTTGACTACAGATGCATCCCTCTCGGGATGGGGAGCCCATTGGACGAAAACTCCATAAAGGGGAGTCTGGAGCGCTCCTGAAAAAAGGACCTCGTCCAACTGGAAGGAGCTTAGAGCCGTATATCGTGCCTTACTCTATTGCTTGCCTCTTCCCAGGGAAGAGCAGTCAAAATCCGGTCAGACAACATGACCACAGTGCTGTACGTGAACAGACAGGGAGGCACCAGATCACCAACCCTCCTTAGGGAGGCAGATCTGATATTTACATGGGCAGAGAAAAATCTAACCCATTTATCCGCAGTTCACATCAAGGGCTCCCTGAACATAGTAGCGGATCGGTTGAGTCAGGGTTATGCCGTATCAGGAGAATGGTCACTCAATCCAGAAGTCTTTCATCAGATTACCCTGAACAGGGGTCTTCCAGAAATAGACCTCATGGCAACCCGACTCAACGCCAAGGTGGAGAAGTTCTGTTCCCTTTACCAGGAGGACAATCCCTTGGCAGTGGATGCCCTGTCCATCCCTTGGAGGTCCAGGCTGGCATACATCTTCCCTCCAATTCCAATAATACCAAAGGTATTAATGAAAATCAGACAGGACCAAGTCTCTGTGATAGCCATCATTCCATTCTGGCCAAAAAGAGCTTGGTTTTTCCCAACTCATGGAGATGAGTCGAGGGATATATTGGAGGCTTCCCCCCATCCAGAACCTGGTTTCCCAAGGATCTCTGAAGTGCCAGGATCTCTGGAGATTCAACCTGACAGCCTGGAGGTTGAGCAGTCCCTACAGCAGGATAGAGGACTGTCAGAGGCCGTCCTGAAGACCCTTTATTCTGCAAGAGCAGAATCTACCAATAAGAACTACCAGAGGACAGCCAAGATTTTCATGGAGTGGTGCTCCAAGAAGGGGATTAATAATCTAGAACCTTCAACGGCTGATATTTTCTTCAGGACGGTTTGGATAAGGGCCTTGCCCCTGCCACTTTGAAAGTGCAGATTGCGGCCCTCTCCGCTCATTTGAACAGACGTCTGTCTCAGGATCCTCTGGTTGCAAGGTTCCTTAAAGGGGCAATGAGGCTAAAGCCCTCAGTATCATCCCCAGTGGGACCTTGCGGTAGTCATTACAGGCCTGTGCAGTCCTCCATTTGGACCCTTGGAGACTATGGGGATAAAATATTTAGCCTACAAACCACTTTTTTGTTGGCTATTATATCTGCCAAAGAGTAGGGGTACTCCAGGCCCTCTCTTCTAGAGAACCGTACATTTTGTTTTTGCAGATAGGGTGCACCTTAGGTTTGCCTGGGTTTATCCCTAAGGTCCCCTCATACTATAATAGCAATCAGCTAATTTCGTTACCTGTGTTTTTCCCCTCTCCAACCTCTGAGGAGGAAGAAAAGCTCAACACCTTAGATGTGGTAAGGTGTCTGTGGATTTACCTATTCCACACTCAACCGCTTAAGAAGGCCGAAAGCCTACTAATTGATATGCAGTGTAAAAACAGAGGCCTCAAGGCTTCCAAGCCTACTCTATCCACATGGATCAAGGAGACAATTAAGTCTTCCTTTCTTATTCAGGAGTTATTCCCTCCAGTCTTTCTACGGCCACTCGACCTGGGTTGTCGACTTCTTTGGCTGAGTATCGGTCCTTACCATTGGACCAGATTTGTGCGGCTGCATCATAGTCATCTCAGTTGACCTTTTGTTAAGCATTATCATTGGACATCCGCAGTTTCCAGACAACTGCCTTTGGTCAGTCAGTCTTTGATGTTGTAAGGCAAGGAAACCCTCCCTAGGGGAATTACTTGCTATCTCCCCATATTGTGCTGCTGTCGGACGTAAGGGGAATCGTTGATTGTAATGTCAATCTGTATTCCCTTAGTCCAGACAGCAGCACAAGGCTTCCCTCCCTAGAAGCTTGTTTCCTGTTACTTTATAATTTACACAGTGGAGGGAGGTCTCTTGTGCCCTCTTATAGGGCTAGTAGGAGGCACCTTTTTGGTGCTAATTAAAGGTTCCACCTGTCCTAAACAACACACAGGGGCAGAGATACCCCATATTGTGCTGCTGTCTGGACTAAGGGAATACAGATTGACATTACAATCAACGATTTTGGCGCACTCCTCATGAGCAAACTGCTCCAGTTGTCTCGGGTTTGAAGGGTGCCTTTTCCAGACAGCATGTTTCAGCTCCTTCCAAAGATGCTCAATAGGATTTAAGTCAGGGCTCATAGAAGGCCACTTCAGAATAGTCCAATGTTTTCCTCTAAGCCATTCTTGGGTATTTTAGCTGTGTGTTTTGGGTCATTATCCTGTTGCAAGACCCATGACCTGCAACTGAGACCAAGCTTTCTGACACTGGGCAGCACATTTCTCTCTAGAATCCCTTGATAGTCTTGAGATTTCATTGTACCCTGCACGGATTCAAGACGCCCTGTGCCAGATGCAGCAAAGCAGCCCCAGAACATAACAGAGCCTCCTCCATGTTTCACAGTAGGGACAGTGTTCTTTTCAAGATATGCTTCATTTTTCCATCTATGAACATAGAGCTGATGTACCTTGCCAAAAATTTTCGATTTTTGTCTCATCTGTCCATAGGACATTCTCCCAGAAGCTTTGTGGCTTGTCAACATGTAGTTTGGCAAATTCCAT
The DNA here is from genome assembly GCA_947044405.1 of Leptodactylus fallax. Lineage (NCBI taxonomy): Eukaryota > Metazoa > Chordata > Amphibia > Anura > Leptodactylidae > Leptodactylus > Leptodactylus fallax. The sequence continues at coordinate 10,192,840 of CAMRHE010000003.1, forward strand.
TCTGGCTTTTTTAAGTTATTTCTGTGACCATTGTGGGTTTTTCTTTCATTAAATGAGGGGTACCAACAATTTTGTCCACGTGTGTAGAAGTCGCAGTGGTGGCACACTAGGGATCACAATGTGACTCCATTCAGTAACAGCAGTGAAGGATTCGCAGAATGACCTTGTGATCTTTGGTTGTCTGACAGGCGTTGTGACCAAAATCATCCTGTAGCCCTAGCTTTAATCAGAGTTTCTCAATTTTTTTTTTCTTGGGCCTTACCATTCATTCTGTTGTGATGCTAAGGCCTCAGCAGTAAAAGGCTACTATGGAGTGCTAAGCAAATGCCACTGTACTATACACATAATAACCTCACCAGTGGCAACCAAATACCACATTACAACACACCCATAGCAGCAAGAAATGCCACATTGAAAAAAGAAGCACCAAATACTTGTATCCAGCAGAATATATCTCCCAGAAGAGCCTAACACCACAGTGAAGCACAAAATGC